>BSWB01000005.1:46236992-47662513 GCA_033239125.1 Fagopyrum homotropicum
CTATTCCACAAGGGCGAGTGAGTACTTGGGAGGAGATGACAACCGAGTTTTTGACTAAGTTCTTCCCACCTTCCAAGACTACTGAGCTAAGAGGGAAGATCAATGCCTTCGTGATGAAGGATAAAGAAAGCCTATTCAAGTCTTGTAAGAGGTTCAAAGACCTTCTCCTAGATTGTCCGCACCATGGTATACCGAAAATAGAGCTTTTGGAGATCTACTTCAAGGGACTTGATGAAGATAGCCAATTCAAGCTTCAATCTCTTTCCGGTGGGACTTTCATGGAAAAGAATATGGATGAAGCTTGGGAGTTTGTAGAGAAACAAGCTTTGGTGATTGAGAAGTACTCTCATAGGAAGAGTGATGGGAGGAAAGCGGGAGCATATGAGGTGAGTGAAGTCACCATGAGTAACTTCAAGCTTGATGCAATCAACAACGAGCTGAAATCTTTGAGGGAGTTGTGTGTTACAACTTTGAAGAATCAAGCAAACCCCTCAAGTGCAAGTGCATGCAAACTTGTCTTCCAAGGAGGAAGATGTGAACTACATGGGAAGGGGCAACTACAACAACTATCAAGGCCCAAGGAACTTCAACAACAACCGGCAATTCAACAATTACTGGCCTAACCACAACCATCCCGGGTTTTCCTATTCTAACCCGGATGTAGCCTTGAACCCTCCCGCTTCCACAAGTGCAGTTCCACCACCAAAGGCTTCACAAGAACCTCCACCCGGATTTACTCAACCTCCAAAGGATAGAACCGAGATGATGTTTGAGCAATTGCTTGGAAGGTTGAGTGGTCTTGAGAGCACGGTGACTTCCATTTCTAAGGCTCAAAAGGTCTTGGAAGCACAAGTGTTCCAAAAGGCGGGTGAAGCTCATAGAGATCCGGGAAAGCTTCCCGAAAGAACCGAAGATAACCCGAGAGGCCAAGTGTTTGCTATTACAACAAGGAGTGGGCTGAGCATGAAGGATCCTTTACCCAAGGAGAATGCTAAGGGAAAGCAAGTGGTGATAGAGGAAGAGACATTGCAAGAAGATGGAGGCAAGAGCAAGGATGATGAGCCAACATATGTGGCGCCGCCTCTATACAAGCCACCACTACCGTTCCCACAATCACGAGCAAGGGCTCGCTTGGACAAACACTTTGGTAAATTCCTTGAACTTATGTCTAAATTGCATATTAACATTCCGTTCATGGATGCTATTCTAGGTATGCCGGCATACGGCAAGTTCTTGAAGGAAATACTCTCCAACAAAAGGAAGTTGGAAGAGTATGGAGAAGTAAGAATGACAAAGAGATCCTCGGAATTGATTCAAACCATGAAGGAGGAGATGCCTCCTAAGCTAAGAGATCCGGGATCTTTTTGTGTGCCAATTGGAGTGGGAGAAGTGAAGTATGAAGCCCTATGTGATCTTGGGGCAAGTGTAAGCATCATTCCGCTTGCACTTTGCAACAAGGTTGGGCTAGGAGAGCCAAAGCCGGTCAAGATGACCCTTTACACGGCGGACCGTTCGATCACTCACCCGGTTGGAATATTGGAAGACATACCGGTGCAACTAGGGAAGTTCTATGTGCCCATAGACTTCGTTGTTTTGGACATCCCGGCGGACTATCCGGTTTCTATCATCTTGGGGAGACCTTTCCTAGCCACTTCCGGATGTTTGGTGGATTGCAAAAATGGAATTCTCTCCTTTAACATTGGAGAAGAGAATATTAAGTTCAAACTATCCACAATTATGAAGGGGCCAACCCTTGCTGAAGATGTGTTCAACATTGTCGAGCAAGATGAGTCTAGAGAAGTTGTGAGCTCGATCTTGATCAAGGACCCCTTGGAGAAGGTTCTTAGCTTAAGTTTGATGGAGGAAGGAGTGGAGGAGGCCTGCAATAAAGAAATCAAGGCTTTGGATGCATTAAAAAAGGAGACAAGAGCTGAATTTGAGGCACACGAAGGTGTGCTGAATTCCTGTAGGAACCACGGCCAGGAAGGGGAAACCACGCCCCTGGTTTTACCCGTGGAACTCTCTGGAGTGCTCCAAAATGCTAGCTTTGCAAGTTCCACGGCCGTGGTTGTGCCAGAGCCCGTAATTTTGCCCGTGGTTTCCCCAGAAACTGCATTGGTTGTTGATCAAGCTTCAAGGAGCTTTGGGGAGTCTTCCATGGCTTTGGATTCATCTCAACCAACTTTGTATGGAGCCTCTCCACTCGATAAAGGTCCTCCTAAACTTGAACTCAAACCCCTCCCCTCTCATCTTAAGTATGCTTTTGTTGGTGAAGATTTTACATATCCGGTTATTGTTAATGCATGCTTGAATGATGATGAGTTGAGTAGATTGTTGCATGAGTTGAGATTGCATAGGAAGGCTATTGGTTATACAATTGATGATTTAGTTGGCATTAAACCTTCTTTGTGCATGCATAAGATCTTAATGGAAGATAATCATAAACCTTCAATTGAACCTCAAAGAAGACTAAACCCTATCATGAAAGATGTAGTCAAGAAAGAGATTCTTAAATTGCTAGATGCAGGAATCATTTTCCCGATTTCGGATAGTAAATTGGTTAGTCCCATGCATGTGGTTCCTAAGAAGGGTGGGATGACCGTAGTGACCAATGAGAATAATGAACTAATTCCGACTAGAACGGTTACGGGATGGAGGATGTGTATAGACTATAGGAAACTAAATGTGGCCTCTAGGAAAGATCACTTCCCTCTTCCCTTTATTGACCAAATGCTAGAGAGATTAGCTCAATTTTCCCATTTTTGTTACTTAGATGGCTATAGTGGATTCTTCCAAATCCCTATTCACCCCGATGATAAAAAAAAAAAAACTACATTCACATGTCCTTGGGGTACATTTGCATATAGGAGAATGCCATTCGGGTTGTGTAATGCACCCGCCACCTTTCAAAGGTGTATGATGGCCATCTTTTCTGAGTATATTGAAAACATCATGGAAGTGTTTATGGATGATTTTTCTGTTTATGGATCTTCCTTTGATGATTGTTTAGCTAACTTGTCTCTAGTGCTTAAGAGATGTGAGGAGACTAATCTAGTCTTGAATTGGGAGAAATGCCACTTCATGATAAGTGAAGGTATTGTGTTGGGACACTTGGTGTCCAACCGAGGCATTGAGGTTGATAGGGCTATGATAGAAACCATAGAGAAATTGCCACCACCTACCTCGGTGAAGGTGGTAAGGAGTTTTTTAGGGCATGACGGTTTTTACCGGAGGTTTATTAAAGATTTCTCTAAGATTTCTAAGCCTCTTACTAACCTACTAATGAAAGATGTTGAGTTTGTTTTCTCCAAGGATTGCCTTGAGGCTTTTTGTAGGTTGAAGAATGCTTTGATCACCGCTCCCATCATGCAACCTCCGGATTGGAGTTTACCGTTTGAGATCATGTGTGATGCGAGTGATGTAGCCGTCGGGGTTGTTTTAGGGAAAAGGAAAGATGGGCTTACACATGCCATTTATTATGCTAGCAAGACGCTAGATGATTCCCAACTCAATTATGCTAGCAAGACGCTAGATGATGCCCAACTCAATTATGCTACCACCGAGAAGGAGTTGCTAGCGGTTGTGTATGCATTTGAGAAGTTCCGCTCGTATCTTGTTGGAGCGAAGGTCATTGTGTATACGGATCATGTTACGATCCGTTATCTCCTTACAAAGAAGGATGCCAAACCTCGTTTGATTCGGTGGATCCTTCTTCTTCAAGAGTTTGATTTGGAAATCCGGGACAAGAAGGGGTCCGAAAATTCTGTGGTGGACCATCTTAGTAGGCTACCTCCCTTGGAGATTGAGAGAGATGACATCCCGATTGATGACTCATTCCGGGATGAGCAATTGCAATTGATGGAGGAGTGTTTGCTTCGAGTGTCTAGAGGAAGTTAGCCATGGTATGCCGACATTGTGAACTATCTTGTGTGCGAGGAAGTGCCACCCGGTTTATCCTATGCCCAAAGGAAGAAGTTCTTCAAAGATGTGAGGCATTACTATTGGAGTGAACCGCTTTTGTTCAAGAGAGGACCGGATGGAGTCTTTAGGAGATGCATACCGGAGGATGAGGTGGAGAGTGTGATCCGCCATTGTCATTCCTTACCATGTGGAGGCTATGCTAGCTCACACAAGACATGTGCTAAGGTGTTGCAATCGGGTTTCTTTTGGCCAAGTTTGTTCAAGGATGTGCAGAATTTTGTGGTAGCATGTGATGCTTGCCAAAGGACGGGCAACATCTCAAGGAGGAATGAGATGCCCTTGAACAACATACAAGACGTGGAGATATTTGATGTTTGGAGTGTGGACTTCATGGGGCCATTCCCCTCTTCATGTGGCAACCTTTACATCCTATTGGCGGTAGACTATGTTTTGAGATGGGTGGAGGCAATCGCCTCTCCCACAAATGATGCCAAGGTTGTGGTACGGTTCTTCAACCGAGTGATCTTTCCTAGGTTTGGAACACCAAGGGTGATCATAAGTGATGGAGGGAAGCACTTCACTAATAGGAACTTCGGGACACTTTTGGCTAAGTATGGGGTGGCTCATAAGGTGGCAACACCTTACCATCCCCAAACGAGTGGCCAAGTGGAGATCTCCAACCGGGAGATAAAAGGAATTATTGAGAAGACGGTTTCTAGGACGAGAAAGAATTGGGCTATGAAGCTCGATGATGCTTTGTGGGCTTATAGAACCGCTTTCAAGACACCGATTGGCACCACTCCTTACAAGCTAGTCTATGGCAAGTCTTGCCACCTTCCGGTAGAGATGGAGCATAGAGCGTATTGGGCTATAAGGTGGCTGAATTTTGACCTCAAGGAGGCCGGAGAGAAGAGGTTGCTTGATATGAACGCTCTTGAGGAGATCCGGTTGGATGCCTCTGAAAACGCCCGGATCTACAAAGAAAGGACCAAACGTTGGCATGACAAGCGTCTCATCCCGAAGGAGTTGAGTGAAGGCGACCTTGTCCTCCTCTTCAACTCAAGGCTTCGGCTCTTCCCCGGAAAGCTAAAGTCGAGATGGACGGGTCCTTAAGTGGTGAAGAAGATATTTCCCCATGGAGCGGTTGAGATAGGAGGGGAGCATTGTGGAGATTTTAAATTGAATGGGCACCGATTGAAGAAGTATATCCCGGGAGCTCCGGTGGACATGATTGCCCCACTTCACCTTGAGTAGAACGCCCCCGAGTTTGGTCAAGCTATTGACCTTAAAGAAGCGCTTGATGGGAGACAACCCATTGGTAGACATCTTTCCCTTTTTCGCTTTTGTTTTCATTTTGATTTTTCTGTTTTTGTGTGTTTGGTGTGCTTTGTGTGTGTGCTAGAGTCTTGGTAGCATAGAAGCCTTGCATGACAAGTGGATGATGATGATGATGAGTCCCTCATCAATTATGGGTGGAGCGGACGTGGGACTTGGACGGCTAGCGGTGCCTAGCGCGGATCCCGACGCCAAAACGAATACTTTGAGCTCTCTACCATCGTTGATAAGATCATCTTACATCACTCCATTTGAGTAATCCCAAATACCAAGGCAAACCCCTTTTACATTGTGAGAACCCTCTTTGCCTTGGTATTTGGGATGTAAAAGGGGATTTTTTTGGAAAGAGGGTTCTCACAATGTAAAAGGGGTTTGCCTTGGTATTTGGGATTACTCAAATGGAGTGATGTAAGATGATCTTATCAACGATGGTAGAGAGCTCAAAGTATTCGTTTTGGCGTCGGGATCCGCGCTAGGCACCGCTAGCCGTCCAAGTCCCACGTCCGCTCCACCCATAATTGATGAGGGACTCATCATCATCATCATCCACTTGTCATGCAAGGCTTCTATGCTACCAAGACTCTAGCACACACACAAAGCACACCAAACACACAAAAACAGAAAAATCAAAATGAAAACAAAAGCGAAAAAGGGAAAGATGTCTACCAATGGGTTGTCTCCCATCAAGCGCTTCTTTAAGGTCAATAGCTTGACCAAACTCGGGGGCGTTCTACTCAAGGTGAAGTGGGGCAATCATGTCCACCGGAGCTCCCGGGATATACTTCTTCAATCGGTGCCCATTCAATTTAAAATCTCCACAATGCTCCCCTCCTATCTCAACCGCTCCATGGGGAAATATCTTCTTCACCACTTAAGGACCCGTCCATCTCGACTTTAGCTTTCCGGGGAAGAGCCGAAGCCTTGAGTTGAAGAGGAGGACAAGGTCGCCTTCACTCAACTCCTTCGGGATGAGACGCTTGTCATGCCAACGTTTGGTCCTTTCTTTGTAGATCCGGGCGTTTTCAGAGGCATCCAACCGGATCTCCTCAAGAGCGTTCATATCAAGCAACCTCTTCTCTCCGGCCTCCTTGAGGTCAAAATTCAGCCACCTTATAGCCCAATACGCTCTATGCTCCATCTCTACCGGAAGGTGGCAAGACTTGCCATAGACTAGCTTGTAAGGAGTGGTGCCAATCGGTGTCTTGAAAGCGGTTCTATAAGCCCACAAAGCATCATCGAGCTTCATAGCCCAATTCTTTCTCGTCCTAGAAACCGTCTTCTCAATAATTCCTTTTATCTCCCGGTTGGAGATCTCCACTTGGCCACTCGTTTGGGGATGGTAAGGTGTTGCCACCTTATGAGCCACCCCATACTTAGCCAAAAGTGTCCCGAAGTTCCTATTAGTGAAGTGCTTCCCTCCATCACTTATGATCACCCTTGGTGTTCCAAACCTAGGAAAGATCACTCGGTTGAAGAACCGTACCACAACCTTGGCATCATTTGTGGGAGAGGCGATTGCCTCCACCCATCTCAAAACATAGTCTACCGCCAATAGGATGTAAAGGTTGCCACATGAAGAGGGGAATGGCCCCATGAAGTCCACACTCCAAACATCAAATATCTCCACGTCTTGTATGTTGTTCAAGGGCATCTCATTCCTCCTTGAGATGTTGCCCGTCCTTTGGCAAGCATCACATGCTACCACAAAATTCTGCACATCCTTGAACAAACTTGGCCAAAAGAAACCCGATTGCAACACCTTAGCACATGTCTTGTGTGAGCTAGCATAGCCTCCACATGGTAAGGAATGACAATGGCGGATCACACTCTCCACCTCATCCTCCGGTATGCATCTCCTAAAGACTCCATCCGGTCCTCTCTTGAACAAAAGCGGTTCACTCCAATAGTAATGCCTCACATCTTTGAAGAACTTCTTCCTTTGGGCATAGGATAAACCGGGTGGCACTTCCTCGCACACAAGATAGTTCACAATGTCGGCATACCATGGCTAACTTCCTCTAGACACTCGAAGCAAACACTCCTCCATCAATTGCAATTGCTCATCCCGGAATGAGTCATCAATCGGGATGTCATCTCTCTCAATCTCCAAGGGAGGTAGCCTACTAAGATGGTCCACCACAGAATTTTCGGACCCCTTCTTGTCCCGGATTTCCAAATCAAACTCTTGAAGAAGAAGGATCCACCGAATCAAACGAGGTTTGGCATCCTTCTTTGTAAGGAGATAACGGATCGTAACATGATCCGTATACACAATGACCTTCGCTCCAACAAGATACGAGCGGAACTTCTCAAATGCATACACAACCGCTAGCAACTCCTTCTCGGTGGTAGCATAATTGAGTTGGGCATCATCTAGCGTCTTGCTAGCATAATTGAGTTGGGAATCATCTAGCGTCTTGCTAGCATAATAAATGGCATGTGTAAGCCCATCTTTCCTTTTCCCTAAAACAACCCCGACGGCTACATCACTCGCATCACACATGATCTCAAACGGTAAACTCCAATCCGGAGGTTGCATGATGGGAGCGGTGATCAAAGCATTCTTCAACCTACAAAAAGCCTCAAGGCAATCCTTGGAGAAAACAAACTCAACATCTTTCATTAGTAGGTTAGTAAGAGGCTTAGAAATCTTAGAGAAATCTTTAATAAACCTCCGGTAAAAACCGTCATGCCCTAAAAAACTCCTTACCACCTTCACCGAGGTAGGTGGTGGCAATTTCTCTATGGTTTCTATCATAGCCCTATCAACCTCAATGCCTCGGTTGGACACCAAGTGTCCCAACACAATACCTTCACTTATCATGAAGTGGCATTTCTCCCAATTCAAGACTAGATTAGTCTCCTCACATCTCTTAAGCACTAGAGACAAGTTAGCTAAACAATCATCAAAGGAAGATCCATAAACAGAAAAATCATCCATAAACACTTCCATGATGTTTTCAATATACTCAGAAAAGATGGCCATCATACACCTTTGAAAGGTGGCGGGTGCATTACACAACCCGAATGGCATTCTCCTATATGCAAATGTACCCCAAGGACATGTGAATGTAGTTTTTTTTTTTTTATCATCGGGGTGAATAGGGATTTGGAAGAATCCACTATAGCCATCTAAGTAACAAAAATGGGAAAATTGAGCTAATCTCTCTAGCATTTGGTCAATAAAGGGAAGAGGGAAGTGATCTTTCCTAGAGGCCACATTTAGTTTCCTATAGTCTATACACATCCTCCATCCCGTAACCGTTCTAGTCGGAATTAGTTCATTATTCTCATTGGTCACTACGGTCATCCCACCCTTCTTAGGAACCACATGCATGGGACTAACCAATTTACTATCCGAAATCGGGAAAATGATTCCTGCATCTAGCAATTTAAGAATCTCTTTCTTGACTACATCTTTCATGATAGGGTTTAGTCTTCTTTGAGGTTCAATTGAAGGTTTATGATTATCTTCCATTAAGATCTTATGCATGCACAAAGAAGGTTTAATGCCAACTAAATCATCAATTGTATAACCAATAGCCTTCCTATGCAATCTCAACTCATGCAACAATCTACTCAACTCATCATCATTCAAGCATGCATTAACAATAACCGGATATGTAAAATCTTCACCAACAAAAGCATACTTAAGATGAGAGGGGAGGGGTTTGAGTTCAAGTTTAGGAGGACCTTTATCGAGTGGAGAGGCTCCATACAAAGTTGGTTGAGATGAATCCAAAGCCATGGAAGACTCCCCAAAGCTCCTTGAAGCTTGATCAACAACCAATGCAGTTTCTGGGGAAACCACGGGCAAAATTACGGGCTCTGGCACAACCACGGCCGTGGAACTTGCAAAGCTAGCATTTTGGAGCACTCCAGAGAGTTCCACGGGTAAAACCAGGGGCGTGGTTTCCCCTTCCTGGCCGTGGTTCCTACAGGAATTCAGCACACCTTCGTGTGCCTCAAATTCAGCTCTTGTCTCCTTTTTTAATGCATCCAAAGCCTTGATTTCTTTATTGCAGGCCTCCTCCACTCCTTCCTCCATCAAACTTAAGCTAAGAACCTTCTCCAAGGGGTCCTTGATCAAGATCGAGCTCACAACTTCTCTAGACTCATCTTGCTCGACAATGTTGAACACATCTTCAGCAAGGGTTGGCCCCTTCATAATTGTGGATAGTTTGAACTTAATATTCTCTTCTCCAATGTTAAAGGAGAGAATTCCATTTTTGCAATCCACCAAACATCCGGAAGTGGCTAGGAAAGGTCTCCCCAAGATGATAGAAACCGGATAGTCCGCCGGGATGTCCAAAACAACGAAGTCTATGGGCACATAGAACTTCCCTAGTTGCACCGGTATGTCTTCCAATATTCCAACCGGGTGAGTGATCGAACGGTCCGCCGTGTAAAGGGTCATCTTGACCGGCTTTGGCTCTCCTAGCCCAACCTTGTTGCAAAGTGCAAGCGGAATGATGCTTACACTTGCCCCAAGATCACATAGGGCTTCATACTTCACTTCTCCCACTCCAATTGGCACACAAAAAGATCCCGGATCTCTTAGCTTAGGAGGCATCTCCTCCTTCATGGTTTGAATCAATTCCGAGGATCTCTTTGTCATTCTTACTTCTCCATACTCTTCCAACTTCCTTTTGTTGGAGAGTATTTCCTTCAAGAACTTGCCGTATGCCGGCATACCTAGAATAGCATCCATGAACGGAATGTTAATATGCAATTTAGACATAAGTTCAAGGAATTTACCAAAGTGTTTGTCCAAGCGAGCCCTTGCTCGTGATTGTGGGAACGGTAGTGGTGGCTTGTATAGAGGCGGCGCCACATATGTTGGCTCATCATCCTTGCTCTTGCCTCCATCTTCTTGCAATGTCTCTTCCTCTATCACCACTTGCTTTCCCTTAGCATTCTCCTTGGGTAAAGGATCCTTCATGCTCAGCCCACTCCTTGTTGTAATAGCAAACACTTGGCCTCTCGGGTTATCTTCGGTTCTTCCGGGAAGCTTTCCCGGATCTCTATGAGCTTCACCCGCCTTTTGGAACACTTGTGCTTCCAAGACCTTTTGAGCCTTAGAAATGGAAGTCACCGTGCTCTCAAGACCACTCAACCTTCCAAGCAATTGCTCAAACATCATCTCGGTTCTATCCTTTGGAGGTTGAGTAAATCCGGGTGGAGGTTCTTGTGAAGCCTTTGGTGGTGGAACTGCACTTGTGGAAGCGGGAGGGTTCAAGGCTACATCCGGGTTAGAATAGGAAAACCTGGGATGGTTGTGGTTAGGCCAGTAATTGTTGAATTGCCGGTTGTTGTTGAAGTTCCTTGGGCCTTGATAGTTGTTGTAGTTGCCCCTTCCCATGTAGTTCACATCTTCCTCCTTGGAAGACAAGTTTGCATGCACTTGCACTTGAGGGGTTGCTTGATTCTTCAAAGTTGTAACACACAACTCCCTCAAAGATTTCAGCTCGTTGTTGATTGCATCAAGCTTGAAGTTACTCATGGTGACTTCACTCACCTCATATGCTCCCGCTTTCCTCCCATCACTCTTCCTATGAGAGTACTTCTCAATCACCAAAGCTTGTTTCTCTACAAACTCCCAAGCTTCATCCATATTCTTTTCCATGAAAGTCCCACCGGAAAGAGATTGAAGCTTGAATTGGCTATCTTCATCAAGTCCCTTGAAGTAGATCTCCAAAAGCTCTATTTTCGGTATACCATGGTGCGGACAATCTAGGAGAAGGTCTTTGAACCTCTTACAAGACTTGAATAGGCTTTCTTTATCCTTCATCACGAAGGCATTGATCTTCCCTCTTAGCTCAGTAGTCTTGGAAGGTGGGAAGAACTTAGTCAAAAACTCGGTTGTCATCTCCTCCCAAGTACTCACTCGCCCTTGTGGAATAGATTGATACCAAGCCAAGGCTTTATCCTTAAGTGAGAAGGAGAAAGTCATAAGCTTATGGTTGTTGCTCTCCAATCTAGGTGGTCTTAGAGTCTCCATCAAGATCTCATAGTTCATCAAGTGTTGATGAGGAGACTCTTCTTCCATCCCTCCAAATTGATTATGCCGGATCATTTGTAGAACTTGAGGGCGGAGCTCGTAATCATGGGCTGCAGGATCTCCTAAGTTCACGCCCGGACGGTGTGCTCTTTGTGCCGGATCCATACGTTGCCCTAACGTTTGTGGCTCTTCAATAGCAATGGGTACAACCCGAATATTAACCGCCGCCGGCTGCGGTTGTGGTGGAGGTGGAGGTTGTTGACGATTAAGCTCTCTTTGCACAAGAGCTTGCCTAATCTCTTCAATCTCCCTCCTAGTTGCTTCTTGCCTCTCATTGGCAAGTCTCCTTTCATTCTCCAAGGCTTCATCCCTTAGCCTAATTTTCTCTAAAGCTTCATCCAACTCAGCTTGGAGATCTCTTCCGGCCATCTCTTTTCCTTTTCTAATGCTCTTGGATCTAAATCTAAGGGTTTTCTCCGGTTCGGGATCGAATGGAGCTAAATCCTTTCCACGAGATCTTCGCATGCACCTAAAGAGTGAGAGATGTCTTGAAAAGCAAAGACACAAACCAAACGAGATCAAAAGCAACAAGAAAGACCTACACTATTAACAATCACAAACAATGACTCAATCTTAACCTAGTCCCCGGCAACGGGGCCAAAAACTTGTTACGCTAAGAACGTGACACGCAAAAGCTTTAAATTTATACTCGATATATTTTTCCTAACTCCTAGCGAACCCTCAGTGTACGGGACGTTTTGTAGTAAGGATAGTATTCTGAGGTCGAACACAAAGACTGAGGTGAAATCGAGTCAAATAGTGACTAAGGATAGTGTTGATCTAGGCTAAGAAAAGAGAAAGAAACAAATAAATAAAAATCTCAATATTTTTGGGTTTGGTTTTGTGTGGTGATCAATCAAGAATCACAACGATATAAGAATGCAAAACAAACTAACAATCTAGCAAATCAACACAAACAAGCAAGACAAACACGAGATATGAGATCAAAGAGAGAAAAGCGGATTCTAGGGGTTGGAAATTTCGGTTATGGCATAGGACTCAAGCTTATAATCAACCTTGGATAAACTATAGTATGTTGGGAAGGAATGTTTCTCAAGTGGGGTCAATTACCGGGTAGGTCTCATGATCCACTAATCCCGCACCTAAGGTCCTATCACCGGGTAAGTCTCTAGGAGCCTAAGGTAGGGATGTCTACACAAACCGGATGGTTATCTAGGGATCTAACCTCTCCTTACCGGGTAAGTCTCGGTAAGGCAAGTCCTAAACATCTATCCTAGCACATTCAGTCCAATAGCGGCTTGTGAGGCTCACTACTACCTAGAGTTTGTCATCTTCGGTATCTAAGAGCAAGAATCACCGGGTAGGTCTCTTCTAACACTTAGTTGCTAAAACTAGGTCACCCTAGGATAGATTTAGCTCAACAAACACTGGGATTTCAACAATCTAACCTTCTAGTACTTAGATTCATCAAATCAAACGAGTTAGTCAGAATCACGGGTTGTTCATCCCTTTCCACGGCCGTGGAGTGGCAAGAACGAACCGTGGTTTCCAATCGTAGCTCGGTTCAAGCAAACAAATCAACCAAAGGTACATCTAAGTCCATTCTATCATAGTCCAAGCCATAACCATTATTTCCTTACCCTAGAATCACATCTATCTAGCCAACAACTTGCATTTCAACAATCAAACTCAACAAGCATACATTCATAGCTTCCATAGCAAGTAAATGAAAGTGAAATAGAGATGAACAAGTAGAACAAAGAAAATCAAGCTGAATGTATGATAAGAAAGACTTACAACCCTTCAAAAGAAGGTTTAATCTCGTTCCTTATAAAACTGAGCAAATCGTCTTCACAAAAATCACTCAAAACTATGAAAAACTAATAATGGTGTCTTCTTCTCTTCTTCTCCAATGGAATCCTTTCTTCTCCTCCAAGAGTAGCTCCAATCCAATCTTCCAATGAGAGAATATGTGTTGTTGAGAGTGTGGGAGAGAATGGAGTGATGAGGTCTGTCATAACAACCTGCAGGACCACCTTATATCCTCAACAAATTGCAAGAGTCGGCCATGAAGATCGTGGGACAGCTGTCACAACTGTCTGGGGAAAACCACGGCCTATTTCCATGGGCGTGGTTCTTCCAGCGACCGTGGTTTTGATGCTTCTGCACTATATGGATCATCAAGCCACAATTTGGTGCATGGCATGCACCAATAAGGTCCCATGTGTCCTTCTTAGCTCCTAGCTTGCTTCCCAATGAGTCCGAAGGTGTGTCATCTCGAGGAATGATCTTTAAATGTATCGATTAAGCTCCTAAATCTCCCAAAATACCTACAAAGTATGCAAAAGTCCGTGTAGACGTCTATCTCGACAAAATACATGAATTGAGTGCAAGCGTCATGAACTAGTGCTAAACCATGCATGAATGAGTGGAAAAACTATCTAAATGGGTGCCTAAACCTAAGTCATAAATCGTGTTATCATAACTCGTTAATCTTATTATGTAGTTATGTTCCTTTCTCCTTGAATAATTACAACCCGCTATTACCTAGGAGTTTGCTACTTGATTAAGGACCCGAACCCGGAATCAAATAACCCTAGCCTTTTGCATGCAATTGTAAAACTTAGGTGATCAAACTAAGTGAGAAAAGACATGCAAACATAAGTTAAAGAGCAAGGAACAAAACACAATTGGAAACTGTATATAACTTCTATTATAAAGATTTACGACCAAATTGCATACAAATTCAATCAACCCAATGTAGCAAGGAAGCTTAGAAATCGATACAAAATGGCACTTAGACAAATAGAGCTTTTGTTGGGAAAATGAGGATGATTCTAGCAATCAGCCAAGGACTCTATTTATACTAGAAAATGCAGTAAATGGGAGTAAAGAGGTTGTGTAAACAGCCACCTTAGATGTCATAAAGGTGGGCTAAAAAGCCGGAGTTAAGTCCTCTGACACTAAACCTTAGGCGTGGGCAAGGGTGCCGCAAGGGTGGTTTGAGGCCATAACGCTCCATCTTCAACTGAGCCGCGGGTGGCATGGCAGGTCCGCGGGGGCAGGGTCTTTAATTCTCTAGAACGTTTGATTGTTGATCTTCGTGACGTTTTTGGTGTCGATCCGCAGGGACGGCCCAGTGCCACCGCGGGGGCGGTGACACAATCTCTTCAGCTTTGTTGGTCCGCATGCGTGGCCGTAGGCATAGATGCAGGGGCGCCGACTTCCCTTCTTCAGGCTGAGTCACCACAGGGGCGGCTAGAGGGTTCCACAGGGGCGGTGACAGGGATCTTCTGGGTGTAGGCGAAGGCGTTGGTTGTGGCGTCGGACATTTGTCTTCAGGGGTGTCACCGCAGGGGCGGCCAGGTGCTACCGCGGGGGCGGTGACACCCTGCTCTAGGAGCGCTGGCGAGGCGCAGGCTGCGGCGTCGAGGACGTTGGACACCACTGGGGCGGTGGCCTCTGCCGCGGGGGCGGTGTGGCACCAGAAGCTTGTGTTCGTCGATCTTCTTCTTCTCCAGAGTGTTGTTAGATCCTTCTTTTACCTTATTTTGAGGTTCTTCATTTGGATCCTGATAACATGATTTATGACGTTAGTCTAGGCATTCATTTAGACAGTTTTTCCGCTCATTCATGCATGGTATGCACTAGTTCGTGACGATTTGCACTTAATTCATGTATGTTTTCGAGATAGACGTCTACACGGACTTTTGCATGTTTTGTAGGTATTTTGGGAGCTTTTGGAGCTTAATCGATACATTCGAGGATTGTTCCTCGTGACGACACACTTCCGGACCCATTGGGAAGCAAGTTAGGAGCTAAGGAGGACACATGGGACCTTGTTGGTGCATGCCTTGCACCAAATTGTGGCTTGATGATCCAAAGAAAGCTGCATCACCAAAACCACGGCCACTGGGACTTCCACGGACGTGGAAATAGGCCGTGGTTCTCCTTGCACAGCTGCGACAGCTGTCCCACGATCTCCATAACCGACCCTTGCCCTTGATGGTGTATAAAAGGTGGTCCTACAGGCTGTTAAGGGCAGGCCCCATCATTCCATTCTCTCCCACACTCTCAACAACACATATTCTCTCATTGGAAGATTGGATGGGAGCTACTCTTGGAGAGGAAGAAAGGCTTCCATTGGAGAAGAAGAGAAGAACACACCATTCTTAGTTTTTCATAGTTTTTAGAGTGAAGATTGTTGGAAACATTTTCTAGGGTTGTAAGAACGAACCGAACCTTCTTTGAAGGGTTGTAAGTCTCTCTTTTAACAATTACTCAGCTTATTTTTCTTGTTCTATTTGCTTCATCTTTCTTTCATTTCATCCTCTTGATATGGACTCCATGATTGTATGCTTGATGATTTTGATTATGATGATGCATGTTGTTGGATAAATAGATGTGATTCTAGGATAAGGAAAATATGGTTATGGTTTGGACTATGATAGAATGGACTTAGATGTACCTTTGGATGAATTGTTTGCTCGAACCTAGCTACTGTTGCAAATCACGGTCTGATCTTACCAGGCCGTGGAAAGGGATGAACTGCCCGTGATTTGGACTGACTTGCTTGTTTTGATGAATCTAAGTGCTAGGATGTTATATTGTTGAAATCCTAATGTTTATTAAGTTTAATCTAGCCTAGGGTGACCTAATGCTAGCAATCTAAGTGAGGGAAGAGACCTACCCGGTGATTTCCGATCTTAAGTACCATAGATGATGAACTGTAGGTAGTAGTGAGCCTCATAAGCCGCTATTGGATTGAGTGTGCTAGGATTGATGTTTAGGACTTGCCTTCCCGAGACTTACCCGGTAAGGAGAGGTTAAATCCCTAGATAGCAATCAGGTTTGTGTAGATTTCCCAACCCTAGGATCCTAGAGACTTACCCGGTAATAGGACCTTAGTTGCGGGATTAGTAGATCATGAGACCTACCCGGTGATTGGTTCCATTTGAGAAACACCCTTTCCCAACACACTATAGTTGATCCAAGGAATGATTAGAAGCTTGAGTCCTATGCCATAACCGGAATTTCTAACCCCTAAAATCCGCTTTTCTCTCTTGATTACCTATCTCCTGTTTGTATTTGTTTATTTGCCTTGCTAGCTTAGTTATTTGTTAAATCTTGCATGATTTGTGATCTTTGATTGATCACCACAAAACCAATCCAAAAACATTGAGATTTTCATTTCTTTATTTCTTTCTCCTTTCTTAGCCTAGATCAACACTATCCTTAGTCACTATTGATTCAATTTCACCTTAGTCTTTGTGTTCGACCTCGGAATACTATCCTTACTATAAAACGACCCATACACTGTGGGTTCGCTAGGAGTTAGGAAAAATATATCGAGTTATAAATTTAAGACTTTTGCGTGCATCAATTCCTACCGTAACAAATCCAAACATTAGCAACAAGACACAACTAAAAGACTCTAAAACTACCTAAAACCGATAGTGGTTCCATCACCTATCAGATTCTCTACCACCCAAGGAAGGCGATTGTAGTTGTTGATGTTTTGAGTTGGATGACGCCTCGAGAGAAGGCGATAGCCCGGTTTACTGTACAACCTCAGTTGTAGATAGATTTAGCTTGGTTAGAGGTTGAAATTTAGTTTCTGGATATAGACCGTCGTCTGGCTACTCTGGAGTTACTACCTCATTTGTTGGGAGAGATCTGACAGAAACAGGAAATATGCCATACTTTGACCAAGATCCGAAACAGGATGTCTCAAGGTGAGGTCCCGCTATTTACCACATGTGTTGATGGAGTGATGAGGTGTTAGGACCATATTTGTGTACCATTAGACGTCGAGCTGAAACACAGGATATTGGTTGAGTCTCACACAACCACATACTTAGTGCACCTTGGAGTGAGCAAGATGTATAAGGACGTGAAACGTTCCTTCTAGTGGGGTGGTTTGAAGCCCAACATGGCTCGATATGTAGCTCAGTGTGCCACCTTCCAGCAGGTCAAGATTGAGCATCGCAGGTCCGGAGGAAAGCTCAACCCACTGTTTGTGCCACAATGGAAGTGGGAGGACATCTTTATGGATTTTGTCACATGATTGAGACTCAATAGAGGATTTGATGCTATTTGGGTGGTGGTTGAACGACTGGCGAAGACCGCACGTGTCATTCCTATCAAGGAAACGTGGTCGGTGAGTCGTTTAGCTGAGGAGTTCACTAGACATATTTTGAGGCTCCATGGAGTGCCGAGAACCATCGTTTCCGATAGAGACGGACGGTTCACCTCGAGTTCTTGGCAGCAGGTACACACGACGTTGGGGACGAGTCTCCATTTCATAACTACTTATCACCCACAGGCCTAGGGTCTATTTGAGAGGACCATCTAGACATTAGAGGACATGTTGCGAGCCTGTGTACTGGATTGGGGACAAGTATGGCCAGATCACCTTCCCCTTGTAGAGTTTTCGTATAATAATAGCTAGCACGCATCTAATGGGATGGCTCCTTACGAGGCTTTGTACAGACGGAGATGCCGTACACCATTGTGTTGGAATGAGCCTGGCAGAGTTGATGGAGTAGCACCGGAGCAGATACAGGACAACATCGTTCGAGTCGCTCTAGTCCGGGAGCGTATGTTAGTAGCTCAGAGTCGGCAGAAATCCTACACCGACAAGAGGCATCGACCTCAAAAGGTTAGAGTATGTGCACATGTGTGGTTGAGAGTGTCACCGACAAGAAGTGCCCAACGTTTCGACATTAAGGGGAAGTTGAGTCCCCGATATGTCGGACATTTTGAGATCTTGGAGGGATTCGGAGAGGTTTCCTACTGACTAGCACTACCATTGAGACTGAAGTTTTCCATCTAATTTTTCATGTGTCTTAGTTGAGAAAGTACATACCGGACCCGAGATACGTCATTAGCCATTAGGATCTGATCGTTGAGCCAAATCATACTTTTGTGGAGTATCCAATAGTTGTCTTAGAGCGTAGTAATAAACGTCTACGGTCTAAGGATATCCCGATGTTGAGGATGCAGTGGTCTAGACGAGGGACCGATGAGGCTACATGGGAGACGGAGAAGAGCATTAGGCGTAGTTATTGTGAGTTCTTTGCAGAGTTTTCCGCTACTACTGTATCGACGAGTTAGTACTCGGATGTTGTTTTGTGTGACTACATGACTATGTATTTGTTTGAGTAATTGTGTTTTCATGTATTGTTTGACTATGCTGATTGAGTAGTTCTTGCATGTTAAGAAGTTACAATGAAGATTTTTTTTAGAGGAGAGTTCGATACTCCGATTCTATTTTGGGGAAAGTTATTTGAGTAGATGCCCTTATTCAAAGTTTCTGGACGAAACTTATTTTAAGGGGATATTGATGTAATATCTGAAAAATAATTTCCGTTTATTGCCGAGTCAAACTGGATCTTGATCCGTTGACCTTTTCAAGACACCTAGCTTTATGTATCATCACAAATTCTATCAACTTATGTGAGTCTTTTACTCACATAAAATGATAAAAATATCACCAACCTCTAGTTTTTGCAACCATTATTTCATGTCTTTAGACAAGTCATGACGAGGCCATGACAACGCCATCCGACAAGCTTGACAAGGCCATGACAAAGCCATCCGGGCTAGTGGTCAAGTAGCCTCTCTTGCTCTTGTTCAGCCTTCTCCCATCCACCTTGTTGCAACCCTTGTAGCCATCCCAACAGTCCATGCAGCCTTGCTTGTAGCTAGCCCAACAGTCCACGCAACCTTGCTTGCACGCCCAACCCAGCAGTCTAGGCAGCATTGTTGCACGCCCAACCCAACAATGTAGTACCACCTCTCATGTCCGTCATCCTAGCAGGCAAGACGAGAGTCTTCTCTCTCCTATCTTCAAACTCCTTCAATCCCATAATTATCGGCATCTCCCTTGAAAGTTTAAGATTCCCTAGATCATGTAGCTGCAGATAGGGGTGTTCAGAAATTATCCGATCCGCCAATAATCCGACAATCCGACTCCGAAATATCCAAGTTTTACACTATCCAACGGAAAGCTATCCGTATCCGTATCCGCTCCGATCCCGCAAAATAATTTTGGATAGACGGATCGGATACGGATCTTGATTTTTTTATACCCGGATATCCGTAATCCGAGGATATAGAAAATATTAATAAAATTATATCAATTATGTTCTACTAGTTGAGTTGGTGAGAGGGAGTTCCGGATTTTTAGGTTTTCCTACGTAGTCAAGAGTTCGATTCTCCTTGCCAACTTCCCCAATTTTTTTTTTTTGCATTTTTTTTACAAAAATCCTAATTGTTTCACACTTCAGCCGTCAAAACTCAAAACAGTCGTCCCTCTCTCGATTTTGTAAGGCGACGACGACACTGCGATTTTGCGAAGTACGAACCCTCTCCCAGTCTTTCTCGCCTTCGTCGGCGATAGCCGCGACACCTCTCTCTCTCACCATCGTCGACGAAACCTCTCTCTCTCTCGCCTTCGTCGTCTCCGACCCTCAATCTCTCAGACGACCCTCAATCTCTCAGACTCACAACCTCTCCGACCCTCAATCTCACAATCTCTATAGCAGGCTGCAACTCTCTCACAGTTCCAACTCCCTCAATCTCTCTCTTGTCTTCGACCTACAGACTCACAGCTCTCTCGTCTTCGACCTGGAGACTCACATCTCAGTTGTCCTAATGTTGCTTTGATAAAACTGTATGTCATTTTTTATTGTAAAATGTAATTATAAATTTATACATTGTAAACTTGCAGAATCACATCTCTCTTAGCCTTTATGAGAGTGTTACCGATTTGCTGAGGATGTTGTCTTGTTGAGTTGTTATGCAGCTTGTGTTGCGATTATAGATTTAGGACTACAGATTTTCAAATTACAATTACAGTTTACACATGCAGTTATTTTGTATCCGGATCACCGGAAATCCGTTGTCGGATATCCGATCCCTTTATGCTTCTCGCATTGGATATTCGGCAACTTCTGGATCAGATCCGGATACCATTTTCACAAAACAATTTCCCCGGATATCCGATTTTGGATATCCGGGAATGAACACCCCTACCTGTAGAAGACCCTTAGCGTATGCACAACTCGCTCCTCTGTTGAACCCTACCTGACTATTCCCTTCTACCTTATACACGCAGTCTGCCCTCTCCCTCTCTTCTCTAGTGTCGACTGGAACACCATCCACAGATCGTCGGGCGACGCAACAACTCGAGAAACAAGTCCACTCCAACATGCACGCTCACAACAGCCAACAACCATCCTTCCTACTCTTGTTGTGTGTCGTAGCAAACCGTTGTGTCTCTTCCTTCAACCTCTTGAAGACAACCGTATAGGCATCATCGCTCTTGTATTTCATGTATACGCTAGCCTCACTACACAAGCCAAGTCGTGATGTGTGTGTGGATCAATTCTATGTCTCATGTTGTCGACAACCTTGGGTTTTGTGAGACACCGGACCAAGCAACCGTAAGGAAGCAGAAAGCAGGCCTCGCCTTCGAGTCTCCCTTCACGCAATAGTACTTCCATATCTACACTCGTACTCCCAGCCCCAGCCGGAGTAGGCAGTCTCTTCCTGCACAGCCTCGTACCAGTATTGGTAAGCAGATCCTTGTACCTTCGTTCCATGCATCCAGTAGGGAGAGCAATGCCTAACCTTGTTTTGTGTATGTCCCAAAGTAGACCCATAGTGCAGTTCTGAAAAGCTCAAATTTTGGTTAAGTATTGAAATGTTATGTTGAGGAGTCAACTTTAGGATTTTGTGTAAGAGTTGTCGTTAGTATTTGTTAAGATTTCTTTGCTTCTATGAGTAGAGTGCATAGCATAGAAGGTTGGGATATTTTCTTTAGGATTTTTGGATTTTTGTATGAGGTTTAATGTTAAGTCAAAGTGGGATCCTTAACGAGTTTTCACGAAAGACAAGAAGTTGGATACTCTTCCAACTTAGTTAGAACTTTCTTTTAACTGTTAGATTATGGTTTTGCACTTCATAGGAAGTTTTAGAAATATTCTAGAAGTATTTCTAGGGTTTTAAGACCCAGGGATAAAATAGTCTTTTACCCTTATAAGGGTAATTTGGTATATTTTGTTAAGATAACCTTTAGTATCTTAAAAGTTGGGAACTTATAAGAGGTTGGAATATATTATGATCAACTTTCCTTTTATATCAAGAGGTTGAGTGCTTTCATTGCGGATCGGGTTTATGAGTTATCAAGAATTGTGACTTGATTCACGTAAGTCATTTGGGTTACTTAGCTGGCTTTTAGATGTTCGTATGAGTGATTGATAGCATGAAATATGACGATATTTTAGGCACATATTTTGGTTGTTTTCCCCTTCTTTTGTGTATATGGATATGAGTTTGAAGCATTTATGAGCACATTCACCTATTATGTTGGTATAGAGATCTACACAAGCTTTGTTGTGATTTTAGGTAAATAAAGGCTTGGATTGGAGCATAAATGGAGTATGTAAGAGTATTTGATCATGCTAGGCATCAAGAGGATGCATTGGACCTCCATTGGCATTTCCTATCCTCTGTCTCTTATCCGGCCCGCCAGACTGAACAACTCTCCTAGGGCTTGGCATGTCCCTCTCATATGTATATGCTCTATCATGGTGATCTATCAAAGACTCACAACGGAACCCTGCCAAATATGAATGAGTACTCTCCCTCAATCTACGGGAGAATAGATATACCTGTTGCTCTTTAGGAGGTGCAACTAGACCGAATAGTGTTAGCTCCTCCTACAACTTTATAATTGCCTCTACAATAGGAACTTCCTTAATTGCCTCTACAATAGAAACATCCTCAAATCGTGCCTCAATAAAATCCTGGAACATCTCCCTCCTCAGCGCGACAGCGCAATATCTCTCCTCTAATAATGCTCCTCATCTGATCAAAGTTGGTGACTCCACCTATCGATCCTTAGGTAACGGATCGACTCCAATACGGTCTCAACGTTCCCAATCTAGTGCTATACCTCCAACCATATCTTCCCCTCGAATAAGGGGACTCTCAAGTGGTTGAAAGCCTCCAACCACGAGTCCGGTCTCGGTACTCTGGACTCAGTCTGAGCTTTGTCAACCTCAACTCTCTTCTCGGGTGCAGTTGGTACTTGAGTCACCCTCTGCGATACCTCAACTGATATCGTCAGTACTGGTGGTATGGGGGCTCGTCCCCCTGTCCAAATAACTGTAACACTCCGAATCCACGGACTCGGAGTGTCACGGGCTAGGATCTCACAATGGATCCTAATCCTAGCCTGACAACAAGTTCACTGAATTTTACAACAAGGCACACATAAACATAAAACCAAATCCATAAAACTATATAATCATATATCAAAACATATACAAAATCACAACCGAGTACAAAACCGCAACACCATATACATCCATATACATAAACATCCCCACAACCATACACAACCTAATATACGGAAGCCCTCGGCTGATCACCCATCTAGATCACTCTGCAGTCTTCCTATCCTGCAAAATACCTACAACACGCTATCAAACCGCTAGTTGACAGTTCATGAATAAGAATAAAAGCAATAGAACATACAAACACATCATCTCATCACAATATGCAATACTCACACACATATCCATTTATTATCTTTATTACATTATACCATTATTAATTCAACTTATTTTGTGACACGAGGAGCACCTAGAACCTCGCCTCTATCCCCTTTAACCACCTGCGGCCAAGCTATGGTGCAGGGGTGGGATCCCTAAAAGGCTAAGGATATTACTAGCTTCCTCCACCCGTTGGACATACTCTTTGTACTCAGATGCTCCTACAGAGTCACGTCTTGACTGAGCCGACCATGCTCTTTGTGCTCCAAACTTAGCAACGATCTCATTCCCGACATCGGGAACTATACTCTCTGTAACTTCCTCCACTCCAACATCAGCCAGACTCACCGTTGGTGGATCCTCTCATGGAACTTGAACCCTACCCCGTCCAACCGGAGGAAGAGGTGGACGACCTCTACCTCGACCCACAGCGGGTGTAGCTCTAGTACGTGCCATCTGCATGAGCTATAATACTAAAGTTATAATCTAATTAATTGGTCAAATATAAGAGAAATTCTAAAGTTAATCATACTAAGCATGCCTAGATCCGCGGTGGTAGTGGTGTTCATCCATACTTTCTATCTCATCCCGACTATGCACGTATTTGAAAACCAAAAATTTCTTTGGAAAAACTCATTATTTACTTATTGATCCCTTTAGAAGATTTCAAGTGCCATTGTGGTCAACCTAGAGCTCTGATACAATGTTGTAACACCCGAAATTTTCAAAACTCGGGAAGTTACTGGTTAAGACCTCACAATGGGTCCCGACCTTAGTTTGACAATAACTTAACTAGATCTTACAACAAGGCACAAATAAAGAAAACCAAATATCATAAAACAAGGTTTGAAATGTCATGAATGTGACAAAAGACCAACAACGAACAACAATATCTTATAATCAAAGTTTCTAAGAACAACATAAAAAGAAAGGTCTACAATAATATAAAGACTCAATCCCATCCTATTGAGTACGGAAACTCGGTTAGCCACTATCTTCCGGATCACTCGGCATCAGCTCTAACACGTAGAAATTCTAAACAACAACATAAAAAAAAAGTTAGCTAACTATCCAAATATTAGAAGAGAAATACTAACACAACCACGTATAAAGTAAGAATATAACAATCATCATGCTGGCACACAAAGCCGGTTATTATCTTATGATTTAAGTGATTCACTTCAATATGTTTTATGGATGTGGCACGAGACGTCTAAGACTCTCGCCTCCATTTCTTATCCAGCCGGCAATGTTCAGCGTACCTCTCCGTATACCATATGGAGTGGTTCGGTACCCTCCCCATAAACTGTTTCTGGCCTAGTCCCGAAGATACTCCAGTCACCCTCGGACTATTGAGCAGCTGATGTCACCGCCCGTTACCCTTGGAAAAATTAAGGAGTGTAGATCTTGAAGTACTACTGCGTGGAGGGAGACTTGAAGGTGATGCTTGCTTCTTGCTTCCTTACGGTCACTTGGTCTGGTGTCTCACAAAACCCAAGTGAAAACTCCACCTTGTTTATAATGTTTTACAAGTGTTGATGATGGAAGACTTAACACAAATGTAGTAGTTCAATATACTAACAATGTATTGATTATATTCTCTAGATGCTTGGTTGGTTGGAATTCAGTGCAGGTCTTATCAAATGTCAAGGGCCTTGATATGGGATTCAAGGGCCTTGAAGTATAAATCAAGGACAAGGAAGATAGCGTTTACAAAGGGATGATCTCAAAGTCCTTGGAGTTATATAGTTGCACGACGAAACAAGGATTCAAATGCAAAGAAGATTTTCCAGGAACGAATTGCTTAACAGAAAGATTTCAGGGAAGATCTTTTACAACTGAAGATCTCAACCAAAGATCATAGAAGCTTTTCAGATAAAATAGAAAAGCGGCAAAATATCTTCTCTTTCGGTTCAACAGAGAACGAGAAGATTAAGGAGCTAAGGACTCGACGTGTACTCAGGAGTTGAAGATTTGCAACGTCTACCTTATCTCGAAACAAGAAACGATCTTCATGGAGAAGAAGTTTCATCTTCACACGGTCATCTCTCCAACGGCTAGAAGACCTCTCCATAGAAGAGTATCAATGAAGATGGTGATCGAAGAAGAATATACACACAAACATATACGGAAAACATCTTTAGATCTTCAAGCAACTAAATCATCTTCAATCGTTGTTTTTCTTTCTCTCATTTACGCAAAAGCTTCATCCCCTTAGAGAGAGAAAACACAAGAGCTCCATTGGAAGATCTAAATAGTGTTATACTAGAGTGTGTGTTACTCTGTGAGGTAACTAGGCTATTATAGCTAGGTTGAGAGTTGGAGCTAGATCGTAGAATTGGCTACAGTGAGAGAAGAAGGGGATTTCTTCTAGTTTGTATCTAGGACTCTTTGAAGCTGATAATAGATAGTTAAATCCTAAGGCTATACCCTGGTACAGAGAGTAGGCTATTTAGAGCCGAACTTCGTAAACATATCCTCGTATCAATCTTTTACATTCCGCACTATATTTTGCTATTGTGATTAACTTTGTTTTTGCAGGAGCACGAAGTCAAGGCTCTTGAAAGTTATTTCAAAGCCCTTGAAATCAAAGTTTTACGAAGAGCACAGATTGACATCAAGGCCCTTGAAAGGAGTTTCAAGGTGAGATTTGGTTTGCGAAAAGTTATCATACCCTATTCAACCCCCCTTCTAGAGTATCTTAATTTTTACCTATTTATTTCACCTATCGGTTCTTCACCAAGGTTGTCGACTGCATGAGATATAGAATTGATCAACACACACATCACGACTAGGCTTGTGTAGTGAGGCTAGCGTATACATGAAAGACAAGATCGATGATACTTGTACGGTTATCTTCTAGAGGTTTAAGGAGGAGACGCAGCGGTTTGCTACGACACACGACAGGAGTAGGATGGACAGTTGTTGGATGTTGTGAGCATGCATGTTGGAGTGGCCTTGTCAATCGAGTTGTTGTGTCGCCCGACGACCTATGGAGGGTGTTCATGTCAACACTAGAGAAGAGAGGGAGATGGTAGGATGCGTGTATAGGGTAGAAAATAATAGTCGGCTAGGGTTCAACAAAGGAGGGAGGTATGCGTACGGTAAGGGTCTTCTGCGGGTAAGTGATCCAGGGAATGTTCAACGTTCAAGGGAGATGCCGACAATTACGGGATTGAAGGAGTCTAAAGATAGAAGAGAGAAGACTTTCCTCTTTCTTGTTGGGCTAACGCACACGAGAGGTGTTACTACACTGGTGGGTTGGGCGTGCAACAAGGTTGCGTGGACTGATGGGCTGGCTACAAGGGTTGCAACAAGGAGGATGGGAGAAGGCTGAACAAGAGCAACAAAGGATACTTGACCACTAGCCCAGATGGCTTTGTCATGGCCTTGTCAAGCTTGTCGGATGGCGTTGTCATGACCTCGTCATGACTTGTTAAAAGACGTGAACTAATAGTTGCAAAAACTAGGGTTTGGTGATATTTTTATCATTTTATGTGAGTAAAAGACTCACATAAAATGATAGAATTTGTGATGATACATAAAGCTAGGTATCTTGAAAATGTCAACGGATCGAAATCCGGTTGACTCGGAAATAAATGGAAATTTTTTCCAGATATTACACTATACTCCATTTAATGTGGTACATTAAGGTAATAATTGATTAGACACACGACGACACGTTTTCCAGAGCGTTTAGTTGTGGATGGAGATTTTTTATGGGATTATAGAATTAGATTATATGGGTTTAAAATAACAAAATAAAAACCTTGAGAAGCAAGGTTATTAGAGACTAGTCTAGATTCAGAAGTCTTGTGCCATTGTTGCCCCTCCTCTATTCTCGGTCCCTTCCTATAAAACCCAAATACCTTCTTCGTATCATGCTCTTCGCCGAAAATGCCACCCCTACACTAGAAGCACCGCCGACCCGCCGTGGAGAACATCCGTGATGAGGCCCATAGAAATTGTGAGTCTAACATCTTCTCGGTCAAGTGTGTCCCCTTCAACGTGCCAAAGGGTTCCATAGAGTCTTTACTCTCTCGATGAACATGATTGGACAAGGGATTTGAGAGGAGGAATTAAGTATTGTTTCGTTAGAGATTGGTTTTGTTTAACAAGGATATTGATTAGTCCACAATGCCATCCGATCCCGACCGTTCTCCGGAGTACGAGGACGGTGATGAGTCTACATAGAACTATGATGTTGATGTTATTGAACTTCTTTTGGAGCTTCCAACACCGCCTATGTATAAGCAGCTCAACTGAATGAATATTATTGATGTAATATGAGAGTTATATATAGATACGGTAATAAAGATCCTGTACTAAGATCTCTAACAAACCCTAGAATCTCTCTAACAATGTTGTTGAGATTATTATGGTTGACATCCCCACTCAAGTGAAGGTGCAGGAAGGAGCTGTAACTTGCGTAACAGGTCTTGAAACCTCAACCGTAGCAAGGGTTTGGTTAGGATGTCAGCTAGCTAGTCATTAGTGGATACAAAGCTGACCCGTAGCTGATTGTTCTTGACTTGTTCCCGGACAAAGTGGTATGAAAGTGCTATGTGTTTCATTCTTGAGTGAAAAATAGGGTTGGCTGACAGTGATGTTGCTTCAAGATTGTCACAATATATCACAGGCGCAAGTGTTGTTGGCTAACAAATTTCATTCAGTAGCTGTTTAATCCAAAGTATTTCTGATGTAGTATCAGTCAAAGCTTTGTACTCTGCTTCAGTTGATGACCTCGCCACTGATTTTTGCTTTTTAGAGCTCCAACTTACTGGTGTTCTGCCTATGTAAATTATGTAGCCTTTTGTTGATACATAATCTTCTTTATCACCAACCCAATCAGCATCGGAGTAGGCGTGTATGTTGGAGTTGTGACTGACACTGATTTGGACTCCCAAGTGGATTGAGCTAGCAAGGTAGCGGAGAAGGCGCTTGAGAGCACTCCAATGAGAGGATGTCGGGCAGTGCATAAACTGGGAGAGTTTGTTCACTGTAAACCCTACATCTGGTCTGGTGAGGTATAGATATTGGAGACTGCCAACAATCGTTCTGTAGTCTGTTGGTGAGGGAATGGGTGTGTCTGAAGTTGTAGTGTAGCATCACTCATGCCGGCCCTATCCAGGAGGTCTAATATATATCTCCGTTGAGAGAGGAAGAGACCAGAAGGATTATGTGTTACCTCTACACCAAGGAAGTATGGCAGGTTGCCGAGATCCTTGAGGGAGAATCTTTGAGCAAGTGAGTGAACGAGGCGCTGCAATTGAGCGTTGTTGTTTCTTGTGACAATAATATCGTCCACGTACACAAGTAGCTAGATGATATCCGTAGCATAGTTGTAGACGAACAACGAGGCATCGGCTATAGAGTTGTGGAAGCCAATACTAAACAAAAATACCCGGAGTTCATTATACCACGCCCTAGGTGCTTCCTTCAAGCTATAGATGGCCTTGCGTAGTTTGCAGACATGATGAGGATAATCTTTGTTGACAAATCCAGGTGGTTGGCTCATGTGCACATCATCATTGAGAGTGCCTTGAATAAATGCGTTATTGATGTCCAGCCGCCGCAGGGACCAACGCTTTGAGACAGCCAGGAGAAGGATGATGCGCACTATAACCGGTTTAACAACCGGGTTGAATGTCTCCGTATAGTCGCAACCTGGACGTTGGTGAAACCCCTTTGCAACCAGTCGTGCTTTAAGCCTGTCAATACTACCATTGGGATTATATTTAACACGATAAATCCATTTACAACCAACTATGTTCACTTGCTCCTTCGGAGAAATAAGTTCCCATGTCTTGTTCGAACATAGTGCGTCAAACTCGCACTGCATAGCCATTCGCCACTCAGGGCTCATTAGGGCTTGAGTGATGTTTTGAGGTTCTACAGGTTGGGTAGGTTTCATTGTGGCATGAAGATTGAGTTTTTGAATGGGTTTTATTACGTTGTTTCTTGATCTGGTTACAACACCCTGACGTGGAGGTGGCCTAGGTAGTTGCGCAGGTTGGTGTTTGGGCGGTGGTTGGGGTGAAGTAGGTAACGAATTTGTTTGTGTTGGAGTAGGCTGGTGGTAAGCAGATGGAGATGAGGGAGCTGGCTGGTTAGGTGAGGCTTGGTGAGGTGGTTGGAGGATAGTGACACCAAAGGTAGCCCATTCATTTGTGTCGATGATTGGTGCTGCTAGATTGTCATTAAGACGACTATATGGAAAGATGTCCTCCACAAACTTAACATGTCTTGATGTGTAAATGTGTTTTGTGATTGGATCAAGGCACTGATATGCAGATTGGGTGGATAAATATCCTATGAATACACAAGGGATGGACTTTTGCTCTAGTTTGTGATGGGAATAAGGTTTGAGCCATGTGAAACAAAAGCAACCAAAGCTTTTGAGCTTTTTGTAATCAGGATGAGTACGAGTAAGATTGTGGTATGGAGTGGTGAAATTATGTGATGGTGAAGGTAATCTATTAATTAGATAAGTTAACATGATCATAGCCATAGGCCAGTGATCCAACGGGATGGAAGCATGAGTGAGCAACGCAAGGCCTGTTTCAACAACACGGCGATACTTGCGCTCGGCTAGACCGTTGTGCTCCGGAGTGTGGGGTGGGGTAGTGAAGTGGGAGACCCCATGCTGGCTTAAAAACTCGCGAAGAGCCACAAATTCGCTGCCAATGTCAGAGTGGAAGCTTTTGATTTTGTGGTTAAAATAGTTTTCAACTAGAGCTCTAAACTTGATGAACGTACTCTTTGTGTCAGATTTGAATTTGAGGGGATATAGCCAAGTGTATTTGGTGTAATGATCAACAAAGAGCATGTAGTACTTATATCCATCAAAAGACATTATAGGATAACTCCAAACATCACTGAAAATGACCACAAGAGGCTTGTTTGACACAATTGTAGAGTTGTGAAAAGGTAGTTTGTGTGATTTATTCAGGTGACAAGGAGTACAATCGTGTTTTCTGAACGAGTTACAACCTAGGTTGACACGTTTATTAAGATAACTGAAGACTTCTGTTGAAGGATGACCAAGTTTGTGATGCATTGATTTGGAGGAGATGGTAGCATCCATGTTGGTGGTAGGATTATGTTTCGGCCAGACATAGACGCCATCGACACATGGTCCACTAAGGATTGTGGTGTTGGTGGTGAGGTCTTGAACCTGGAAACCAGTAGCATGAAATATGACAGAAAAAGGTGAGTCAGTGGTGAGTTTGGAGACTGAGATAATATTCTTAGACATGCTTGGGACACATAAGACATTCTTCAAAGGAAGAGAGGGACATAAAGTTTTAGATCAGCCTACATGAGTGATTGGAAGGCCCTTACCATTACCAACCACCATTTCTTCGTCTCCATGATAGGAATAGTGTAGAGCAAGATTTTCCAAGTCATTTGTTACATGGTGCGAGGCACCACTGTCGATTAACCAAGGTGAGTTGGATTGTTGGTTGGTGACCATGCTGGTTTGAGGAGCCCGTTGAGTAGTGAACCTTGCAGAGGAAGGGACTTCGATGGTTGGATGAAGGGATTTATAAACTCGACAGTGTGAAAAGACATGTCCGATTTGTCTATACCGTTGGCAACGGCCTTTGAAAGGCTTTGGTGTGGTTGGGTTGTTTGGTTGAGTAGGAGGTTGTTGGTTTGTATTGTGGTACGAGGGTGAATGCTGGCCAGGGGGTTGAGACTGAGGAGCTTGTGGATATGCAAGAGAGAAAGACTTACCTGTGTTCTTCCAAGAGCGAGATTGAGCAGTGAACGCAGTCATAACCCCTTCAGCCTCTTTGTGATTGTTCTTTTCGAGAGTTCATGATTAATGAGCTTCTCGTGCAGTTCCTCAAACGCTATGGAAGTCTCCCTTGCATTGATTACGTGAACTACTGGAAGATAGGGTTCATCTAACCCCTTGAGTACATAATATGTAAGATCTTCTGAAGAAACTGGTGAATCAAGCGACGCAAGTAAGTTTGTAGCCTTCCTGATGTTTTGCATATAATTTGAGATGGAGTCTGCGCCCTTATTCATAGATCGAAGTCTCTCCTTGATCTGTTTGATGTGTCCTCTAGATGGATTCCCGTAGGTGAGCCTTAGAGCCTCCCAGACTTCATGAGAGGTTTTTTGCCAATATGATGAAGCTTGCAACTTCATTTGATAGAGTGCCCAAGATAGATCCATAGATCAATCTATCTTGACGGATGTAAGTCTTGTATGCAGGATTTGGAGTCGTTGTGTTTGGTAGGGTTTTCTCAGGGATCGCAACTGTTCCTAGGATATACTCATCAAGGTCATAACCTTCTAGAGTAGCTAGGATTGCAGATTTCTAGATGATGTAATTTGAGGGTGTTAGTTTGATGATGTTGTTCAGCCATGGTTGTGTAGTTGAGTATGGATCGAAGGCTCTGATACCATATAAGCAGCTCAACTGAATGAATATTATTGATGTAATTTGAGAGTTATATATAGATATAGTAATAAAGATCTTGTACTGAGATCTATAACAACCCCTAGAATCTCTCTAACAATGTTGTTGAGATTATTATGGTTGACACTATGTTGCCTCCCGTGGAGCTACTAGTTTTAACAAAACTAGCAAAACTGGCGTTGTTTGGATGTTTGATCCTTTCGTAGAGAGAAGCAATGCTTAATTCTTTGTTCTATGTATCAACTTTAATTGCAACACCACCTTGTCACCATAACATATTAGTTTTCACGACAGTATTTTCGTAATTTGAAACATGTTAATCACATTAAAAATCTCTTATCAAATAATCTCAATCTATAATCCTTAATAAACTTAATGTAGATTAAACCCTAAAAAACCTTCATCTCTTACAAAATACACTTTAAGTCTATCATACCTACCAAGACTATTTTATAATATTTATCCATTATCAAAATAATTAATAGTGTTCCTTCTTTTTATTACTATTATTTCTTAACTTATTGATTAATAGATTACTATAATTTAATAATGTATCAAATAGCGTTAAAGCATTATGAAAAATATTTAACATTAATTAAAGATACTAATCTTACAAACTAACCACGAGCATTCGTCTTCGAATGTTTTCTTTCAAACCCTTTCCAAATACTTTCTTGCAGGTCCAAACCTTTGCCCAATATTAGATAGCAGTCAAGAACATTCATCTAGTCGCTTTGTTCAAACATTTGCTAAATATTTTCTTCCAAATCAACATTAAGGGGGTAATTTGTTGCTTAATCGAACATGAACTAATCTTTGAATGTAAGATTTCATATCATTAACTCTTTCCCTAGAGTATATCGAACATGATTCATACTCGGTGATTCTTTGAGTTTTATCCCATTGTGATGGATCGGTCACACAATCCATGTACCCTGAGGGAGTGGATTGTGCCCTTCCTGTAAAGTCAGTCTGGCTTAACATCAGAGAACATCCCAAACTCCACGGCGGGATGAAAGGGAAAGGATATTACAGCCACGCATACAGGGCAATCAATAAAACATAGGTCGGTATAAACGACATCTCATGCTATCATAGCAAACATATAAATCACACACCACTCATGCAAACACCCAATATAAGGATGACAGCTAAGTAAGTCCTACGGACTTACCTCAACCTCGTATAAAGCTCAACCACAACTCGATCACCTCAACACTGGAGGAATAACACAGCCTATAGACAAGGCATAAAGATATGTCACATCTCTTATCAAGCAAAGGGTCACACCTAGACCCAAAGGGATCCATAGGGATCATATACATCCTATAACCTCGGATAATACGTTAAACCTTAAAGCCACATCAGGGCACATATCCAACTCATGATATCGTCATCAAACTAAAAGCTCATAATTACCAGAATAATGTAACGAGCATACTGGAATTTCCAATTATCCATTTTAACAAACTTAAGGTCAATTTATACTAACCCGCGATACGGAAAACGAATAAGTTCATAACTTATTCGTTACTAACCCGATATACGATCCGGAAGAAGATACGGACTCCTGGCGATGCGAGGAGTAAGAGCACGGTATGAAACCTTACGTTTGACGACTTGCGGTGGTCCGTCGGCGTTCCGATAGCGGTAAACGGAAGCTTTACCAAAAAACTAACAAACGGAAAATAGATTTGTACCAGGATGAAGAGAACAAGATACGGAACTCATTGGTACAGTCGGATCTAAAAATGGGCTACAGATGAATGAGTATTAAAATGTTGAAGAAGATCGTACTCATCGCTCTCGTTATCTCCTCTCTGCGCTTTTTGTGTAAATGGAACTTTGCAATGTGAAGATGAAGATACAGAGCCGCCATCTTCATTTGTCATAATATATACTTTATAATTGAAAGTGAAGTTGCGCTGCCGCCTTTCATTTTGCAAGGTAAAGTTACTTTTATTTTTATTATTTTTATTATATATATATAATATTGTATACATATGTATAATTGAAGATGGCTGCAATCTTCATTACATACTTAATATATATATATATATATATATATATATATATATATATATATATATATATATATATATATATATATATATATATATATATATATGTATATACATATATATGTATATGTATATATATACATACATATATATATGTATATACATATATATACATATATATATATATAATGTTTATCTAAAACATTTAATTAAAACGAGGTTATAATTTCCGGTCTCCAAATTTTACCAAAGTGGAATAGAAATTCCGGAATATTAGTGGGATAGTTAATCCATAACTATCTCGTAAAAGGGGCATTCCTAAGCCGCATTTCTTAACCGCTTAGAATCGGAATAACGACTCTTTATCCGTTTCGTCTTTTTATATTATTTCACATCTAGGACATATCCGATGTCCTGATCATTTTTCTCAACTGCAACTTTATTTATTGGAGCTCTCAAATACTCGAAATAACACCAGTTATTACATCAGATCCCCCTAAAAACAAGTTTCGTCCCGAAACTTGAACAAACCCAAATCCTCCCGGACCCATATGTTGAGGTATAACTCTATCTATTAGAGGTATCACGTCTCCGCTCAAAAAGGTCACAACCTATATCATTCTATAATCTCAAACACATGTATGGAGGAATCATCAACTCTAGAAAACAGGATCATAACGCTATCCCAAAGGCATAGAGGAATCACATCTATCGCCATACCACAACACAAGGCATAGAGGAGGTACATCTCTAGCCCTAAACATAATCATAAACATCGCATGGAGGAATAACATCTCCACTGAAACTATGTCCATCAAAGTAGCATGGAGGAAAGAACCACCTCCAGCTGAATCCTAATCACACTCAAATAGCATGGAGGAAGAACCATCTCCAGCTATAGACATAAATCATACTAGCACAATAAGATCTAAAAAGATCATAAAGCATATCATAGCAAGCATGGAATAAACATATCAAGGCATGTAAGCACATAATCACATACTCACCAAGATAGCACTAAGATCTACTAATTGACCATAGGTGCTTCTATCTCAGCATAAAACTCTGGATAGTTCCTCTGGATACTATCCTCAGTCTCTCTTGTAGCCTCCTCAGGTCCACGTCTCGACCACTGTATCCTCATCATGGGAATGTCCTTCGAACGAAGGTGTCTCACACCTCGTTCTAAGACTACAATAGGATGCTCAGCAAAGGTGTGGTCCGGCTCAACCACCAAATCATCATAGCTCACAATGTGCCTCGGATCTGGTATATACTCCCTCAGCTGAGACACATGGAACACGGGATGAACACCCTCCAACCTCGGAGGCAAAGCTAATCTGTAGGCTGCCCTCCCAACTCTATCCAGTATCTCGAAAGGACCGACATATCGGGGACTCAGCTTCCCCTTTATGCCAAAACGTCTGACGCCACGCGTCAGACGTTTTGGCGACTCTAGAGGCCGACGTCTCTTGTCCGCATATGACTTCTGGCGACTCTGTGCAGTCAGCATCCTCTCTCTGATCAGCGCTACTCGAGCCATATCATCCTGAATCTGCTCTGGCGCTATCCCACTGATACTGTTGGGCTCATCCCAACATAAAGGTGTACGACACCTACGTCCATACAATGCCTCATAAGGAGCCATCCCAATAGATGCATGCCAGCTGTTGTTGTATGAAAACTTTACAAGTGGGAAGTAATCAGACCATCCCTGTCCCTAATCCAACACATAAGCTCGCAACATATCCTCCAGGGTCTAGATGGTCCTCTCAGACTGACCATCTGTCTGAGGGTGAAACATAGTCATGAAGTGTAGACTCGTCCCCAAAGCAGTCTGAAATTGCAGTCAAAATCTCGAGGTAAACCGTCCATCTCGATCAGAGACGATCGTCCTCGGCACACCATGGAGTCTCACTATCTGTCTAGTGTACTCCTCACCTAATCTGCTCACTGGCCACGTCTCTCTAATAGGAATGAAACATGCCGTCTTCGTCAGTCTATCAACAATGACACATATGGCATCAAAACTCCTACTGGGTCTTAGTCCCGTCACAAAGTCCATGGAGAGGTCTTCCCACTTCCACTACGGAACTGGCAATGGATGGAACTCACCTCCAAGTCTGAAATGCTCGATCTTGACCTACTGACATGTCGCACACTGAGCCACAAATTTGGCTACATCGGGCTTCAGCCCTCCCCACCAATATGAACGTCTCACATCATGGTGCATCTTACTCGTACCTGGATGTACAGAGTAAGGTGTACGGTGAGCCTCTTGTAAGATCCTCTGTCTCAACTCTGCAGCGGCAGGAACACAGATGCGATCATGTTGCCTCATCACTCCATCAGCTCCAATAGAAAACTGTGGTGCCTCTCCACGAGACATCCTCTCTTTGATCCTCGTCAAGGTCGGGCAGGTCCTCTGCTTCTGTTGGATCTCATCCAACTGACCAGGTAAAACCTCTAAAGCAAATAACTGGGCATCCTCATCAGGAAACTAGATGTCCATCTCTAGCCAAGCTAGATCTCTCTGAAGCTGGGGCTGCACTGTCAATCTAGAAATCGCCTTCTCTCGAGGAGTCTTTGTGCTCAAGGCTTCAGCTACAACATTCGCCTTGCCAAGATGATGCAAAATCTCAAGGTCAAAGTTCTTAATCAACTCAAGCCATCGACGCTGACGATTATTCAACTCCCGCTGCGTGAAAATGTACTTCAAACTCTTATGGTCTGTAAAGATCTGACATGTAGCATCATACATGTAATGTCTCCAGATCTTCAAAGCATGAACTACCGCTGCCAACTCCAGATCGTGAGTCGGGTAGTTCTCCTCATACGTCTTCTGCTGTCTAGACGCATAAGCAATCACTCTGCCTCTCTACATTAACACACATCCCAAGCCTAGCTTGGATGCATCACTGTAGACCACAAAATCATCATAACCCTATGGCTATGCCAAGACAGGAGCAGAAGTCAAACGCCTCTTCAACTCCTCAAAACTCTGGGCACACTGGTCGGTCCACACAAACCTGGTGGTCCTCCTTAGAAGACTCGTCAGTGGACGGGCAATCATAGAAAATCCCTCTACAAAGCATCTGTAATAACCGGCTAGGCCAAGAAAGCTACGCACTTCCTTGACATTCGTCGGTGTCGTTCATGCAGCAACAGACTCAATCTTTGCTGGGTCAACCATAATCCCATCGGTGGAGACGTATGTCCAAGGAAAGCAACCTCAGACATCCAGAACTCTCACTTAGAGAGCTTAGCATACAACTCTCTATCCCTCAGAATCTGCAAAACTGTCCTCAGATGACCGGCATGCTCTTCTCTACTACGAGAGTATACCAAAATGTCATCAATAAAGACCACCACAAACTGATCAAGGAAGTCGATGAATATATTATTCATCAACTCCATAAAGACTGCTGGGGCATTCGTCAGTCCGAATAGCATCACTACAAACTTGTAGTGTCCATAACGGGTACGAAATGCCATCTTGTGTATATCCTGCTCTCTAACCCTCAGCTGATGATATCCTGAGCGCAAATCAATCCGGGAGAAAACTATAGCTCCCTGAAGCTGATCAAGTAGATCATCAATACGAGGCAGTGGATACCTGTTCTTGATGGTCACCTTGTTCAGCTCTTTGTAATCAATGCATAACCTCAAAGATCCGTCCTTCTTCCGCACAAAGAGAACAGGTGCACCCCATGGTGAAACACTAGGGCGTATGAAGCCTTCTCAGCCAACTCCTCGAGTTGCTGCTTTAGCTCCAACATCTCGACAGGTGTCACACGGTATGGGGCCTTCGAGATGGGTCTCGTGTCAGGCTCTAACTCTATGCTGAAGTCCACACTCCTCTGAGGTGGTAAGATCGACGGCTCAGCAAATATATCTGCAAACTCGCAGACCACTGGAATGTCCTCCAAAGCTGGACTCTCTCCATCCTTCATGGCGTAGCACCAGAAGGCATCACATCCATGTGCAATTAGTCTAGCTGCTCGTACGGCGCTGATGACAGAACTTGTCTTCCCAAGGTCCCAACCCCGGAAGACCTCAATCTGACCAACCTCGGTAGAGACTGTGACTACCGCATGGTGTCTACGCATCCAGTCCATACCTAATATGACTTCTTCATACATCAATTGCATGACTAAGAAGTCAACAAGTAAAACATGAGTCCCTAAGCGAAGGGGACAACTACGTATCTCACGGGTACCTCTGATCCGACTACCATCAGATAACCCTATAGTAAAGGGTATTCCCTCTATGGTAGCTAAACTCAGACGCTCAATACATTTATCAAAAATAAATGAATGCGTAGTACTAGTATCAAACAAAACTCTAACACGTAAACCATGAAGCAGAATGGTACCTGTAGCAGCCGGTGCAGGTGTATCCTCTACACTCCTCAACTCAAAAGCTTGCCCTCGGGCTCCTCTGGCACCACTGGTGCCAACATCTCTACCTCTGCCTCTACTCGGTCCTGGAGCAGAACCCTGAGTAGATGGACGCTTTGGGACTCTCTGTTGTCCCTGTGTCTGCTACTGAGGTGTCCTCTGACCACCTCCTACTACATTGGCAGGGGAAGAACCCTGCTGAGATGCAACTCCACCCTACCTAAAGAAGGCAGCTCTGTGGCCTGGTCTACCACAAGTAAAGCAAGTCACAACTGGTCTGGGACAATCAGGCCTCAGATGGCCAGGGTCACCACAGTTGTAACACTGTCGTCCCTTATTTGAAGTCGGTGCAGACGAGGGGTAACTCTGTCGTCTCTAGTCTCGTCTAGAACCAGAAGCTCCTCCAACTCCACTGGTCTGCCCAGTGCGCTGCCTCTTCTCAGACCGTCCAGTCTGAGAAGCCCTCCTCTGACTGGCTCGCTCCCTCTCGTAAGTAGAAGCCCGGTCCTGCTAGTCAGCTAGGGACTCACAATGGAATCCCACCATGTATGAACGTGTGCTCTCCCTCAAACGACGAGAGAACAGATACACATGATGGTCCTCAGATGGTGTAGTTGGACCCAGCAAAGCTAACTCAGTCTGGAAGTGGCGGATGGCGTCAACAATAGGCACGTCCTCAAAACCAGCCTCAACAAAATCTTGCAGCTTTTCCCTCCTCAGTGAGGCATAGCAGAACTGCTCCCTAATCATGCTCCTCATATGATCATAACTGGTGGCTCTAGTCCGTACAGTCCTCCACCACTGGTGTGCAAGGTCACAGAATAGAGACTGCACCAGCTCTATCCGTCTATCCTCAGGGCACCTGATAGACTCTAAAGTTGAGTCTACATGCCCTATCCACACCTCAGTCTGTAAACCAATCTCTCTTGAGAAATGTGGCACTCTCTGCTGGTGAAATGCCTTCAACCAGGCATCTGGTCGAGTCCCTTGAGTCTCCTCCATAGCTCGAACTGGCTCTGCAACACGTGTAGGTGCAACTGGCATATGTGTCGCTCCTTGAGATCTCTCAGAAGATCCCTCATGTACTGGTAAGTCTGGGGCCTGTCTGCCAGCCCTGATGTCCTCCTCAAAACGTCGAAGGTACTCTCTAAACTCCAATCCTCCCATGGAGACACGGTCAGCATCATCAGACTGAGCTCGGTGTGAATGATGTCTCCTAGATCCACCGCTCATCATCTCTTGAACAACGCTCTCTACAACCTCCTTGTGTATCTTCTTCATCACTAGTGGATCAGTAGCGGGAACTGGTCCCTCACCTACCACACCCGGAGGACGGGGTGGTCTACCTCTACCTCTGCCTACAGCGGCAGTAGCTCTAATCCGAGCCATCTGCGGGGTATGCACACCTAACTTATAAGGCTCTATATAAGCCATAAGTATATATATCTATATATATATATATATATACTTAACACATACATATACATAAACCACAATACATATATGCATAGCTATACTCCAGAGATCCATAGCAGGAGTGACGACTTCTCGTACATCTAACCCAAAACCATACTTAAAACCAAAAACCTTTTAAAACGTCAAACCCCATGTGGGTTCTGTTTATTTTACCTATCAAACCTTATTGCAGGTAGCAAGTGTTATTGTTGTCAACCTAAGGCTCTGATACCAACTCTGTAACACTTCGAATCCGCGGTACTCGGAGTGTCACATTGGGCTAGGATCTCACAATGGATCCTGACCCTAGCCTGACAACAAGTTCACTGGAACTTACAACATGGCACTAACAGATATAAAAACAAATACATAAAACTGTATAAACTGTACATAAAAAAAGGTAAGACAAGATAGCGGAGTATAAAAACAACACCCTCACACAGGAGGTAACAAAAGATCATCCTCACGCATGAGAGAAAGGTAACAAACCCAAAAGCCCACAACAACCTATGTACGAGACGTCCTCGGCCTGCCACTCTGCTAGATCACCCAGCAGCATGCCTATCCTGTTGAGAATCTACAACATGGTAATAAACGATTAGCTATCCATACACATATATAGAGTAATGCATAAGCACAATCACAATCAAGGAAAGATAAACACATCAGCATACTTCCACACATTTACCCATTTTATCATCTCAATATAATGGTCATCACTCAAATCGTATAAATAAATATATATATATATATATGAAACTATGTGACACGAGGACCGATACATCCTCGCCTCTGAGCCTGCTAGCCAGCTGCACAAGTATCGGTCACACAATCCATGTACCCTGTGGGAGTGGATTATGCCCTTCATGTAAAGTCAGTCTGGCCTGACATCAGAGAACCTCCCAAACTCCACGGCGGGATGAAAGGGAAAGGATATCACATCCACGCATACAAGGCAATCAATAAAACATAGGTCGGTATAAACGACATCTCATGCTATCACAGCAAACATATAAATCACACACCACTCATGCAAACATCCAATATAAGGATGACAGCTAAGTAAGTCCTACGGACTTACCTCAACCTCGTATAAAGCTCAACCACAACTCGATCACCTCAACACTAGAGGAACAACACAGCCCATAGACAAGGCATAAAGATATGTCACATCTCTTATCAAACAAAGGGTCACACCTAGACCCAAAGGGATCCATAGGGATCATATACATCCTATAACCTCAAATAATACGCTAATCCTTAAAGCCACATCAGGGCACATATCCAACTCATGATATCGTCATCAAACTAAAAGCTCATAATTACCAGAATAATGTAACGAGCATACTGGAATTTCCAATTATCCATTTTAACAAACTTAAGGTCAATTTATACTAAACCGCAATACGGAAAACGAATAAGTTCATAACTTATTCGTTACTAACCCGATATACGATCCGGAAGAAGATACAGACTCCTGGCGATACGAGGAGTAAGAGCACGGTATGAAACCTTACGTTTGACGACTTGCGGTGGTCCGTCGGCGTTCTGATAGCAGTAAACGGAAGCTTTACCAAAAAGCTAACAAACGGAAAATAGATTTGTACCAGGATGAATATAACAAGATAAGGAACTCATTGGTACAATCAGATCTGAAAATGGGCAACAGATGAATGAGTATTGAAATGTTGAAGAAGATCGTACTCATCGCTCTCGTTATCTCCTCTCTGTGCTTTTTGTGTAAATGGAACTTTGCAATGTGAAGATGAAGATACAGAGCCGCCATCTTCATTTGTCATAATATATACTTTACAATTGAAAGTGAAGTTGCGTTGCCGCCTTTCATTTTGCAAGGTAAAGTTTACTTTTACTTTTATTATTTTTATTATATATATAATATATTGTATACATATGTATAATTGAAGATGGTTGCAATCTTCATTATATATATAATATATTGTATACATATGTATAATTGAAGATGGTTGCAATCTTCATTACATACTTAATATATATATATATATATATATATATATATATATATATATATATATATATATATATATATATAATAATGTTTATCCAAAACATTTAATTAAAACGTGGTTATAATTTTCGGTCTCCAAATCTTACCAAATTGGAATAGAAATTCCGGAATATTATTGGGATAGTTAATCCATAACTATCTCGTAAAAGGGGCATTCCTAAGCCGCATTTCTTAACCGCTAAGAATCGGAATAACGACTCTTTATCCGTTTCATCTTATTATATTATTTCACATCTAGGACATATCCGATGTCCCGGTCATTTCTCTCAACTGCAACTTTATTTATTGGAGCTCTCAAATACTCGAAATAACACCGGTTATTACAGTTATCATACTTATTTATTGATAATAAATATAGTTATGTTTATTTACTATTATGTTGGTGATAATTATACATACTTTTATCGAGATACTTATAGTTAAACTACGTACATAATTTTGTATTGGACAAACATGAATTTAATTGATCTTAATAATGGCTTTGCCGATGAAACGATAATGTAACAAATTGAGAAAATGTGATATATTTGTTATTAATGTGTATGGACATTTAGGAAAATATTAATGGTGGCTCGACAACATTATTTGGAATGTTTGTTGGGGCTTAGTGGACCTCGGAAATTAGTTCGTCTAATTCCAATCAGGCTTCTAGTAGTCGATTTAAGGAGTTATCAATTTACCACGAGGTTCTCTAGGGATTTTCCCTTCGGTTGATTAATGTTTAAAATCATATTTGATATTCATAGTAAAATTGCCAACATGACACTAATGCAAATAAGTGTGACTTTAGTATGATAAATGATTAAATGATGATTGCCTAGCATGATTAGTTATGATATATGTTTCTAAGATGATATTATATATTTTTTTCAAAAAAAAAGAGTTGATATTATATACTTGAGATTAGACTAGTCTAGTCGTGACTTTGTCTCCTTCACCCAACATCCAATAACTCCTTTCACGGTGTTCATGCACCTTAACAATTAATTATTTGCTTCCAAAAATTTTGTTTCTCTTTATTCGTTTATCTTCCGACAAGGTTCTCTATTTTGGATTCATTCACTTATTTTTGTTTAGTTTTCTAAGTGTTTGTATCCGTCTTATGTTCCTCGAATTTTGTGTATGTCGTTTGTAAGATCTTATTATGATGCATATGTGTGAAGACAATAACGAAGGTCGACACAAGACTTGTTTACGCAGTTTAGGTATTAAAGCCCTACGTCTAAGAAACCTCAAGAGGGGAGATCCGATCCCAGATTTCACTAAGCATTTGAGATGGTTTACAACAAGTTTGGTTTACATTTTGCACGCAAGAAAAAATCAGTAAACAACCTAAGCTAAAATAACACAAGAACAAGAGTATAAGCACATAGAACAAGATATCGAAATAGCCCTTGTACGGGTAAACAAAATTAAACTCCGATCAAAGATTTGTTATCTTCTTTATGAAGATTTTTTTCAGAGAAACCAATATCAAGGATGAACGTCTAGAATACCTCTCGATCACCTATGTCTTCTCTTCTCTCAGGCTCCCTCTCTCTCTTTCGTGAAAACCCTAGCCGATTGCTCTCAAACGGCAGCTCTCATCCTTAGGGTTTTTAGTTGCGTCTCCGTTTCGTATATATACCTAAGCCATGAGACTTAAGCTCGTTGTTTCACTCAAGTGAACCGGCTATCTTAAGTGTAAAATCAAGCCCAGCCTAGCTGCACCCGGTTCACCTTTTAGTGGATCAGATTACAACTTTACACGGGCCGGGTTGCTCTTCAATAAAACGTACAATCCACATCCAAACTCTAACAACAACAAAAAAACTAAGTATTAGATAATCCACCTCTAAAGACATATTATAGCATCTATTTTCTCCATGCTACCATAACTAGATGATCGCTCACCTTAGTTAGCAACACTAGAAATAATAGCCACCTATAATATATCTTGAGAATATTATCTAATACCCTAGACTTAGGCATATTACATGAGTTACATCCTTGCATGCTATTACATAACCACAACTTATAATAATCTGTACATGAATCATAATTCTAACATCGTTTTTCTTGACTACGGGGTTCTTTGTCGTTTTCTACAATCGTACAACCGGTTATGCTCTTCTCTTTCTTGGTTTGAATAAGTATCAATCGTTTTTATTTCCATTTCCTACTTGTTGATTTTTAAGCACCAATTTCAGGTATGCCCAATTCGTGCATATATTTCATATTGAACGTACGTATAAGCAAGTTCATTAACTTTGTTCATTGTTCTATTCATGTGGCTAGTTTTAACACATTAAATTTTAAATACTTAGATTTAGCATCAAAGTGAGAGACTTATTAGTAAATGTCTATGATGACATGAATTATGACCTAGTTATAGACATGCATTTAGGTAGTTTATCCCTTTCTTTTGCATGCATATACATGAATCCATAGTATTTGAGCTCATATTTACATACTTTGCTAGAATAGAGGTCTACACAGATTCTTATTGCAATTGTAGGTAAATTGACACATTTTGGAGCAGAAACGGAACACAAATAAGGCTAGGACATGATCAAAGGATGAGAGAAAAGAGAAAGAAGACACGTAACAGATTACAAATCTCGGCCCGACTTTTGAAGAATCTCGGCCAAGATTTTTAATGGGCTCATCCGAGACTTAGTGTAAAAACAGCCTAAAGCCCAAGTTCAAAAACCCTAGATTTTCTTAAAAGATAGGAGGGTTGCATCAAGTTAGAGGGACCTCTGACAGAAGCAATTTACAGTACATTGAGAGATACAAGAGATTGATCATCAACGTTAGTCACAACACTTTTGGATTGAGAGAGATTGTGAAGATTCTTGGAGAGAATACTTAGTTTTTAGATTTCATTGCTTTTGAACACAAGATTGGATCTTTGTTATTACTTTCGCTACAATTTTGGATATCGAAGAAAGATTGCTAAGTATTTCTTACTTTCTTTTGGTTTATTTGAGTTTATGAGTTTCTTGATTTTATATATCTTTCTTGATTTGAGTATGTGTGTTGTTGGCTAAAACCCTTGCGATTCTAGAGTGATTGGTTGATGGTTGTGGTTTAAATGATTATAGAATGAGCCTTTAAGCCTATATTGGACCTTGAGAGTTTGTTTTACCTTCGCATGGAGAATCTCTATGACGTCCGGAAATTTTTTAAAAAAGGTTAGTGAGCGAGTTATCGACCTTTCCGCATGCACGAGGTGTTGAGTGACGGTTTTATCCCAAAAATCCCGTTCTGACCCTTTGTTTCCCCGCCTATGCTTTTGGACCCCTCGTTTCCTAGCATGAGGTGACAAGGCTGCAGCTGAACCTTGTTCCCTCCCCCTTGTGCAACCTTGATTCTATTTCTTTCCCCTTTCTCCTCATTCACGTTAGTCTCTTTCCCATTCTTTCTCCTTGTGCTTTCTTATCTCTCTCTTCTCCTTGGAGCTCTTTGGTTGTGGCCTGTAGTGGAGGAGCTTTGGATCCAGATTGCTAAGCCTTTCCTCCTTCCGACCTTCTTCTTCCTTGTTGAACATCTTCTTCTCCTTCTCTTCTTCTCCATTTCCATGGTTGGAGCTTTGGAAGAAGGTTCTTCTTAATCCTTGCATGCATGTGTTCTTGGAAAGGTTAGGTCGTGGAGAGGAGCTTGGATACTATGGTTGGTGTTTGGAGAAGACCCATCAAGAGAAGGAGGTCATTGAAGCTCAAGATCCACAGTCGAAGACGAACAAAATGTTATTTCTAGATTTCAGCCGCGGGGCGGATTTAGTAAACCGCAATGCGGTGAAAAGCACCGCGGGGGCGGTGAACAGTGTTGCGGGGTCGCGACCTTCAACATGCAGTCGCGCCTTTTGTTTCCACAGTTGCGTTTCTTCAACAGTAGGTTCGTCTTCTCCCTTCTTCTTCATTCCTTCCTTAGTTGTGAGGTTATTTCATGTTAGTATCATGCCTAGGATGGATCTAGGGTAGTTGTGAGTGCCATCTAGTGGTTGTGAACCTAGGAGCTTTTAAGGCTTGTTGTAGTTGTTCAGTTCGAGTGTGATGAGCATGTTGGACCTCCTAGCCTAGTTTGTTCATTCTTGGTTGCGGCTTGTGATCATGTGAGAGAGTAGGCTGTTGTGAGATTCTTTCAAGTGTTGAGTGTGATGTTGGTATAATGGATTCTAGGATGTGGTCCTAGCTTGAGAGTTAGATGATCTTGCGTAGCTCATTAGAGTGGAAGTCTAAGACTTCTTGAGTATGAGCGAGTTGTTGATACGTATCTTATTGTGAGCAGGTTGTGGGCTTCTTCCCAAGGGATGCGAGAGTGGTTGTGTGATTTTAGCGTTTGTGATGGTAAGGCTCCGGACTTACTTAGCTCGTATTCTTTGTATTAGCACCTATGTGTGTTTGGTGGTGTGTGTTTATTGTTTATGTTATAACAACGAAACCGGAAATAGGATCACCGACATATATATATTTTGGCCTAAGTGTATGATAATGGACGGTGACAACTTGTATAGTTCTTGCGTAGAGCTAGGAGGTTCTTGGCGACTAGCCCGTGCAGTTAGACGATCGGATGCATCAGTACCATTCCTTGCCGGTAAGTGGGGACCGAGGCAAGTTTTGGGGATTCTCGTATCACAAACCTAAGTTGAATTAAAACGGGGATGACTTAATAATAAAGAGATAATAAACCGGACTTGTGTGCTTTGGAGAATATTGTGTGTTTATGATGACTTACGTGTGTTTGTGTCATCACCTTGATTCTAATGCCTTGAATATTAGCTAACGGTTTTATACCGATGTTGTAGTTGCTTTGCAGGTTAGGAATGTGGCCAAGAGATCCGGAAGAGTGGGCAGCAGGAGTTCCGTATATTTTAGGAGGGGTTTTGGTTGGGGTCGTGTTTGTGTATTGTATATTGTATGCCGTGTGCATGGTGTTTGGCCTTTGGAGTTGTATCTCGGCTGGAGTCTTTCGTTCGTATGATTTCGAGTTTCATTACATTGCATAAAAATGTATTTCGGTTTTGGCCGTTATTTGTGTCTTGTTGCAAGATCCGGTGAAATTGTTGTCACGCTAAGGGTCGGGACCCATTGTGAGTTCTCCGCCCGTAGCATCCCGAGTCCCGTGGATTCAGGGTGTTACAATCTCGGTCTGTTCTTCAGAAATCTCGGCCGAGATTTAGTCAAGAACAACCTGTGGTTTCTTTTGTTGATCCGTTTATGTTATATCTTTATGTCTAGGTTTTAGAGTGCCCAAATCCTAACCTTGTTGAGCCTTTCAAGCTTACATACAAGCTTCGGAAGAAACTTACCCGGTGATTTATTTTCTTGGTTGCGAAAGATAATGAGTTTTAGGTAATAAAGTTTTATCCTTTATTGGGTTATAGTGTGCCTTATTCTTGTCTTTGTGAGCTATACATCAAACTTACCCAGTAAAGGTTAGTTCTTGACCCTTAGGTTGAGTGGTTGGTTTGAGATTATAGTTCTTCTCCTTAGATCTTTGAGAATTACCCGGTGATAGGAGCTTTGGTTTGAGATAGTGGATAGTGAGACCTCCCCGTGATCTTTCCCACCTTAGAAACACCTTCCCTTAGCGATCCCAACTCTGTCCATATTCTTTAGAAGTCTTGAATCGAAAACCACAACTGAATGTTTTGATCTCTAGAATCTACATTTTCCCGATTATTACATATATTCATCTCTATTGCTTTTTAGCTTTTTCGTTCTGTAGAATTAGCATTGATCTATTCTATTTAAAACCATTTAGTTTCACCATAGTCCTTATGATCGACCCTTGAATATTTGCTTTTTCTACGATTGATCCGTACATTGCGGGTTTGCTTATTTTCTTTGACTTTTACTTCAAGTATAAATTTAAAAGAAGGATGAACACGCTCATGCCATCTATTATGATAGCAAGATGCTAGATAAAACTCAACTGAATTACGCTACAACGGAAAAGGAGTTACTAGTGTTGGTTTACGCTTTCGAAAAATTTTGTTCCTACCTTGTGGGAGTGAAAGTCATTGTCTACACCGACCACGCAGCAATCCGGTATTTGCTCACCAAGAAAGATGCAAAACCATGGCTCATTAGATGGATCCTCCTTCTACAAGAGTTCGACTTAGAGATACGGGATAAGAAAGTATTCGAGAACTCGGTGGCGGACCATCTTAGCCGGCTATATCCTATTGCAATTGAGAAGGATGACATACCTATAAATGAATCATTTCTGGATGAGCAGCATCATGAAATTGAGGATTGCCTTCGCCAAATATCAAAAGATAGTGAACCATGGTTTGCGGATATTGTTAATCATCTAGTTTGTCAGGAAATACCTCCAGGACTGTCATATGCACAAAGGAAGAAGTTCTTCAAGGATGTGCGACATTACTATTGGAATGAGCCTCTTCTCTTCAATAGAGGTCCGAATGGGATGTTCAGAAGATGCATCCTGGAAGATGAAGCGGAAAGCGTTATTAGACATTGTCATTCATTGTTGTAACACCCCGAATCCGCGGGACTCGAGATGCTACGGGTGGAGACCTCACAATGGGTCCCGACCCTTAACCTGACAACAATTTCACTAGATCTTGCAACAAGGCACAAATAAAGGCCAAAACCAAAATACATTTTTATGCAATGTTATGAAACCGGAATACAAAGGAAAGGAAAGACTTCAGCCGTCCTAACAACATCAGCAACATAATAAAAAATAACAATACAAGGACTCCAAAACCCAACTCAACCTAAGACGTACGGGGATCCCGGCTGCCCACTCCTCCAGATCACTCGGCCACATTCTAACTTGCACATCAACTACAACAATCGGTATAAAACCATTAGCTCACATTCTAGGCATTATAAAGATAGCAAGGGCACAAACACACACATAAGTACACATAACACACATCATGCTCATATACATACAATCCGATTCATATCTTCTCTTTTTAAGTCATTCCATTACTAGTTTTATTCATTTTAAGTGTGACACGAGAGTCTTATAACTCTCTCATCTGTCCCCGTGTAACCAACAAGAGTGATGCGGAGCTCAACCCGTATACCATGTGGAGTGGCGAATAAGCCCACCCGTAGGCGTATACCATGTATGGTATGGTCGCAGAGAACCTCCCAGTCTCCCTCGGGAGCTGGGCAGTGATGTCACCGCCCGATAATAATAAACAATGGGCCAAATATATATAACCAAGTTGTCTTAAACCGATTCCATGATTATAAACAAAGATAAAGCACACGCCACCATCACATATCCAAATAATGCGTAAAAGCGAGCTAAGTAAGTCCGTAGACTTACCCGTCTCAAAGCTAGCTAAAAATCTATCTTACTTCCCGTAGGAATACAACCAAAGCATGTTCAAGACAAGGCACGATAATCAACAACCACTCACGCAAGCTAGAAACCATTAGACTTCTAGTACTATATACTCTTACAAGATTATACACTCCCATAAACTAGGATACTCTCCTATCCCTCATAAACTCACGAGATCTCCACTATAACCACATGCTAGAACATCAATAACCTCAAACACTAACCTAAGGTTTCAAGCCACTAATTGACATTTGCTCTAAGTTATGCTAGATCCAAACTAGCATGATTATACCCACTAAACATAACTAGATTGAGGAAGAAGGTACTCACACGAGGTCAAAGGCGGAAGACGATCCACGGATGTCGAGAATGGATTCGATGGCCTTTATTGGGGCGCTTCCGGACCTAAAACAAAGCTAAGCAAATTTAACGTATAAGCTAAATTTGACGGAAGATTTAGCTAAGATAAGACTTAAGGTCAAACTCGTTTTTCCAAAACCAAGGTTAAAACCACTAATGCATTTTCCGGGCAAAATATACCATTCCAACACTACGGGACATAAACCGTAATTAAATCTCCGGACCATAAATATGGAACTCAAGAACTTAAGCCATTTTCGAAAATAACTCTTTGGGCCAAAACCGTAATTTATTCACAAGGTCAAATCTTGCACATTTTCAAAACATAGGGCCGTAACTGCAATTAATATGCACAGGGGTATATTTGTAATAATCTAGAAACATGGGTCAAAATCTGTAATTATTCCAGTGAGGGCATATTTGTTAAATTCCAAAACTTGGGTCATAACAGCAATAACAAAAATCTGGGCCATAATTGTAATCAACCAAAACAGGGGCCCGGATTTGAAAACAACGAAAAGGGTTTCTGAACCCCACATGTGAGGACCCGATGAAGAGGGGCAGGGCAAGCAGGCGGCGGCTGGGCAAGGGCGCCCTCCGGCAGCGAGGTCAACACTAGGGCGGCGAAGATGGAGGTTAGGGCATGGCGAAGGTTGCGCAAGTGATGGGAGGAACGGCGGCACAGAGGTGGTCCAGCTCTCCGCAGTGGCGGCCTCCAAGCGACCGGAGAGGACAGAGAAGAAGGGGGAGAAGGTCGGCAGCGTGCCCAGCCTGCTGGTGGCTCCGATCGCTCAAGGCGGCGACGTGGAGGCGACCTTTCTTCGTTCCGGCGGTTCCCAGGTGGTGCAGATCTCTTCTCCGGTGGATCCCGAAAGGTGCAGGTCTCTTGCAATGCTTCGGTTCTCTTAAACTGCAGAGAAGAAAAGAGATGGGGAGGAGAATGTAGAGTCACTGACTTTGATGGGAGAGTGGAGGCTGAGGCGATGAGGGATGTAAGGCTGCTCGCGAGATTAACAGAGAAGTTGGAGACGAGGGTCAGTATTGCTCGAGAGAAAGAGAAGCAATGGTAAGGTTTGAAGAGATAAAACATAGAGCAGGGGAGAGACGCGTGAGGGGGTTGCAAGGAGAGTTGTACAGAGGGAGGAGATGAATACAAAGGGGAGCGAGAAGACGGTAAGGTGAGGGGTCGGTTAGGGCTGCAACTAGCTGGGTGGCGGCAGGTTATCTTCAGCAGAACACGCAAAGGAAAAAGAGAAGGAAAAAGGAAGAAAAGAAAAAAAAAAAAAGAAATAAAATAAATTAATAGAAAATGAAAAAGAGTAATAGAATAGACTCGGTCGTAACGGGATTATCGGATCGGAGAATTTTTCCGAACTTTCCTCGTAAAATAAAATACGGGAAATATATGCGGATCTAATATATAAATAATCTTGCAAAATATGCTTTGAAATACAAAAACCATTCTCGCAATTTATTCCGAGATTATATGATAATTTAAACATGGAAAACAATATATATATATATATATATATACTCGTATAATTTAATTTACGACGGAAAAATACTCGTAAAAATATTTAAGCTATAAATATATCGATAAATCCAGAAAAATAAATATCGCAAACGCGCCAAAAAAATTGGGCCGTTACAATTGCCTTGTGGTGGACATGCTAGTTCCCACAAGACATGTGCTAAGGTACTCCAATCTGGTTTCGTTTGGCCTAACCTATATAAAGATGTGCAAAAGTTTGTTGTTTCTAGACGGGTGGAAGATATTGCCTCTCCTACTAATGACGACAAGGTGGTAGTGAAATTTTTTATCAAAACGATTTTCCCAAGATTTGGGATGCCCTGGGTCATCATTAGCGAGGGAGGACCACACTTTACCGCCCAGAAGTTTGAAGCACTTCTATCGAAGTATGGGCTAACTCACAAGGTAACCATGCCATACCATCCTCAAACAAGTGGTCAAGTAGAAATATCAAATAGAGAGATCAAAGGCATTCTAGAAAAAACTTCCTATAGAACAAGGAAGGATTGGTCAATAAAACTAGATGACGCATTATGGGCTACAAAACAACTTTCAAGACTCCCATAGGAACTACACTGTACAATCTAGTCTATGGGAAGTCTTGTCATCTTCCGATGGAGTTCGAGCATAGAGCATATTGGGTAATCAAGTGGCTCAACTTCGACATGAAGGAAGTTGGAGAGAAGCGCCTTTGGGACATTAATGAGCTAGAGAAGATCCGTTTGCATGCATATGAGAATGCACAGATCTACAAGGAAAGGACTAAGAGGTGGCATGACAAGCACAACATTCCTAAGGAGTTGAAAGAAGGGGATCTTGTCCTTCTCTTCAACTCTAGACTTTGACTTTTTCTAAGTAAGCTTAAATCTAGATGGACATGACCTTATGTTGTAAAACAGGTTTTCCCCATGGCGAAATTGAAGTATGGAGTGAACATTGCGGAAGCTTCAAGGTTAGTGGTCATAGATTGAAGAAGTATACGCCGGAAGTTCAGGTGGAGAGCATTGCTCCCTTTCGTCTTACATGATCGTCAAGATATAGGTCCAGCTACCGACCTTAAACCAAGCGCTTCTTGAGAGGCAACCCAAGGTATTTCTTTGTCTTTTCTTTTTCTTAGATAGTTTAGTTAGATTTTTGTTTTCGTTGGTATGTTTTGGGTTTTTGTGTCTTTGGATGACAAAACTTAGGTATTTCTCAAGAAGAATGAACCATGAATCAAGTTGATATGTCGAAAGATCCGGATTGTAAATGGAAAAGAGATGCTAAAACCGTTAGCAAGAGAAGTGAAGGCTGGAATTCAAACATCTAAACCAACAAAGGAAAATCCAGGTCAAGATTTTGAATTAGAAGAATTTATTCACCCGTGATTTTCAATGTCAAGAGCAACTTCGACTCAAATCTCGGCCGAGATTCTTTGAAAATCGGAGTTCAATCAGAAAATCTCGGACCGACAATTTTCTCGGGTGACATAAAATCTCGGCTGAGATTTTTCAAATTTCAAAGAGGGGTATAAAAGCGCCAATACAGTTCATCTTCACCAACAAAACCCTCCTCAACGAAGAACCACGGCCTGCGGCACCCCTAATCTCGCATAATCCCATTTCCTAACCGATTCACTCTGTTCTTCTTCCTAAACTCAAGCTCTCTCCACCACAAAAAAAAAAATTTGTACTCAATCAACACCACAAATCGCTCCAGATTTTAATTCTTTCATTCAAAACCCTAAGTTTTTCTCCCATCTTCAAATCGAACAATTTTGGCTTGTTTGGTTCAAGGAAAGGCATCATTCAGGGTAGAAAGAAGCAAAGGAAGCTAGTGGAGGCAACAATTTGGCAAAATATTTACAGAGTTGCCAAGTTTGATCGAAACAACCAAAATATTGGGTTGTGGGCAAAATCTCGGCCGAGATTTCACGAATAATAGCCCGAGATTTTTACTAGAATGGAGTCTACACGGAGATCTTCAAGGGAGAACGTTCCTATGAGGGGTTCCTCCTCTTCTCAACAAGATCCACCTCCTCCATCACCTCCGAGATTTTTACTGGAATGGAGACGTTAATCATGATGATGAGTAACTCGGAACCATTCACATAGCCGGATGTTTGTATCTTCCCAAAGTCTTATTGATCGATAATCCTAATGGGTCATGGTATGTGCATCCGGTTTGTGGCACCTCGATAAAACATGTGGCTCACTGATCCCCAAGGTTTTGGCTTTTGTGCACCTATGTCATGTTCTCAATGATAAAAAAAATAAAAATGGAAGTGAAGTAATTAATTTCTTATTTTTGGTGGATGTTTTGTGAAGTTATTATGTTGTGGAGTTATTTCTTTTTCTCAGATTTGGAGCACATGTCCTAAAATGCATCCCACCCACAATACGTTTTTTGGCCTTTATTTTTTCTAAATCCCTTAAGACCTTGTAGCACATGTGTTTTGGCTTAGTGGTTTAAATTGGATTCCTCATGTATGATTTTAATAAATTGTAAGTTATTATGCATGTTATGGTTTTCCGATGTAAACTGTGATTATCTTTTCCATCCCTATATTTCTTTTTGACATATATTGATCTATCATTACCTATGAAGCATTCTTTGAGGGTGATCTATGAACAGAAGCACAACCAAAAATATTTGTGGTTTTTCTTTGTTTTTGCATATGCATAATCCATATCATCTTGTATATTAAGTTTAAGCCTTGCTTGGGGACAAGCAAGATACAAGGATGGGGTATTTAGATGACATGAATTATGACCTAGTTATATACAAGCATTTAGGTAGTTTTTTTCCTTTCTTTTGCATGCATAGACATGAATCCGTAGCATTTGAGCTCATATTTGCATACTTTGCTAGAATAGAGGTCTACACAAATTCTTGTTGCAATTGTAGGTAAGTTGGCACATTTTGGAGCGGAAATGGAACATAAAGGAGGCTAAGACATGATCAAAGGATGAGAGAAAAGACCAAAAAAGACATGTTACATATTACAAATCTCGGCCCGATTTGTGAAGAATCTCGGTCGAGATTGTTAATGGGCTCATCCGAGATTTAGTGTAATAACAACCCAACCCCCAAGTTCGAAAACCCTAGATTTTCTTATAAGATAAGAGGGTTGCATCAAGTTAGAGGGACCTCTGACAGAGCAATTTACAATACATTGAGAGATACGGGAGATTGATTATCAGCGTTAGTCACAACACTTTTGGATTGACAGAGATTGTGAAGATTCTTGGAGAGAATACTTAGTTTTTAAATTTTATTGCTTTTGAACACAAGATTGGATCTTTGCTATTACTTTCGCTACAATTTTGGATATCGAAGACATATTGTTAAGTATTTCTTACTTTTCTTTTGGTCAATTAGATGATGATAGATTGAGTCTTTAAGGTTAGATTGGACCGTGAGAGTTTGTTTTACCTTCGCAAGGAGAATCTCGGTTTGTTCTTTAGAAATCTCGGCCGAGATTTAGTCAAGAACAACTCGTGGTTTCTTCTGTCGATTCGCTTATGTTATATCTTTATGCCTAGGTTTTAGATTGTCCAAATCCTAGTCTTGTTGAACCTTTCAAGCTTACATCCAAGCTTGAGAAGAGACTTACCCAGTGATTCCCTTTCTTGGTTGCCAAAGATGATGAGTTCTAGGTAATAAAGGTTTATCCTTTATTAGGTTAGAGTGTGCCTTTTTCTTGCCTTTGTGAGCTATATCCGAGACTTACCCTGCAAAGGTTAGTTCTTGACCCTAAGGTTGAGTGGTTGGTTTGAGATTATGGTTCATCTCCTTAGATCCTTGAAACTTACTTGGTGATATGAGTTTTGGTTTAGAATAATGGATAGTGAGACCTCCCTCGTGATCTTTCCACCTTATAAACACCTTCCCTTAGCGATCTCAGCTCTGTCCATATTCTTTAGAACTCTTGAATCAAAAACCATAACTTGATGCTTTGATCTCTAGAATCTGCATGTTCCCGATTATTACATATATTCATCTCTATTGCTTTTTACCTTTTCCGTTATTTAGAATTAGCATTGATCTATTCTATTTTATTTTTATCATTTGGTTTCAGCATAGTCCTTGTGATCGACCCCGAAATATTTGTTTTTGTTGCGATTGATCCGTACACTGCGGGTTCGCTTATTTTCTTTGGCTTTTATTTCAAGTATAAATTTAAAGCTATTTTCGTTCATATTTCACACACGTCTGAGAGCAAATAGTGTGTTTATATTTATGCTATTTAAGAATTGTCATGAGGTGTATTTTAAGATGTAAAACATACGAAGCTCATGTTATTCAAGCATAAACCATGTTAAATGAATCATCCACCACTCTCAACTGAAATAATGCAAGATTCAATACTCTTCGTATAATTTCTTGATTCATGTTGATATGGCTAATTTTATGTTATAACATTTGCTAATTTATGAATGGTGGATTGTTCACCACCCATTGGACTCTTAAGGCGTGTTTAATAAACGGAAGTCATAAATACACGACGATGGAATTCGTAAATGCACAACGGATCTGGAACCTGTAACCGTCACAGTTACGGGTTCCGAATCCGTGATAGATTTTTCAAGGATCTAGAACTAGTAACCGTCCGCAACCGAATCCGTGATAGATTTTTTACGGATTCGGAACCCGTAACCGTCACAGTTACAGGTTTCAGATCCGTGATGATTTTCTTTGTGAATCCTAACCAAAAAAATTGACACTGACATTGACACGGATCCGGAACCCGTGTCCGTGTTAGGAAAAAAATATCACTTTTTTGCACGTTTCGGAACCCGTAACCATGGAGGTTACAGGTTCCGCATGTGCAATGCGTTTGTGAATTTCATCGCCCTGTACGTAATACCCCTCATTAATAAATTAGATTTGTGGTTGCGGTTGCGGTTGTGGTTATAGTTTGTGGTTTTCGAGGAAATTTTGTAGATTTCGATTTATAATAAAAGTTATAGTGGAATGCGTAATGGGTTTAGTTGAAATAAATTTATAGAGGTTTTAATATGATAAAAAAAAACATAAATACCCCCTCCCTCCCACCCATGTTTGTTACATGATTTGCCTTTTGTTTCATAGAATAGAGAAGTGAAGGTATCTACTTCAACCATATCTACTTCAACCATTATTCACAAAAGAAGAAAAATATTTCAGTTATACATAAGTAAAAAAGGAAGAAGAAGAAGAAGAAGAAAGCTTTTGTGGAAGATCTATGGTCATATCCAATGTAATATCCGGTTTTTTTTGCCTCCCATTTTAGTTCGATAAAAACCGGACCATGACCGGTTTAGGACTTTTTTCCGACTTATTATATTTATATGTAACACCGGGTTCTTATTCTTTGATCTTTTATCATTTTATGTGAGGACCTTACTCACACAAAATACACAAGTCCATCTACCTTTGTTAATTTTTAAGATTTACCGACCGTGCCTTTAAGCATTCAAGCTTGCGAGGCCCATGAGGACTTTCATTTCGGGCCTAGCATGGCTGGACCCAAACACAGCCTTCAGCATCTCCCTTGCCCTAGATCCCATTCACGTGACTTGAAACCTACCTCCAGCCTTCGCGTGTCTCACCTCTCCCACGTACCAGCCCTAGCATCTTTCTTTCGCACGCTGCAACGCCAGCTCATCCGCACACCCCTTTGACGGTGGTCACGAGCAGCAAGAACCAAGGCGTCGAAGAACCCTCCTCCCTCTCTCCAGCAAGCACAGGCGAAGGTGGTAAGCGACACACAGCAACAGCGTCCTCCTCCCCTAGGGTCCGACACAACAACTACCTCTCCTTCGTCTACAATCGAGCAACAGAAGTCCGGGACCACGTTGTATTCCCTTGGGTCCAACACGACGACGGCCTTCAGTCTTCTTTCGGTTCGTGCACAGCGCCACCAGGGAAGACATCGGACCGCACCTCTGCAAGAGAGCCATGGACGCGTCTTGCCCTAGCCGCTGGAGCGGTTGGGAACCCAAACCGCAGGTGCGCCTCCTAAGTCACTGTCGAGTCTCCTCCTTAACCTAGAACCGGCACCTCGAGATGGCTCTCTTTCCTCTTATGTCAACTCCAACAGACCGATGATACCAACGAAGCAGATCCGCTCAACAGTAGCAACCTTTGTGTCTTCTTCCCCGTGTCTTCGAGTCTCGGAATAGGGTAAGCTTATACCCTTTCCATCCACGATATTCATGCTTAACGAGTGACTTTTATGTCTCCTAAGCCTACCCGGACCAGCCTAAGAAGAGCAGTAAGGATAAAGGTATTTTTTGAGTTTGCATGAAGTGACGAGCAGTCATATTCGATTCCAGGTTAGGGTAAGTTAGAAACCTCCTTTGTTGTTGAATTTCGGATATGTTATAGTTGGTTTTTAATAGTAGATCATACTGAAGTTTTAGAGGAATCCGAGTTACAGTTTGAGAGTTATGGTGTCCCAAAGTTAGTTCTTCATGCAGTTTTTATAAGTGTGCTGAGTGTTGAGAAAAACAGCATGTGATGCAGTTTTATAAGATAGTTTTGAATAGGCTTTTGATCTCCGTTGGACTTGAATTTTGAATATGATATAGTTGTCATATTTTTGTAGAACATGTTAAAATTTGGGAGGAATCCAGCAAGTGGTTTAGGAGTTATGATTTTTCGAAGTTGGGACCTTAAATAGTTTTTTTTTTTTGTTGTTGCTGAATATTCTGTGTTGAGAAAAAACTGCTTGTGATGCAGTTTTCTGAGATAGATTTCGATAGGTTATTGACCTCTGTTGGACTTGAACTTTGGATATGTAATAGTTGGGATTAGAGTATATCAAAACTTTGGAGGATTTCATCAAAAGGGTTAGTAGTTATGATTTTTCGAAGTTGATGTTGTAAGCAGTTTTCTGGATGTTGCTGAAATTCTCTAAGTGCTGGAAACTTTTTGTGTTGTGCAGTCATGTTTGAACTTACGTTTAGATACCTTAGAAATACAATTCACCATTTAAGGTTGATCCGACAGTTAGATTTAGATTTATAAAGGTCCAAACTAGACTGATGGTGCAGTTAGGAAATTACACAAATTTTGGCTAAGTATGGGATTTATGGATGTTGGATCCAACTTTGAGAATTTGTGTAGGATTCTTGACTGAGTATTTTTGGGAGATCTTTGACATTATGAGTTGTATGCATATCATAGATGACTTGGTTATTTTTCTTGGAATTTTTATAAATTTATTTGAAGGGATTGTGCATCTTAGAAGTCCTAGAAAAAAGTTTTGGCATATATTATAGGATCTTTGAGAGTTTCTGGACCAGGGTAAAATGGTCATTTTACCTTAGGAGGGCATTTTAGTCATTTCTCTTGAAGGGATTGTACATCTTACAAGTTATAGACTCCTAAGAATATGGGTTGTATTTTGATCCACTTGCCCTTATGACACGCAATTGAGTCCTAACAGTTGCGGACCGAGTTGAGATAACGGGAATCGAGTTTCGATGCAAGTCCTTTGGGCTTACTTAGCTAGCTTTCAAATATGGGTGTGAATAATGATAGTGGTGTTTGAATGATGTGTTTATAAGTGTATCTCATATTGATTATCGACCAACCTACATATTTGGCCTAAGAGTAATGAGCGGTGGCATTCTGCTCAGTTAGCCCGAGGGCGCTGGGGTTTCTTTAGGGACTAGTCCATACTTGGTTTGTGGGACGCCACCGGCGGAAGTATGTCAAACCATCATTAGTTGGATAAGGAACGGAAGACTTCTCGTGCCACAACTTTAAAAACGGAACAAAGTGAATCACCTAAGTTATCAGATAATAAACGGTTTGTGTGCCAGCATGATGATTGTTTTATTTTTCCTGAGTTGTGCTTGTGCTATTTTTATTCCGCTTATATTTGGATTGTTAGCTAACGTTATTCCGTGTTGTAGTTTTTGTAGAGATAGACAATTGCAGAGAGATCCGGAAAAGATGGTCAGCCGGGTCCACGTACTCATTAAATGGGGACGGGGGAGTCTTCCATACGGCATGCATGTTATATATATATATATATATATATATATATATATATATATATATATATATATATATATATATATATATATATATATATATATATGTTTTGTAAAGGCTGTAACATGCGTACATTCGTACAATAAAATATTATGTTTTAAAATTGTTTTAATTACATTTGTGTCTTGTTGTAAGATCCTAGTCTAGTTGTTGTTAAACCAAGGTCGGGATCCATTGTGAGGTCTTAACCAGTAGCTCCCCGAGTTCCAAGAACTTGAGGTGTTACAACATGGTATCAGAGCTCTGGGTTGGCAACAATGGTACTTGAAATCTTCTAAAGACCGAATATATAAAATAACTAGAACCCGAAAGGGGTCTAAGATTTTCAACACGGTTTTTTTGTTTTTACACACGTGCATAGTCGGGTTGGAGGTTAGTAGTACGTCAAACCACCATCGTTCTCCGTGGATCTCTACAACTTGGAATGATAGGTGAGTTTGTATATAGACTTATATTGATATGTTTTCGTGTAAGATTATATATATGTGTAGGTGTAGCATGTTAGTATCCTAAAGGATATCTTATATGCTTTAGTTGTGATATCATGAAGCGATTATCGCCTCATGATAAATCGGTAGCGGACTTGAAGAGTTTTCAACACGAGACAATGGATTCAGGCCGAGGATTGAGTATTATACTCTAGTGGGCGTCCTAGTGACCCTATAAATCAGCCGAAGAATGGGTGGGCAAAAGAAGTAAAGAAGTTAAGATAATTTTCACCACAAGTACAACCCGATGAGAAAGAAATTCCCGAGTCATCTCAGATAGAAAGAATAGGAAGTCATGCAAGGGACTTGGTCGTATGAAGCCGAGAGATGAATTAGAAGAATCACGCAAGAGACGACAAGCATTTGAATTAGAGATAACAATAAGGGAACAAGAATCATATAGAACGGAGTACAACCAAGAATTGCGGAGTAAAGGACGTTACAATCGAGGCGGACGCCGCCATATGCAAGCATGGGCATGAGAGTACAAAGAAGACAGGGTGTTGACCCAATTGTGAGACATTAAAGGGTACAAAGATAGAGAGTGAGTTTAATGACGAGAAATAAAAAAAATTTTAACCATAGAAGCATGTGGAGTCCTTCAAGAATACGAGAATTTTGAAAGAAAATTTGACATAAGTATCAAAGAAACTAGAAGTCTAAAACTGAGACAACGAATTTCTATAAAGGTAGCATGATCAAAACAACATCAATCAAGGGGAAGAATGTGGGAAAGTGATTTTGGTGGACTAGAGAGTCCCCAATAACTTCTCATTTACATAAAGATTTTAAGTTACCAACACTAACGGTCATATCAGAGAACCACAAACAGACGATGAACAAAGTAAGAAGAATCGTGAAGACATGATAAACTCATTGACGACAGATGAATGTTATGACTGGACTCAGAAGAGTATAGTGATCTCATAAGAGAACAAGAGAAGTGCAGACTGTGGAAGGAGCTAAAGGGGTATTAACAAAGAAACTGGGGGAGATAGATTTTCACTAAGTGTATCAAACTTCAAAAGAGATAGAAGAACAATAAGTCCGTGATCTTATAGAAGGTCAACTACAGACTATTTGGTAATAACCGAGACATAAAACGTGCGGGTCAACTAGCGGTAACTGGTTGGCAGATAAGGAGAATACCCATAGACTTATGAAAGAATTTTATAGACATCTGGAGGACCCTTCAAGAGATCAACGGCGACAAATGTGAAGCTAAATCGATACAAGTGCTAGTACCCTTAATAGTAAAATGGAGTGAGTTTGACCCAATAACTCTAATTAAGAACTTAAGAAAAAAGATTAGACGGACATGAATGACCCCCTTATGTCATTTGAGACCAAGGGAATTGTGTGAATGATTTACTACCTACTGGCTAGGAAAAGGGTACATATCAGAGTTAGTATATATGGATTGTAAAAGAAAAACTAGAGGATGTAGGAAGTATATGATTTTGATAAGGTCTATATCAATGAAGACAGAGTGTGCGCAGCATTCCATACAAGATAAACCGCAAGTTGATGGAAGTTAAGGTCATGAGAGTCGTGTAGACTTGCTTACAAGCTATAGTGGAAGACTTAGAAAGGACCATTGATGTCAGATGGACGACACAGTTGGACTCAAGAAATGGAGTTAGCTCACGGAGGAACTAGAAGTTTGTAATGTAGAAAGAGCTAAAGGAGTATAAATTGATGAACTCGAGTAAGTAGTGCTCACCAAGAAATTCAACGGCAAAAGAGGTATGAGAAAAGTAAGTCCCGGAAATTGAGATAAGTCAATTATAGACTGACCAACGTCAATGGAGGACGTGCAAGTGTTGTTTGGTATTGACGAGTTATGTACCGTTGAAAAGAGATTTTGTGACTGTGGATTTATGAAGTAGCTTTACCGAAGCCTTGGCAGGATTTCCTCAAATAGACAACGTCAACCTTCTGGGATGAACAGAAGGTATTGAGGGAATCGTGTTAAAGGTTGTTTCTTGACTAGTTAAGATCAAACTCTGGTCAAGTCAGGGAGTTTGGATCCGTGTTAGAGGAATTAAAGAAGTAAATGGAAGAGGCTGTTTTACAATCGTTATTTTATTTTAGGAAGGCAAGTAAGGAAAGTACTTGGTGCTTCATCGGGTTAGGGCTTAGGGTGTAATTGGAAGAAACAGTTTTGGGATCAATCATTTTAGACTTACCAAAAAAAATATGAGTGACATCAGAATAATTAGAGTAGAGTTGCAAAAGCGTGGTGGGTCCTACCCATAGAGCGAGAAGCTCAATGGTAAAATAGGGTGACGTGTCGAGTTTAAGGATGATGATAGTTGGGGAAATGCATTTCGTTTGGAAGGAACACGTGCTAGGCTACGGGCAGTAACTAGAAATTTTAAGGATTATGGCCCAAGTTAAACATGACGGTTTCGTCACATGTCGACAGATAAGTAGTTTTGGGAATTATTACCTAACGGAGTTATCTAGAGTGTTTTCTGCTGGATTGAGAAAGAATTAACGATGTAATAAAAAGTATCGTGTAGGGTCTGCACTAGGAAGCTCAAAGTGAGTAACTATCATATCGAGTCGAAAGACATATAAGAAAAAGAAGTTACGGGAGTATGCTTGCAACCTAGTAACAGTGTATAGAGGAAGCATAATCTCGGAGAAGAGTATACGTGTAATGTTTTTCCGGAAAGGAGTCGAGTGTGTTTGAGTTGGAGGGATATTATCGGGGTGATAACCCACGGTGTAATGTTAACAATTATTGAGTAGTTATGATCAAATAACAGTGATGTGAGATCCCTTGTGTCTAATACCGTCATTCCGGACATATTCTATGTCACTTAAGGTCTTGGAAAATGCATGAGAAGCAGATATATATTAGAAATATATAAATAATAGGATAATGCCAAGTGAACATAGAGGATGATTACAGAATTTGAATTTTTAGTTGTCTCAAGTTTTAGACCCGAAAGGGGTATATAGGGGATGATCCCTTAGTTGATGAAAGATGACTGAGTCATATTAAGAGACAAGACCAAGTGAGTCATGATACGAAGAGCATTAGACACTTGGTAAAGTGTCGATGGATGTCTAAGACTTTTGGCCCGAGTGTCTAGTCAGAACCTTTACGGAAGGCCGAAAACAAGTGGTCATAACGAAAGGAAAAACGTTGAATAGATTATCTCTGTAAAATCATCAAAAGACCTGGAGGTGAGTTGCGTAAGACAACCATTTGAGGTTCTAAAGCAGTTTACAGGTGATTGATGGACTAGTGTTCCTCATCCTATTGGAGAGTGTAACCCTTGTTTTCCACGGATTAAGTTGGAGGGATACCTATCGGACACGAGTTATCAGATTAGAGGATCGGATAGTTGAGCCGGATGATACCGGTGAGATATCCGGTAACCACTCTAGAACGTGGTAGCTGGCGCTTGTGAGGTAAGTACATGAAAAGATTTCAGAATCCGTGGTTTTATGAAAAGACGACGAGACTTTTGGTATAGTGATTAGATACACTAGACTAGTCCATTGAAGGCCGACCTGACGATTGTCATTTTCTAAGTTTCGGGACGAAACTTATTTTTAGGGGGAACTGATATAATATCCGGATTTATTTTTTGCCTCCCATTTTAGTTCGTTAAAAACCGGACCATGACTGGTTTTGGACTTTTTCCCGACTTATTATATTTATATGTAACACCGGGTTCTTATTATGTGATCTTTTATCATTATATGTGATGACCTTACTCACATAAAATACACAAGTCCATCTACCTTTTTTAATCTATAAGATTTACCGACCGGGCCTTTAGGCATGCAAGCTTGCAAGGCCCATGAGGACTTCCATTCCGGGCCCAGCAGGTCGGGACCCAAACACAGCCTTCAGCATCTCCCTTGCCCTAGACCCATTCACGTGAATTGAAACCTACCTCCAGCCTTCGCGTGTCTCACCTCTCCCACGTACCAGTCCTAGCATCTTTCTTCCGCACGCTGCAACGCCAGCACATCCGCACACCCTTTTAACGGTGGTCACGAGCAGCAGGAACCAAGGCGCCGTCGAACCCTCCTCCCTCTCTCCGGCAAGCACATGCGAAGGTGGTAAGCGACACACGGCAACAACGTCCTTCTCCCCTAGGGTCCGACACAACAATTGCCTCTCCTTCGTCTGTAGTCGAGCAACAGAAGGTTGGGACCACGTTGTTCTGCCTTGGGTCCGACAGAACGACGGCCTTCAGTCTTCTATCGGTTCGTGCGCAGCGCCACCAGGGAAGACATTGGACAGCACCTCTGCAAGAGAACCATGGGCGCGTCTTGCCCTAGCCGCTGGAGCGGTTGGGAACCCAGACCGCGGGTGGGCCTCCTAAGTCACTGTCAAGTCTCCTCCTTAACCCAGAACCAGCACCCCGAGATGGCTCGCTTTCCTCTTAAGTCGACTCCAGCAGACCGATGATACCGACGAAGCAGATCCGCTCAGCAGCAGCAGCCTTTGTGTCTTCTTCCCCGTGCCTTCGAGTCTCGGAATCGAGTAAGCTTATACCATTTCTCCTTTGCACTTCCATCCACGATATTCATGCTTAACGAGTGACTTTTATGTCTCCTAAGCCTACCCGGACCAGCCTAAGAAGAACAGTAAGGATAAAGGTCTTTTCTGAGTTTGCATGAAGTGACGAGCAGTCATATTCGAGTCCAGATTTAGGCAAGTTAGAAACCTCCTTTGTTGTTGAACTTCTGATATGTTATAGTTGGTATTGCATAGTAGATCATAATGAAGTTTTAAAGGAATCCGAGTTATAGTTTGAGAGTTATGGTGTCCCAAAGTTAGTTCTTCATGTAGTTTTTATAAGTGTGCTGAGTGTTGAGAAAAACAGCATGTGATGCAGTTTTGTAAGATAGTTTTGAATAGGCTTTTGATCTTTGTTGGACTTGAATTTTTGAATATGATATAGTTGGAATATTTTTGTAGAACATGTTAAAATTTGGGAGGAATCCAGCAAGTGGTTTAGGAGTTATGATTTTTCGAAGTTGGGACCTTAAACGGTTTTTTTCTGTTGTTGTTGAATATTCTGTGTTGAGAAAAAACTGCTTGTGATGCAGTTTTGTGAGATAGATTTGGATAGGTTATTTACCTCTGTTGGACTTGAATTTTGGATATGTAATAGTTAGGATTACATACTAGAGTATATCAAAAGTTTAGAGGATTTCATCAAAAGGGTTAGTAGTTATAATGAAGTTTTAAAGGAATCCGAGTTACAGTTTGAGAGTTATGGTGTCCCAAAGTTAGTTCTTCATACGGTTTTTATAAGTGTGCTGAGTGTTGAGAAAAACAACATGTGATGCAGTTTTGTTAAGATAGTTTTGAATAGACTTTTGATCTCTGTTGGACTTAAATTTTTGAATATGATATAGTTGAAATATTTTTGTAGAACATGTTAAAATTTGGGAGAAATCCAGCAAGTGGTTTAGGAGTTATGATTTTTCGAAGTTGGGACCTTAAACAGTTTTTTTCTGTTGTTGCTGAATATTCTATTTTGAGAAAAAACTGCTTGTGATGCAGTTATGTGAGATAGATTTGGATAGGTTATTTACCTTTGTTGGACTTGAATTTTGGATCTGTAATAGTTAGGATTACATAGTAGAGTATATCAAAAGTTTAGAGGATTTCATCAAAAGGGTTAGTAGTTATGATTTTTCAAAGTTGAGGATGTAAGCAGTTTTCTGGATGTTGCTGAAATTTTCTAAGTGCTGGAAACTTTTTGTGTTGTGCGGTCATATTTGAACTTACGTTTAGATACCTTAGAAATACAATCCACCGTTCAATTTTTAGTATGTTATGAAGTGTCATGCATAGAGTGATGTATCAAAAGTTGAGGTTGATCCGACGGTTAGATTTAGATTTATAAATGTCCAAACTAGACTGATGGTACATGTAGGAAATTACACAAATTTTGGCTAAGTATGGGATTTATGGATGTTGGATCCAACTTTGAGAATTTGTGTAGGATTCTTGACTGAGTATTTTTGGGAGATCTTTGACATTATGAGTTGTATCCATATCATAGATGACTTGGTTATTTTTCTTGGAATTTTTATAAATTTATTTGAAGGGATTGTGCATCTTAGAAGTCCCAGAAAAAAGTTTTGGCATATATTATAGGATCTTTGAGAGTTTCGGGATCAGGGGTAAAATGGTCATTTTACCTTAGGAGGGCATTTTAGTCATTTCTCTTGAAGGGATTGTACATCTTACAAGTTATAGACTCCTAAGAATATGGGTTGTATTTTGATCCACTTGCCCTTATAACACGCAATTGAGTCCCAACAGTTGCGGACCGAGTTGAGATAACGGGAATCGAGTTTCGATGCAGGTAAGTCCTTTGGGCTTACTTAGCTAGCTTTTGAATATGGGTGTGAATAATGATAGTGGTATTTGAATGATGTATTTATAAGTGTATCTCATATTGATTATCGACCGATCTACATATTTGGCCTAAGAGTAACGGGCGGTGGCATTCTACTCAGTTAGCCCGAGGGCGCCGGGGGTTTCTGTAGGGACTAGTCCATACTTGGTTTGCGGGGACACCACCGGCGGAGGTATGCCAAACCATCACCAGTTGGATAAGGAACGGAGGCGAGAAATCTTAAGATTTCTCGTGCCACAACTTTAAAAACAGAATAAAGTGAATCACCTAAGTTATCACATAATAAATGGTTTGTGTGCCAGCATGATGATTGTTTTATTTTGCATGAGTTGTGCTTGTGCTATTTTTATTCTACTTATAATTGGATTGTTAGCTAACGGTTATTCCATGTTATAGTTTTTGTAGAGATAGACAGTTGCAGAGATATCCGGAAAAGATGGTCAGCCGGGTCCACGTACTCATTAGATGGGGACGGGGGAGTCTTCCATACGGCATGCATGTTATATAGATATATATATGTTTTGTAAGGCTGTAACATGTGTACATTCATACAATAAAATATTATGTTTTGAAATTGTTTTAATTACATTTGTGCCTTGTTGTAAAATCCTAGTAAAGTTGTTGTTAAACCAAGGTCGGTACCCATTGTGTGGTCTTAACCAGTAGCTCCCCGAGTTCCAAGAACTTGGGGTGTTACATCCAAATTTGTTGTTTGTACAAAAGAAAGAGGGATAATAAGACTTCGATTTTGTACAGATTTAGGGTTTTAACCATTGACCACTTTTATTGTTCAATATGTACAAAAGAAAGAGGAAGCAGGATACAATTTTTTGCAGATTTGTTCATTTCTATAGATCTAAAGTTTCAACCATTGTGCAATCATGTTGCTCGATTTTGTTGTTCAATTAGTGCAAAAGTAGGAAGGCTTCGGCGGTCCCGAGAAGGAGAGAATGAAGGATGTTCATGTTGTAGAAAGGAGGAAGGACATTATTCCTAGTGAAGCTTTCATATTTGTTGTTCAAGTTTTGGCGGTTTTGAGTCCATATCCATATGCTTTGTTGAAGGTGAAAAGATTCAAATGAGAATCTCCTAAAATTATGAAAATATCATAGTCACACCGATCCAATTAGTGTTGAAAGAAATAATTACGATTTACACTAGTCTAAACCTATATGTTCTATTGATGTTGTAGGAGTGTTAGGATAATAATGATAATTAATGTATTTAATTTAAAACTGTGATAGTGGAAGCATCCGGAGAAAAAGCAAAGAAATGTTTACAACTTACAATAAGTCTCTAGATTAAACTAGTTTAATCAAGATAGTGTTTCATTAGTATCTTAATCAAGATCGGTCTATAATAATGTATAATTTGTGTATCTAGAATTCTGTGAATGCTGGTTGTTTTGTACAATGTCAATTAACCGACATTGCATCCATATAAATGGATGTAGAGGGTTGTTGAGATGGTTGTATCAAAACGTGTGTTTGATCAAGAGGCTACATACAAAGTGAGTGAGGTTGTATTCGAGTGTGTGAGGGCAACAAGTTTACTTGCTTATTTGTGCAATCATCTTTTATACTTTACGATATATACAAAGTTATTTTTGTACTTTGTAGTGGGTGACTGTAAATTATACAAAATGTTATACATACTCGGTGAGTTGGGAACGCGTGATTTCTCAACAAGTGGTATCAGAGCCGATATTGCAATTTGAGATTCCACTCTTCGATGGAAGATCAACTTCACTTTGTGGAAGAGTATGATTCAAGACTTCTTGAAACAACAAGGTTTTGACCAAGCTCTAGAGGAAGAGAAGCCTTAAGCGATGATCGAGGAGAAGTGGAGAAACATTCAAAGGAAGATATTATGTACAATTTGGTCAGCGCTTGATCCCGAGATCAAGTATAACGTGTTGAATGAGACCACATCGAAGGCGTTGTGGGACAAGCTGAGAGCATCTACACATCAGATTCGTTGACCAACCGATTGTGTTTGAAGACGGAGCTATAATCGCTCAAGATGACGGAATGAGATAATATTCATGACCACATTAACTCGTTTAATCAACTAGTATGTCAATTATTAAGTGCAAATGACAAATTGGAGAAGAAGAGTATGCAAGTGTTGTTGTTGTTGTTAGCACCATTACCGAAATCCTAAAAATCCTTGGTGTAGACGTTAATTGTAGGAAGGAAGTATTTCATGCTAGATGATGTGATTTCTACTTTGCGGGAGAGTGATGGGATGATGAAGAACAATGCTATCGACAAAGGAGAAGATCTCATACTAGTTGCAGAGGAGCACAAAAGAGGGATGAGTCAATATAGGAGGCATGATGACTCTAGAGGGAGATTAATTTTGTGTCCACAGCGAGATTTAAATGAGGTGGAGTGCTTTTACTGTAGGGAGAAGGGTCACATGCAAACCTGGTGTCCTTAGATAAAGGAGGATATGAAGAAGTTGAGAAAGACATCGTCGTGAAACAAGAGAGGGGACTCCCCTACAAATGTAGTCAGTGATGTTGACGGTAAAGTTGATTATGGGGTTGTTTACTTAGCGATAGAAGAAGAGGTTTCCAAGAAAGAGTGAGTGATGGACAATACCGCCTCGGTGCATGTCTGTAGAGATTGATAATGAAACACCCCAAATATTAGGCGCGTTTTGTATAACCATTTTTCCGTATTTTATTAATATTTTAATAGCTTAAATAATTTTACGAGTATAATCATATATATTTGATTTATATTTATTCCATATTTTATTTTTCGGAAAATTTTTCCGGTCCGGAAATTATGGTCCGGTAATTCTATCTAGTTTATATTACCTTATTTTATTTTTATTTTAGTTTATTTTTTTCTTTCTTTTCCCTTTTATTTTTTTATTATTTTTTTCTTGCTTCTTTCTTCCCTTCTTTTTCCTATGCTAGACGGCACCGTATGTGGCAGCCGGGCTCTGGCCTCTCTCTGCAAACCATCTAGCCCTGCCGCCCAACCTATTATGTTTCCCTAGTCCGACCCCTCGCTAACCTCCCTTATGACAACCTTTTTCTCTCGGTTACCTCTCTCTCGCAACTCCCTCATCAACAAGGAATCATCAGCCTCACTCATTGCTTTCCCTATAACACCCGAATCCGCGGGACTCGGAATGCTACGGGCGAGACCACACAATGGGTCCCGACCCTTAGCCTGACAACAATCTCACCAAATATTTCCAACATGGCACAAATAAAGGCGTAAAACTCAAAATAGTTTATGATGTATGCGAGAAAAGAAAAGAAGGGGTACAAGGTGGAAACTCAGCCGAGTCCTCAAAACGATAAAGAGATCCAAAAACGTACAAGACAACATAATCCAATAATACAAAGAAAATCCAAAAACGTCCCCGTCTTATAATGTACGGAGACCACTCGGTTGTCCACTCCTCCACCTTACTAAGCGGCATCCCTAACCTGTAAGGCATCTACACAAAACGGTCTAAGACCGTTAGCTCACATTATAGGCATTATAAAGATAATATGGCACAAACACACACATAAGAATACATAGCATGCAAATGTTTATATACATACACATCCGGTTCTTAATCTCTTTTTAGGTTATTCCATTTCTAATTCCATTCGTTTAAAGTGTGACACGAGAGTCTTATAACTCTGGTCTATGTCCCTGTGTAACCAACAATAGTATGGCGGAGCTCAACCCGTATACCATGGGGAGTGGCGAAGAAGCCCGCCCGTATACCATGTATGGCCTGGTCGTAGAGAACCTCTCAATCTTCCTCGGGAGCTGGGCAGTGATGTCACCGCCCGATAATAATAGTAACGATGGGCCAAAACAATAAATATAGTCGAGTAATCCTAATCCATTTGCATGGTCAAAACGATAAACACACACCACCATAATGTATCCAAATAAGGCATAAAAGTGACTAAGTAAGTCTGAGGACTTACCTCGACTCAAAGCTAATCAAATCAAACGATCTCAACTTTCCGAATGGGAATAACCAAAGCCTGATCACAACGATATATACATCAACATCAATCTCACAACTCAACTCCAAGACTCTCCAAAGCTAGTAACCAAACATAGAGTTGAACAATTAGAAGTTAGGAAAGCTCTCTTGAACCTTTAAGAGGTCAAGAACAAGATAAACAAAGGAAAGAGTGAATAACAGCCCACCCCATATGCTCAAGCACTACTCAAAGTTGGAATACGAATGCAAGATGGAAGAGCGACCATAAGGTCTTAACACACACAAGATCACCAACGATTCCAACTAACTCAAGGGCACCTAGGTTCAAGCCACTAATGGCATTCTCATAATTCATAGGTCCACCCTAAGCATGCTTCTAACTAGGTATCATCATAAGGTCTAAGGAAGGAACGAAGAGGAAGGGAGGAAGAAGCCTACTGGTGAAGAAAACGCAGCCGCGGAAGCAAGCTGACGCCCCCGGCAGAAAGCTGTCACCACCCCTACGGGCCTCTGGATCCGCACCTGTGCCTTGGATCTTCCCCTGCGGTGGCTCTGGCCGCCCCTACGGTGGCAGGTGGTCCTCCCCTACGCCTTTGGTGATCCGCCCCGCGGTCGAACAACAGAAGCTCCGTCTTCTTCATTTCTTCGACTGGTTCTTTGCTCCAAGTGCATCCTTCTCTTGTTGGGCCTTCTCCCAACACTCACCACAGGTCTTAGCTTCATCACCACGACCTAAACAAGCTAGAAGAAGGGACATGCAGAGGTTTACAAGATTTTCCTTCAAAGCTTCCTCCATAGTCATGGAGGTGAAAAGAAGAGGAATAAGGAAGAAACCAACCACAAAGGGAAGAGGGAATTAGAGAGCTTACCACAACAGATCCAAGACTCCAAAGCTACAGATTTCTATCAAGCTCTTCCAAGAAAGATGAAGAAGGGATATACAAGGAAGAGGAGAATGAGGACGGGAAGGATGAGCGTGAAATTGAAAAGGAGAAATGAGGGAAGAGAGGAGGTATTGATGGCTGCCAAAAAGGGGTGGGAAGACCCAAGGGTCAGCTGTCCCCTTGTCTCCTCACTTCATATCCCGAGGCCTGAAAGAAAAAGAAAAGCCCCAAACTCGCGTTAAATTCCGGTACTCAGCTAACGTGTCTGGAGGAATTGAACCGCTGACGCGGAAAGACCAAAAAACATCTTGACACCCAGAATAATTATTCCGGATGTTACATTCCCATCCCTCGTCGCCCATTTCCCTAACTCTCCTACAACCTCTCATCGCTGGAAGCAATAGCACATCAAGCTTTCTCCACCCTCCCTCTGTTTCAGGCAAGCTAGGAACCTCACCCTCGCTCATCTCTCCTTTGCCCCTTAGCCTAACCACCAAATCCATCTTCCTTGGTCTTCTTCATCTTCTACACTCAACCTCACACTCGTCTCTGTTTTCATCTTCACCCTCACGCAACAACACTCACATCTTCCTCTCCCTTCTCTTAGCATCGGAACCACACCAGCATGAACACACACCTCTCGAGCCTCCTCTGTCGAGCCTTGCCACTAGAGGGCCACCGTCGACCTCCCTCCCTTTGTTTGTTGCATCTGTCACCAGAAGCCTATCGCCGGGACCACCAAAGCATGTCTGCCTCGCCACCACCATCTCAGCTACCGTCTCGCCGTCGTCACCATCGAAGCAAACGGGACAGCCTTCGCCGCCGGAGCCCCTGCGCAGCCCTTCCCCGCCGCCTATGATGTTTCCAACGGTGTATGCCTTCACCATTGGGTTAAAAGAAACCCTTCCAATTTATTTAAATCGCCCCCTTATTCTTGTATTATTACAATTATTAGCCCATGTTTATATTTTGCAGTTTTTGCCCTAATTTGGAAATTCTGCATATATACCCCTGTTCGATTATTACAAATATTGCCCCAAACTTTTATTTACATAATATGACCTAGATTTTGGAAATAATCAGTATTGACCTCTGTTGAATTATTTACAAAATATGGCCAATGTTATATTTTTGGAAAATGACCCATGTTTATATTATTGTATAAATTGCCCTAAAAAGTATTTTATGATTTTAAACTTGGATTTTAAATATGAATATTAGTATATATATATATATAGACATGGGTCGCAAACCTAAACCAACAGCTTAGGTTTGCGAACCGGCGGTTTAAGTTTAACCTAAACCGGCGGTTTAGCGGCGGTTTAGCCGGTTTGTAAAAAAAATTGTAAAGTAGACCAAACCGGCCCAAACCGGCGGTTAATCGTCGGTTTGGTTCACTAAACCGCCGGTTTGAGCACCAAACCGGCCGGTTTGGGCCAATAAATTAAAATATATATATATATATATATCAAACCGGTGGTTTAACCGTTGGTTTGACCCGGTTCACAAACCGGCGGTTTGGTTTGAACCGGTCACATGTCTATATATATATAGGAAACTGTTCACGTAAGGCCCTTAATTTCCGGTAAGGTTGTGCGGCTGACACGTGTCCCAAAAAGTATAGTTCATGAATTATAACAGAATAGTTCATAATGCAAAACTTATAGAGGGATAATGCATAACTTATAAAAGGATGGTTCATGAATTATAATAGAATAGTTCATAACATATAAACGATTAATTTATAAATAATTTGATATAATATATTAAAAAGTAATAGTTCATGAATTATAATAGAATAGTTCATAACATATAAACGATTAATTTATAAATAATTTCATATGATATATTAAAAAGTAATAGTACATGAATTATATGAGAATAGTTCAAAGTTTATAAGAGAATAGTGCAGAACTTATAACGTGGTAGTTCATTATAGTTAAAAGCATCAAGAATATATTATCTATAAAAAAACAATTTTTTTGGGACACGTGTCAGAATGTCAGCCGGCCGCACAACCGTACCTGAATAATAGGCCGTACCTGAACAACCCCCTATATATATATATATATTATATTATATTGTGCCCAAATTTAGCGTATAGTTTAAATTTGTTTAGTTTTGATATTAGGTCCGGAAACGACCCCGATAAAGGTCTAACGAGATCGGCTTAGGTCTTTGACGCTACGTAAGTATTCTCGGAATCTCGGATATGATTTTACATATTAAAGCATGAGTTGGAATGTTAAAACATAATATGCCTAGTTAGGAATTCTAGGTCCGTACTCCGAGTGGATAACTGATTTTGGACAAGTCCTAAGAGAAGTAAACCCGAACTCAAGTCGGAACTAGGTAAGTCACTCTTACACCTATTAGATGGTGTTGTGACATATAGTTATATATATATATATATGTGTGTGTGTGTGTGTGTGTGTGTGTGTGTGTATTGATTATGTGTTTTGCGTGTTTAGGATTGTTTGATGGGTTTTTGTGACGTTGGCGTTTTTTGCTTAAAGCCTACGTAAGACTTCAATTTCGAGGCAAGTACTTGTAAGCGTTTTTAAATGAGCATGATCATGATTTGAGTTAATATGTTATTACATGCATTTTCTGATGTTTTTAAATTATGATAATATGATACATGTTAGCACGAAATATTGTGATATTTTAGGCACGTTTTCTAAAAGTATTTCATCCATATTAGTGTTCATTGATAAAGCATTGAAGCAATTGTGAGCTAGTTTATCTATATTGTCGATATAGAGGTCTACATAAGCTTTGTGTTGATTGTAGGCGAATAAGAGCTAAAACCGAACGAATTAAGAGAGGATGGAGATGGATTGAGCACATCCAAGGATTGAGGACACCACAAAGAAGCTAAGGAAGATGCTAGGATGAAGAATGGCACAAAACAAAGGGAATTACGAGCAACCTATGCTTCCACGCTCTAAAATACGGCCGTAATGAAGTCCACGCTCTAAACCACGGCCGTGGAACTTGGCAACATGAGCGTGGAGCATTCCAGAGAGTTACACGGTATAAAGTACGGTCGTGGAAGTTTTAAAGAACCGTAATCCAATTCCACGCTCTAAACCACGGGCGTGGAATTCCATATAACCGTGATTTAGGTAATCTTTTGACGAATAAAATATAGACACATTGTCTACATACATGAGCCGGACACTTATTCTATCTTTCGCTATAAAAGGACTGAAGGAGGGAGATTTTGGCACCTTCGCTTACGCCTGCTAGCACGTGCCTAGGGTTTCAGTTGGACGTGCGGAGATTGCCATTTTGCAACGGAGATTTGCAAAGGCTTGAAGATTTGGAAGTTGCGCTTTGTCCTTAGGTTTGATTAGAAGACGGATTGACATCCCGTTCTTCGTTCTTATCAAGGATTGTGATTTATTTGTGTTATTCCAAATCTGATATACATCATTACCCTTGTTTGTGGATTTGAGATTGATTTGAAGTTTATTGAAGGTTTTCGAAGGTTTTCATCTTTCATTCTTCTAAATCTTGAATTTGATATCATAATGACTATTGTTGGCTAAAACCCTTTAGCAATTCTAAGGTGAAGGGTTGATAGTTGTGGCTTAGATGATGATAGATCGATCGCAAACAGATTGGACCCTAAGAGTTAGAGAGATTCGCCGACGAGCCAGAATCACGGCCTGTTCTTGAGGTTCCACGGCCGTGGAACTCAAGATCCACCCGTAATTTGTGTTGATTTACGAATCTTGCTTTTACTTTAATCCAAAGTTAAAGATTTGCTTTAACTTAGTCTTGGCTTGCCTTTTCTAGGTAGTAGTGAAGCCTCAACAACCTCTACTTCGATTTCGAGTGTCACAACCTTAATCGGTTTAGTTAGTCTTGATCCTTGGGTTACAAGTTTGGGTATTTGATATTAATTCTTGTCTTTAGATCCTTTCTATATTGAAGCCTCAACAACCTTTATAGAGAGTATTTCTAGATAAGTCATATAAAGCCTTGGAACTTCACTGTACATTGCTTTGCATTAGCATACCTTTGCAACTCTTAACTTTGTCCTTAATTCTTAGTATATCTTGAATCGATTACCATAATTAGACACCTGGATCTTTAGGGTTGTTGTTTTCCCAATATTTACAAAGTTCATACATTTACTTGCTTGACGATTTATAACTGGATTTAACCCCCCAAATCCCTGTGTTCGATACTCTGAAATTCTTGCTTAACTACGTCGATCCGTACACTGCGGGTTCGCTTGCTTGATTTCTAGTTTTATAAATTTAAGACTTATTTGCACGCACGCTAAGTGGCGAACAATACATATGATATTTTTACATGCATGAATGTTTTCCTCGTTTTAAGTTTCTGTTAGCATGAAATATGACTATATTTTAGGCACTTGTTTTAGTTGTTTTTCCCTCTTTTATGTGTACATATATATGAGTTTGAAGCATTTGTGAGCTCCTTCACCCACTTTGTCGATATAGAGATCTACACTAGTTTTGTTTTGTTTATAGGTGAATAAAGGCTTGGATTGGAGCAAAATGTGGAAGGAAAGGAGTATTTGATCATGCTTGATAGCAAAGTGATGCTTTGGAGAAGCTAAGGAAGGAGCATGAGTGAAGAATGTCACGAAATAAAGGTTTTTACAAGAATTTGGATTTTCACGCCCTAAATTACGGCCATGGATTTGGCATTGGATCATGAAAAGTGAGTTTGAAGCACAACAGAAAGTTAAACGGTCTAAACCACGGCCGTGAAAAGTGATGAGACCGTGATTTCCATGACGAAGATGGCGTGTCATATTTGCCACGTCAGCGACGGTTATTGGGCTTTCTCGTAACCCTATTTCGCCCTATAAGAAGGCTTGAGAAGGGAGTTTTGAGGATCTTCGCTTAGAGCTTCGGAGACGGATGCTTAGAGTTCATTTTACCTGGAGGATTGGAGATTTGGAGAAAGACGTGATTTTCGGAGATTGTGTACTTTCGGGATATTCTAGGGTTTACATTGGAGAACGGATTGACATCTCGTTCTTTGTTGTTTCTCTAGATCATTATGAGGATTTATATTCCTTCTTTTCTGAATTCATAAACATACTACTTTTGTTATTCGGATTCGAGATTGACTTTGATTTATTATTGAGTTTTTGAGGGTTTTCATCTTTCTTTCTTCTTAAATTGATTTTTGATATCATGATGATGGTTATTGGCTAAAACCCTTTAGCAATTCTAAGGTGAAGGGTTTATAGTTGTGGCTTAGATGATGATAGATCGATCGTAACTTGATTGGACCCTGAGAGTGTGAGAAACCTCGTCGACACCCTAAACTACGGGTAGTTCTTGAGTTCCACGGCCGTGGAATCTCAAGATCTAGCAGTGATTTTCTCTGTTTTACGACCTTTGTTTTTGCTTTAATCCAAAGTTAGAGATATGCTTTAACCCAGCCTTGGCTTGCCTTTTCTAGGTAGTAGTGAGACTTAACATTCTCTATTTCGGTTTCGAGTGTCACAACCTTAACCGTTTTAGTTCATCTTTGATTCCTTGGGTTTGGGCATGGGTATTTGAGATTAATTCTTATCCTTAGATCCTTCCTATATTGCAGCCTCAACAACCTTTATAGAGAGAGTCTTTAGGTTAGACATATAGGGTTTTGGAACTTCACCGTACATTACCTTACTTTAGTATACCTTTGCAATTCTCAACTCTGTCCTTATATATATAGTATATCTTGAATCGATTGCCACAATTAGATACTTGGATCTTTAGGGTTGCTGTTTTCCCCAATATTTGCAAAGCTTTTATACTTTTATTTGCTCGATTATTCAAAACTGAATTTGACTCACCAAATCCCTGAATTCGATACTCTGGGATACTTGCTTAACTACGCCGATCCGTACACTGCGGGTTCACTTGCTTTTGTTTCAGTTTTATGAATTAAAACTTATTTGCACGCACGCTTTTGGGCGAACAGTTTCCGATGTCGAAAGTCTTTCTTTAAATATGTTTGAGTGATAATTATGATTTTATACAAGTATGTACATATTTTATATTTATATATTATAAAGTTCTAAGTTAAGTGTTACTAAGACTTTTAAGAAGTCGTGTTTGTATTATCTTTGATTTGAGTATTTGATGCGTTTGAAGTATTTTGACTTATGAGACTTGAGTCTAAATTGTGCTATTGATGTGACGTGTTTTATCGAGTTATGATTCTTTACGTGATTTTATGGAGTTTTATGAGGGGACCGCTTTATGGATGTGGATGTGTTGTGATGATTTGGATTATGACCATGTAGTTTCGGTCTATGACGTATATTTTGTTTTTGTGATTGATCCGGTTTATGACCATGTAGTTTCGGTCTATGACATGTATTTCGTTTTCATGATTTTTTGCTATCCGGTTAGGGCAAGCCACGATTACCAATGGTACAAGGTTTGTGCGGGCTTGGGATGTGCCCACCCTTAGTGGATGGCAAAGATTCACCTGATCCGTGATTGCCATGTCATCCCATGGCTTGGGATTTAGGAGGTCCCTTCGTGTTCAACACAAGTTGGACATGTTTTAAACCAAAATATGCTTTCAAGTTTTAAGAACGAGTTATAAACTAAAAATGCTCGAGCATGTTTTGGTATTGTGATTTATTTGGTTCTTGTGTGGATTTGTGGAAGGGGCAAGGTTATATCTGTTACCCCATTTCGGTTAATTGACCATGTATGCGTTATACAGTTATTTGGAATGTGTGTGATTTATAACTTTTATGAGTATCTGGATTTGAATTTATAAGTATGTTGAGATGATTTATGAACTTTGGTATTGGATTATGATTTATTTGACTTGGACTTATGAAACATCATTACGGACTTGGATAGTTAGATATGATTTATGTCTTTAAAGTATTTGGATTGTTAAAAGAGTTTTTGGATTTCGGTTTATTAGTTATTGTTAGATTTATGAATCACGGTTTCGGTTCATGAATTATTGATATTATGAAATATGGTTTTGGTTTATTAACCTTGATTTGGACATCATTTTTGGACTTGGATACTTAATTATGATTTATATCATTATACCTTTGGATTTGAAACATGATTTCTATAAAGATACTTGATTTATATCCTTCCATGATATATCAATTGACTTACGAGTTTAAAAGCATGATTCACCCTTTATTTTCCTTTGGGATTTCTTAAAGTCATGTTTGCCATATATGCTTATTCATGTTTACGTTCATGTAAATTACCCTACTTATGTAATTGCTCACTCTATGTGGAAGACCAACCCCACCACGACGGGGCTGGTTATGTTTGTTTTAAACATAATTAGGTACGGGACCAATTCAAGAGCATGGAGGTCATGGACCCTAGTGTGAGTCGTGTCGGTTGGTCTCGGGCCGGTCTTGTTTCGTTAGGACTCGTTTCCTAACTTTTGATTTATGTCTTTTGGGATCGATTGATTTTATAAGTCTCGTTGTTGTTGACCGTTGACGGTCATTTTGCTATTGGGGTTGGGTCCCTTTGTAGTTGACGTCACGGGACGTATTTTGGGTTTTCATGTCTTTATCATTCTGGCAAGTCAAGGCCGCTCTTGTCCATGTAATTTATTTAATTTCCGTCTTTGTCTTTCATTTATTCTTTATAAAAGCCTTAGGGGGACACATGGTCCGGGTCCTCTGGCGCTGTAACGTCCGACCCGCTTTTGGGGGGCGTTATAGATAACATGATTTATGACCTTAGTTTAGACATAATTTATTTAATTTCCGTCTTTGTCTTTCATTTATGCTTTATAAAAGCCTTAGGGGGACTCATGGTCCGGGTCCTCTGGCACTGTAAAGTCCGACCCGCTTTTGGGGGACGTTATAGATAACATGATTTATGACCTTAGTTTGGGCATGCATTTAAGTAGATTTTTCCTTTTGCTTTCAATACATTGGCATGAACTTGTGACATTTGTGCGTAATTTGGCTTATATTTCTCTACACGATTTTTGTCGCTTTTTCAGGTATCTTGGCAAAAATCGAGCCATAATGAAACATTTGAGGATCAACCCTCGAGGGGTGCGTGTTGGATGTTCAAGGGAAACAAGGAAACAACCAAAGGATCAAGCATTGGAGCAAAGAAGAGAATGATCCCGGCAATTTTGAGGAATCTTGCCCGAGATTTCTCACTTGTGCTTGCCTAGAATTTTTCACTTATGAAGGTCAACTTGAAGACCTAATAATCTCGACCCCAAAGCCGGCCAAAATCTCGTCCGAGATTGGCCTTATTTGACCGAGATTTGTTGTTTGAGCAGTTTGTTGTCGTCTTTTCTGAAGTTGCAGGCCGACCCTTGCATTTCCTAAGTGTAATGCCTCAAACTTTAGGCGCGTTTCGATATTTATTTCTCCTACTTTTGTCGATATTTTATTAGCTCAAGTATTTTTTTTAAAGTATTTTAAAGCGCAAAATATCTTTCTCGAGAGTATTTATATTTCGGATACGTTTACTTATATCCGTGTTATTATTTTCGGAAAAATCGAAAAAATTTTCCGATACGAAAATCCCGTTCCGTATGTTTGAAATCGAGTCTATCCTTTTATTATTTCTTTTTCTTCCTCATTTCTTTTCCCAATTTCTTTTTTTTCCTTGCCCCTCTCTCTACGGCTGGTGAGCAGCCTATCCAAGCATGCCTGACCTCTTCTCTCCCCGACCTCTCATACCCGACTCCTCGTTGCCCCTGGTGCCGCCTATTGTAGCGTGCAGCACTCCCCTGCAAGACACTCTCGTGACTCTACTGCTCTCTCCTCAACCTCTCAAACTTTGTAACCCCTCTTCTCTGCTTCGTCTTCCCGAGCAAAAGAGTTGATTGTCCCCTGCATCTCATCCATCTCCATCCAGCAACACAATTCTTCCCTTTTATCTCTTTCTCTGTGTCACGCTGCCGGCCTCCTCTCGACACTCCGGCCCACCGGAGCTCTCTTCCCCTCTGTTTCCTCCATCTCTGCAAAACAACTCACCTCCACCTTCTAATGCTGCAAGACTACCCGGCAACCATCTTCTCACCTCTGTGCAGCCGCCGGAGTAGCCACACCATCAAGAATCCGCCTTGAACCGCCAGGGACGCCAGTGCAGCCCTCCGCCGCCATCTCTCGTTGCCTCCTTTCTCCTCTGCAATCTCGCTTGGAACCCTTGGATCGGGAGGCCCTTACTAGCGTCGCAACCGACGAATCCCACTGGAAGGTCACCCTCCCCACTGCCGCCTCAATCGATCGGAGCACCAACAGGCCTATACGCCGCCCCATTTTCCTCCCCCTGCTCTGTGTACTTTGTGTTGCGAGGAGGACAACCTGCCGCCTCGAGAACCCCAAGGAAAGGCGTCTTCATCGCCGGAGATGTCGGCCGCCCACCTGCAACCACTGGAGGACTAGCCCTGTGCCCTCGCCGCCTTGCCGTAGCCGGAGGTCAAATGGCCTCCAGCCCTGCCTCCTCCTTGGCCGCCATCTCCAGACCCCCCCTGTAAACCCTATTTTCCTTATTCAATTCGGGGCCCCAAAGGTTTATGTGTAATTGCAAATGTAACCCATTATTTTATATTTACAGATCTGACCCACATTTCGGAAATTAACAATTATACCCTTGCTGAACTTAATTACAGATTTGGCGCAAAGTTTTATTTTCTGAAAATGGCCCAAGTTTCTTGAGTTTCATATTTGCCTGGAAAAGTTGATTGCGGGTTTTGACCCATATTTATAAAATTGTATAAATTGCCCGGAAAGAGTTTTAAGATTTTAACTTGGATTTTTAGTACGGGATTTGGTCTTACATTTATATATATATTACATACTATGCCAAAATTTAGCGTTACGCTAAATTTGTTTAGCTTCGGTTTTAGGTCCGGAAGCGCCCCGATAAAGGCCAACGAATTCATACTTGACCTCCGTAGCCTTTGACCTCGTGTAAGTACCTTTCTCGATCTAGTTATTTTTAGTAGTAGTATCATGCTAGCATGGATCTAGCATAAATTAGAGTGAATGTCAAGTAGTAGCTTGGAACCTGAAGTGAGTATTTGAGGATGGTATGAACGTTCTAAGGATTGAGGTGTGTACATTATCATGTGAGCTTTGTTGAGGTTGTGAGTATGTGTTTGTTGAGATTGTGAAGTTAGGATGGAATTATCCTAGCATGTGGGTATAGTTGAGATCTTGTGAGTTTATGAGGGCTAGGAGTGTATCCTAGATTATAAGAGTGTATGACCTAATAAGATCATATAGGACTAATAGTCTAAGGACTCCTAGCTTGTGTGTATGGTTGTTGATTATCATGTCTTGTCTTGAACAGGCTTTGGTTATATTCCTTCAGAGAGTGTAATCGGTTTCGGTTAGCTTTGAGACGAGGTAAGTCTACGGACTTACTTAGCTCGCTTTTACGCATTATTTGGATTTGTGATGGTGGTGTGTGCTTTATCTTTGTTTATAATCATGAAACCGGATTAGGACAACTTGGTTATATATATTTGGCCCATTGTTTATTATTATCAGGTGGTGACATCACTGCCCAGCTCCCGAGGGAGACTGGGAGGTTCTCTACGACCAGTCCATACATGGTATATGGGCGGGCTTCTTCGCCACTCCACATGGTATACGGGTTGAGCTCCGCATCACTCTTGTTGGTTACACGGGGACAGGGGCGAGAGTTATAAGAGTCGTGTCACACTCAAAACGAATGAAACTAGTAATGGAATGAGTTAAAAAGAGAAGATAAAAATCGGATTGTATGTGTATGAGCATGATGTGTGTTATGTGTACTTATGTGTGTGTTTGTTCCCTTGCTATCTTTATAATGCCTAGAATGTGAGCTAACGGTTTTATATCGATTGTTGTAGTTGATGTGAAGGTTAGGATGTGGCCGAGTGATCCAGAGGAGTGGGAAGCTACGGTCCCGTACATCTTAGGTTGAGTTGGTTTTTGGAGTCCTTGTGTTGTTGTTTTTGTATTATGTTGATGTTGTTGTAAGGACGGTTGAAGTCTTTCCTTTTTTTGGTATTTGGGTTTCATAACATTGCATCAAAATGTATTTCGGTTATGGTTTTTATTTGTACCTTGTTGCAAGATCCGGTGAAATTGTTGTCAAGTTAAGGGTCGGGACCCATTGTGAGGTTTCCGCACGTAGCATCCCGAATTCCGCGGATTCGGGGTGTTACACTAAGGTTGAGTATAATAGTGGATGATGCAGGCTAGCTCTGGGTTCTTCCTTTCTGCCTCCTCAATCATTTTTTGTCATTTACCTTGTCATAATGAGAGAGAAATTGAAAGACTTGTTCTGAGAGAGTGATTTTGGAAGGAAAAACTGAAGTTGTAAGTTTGGATTCGACTAAAGGGAGTATTGTAAGACTTTTCTTGAACTATTCTCTAGTGACTTGAAGTATATCAGCTGAGTTTCACTTACTTCTTTCTCATTTATTTCTCTATGGGTTGAATGTTGATGTGTTTGAAGAATATTGAACTTGAAATGTATATTGTAGGCCAAATCTTTGAGATTGGGTGATAGATCAATGGTTATGGCTTGGATGATGATAGAATGAACTTGCATGTTAGTTTAAGATGATTTTGTTGCACGAATCCTAGATCTTTAGAATCTCGGCCTTTTCTTCATGAAACCTCGACCGAGATTTGTATGATCCACCTGAGATTTCTTTTGTTGATTCGTATTTGATGAGTTTGTTTGTTAGGGCGACAGATTGTCTAAATCGTAGTGTTTATTGAGTTGAATCCACCTTAGACTTGTCTAAAGTTAGCAAACTAGGTGAGGAATGAGACTTACTCGGTAATATTCTTCCTTAGGTATAGATGATGATGAACACTAGGTAATAGAGGTGTAAACCCTCCATTGGATTGAGTGTGCTAGGTTTCCTACATAAGTTAAACCGTACCCGAGATTTACCCGGTTGAGATTGGTTCGAGCCTTAGGTAGTGAACCGGTTTGAGTAGAATTCACAACCTTAGTTCCTTGAGACTTACTTGGTCATAGGAAGTTTGATGAGGGATTAGTGTAATATGAGACCTCCCCCATAATTATTCTCATAGGAGAAATATCCTTTCCCTCTAGCAATCACAACCTTAACCTAAAATTTAGAAAACTTGAATCCAATGTCATAATCGAAGATCTTGAACTCTAGAATCCACTTTTTCCTCGTATTATCCTCACACCTTGTTTTGTGTTGTTTGTTTTACTTGATAATTTGCAAAACTGATCCTTGATCAGCCACAACAAAACTCAACCAAAAATATATGATTTCTAACCCTTTTGCAACTCGCTCTTTCCTTAGTCTAGATTTGAATTATTTGTGATCATTGCATGATTCAATTTCACCTTAGTCTTGGTGTTCGACATTGGAATTCTTGTCTTGCTACGGAACGACCCATACATTGTGGGTTTGCTAGGTAGACTTAGGAAAGTATTGCAAGCTATAAATATAAGAGATTATGTTCACCAATTTGGAGCGAACAAAGAGCAAGCATTATTTGACATCTTGAAGATTGGTAGAGAGTTTGGTCACTTCAACTCAGTTGAGGGTGAGAAGTTGAAGATCGAAGGTACCGAAAGTGTGACGACAAGGCTTCATAACGCTATATGTCATACTCTACGCAATGTGAGGTATGTGTCATCGGTCAACATGTTGTCATCTCATTGGGTGTGATGCGGATGAAGGGGTATATGTTCGTTGGTACAAGAATATGGGGCAAGGTGTTCAAGGAAAGGCACTTGGTAATCCGAGGACACAAAGACGAGAATAATATTTGCTTCTTAGACGGAAGAGGGGTTCAAAAAAGAGATTGTGACACCGAAACTAAGAGGCGGAGGAAAGTAAGGTTATTTGACGTGATCGAGACATTTTAAAACGATGGTTATCGGAGAAATTGTTACGATAATTAATATTTTCAATTTGAAAGTTATGGTAATGGAAGAATCCGGAGAAAAGCAAAGAAATGTTAGCAGCTTACAAGGAGTCTCTAGATTAGACTACTTTAATCATGATGGTGCTTCATTAGTATCTTAATCAAGATTAGTATAGAATAATGTGTAATTATTGTAACTAGAATTTTGTAAATGTCGGTTGTTTTGTACAATGTAAATTAACCAACATTGCATCCATATAAATAGACGTTCAATGTGCATTAACCAACATTACATCCATATAAATAGATGTAGCGGGTTGTTGAGATGTATGTATCAATTTGGTCAAAAGGCTACATACAAAGTGAAGTTGTATTTCAGTGTGGGAGCACAACAAAATTACCTCTTATTTGCATAATCCTCTTGTATACTTCACGCTATATACAAAGTTGCTTTTGTACTTTGTATTTGAGTAGATGGCCGTAAATTATACAAGATATGATACATACTCGGTGAGTCGGAAACAGTTTCCCAACAAGATGGAGCATAACATGGTGATGTTTGTGGGATGGTGGAAGGTGAAGGGTAAGACTGTCTTCAATTTTGAAGTCAATATCAAAATCTCCTAAAATATGAAAAATATAAGATTTCTGAAATCTCGTTCTCAAATGCAATGAAACACAAAACATAACATTACAATTGTAAAGTCTCAAACTACACAACGTTTATAAATGTGGAGTCCACCCAGGAATCTAAATTGATCACAAATCTCTTGTTACAAAACACGACCTTATTATTAGATTACAATAAGTTGATGTAGCACATCCATGGTCCCGATAAACAAATTAGTTTTGACAACCAAAGGCATATCGAGAAACACATCAAAGAATAAACAGACTGGAACATGGAGGGAGCTGAGAGGAACCCCTAATTGTGTTTTACGACAAGCATGTCGTCTACACAGTTGCAGGTCAAACCTTTAATGTAAACAAGAGCCAAGATTACCACAGAAGGCAACAAAATCATTCACAAATCCTACAATACTATCAACTTCTAGTAGTTTTCTTGCCTTGAAGTATATCCATGTAACCTTGTAATATAAAAGATGTGAATGCATTAAAATAATAGCTTTCCTCTTCACTAAGGATTTTCTTTACGTGATGTTTCTACTCCGTAGCGCTTGAAGAACTCTCTGAAACCATATGTGCTCAAGTCATAGTTGAACTGAAACATAAGTGCAAGAAACAAATGATTGTCAATCAAAACGGAAGCAGAGATTTCATGCTATAATGTAGAAACACAGACTTCTTTATAGATGGAATCTAATGGTTATTTTACTCAACCACTACAATATCAATCAGTCAAATTCGTTGAAACTCTCAAATTTGTAATCACACCATGAAAACCAGGAAGAAAAAAAAATGAGAAAAGATCTAAGCTACTCCAAATTCCACCGTCAACTTAAATTTAACAGTGATCTTGTTTGAGTCTGTCAAATATCCATATAATAGAATACTTGAGTTTATGTTGCCTAACATTAGATCACTTTATAACACATCGATTGAAAGGTAGCATCACAAGAAATAAACAAAAAATTAGAACTAAAAAATATATCACATAGTAAAGGATTTTCTGCAAAAGTTACCTTTTAAAATTATATATTTCTTAAAAATCACATTTAAAGTTTTTTTTAAAAGTAAAAACTGCCCTTTATGATAAAAATCATGAAACCGGAGTTAACGAACCCGAAACCTATTTCCTGGTGAAAATTTACACTAGTTGACCAAAATACCTTTAATTGATTAATTTAGGGAATTTCCGGACTGAGCCCCTGTGGTTTCCGGATTTTGCCCAAGAGTTTTTTTCCAATCCTAATGGTTCCCCTTAAGCTTTATAATATTCCGGATTTTGCCCAAATTACTTTAGACTGCCAAACAGTCCCTTAATTTTGAATAATGAAATAAAAAAATATAAAAAATAACTAAAACAGATTAAAAGAAACAATATATATTATATAATATGAAGAAAAAGATCTTCCTCCACGGATTCTCAATTTTGTTTTGATTCATGGGCAAATATGTCCTGGATTCCTCTCATTCTTTTTAATCCAACAATGATTTCTCTGTTGTGATGAATATGCAGCTCAACTCTTCTTAAAGTCACACTAAACCTTTCATCATTCCTTATTAGGCTTTAATTACGGTTTTTACTTTCATTCTTAAATCCCAAATTTGATTGATTCTTGCTTTGACAGCATAATTTTGGGGTTTCATTGATTTTAATCCTTTATTTTCACCTACCATCTCCCCCATTTTCTCAGCTCTAAACTACAGAAAGAACGAAACAAAACATAACAAAACAAAAAATATTTTTCCTTTCCTATTTATTATAAATCGTCTTTCCATTGATTGGGAAACTAATCAATTTCCATGAAAGTAGCATATTGAAACAACTCATTTTGAATGGATTGAAAACAGATTGAAACTCTCCCGGACCTCCATATTGAACAGATTAAAAATAGCTTACACAGATTGAAACAAGTAGTCCTATTTGATTGGGAAACTTGTCAATTTCATGGAAGTAGCATATTGAAACAACAACTCCATTTTGAATGGATTGAAAACAGATTGAAACACTCCCCGAACTCGATATTGAACAGATTCAAAACAGCTTACACAGATTGAAACAAGTTATCCTGTTTATTGTATAAGGCATCAACAATTCATGTATCTGATGGATTCAACTATCTTGTCTACCGCCCAACAAGTTGAATGTCATCGTAACCGAAAATAGAATAAACACAATAAATAGGGGATTAGGTTTAGAAGCTTTTAAATCTTGAGAATCGGGAGATCAAGATATGAAAAACTGAAAGAGAAGACAAGACGCCGATCTGTCGACAAACACGACCGCCATTGAGGATTGGGGTTTCCTATCGTTAGAAGAGGAAGATCTTTTTCTTGAAATTATAATTTTGCTATATGTTTTAGTTTTTAGTTTTTTTTCTTTCCATTATTTAAAATTAAGGAACTGTTAGGCAGTCTAAAGTAATTTGGGCAAAATCCGGAATATTGTAAAGCTTAAGGGTACCACTAGAACTGAAAAAAACTCTTGGGCAAAATCCGGAAAACCCAAACCACAGGGATACCATCCGGAAATTCCCATTAATTTATTTCAAAGTTACACTTTAGTTATATATTCTTCAAATAATTTTAATTTTTAATAACTTAATTTTTTAAAATTTTATTTGATATAAACATCATATATCGAATTCTCATTTTCTTATTTATGTTTATAGGATATTTATTTTTTGTTTATTTGCGGAAGAATTTTTAGATATTTCAAACGAACATTTTTGGTTAATTTGAAGAAAGATTGTTCATGAATGACGATGTTAACACATTACCATATCCTTATTATGTATTTTTGTATAGTTATCGATTAATTTTTAAATTTTGTAAATTCGTGTTATTTTTTAACCAACTCATTAGATTTGGTCACATTATTTTGATTGTAAAGAATGACAAATTTTAGCTGACAAAATAAAATATTAAAATAATGTGCTTTATAAATATTGTAATAAAAAAGGTAGTTTATGACTGTTTAAAAAAAACTATGACTAAAGGTGTATTTTGAAAATTTATTTAGTCTAATGATTAACAATTTAAAATATATAACTCAAATTTATAAATAAACTGACAAAATGCAATTTTTTAGTAAACTAACATAAGATTTTCGTTATTGGTGGTTCAATTTAGTGAAACACATTATATACAACAACTAAAAAGGTGGTTTATTAAGAAAACACAATTTCGAAAAGTGACATTTGCGAAGAAAACCCAATAATATATAAAATCTCGACGAACCAATTGTACAGGAACTCTTTGTAGAGGCATTAAAATCGATTCAAATATGAGATTATCACAATTGTAGTTTTACTATAGATCTTATAACAGTGTTGCATTGTTCATGAAATAAACTAGGTAGTTAAGGTCATATGCATACCGGTAGAAGTTTCACCGAGTATTTTGTAATATTTGTATCAGCAAGCTTTCCAGGAGTTGCTGCCTGCTCTCGAGGGAGAAAAAGAAGATACAGTCAGGGAGAAAAGAAAATGGTGCAAGATAGTATAAAACTACTAGTCAAATATGCATCATCACCGACAATACATTTTTGAAGACTGTACATGCATGATATATACCAAAAGGTCCAATCATTTAACAGGCAAATATTATATCTAATATGCTGTCCTTGAGAAAGCGTACTACAAATTCTCAAATCTGAGTAGCAAGTAAGCCCGCATTCCCTTGATCCATTTCTTTCTCAATTAAATAAATAAATAAATTAGAAGTATCTGTTTTAAATCTGAGTAGCAAGTAAGCCCGCATTCCCTTAATAGATGCAGCAGCATATCCGAATTTGCATAGCTACAATAATGACTGAGAAGAAACATGATATCACTAGATAAAAATACTACACATACTTGTGGACTATGAAATATTTCAACGAACGGGTATTCTTTCTTTTGGCGACTTAGACAGAACCCAGGATACTTTGGACACTCCACCTGTAGAGGAAAATTGGAATTCAAACCTGAAGAAAAGCTTTACTTCGAGATACAATTGCATCTCAAAAATAAGTTTAGATAAGGACATTTGACCTTCTCGTAGAAGAAAAAAGGTCAATAACATAGCAAACATAAACAGAAAACATAATCACAACATTACATACACGCATAAATTTCACACCAGGATAAAATTCTGCTGCAGCTTCCTCCATTACCTTGTCCAGATGTTTTGTGTAATTACCCCTAAAGTTCAAACCATACATAGAGGAACCATCAGATGATTCACAAAAAATGAGAAAAATAGAGCATGTACCACATATAGACAAGAGAAGACGTCGTTACCTTATGGTGAAGGCAACAACTACCGGATATCCTTGGTGAAGAAGCTGAACAAATTCGCGTTCTGAAGTAAAATGAATAACGCGGGATGGTCCCAAGTCTTTTGGATAACCAGTATAGTACCTTATAAATGCACATCCAAATGAAGTGAATCAAAATGCTAGTCATTTTACACTTTCTGCAACTATAAGAAGAAACTAGATTCTAACCTGCAAGTCTGACGAAGTTGAAGCATCATTGAACTGAAACTTGATGGCTCTGCCATCAGGATAGTTGCGATGAAAGCTTTTCTCAATGGATTCCACCGGCTAGTAACCAAAGGGTTGGTGTGGTCAAATTTAGCTTAAGCTGCCACTGAAAATGATAGTTAATAGAAATACATGAGCCAATCATACATAACATTCTAGTTTTGCAGTGACATTGTTGTCTTTGATTCTTTTGCATGAAGGTAAGAAATTAGGTTGAAATACAATTCATGTACTCCAACCTATGGCATATTTCCGTATAAGAACCCAAAGGTCCTTGTTTTCAAAATCCATGCCACTTTATTTGCTAGCAATGTGAAATCTTGGTTACTTATAGTGTAACACTTTTAAATGACAAGCTTCACATTCACACTAACCACCAATATTCAACGAAATAGTCCTACCCACAACAAAGCCAAAACTAACAAACCAATAATATGTCTTAAATGAAAAACCCAACTCAAAAGTCAGGAAAAAGTACTATCCAAATTCTTATTTCTCCAATCATGAAATTTCACCCACTATTTCCAAAAGGTAAAAATGTAAAAACACCACAATTAGGTGTCATAGGAAGGAAAAACTCCCAAATGTTACAATCGAAACCAGAAAATCATATACTTTATACATTGGATGCAAACGGTGATTGTCAATTGCATTTCAAAGCCATGGTACCAAAATTTATATAACATGTGTTACAAGGAGTATGGTTCGAACCAACTATAAAAATTACATGTATAGCAGATTCAACTTATAGTCGGAACATAATATCATGCTTGGGGGTTCAAACCAAATGCCGACTTGTATATTAAAGAAGAATGTTGTCCATATGAATTGCAATTTGAAGTGATGGCAAGTTCATAACCCAACTAACTAATCACATCAAGATTGTGGGACATCTAAACCTGGAGCTAAATTGCTAGAAGTACGATAGTAGAGATTTGAGAGTGCAACAATGGAGGAAGAAAAATCTTCACAAAGATTATTCATTTTCTACACTCCTTTTAAACTGAAATACAGCCCCAATGCATATTTATAGTACGCACACCCTAATCTATATATACTACTAAAACAAATCCACATGTCTAACACATTAGCTATGCCACCTAGGACTTTTTGGCAAATAATTATGGATTTTCCATATTTTAATTACAGATTTGCCATATTTTAATTACAATTTTAGTTTAAAATTAAAATATTTTCCATCTCATCATGCCAATTCATTAAAAAAAAAAATTCATCTCATCATGTTCAATATCTTACGTTTATAACAATGTGAATGTAATTAGGGTAATTTAGTTGTATAAGAATCAAATTAAAGTCAAATAATGAGACACTTCTTTATTCGCAAATATTTTATCGTCGTGAGAATAATTGAATGACTATTAATTAAAATATTTCGTTAATATATCATTAGTTTATACATATACAAACTCATGACATATTATTAAAAATCCAATATATAAATATCCCTGCACAAGGTGCGGGTTATAAACTAGTTACATAATTAAATTCATAAACTTTCAACCTATTCCCGAAGTACCCAAGTCTCAAACACATCACAAATCAGTTGAGCTATCCAACTTGTGGCAGTTGAACAATGAACAAGCTTAAGAATCCGATCCCTTATGTTGAGCCTTGAGTTGTTAGAACTTAGGGCCTGTTTGGGAACACCAAGCTTAAGCTGAAGCTTATTATGTAGCCAACATAGGTAGCTAATTGAACGAGCTTTTTTTTTTATGAAGCTTGATGGGTGTTTGGCCGAACAAAGTTTATTGGATCTAATGTAAGTGTAAAATACCAAAAAGGGTACCTTAAAAATGATGCTCCCAAACACCCACTTCCTAACTTATTCTTTTTCCCATAAGCTTGATAAGCTTCCATAAGCTAGTAGAACAAGCCTCCCAAACGCACCCTTAGTAACTTACAACAGGCAACAACCAAATCACAGCTTCCACTACAAATCAGACAGCACCAAGCTAAACTGTAGAAGAAAATCGGTAAGTTGCAATCATCATAAGAATTGCAAGACTCCCACACTATCAGCAAGACTGAATTGCCAAGAAACACAGCTTTCTACACTCTCTATCCTATTTCATCTCCTCTTTTCTCTATATTTCTCAAAAAAAGAACATTAGATGATAAAGCAACCATCATCTATGACAGTTCAGGACGTCAGTAATGACAAATATCAACTTCCATCCACGCCTAAACAAGTTGGAATCGAACTCGAATCTAAAACATAAAGTAGATACAAAGCCCAATCTGGCATTCTGGCACCATCCTACAGAAGAAATTTCCTCAAATCCTTCTATAGAATATCTGGAAGAAAAATAAGGAACAAATGGAGAGGGTAGAAAAGGATACAAGAGGCAACTGAGGTCTTAGTACCATGGTGAATTGATCCAAAACACCATACACGCTCCTCAAAAATCACAAAATAAGCAGTATCTAGTATCTACCCAAAAGAGGAAACATGCTGAGAAATTCCGCAAAACATGCCCAACCATGACAACTTGTTGCTACACCACAAGCTGGAATGCAACAGGATGCCCAAAATAAGATGCGTATGTAATAGACCCAACTAACAAAAGACGCAGTCACTACCAGCTCTACGAATCACTTTAATCATCAAAAAGGAGCATAAAAATGCAAATCAAAATTGATGCCAAAATTTCTTGAAGAAATTTCATCAAGCATGCAGGTCACAATTACCATCAACAAACACAATATGTAATTTTTCCTTGCTAGGAAAAAATTACACCAAATTTTAGTGCAAAACAAATTCAGTAGAGAACCAAGAAGATCTGACTAGAGAGTGGAGAGCAGAGTTGGCAAGGAAAAATACACACCAAAAGATATAGGATTTCGAAAGAGCAATGGCACTAACCCAACATTCACTTGTGACGGAGAAGATGTGACGGAAGAGAGAGCAGCAAACAAGGATGGCGGTCTGAGCGAGAAGGCAGATCAAGCAAACAGCGTGGTCGTCACTCGACGCGATCTAGGGTTTCGAAAGAGCGGCGGCACCAGCCCACCATCCACTTGTGACGGAGAATATGAGCGAGAAAGACAGAAGCAACGTGGTCGTGTCACTCGGCTGAGTGGAGAGGAGAAGAGAAGAGCAAGAAGCCGCAACGGCGCAACCCTGAAATCTAACCACTCACCGTAAGTATGTGATGGAGAAGAGAAGTAGGCAAGCGTGGTGGTCTACGGTTTCAGACTTTCAGGTCTCAGTCGAGCATCCGAGAAGAGAGGTGGTCTCAAGCGAGGATCGGCGTTGCCTCTCAAACTCAGTGTGCGTTTGGCACAAACAAATAAAACTTAGGGTGTTTTTATTTGTGGTTATGGTTATGGTTATTGTGTATTGAGTTTTTGGTAGGTTATTGTTTTGTTTAGTCGGGTGGTTACACTAGTTTTTTTATATGATAAAAAGATGTATATATTCCGTTAAAAATAACAAATTATAAAGGAAGGTTATTTACTAACTTACCCTTTCTTTTCATCTCTACTTCTCAGCTCTCACCGGTCGAACATCCTCAACCCGAACTGAAGAACCCTAGACGACCACGCGAAGCTCTTCTGAGATCTATGGTTGTTCATCCGTTTGATTGTGAACACTACGGGATCGATTACTAAGGTTAGTCTCCTTTCTTTTCATGGTTTCATTTGTTGTCGTTGTTCTCCCCAAATTTGTCGATGATTGCTCTGTCCAATCTATCGATGCTTGTTATCATCTCCGATTGTGAGTACAATATACTCCAATTTGCCAGTTATTTCCGTGATTAGCAGCTGACTTCAATTTGCACTTCTATGCTTTTACCACTCTTAAATTCATTTAGTTGATTCACTCTTTTTGTATTACCTGCAAAATGTTGTACTGCCTTTAAAAACTTATATTCTAACAATTGTGTGTTATTGTTTAATTGACTCCAATGTGTTATTCTGATCTACACTATAGTTAAGCATCATAGCTAAAATTTGGATCATTCTACATCTAGCTTGTCTTCTATACAAAGAATGAGAACACTACACACTTTCATCTATAAGTAGATTTACACAAGAGATAGATAAAGAGAGTGACCCATAATAATATTTTCTCATATAATGTCAAATTATAAGCACCCTAAATGTTTGCCTGTCAATAACTTTTTTGTAGAAGATAGCTTTATTCAATCAACAGCTCTATATATCTTACAACCCAACTCTAGTCACATTTCCAACTCATGGATAATAGTCATATTCTAATGAACCTATCTCAACTAACTCACTACAACTACTCCGACTACTCGTAACTATCCCTCTGATGCCACGACTTGTCATGTTCTTTTGGTAAGGTGGTCATAACCTATAGAGTACGTCAATTACAATGCTTATCAAATACTTTTCAATTTTTTGGTGTAGTTTTTTTTTTTAAAGAATGTTCCTGTTGTTTTTACTGTGTGCTAGAGCGCCTCACTTTTGTTTGTCACAAACTTCTTATACATCATAAGGTGGTGAAAAAATATATTTTGCATAGTGAGTTAGCGACTTGAATGCAAAACTTTCAAATTTAATTCCTTTGTACTTTGAATTGTCAATGCATGTTTAATGTTGACTGTTATGCATTCCTTTCTATCTGGATTGTCAAATTTCATTATATTCTTATACGTATGCTTATGTGTATTACTACATTGATTATGAATATTGTCTACTTTAGAGATTCATTGCAATACGTGCAGATGTATTTTCACTTTGATTTGTTTGTATATTGTTTGATAAGAATCTAAATGCCGTAATTTCTATTTTCGAACATATTTAATTATTGTTATTGGGTTTTTTGTCTATTTAATATTGTGCATTGGTCCAGAACAAAATTGGCTGAGAATACTACCAAATCATTATACAAGAGTAAGGAAAAGTGTTTCATATGGATTGATGCTCTTACTAGAGTCTTATTGGACTTGTTGAGCGATTACCAACGAGAAAATAGGAAGAACGGATTCAGTTGGAAACACTTGACAGATTCGTTTGAGTAGAAAAAAAACATAAAATACAAGAAAGACACATTGAAGGACAAGTATAATAACTTGAGATCCGTTTGGAAGCTATGGTTAAATATGAAGCATGGAGAGACCGGATTGGGATGAGACTATGAGAAACAATGTATTTTTGAAACTCCAGAATGGTGGTCACAAAAACTGCATGTACGGGTCCAATGTTGTGATTTGTTTATTTATACCTTTGATTAACAAATTTTATAATAAATGGTTTTTGTTTTGAAATGACTAAATAGGAGATGAGGAATATAGAGTTTTCAAGAAGAATGCTTTCAAACCCGAGATCGAGCCAATAATGGAATTACTGTTCCATGAGACTATTGCCATGGGTTCTCATTGTGTTGCCCCCTCTATGGCTCCGACTGTAATTATCCCGGACGATGTTATCCAGGATTTAACAGGTCAAGATGATGATACCATTCCAGCTGAGTACATAGATGAGCTGTTAAGAGATGCCACTATTGACGAGTTCGAGACGCTAGTTGGAGGTTCTTCTGCAAATGGGGATTTTCTCTCCTGCCCACTTCCATCGAGTGGGAAAGAGAAAAAAAAGAATTGGAAACAGTTCTTCACCCGGAGTTGGAAAAAGAAATATCCGGAAGAGTACTAGATATAGTTTGTACCAAGACAATCTGGTTGCGTCTTTACAAGTTAATAAGGCAATGACAACAGTGTTGGAGGCAGCGGCAAACTCAACAGCTCAAGGGGCATCAAGCAAGACTAAACATGATTACAAAAATTCCTTGGAGATTATTGTGTTGATGGTTGATGAAGGTTTTATTTCACAGGGATCATCTATGTGGTGTTTTGTTGTTTCATTAGTGGGATCAGTAGAAAGTCAGCGTGCCTTGGTCACATAGCTCCCTAACAATGAGGGACGATTGTCATGGCTTAAGTAAGAGTTTAGGAAGGATGCAAAGAATGGTCTCTTGCCTGATGATTAGAGGGACGATTGTCATGGCTTCACATGGGCAATGTTTTACCTCAGTTTTTTCTAGTTGAACATTAGTTTCATTTGAGTGTGTTTTATTTCAGTTTCTGTTTCTTGAGTGAACCCGATTTTAGCTTTCCAATGAATATGTTGAACATGTTTGTACCGCTTTCTATATTATGTTTTACTATTGACAATGTTTATATTGTGGTATTACTTTAGTTGAATTTTATTTTTTAATGATGTACATTACACCAAGATAAGGTACTTACTATTCATGTACCTATGTGCAGGTGTAGTGCATCTTTCCTACAAAATGTTTGTTGATGAGTCACGACATGTGCGGCTGCGGAGGCGTGCACTATTTATGGCTCATCTTTAGATGCAACAAGAACTTCATTCTGAACACTATCACAAACACGTCCATAAGATACGTGTCTATGATTCATCATTCACTGGTTCACGGTGGATGGATTCGGTTCTAAATTCTAACACTGAGACGAGGTGTGTGAATGCCTTTCAAATGGAAAGACGTGTCTTTCATGAACTGTGTAGGGACATAACCGTACAGTATGGCCTTCGAGCCTCCAAAAGAATGCGTATAATCGAAAAAGTAGGGATCTTTGTGTACACGGTTACACAGGGTTTGACGTATCGAACTGTAGCTGAGAGGTTTCAAAGATCAATTGTAACGGTTTCTACCGTTTTTCATGAGGTGTTAGACACCATAGTTGGACGGAAAAATGGATTCAATGGCATGGCACATGATCACATAAAACCAAAGGACCCTTTGTTCGGCGAGGTGCCGAAAAAGATAAGAGATGATAGTAGGTACTCGACGAACTTTAAGGGGACAATAGGTTGCATAGACGGGACTTACATAAACACATGTATTTTAGAGGCTGACCAGGTACTTTACCGCGGCCGCAAGGGTATATGCACCTTCAACGCAATGGCGGTATGTGAATTTGATATGACATTTACTTTCGTGTTTGCTGGTTGGGAGGGTTCGGCCCATGACACAAAAGTGTTTGAGCATGTCATTTCGACGCCGTTAATGGGATTCCCGCACCCACCATCCGGTAAGAATCTGTAAGACAACATACTAATCTAACTACTACATCCATCTAACTATATTTGCAATGTCATAGGGTGTTACTATTTGGTAGACAAAGGATATCCAAATAACGAAGGTTACATGGTTCCTTAAAGTAGGACCCGATATCATTTGTCACAGTTTGAGAATGTGGCTCCAACGAACTCGAAGGAAGCGTTCAACAAGTTACACTCCTCTCTTCGTAGCTGCATAGAGAGATCATTTGGGGGTCTTGAAGGCTCGTTGAAAAATATTACGAGTTATGCCAAGTTACAATGTTGACACACAGGTGGACATAATTTTGGCATGTTTCACATTGCATAATTATGTAATGAGAGCCCAAACTGAATCATCAACAGTACATGACTCCGCCCAAAACATGGATTTTGAAAAAGTAAGATGTCATTGAAGAACAAGATGTGAACAACGAAGACTGTTCAAAGAGATGATGAGGAAGAAGATCAAACTGCTGGTGGTGCAACAAGACAAATACGGGATAATATTGATGCGATGTTGTGGAGTGGATTATGAGTAGAGAATGTTGTGTACTAGTTATCAATTTTTTGTAAAAACACATGATGTGTGGAGGGGATTAGTTGTATGTAGGTTAACCTTTTTTAGCTAATGACTACATCACTTCTTAATCACAATATTTTTTTGTTAGGAGATTGTGATTAAGGAAGTGTTGTATAAAAGTCATTAATCTTTTGTCGTATAATGCAGCATGTATGCAAGTTGCTAAGCTTTTGTAAAAACTAGAGTGATCTTGCTCAGGAAGTGTAATATTTTGATCACAATATCTTGATCATAATATCTTTATGTTAAGATATTGTGCTTTCTACAGATTGCTTGCTTTTTCCATTCAAATTAAAAGTCTAGCAAGTCAAAAACTCATGTGAAAAATGGGTATGAACACATGCTGAAGTAACAGTTTATGTTGTGCTTTCTGTATTTGTTAGTTGTTGTCTTCTGACAATTAAATATAGGCTCAAGATGAAGTGAGCTAGTTCAATCCATTCTTTTATCAGAAAGTAACAATGTTGAGGTCAATTGTTCTGAGATGTTTTATATTCTTGTGGACTTTAATAATTTTAGAAAAATGATAGAGAAGGAGAAACTTACAACAACAAGTGATGCAAAAAGAGATGTGATCGAGAGTCTTTTGGCTATGGTGGACAACTTTGAGAGGGATAAGCAAAAAATCAAAACTGAAACGGACAAGGAAGAGAAGATTGATAAGAGTTACAAGGTTTTTACAAGCAGTTTGTGGAATATATGAGGAGCTTCAAGGTTTCAGTAGTACCGACAGTTGGAAAGCCTTTCGACCCCTCGGTGAGAACATTCTCATTTTTTTAGAACTTGCTTGCTCACTGTGTCAATTTAATTGATATTTATGCCTTCAATTTTGTTGGGGTTTAGATACACGAAGCCATTGCAAGAGAGGAGTCCGATGAATTCAGCAGAATTCATCGTGGTTTCCTCCTTGGTAATCGGCTCTTACGGCAATTGTTAAAGTTTCATTAGGTCCAGCGAAGAAGGATGTCCCGAATTCAGCAGAATTATCCGAGAAAAGCAGTGTTGTTACTATGGATGAATCTTGACTGCATCAAGAGTGCAACTCAAATAGCTTTCCAATTGAAGTTCTGCCTTGGTGCTTGCTTAGCTGCTTAAGGGCCTTGAAAGGTTGGCTGACAAGTTTCCTTAAAGGCTTGTGCAAACATTCATAATTCATATTATTTGAATCCATGGAGATCTTGTTTTCGTCGGAATTCTAGCAGACTGAGAAGATTTCACTCAAGCAATTGAGTTACATCAACTACTACACAATTTTCAGCTGAAGTTCTGTCTTGATGACTGTTTGATATAACTTCAGATGGTTCAACTTTCTTCTTTATTCCATTAGACAAATCATTGGAAAAAGTTACAAATAGGTCTCTGAACCTTTTTTCGTCAAATCTCAAAGCTCAGGGAGTTCAGGAGCTTTTTGTTGATCTTTCTCCAGAGTTCAAGGAAGATAGATAGCCTGGGTAAAATGCATTTGTAGTCCCTAAAATTTGAAAAACGTCGTAAACGAGTCCTTGAACCTTAATTTCCGTTGAAGCCTATAAAATAGTTCGGGAACTCATCTAGGACCCGTTTGTAACCTCCTCTAATGATCAGGACCATAGATGACTCACTAAGTTTGTAGAAGTTTTAAAAATCAAATGGTTCTAATAAGAATGAGTTGGTTAAGTAGGTACGTTATGTAACATTGTGTATAAAGTAGGCACTTTTTGTTATGTGTAGACAAACTCGGCACCCTATATTATCATAAAAAAAGATTTAATAGAAAGTGAGCTAGTTCAATCCATTCTTTTATCAGAAAGTAAGAGTGTTGAGGTCAATCGTTTCTGAAAAATATGGTGCAACGTTAAATAAGGAATGAAATATTAACTAATCCTATTATGTTTTTGACAAATATGGTGCAACGTTAAATAAGGAATTCGAACTCTAAATAAAAGCGGCTAAGTAAGTCCGAGGACTTACCTCGTCTCAAGCTAATCAAATCAACAATCTCACTTTCTGAATAGGAAAACCAAAGCCTGATCACCAAGATATATAAAATAACATCAAACTCACGACACAACTCCAAAACTCTCCCAAGCTAACAACCTATCAAGGGGTTAAACAACTAGAAGCTAGGAAAGCTCTCTTGAACCTTTAAGAGATCAAGAACATGATAAGCAAAGGAAAGAGGGAACAACAACCCACACCCTATAAGAGTTCAAGCACAACTCAAAGTTGGAGTAAGGAGGTAAGATGGAAGAGAGACCATAAGGTCTTCACACACACAAGATCACTAAAGATTTTCATCTAACACAAAGGCACCTAGGTTCAAGCCACTAGATGGCATTCTCATAAGTCCTAGGTCCATCCTAAGCATGCTTCTAACTAGGTAACAACATAAGATCTAAGGAAGGAACGAAGAGGAAGGGAGGAAGGAACCTACTGGTGAAGAAAACGCAGCCGCGGAAGCAAGCTGGCGCCCCGGCGGAAGCTATCACTGCCCCCAATGGCACCTTGGAGCTGCCCCTGCGCCTGGTGGCCGCCCCTGCGGTGGCTCTGGCCGCCCCTGCGCCTCTAGTAGTCCGCCCCCGCGTTCGAACAGCAGAAACTCCGTCTTCTTTGTTTCTTCGACTGGTTCTTTGCTCCTAGTGCCTCCTTCTCTTACGTAGCCTTCTCCAAAATCTCACCACAAGTCCTAGCTTCGTCACCACGACCTAAACAAGCTAATGAAAGGGACATGCAAAGGTTTAATAGATCTCCCTTCAAAAGCTTCCTCCATAGCCATGGAGGTGAAGAGAAGAGGAAGAAGGGAAAACTAGAAGCAAGAGGAAGAGGGAAATAGACCACTTACCACAGCAGATCCGGAATACCCAAGCTGCAGCTCCAACCCAGCTCTTCCAGGCAAAAGAAGATGAGAGCAAGCAAGAAGGAACAAAGGAGTGGAAGGGAGAGAAATGAACCTGAAAGTAGAAGTGGGGAGAGAGTAATGAGGCTGACAAAAAGGGGTGGGGATATCCAAGGGTCAGCAGCCCCCTTGTCCCCTCACTCCTCTTCCCAAGGTCGGAAAGTAAAAGATGTCCCCATCCCGCGTTAAATACCCATACTCAGCAACCGTGCCTGTGGAAAATAAGCCGTAGACGCGGAAAGGTCGGAAACAACTCAACTTCCAGAAATAAAATTTCCGGATGTTACAACTAACCCCCTAAAAACAAGTTTCGTCCCGAAACTTGCTTAAGGTACTCGCAAAGCACACTCGAAAACGCAAGGAACTCACAAAGCTAACTATCGATCTCAAGCCTAACGTCACTCTCATACTCATGAAAACGCCTCATGAGGTAATCACATATATACATAAAACATATCACATAACAAGCAAATAGGTAAAGATCAAGAAAGAAGCTCGGGACTAACCCGACTGTCCTATCGGTTTCTCTAAACCCGTGTAAAACTCGGGATAGTTCCTCCGGATACTATCCTCTGTCTCCCATGTAGCCTCTTCGGCTCCTCGCCTCGACCACTGCACCCTCAGCATCGGTATCTCCTTCGATCGAAGGCGTCTCGTACTCTGCTCTAAAACCGCTATCGGGTGCTCTACAAAAGTATGGTCCGGCTCGACCACAAGGTCCTCGTTACTATTGATGTGCCTCGGATCATGGATGGACTCCCTCAGCTGAGACACATGGAATACCGAATGTATACCCTCCAATCGTGGTGACAATGCTAGTCGGTATGCCACCTCACCAACTCTCTCTACTATCTCAAATGGACCGACATATCGGGGGCTCAACTTCCCCTTAATGTTGAGTCGTTTGACACCCCGAGTCGGTGATACCCTCAGTCACACCTGGGCTCCTACCCTGAACTCGAGAGGCCTACGCCTCCTATCCGCATACGATCTCTGACGACTCTGGACGGTCAACATCCTCTCTCGTATCAAAGCAACCCTAGCCATGTCATCCTGGACCTGATCCGGAGCTACAACACTAGAACTCCCCGACTCGTGCCAACATAAGGGAGTGCGGCATCTCTGCCCATACAATGCCTCATACGGTGCCATCCCAATCGACGCGTGCCACCTATTACTATACAAAAACTCCACCAATGGGAGGTGGTCTGGCGATACCTGCCCCCAGTCTAGTACACATGCATGCAACATGTCCTCTAAGGTCTGAATAGTCCGCTTTGACTGGCCGTCAGTTTGTGGATGGTATGCGGTGGTGAAATGAAGACTCGAACCTAGGGCGGCGTGTACCTACTGCTAGAATCTCGAGTTAAAGCGTCTGTCCCTATCCGAGATAATGGTCATCGGTACTCCGTGCAATCTCACAATCTGACGGGTAAACTCCTCGGCTAGACGACTCACCGGCCTTGTCTCCCGGATGGGGATGAAACGTGCGGTCTTCGTCAACCGATCTACTACTACCCAAATCGCGTCGAAGCTCCTACTCGGTCTCAACCAGGTAACGAAGTCCATCCTTATATCCTCCCACTTCCACTACGCCACGTGCAGTGGGTGAAGCTCTCCTCTGTGTCTCTGGTGCTCGATCTTGACCTGCTAGCAGGTCGCGCATCGGGCAACATATCTCGCTACATCGGGCTTGAGCCCGCCCCACTAGTTAGATCTCCTAAGGTCCTGGTACATCTTACTCGTGCCCGGATACACAGAGTAAGGTGTAGAATGTGCCTCACACAAAATCCGCTCTCTCAACTCTAGGTCCGATGGTACACAAATACGCCCCTGGCGTCTTAGTAAGCCATCTGTTCCTACCGTAAACTACGGTGCCTCACCTCGGGTCATCCTATCTCTGATCCTCCTCAAAACCGGGCATCCCTTCTGCTTCTGCCGGATTTCTCCGGACAAGTCAGAAAGTACCTCCAACTCGGCCAAACGACCGTCCATATCCGGGAATCGGATATCCATCTCTAACTCTATCAAATCCCTCATCAGTTGTGGCTAAACCGTAAGCCGTGTTATAGCCTCCTCTCGAGGAGTCCTCCTACTCAAAGCATCGGCGACTACGTTCGCCTTCCCCGGATGGTACAAAATCTCCAAATCAAAGTCCTTAATCAGCTCCAACCATCTCCTCTAGCGGTTATTCAACTCCCGCTGAGTGAATATATACTTTAGACTTTTATGATCTATGAAGATCTAGCATGTAGCCCCGTACAAGTAGTGCCGCCAGATCTTCAAGGAATCAATCACCGCCGCTAGCTCAAGATCATGGGTCGGATAATTCTCCTCGTACGGCTTCAGCTGCCGAGAAGCGTACGCAATAACCCTACCCCTCTGCATCAAAACGCACCCAAGCCCATCTTGGAGGCATCACTATATACAACGAAATCCTCTACGTCCTCGGGCTAGGCCAAAACAGGAGCGGAGGTCAACCTCCTCTTCAACTCCTCAAAGCTGCTGTGACAAGGCTCGGACCAAACGAAGCTGGTAGACTTCCTCAGTAAGGAAGTAAGCGGGCGTGCAATCATGGAGAAACCCTTAACAAATCGGCGGTAATACCCCGCTAAGCCCAAGAAACTGGGCACCTCCTTGACCGTCCTGGGAGGCGGCCATGAAGAAACGGACTCTATCTTCGCCGGGTCAACCATGACACCCTCGGCGGAAACTATATGACCTAGGAATGCCACCTCGGACTTCCAAAACTCGTACTTAGAGAGCTTTGCATAAAGCTCTCTATCCTAAAGGACTCGAAGAACTGTCCTCAGGTGTCTCACATGCTCCTCCCTACTCCGGGAGTAGACTAAGATATCATCTATAAACACCACCACGAACTGGTCCAAGAAGTCGATGAAGATTCCTTTCATCAACTCCATGAAGACGGCGGGTACATTCGTGAGCCCGAACAGCATCACGACAAACTCATAATGGCCGTATCTCGTCCTGAATGCCGTCTTCGGCACGTCCTTCTCTCTAAACCTCAACTGGTGATAGCCCGACCTCAAATCAATGCGTGAAAACACGAAGGCTCCCTGTAACTGGTCCAAAAGATCATCAATGCGCGGTAGAGGGTACTTGTTCTTGATGGTGACTTTGTTCAATTCCCGGTAATCGATACAAAGCCTCAGAGATCCGTCCTTCTTCTTGACGAAGAGGACCGGTGCACCCCAAGGGGAGACACTCGGGCGTATAAAACCTCTCTTAGCTAACTCCTCGAGCTGCTTCTTCAGTTCCAGCAACTCCATCGGCGCCATGCGGTATGGAGCCTTGGAGATCGACCTCGTGTCGGGCTCCAACTCAATAGCAAAATCAACGCTCCTCTACGGTGGTAATCCAGGTGGCTCCCCGAAGACATCCTCAAACTCACATGCCATAGGAATATCCTCCAGCGATGGTCCCGTCTTCTCCTTCATGGCATAGCACTAGAAGGCTCGCATCCCTGCCCGATAAGTCTCGCGGCTCGGACTGCACTAATTACTGTACCAGTCTTCCCGAGGTCCCAACCTCGGAAAATCACCTCGTGTCCCGTCTGTTGAGTAAAAATGTACACAAATTTACAAAACGCCTTTTTTATGTTTTATACAAATTTACATAACACATTTTATTTATTTATTTTATTTGAGTTCGACCCTCTCTTTTTGACCTTTTGATTCTAAGTTATATAGATACCGATATTTGGTTTATTTTGGTGATTTGGGCTGCACCCGTTTTTGGACGGGTTGCCTACGTACCTCGTTAAAGAGGATCAAGCCTCACGTAATTCCGTGCGGTGGTTTCATGCATCAGAGAATCAAAATCCCGACCCAACTTCTAGGAAGGGTTGTCTAGACGATGATTCAACTATCATTTGCATGGTATTTATATCTCGATCATGCATCAAAGGATTAAACTAAACCCACCTTCTAGGAAGGGTTGCTTAATTTATCCCGCTATCACGCGCATGATCAAGATTAGGTGTTAGGTTATTTATTTTTGTTATTTTATTTTCCATAACTGAATTTGGTCCTTAATTTATTTGTACCAAATTTCCTACGTATCCTTTATTAGGAATCAAGTCATAAGTAGTTCTTAGTTGTTTGGACTTTTGTGGTTAAACTCGACGAGCAGATGATTTATATCGAGTTCATGAATATTTGGGAATTTTTCTTTAACTCTAAGATATATTTTAGAGTTGTTTTTTATTTAAGCGGTGCGACTGACTCCAATATTGGATTTCCTACGTAGCTCGGAAAGAGCATCAAGTCATGACGTAGTTCAAGATAAAAATATATAAAGTTTGGATTTTTGTGAGGTTAAACTCGACGAGCGGATGCTATATATCGAGTTAAGAAAAATATTTGATATTTTCTAATATTTGAATTTTATTTGCGACTATACCCGATATAAATTAAACTTAATATACAGTTACCTACGTAACCTTTTAAAATGGCGTCAAGTCTTTACGTAGTTCTACATAAAAGACGTATGGTCTGAATTTTTGATTTGTGGTTAAACTCGATGAGCGGATGCTTTATATCGAGTTTAGAAACTTGGTGTCTTTTCATTTTACGTTCAAGATTTAATTCAAAATATACTTTACTTAGACGGGGCGATTGAATCCAATTTAATTTCATATCGGATTTCCTACGTAGCTCAGAACGAGCATCAAGTCATATGTAGTTCTACCAACCAAAATTTATATTTTGATTTTGTTTGGTTTTATATATAAATATTTAATTATGATATATAATTGTAAATTTGTGATCCTATTTATTAAGACTTTGTCTTAATAGGGTCACTTTTACATATAACCTATCTTATGGGTTATCTTTTATAAAAGTTTTATTTTTGTGAATTTATTTTATAAATAAATCAATATTTGAATCCGAAGTTGTAACTTTCCACCTAAATGAGTTACAAAATGGATTTGCTTTGTTTTTTTTTTTTTCTTCTTTTTGTTTCTTTTAAAAAAAAGAAATGAGTCCCATTTTATAATTAAACCAAAACTTGATTTGAAAGAAGAAAAAAAAACAAAGGGAATGGGATTATGTAGCACTACAAGTCTACAAAGTTGCACATTACAATTTTCAATATTTTATTTTAAAAGTTCATGTGAACTTTCGTACATGTACATATGGATTTTTACTTTATTTTTTTTATTGTATTCCTTTTACTTTACTTTCCTTTTTTTGAAATGAACTCCAACATTTAATACTAATAAAAAAAGGCATTTATTTGCAATCTTTTAATTGCTCAATTCCCAATTCTCTTTCTTCCTCCTATTACGCTATCTTCTTTCTTTCTCTGGATTTCATTTTTCTTTTACAAGGAAGCTTGCAAATATCAACCATGGCCAACAAGGTTCAGTTATGGTGGTGAAGACTCGATATCGGCACTGAAAAAATAAAATCTGGATTTTGTAGCAGTGAAATCGTTTGATTCCAAACAACTACGAGAATAGCGATTGAAAGTGAGCACTTTCAACCAACTACAATTTTTATGTAAAGTTAGGGCAAAGGTGATGAAGATATCGGCACTGGCGAAATCGAATCCGGGTTTTGTAGCAGTGGAATCATTTGATTCCATCCAATTGGTAGAATAGCGATCGAACAACTACAATTTTTATGTAGGATCGAAAGTATGTACTTTCGGATATGTACTTTCGGATCGACCACAATGGCGTCTCTTTCGTTGCCTACTCTTGTCAAAATAGAATATGAGACAATGCTCATATGTTGATTGAGTAGGAAATCAGAATTTACAGGGATTGTACTATATGACCTCCTTGTTTGGTTTCAAAACAAAATCCTTACTTTGGGTTTCCATCGAAAAGCCACAAAACAAGGATGCGTAGTTTGTTAAGGAAACACCGATCGATTTCACTCTTTAACTTGCAATTTGTTTGTTTGTTTTTGTGTTGTTCTGTAAATGTTGGGAAGAAGAAGAAGAAGACAGAGAACCCTTTTTTCTTCTTTTGTTTTGCTTTTTATATATAACAAAGAAGGGAGGTTATAGGAAGTTAACGCAAGTTTAATTAACTTCCCACTAAACCCTATTTAGTATTTTATTTATTTATTTATTTATGTTTAAAGAAAACCATTGTTTTCTTAAGTTTGTGACCTTCACCACCTTTTCTTTTCTTTTATTTTCTTTTCTTTTAAAAATTTAAATTTAGTCTTTTAGCTAATTTATATAAATAATTAGCATTTGGACTAAATAAGTTATGGGTAGAAGCCCAAATAATCTTGAGCTTATCTAATATTTATTAGATTTTACATTTTTACAAACCCAATTTCAAATTAGCTTTATGCTAAATTTTAAGAAATTAATCACATGTTTAAATATAACTAATTTCTGGATATTTTATAAAAAGATGATGAATTATATAAATTCATAAAATTTACCCCCAAACAGTTGCCCCCGAACTTTATGCATGTGAGAATAAAACACGTTTAAAGTTCAAGATTTTTTTTCTTGTAAGATGCTTCGTATTTGAAACAATTTGGTTTCATTCATGCATGCATGAAAGAGGAACATATTGTCTATATTTGAATAGTTTCACCAAAAATTTGTTTGGATATGAAATTTACCCATAATCACTTGGTCAAGAATATGATGTATGGGTATAAAAACTTTGAACTTCATAGAATATTTTTTCTTTGGAATTTATTTTTGATATTTGGCTTGAGGCCTTTTTGTGGTGAACAAGTGTTTAGTTTGAGAGCTTTGTGCCATTGCTTTAGAGATTTTGTAGGTATCTCTTTTATAATTTGGGAGCTTCATTGATCAAGTAGTTTGATGACGTTAGTCAACATGATTTATCTCTCTTTGTTTGAGATAAAAATAAAGATGTTTGGAAGAATATCATTTTTGTTTGTTTATTTGAGGGTATGAGAAAATTCACATTGCGAAGCAATTGTAAATTTAATAAAAATTTTGGGGAAATAAAAATTTATTCCTTGAAAGTAAATTTTGTTCGGAAGAATTTGGGATTAACCATCAAGCTTGAGGATGATCCTCAAAGTAGAGCAATTTAGGCATAGAAGCCTTCAACTTTTCATCTTTCGCAGACGTATTTTACTTATTCTTCTTTTCTTTTTAACAAAGAAAAGAAAATGTTTTGTTTGTTTTTGTGGCTGCACCTAGCGTTTTGACTTGCTAGATTGCCTACGTACCCTCTTTGTGAGGGATCAAGCCTTTCGTAGTTCTTTTGGGAACTGATGATTTTTTTTTGTGTGGCTGCACTTAGCGTTTGAATTGCTAGACTGCCTACGTATCCCCTTTGTGAGGGATCAAGCCTTCCGTAGTTCTTTTGGGAACTTCTTTTTTTTAGCCCTTTTTTCTATACAAATCATCAAAACAACTCGAACCCACCTTCTATGAAGAGTTTTTCAAGTTATTTCACTATCATTTGTGTACAATGGCCTTTTTTCTTTTTCTTATTGATCCTCCTTTTTTTTATCTTGTTTTGCTTTGTTTTTAGGCTTATCAACGTATTCAAGCCTTTGAAAAACAAAAGCTCTTGTTTCTCCACTTGTTGAGCCGGTTTCAAGCCTATCAAATACTGTAACCCGAGATGTTGATGCTTTATCTTCGAGAAACAAGCTTTGCTCCTCTGGAGTCAATGTCATAGGCTCTTCAAAACTCGTTGTCAATATACCCCCTTCGTGAGAAACCTTCAACTTTTCAATATCATCCTCATTATAGGGGTTATATGGAGCTTTGCTTTTTGATAAGAACTTTGGATTTTTCACTTTAACTTTGAACTTGTTGCTCAACTTCCTTGAAAGTGATTTGGAAGGAGGATTATTGGCTTCAACTCTTGACACTACCCTTTTGTTATCACTTGTTTTAAACCCGAAGGACCTTTGTATGAACAAAGTCGTTTTTGGAATAGACTAGTGATAACATGAATTATAGTCTATATTTTGGGGTTTGTTTGGACGTTTTATCTTCAATAATCAACATGTTTGTATGTATAATATGTGATTATATTACCATTTCATCTACCTTTGCGGGAATCGAGGTCTACACCTAGTTTTGTTGTAATCGTAGGTAAAATGACACGTTTTGCATCAAAAAGAAGCAAAAGGAGCTATGGAGTCATTGGAGCTACATTCAGGAACATAAGGAACCATCCAGGAAGCATAGCCATGGATTTGAGATTCACTTTGGGCCAGATTTGAGAGATTTCACATTCAGTTGTGACTCACCTCGGTTGACCACAGATTCACATCGACCGAGGTGATCCAGAGAAGTCGACTCGACCGAGGCGAACACCTGGGACGCGGCGAGAATATTTTATTCTTGGCTGAGATCTTTTATTTTTGGAAAGAGATCTTATATTTTTGGGCTTGGCTCTTGAAAGGAACAAGATATGCTATATCATATATTTTACCTATTTTTATGGGAAGAGATCTTTCTAAGATATCTTATCTTTGGAGAGTAATTTTCCTATAAAAAGGGTCGGATTTCCCACAAATCCGACATCCGCTATCACTCGGAACACGTTGCATACATTCCGCATAGCACACAGCAGCCATACTCCAGTTGGGAGATTTGAAGAACCTTTTTGAAGGTTAAAGAGGGAAGATTGTAGCTTTTATAGCTTTTGAAGGGTTTTTGTAAGATCATCTTAGATTCCCTTCCTTGTTGTCTTGTCTTGTTGGATTTCTATCCAAGGAACGCTTTGTTGTGATATTTGATTTAGTTATTGAAGTCTTTTTATTAAATTCTTCTTGTTCAAATATTCACTTTCTTCCCATATACTTGATTAATACTTTCATGATGATGAGTGGCTAATCTCTTTGTGTGATTCTAGGGTGATTGGCTGAAGGTTGTGGGAAAAACAATGATAGAATAATCTTAATCACAGTAGGACCCTAAAAGTTCGAGTCTTTAACCTTAACCCTAAGCATCTCGCTCAGTCGATGAACATCTCGGCCGGGGTGGAATTCTTCTGACCGAGGTGACTTATCTGATCCGAAACTGAGAGTTAAGTGTTAGAGTTTGCCAAATCCTATTCTTATTACACCTTTCCTGGTTCAATGCAAGCTTAGGATGAGACTTACCCGGTAATTCCTTAGTTTGTTTACCTAAGATCATAAGTGTAGGTAATAAAGGTTTATCCTTTACTGGGGTTTGAGTGTGCTTTCATCCCATCTTTGTGAGTTAGCCTGAGACTTACCCGGTAAAGGTTGATTTTATTCCCTTAGATGGTGTGTTAGTTTGAGGTTATAGTTCTTTATCTTAATTCCTTGAGACTTACCCGGTAATAGGAGTTACGGTTTTGGATTAGTGAGTAGTGAGACTTACCCGGTGATCTATTCCATTTTAGAAACACCTTCCCCTTGCAAATATCTCAGCTTTGTCCGCTTATCTTGAGATCTTGAGTTGAAACCACAACTAGATGCTTTAATCCCTAGAATTGCATATTTCCTTTATTGACTTTTATCATCTTTGATTGTTTTAATTACTTGTGGTTAGTGATTGCTTAAGCATACCGTAATTGGACTTTGTTTCACTAAGTCTCTGTGATCGACCCCTGGAATTCCTTGCTTTTTACTACGATTGACCTGTACACTGCGGGTTCGCATCCTTGTTTTAAGCTTACGTCTAGGGTTATAAGTTTAAAGCTTGCACACACCGTTTGGAGCGAACAACTGGTTAATTTTCCGTAGAGGAAAGGTGTAACTTGTCATGAGAGAGTTCATAACCTTCTCTACCGAGTTCAAGGGTTTTTGGCCGGCTTTTCGTTTTTCTTTTGGTTTGTACTTAAACAACACCTTAGAACATGGATCACCTTTCTCATTCTTCCCTTTGAGAGAAACTTTTGGTGCTTGGTGAACACTATTGGTATTTTTACCATTGACAACCTTCATGGGCATGTTTGAGTCGAAACTAACCGCCTTGTAAAACTTGGCATCGGCATAATTAACACTTTCTCCATGAAAAGGGTTTGGGTCGCCCCGGATAATCCTTTCATTTCCATTATCATCAGTGTATTTCAAACATTGATGAAGAGTAGAAACAATGGATTTACTAGCATGAAGCCATGGTCGACCAAGTAAAGCATTATAAGAGGTGTCCGCATCTATGACATGGAACAAAGCATCTTTATAAAGATTGTCAAGAACAATCTGTAATGCGATGGTACCCATGGCTTTTTGTCCCACTTGATTGAAAACTTGGATGGTTAGCAAAGTAGGAGATAAATGTGCGGTCGTCAGCCCCATTGTCCTTAGTACCCTTAATGGAAGAATATTTACTGTGGATCCACAATCCAAAAGGATTCGATTTATCTTTGTATCCCCAATGGTGCCCGTAACATATAATGGCCGATTATGATATTCATTCCCTAATTGAAGATCTTCATCCGAGAATGTTATACAAGCCATGCATGAGGCACATTGAGTTGACGGAGATAATGAAACATCATTAACCTCCACCATTTCAACTTGATCTTTATAATCATCGGGATTCATAAGAGCTTGAATTAACGCCTTCCTCAATTCATTTGACATTTGTAGGGCATCATAAACACTCAAGCGTGCAGGAATGCGCTTCAAGTGACTAATGACGTCATATTTTACTTTCTCTTTGTACGGAGCTTTGTGAAGTGAAACCGGTACGCGAGAAGCAGATTCTTTTTGTAACACCTCAATATCCTCTACATTTTTCTAAGGTAATTGAGAATTTTCATTATCAAGACGTTCATAAAAATTTGTCACTTTTGAATGTTCATTGAAAATCAATTCTTTTTCCTTTCTTTTTTCATTGGGTTTCGGAGATAGAAGTTGACGTCCGGAACGAAGAGAAACCGTATCAACTTCTGGTTCCTCATCTTCTTCACATATGTCGGCCCATGTGGCCATGCAACATTGAGCAACTTCATTGCCCCAAAATGCCTAATCTTCTGAAGGTTCTTCATCACCATAAAACTTCTTTGGGACAAAATCTTTTAGGGTAACCGGTACCCTCTCAGGTTGAATGTATTCTTCCACGGAATCAGAATTTGGTTTCTTTTCCTTCTTGTTTTTCTTCTTTTTGTTTTTCTTTTTTTTCTTTTTCTCGGGTTTTCTTATCATTCTAAACCCAGGAGAACTCGATTTGTGAGTGGCTTCTGGCCGAGTCTTTCGAGTTACACAAGTTTTCCACTCAAAATCACTATCAATGTCAAGATCGTCATCATTTGAAAATATATCTTTGATATCTGAGCACGTCATGATCTCATATAGAGTTGGGACCCCGGGACCATCTCTTAGCATATCAGGGTATGCCCAAACGATGCGGATATCTTTGCCACCATCTATTGAAAATTGTACGGGTATCACCATCATAGGTAAGGAAACTGTGGGAATACCGTCATCTTCATTTGACCTAGATGGTTCTTCGAGTGAATTGGAAGCCACCAAATTATCCGCATACACTAAGGATGTAGTATTTGATGAAGCCTTTGGAGCTACCGAGTCTTCACCTTCAATCTCAATTTCTCCTTTGTTAATCATCCTCTCAACTATATCTTTGAAGACATAGCAATCTTTGATAGGGTGACTAATAATTTGGTGATAAGGACAATACTTTGGATCATTTGTCCTTCCAACTTCCTTTGGCCTTTTTGACTTTGGAAGTGTAAGAAGCTTAGACGAAATGAACTCATCGAAGATCCCTTGGACATCATCATCATCAAAAGGATATTTCTTTTGCTTCCTTTCCTCAAGAGTGAGTCTTTTAGTGGCGTCTTTACCTTTTCCTCTATCTTGATTTTGGGAATTATTTCCCGTGAAGAATTTATTTCCGGGTTTAATAAAGGTTGCCATAAACTCTCCCTTTTAAAAGGTATTTTTCCATCATCTCTTTTGATTTCATTTGCTTGAGGACGATAGGTTTTTGCATCACGTTGAGCCAATTGTCGTTCAACATTGCAAGACTTTGAAACTAAGGCATCAAAAGAACGAGGCTCAGCACTACCAACATGCACTGTTAAGTCGGGAATTAAGTTATTAGTACACATCTGGACACATGCCTCTTCACTTAACTTTTCTGGGCATTGGAGCCTCAAGCTTCGCCATCTGGTAATAAAATCATTTGTAAGCTCATTTGATCTTTGAAGGGTATTAGCAAGATCCATAATAGAGACCTTTGCCTTAGAGCTCACAAATTGAGCTAGGAATGCTCTTTGTAAATCATCCCATGTGTGGATTGATCCTGGTTGAAGTTGAGTGTACCAGGTAAATGCCGATCCCTTTAAAGATTGGACAAATTGTCGGATCAACAAAGCATCACTCAATGCGGTCTCACCACATGCTGAGTAAAAATCAGCCAAATGCTCGTGTGGTGATCCATGCATTCCATCAAACTTATCAAAAGTTGGTCTTTGATAACCGGGAGGGAATGATACTGAATCATATTGGATCGGATATGGCTTTCTATACCCGAGTACTGGAGGGTTTTGTGACACTTGGAACTCTCGGATTCCTTGGGCAATCATTTCCCTAATCTCTTGTGGCGAAACGGACGAGCTACCACCTGGGCTTTCATCATTCGTCCTTATTGGCTCATGTCGACTAGCATTAGCTTCGTTCTCAATTTGAGCCATAAGTGTAGCTATTTGAGCTTCCCTTGTGGCTAATGACCTTTGCAAGTCTTGAAGTTGTTCCTCAACACTTGTTGTTCCGGTCATAAAAACTTGCATGTTCTCATATTCATCTTGGACTACAACTTTTGTTGCTCCTTCCTTTGTAACAACTTGTGGAAATTCCTCCTCTTGGAATAAAGAAGATAAATCTCCATACAAAGGAGAACTTGAAATTTCCTCCAATTCTCGTTGTGGACTTGGTGGTTGTGAAGTTACTTGAGAATAAGTCATTGACTTAGCTTTTGATCTTGTAACTGGACCATCACAAGACACAACTTGAGCCTCTTGGAAGACTGAGCTTTTAGAAATACGAAGACTTCTTTCTTTCTTTTGAGTTTTAGAAGTTTCTTCAATCACTTCATTCTCATTTGGATTTTTCTTGGCCTGTGAGGGTTTGGTGATTTTAAGCTTTGGAGCTTTTGGTTGAGCACCCTCCTCAAAATAAGAAGTCATGTAGACTTGCTCAAATTTGTCCAATGTGATAGGAATTGACCCTACAATAATTTGCCTTGCGGTAGTCATTGGATAATTATCCATTGCATGCTTTGAGTCTAAAAGCTCTTTTGCAGCTTCACAAAGGATTGCATTGGCTTGTTTTAGAGCTGGTGAGGAAGCTAGCTTACGAAGCGGTCCAGTGTTACGGCGGGAACCATTCTTGTGTCCCCTCTTTTTCCGAGACTTGTTCACCTTCTTAAGAGTGTTTTCACCAGGAATACCAACAGGCGCAACATTCTTCTTGATGACTTGAATGATTGGCCTTGGGACAACCCTAGCAGATGGCTTTGTGACATTACAGCTAGGAATGGTGTCATTTCCAACCTTGACATAAGCAGGTTTCTTGTTGGTGAACTTGTTGTTGGGCTTCATGCCCCCATGTCCCGATAGAGCCATGGATGTCCTCGGAGCTTGTTCCTCTAAACCTTGAAGACTCTTGAAAGAGTTCTTCAAAGGGATTTCAACATAGATTGCATTGGGAGCAATGTCAAAGACAACCTCAAATGACTTGCGGCGGAGCCATCGCCCTCCTTGAATGACGAAGGTAGCCGAAAGTTCATTGAAATTCACAATTGCCCTTGACGTCATTTCCTTGCAATCAAATAAAATCAAACATTAGTATATGTATAACTTAGAGATGAAAAGAAAGAAAAGGTCTCACTAGGCGTGCCAAAAATATGTTGAGTAAAAATGTACACAAATTTACAAAACGCCTTTTTATGTTTTATACAAATTTACAGAACACATTTTATTTATTTATTTTATTTGAGTTCGACCCTCTCTTTTTGACCTTTTGATTCTAAGTTATATAGATACCGATATGTGGTTTATTTTGGTGATTTGGGCTGCACCCGTTTTTGGACGGGTTGCCTACGTACCTCGTTAAAGAGGATCAAGCCTCACGTAGTTCCGTGCGGTGATTTCATGCATCAGAGAATCAAAGTCCCGACCCACCTTCTAGTAGCAGTGATATCATTTGATTCCATCCAATTGGTAGAATAGCGATCGAACAACTACAATTTTTATGTAAAGTTAGGGCAAATGTGATGAAGATATCGGCACTGGCGAAATCGAATCCGGATTTTGTAGCAGTGATATCATTTGATTCCATCCAATTGGTAGAATAGCGATCGAACAACTACAATTTTTATGTAGGATCGAAAGTATGTACTTTCGGATCAACCACAATGGCGTCTCTCTCGTTGCCTAATGTTGTCAAAATAGAATATGAGACAATGCTCATATGTTGATTGAGTAGGAAATCAGAATTTACAGGGATTGTACTTTATGACCTCCTTGTTTGGTTTCAAACAAAATCCTTACTTTGGGTTTCAATCGAAAAGCCACAAAACAAGGATGCGTAGTTTGTTAAGGAAACACGATTTCACTCTTTAACTTGCAATTTGTTTGTTTTTGTGTTGTTCTGTAAATGTTGGGAAGAAGAAGAAGACAAAGAACCCTTTTTTCTTCTTTTATTTTGCTTTTTATATATAACAAAGAAGGGAGGTTATAGGAAGTTAACGCAAGTTTTATTAACTTTCCACTAAACCCCATTTAGTATTTTATTCATTTATTTATTTATGTTGAAAGAAAACCATTGTTTTCTTAAGTTTGTGAACTGAACGTGTCATTCACCACCTTTTCTTTTCTTTTCTTTTCTTCTCTTTTAAAAATTTAAATTTAGTCTTTTAGCTAACTTACATAAATAATTAGCATTTGGACTAAATAAGTTATGGGTAGAAGTCCAAATAATCTTGAGCTTATCTAATATTTATTAGATTTTACATTTTTACAAACCCAATTTCAAATTAGCTTTATGCTAAATTTTAAGAAATTAATCACATGTTTAAATATAACTAATTTCTGAATATTTTATAAAAAAATTGATGAATTATATAAATTCATAAAATTTACACCCAAACACCGTCTTCATGGTAACTGTCACGGTCCTCCGGCTGATGTCCAATACGGCTCGATGGCGGTCCATCCAGTCCATGTCAAGGATGACTTCTTCATGCACTAATTGCATGACATAAAAGTCGGCTAACCAATCTCGGTTTCCCAAACGTATGGGACAACCGCGTACCTCTCGGGTACCACTAACCCTACTCCCATCGGGTAACCCCACAATGAAGGGTCTCCCATCTACCGTAATTAAGGACAACCTAGCTACACAGTCATCAGATATAAAAGAGTATGTGGCACCCGTATCAAATAAAACTCGGACTGGAAGTCCATGGATCTGAATAGTACTTGTAGTTCCGGCGCTGTTGGATCCACAACGCTCCTCAACTCAAATACCCTGCCCTGTGTGCCACGGGTCTCCTGTGTACCTCTACCACGGCCCTGACCCTAAGCTGACCCCTGTGTACGTGTCTGACTATGTCCTTTCTACTGGAAACCCTGAGCCTAAACCTGAGGTGGCCTCTGTCCTCCACCTTCCCTGCTAGCAGGTGAAGACCCCTGTTGTGATGGTGCCCCGCCCCGTTTGCAATAAACTGCCCTGTGGCCCGTCTAGCCGCAAGAGAAACACGTCACCAGAGGCTTCCAACAATCAGGCCTAAGATGATCATGTCCTCCGCAGTTATAACACTGCCTCCCTCTGTCCGGCGCCTGAGTAGCAGGTGGATGTCCTATACGTCCCTGGGCTGGACTACGGCCCTGTCCTGAGACTCCCGCCCCCAAGCTAGTGGGTCCCGTCCTCTGACGCTTGTCCGGTCCTCCGGAGTGCGCCACTCTCCTAGCTCCTGGTCTACCTCTCTCGTATGCCGAGGCTCGGTCCTGGTACTCGGCCACGGAATCACACCGGAATCCCGCAAGGTATGCACAGGTAGACTCCCTCAACCTCTTGGAAAAAAGGTAGACATGCTGGTTCGCTAGAGGTGCGGCGGGCCCCATCAAAGCCAACTCTTCTCGGAAACACCTAATCGCCTTGATAACCGGGACGTCCTCAAACCCAACCTCTAAGAAATCCTAGACTCGGTCTCTCCTCAAGGAATTTGGGCAGAAAGTCTCTCTAACAAGTCTCAACAGCTGGTCCATCCTAGTCACGCCTCCTCGTACCGACCTCTACCAATGGTGGGCCTGCTCTCTAAACAATGTCTGAACCACCTCCACCTGCCTCTCCTCTGGGCAACGGATCGCCTCTAGTGATGTCTCCACGTGTCCAATCCAATGCTCGACCTCTAACCCTACTTTCCCGTTAAAGTAAGGTACATGCTGTTGGTTGAAAGCCTTCAACCATGAATCAGGTCCAAGAGACCTCAACCCGTCTCTAGCCCTAGCAATGACAACTGGCTCAGGTACTACTATCTCCGGTGCAACTACCTCTGGTGCAGCCCTAATTTGAGTAGCCCTCTGCGAGACCTCAGCTGATCTCGCGGGTGCAGGTGCAGGCACCGGCACTGGTGGTGCTAGAGGTGGTGCTCCAGACCTATACGCCTCCTCGACTCGGCGTACAAATCCTCAAACACGGTAGCACCAATCGATGCTCCCCCGGTCCTAGCAGATGAGGAACTACGCGCTCTAAATCTCACAACTATACTTTCCCTTCCCTCGGGAATGACACTCTCCGCCACATCCTTTACAGGAACCTCAGCCGCTGTTGGATCCACAGTTGGTGGGTTTACAATGGGGATACGTCCTTGACCTCTCGTGCTTGGAGGTCTCCCTATTCTTCCCCGTCTCGGGACGTTAGGAGGAAGTGGTGCTCTACCCTGGGCGGCTCCTACATAAGCGGTCGCTCTCGTACGTGCCATCTGGTATCGTTTCACGTTTATTTAGGTGTAATTAATTCGATATGTATGTCGTACTTATAATATTATTTATAAAAGAAGACTTATTAAAGTACATCCAAGGCATAAAAGCCCAATCATCCTAAGGTCACATGCATATCTAAGAACATACAAGTACAAAATCATCTAAGGCCATATATGTATATATATAACTATGCAATTAGATACACATCAAATCCAAAAATCTATGTCGCCGAGGTTTGCGTGAGGAGTGGAGGTCCCGTACATTCTAACCCAATCCCGACTCATGGATATGAATTTTGAAAACGAAAAGTCAGAACCCGTGGGGGTTCTGTTTATTCCTCATTCGGCCTTTAGAAGGTTGCGAGTGCCATTGTTGTCAACCTAGGGCTCTGATACCACTTTGTAACACCCCGAATCCGCGGGATATCGGAATGCTACGGGCGAGACCACACAATGGGTCCCGACCCTTAACATGACAACAATCTCACCAGACCTTTCCAACATGGCACAAATAAAGGTTGCGAGTCCCGACCCTTAACATGACAACAATATCCGGAATTTTTATTCCGTCTAATTCCGTTGTTGACGGTTTCCCATTCTATCTAGTATCTCTTCCTTCACAAATTTCATTATTTTATGTAGAATTTAATTCACATAAAATGATAAAATTATATCAATCTCTAATCCTTAGAATTATCTATTATTTTATGTAGAATTTAATTCACATAAAATGATAAAATTATATCAAACACTAATCCTTATAATTATCTATTATTTTATGTAGAATTTAATTCACATAAAATGATAGATTTATATCAAACCCTAGTTATTATAATTCATTCTTATCGATGACAAGCTGTGACGAGATCATGACAAGCTGTGACGAGTTCAAGACTAAGCTGAGACGAGGCCTTGACAAAGTCCGACAAATCTGTGACAAACTCATTCATGGGCCTGACAAGGCCATGACGAGTTTTGACAGATTTTTGACAAGTAATTCAGCCCACCTTTCTTGCATGTTTCAGCCCATGGTTCCTACCTTAAGCAGCCCAGTTTGCTTACCCACAACAGCCCAGCAGTGTGACTTCGAGCCCAGCTTGCAGCAGTCCGGGAGAGGCTGGTTACGAGCCCATCAACAACCCCTCCAGCCCAACAGGTTCAGCTCCCTCCAGCCCTGCGTGCAGCCCTCTCCAGCCTGTGATCTACGTGTGAACAACCGGCCCTTCTCCTTCCTTCTCTCCTTCAGTTAACGGCTGTTGAAGAGCCTTCTATAACAGCCGGCTTTAACGTAGCATTTATACTCACAAACTCCTACAACAATGTTTTTGTTTTTCTCCTAACTTCTATCACGCGCAGAACAAACCTTGGCATCGTCTCTCCCTAATCTTTCACGCTGCACTTGCCTGGATTCTGCATACCACGGATCAGCCTCTCCAGTGCGGTATTCACTCGCTGCAGACGCAAAGAGTACTCCAGCGGCTAAGCCATCAAGTAGTGCAGCCACTTCCGTGAGCCTTTCTCTGTACAGGTGAGTTCCGAAACGTTCTCCTCATACTATGTCCGCTAGGTCGTTGTTGAATGCCTGCTTCAATGTGCAGAAGACTCGAGTCTTCACTGCATCTGACTTACAGTCTCGCACAATCAAAGAACACCACCCATCTGTCTTCAACTTTGAAAAGAGCAGTAAGGTGAGTCTATTTCCGCTTAACCTTTCCTTTCAAAAACAAGCCTAGTCTAAAGGCCTAGACTAATTGTCCTTCTGTTCTACGAATCGTTGAGACCAACTACAGCGCACCCAGTTTCACCTTAGTCCTGTCGTCAAGGGATTCAGCAGCCCAGGGGTAGGTAAAGAGCGCTAGGGTACTGCGTCACTCAGCACACTGCAGACTCGTAAGTAGGTAATCTCGCCTCCCACCTACTAGTAGATGCTTATTATGATATAAGGTTATGTCTTGTTTGAAACTCAGAGATGTGAGCTGTTGTAGTAGGGCTGATATTGTGCCATATAGGTGTAGAGTAACCGCTGAGTGTGCAGTCATAGATGATAGAAACAATACACTGCTGTAAAGGATTTATTTTATTCAGTTTTGAAGTTGATGACTACCCAATGTTGTGAATCAATGTTTAAGAGTTTCGTATAAGATCCACCGTTGAAATTTTAATAGATCATAGATAGATATACATAGTTTACCGTGTTAAAATTTGGGAACAAATGGACGGTCGGATTGAAAGTTATAGGGTCTCAAAGTGGAGTAGTTGAGCTGTTTTTCCAGCAGAAAAATTTGACTAAGTATGGGAACATTTGTAATGTTGTAGCCAATTTTAAAGATTTTTGTAGGAATAACGATTGAACAGTTTTAAGAAATTGTTCCTCCTATGAGTAGATTAGAGATCATAGATAAGCTATAAATTTATTTTAAAATTTTTATAAGTTTATTTTAATTTCATATTTAAAGCTGTAGTTGGACTTTAGTGACTTTTCGGGAAATAGAAAATGGGTAGTTTTTATAGTTGTCACCTAAAATCATCCTAGGGAGTAGAACTTGAATAGTTAGCCTCAAGTAAGAATTTAAGTACTTTTTACGGGTTTTTGGAAGTCTCGGAACCAAGGGTAAAATAGTCATTTTACCTTAAATAAACACTGTAATAACTTCTGCACATAGAATCGTACATCTAGGAGTTTTAGACTTCTAAGTATCCAAGGAAAAATGTTGATCCACGTGCCTCCTTTGACAGGCAACTGAGTTCCTGCAGCTACTGTTAGTGTTGTTAAGAGAGACGAGTTTTAATTCGGGTAAGTCCACTGACTTACTTAGCTAGCTTCTTGCATGTGTGTGATGTGTATGAGTGGTGTGTGTTAGATAAGATAAATAACGAAACCGGAATAGGCCGACTGTAGCATATTGTATAATTGACCCAAGTGTATGATAATGGGTCGTGACATCATCTGCCTAGCTCTTGCGAGAGTCTAGGAGGTTCCTGCGACCAGCCCAGTCCGGTAGACGGTCACATGCATTAGTACCAAAACACGTTGGTAAACGGGGACAGGGGCGAGGTTTGGGAATCCCTCGTGTCACAAAATAAGTATCATTAGTAATGACGTATCACTTAATTAAAGATAATAAAAAGGAATGAGTGTTACATGCTGATTGCGTATGTTGTGTGTTTGTGCTTTTACCGTTATACTTATGCATAGAATGTTAGCTAACGGTTTTATACCGCTTATAGATGTCTTGCAGGTTAGGGAGGTGATCGAGTGATCCGGCGGTAGTGGGCAGCCGGGGTTCCGTGCATTATAGGACGGGACTGTTATATTTTATTTTTATGACTATTGAGACTGATGTTGGTATTTCCGGTTTTTGAGACTTGGCTGTATTGTTTTCAGAATTTGGATTCTTTTTATTTCCGCTCATGTTATAAAACTCTTGGTTTTGCCTTTTTATTTGTGCCGTGTTGTAAGGTCCGATGAAGTTGTTGCCAGACTAAGGGTCGGGATCCATTGTGAGGTCCCAGCTCGTAGCATTTTGAGTCCTCTAGGATTCGGGGTGTTACAATATGGTATCAGAGCTCTAGTTTGGCAACAACGGCACTCGCCATCTTAAAAAAAAAGCCGAATAAACAAATAAACGGAAACCGCAAGGGTTCCGAACTTTTAAAATGAAAATTTTGTTTTCCAAACCATTAGCATAAACGGGTTGGGATAGAATGCACGGACCGCCACTACCTCCGCTAAACTCGATAGCATAGTTTATTGGACTTCTGTTATAGCTTGTAATTTTAGTAACATTCTGGCCTTTAGAAGTGACCTAAAGTAATAAGATAGTTATGTCCTTACTAGGAACTAAAGTAGTCTTATATTGATCCCGTCATTACTAGATGGCACGTACGAGAGCGACAACTTACGTTGGACGAGGAGAGGACCGACCTCCCCTTCCTCTTGGAGCTCCAAGACAGGGACGTATGGGCAGGCCTCAGAGAGGCCGAGGTCGAGGATGTGTCCCTGTTGTAGATCCGCCAGCTGCGGATGTACCTGCTGAGGAGGTGGCCGAGAGTATTATTCCAGAGGTTAGGGATGAGACTGCTACTAGGTCCGGAGTACGGAGTGCAGGGCCTGCTGATTCTGGCCGCGTATCGATTGGAGCATCTGAGTATCGAGCTTATGTCCAGCAGGTGCAAGAGGCATACAGAGCCAGAGCACCACACCCAGCACCGCCATTGCCAGCTAGGTCGGCGGAGGTCTTTCAGAGGGTGATTGAGGTGGTAGTTCCACCGGTAGTAGCTGCACCAGTGAGAGTTGTCGAGGATGACCGAGTGAGAGACGAGCTGAGGGTACTGAGACCAGATGAATGGTTGAAGACATTCAACCATCAGCGAGTTCCCACCTTCGACGGGAACGTTGGACTTGAGATGGAACATTGGATCAGTCATGTGGAGTCCGCGCTAGAGGCGATTCGCTGCCCTGAGAGTCGTAAGGTGGAGCTGGTTCAGACATTGTTTAGGGACCAGGCACAGTACTGGTGGAGGACAGTGAGGGGCGGAGTGTCCCGATTTGAGCAGTTGCTGAGTCTCGTGAGAGAGACCTTTTGTCCTTCCTCACTGAGAAGGGACCGAGTACATGACTTCTTGGAGGCAGGTTTTGAGGATGTTCCGATAGCTGAGGCTATTAGGAGGTTCCGGGAGGAGCTGTCACTGTTGGGTCCTGCTGTACCACCTGTGGACCAGCACGTGTATCTGTTTTCCCAGAGACTGAGAGAGACTACCCGCTCCTATCTAGCAGGGTTCCGCTGTGATTCTTTAGCTGATTACTAGGATCGGGCTTCAGCGTATGAGAGGGACCGACTGGGTCACCGGAGAGCTATGCAGTCTGGAGGGTCAGACAAGAGACAGAGGACCGGACCAGTCAGCACTGGAGTAGGAGGGTCAGGTCATAGGCGTGGTCAGTCCCAAGGCCGTTCTAGTCACCAGGTGGCACCGCCGATGGGATCTAGAGTACGTCAGTGCTACAACTGTGGGGAGCAGGGACACATCAAGCCGGAGTGTAGGAGGCCACCAGTTACATGTTTTACTTACGGCCAGCTGGGCCACAGGGCTACCTTCTTTCGACAGGGCAAGGTAGCATCACAGCAGGGGTCCTCACCTGCTGGTACCCCAGGAGGAGGACAGAGGCAGTCTCAGTATTAGGCTCGGGGTCAACAGCAGCGGGCTCCGGGTCAGGCATATTCACAGGGTTCTGCTCAGGTTCCAGCTAGAGATAGAGGGCGTGGTGGAGGCACTTCAGAGACTAGGGGTACTCAGGCTCGAGTCTTTGAGTTGAGGAGTGCAGTAGAGCCAGCAGCGCCCGCAGCCACAGGTATTATCACGATTCATGGCTTTCCAGTCCGAGTACTTTTTGATACGGGTGCGACGCACTCTTTCATATCTGATGATTGCATAGATAGGCTGGCCTTAGATACCGTAGAGGGGGAACCTTTCCTTATAAGGTTACCCGATGGGAGTAGGGTTCGTGGTACTCGGGAGATTCACGATTGTCCTATCCACTTGAGAGGTCGTGGCTGGCTAGCCGACTTTCACGTCATGCACTTAGTGCATGAGGAAGTCATACTTGGGATGGACTGGATGGACCGCCATAGAGCTGTTCTCAACGTCAGGAGGAGAACAGTGACGGTCACTACGGAGTCTGGGCAGGAGGAAGTCTTTCGAGGGTGGGACCTCGGAAAGATAGGGACAGTCATTAGTGCGGTCCGAGCCGCAAAGCTCATAGGTCAGGGATGTGAGGCCTTCTGGTGTTACGCCATGAAGGGAGAGACGAGTTCATCATTAGCAGAGACCCCGGTAGCTTGTGAGTTCGAGGATGTCTTTGGCGAGCCGTCTGGCTTACCACCACAGAGGAGCGTAGATTTTGGGATTGAGTTGGAGCCCGGCACGAGGCCGATCTCCAAGGCTCCATACCGCATGGCACCAGTCGAGATGCTTGAGCTTAAGAAGCAACTCGAGGAGTTGGCAGAGAAGGGATTCATCCGACCCAGTGTGTCTCCCTGGGGTGCACCAGTCCTCTTCGTCAGGAAGAAGGACGGATCCATGAGGCTTTGTATCGACTATCGCGAGTTGAACAAAGTCACCGTCAAGAATAAGTACCCCCTGCCGCGTATTGATGATTTGCTGGATCAGTTACAGGGAGCTACGGTGTTTTCCCGTATCGACTTGAGGTCAGGATACCACCAGCTGAGATTACGGGAAGAGGACATACCGAAGACAGCATTTCGGACCAGATACGGTCATTATGAGTTCGTGGTGATGCCTTTCGGGCTCACCAATGCTCCTGCTGTCTTCATGGAGTTCATGAATGGCATCTTCATTGACTTCTTAGATCAGTTTGTGGTAGTTTTCATCGACGACATCTTAGTGTACTTCTAGAGTAGAGAGGAGCACGCCGGACACCTGAGGATGGTGTTGCGGGTTTTACAGGATAGAGAGCTTTATGCTAAGCTCTCTATGTGTGAGTTCTGGATGCCTGAGGTTGCCTTCCTTGGCCACATTGTCTCTGCCGAAGGAGTCAAGGTGGACCCGGCGAAGATAGAGTCAGTTGCATCATGGCCGCCCCCTAAGATGGTCAAGGAGGTACGCAGTTTTCTAGGTCTGGCCGGTTACTACCGTAGGTTTGTGAAGGGTTTTTCTGTGATTGCCAGACCACCTACTTCCTTGTTAAGGAAGTCCATCAGATTTGCATGGACCGAGCCCTGTCGGTGGAGCTTTGAGGAGCTGAAGGAGAGATTGACTTCTGCTCCGGTGCTAGCACAGCCAGAGGGCGTTGAGGACTTCGTCGTTTACAGCGATGCATCCAAGCTGGGCTTGGGATGCATCCTGATGCAGAGGGGTAGGGTCATTGCGTATGCGTCTCGACAACTGAAGACGTATGAGAAGAATCACCCTACTCACGACCTTGAGCTAGCTGTAGTTATTCACGCCTTGAAGATCTGGCGTCATTACCTCTATGGGGCCACCTGTCAGATCTTCACAGACCACAAGAGTCTGAAGTACATATTCACTCAGCGGGAGTTGAATAACCGCCAGAGGAGATGGCTAGAGCTGATTAAGGACTTTGACTTAGAGATCCTTTATCATCCGGGGAAGGCGAATGTGGTCGCCGATGCCCTTAGTAGGAGGACACCTCGCGAGGCTGCGATTGCTAGATTGACTATTCAGACCCAGTTGTAGAGAGATTTGATTTGGTTGGAGGTAGACATCCGGTTTCCCGATACTGACGGGCATTTGTCGGCATTAGAGGTTTCACCGGATTTGACGGAAGAGATCCGGCAGAAACAGGAGGGTTGTCCAACACTGACGAGGATCAGGGAGAGAATGTCCAGAGGGGAGGCACCACAGTTTGTGGTGGGTGCAGATGGGATTTTGAGGCGCCAGGAGCGCATATGTGTACCCTCTAACAGAGAGTTGAGGCAGCGTATACTGCAGGAGGCCCATTCTACACCTTACTCCCTCCACCCCGGCGCGAGTAAGATGTATCAGGATATACGACGATCTTATTGGTGGGGCGGGCTCATGCCAGACGTGGCTAGATATGTAGCCTAGTGTGCGACCTGTCAGCAGGTCAAGATTGAGCACCACAGGCCCGGAGGAGAGCTCCAACCACTTCTAGTTCCCTAGTGGAAGTGGGAGGACATTTCCATGGACTTCGATACTGGCCTGAGGTTGAGTAGAGGCTTTGATGCGATATGGGTTGTAGTGGATCGGTTGACGAAGACGGCACGATTCATTCCTATTAAGGAAACGTGGCCGGTGTCTCGTTTAGCCGAGGAGTTTACCCGACAGATTGTGAGGTTCCACGGAGTGCCGATGACGATCATTTCAGATAGGGATGGGCGTTTTACCTCGAGGTTCTGGCAGCAGGTACACGCCGCCTTAGGGACGAGCTTACAGTTCACCACGACATACCATCCTCAGACAGACGGGCAGTCTGAGAGGACTATTCAGACCCTTGAGGACATGTTGAGGGCGTGTGTGCTTGATTGGGGGCAGGTATGGCCCGACCACCTCCCTTTGGTGGAGTTTTCTTATAATAATAGTTGGCACGCGATTATTAGGATGACTCCTTACGAGGCACTATATGGGAGGAGGTGTCGTACACCTTTGTGTTGGGATGAGCCTGGGAGGATGAGTGGGGTAGCGCCCGAGCAGGTCCAGGATGAGATGGCTCGGGTAGCATTGATCCGAGAGCGGATGTTGACTACACAGAGCCGTCAGAGATCTTATGTTGATAAGAGGCGCAAGCTGTTCGCTCCAAACGGTGTGTGCAAGCTTTAAATTTATAACCCTAGACTTAAGCTTAAAACAAGGATGCGAACCCGCAGTGTACGGGTCAATCGTAGTAAAAAGCAAGAAATTCCAGGGGTCGATCACAGGGACTCGGTGAAACAAAGTCGATAACGGTAAGCTTCGTGAATACTAACCACAAGAGCAATTAACAGAATCAAAGATGAATAAGAAGTCAATAAAGCAAACATGCAATTCTAGGGATTAAAGCGTCTAGTTGTGGTTCCAACTCAAGATCTAAAGATAAGCAGACAAAGCTGAGATTTTTGCAAGGGGAAGGTGTTACTAAAGTGGACTAGATCACCGGGTAAGTCTCACTACTCACTAATCCTAAACCGTAACTCCTATTACCGGGTAAGTCTCAAGGAATTAAGATAAAGAACTATAACCTCAAACTAACACACCATCTAAGGGAATAGAATCAACCTTTACCGGGTAAGTCTCAGGCTAACTCACAAAGATGGGATGAAAGCACACTCAAACCCCAACAAAGGATAAACCTTTATTACCTACACTTATGATCGTTGGTACACAAACTAAGGAATTACCGGGTAAGTCTCATCCTAAGCTTGCATTGAACCAGTAAAGGTGTAATAAGAATAGGATTTGGCAAACTCTAACACTTAACTCTCAGTTTAGGATCAAATAAGTCACCTCGGTCAGCCAAATTCCACCCCGGCCGAGATGTTCATCGACTGAGCGAGATGCTTAGGGTTAAGGTTAAAGACTCGAACTTTCAGGGTCCTACTGGAATCTAAGACTATTCTATCATTGTTTTTCCCACAACCTTCAACCAATCACCCTAGAATCACACAAGGAAATTAGCCACTCATCATCATTATGAAAGTATTAAATATATGGGAAGAAGGTGAATATTTGAACAAGAAGAATTCAATGAAAAGACTTCAATAACTGAATCAAATATCACAACAAAAGCGTTCCTTGGATAGCAATCCAACAAGACAAGACAACAAGGAAGGGAATTAAAGACAATCTTACAAAACCCTCCAAAAAGCTATAAAAGCTATGATCTTCAATCTTCCTTCAACCTTCAAAAAGGTTCTTCAAAACTCCCAACTGGAGTATGGCTGCTGCGATGTATGCGAGATCTCCTCGTAAGCAAGATGTATCTGATATGATAGCGGATCCCCGATTTGTGGGAAATCCAACCCTTTTTATAGGAAAATAACCCTCCAAAGATAAAATATCTTAGAAAGATCTTCTCCCATAAAAATAGGTAAAATATAAGATCTTCTTCCTTCCAGGAGCCAAGCCCAAAAATATAAGATCACCTTCCAAAGATAAAAGATCTCAGCCAAGAATAAAATATTCTCGCCGCGTCCTAGGTGTTCGCCTCGGTCGAGTCGGCGTCTTTGGATCACCTCGGTCGAGATGAATCTCTGGTCAACCGAGGTGAGTCACAACTGAATGTGAAATCTCTCAAAACTGGTCCAAAGTGAATCTTAATCCATGGCCACGTTTCCTGGATGGTTCCTTATGTTCTTGAATGTAGCTCCAATGACTCCATAGCTCCTTTTGTTCCTTTTCGATGCAAAACGTGCCATTTTACCTACAATTACAGCAAAACTAGGTGTAGACCTCGATTCCCGCAAAGGTAGATGAAATGGTAATATAATCTCATATTATACATGCAATCATGCAGATTATTGAAGATAAAACGTCCAAACAAACCCCAAAATATAGACTATAATTCATGCTATCAAAATACCCCATACTTAGCCCTTGCTTGTCCCCAAGCAAGTCCCGCATATAGAAGACAAGATAGAATGGATTAATAGTCATAAAAAGTCTTTTCAAAAACATTTTTATGGTGTGTTACAATCATAGATCACTCTAAGAAAATACTTCATGGAATTTAAAATCAAAATATGATCAAAACATTTTATAAATATAGAAAAGTTGTTCATCTTTGCATAAAATCATAGAATGCATAATAAGTCATAATTATCAAAATTAATCATGTATAATCCAGTTTAAACCACTAAGTCAATCAACTAGCTCAAGGTCTCAAGGGCTTCCCAAAAGAAAAGGTCAAGAAACGTGTAGGGTAGGGATGTATGTAAGGTAATGTGGCGCTAGAATCCGGGAAAAGGATGAACTTCACTTTCACTTTGACTTGCAACATCTTCCACCAATAAGCTTTGCTTATTTCACACTTTTTCTTTTTTCTTTACTTTTTGGGATGCATGGACAGAGGTGCACAATAACCGAAGCCTAGGAAATCCGCAATCATCAATTTCTTGAGATGCATCAAACCCTTGATGCACATACCATGACCCGTTAGGAATATCGCTCAATCCGACTTTGGCAAGACACAAACACCCGGCTATGTGAATGGTGCCGAGTTACTCATCTTCATGATTGACTTCCCCAAACCTAAAATTACTTTCTAACACTTTCACTTCCAGCCAACTTCTCAACTTTAACTTCACTTGCTTTCACCACTTCGCTTGCTTCCAAATTCCCGGATAGGTAAAGGGAGGCAAAATGTATATGAGGGGCTAAGCATGATCAAGAAGAAGAAGAGAGAAGAATGAATTGCCTTGGTCTTTCCAGGAAGAAAGTGAAGGAACTTATCTTGTGGTGTCAACCTTCAAATTCAACATAATTTGGATAAAAACAAAGTATTAAACATGCCAATAATTTCAAACAAAGCATTTAGCAACTTAAACATATAATAAAACCTTTCAAACACATAAAGAATTTAAAACCAGTCAGTAAACAAGATCTTCACTGAGATCATATCCAGATAAGTAACACGAAAATCGTTTTCGAAAACTCTCAGTTAACCCACCTCGGTTGAGGTGTTCTTGGTTCAACCGAGGTGAAACGCCTCGTTTGGCCAAGACTGACTCGGTCGAGGTCAAAATTTTTTTTTTTTTTTTTTTAAAACCATTTTTTTTTCAGTTTCGACGTTTTTCTCAATCAAATAACCTATAAATATGCATGTAATATCAGATAAACATATAAAGGCAACTGAAGCATAAATATGAAATATCCGATCAAATAAGTCGTACATCGAAGTCATCAAATAAATACAAATACCCCATACTTGGGACACACTGTCCCAGTGGGTCAATATAAGTCTAGAAATAAGAGTACTCACCGGATAAATAGCTGAACTGCATAAAAATATAATAAAGAAAATCCTGCAGCTCCTCAATAGTCGCGATCCGGTGGTGGTGGTGGTGGCACGTATGGATACTGAGTCGGGTCGAACGGATAACCCATGACGCGCTCGAACTGAAGCTGGACCATGATATGCTGATAATGCTGCCTCTCCTGCATCTCGCGGATATCCAACGACAATGCAGCATAGGAATCAATAACCTGATCCGTCAGGTCATCGATCCGTCTGTGGGCAGCTGGATCTCTCACTCTGTGTCTCCTGCGTCTAGCAGGTCTAACTGGAGAAGTCTCAGCTGGTGCAGGCTCAGTCTCATCATCATCATCCAAGTCTATGACCGGCGGCGCGCTCGTCCCTGCAGTATCTGTCCCTGTATCCATCGGGACTCCACCATCTCTCTCATCTACTATATCCTCGTCATCGTCAGCCTCCTCCTCCTCATCCTCAGCTGGGGCAGCTGCTGCCTCCCTATGATCCTCCATCAGTGGAGCCCAGGCGGTCTGCCAATAATGCGGATCGTAAACGGTGAACTGGGCGGACCACCTGATGCCCTGTGGCGCAGTCAGCTCCCACGGCATAGCAACATATGGAGTGGTCAGACCTCGGGGAACTAGAATCCTTCAAGTGATCATCTCCTGCAATCCAAGCGGCTTCGGAGCCGCCACCATCATACAAGCACTGAGGTCCATGCCATGATAAGCAGCTATGTGGGTGACAAGACCTCCGCAGCAGAAGTCTCCCTTCGCCTTGGCCTTGATCTTGTGCAGGTCCTCTGCCAATATCAAGCCAAAGTCCGGGAAACCCCCCGTAACCATACAGTACAGACTGAAAAGCTCGCCCTGTCGGATCTTCTGGGGCGTCTCAGTACGCGCCAGAAGTGTCTCGCTGAATATCCTATGGGCTAACCTAAAGGCTAGGTGGAAGATGACCTTCTCCCTGGAATCTCCAGGGCGCCATCTATCTACATGCTCAGTAATATGGGCAATCTGCCCCCAGAACTCCCTAGCTAGAGATTGGGAAGGGAAGTCAGTGGCGGTGGGCTCAGACAAACCGAAAATCTCTCTCCATATCTCGAGCGGTACTATGAAGTTCCGGCTCATCAACAGGTACTTCACAGACTGCTTTGTGGGAAGGTAGGAAAAGGAGCTAACGAACTCTAGGGTCGGCTCCAAGTAGGCTGGGGCTCGGATCTCAGTAAACTGATCCAGCCCAACTGTGGTGATCATACGCCTAAGGTCTCCATCCACCCCTAGGCAATCAAAAGCTGACACGTCCAGGAAACGTGGTGCAATCACTGGACGGCTAGCTATACGCTCATAATCTACCCGACATCTCTCGTGGATCACCGGGCGGTAAGGCCGGGAAGAAGAGGAAGGAGGGGAGGGTGAGGATCTATCTCTGAGGGCAAGGCGACGTTCGGAACTTATTTTCTCAGCTACTGTCAGATCACCTCGGTCACTGACAATCCTCAAGAATAACCTCGGTTGAGATGTAGTTCGACTGGACCGAGGCGTAACAGTTTGCGATTCAAATCTCAGAAATCCAGTTCTTTTCCCCCAAAATTCACTACAATTGCTTCCTATGGGGTACTTAAGCCTTTTCTCAGCAGATTCAAGGGCAACCAAAGCCCAAATCGAAACGAACGAACGAGTTAGGGTTTCGACTGTTTTTACCTCGTTTCGGTCGATTCGTTCGATTTCTTCGCAGATCTGTACTTGCAATGGGATCCTCTACCCTTCAATCGCAGTTTGGAAGCAGAAATCTTCGAAAACGAGCAAGATTTGAGGAAGCGAGGTGAGAAGGTGCCGCAGTCGAGTCGAAGAAGGTAACAAAAGTGAAAAAGAAAATTTTCCCCTTTTTATACTGTTCCTGGAACTGCTGTCACCTCGGTCGAGATGCTCTCGACTGGACCGAGGTGGTACGGACCGAGGTGGTTCTGCAGAAACCCTAGTCGCCTCGGTTGCTCAAGAATCAACTCGGTCGAGGTGGCCTCGACTGGACCGAGGTGTCTCAGTCAAACTTCGTCTTCTCGAATTCTCGAACTTCTGTACTTCTAGTTATGCTCCTTCCTTAGATGTCTCCTGTTATCTGTCTAGGACGCCAAAAACAAACAAAACAAAGCAAAAGCAAACTATCTAAGCTAGACTAGAAAACGGAAAAAGAAAGCAATACCTTGGGTTGCCTCCCAAGAAGCGCTTGGTTTAAGGTCGCTAGCTGGACCATGATGCGTCATTAAATGAGGTATATCGGTGCAACCTCCTCAACCGGAGTTTCCGGTTGGTACTTCTTAAGTCTATGACCATTGACCTTGAAGCTTCCGCTAGTTTCGCCCCATATCTCAACTGCGCCATGAGGAAAAACATGTTTCACAACATAAGGTCCGGTCCATCTAGATTTCAACTTACCTGGAAATAGGCGGAGACGGGAGTTGAAGAGTAGAACTAAGTCTCCTTCGTTAAGCTCCTTTGGAATGATACGCTTGTCATGCCATCTCTTCGTCCTTTCCTTATAGATTTTGGCATTCTCATATGCGTTCAAACGAAGCTCTTCCAACTCGTTGAGTTCCAATAGTCGCTTCTCGCCGGCCTCCTTAATGTCAAAGTTCAACCATTTGATCGCCCAATACGCCTTGTGTTCCAATTCAACGGGCAAATGGCAAGACTTCCCATATACCAAATTATAAGGGGTGGTACCTATGGGAGTCTTAAATGCGGTCCTGTACGCCCAAAGAGCATCGTCCAATTTCATGGACCAATCCTTCCTCGTTCTAGAGACGGTCTTCTCCAAAATTGCTTTGATTTCTCTATTCGAGATCTCGACCTGTCCACTAGTTTGAGGGTGATAAGCAATTGATACCTTGTGGGTTACCCCATACTTCGATAGAAGTGCTTTGAACTTCCGGTTGATGAAATGCGTTCCTCCATCGCTGATGATGATGCGTGGAGTTCCAAACCGTGGAAAGATAGTCCTGTTTAGGAACTTCACAACCACCTTGGCGTCATTAGTGGGAGAGGCAATGGATTCAACCCATCTAGAGACGTAATCAACCGCAAGAAGGATATAGAGGTTTCCTTCAGAGGATGGGAAAGGTCCCATGAAGTCAATCCCCCATACATCGAAGATTTCCACCTCTTTGATGTTATTAAGTGGCATCTCGTTCCTCCTTGATAAATTTCCTGTTCTTTGGCATGCATCACAAGAGACAACAAAAGCTTGTACATCTTTAAATAATGTAGGCCAAAAGAAACCGGAACGCAATACCTTAGCGCATGTTTTATCGGTGCTAGCATGTCCTCCACAAGGAAGCGAATGGCAATGCCGTATAACGCTATTAACCTCATCTTCCGGAATGCATCTTCGAAGCATCCCATCCGGTCCGCGCTTGAATAGCAGCGGCTCATCCCAGTAATAATGTCGTACTTCCTTGAAGAATCTCTTCTTTTGAGAGTACGTCAATCCGGGCGGTGTTTCCTGGCAAATAAGATAATTTACAATATCAGCATACCAAGGTCCGTTTTTATCAGAAAGTTGGTGGATGGAATGTTCCAACAACTGAGGATGAATGTCAGAGAAGTGAGTAAGAAGATTATTATTCTCAGTAGTCTCAGTTGACATCATCTCGCCATCGACCTCGGTCGAGGCGCAGAGGCTTTGACCGAGATGTTCTTCAGTCGCCTCGCTCAGTCCAGAAAGTGCCTCGGTCGAGGTACTGCAACTGGAACCGAAACTGGAGATCTTCGTCTCCTGGATTAGTGTCTTAGTTTTAGCTTCTGGATCTTCTTCCAGTGCCTTCAAGCTCCGTATGTCTGCATCACAAGAAGCATCTATACCTTCCTCTATTAAACTAAAACTAATAACTCTTTTGAGTGGATCATTAATAAGGATAGAGCTCACCAATTCTCTTGATTCTTCTTCATCGTAGATGTTGAAGATATCATCAGTTAGCTGCTCCCCTTTCATGGCTGCAAGTAGTGCGAACTCCACCTCATCGCCACCAATGTTGAATTTCAACTTGGCGTTCTTGCAATCCACATTGCAACCCGAAGTTGCTAGAAATGGCCTCCCGAGAATAATAGGAACAGGATAATCTGCGGGAATGTCAAGTACAACAAAATCTATAGGAAGATAGAAGTTACCTAACTTGACCGGAACGTCCTCCAAGATGCCCACGGGATGGGTGATGGAGCGATCCGCCATATAAAGTCGAATCTTGACCGGCTTGGGCTCTCCAAGTCCGATCTTCATGCATAGCTCCAGCGGGATGATGCTCACGCTGGCTCCTAGATCACAAAGGGCTTCACAAGTGACATCCCTAACTTGAATGGGAATGCTAAATGAGCCGGGATCTCTTAATTTAGGTGGCATCTTCTCCTTCATGATCTTAATAAGCTCCGAGGATGTAGATGTCATCCTAACTTCACCAAAGTCTTCCAATTTCCTTTTCCTTGATAGGATCTCCTTTAAGAACTTCCCATAGGCGGGCATTCCTAGAATAGCATCAAGGAAAGGAATGTTAATATGCAGCTTATTCATCAAGTCAAGGAACTTACCAAAGTGCTTGTCTAGATGTGCTCTGGCCCTTGACTGGGGGAATGGAAGTGGTGGTTTGTATGCAGGAGGTGGAACATAAACTTCAGTTTTCCCCTCCGCTTTCTGTTGCTCCGCATCGGTTGGCATCTCGGTCGAGGTGTTCTTCGACTGGATCTGGACCGAGGTGGTCTGCGTCGAACGAGGTACTGGATCTGCAGTTTTGAGTCCACTCCTCGTCGTTATGGCCATGCACTGTCCCTTAGGGTTGCTTTCCGTCTTTGCTGGAAGCTTCCCTGGATCTCTTGGCACTTCATTCGCCCTATTTGCAAGTTGTTGTTCGAAGGACTTTTGGGCCCTTGAAAATGAAGTCATAGAAGTCTCCATAGCACTAAGCTTGATCAAGATAGCCTCCAGAACTGCGTCTTTCTTTTCCGGCTGAGACGAACTTGATCCTTGCCCCTGGCTCTTTAATGGAGTAGAAGAAGAAGAAGGGGAAGAGAGGAAAGGGTTAGAGGAATTATTAGAGTTGGAGTTAGAATAGTTGTTACCAGGATTCTGGTTGTTTTGATTGTCCGTCCTCCAATTGTTGCTATTGGACCCTCTATTGTTGTTGTTGTTGTAGTTATTGTTCCGGGAACCGTTGTTGTTGTTACGGTATCCATTGTTGTTGTTCTTTTGTCCTTGCTCTTCCTTCTTGGTTTGAGCAACCAAGAGTTCCTTCAATTGCTTCACGTCATTCTTCAAAGACGTGAGTTGATTGTTGTTGGATTGAGTCTCTTGAAAGTTGACTCTTTTAACTCCACCTTCAGCTCCTTGGTGGGTATATTTCTCCATGTGCAAGGCTTGCTTCTCAATGAAGTCCCAAGCCTCGTCAATCGCCATGTCCATGAAGGTACCGGCGGAGAGTAGTTGGAGATTGAACTGGGTGCTTCCGTCCAGTCCTTTGAAGTAGATCTCCAACAACTCGATTTTTGGAATCCCATGATGTGGGCAATCCAAAAGGATGTCCTTGAACCGCTCCCATGATTTGGACAAGCTCTCCTTGTCCTTCATAATGAAAGCATTGATCTTCCCTCTCATTTCAGCTGTCTTTGAAGGGGGAAAGAATTTGGTCAAGAATTCCGTAGTCATCTCCTCCCATGTGCTGATTTTTCCTGGAGGAAGAGATTGATACCAAGTAAGAGCTCTATCTTTTAAAGAAAAGTAAAAAGTTCTTAGCTTGTAGTTGTTATTTTCAATTCTGGAAGGTCGCAAGGTTTCCATCAAGATCTCGTAGTTTTGAAGATGTTGATGTGGTGATTCCTTCTCCATCCCTCCGAATTGGCATTGACGAATCATGGATAGAACTTGCGGTTGAAGTTCGTAGTCATGGTCCGCTGGATCTCCTAGGTTGACTCCTGGACGCCTCAGTTGTTGATTAGGGTCCATCCTTTGACCTAGGGTTTGTGGGATTCCTGCAAGAAGAACATCTCGGACTGGCATCCGAGGTGGATGTATCTCGGCCGGGGCGTCTGGTACTGGAACCTGCCTCGGTCGAGGGTCAGCAACTGGAACCTGCCTCAGTCCAGCATCGGGAACTGGGTTGTCCCTCGGTCGAAGTAGAATCTGGTCTCGTATGACGGCCATTTCTGCTTCGATTGCTTCAGTTTTGGTGCGAGTTTCTTCCTTCTCTCGCCTTAGTTCTTCCTTGCTGAGGCGTAGCAGCTCTAACGCCTCTTTCAATTCGGCCTCAAGATCGCGGTTGTCTTGTTGGGCCATCTTCGCTTCTCTTAAGCGTCGCTTGTATGTCTTTTCTGGTTCGGGACCGTAAGGAACGATTTCCTTCCCAGTGCGGGTTCTTCGCATATACCTAAGAAAGAACCTACAAAAGTCACTCAAGTAGAGTGGTTAGATGACACGGGGGCAAGTGCCCAAGAGTAAACCGTACCGGCTCGGTCTAGACCAAGTCCCCGGCAGCGGCGCCAAAAACTTGTTTGCTCCAAACGGTGTGTGCAAGCTTTAAATTTATAACCCTAGACTTAAGCTTAAAACAAGGATGCGAACCCGCAGTGTACGGGTCAATCGTAGTAAAAAGCAAGAAATTCCAGGGGTCGATCACAGGGACTCGGTGAAACAAAGTCGATAACGGTAAGCTTCGTGAATACTAACCACAAGAGCAATTAACAGAATCAAAGATGAATAAGAAGTCAATAAAGCAAACATGCAATTCTAGGGATTAAAGCGTCTAGTTGTGGTTCCAACTTAAGATCTAAAGATAAGCGGACAAAGCTGAGATTTTTGCAAGGGGAAGGTGTTACTAAAGTGGACTAGATCACCGGGTAAGTCTCACTACTCACTAATCCTAAACCGTAACTCCTATTACCGGGTAAGTCTCAAGGAATTAAGATAAAGAACTATAACCTCAAACTAACACACCATCTAAGGGAATAGAATCAACCTTTACCGGGTAAGTCTCAGGCTAACTCACAAAGATGGGATGAAAGCACACTCAAACCCCAACAAAGGATAAACCTTTATTACCTACACTTATGATCGTTGGTACACACACTAAGGAATTACCGGGTAAGTCTCATCCTAAGCTTGCATTGAACCAGTAAAGGTGTAATAAGAATAGGATTTGGCAAACTCTAACACTTAACTCTCAGTTTAGGATCAGATAAGTCACCTCGGTCAGCAAAATTCCACCCCGGCCGAGATGTTCATCGACTGAGCGAGATGCTTAGGGTTAAGGTTAAAGACTCGAACTTTCAGGGTCCTACTGGAATCTAAGACTATTCTATCATTGTTTTTCCCACAACCTTCAGCCAATCACCCTAGAATCACACAAGGAAATTAGCCACTCATCATCATTATGAAAGTATTAAATATATGGGAAGAAGGTGAATATTTGAACAAGAAGAATTCAATGAAAAGACTTCAATAACTGAATCAAATATCACAACAAAAACGTCCTTGGATAGCAATCCAACAAGACAAGACAACAAGGAAGGGAATTAAAGACAATCTTACAAAACCCTCCAAAAAGCTATAAAAGCTATGATCTTCAATCTTCCTTCAACCTTCAAAAAGGTTCTTCAAAACTCCCAACTGGAGTATGGCTGCTGCGATGTATGCGAGATCTCCTCGTAAGCAAGATGTATGTGATATGATAGCGGATTCCCGATTTGTGGGAAATCCAACCCTTTTTATAGGAAAATAACCCTCCAAAGATAAAATATCTTAGAAAGATCTTCTCCCATAAAAATAGGTAAAATATAAGATCTTCTTCCTTCCAGGAGCCAAGCCCAAAAATATAAGATCACCTTCCAAAGATAAAAGATCTTAGCCAAGAATAAAATATTCTCGCCGCGTCCTAGGTGTTCGCCTCGGTCGAGTCGGCGTCTCTGGATCACCTCGGCCGAGATGAATCTCTGGTCAACCGAGGTGAGTCACAACTGAATGTGAAATCTCTCAAAACTGGTCCAAAGTGAATCTTAATCCATGGCCACGTTTCCTGGATGGTTCCTTATGTTCTTGAATGTAGCTCCAATGACTCCATAGCTCCTTTTGTTCCTTTTCGATGCAAAACGTGCCATTTTACCTACAATTACAGCAAAACTAGGTGTAGACCTCGATTCCCGCAAAGGTAGATGAAATGGTAATATAATCTCATATTATACATGCAATCATGCAGATTATTGAAGATAAAACGTCCAAACAAACCCCAAAATATAGACTATAATTCATGCTATCACAGGCCTTTGGAGTTCAGGGTTGGCGCCCAGGTATGGTTGAAGGTGTCACCGACGAGGGGTGTTCGACGCTTCGGCATTAAAGGGAAGTTGAGTCCCCGATATGTCGGGCCCTTTGAGATCCTAGAACGGATAGGAGAGGTGGCTTATAGATTGGCATTACCACCCCGATTGGAGGGAGTCCATCCAGTTTTCCATGTATCTCAGTTGAGAGAGTATGTACATGACCCGAGACACATAGTGAGCCATGACGACCTAGTGGTCGAGCCGGATCATACATTTCCTGAGCACCCGATCGCAGTTTTGGAGAGAGGTATGAGACACCTTCGATCGAAGGTAATACCCATGTTGAGAGTACAATGGTTGAGACGAGGGATTGACGAGGCCACTTGGGAGACGGAGGATAGTATCCGGCGGAACTATCCCGAGTTTTATGCGGATCTAGAGACGTCTATAGGACCGTCAGGTAGTTCTACATCCTTGTTCGGTTACTTTTATTGATTGTATGTGGGATATGTTTGATGTGCTTGTGTGTGAACCATATGTGTCTTGATGTAGTAACTTGTTAGTCATAGGGATCACTTACATTTATGATCTTGGGAACTACCCTAAGTTTCGGGACGAAACTTATTTTGAGGGGAAACTGATGTAACGTCCATTTTTTTTTTGTTATGCTTTAATTAAGTACGTTGTCCTAAGTTTCGGGACGAAACTTATTTTAAGGGGGTACTGATGTAATATCCGGAATTTTTATTCCGTCTAATTCCGCCGTTGACGGTTTCCCATTCTATCTAGTATCTCTTCCTTCACAAATTTCATTATTTTATGTAGAATTTAATTCACATAAAATGATAAAATTATATCAAACTCTAATCCTTAGAATTATCTATTATTTTATGTAAAATTTAATTCACATAAAATGATAAAATTATATCAAACACTAATCCTTATAATTATCTATTATTTTATGTAGAATTTAATTCACATAAAATGGTAGATTTATATCAAACCCTAGTTATTATAATTCATTCTTATCGATGACAAGCTGTGACGAGATCATGACAAGCTGTGACGAGTTCAGGACTAAGCTGAGACGAGGCCTTGACAAAGTCCGACAAATCTGTGACAAACTCATTCATGGGCCTGACAAGGCCATGACGAGTTTTGACAGATTTTTGACAAGTAATTCAGCCCACCTTTCTTGCATGTTTCAGCCCATGGTTCCTACCTTAAGCAGCCCAGTTTGCTTACCCACAACAGCCCAGCAGTGTGACTTCGAGCCCAGCCTGCAACAGTCCGGGAGAGGCTGGTTACGAGCCCATTAACAGCCCCTCCAGCCCAACAGGTTCAGCTCCCTCCATCCCAGCGTGTAGCCCTCTCCAGCCCGTGATCTACGTGTGAACAGCCGGCCCTTCTCCTTCATTCTCTCCTTCAGTTAACGGCTATTGAAGAGCCTTCTGTAACAGCCGGCTTTAACGCAGCATTTATACTCCCTAACTCCTACAGCAGCGTTTTTGTTTTTCTCCTAATTTCTATCACGCGCAGAACAAACCTTGGCATCGTCTCTTCCTAATCTTTCACGCTGCACTTGCCTGGATTCTGCATACCACGGATCAGCCTCTCCAGTGCGGTATTCACTCGCTGCAGACGCAAAGAGTACTCCAGCGGCTGAGCCATCAAGTAGTGCATCCACTTCCGTGAGCCTTTCTCTGTACAGGTGAGTTCCGAAACGTTCTCCTCATATTATGTCCGCTAGGTCGTTGTTGAATGTCTGCTTCAATGTGCAGAAGACTCGAGTCTTCACTGCATCCGACTTACAGTCTCGCACAATCAAAGAACACCACCCATCTGTCTTCAACTCTGAGAAGAGCAGTAAGGTGAGTCTATTTCCGCTTAACCTTTCCTTTCAAAAACAAGCCTAGTCTAAAGGCCTGGACTGATTGTCCTTCTGTTCTAGGATTCGTTGAGACAAACTGCAGCGCACCCAGTTTCACCTTAGTCCTGTCGTCAAGGGATTCAGCAGCCCAGGGGTAGGTAAAGAGCGCTAGGGTACTGCGTCACTCAACACACTGCAGACTCGTAAGTAGGTAATCTCGCCTCCCACCTACTAGTAGATGCTTATTATGATATAAGGTTATGTCTTGTTTGAAACTCGGAGATGTGAGCTGTTGTAGTAGGGCTGATATTGTGCCATATAGGTGTAGAGTAACCGCTGAGTGTGCAGTCATAGATGATAGAAACAATACACTATTGTAAAGGATTTATTTTATTCAGTTTTGAAGTTGATGACTACCCAATGTTGTGAATCAATGTTTAAGAGTTTCATATAAGATCCACCGTTGAAAATTTAATAGATCATAGATAGATATACATAGTTTACCGTGTTAAAATTTAGGAACAAATGAGCGGTCGGATTGAAAGTTATAGGGTCTCAAAGTGGAGTAGTTGAGCTGTTTTTCCAGCAGAAAAATTTGACTAAGTATGGGAACATTTGTAATGTTGTAGCCAATTTTAAAGATTTTTGTAGGAATAACGATTGAACAGTTTTAAAAAATTGTTCCTCCTATGAGTAGATTAGAGATCATAGATAAGCTATAAATTTATTTTAGAAATTTTATAAGTTTATTTTAATTTCATATTTAAAGCTGTAGTTGGACTTTAGTGACTTTTCGGGAAATAGAAAATGGGTAGTTTTTATAGTTGTCACCTAAAATCATCCTAGGGAGTAGAACTTGATTAGTTAGCCTCAAGTAAGAATTTAAGTACTTTTTACGGGTTTTTGGAAGTCTCGGAACCAAGGGTAAAATAGTCATTTTACCTTAAATAAACACTGTAATAACTTCTGCACATAGAATCGTACATCTTAGGAGTTTTAGACTTCTAAGTATCCAAGGAAAAATGTTGATCCACGTGCCTCCTTTGACAGACAACTGAGTTCCTGCAGCTACTGTTAGTGTTGTTAAGAGAGACGAGTTTTAATTCTAGTAAGTCCACTGACTTACTTAGCTAGCTTCTTGCATGTGTGTGATGTGTATGAGTGGTGTGTGTTAGATAAGATAAATAACGAAACCGGAATAGGCCGACTGTAGCATATTGTATAATTTACCCAAGTGTATGATAACGGGTCGTGACATCATCTGCCTAGCTCTTGCGAGAGTCTAGGAGGTTCCCTACGACCAGCCTAGTCCGGTAGACGGTCACATGCATTAGTACCATTCCGCGTTGGTAAACGGGGACAGGGGCGAGGTTTGGGAATCCCTCGTGTCACAAAATAAGAATCATTAGTAATGACGTATCACTTAATTAAAGATAATAAAAAGGAATGAGTGTTACATGCTGATTGCGTATGTTGTGTGTTTGTGCTTTTACCGTTATACTTATGCATAAAATGTTAGCTAACGGTTTTATACCGCTTATAGATGCCTTGCAGGTTAGGGAGGCGATCGAGTGATCCGGCGGTAGTGGGCAGCCGGGGTTCCGTGCATTATAGGACGGGACTGTTATATTTTATTTTTATGACTATTGAGACTGATGTTGGTATTTCCGGTTTTTGAGACTTGGCTGTATTGTTTTCAGAATTTGGATTCTTTTTATTTTCGCTCATGTTATAAAACTCTTGGTTTTGCCTTTTTATTTGTGCCGTGTTGTAATGTCCGATGAAGTTGTTGTCAGACTAAGGGCCGGGACCCATTGTGAGGTCCCAGCTCGTAGCATTTCGAGTCCTCTAGGATTCGGGGTGTTACAACGAGAGTCTTATAACTCTCGCCTCTGTCCCCGTGTAACCAACAGGAGTGTGGCGACACTCAACCCGTATACCCTGAGGGAGTGATGAAGAAGCCCGCCCGTATACCATGTATGGCCTGGTCGCAGAGATCCTTCTAGTCTCCCTCGGAAGCTGGGCAGTGATGTCACCGCCCGATAATAATAGTAACGATGGGCCGATAATAAATAAGGTCGAGTAGATCCTAGTCCGTTTTCACGCTCAAAAGCGATAAACACACACCACCATAATATATCCAAATAAGGCATAAAAGCGGCTAAGTAAGTTCGAGGACTTACCTCGCCTCAAGCTAATCAAATCAACGATCTCACTTTCCGAATAGGAAAACCAAAACCTGATCACCAAGATATATACAACAACATCAAACTCACAACACAACTCCAAAACTCTCCCAAGCTAACAACCTATCAAGGGGTTAAACAACTAGAAGCCAGGAAAGCTCTTTTGAACCTTTAAGAGGTCAAGAACATGATAAGCAAAGGAAAGAGGGAACAACAACCCACACCCTATAAGAGTTCAAGCACAACTCAAAGATGGAGTAAAGAGGTAAGATGGAAGAGAGACCATAAGGTCTTCACACACACAAGATCACTAAAGATTCCATCTAACACAAAGGCACCTAGGTTCAAGCCACTAGATGACATTCTCATAAGTCCTAGGTCCATCCTAAGCATGCTTCAAACTAGGTAACAACATAAGGTCTAAGGAAGGAACGAAGAGGAAGGGAGGAAGGAACCTACTTGTAAAGAAAACGCAGCCGTGGAAGCAAGCTAGCGCCCCGGCGGAAGCTATCACCGCCCCCAGCGGCACATTGGAGCCGCCCCTGCGCCTAGTGGCCGCCCCTGCAGTGGCTATGACCGCCCCTGCTGTGGCCTTGGTCCGCCCCTGCGCCTCTGGTGGTCCGCCCTCGCGGTCGAACAACAGAAACTCCGTCTTCTTCGTTTCTTCGACTAGTTCTTTGCTCCTAGTTCCTCCTTCTCTTGCTGGGCCTTCTCCAAACTCTCACCGCAGATCCTAGATTCCTCACCACGACCTAAACGATCTAAAGAAAGGGACATGCAAAGGTTTATTAGATCTCCCTTCAAAAGCTTCCTCCATAGCCATGGAGGTGAAGAGAAGAGGAAGAAGGAAAAACTAGCAGCAAGAGGAAGAGGGAAAGAGACCACTTACCACAGCAGATTCGGAATACCCAAGCTACAGCTCCTACCCAGCTCTTCCAAGACAAAAGAAGATGAGAGCAAGCAAGAAGAAAGAGAGGAGTGGAAGGGAGAGAAATGAACGTGAAAGGATAAGTGGGGAAGTGGGGAGAGAGTAATGAGGCTGACAAAAAGGGGTGGGGATATCCAAGGGTCATCAACCCCCTTGTCCCCTCACTCCTCTTCCCAAGGTCGGAAAGTAAAATATGTCCCCATCCCGCGTTAAAAACCCGTACTCAGCAACCGTGCCTGCGGAAAATAAGCCGCAGACGCGGAAAGGTCGGAAACAACTCAACTTCCGGAAATAAAATCTCCGGATATTACAAGACTAATCAAACTTTGTGTATTCTTTTGATGATACACAATATTAATACCCAAATTTCAATTACATAATATTAATACATAATTTCAATTAGAGTTGTCAAAAGATGACCCGACCCTTGAAACCGACCCGACAAACCCGAGCCTGAACCCGACCTGGCCCTGAAAATTTTTTTTAAAAAAAGAAAATACCCGGAACTGACCTGCTAGATATTGATTTAACCCGAAATAATAAATAACCCGAACGGTCAAACCCGAAAATGACCCGGTCCCGATAAAACCCGAGTAGAATAACCCGATAATGACCCGACAACCCGAAGTAACCCGACCCGAAATGACCCAATAGCTCGAAATAACACAACCCGAAATAACCCAATAGCTCGAAGTAACACAACCCGAAATAACCCGATAGCCCGAAGTAACCCGACCCAAAATGACCCGATAGCCCGAAGTAGCCCACCTAAAATGACTCGATAGCCTAAAGTGACCCAACCCGAAATGACCTGTTAGCTCAAAGTAACCCGACTAGAAATGACCCGTTAGCCAAAATAACCCGACCCTAGATAACCTTGATAATGTGAAGTATAATGATGTTATAGTATGAACTATGAACTATAAAGTAGTCCAAGTCAATATGACATGTTAATTCGGAGTAAATTGATAAAAAAAAAATTACACAACTAAAACCTAAAATTTTAAATCAATAATACTCTTACATGTATCATAAGTTCATTAATCTTACATGTATCATAAGTTCATGATATGTATATAATATGTTAAGTTTTCATCTTTTATTTTTCTTTTACAAAATATAAATTATTCAATTTGAATTAATAGAATTTGAGTTTTGAGTTAAATTGATAATTTTACATGATTTATCAAGAAAGAAAATAGATAGTATTTATCCCGATCCGGCTCTAGTGAAGTTCAAAAACAACTTCATGGTGAAATTGTATGGATCTAAACCGTTGATTAAGTTTAAAGGTTGAGATCATCTTGATAATTATGTCTAGTAATAATTGAGAACATCTTGATAATTATGGCTAGTGAATAAGAAAGATAATTTATGAAAATATAAGAAATTTAATAGTACTAAAAGGAAAGCTAATATTGAAAAAATAAAAAATCTAATATTTCCATATAAGTATTGTCTCATCCTTTGCTAATCACTAACATTTATGGATGTTTTGTATCGATATTTTCATTTAATCTAATTGTATAATAATTAAAATTTTAATATTATTATTTTAATGACATTTAAAATATCATTTTGCTTCATTTAGATAATTATCGATCAAAGGTTAATATTAACAAAGAATATCTTCAATACATTATTTTTATCTTAATAAATCAAAGTAATTTATGCTTATTTGATTAAAATAATCTAAAAAAACAAAAAAGAGAACAAATATAACCAATATTGAATGAATTTAAAAATACTAAATAAATGTGTTTATTATTGTATTTCCTATTTAATAGCATTACTTTTTTATATTCATAAAATTTAAATGTTATGATCTTTCAGCAAATTGTAAATTAAGGTTATAAAATAAGAAAGATAACTTTAAATATTGAGATCTCCTTGTAAATTAAGGTTAGAGAATAAGAAAGATAATTTTAGTACTTTTTAATCCATTCAATATTAGTTACATTTGTTCTCACCCTAATATTATATTTTTTTAGATTACTTTGATTAAATGAATAAACATAGATTACTTTAAATTCTTTAGATAAAAATAATGTAATGAAATATTTTTTGTTAATATTAACCCTTGGTCGACAATTAGCTAAATGGTTGATGGTGGTGGTGGGCAGCTGCGCCCCGCCGACATGCTTTTCTATAATTGGTTTCAGGGCAGAGACACATGTGTCGACATCACTGGTACATCTCCTTTCTCTTCGCTTGGCCTTTCTAGCTTCATTTCGGGTAAAGCTGTGAGGGTTGCTGCTGATAACAAGAGAAAGAAGTATGCGGAGGTCTGTAGCTCCATGGGGTATCACTTTCTTCCCTTTTCCTTTTCCACGTTTGATGACCTTGGTGACGACGCGGTGGAGCTACTTAAAAGATTGGGCTCGGTTGCTAAAGAGTTTCTCGGATATAGTAGGAGTACGTGCTTTATTTTGACTAGGATTGCGTTTACCATTCAAAAGGGATGCGGAGCCCAACTTGTTAGTCGGCTCCCATCCAACTGTAATACCCGGAAAATTTTAATTTTCGGTAAATCACGAGTCAACTTAAATCTTGTCATTTTGTGTGAAGAGATAATCACATAAAATATCATTTTCCCAACTTCTATGATTTTATGTGAAATTTAATCATACAAAATCATTCTTAAAACACTCTTGCAAGCCTTATAGTAATTGACCCACTTGACAAGCCCATGACTAAGTCATGACAAGGCCATCCGGACCCATTTTTGACAAGATCATCGCAGCCCATGAAGAAGCCAACCTGCTCCACGTACATCTCCAGCCGCTACTCCTCTCATCTCCTCAGCCCTAGGGTTTCCGCCTTCCAACCGCTACTCCTCTCCCAGCCTCTTCCTGCGTCGCTTTGCTGCCCTAGCCGCGCCTCGCTCTACACGTCTCTCAAGCAGCAGCCACAATGGTCCTTCTGCACGTCCAGGCCGGCACAGATCTCGCAAGCAAGCAGCAACCACCGCAGGTCCTTCTGCACGTCCAGGCCAGCACAGGTCTCGCAAGCAGCAGCAGCAAGACACTTCTTCCTCGAGCCAACAGGCTCGCGTTGCTGCTGCAGATCGACGACCCTAGCGACGGCACCTAAGGGGATGGCTTCTCTCCGCTGTCGACACCAGTCCAGCCTATCATCTCTTGTGCGTGCAACAACGACGACCTAGGAGGAGGGCTTCGACACTAGCCCAGACCACTCCCTCCTGTGCAGCAGCGACGACCTAGGAGTAGGGCTCGACACCAGCCCAGACCATTCTCTCGTGTGCAACAGCGGGTTTGACAGCAACCTTGAACCATCGTCATTCTCCGGCTCGAGTCATGGGATCGGGTAACCTTGATACCCTTCTCTTCTTTGCACGTACGTTCATGTATTCCATACCTAATGAGTGCCTTTTATGTCTCCTAAATCTACCCAGAACAGCCATAGAGGAGCAGTAGATATTCATGTTGTTTTCTGAGTTTTCATGAAGTGACAAGCAGGCATGTTCGAGTCCAGATTTGGGTATGTTATACACCTCCTTTCTTGCTGATTTTCGGGTATGTTGTAGTCAATGCTGCATAGTATATCATACTAAAATTTGGGAATAATCGGAGTTACGGTGTGAGAGTTATAGTATCCGAAAGTTGGCTATTCATGCAGTTTTTTTTTAGTATGCTGAGTTTGAGGAAATTTGCTTGAGATGCAGTTTTGTGGAATAAATTTGAAGGGGTTATTGACTTCTGTTAGACTTGAATTTCTGACACGTTATAGTTGATATAGTATAGTAGATCATACTAAAGTTTTAGAGGAATCCATGCTACGGTTTGAGAGTTATGGTGTCTCAAAGTTGACTCCTCACACAGTTTTTATAACTGTGCTGAGTGTTAGGAAAAACAGCATGTGATGCTGTTTTGAGAGATAGTTTTGAATAAGAGTTTCATCTCTGTTTGACTTGAATTTTGGATATGATATAGTTGGCATATTGTGGTGGAACATATTAAAATTTGGGATGGATCCAGCTAGTGGTTTAGGAGTTATGAATTTTTGAAGTTGAGACCTTAAACAGTTTTCTGGATGTTGCTGAAATGGTTAAGTGCTGAAATTTTCTGGGTTGAGCAGTCATGTTTGAGCTTAGGTTTGGGTACTTTAGAAACATAATCCACCGTTCCGTTTTTAGTATGTTATAGAGTGTCATACATAGTTCAACTTATCAAAAGTTAAGACCGATCCAACGGTCGGATCTGGATCCATAGGAGCTCAAAGTAGGCTAGTTGAGCTGTTTGAGAAAGAACTCAGAAATTGGCTAAGTATAAATTTCTGGTTTTGGAACCGACTTTGAGAATTTGTGTAGAAGTGATTATTATGTATTTTTGGGAAATTCTGACTACTATGGATGGAGTGTATAGCATAAAAGATTTAGAGATTTTTGTTAGACTTTTTATATTTTTATTCGGTTCTCATATCTTAAGCCAAAGTCGGACCTTGACGACTTTATATGAAAATCAAAAATGTAGTTAACTCTTCTAAATCTTTAGCAAACTTTCCTTTGAGAGTTTGAGTGTGGTTTTGAGTTCCAAGGAATAGTTTGGAACTTTGTTATGGAATTTTATAAAGTTTCGGGACCAGGGGTAAAACAGTCAATCATCCGTATAAGGGTATTTTGGTAATTTATCTGAGGATAGAGTTAAATATCTTAGAAGTCAGAGACTTCTAATTAAGTGGGATATATTATTGATCCACTTGCCTTTTATAACAGGCGGTTGAGTTCCTGCGGTTACAGACCGAGTCGAGATAACGAGATTATGTTTGAATTCAGGTAAGTCCTTTGGGCTTACTTAGCTGACTTCCAGATATGAGTGTGAATAATGATAGTGGTGTGTGGATAAGATGTTTATATTTATATTTTAGTAATAATTATCTATCGACCTATACTTTGGCCTAAGAGTAACGGGCGGTGGTATTCTGCTCAGTTAGCCTGAGGGCGCAGGAGGTTTCTTTAGGGACTAGTCCACACTCGGTTTGTAGTGATGCTACCGGTGGAGGTAAGCTAGACCTACACCCAGTTGGATAAGGAACGGATGCGAGAACTCTTAAGATTCTCGTGCCACAACTGTAAAATGGAATAAGGTGAATCACTTAACTACTAGATAATAACCGGTTTGTGTGCCAGCATGATGATTGTTTATGTTACCTTGTTTGTGGTTGTGCTATCTTTATTCTGCTTATTTTTGGATTGTTAGCTAACGGTTTATCCGTGTTGTAGATCTGTAGAGATAGACAGTTGCAGAGAGATCCGGAACGGATGGTCAGCCAGGTCCACGTACTCATTAGATGGGGACGGGGGAGTCTTCCATACGTCATGCATGTTCTGTATCTTCATATATGTTTGTAAGGCTGTCACATGTGTACTTTCATACCATTAAAAATACTATGTTTTGGAAATTGTTTTAAATACATTTGTGCCTTGTTGTAAGATCCTAGTAAAGTTGTTGTTAAACCAAGGTCGGGACCCATTGTGAGGTCCTAACCAGTAGCTCCCCGAGTTCCGAGAATTTGGGGTGTTACACCAACAGCATGTAATGTGTTTTCCTTCGATTATTAATAATATTATATAATAATAATAATAATAATAATAATAATAATAATAATAATCCCTCTTGTGTGTCCGTGTGGGTTTGTCTCCTTATCTTACCTCGTTGTATCCTTCATCGATATAAGCCTAAGTTATGTTCTGAAAATCGGTCGGGTGTGAAGCGGGGTTTGCAGGCTGAAAGTATCGCTAGGGCTACGCGGTTGTGGAAAGAACCGGGAGGTTGATTCCCGCCCCAGGGATGCTGATGATAGCCCTGGTGAGGCTAACTTGAAACAGTGTAAAAGGAAGGTTAGCGATGGTCATTTTGCGGCTGCAATCCGTATCCTCACCTCCTCGGGTGTTGCTCCCATGTTTGAGGATACCCTCCATGGACTTTTGGATATGCACCCGTCTTCCCCACCTCCTTTCTTACCTTCTCCAGTCAGATCAGGAGTTGCTCTTCAGGTTAACAAGAGTTTAGTCCTTGATAGGATTAGGAGTTTTCCTAAAGGCACCTCTTGTGGTAGGGATGGTTTGCGGGCCCAACACTTATTGGATGTTCTTGGTGGTGGGGCTGTTGCTATTGCTAATGATCTGGTTGAGTCGGTTTCTGGGGTTGTTGACCTTTTCCTTAGGGGTTGTTGCCCGAACACCCTTAGTGAGTATATTAGTAGTGCTCCTCTTACGCCTCTCCTTAAAGCGGGAGGCGGGATTTGCCCTATCGTTGTTGGCTCTATTTGGAGACGTCTTGTATCTAAAGTTGCGGCTTCTGCTATCGGTAAGTCCCTTGGACCTTATTTTGAGGACGCTCAGTTCGGGGTTGGGGTTTCAGGCGGTGGGGAGGCAGTTTTGCATGCGGTCAATCGGTTAGTGGAATCTCAGGACGAAGATGATAGTATTTCCATGCTTCTGGTCGATTTCAAGAATGCTTTTAATCTCGTGGATCGCACTTCTATAATTTCTCAGGTCCAGCAGGTTTGCCCTGCTATTTCTCCTTGGGTTTAGTTCTGTTATGCCCGTCCTGCACGTCTATATTATGGAGAGCATGTCCTTTATTCTTGTAGGGGTGTTCAACAGGGGGACCCTCTTGGCCCGCTGCTTTTCTCGTTGTTCCTTCATCCCCTTATCTGAAAAATTTTGGATTGTTGCCGGTTGAAGCTTAATGCTTGGTACCTTGATGACGGGACGTTGATTGGTGATACCCTGATGGTCAGTAAGGCGCTTGACATCATCAGGGCGGATGGACCCGCACTAGGTTTGTACCTTAATATCGGTAAAACGGAGATCTTTTGGCCGAAGGTTGATCCGCGTAGCTAAGAGCCTGGTGTTTTTCCTGAGCATATTGCTAGACCGCTTGATGGGGTTAAGTTGTTAGGTGGTGTTGTTAGCCTTGACCCGGCCTTCATCTCTCGGGTTGCTTTGATGAGAGTTGCGAAAACCATGTCTTTGATGGAGGCCATTACGAGATTGGGGGACCCTCAGTGTGAGCTTCTACTTCTTTGAGCTTGTTCCGGCGTGTCCCGTTTGTACTTTGCTATACGGATTGCTCCCCCCTCTCATTTTTCCGAGGCTATGGGGATCTTTGATCATGCCCTTAGTTGTTCTGTTGAGCAGATTGTCACTGCTGGAGGGGCTGGGTTTGACCCCCTTCAATGACGGCTCTCTACTTTGCCGATCAGTGACGGAAGGCTTGGTATTCTTTCATGTTCTGATACTTTGCATTTTGCTTTTCTGGCTTCGAGATCTCAGACCCGTAGCTTGCAGGATCAAATATTGAGGCTTTTTGGTATTTTAGGTGATGGAGCCGCTTTTGAGTCTGCTGCTGCTTGTTGGGTCAACTTTTGTAAAGACTATGACTTGGATATGACTGTGATACGCCCAACCCCCCATTTAATGAAGAAATTGGCTGGATGTTATTAGAATATCGTGTTTAAGGGTTTTCTGAGGGACTTTGACCTTACGGATAGGCAGAAGGCCTTAGCTGAGAACTTGAGGCTACCCCTGACTCAGCATTGGCTTAAAGCAGTCCCGATTTCTGGTCTTGGTCAGGTTATGAACCCGGCTACTTTTCGGACCGTCGTTAAGTATCGTCTGGGCATTGAGATGTTTAGGGAGGGTTTCAAGTGCCCAGCTTGTGAGAAGGGCTTTTTGGACGCTTGGGGTGACCATACTCTTGCTTGTGCGGCACAAGTTGGTATTAAGCATCGGCATAACATGGTGCGTGATGCCATTTTTTATGAGCGTCTTAAGATTGGGATCTCTGTCCGAAAAGAGGTCCATACTGGTATGGTTGATGGTAGTGGTGGGGAGCTGCGCCCGACCGACATACTTTCCTATAATTGGTTTCATGGCGAAGACACATGTGTTGACATCACTGGTACATCACCTTTCTCGTCGTCTGGCCTTTCTAACTTCATTCCGGGTAAAGCTGTGAGGGTCGCTACTGATAACAAGAGGAAGAAGTATGCATAGGTTTGTAGCTCCATGGGGTATCACTTTCTTCCCTTTTCCTTTTCCACGTTTGGCGACCTCGGTGACGACGCGGTGGAACTTCTTAAAAGGTTGGGCTCGGTTGCTAAAGAGTTGCCCGGATATAGTAGGAGTACTTGCTTTATTTTGACTAGGATTGCGTTTACCATTCAAAAGGGATGTGGAGTCCAACTTGTTAGTCGGCTCCCATCCAACGACTTGTATGTGTTTTACCTTCGGTAATAATAATAATAATAATAATAATAATAATAATAATAATAATAATAATAATATAATAATAATAATAATAATAATAAAGACATTTTAATGAATATTAAATTGGATTAATTAAAAAATATCAATCTAAAAGCATCTATAAATGTTAGTGATTAGCAAATGAAGAAGATTAACGGCTTATATCAAAATACTAATAAATGTGTTTTGTTTTTCAATATTCTCTTTCCTTTTTAGTACCATTAAATTTCTTATATATTCATCAATTATATTTCTTATTCACTAGCCATAATTATCGAGATAATTGTAATGATTACTCGTGTTAAATATCTCACGATTTTAAGATTCGGATATCCATTCCGATCCGTATTTGGTTGAATATCCGGCATTTTTCTCAGGATCGGATCGGATAATTATCCGGATGTCCGGCTGATCTGGATTTCAAAATATAGTATGCGAAATGATTTGGTTGGATCGAATCGGATTATTATCCACGGATATCCGGATGATCCAATGACTTTTGTTTGACCAGAGTGATCTGGATATCCTCTTGATCTGAATATGCAAAAATGATTTAGCCGGATCCGAATATCCAATTGATCAGAATATCTGTTTGATCCGGATATGTATTTGCTACTTTGTTTATCACAAAATATAATGAAAAAACAATTAAAAGGCACAAAAGAAAATCAAAGTAAAAATAATAATCATATGGATGATAAAAAAAGAATAGTAAAGTACGTTATAATAAGAGAATAAAAATAAGGTTTTAAAACAATAGATATCTATATATTTACCTTTTATAACTATATCTGAAAACGATAGTACGAGACTAACTTATAAATAAAGATTATTATAGATATTTGTTCATTTCAATGAGACCAACTTCTATTAAAAGATTATTGTTAAGACCAAATTATAATCATATTTATAAGAATTAATATTTTAAAATCAGACCCACTTATAATAAAAGATTATTATGAACTTATGAAGTAACCAAGTATGCATAAGTTATTAAGTTGTAACAAATTAACATTTTTAATTCATTGTTTTGCCTAACTCAAAATATTTTCCCATTAAATACATATATTTTTAAATATAAATATTAGTACATACAATGTTGATTTATCCTTCATAAAACAAAACGGGTACTTGGATTCCTAAGATGATCTGATAAGGCGATGAATCTGATGATCCACGGATATTTGGATATCCGATTATCCATGGATATCCGGTGAGCCACTGATCCGTGAGTATCCGGATAGGCGGATATCCATGATTATTAGGATATCCATGGATATTCGGATGCCTAAAACCCTTATCCGTATCCGATCCGGTGGTCCAGGAAGATCTCTTGTATCGGATTCGGACTGGATCAAAACAGGCACTAAAATATCGAGGTTTTTCGGATTGAGTCAACGGATTTTTCAGACCGGATTGGCGGATCAAATTGGTTTTGCCACCAATACTAATCATATTGGCGAATAATTATCCGATCCAACTAAAATCATCTACGGATACCATATTTTATTAGACCAAAATATTCACATAACTAGGTAATTTGGATTTAACTCGAGAAATTGCACCATCCAAATCCGACCTGAATAAAGATGTTAGGACATCATATCATCTTTGACCCAACCGAACTTGACCCGCCTTAATTGGCACCTCTCGAAACATTAAAAAACAAAAAAAAATCCGGCCCAAAGTGACCAGAGAACCAACTAAACCGATTTGTTATGGCAGAAGAACCAAGTCTCCGATAACCCGTTCCAACCCGAACAACTAGTACCCGGCCCAAATTGACCCGATCCGAAACAATCCGCTAACAAAAACAAACCTATTTATACCCGACTCGATTCCAACCCGACCCCGTTTGACCCGACCCGAACTCGACCCGTCGACCCGTTTGACCGGACCCGAACTCGACTCGTCGACCCATTTGACCCGACCCAAACTCGACCCGCCAACCCCGTTTGACACCACAAAAGAACCGATGAAACCCGATAACCCGTTTTAACCCGAACATTTGGTACCCAACCCAAAACAAACCGTTTAAAAACCAAGCCTACTTTTTACCCGACCCAATTCCAACCCGAGCTTGTTATAACCCGACCCGAACCCGACCCGTCAGCCCCGTTTGACAGCTCTAATTTCAATTACACAATGTTTATACACAAACTTAATTACACAATGTTAATACATAAAAAACTTGTGTAACCAAACCTTGCATAAATGACTGACTTGTATAACCAAACATTGTGTAAATGACAGACTTGTGTAACCAAACTTTGTGTAAATGACAGACTTTTGTACATGATATAAACAAACGGAACTTGTTTAATAAAAAAACGACCGAACCTTGTGTAAATGACAAACTTGTGTACATGATATAAACAAACGGAAGTGCCTAGTTTGAGTTTTTTTTATTTCCGTAAAAAAAATGCCGAGAATATCACAACCTAAAATATCCAAATTAGTTATAGATTACTTCCTTATTATGGTTTAGGATAATGATTAGCATCTTAATTAGACAGAATATTAAAATTATATAGGAGAGAAAAGGATGAAAAATTAGGTAGGATCTTTAATTATTTTCAAATATTTATTTTTTTTTGTAAAAAATAAGAAATGCCCAAAATCGCCAAATCTTGTTACTTTATTTAAGGATATTCCAACATCATTTATCTTTATTTTTTAAATGTGAAAATAGGGTGTCTAGTTTGTATACAAGATACAAAAGGTACCTTATTTCACCAATATTCTCTCCCAATAATAATCAACAATGCCAACCTACCAGCAACATCGGTTGTTTCTGATGGTAAGGTCTCCTTGAGATAGTGTAGCAAAAGAAAATTAGTGTTACTAGATAGAGAAACTTCATATAAACAATCCATAAAATGCGAGAATCTACTTTCATCGTCCAACTGACCAATTATATTCTGAACCTGCTTTCTGAAATTGAATATAGCAGCCCGATAGCCTGAAAAATCAGCATGGAACTCTAGCTTCTCTTCTAAGAAATCTCTCCTGTTATGCTATAATTTGACAACCATATTCTTATGCTCAGTTTCAACCAATTGTAATTGACACCAAAAATCAGCATGGAACTCTAGCTTCTCTTCTAGCCCGAAACCCTGAAAAATCAACACAATCCTTTGTTGTCTAATTCCATAAGACAAATTCCAAACAAAAAGCCCAACATATGTAATTGACACCAAAAATCACCTCACAATTTGCTTCAAAACAAGCAACTTCTGTATATTTTTATGCTCAGTTTCAACCAAGTATAGAAAACACCAATAAAAACTCATCAAAATCTTATATTTCCACTAAATAAAAAAACCAGCAGCAAGCCTGCAAAAAGTTCAAAATAGAGACAATAATAACATTGCTTAAGCCTGCAAAAAGTTCAAAACATAGACATTAATAACAAGTTAATTCTTTACACATATTGCCTCGTTACAAATAGAGATATTACAAAAGTCAACAATATACCTGTCAAGTGTTTTACCTAATAGAGATATTACAAAAGTCAACAAAATACAAGAAAAAGAAATTGTCCTAAGGTTGGTACATAACCAAAGTCAAGAGACACTACAATTCCTTACATATTGCCGCATTACAAACATCACATAAGTAAAACGATCAACATTGTTAACACCTAACCATTATAAGTTAATTCTAACCCTTACACATATAATCAGACACCAGATACATGAAGACAATCAACATAATACAAAGTATGGCGCATATTAGTTTCTTGTTAAGGGCCTTTTAAGCTGAATGCTCAACACCGAGGATGTAGTACTTGGTTGTAATATTGCAACTTGGTCGGCCAAGGCATTTTTGCATGATTCAAGGGCATCAATCTTTATCTCCTGACGCTTATTGATAGCTACCAAGCGTACGGCATGTTCACAGTTTTCATAGGTCCTCACAAACCCACTTGATTGCCCATGGTACATAGTTGTCTCTTCTTTGATTGTAGAATTCTACACATCACAACAAAGTTGTCATTATGCAATCCAAACCAAAGAATATGACATCACATACGCATGAGAAGCTCATTATCTAGGGAAGTTTTTGCACAAAAAGTGAGTTAGAGTCTCAAACCCATTCATATTTTGTAGGTGGTTCTACATCCCATACAGGCTTCTCTATCAACTTTCCTGCCTCCTCGACCATATGGAGCTTAGGTGCCCTTGTGATCAACAATGACATATACAAAGGTTAGTGAAAAAAAAGTCTAATAAAGCTTGAGGTAAAAAGGTTCAAGCAAGTTCACCCATTTCACACAAGTTTGTTAAAAAACTCAAAACTTTAGTAAACTAGAGGACCAAATTCACACAAGTGTGATAACAAAAAGCTCCAGATTAGTGTTCTTTTGTACTGCATAGGCTTATCAATACTAGTTAAACAATTATTAGTATTGACTTTCATATTGGCGTACCTTTAGATGAATATTAAACTCAGCGAGGATTACTGTAAGCTATATACTCTTCTTAAATATCATATAAATATTGTCTAAAACTACAGTTTGTTTGTAAATTTTGCATGTTAGGACTTAGGAAGTGGGTGATTATAAAAATGTGTATCAATTTTTAGATGAACCGGCATGAGAGGTGCATCATATTTTCTCGATCTTTGAATGTTGGAAAGCAGCTAATGATCTCACATATTACTAAAGTTCCTTACCAGCTTACTTTAATTAGTTGTATAAATAAAGTCATATAAGGATCACACTAAAGCAGTGGCTCTCATTTTTGCTTTATTTGCACTGCTCATTCTTCTATAGAGTTGGTTGTAGCATTGCAAAACCAATGCCAATTATCTTCCTTATAAGTTCATATATAATGGAACTGTTAATGGCTCATTAATCAGTTTAACTTTAACAACATTCAGTTCTTCTTAGTTGAGCAGTTTATTTTCTTCTGATTTTTTTTGCTAGTTATATGAAAGAAGACATGAGAACTAGTTTAGAAGGAATTTTATTGGTAAGCATGGTTATTCCTATCTTTTTTATGCATGAAATCCACTGTTATTTGTAAAGTTCTTCCATTAAGGTTACATTAAGTGATGTTAGTAAGCATGAGAGGGAAATCTAACAGTTTTATGTGTCTATATTACAACGGCAGTGCCAGAGAACAAATACAACAGTAAAGGAAACCACACGATAGAGTATTCGGGAAAGTAGCCTAGATAACATAACCTAATACCAAAATATAATCTAAAAACATAGTAGAATAATAAAGCCTAAATAAGGCTTCAGCCTAAGAAACAAAATACAATACATTAATTCAGAAGATTTGATTCCAACACTCCCTCAAGTTGGGTTTGTATCGATCTTCCATTCCCATGTTGAAAGAAAGTTTTTAAAATCAACCGAACATGGCTAAACGGAAGATGTAAGATCCCAGTTTTTGACCTTCACCGCCCCGCGGTGACACTGGGCCGCCCCTGCGGCTGAGGCGATCCGCCCCTACGGATGCGCTACAGATCGCGCCCGATCTGTTTTCGTTCGTTTTATCTTCCTTTCATAGATAGAATATCCGATTTTATATATTATGGGCTGGTTTCCTTATCTTCTTTCTAACCCTAGACACCCTTTCCATCTATCTTTCCCACCTCTCCTATATATTCCCGTCTTTTCTTCTTTTCCCCGTTTCTTGCTTATGTCTTCTTCAACCCTATAGTGTTGCAGCCTTGCCCCCTGTGTTCTTGCTGAACGTATAAGTTCTTCTTTCCTTGTTCTTCATCACGCTCATGTGTTGTTGCACCTTGGTCCTCTTCGGTTTCGTTGCCCTCTTCGTTTTCTCTTTTCTTCTTCTCCAAGAATCAAGTTTGATCCTTGATTCTTGTGGAGCGTTCGTTGATGATCCTTTGATGTTCACAGGCTCCCTTGGTTGAGTTGTGACGTGGTTGTGTGTTGAGAAGAGCAAGCTTTGGCCTTTGCTGCGTTCCTTGCTGTTGAAGGAGTCGACAACGCTTCTGCATTGAAAACCGCCCCCGCACCTCTGTTGTGCCTCCCTTGCGGATAGCCGCCCATGCGCCTGAGTTGTTCCTGAGTTGTTTGTTGAGCTTTGAGTTACCTTCGAGTGAGGTAAGTCCCTTGGACTTACTTAGCTTCATTCCGTATATTGGTTTGAGTGTTTTGGCTTGTTTGTGTTGTTTATCATGTTTCGGATAACCGGAATAAGATTCACCCTACACAACCTTAATTGGCCCAACTGTATGATAAACGGCCGGTGATCACTTGTCTAGTTCTTCAGGAGACTAGAATGTGCTCTTGCAACCCAGACCCGTATAGTACTAATCTATTCCTATTGGTAGACGGAATCGGAGGCGAGTTTCGAGAGATTCTTGTGTGACAAAAGAAGTTGAATTAGTAATGGATAACTGTAAGAAAGATAATAATCGGTTGTGTGCAAGCATGCTATGTGTTTTCTTTACCTTATGTGTGTATATGCCTTTACACTCTTGCTAGTATGTAGAATGTTAGCTAACGGTTTATACCGTCGTTGTAGATGTTCCGCAGGTTCAAGATGCTGCTGAGTGATCCGGATGGTGTGGTCAGCCGGGGTTCCCGTACATTATAGGACGGGATCGGGTTTATGTTTATGTTGTTGCTTTTCCCTTTTTGTTTTGAACCCAGCTGCGAGTCTTCTACGCTTTCCTTTGTTTAAACCTTTGGTTTTATATTGAGTTTTGGTTTTCATTCGTTTGTGCCTTATTGTAAGATTTGTTGTGCTGTTGCTACTCTAAGGGTCGGGACCCATTGTGCGATCCTAGCCCGTAGCGCTTCAAGTTCCCAGAACTTGGGGCGTTACAGAAGACAAGCAACAAACTTTGTGCGCATTCTAAATTAGTCAAAGGTCTTCAAATTGTGTCACAGTTTGAAGGAATTTTATTGGTAAGCATGGTAATTCCTATCTTTGTTATTATGCATGAAATCCACCGATGATTTTACATTCATGATCTCCCATCTCTTTTTTTAACTATTGTAAAGCTTTATGTTTGTGCATATGATGCATTTGTAGTTGTGTAAGCTCCAACAATGAACTAAGCAGCAAGGAAATGCCCACTGTAAGTTAGAGTTTATCAACTAAACACAAAAATTGACACAAGATGCCCAAATTCAATCAATTAAAAAAGCTTATGCATAATTGTTGATAGAAGATGCCCAAATTCAATCAATTAAAAAAAGGATCTGCATAATTTCTCACAAGTAAACCTAAAAAAAGTAACAACATTTCAAACAAAAACTGACAAAAGAGATGCCCACTTTAAGTTGTTCTTAAAAGACTGTGAATAATGTGGAAGCACAACTAATGCTACCAGTTTTGTTATCTATGAAACAAAAATAAGAGTATTAATTGTTGATAGAAGATGCCCATAATCAATACCATAACCTCGATCTTGAAAAAGAACAGTATTTTTGGATGTGTACTAGATAAGAGAAGAAGAACCCTAACCTCAGTTGACCCATTATCTCGGGAGTAGCTTTGAAGATCATCGACGAGGTAGCTTTTCCTAGGCGTCGTCCACTACTCTTTCCGTTTGTCATTTTTGCTAAACTCTAGCAGTTACTTTTGGGAGAAGAATCGCCAAGTTGTGCGAGTGCTGAGTGTGGAGATGTGAATGAGAGAGATATGAGAAGGGCATGAATGGGATATGATGGCCAAAACTCTCGATGAAACTCCCCAAACCTTCAACGACTAGTTTTTGAAATTGGAGGGTTAAAACCCAATTAACCACAACTACAAATGCTACAGTTAAACGCAAAAACTATTACTAAATGCCTCAATTTTTTTTTGGGAAACTGAATCTAAATGATTGTGTGAAATCTCTAACTAAACAGGGCCTAAGTGTTTTTTTAGTGTTTTTAATAATGTACCGTGTTTTTGGTAGTGTTTTAGTATTTAAAACACTCGTGCGTGTTTGGTATGGTTAGTGTTTTTTTCAAAGTGTTTTTTGTACAAAAGTACTATTTTACCCTTACTTTGGTAGCAATATCCTCAAGAGGTTCGATTCTGTGGAAGTCTAATAGAAAAACCTCTCGCAATTTTGAAGTTGTTGTTAATTGCTTACATATAGGTTTGTGGTTCCTTTCTTCCAGTTACTTATCAATGTATAAATAAGCAAGGAAATTAGATTGTATCGAACAAGCGGAATGTTCAGCAACTACATCAGGGGTTCAACTACATCTGGATCCAGCTTACCATATGAGTTGCACAAGTTCAGATCAACAATAACTACATTCGGATCTAGCTTACCATATGACTTCAAATGTGCAAATCTATAATCAATCATGCAAAATATAATTTGTGCAAGAGTCACAAATGTGGTGTACTAATTACATTTATGTAATGGTTACAAATATTTAGCGGGTTCAGACCAAGAAACACATAAAGTTAAAGAATCTTGAGAGTAGCACATTAGCTCATGCAACAGCCAAGCAGCAGCCAAGCTAATGTTGTTTCGACTTGTCCGGTCTTGAGAGTAGCACATTAGCTCATGCAACAAAAAGTTAAAGAATCTCAAAAACAACAATTTCTTAATTCTCGACTTTGCTTGATTCCTCTTGTTGTTTCGACTTGTCCGGTCTCATAACTGAATTAAACTATCTCTAGTTCACAATCTCACATGTGGCTCCAAACACAATAGGAATGCGAACACATTAGCTCATGCAGCAGTCAAGCTACTACCTCCTACAGGAACTTCTTAATTCATGTGCTTGCTGTAATATCCGGAATTTTTCATTTTATTTAATTCCGTAGCAAACTGGAGTTTAATCCGTTGATTTCCTCTATCTACCTAGTAGTACACTATCTCAAAATTTCATCATTTTATGTAACCTCACTTCACATAAAATGATAGAATTTTATATCAAACCCTAATCTATCAAACCCTAGTTTTATCATGACATGTCCTTGACAAAGTCATGACACCCCTTTTACGAAACCATGACGAGTTTTGACGAGATCAAGACAAGTTTATGACAAGGCCATGAATGGGCTTGGCAAGGTAACGACAAGTTTTGACAAGGCCTTGATGAGGCCTTGACCACATCAGCCTTTCTTGTTTCAGCCCATTATTGTGTCTAATTAGTTTCAGCTGTCCAGCCTTGTTTCTCTCTTGCTGACGGGTAGGAGCAGCCTAAGAAAGACAGCCTGTTGCAGCTACTCCATGCGGACCGGGAAGCCAGCAGGCGAGGTGACTCCAGCCCATGACATGCCAGCCCAGGACACACAACCTAGTGAGAAGCGGACTGCTTGTGCCAGCCAGAAGCCCAGCGGATGCCGGCCCATCGAACAACAAGCCTGCTCCCCTTTTTCGTACGCTGAGTTGGAGATCTGCTTTGTAACAGCCCCGTAATTAACGCAACATAATCCTTCTAGTTCAGCGTCACGTTCCCTTCCTTCCGTCTACATTCAGAGCGTCTCACCTTGCCTTCCTTTTGCAGCAAAACGTGGCTCACGATCAATCTCTTCAACATAGCAACAGCGTTGATCTTCGGCCTCCTCGACATCACCAAGAGTGGCACCAGCAACCCCTACACACGTGATCGACCCGGCGGAAGCGAGCATCCTTCTGCGACCCAGTCGAACCGAGTAACCTACGTAGAAGGCTCGTTCCTGGTCCCTCCTTTCCTCCTGCACAAGGTATCGACAGATAGATCTACAGCCTCCTCTTCATGCGACGTACAGACTGGTGGGTCGATTGCAGCTTCACCTTGCTTCCGTAGGGACTCCCTCGATCCAGCAATCCCAACGCAACAGCGACAACGCAGGCCCATAGTTCATCCTTTGTCTCCCTCCACTTCTGAGTGACGACAGGAGCATCAACAGCCAAGGGCACGGATCTGCAGCTGCTGCTTTTACCCTGGACTAACACCCCATCAAGACCCACTCGGTAACAACCCTCTGTACACCTTTTTGTTCAGGCCGTCCTTCCCCTTTGAGTTCTCTCCTTCTAACCTACTGCACAATCTTACAGGAGGTGATTTCACCTCTCTTTTGTGTTGATCTGTCGTGCAACCCTGTCGAGTTATTCGTTCTCCCATCCAGTTTCAGCAAGCTTCAACAACCTTGGTACTAGGTGAGGGTTTCTTGTCTTAGTTCAAATTCTGTAAAGGTAGAGAACTGATGTTTGATCCAGTTAGGTTTGGTGGTCAAGTGTAGGAAATGGACTTAAGACCTTGGACTAATAAGTAGATGGATTAGAAGCGTGTATCAAAAATTTGTAGAATAAATCTGCTGTAAATAAATGGTGTTTTCTTCAGTTTTGAAGTGAGGAACTGCCTAGCTTGTCGACCAATGTTAGAGAGTTCGGATGATGATCCACCGTTGAAATTTTAATAGGTAATAGGTGCATGTATGTAGTTTACTGTATTAAAATTTGAGAAGAAATGAACGGTCGGATTAGAAGTTATAAGCTCCCAAAGTAGGGTAGTTAAGCAGTTTTTCAAAACTTTGAAATATTGGCTAAGTATGAGAAATGTAAGTGTTGTAACCAACTTTGAGAATTTTTATAGAAATAATGGATGAACAGTTTTGAGAAATTCTTGCTCCTAAGGATAGATGGAACATCATAGATGATCTAGAGAATTATTTCGGAATTTTTTTTTAAGCTTTTACGAATTTCATATTTGAAGCCGAAGTTGGACCTTTACGATCTTTCGGAAAATAGGAAAATAGGTAAAATGCCAGTTTGTAACCAAACTAAACTTTAGGAGTTAGAATATGACTTTATAGTCTCAAATAAGAGTTAGACAAGAATTGTAGAAATTCTGGAGGTTTCGGGACTAAGGGTAAAATAGTCATTTTACCATAAATTAGTACTGTAATCAGTTCTGTCCTATTACGATCTTCTATCTTAGAAGTCTTAGACTTCTAATTACGTTGGAGTGTGCTAATGCACTTATCTCCTTTGGCAGGCAACTGAGTTGCTACAGTTACAGAGCAAGTTTGGTTTACAAAGAATCGAGATTTATAACAAGTAAGTCATTTGGGCTTACTTAGCTGACTTCTGAATATGAGCATGAATGATGATAGTAGTGTGTGATTGAAATGTTTAGAGTTATAGCTTGTGATAGATATTTACCGACCTATACTTGGCCTAAGAGTAACGGGCGGTGGCATTCTGCTCAGTTAGCTTGAGGGCGCTAAGGGTTTCTTTAGGGACTACTCCACACTCGGTTTGTAGTGATGCTACCGGCAGAGGTAAGCTAGACCTACACCCAGTTGGATATGGAACAGAAGCGAGAACTCTTAAGAGTTCTCGTGCCGCAACTGTAAAATTGAATAAGATGAATCACCTAAATAATAGATAATAAACGGTTGGGTGCCAGCATGATGTTGTTTATCTTTCTTTCTTTTTTTGCGTGTATTTGTGTTGTTGTTATTCTACTTATATTTGGATAGTTAGCTAACGGTTTATCCGTGTTGTAGATCTGTAGAGATAAATAGTTGCAGAGAGATTTGGGACGTATGGTCAGCCGGGTCCACGTACTCATTAGATGGGGACGGGGGAGTCTTCCATACGTCATGCATGTTATGTATCTTCATATATGTTTGTAAGGCTGTCACATGTATACTTTCATACCATTAAAAATATTATGTTTTGGAAATTGTTTTAATTACATTTGTGCCTTGTTGTAAGATCTTAGTAAAGTTGTTATTAAACCAAGGTCAGGACCCATTGTGAGGTCCTAACCAGTAGCTCCCCGAGTTCCAAGAACTTGGGGTGTTACAACATGGTATCAGAGCTCTGGGTTGACAACAATGGCACTTGAAATCTTCTGAAAAGACCGAATGTATAAAATAACTAGAACCCGAAAGGAGTCTAAGATTTTCTAAACGGATTTCTGTTTTTACACACGTGCATAGTCGGGTTGTTGGGTTAGTAGTACGTTGGACCACCATCGTCTCCGTGGATCTCTGCAACTTGGAATGATAGGTGAGTTAGTATATAGACTTATATGGATATGTTTTAGTGTAAGGTTATATATATGTGTATGTGTGGCATGTTAGTATCCTAAAGGATATCTTGTATTCTTTAGTTGTGATATCGTGAAGCGATTAGCGCCTCATGATAAATCGGTAACAAATTTGAAGAGTTTTCCACACGAGATAAGGGATTCAGACCAGGATGGAGTATGATACTCTGGTGGACGTCCTGGTGACCTTATAAATCATCCGAAGAACGGGTGGGCAAAGCAGTAAAGATGTTGAGATAACTTTTACCACCAGTACAACTGGATGAGAAAGAAGTTTCTGAGTCAACCTAGATAGAAGGAATTAGAAGTCATGCAAGGGACGTTGTCAGATGAAGCGGAGAGATGAATTAGAAGAACAATGCAAGAGACGACAAGAGCGTAGAATGGAGATAATAATGGAAAAAACAAGAAGCATATAGAACGGGGTACAACCAAGAATGACGGAGTAAAGGACGTTACAATCAAGGCGGACGCCGCCATATGCAAGCATAGGCTTGAGAGTACAAGGAAGATAGGGTGTTGACTCAATTGTGAGACTTGAAGGAGTACAAAGACAAACATTGACAAATGAGTTTAAAGACGTGAAATAAATTGCATCATCATAGGGGCAGTTTAAATTACTCAGAGATGCAAGAGTTTCAAGAAATCATGACGTAAGTATCAAATACAGTAGAAGCCTGAAATTAAGACAACGGAATTCTATAAATGTGGCATTACGACAAAACACTCGATAAAGGGAAGAATGTGGGAAGGTGATTTTTGGTGGACTAAAAAGTCCACAATAACTTCTCATTCACATAAAGATCTAAGTTACCAACATCAATGGTCATATCAGAGAACCACAAACGGACGATAAACAAAGTAAGAAGAATTGAAGACACGCTTACAAGTTATCGTGGAAGACTTAATAAACCCTTTGAAGACAGATGAATGTTAGGACTAGACTCAGAAGAGTATAGTGATTCCATAAGAGAACAAGAGAAGTGCAGACTTGGAAGGAGTTGGAGGAGTGTTAACCAAGAAATTGGAGGAGATAGATTTCACCAAGTGTATCAAACTTCAAGAGATCAACGGCGACAAATGTGAAGTTAAATTGGTACACGTACTAGTTACCTAATAAATAACACAAAGTGAGTCGCGTCAGTCACTTTAATTAAGAACTTAAGAAGAAAGATTAGGCGAACAGGAATGAACCCCTTATGTTATTTGAGACCAAGGGAATGGTGTAAGGGATTTACTACCTACTGGCTAGGAAAAAGGTACATATCACAACTAGTACAGACGGATTTTAAAAGGAGAACTAGAGGAGTAAGAAGTATACACTTTAGATAAAGTTCTATGTCAGCCAAGACAGATTGTGCGTATCAATTCATACAAGGAAGAATGATGATTCTCCTGTGATATATGCGGAAGAAACCCTTGTGACTAAGAGATGCACGGAAAGAAGACTTACAATTGAGTGTAAGAGCGAAGATAGAACCCCACAAGTATAGGGAAGTTTTGACCTCGTCAGAGAGATAAGAAGTGGTGAGGAATCACGAAGCCAATATCAAAAGGAGTAGGAAGCCGGTAGCAGAGTCAATGGACTTCAACAGAGCAATATTGTAAACAACGCTAATGAAGGAACATCTGAGAATGACCTAGGGGATTCGAGAAAGAGAGTTGACCCTAAGGAAAAGGAATTGAGGGAGACAGAATGAACTAACAAAAGGGAAAGGGATTAACCAAGTAGTTGGTGCTTACCAGGAATTTTATGCCAGTAGAAGTATAAGAAGAGTGAGTACGAGATATTGAGGTAAGCCAACTGTAGACTAACCAATGTCAACGGAGGACGTGCAAGTGTTGCTGGTATTGGTGAGTTATGTGCCGTTAAGAAGAGATATTCGTGACTCTGGATTTATGAATTAGCCTTACCGATGCCTTGGAGGATTTCCTCAAGTAGGTAATGACAACCTTCTTTGATTAATTAAAGGCATGAAGAGAATTGTGTTAGAGATTTCTTATTGGCTGGTTAAGATCAAACTCCGGTTGAGTCAGAGAGTTTGGATCCGTGCTAGAAGAATTCCAAAATTAAACGGGAGAGGTCGTCTTACAATCATTATCTTAGTTCCTTAAGGCAAGTAAGGAAGGTACTTGGCATTTCACCCGGATAGGACTTATGGTGTAATTGAGAGGGAGAGTTCTAGGGTCAATCATTATGGACACACAGAAAATGTTCTTATAATTAATGGGTGACAACATAATTATCAAAGTAGCGCAGCAAAAGCGTGATGAGTCCTAACCCACAGAACAAGAAACTCGAGAGTACTGAAAATGACGTGTCAAGTTTAAGACGATGATAATTTGTGAAATGTATTTCGTTGGAAGGAACGTGCAATAGGCTACATGGAGTGATAATAAATTTTGTAGAGGAACTGTATCACCATCTAGATAGACGAGAAAGTATGGGCACACAGAAGTATAGAAAGAGTGTGGTATCCCATTATAGATCCAAGTGAAGCATGCCGACCTCGTCACAAGTTGGCAGACCAGTGAATTTGGAATTTGGTACCTAGTAGGGTACTTTAGAATGAGTTTCTTAAAGTAATGAGGAAGGAAGTAACGAAGTAATAAAGGTGTTGTGTAGGGTCTGCACTAACAAGCTCAAGGTGAGTAACTATCAAGCTGAATCGAAAGACATATAAGAAAAGGAAGCTATGGGAGTGTACTTACAAACCATTACCCGTACACATAGGAAACATAATCTCAAGAGTAGAGTATAAGGAGAATTTTATATCGGAACGGAGTCGAGTTGCGCTTTGAGTAAGAGGGATATTATAGGACACAGTGCAGTGTTAACAACTATTGAGTGGTGTGATTAAATAACGGTGATGTGAGATCACCTTGTATCTAATACCGTCATTCCGGACATATTGTATGTCACTCAAGACCTTGAAAAATACGTGAGAAGCCTAAGGTTGAGCTAACAATATATTAGATATCCATAAATATTATAATAATGCCAAGTGAATACAGATGATGACCACTAGATTGTGTCTCCACTACTAGACCGGAAAAGGGTAAAGGGATGATTCCTTACCTGAGGAATAAGATGACTGAGTCATATTAAAAGACAAGTGAGTCATGATACAAAGAGCATTAGGCACTTGGTGAAGTGCTGGCGGAGGTCCAAGACCTTTGGCCTGAGTGTGTAGTCAAGTAAACATAACGAAGGGAAGAAAGTTGACTAGGTTATTTTCTGTACGGTCATCAAAGGACCTGGAAGTGAGTTGCAAAATGTGACCACTTGAGGCTGTAAAGTGGTTTATAAGTGATTGATGGACTAGTAATCCTCACCCTATTGGAGAGTGTAACCCTAGTTTCTACGGATTCAGTTAGAGGTATACTTACCAGACAAAAGTTAGGACATCGGCTTAGAGAATCGGGCAATGAAGCCGGCTGATACCGGTGAGATATCTAGTTACCACACTAGAACGTGGTAGTAGGCACTTGTGAGGTCTCTACATGAAAAGATTTCAGAGTTAGTGGTTTTATAAAAAGCCGACGAGGCTACCAAGAATACTATGGATAGTATGAGACATAACCTTTCAGAGACCTTTGTGGAGATAGTTGTAATCTAGGGAACGACGAGTTAGGGCTTGACCCTATATTTGTGTTATGTTGTCTGACTGCTTGTTTATTTCATGCTTGAGTGCTTAGTCAGGATGTGTGTTATTGATGACCTTGATATGCGGGATACTTATATGTGGAAACGATGACTCTTGTGCGATAACAAGTTGATACATTAGATTCGTACCTTGAGAGTTGACCTTCTGACTGGCATACTTTAAGTTTCGGGGCGAAACTTATTCTAAGGGGGGATTGATGTAATACCCGGAAATATTTCTTTCGGCTATTTCGGAAACAAATTAGAACTCGACCGTTGTGACCTCTTTCCAGCGCTTTAGTTCTTTTGTATGACCTCTAATGTTACGAGTCTTCTTTTAAGTTTCGGGACGAAACTTATTTTAAGGGGGCACTGATGTAATATCCGGAATTTTTCATTTCATTTAATTCCGTAGCAAAACGGAGTTTAATCCGTTGATTTCCTCTATCTACCTAGTAGTACACTATCTCAAAATTTCATCATTTTATGTAACCTCACTTCACATAAAATGATAGAATTTTATATCAAACCCTAATCTATCAAACCCTAGTTTTATCATGACATGTCCTTGACAAAGTCATGACACCCCTTTTACGAGACCATGACGAGTTTTGACGAGATCAAGACAAGTTTATGACAAGGCCATGCATGGGCTTGGCAAGGTAACGACAAGTTTTGCCAAGGCCTTGACGAGGCCTTGACCACATCAGCCTTTCTTGTTTCAGCACATTATTGTGTCTAATTAGCTGTCCAGCCTTGTTTCTCTCATGCTGACGGGTTGGAGCAGCCCAAGAAAGACAGCCTGTTGCAGCTACTCCGTGCGGCCCGGGAAGCCAGCAGGCGAGGTGACTCCAGCCCATGACATGCCAGCCCAGGACACACAACCTAGTGAGAAGCGGACTGCTTGTGCCAGCCAGAAGCCCAGCGGATGCCGGCCCATCGAACAACAAGCCTGCTCCCCTTTTTCGTACGCTGAGTTGGAGATCTGCTTTGTAACAGCCCCGTAATTAACGCAGCATAATCCTTCTAGTTCAGCGTCACGTTCCCTTCCTTCCATCTACATTTAGAGCGTCTCACCTTGCCTTCCTTCTGCAGCAAAACGTGGCTCACGATCAATCTCTTCGACACAGCAACAACGCTGATCTTCGGCCTCCTCGACATCACCAAGAGTGGCACCAGCAACCCCTACACACGTGATCGACCCGGCGGAAGCGAGCATCCTTTTGCGACCCAGACGAACCGAGTAACCTGCGCAGAAGGCTCGTCCTGGTCCCTCCTTTCCTCCTGCACAAGTGTTACGCTAAGATCGTGATGCGCAAATGGGTTTTAAATTTATAACTCGAACTAAATCCTAACTACCTAGCAAAACCCGCAGTGTACGGGACGTTTGTAGAAGGGATAGTATTCCGAGGTCGAACACAAAGACTAAGGTGAAATTGATTCGATTTGTGATTGAGTTTAGTAAAGACCTAGGTTGAAAGAAAAGAAAGAAACAAAGAAATGAAGATCTCAAATGTTTTTAGTTGGTTTTTGGTGATCAATCAAAGATCACAATTCATGCAAAGTAAACAATCAAACTAAACTAAGAATCAACACAAATAAACAAGCTAAACAAGGTAATAATCAAGGAAAGAAAAGACGGATTCTAGGGGTTGGAAGTTCCGGTTATGGCATAGGACTCAAGTTATCTATTCATTTCTTGGATTAACTATGATATATTGGGATTAAGCGTTTCTAGATTGGGATCAATTACCGGGTAGGTCTCATGGTCCAACTAGTCCACTCCTAAGGTCTCATCACCGGGTAAGTCTCTAAGAACCTAGGGATAGGAATTCTACACAAACCGGATTGTTAGCTAGGGATCTAACCTATCCTTACCGGGTAAGTCTTGGAAAGGGTAGTCCTAAACAACTATCCTAGCACACCTAATCCAATGGCCCTAAGGGTTGTTATCTTTGGAATCTAAGAGTAAGGATTACCGGGTAAGTCTCTCCTAACACTTAGTTACTAACACTAGGTCACCCTAGGGTAGATTAAACTCAACAAACACTTAGGATTTCAACATTCTATAGATCTAAGACAAGATCCATCGGGCCAGGGAAAATCACGGTTTGTTCTACCTAAACCACGGCCGTGGTCAGACAAGAACTACCCGTGATTCTTAATAGCAGCTACGTTCATACACACAAGTCATCCAAAGGTAAATCTAAGTCCGTCCTATCATAGCCCTAGCCATAACCATCCTTTCCTTACCCTAGAACCACATCAATTTAGCCTACAACGTTCATAATAGAAATCGAAACAAACAAACAAACATAAAATCATGACATCCATTTGCAAGATAATGAAGGAAAAGAGATGGACAAGTGAACTAAAGCAAAACCAAGCTGAAAATAGAATTAGAGTAACTCACAATCCTTCCAAAAGAAGGTTCAAATGATTCATACAACTCTTAGAAATAGAATCCGGAATTCTTCACTACAAAACTATCAAGTGTGGTAATGGTGTGTGTTCTTCTCCTCCTCTTCAATGGAGCTCTTCTTCTTCCTCTTTGACACTTTCCTTCCTAGAAATACTTCTTGTTGAGAGAATATTTTTGTTAGAGGATAATGGATAATGGAGAGCTGCTCCAAGATATCTCTCACAGCCCATGAAGGACCACTTTTATAACAAACTTGCATGAGCTGGCCATGAGAGTCGTGGCACAGCTGTCACAAGAATCTGGCAAAATCCACGGGTGATTCCACGGCCGTGGAGTGTCAGAGAACCGTGATTCTGTGCAGAAACTTCGCCTTGGATCATTAAGCTGTGATTTGGTGCATGGCTTGTGTTGGCAAGGCTCCATGAGTCCTCCTTAGCCTTTAGCTTGTGTCCTAATGAGTCCGAGGGTGTGTCATCTAGATGAACGATCCTCAAACGCATCGTTTTTGCTCCTAAATCTCCCGAAATACCTATAAAACACGCACAAGTCCGTGTAGACGTCTATCTCGGCAAAATACATGAATTGAGTGCAAAACGTCGTGAACTAGTGCTAGACCATGCATGAATGAGTGAGAAATCTATCTAAATGTTACTCTAAAACTAAGTCATAAATCGTGTTATCAACAAGGTATCGACAGATAGATCTACAGCCTCCTCTTCATGCGACGTACAGACTGGTGGGTCGATTGCAGCTTCACCTTGCTTCCGTAGGGACTCCCTCGATCCAGCAATCCCAACGCAGCAGCGACAACGCAGGCCCATAGTTCATCCTTTGTCTCCCTCCACTTCTGAGTGACGACAGGAGCATCAACAGCCAAGGGCACGGATCTGCAGCTGCTGCTTTTACCCTGGACTAACACCCCATCAAGACCCACTCGGTAACAACCCTCTGTACACCTTTCTGTTCAGGCCGTCCTTCCCCTTTGAGTTCCCTCCTTCTAACCTACTGCACAATCTTACAGGAGGCGATTTCACCTCTCTTTTGTGTTGATCTGTCGTGCAACCCTGTCGAGTTATTCGTTCTCCCATCCAGTTTCAGCAAGCTTCAACAACCTTGGTACTAGGTGAGGGTTTCTTGTCTTAGTTCAAATTCTGTAAAGGTAGAGAACTGATGTTTGATCCAGTTAGGTTTGGTGGTCAAGTGTAGGAAATGGACTTAAGACCTTGGACTAATAAGTAGTTGGATTAGAAGAGTGTATCAAAAATTTGTAGAATAAATCTGCTGTAAATAAATGGTGTTTTCTTCAGTTTTGAAGTGAGGAACTGCCTAGCTTGTAGACCAATGTTAGAGAGTTCGGATGATGATCCACCGTTGAAATTTTAATAGGTAATAGGTGGATGTATGTAGTTTACTGTATTAAAATTTGAGAAGAAATGAACGGTCGGATTAGAAGTTATAAGCTCCCAAAGTAGGATAGTTAAGCAGTTTTTGCAAACTTTGAAATATTGGCTAAGTATGAGAAATGTAAGTGTTGTAACCAACTTTGAGAATTTTTATAGAAATAATGGATGAACAGTTTTGAGAAATTCTTGCTCCTAAGGATAGATGGAACATCATAGTTGATCTAGAGAATTATTTCGGAATTTTTTTTTAAGCTTTTACGAATTTCATATTTGAAGCCGAAGTTGGACCTTTACGATCTTTCGGAAAATAGGAAAATAGGTAAAATGCCAGTTTGTAACCAAAATAAACTTTAGGAGTTAGAATATGACTTTATAGTCTCAAATAAGAGTTAGACAAGAATTGTAGAAATTCTGGAGGTTTCGGGACTAAGGGTAAAATAATCATTTTACCATAAATTAATATTGTAATCAGTTCTGTCCTATTACGATCTTCTATCTTAGAAGTCTTAGACTTCTAATTACGTTGGAGTGTGCTAATGCACTTATCTCCTTTGGCAGGCAACTGAGTTGCTACAGTTACAGAGCAAGTTTGGTTTACAAAGAATCGAGATTTATAACAGGTAAGTCCTTTGGGCTTACTTAGCTGACTTCTGAATATGAGCATGAATGATGATAGTGGTCTGTGATTGAAATGTTTAGAGTTACAGGTTGTGATAGATATTTACCGACCTATACTTGGCCTAAGAGTAACGGGCGGTGGCATTCTACTCAGTTAGCTTGAGGGCGCTGAGGGTTTCTTTAGGGACTACTCCACACTCGGTTTGTAGTGATGCTACCGGCGGAGGTAAGCTAGACCTACACCCAGTTGGATATGGAACGGAAGCGAGAACTCTTAAGAGTTCTCGTGCCGCAACTGTAAAATTGATTAAGATGAATCACCTAAATAATAGATAATAAACGGTTAGGTGCCAGCATGATGTTGTTTATCTTTCTTTTTTTTTGCGTGTATTTGTGTTGTTGTTATTCTACTTATATTTGGATAGTTAGCTAACGGTTTATCCGTGTTGTAGATCTGTAGAGAGAAATAGTTGCAGAGAGATTTGGGACGTATGGTCAGCCGGGTCCACGTACTCATTAGATGGGGACGGGGGAGTCGCATGTTATGTATCTTTATATATGTTTGTAAGGCTGTCACATGTGTACTTTCATACCATTAAAAATATTATGTTTTGGAAATTGTTTTAATTACATTTGTGCCTTGTTGTAAGATCTTAGTAAAGTTGTTATTAAACCAAGGTCGGGACCCATTGTGAGGTCCTAACCAGTAGCTCCCCGAGTTCCAAGAACTTGGGGTGTTACAACATGGTATCAGAGCTCTGGGTTGACAACAATGGCACTTGAAATCTTCTGAAAAGACCGAATGTATAAAATAACTAGAACCCGAAAGGAGTCTAAGATTTTCTAAACGGATTTCTGTTTTTACACACGTGCATAGTCGGGTTGTTGGGTTAGTAGTACGTTGGACCACCATCGTCTCCGTGGATCTCTGCAACTTGGAATGATAGGTGAGTTAGTATATAGACTTATATGGATATGTTTTAGTGTAAGGTTATATATATGTGTATGTGTGGCATGTTAGTATCCTAAAGGATATCTTGTATTCTTTAGTTGTGATATCATGAAGTGATTAGCGCCTCATGATAAATCGGTAACAAATTTGAAGAGTTTTCCACACGAGATAAGGGATTCAGACCAGGATGGAGTATGATACTCTGGTGGACGTCCTGGTGACCTTATAAATCATCCGAAGAACGGGTGGGCAAAGCAGTAAAGATGTTGAGATAACTTTTACCACCAGTACAACTGGATGAGAAAGAAGTTTCTGAGTCAGCCTAGATAGAAGGAATTAGAAGTCATGCAAGGGACGTTGTCAGATGAAGCGGAAAGATGAATTAGAAGAACAATGCAAGAGACGACAAGAGCGTAGAATGGAGATAATAATGGAAAAAACAAGAAGCATATAGAACGGGGTACAACCAAGAATGACGGAGTAAAGGACGTTACAATCAAGGCGGACGCCGCCATATGCAAGCATAGGCTTGAGAGTACAAGGAAGATAGGGTGTTGACTCAATTGTGAGACTTGAAGGAGTACAAAGACAAACATTGACAAATGAGTTTAAAGACGTGAAATAAATTGCATCATCATAGGGGCAGTTTAAATTACTCAGAGATGCAAGAGTTTCAAGAAATCATGACGTAAGTATCAAATACAGTAGAAGCCTGAAATTAAGACAACGGAATTCTATAAATGTGGCATTACGACAAAACACTCGATAAAGGGAAGAATGTGGGAAGGTGATTTTTGGTGGACTAAAAAGTCCACAATAACTTCTCATTCACATAAAGATCTAAGTTACCAACATCAATGGTCATATCAGAGAACCACAAACGGACGATAAACAAAGTAAGAAGAATTGAAGACACGCTTACAAGTTATCGTGGAAAACTTAATAAACCCTTTGAAGACAGATGAATGTTAGGACTAGACTCAGAAGAGTATCGTGATTCCATAAGAGAACAAGAGAAGTGCAGACTTGGAAGGAGTTGGAGGAGTGTTAACCAAGAAATTGGAGGAGATAGATTTCACCAAGTGTATCAAACTTCAAGAGATCAACACAAATACTTGGAAGGAGTTGGATAAGGAACGGAGGCGAGAACTCTTAAGAGTTCTCGTGCCGCAACTGTAAAATTGAATAAGATGAATCACCTAAATAATAGATAATAAACGGTTGGGTGCCAGCATGATGTTGTTTATCTTTTTTTTTTCCGTGTATTTGTGTTGTTGTTATTCTACTTATATTTGGATAGTTAGCTAACGGTTTATCCGTGTTGTAGATGTGTAGAGATAAATAGTTGCAGAGAGATTTGGGACGTATGGTCAGCCGGGTCCACGTACTCATTAGATGGGGACGGGGGAGTCTTCCATACGTCATGCATGTTATGTATCTTTATATATGTTTGTAAGGCTGTCACATGTGTACTTTCATACCATTAAAAATATTATGTTTTGGAAATTGTTTTAATTACATTTGTGCCTTGTTGTAAGATCTTAGTAAAGTTGTTGTTAAACCAAGGTCGGGACCCATTGTGAGGTCCTAACCAGTAGCTCCCCGAGTTCCAAGAACTTGGGGTGTTACACTTGCTGATGCAATGACTATACAAATGGAAGCTCAAATACCCGACATGTAAGCCAATTGACCTACAAGAATGTAAAAGTATCAACTGTCAACCTTGTTTATTTTTGAAATAAAGGAACCTACAATGTGTAAAGCCAAGAATAATGCTTAATCTCCATATAATCAAAGCAGTAATAACTATTAACAAATATGACTTTTGCCAAAAATAAATTAAAAAAACATGTAAAATATACTTTCTAAAGGGGCTAGTTTTCACTAATTTCAACCCATAATCCCCATTAAAACATCCAGAAACAATTATGTACAATTTCCTTTATTTTGTACATCAATTTTTGGACTTTTCTCTAATTTTGCAAAAATTAAATCTACTAGGTGTTGTGGTGCCTTGAATATGGCCAAAATTAACTAAAATCAAGGAAACAAAACAAAATGAAAGAATGTCAAATTGATGATCATCATTCTAAGCAATCGTGCAATATGTTGTGTAATATGTTGATTCACTAGAGTAAAAAAAGATAAACAGCGTACTGCTGAACAATCAAATTGATGATCACCATTCTATGCAATTGTGTAATACTCTAAACTGAACAATATACAAATCAACGGTTTAAAATGAATAAAAACTCCTTTCCAGACAATCTCAAAGCCATAAAGCTAGAGAAACTCAATTCAGACACCCCTACACCAAGAAACATTTGTCTTAAACTATGAAAAATAGATAGAACAATCCATAACCAAAATAAAGTAGATATAGCAAGCCATAAAATGTAGAAAAACTCAATTCAAGGAACCTTAAACTGAAGAAACATTCCATTATGGGAAAATGAAGGAAAATGCAAATAGAAGTTAATGTAGTTTTACTCTAAGATGAATGAAATTTCAATCAATCCCCAGAATTTGAAATCATTTGAAGATGGAGAAAAGAGTTTTACCTGTTAAAAGCCAAAATAACTTGAATCCTTGACAAATTTCGGTGAAATCCCTAACTTTCTAGGGTTAATTCTGAGACAAAAAATTTCCAAAACTTCTTAATCTCTGGGACACTACTACGCATGAGCTTATGGAAAGGAGAAAAAAAATCGATTACTAAACGATGCATCATCTTCCAAACACTAGACTTCCAAAACATCCCAATGTATACAAAGCATCATCAACTTCATCTTCCTTCTTTATATTGGTTTGACCAAAAATTGAAGAAATAAACAATTGATAATCGAAACATGGTTTGGAGGTCTCTTTTCTTCGTCAAAAAAGGGAAGAGTGATTGAAACAAACCTCTCGCCGGAATGGAAGCGTCACGCTGTAGTGGGAAGACGAACGCCGGAGCTCTCTTTTCTTTGTCGAAGAATCGGGGCCAGTTGGGAAGATGTGAGAGAGTGTTATTCTTATAAACGGTAAATGAATAAAATAATAACAATAGTAGGGGCATAATGGTTTTTTTGTTTTTATAAACACTCACAAACACACACAAACCCTCACTTGAACTAGTATTTCAAAACACTGGTTATAAACCATTGCACTAGTGTATATAATCCAGCCAAACAACTATAAAAGTTTAAAACACTCATAAACACTAATATGCACTAGTTTAAAACCCTCACTTGAACTAGTGTGTGCAGTCAAACACACACTTAGGTTGTGTTTGACACTAAACTATAAACGCTAGTGTAAAGTGTTTACTAATGTTTGCAGCTAGTATTTTGGTGAAATACTTGTTTTTAGTGTTTTAGAAACACTAAACAGTGTTTGACCATTTGAATGCCAAACACTAGTGTACGTGCAATAGTGGGGAAGGGGTTACCGATTTTCCTCTCCAAACTCATTGCTTTCTTTCTTCTTCTGGTGTGTTGGGCGACAAGGTGAAAGTTAACTCGAAGGCAACTATCGCCGGATTATCCCACTTCTCCTCGTCTTCAGATCCGTCTTCACCAGGTTAGTCGATTAACATTTTAGGGTTTCAGTGTTCATCAATTTAGGGATTTGCACAGTTTTTTGAATTCAATGGCTTGTGGTCGTCTTCACCAGGTTAGGGATTCATGTATGATCGTTCCCTCACCATTTCCCTCTCCATTTGACAAGCTTTTTTGAATTCGATGGCTTGTTTCCCATGTTTTTGGACCGAATTTAGGTACCTATTGATAGTTTCACATGTCTAATCATTCCTCCACCATTTTCCTCACCATTTGACAAGCTTTCATGTTTTGTATTCTAATTCATTGTTGTTGACAAGGTTGTTGATAGTTTCTGGACCGAATTTAGGGTTAATTTGTTGTAATTGTAAACGTACATTTGAAGTTTTATTGGTGATCGATCCCTCACCATTTCACAAGGTTTCATGTTTCACATGTTGCTTTGTTCACTTCCCGCACTTTTTTCACCTCTGCTACTTTGACTGACTTGTGAATGTCCATTACAAGTATTTATTTGTGAACAAGGCTTCCTGTTATGTATTGTAATTCATTGCATTTTAACTACTTTGATCTTTGAGTTCTAGATATTCTATGAGAGGACTTTCATGCTTGTGTTGGTACTTTTGGATATTCTATGTGATCAAGCCTTGTTAAGTTTGATGATCAAAGAAGGGACTTTTATGCTTGTAGTTGATTTTCCTCTCCAAACTTATTGCTTTCTTTCTTCTTCTAGTGCGTTGGGCGTCAAAGACTTTTCTGGAGATTTTGGACATTCTGTGATCAAGCCTTTCTATGTGATCAAAGAAGGGACTTTAATGCTTGGAGTTAAATATATTTGACATTTCGGACTGAATACTTGTTGATGATTGCATTACATAGACTTTGATCTATTTAGATTTTTTATAGTAATAGAGGACTTTATGATTGCATTTGACATTTTTATGACAGTACTTTTATATGGCTATGTTGGTTGTTGCACTTGATAGAATAGTCAATTTTATGGATAGTCAATAGTATGACAGGATATGGTTGTGTTGGTAGTTTTGGATAGTCAATTTATGACAAGATATGGTTGTGTTGGTAGTTTTATGATAGTCAAATGAGAGGTTATCGAGTATCCTAAATCAATGATGATTACAATGACAATTGCATGCTTGTATTACTCAATAGTCTTGTTTGTGATAGTAAACAAGATACTACCATTTATGAGATTTTATATGACAAAATAGTTGCAGTTGACAGTATGCTTGCAATGACAATGACAGAATAGTCAAATCTACCAATTTTATGACATTTACATACTTTGATCTATCTTGTTTATCACAGTTTATGACAAGTTTGACCCCATTTTATGACAGTTTATGACAGAATAGTCAAATGAGAGGTTTTAGTGCATTTCTCATATGACAGTAATAAAGAAAAATCTACCAATTCTTTGCATTTCTCATTTGACAGTAATAGAGGAAAATCTACCAATTCTCATCTATTGGATATTATGTGATCAAGGTTGTTGACAATAATAGTGCATTTCTCATATGACAGTTTATGAGGGAATACTGACATTTTATGACAGTATGGTTGTAGTTGACAATATTCCTGCATTTGAACTGTCAATTTAAATTTCTTGCTTACATACGTGTGAATTTGATAATAATAAAAATGACAATTACATGCTTGTAGTTGACAATTTTATGATAGATTATTGATATTGTTGCAGAGGTAATGAATGATGATTACAATTTGTTGTGTGTGTGATAGGTAACAATGGACGACAACTCAAGTTATGACAGCGGTGATCCTGAGTACTACAACTGGGAAGAGGGGATATAGATGGAAGATGCTGATCCCATCGAAGATGAGATGTTAGCATACGCCTTTGATGATTGTGGGGCCTCATCAAGTTTAAGGGACTTTGTGGAAGGGCTACGTGAAGATAAGAGAAGAATGAATTATGAATGTCGTTTGCTACGCATGAGGGAAAGGGAGAGTGATGTTTCTATTGAGTCATTTAGACTTTAGCTTACTCAAGAGAAAGAAATGAACAAGATGATTAAAAGAAAAAAAAATTGTGTAAAAGCATTTGTTTGGGACTTAGTTACCGGAATGGCACTTGTTTCTTATGTAATGTACTATTAGCTACCAGAGTAGTACTTGTTTCGTATGTAATGTACTATTGTTGTTCTATTTTAAGATTAACTGACAATGTACCAGTTTGGATATGTATTGCAATGATCTTTTCCTTACATTTCCTTTGATATATGATGATATGAATCATTAAACAACAACAAAATGAAACACAGAATAGTCAAATGTCAAACTAATAAAAGTTTACATAACAATGACAAACAATGTCAAGTTCTTGCATAAATTCTCAACTATCTCGAAAGTAAAACTTGCATATAATAGTGGGAAACAATAATGTCAAATACTAATAAAAGTTTAACATTCCTTGTTGCATTCCAAATAGCCGAAACAATACGGTCTCGAATTGAACTCATTCCTCTACCACTGACATTGATGTCCTCCACTTCTTCTACGTCATTATGGCTCGTGCTTGCCAACTCCTCGTCATCTTCTGATAAGTCATCATAGTCTGAGTATAAGCGAATGAAGTTATGTAAGGCAAAACAAGCAAGATGGATGTCAACTTGTGTGTAGTCCGGGTAACATGACATAGCAGATAACAACTTCAATCTCTTCTTTAAGATTCCAAAACACCATTTGATACAGCTCCGTAGAGAAGAGTGTGCCTGGTTAAATGCTTTCTTTTTGTTGCTTGGTGGCTCGGTATCAAATTGGTTTAGGTGATAGCGTATCTTCGAATACGACACTAGAAATCCCGGTCTATCTAGATAACTCTTGTCACATAGATAATACTTCTCCGGTGGTGGATGTGGGAAGTTGAGATCGGGGTTGCATATGACATTATCGAGAACCTTCGCATCATGAGCGGACCCTTCTCATCCAGACAACACAAAAGTGAACAGCATATTAAAATCACACACGGCAAGAACATTGAAAGTGACTACATATTTCCGGCCGACGAAAGGAACTTGTGAGACTTCTTCTATGCATGCACTTATATGAGTACCATCAAGACACCAATGCAATCTTGAGAATAATGTATGTTTGCATTAATAGTATTCCTTATTGTAACAATCATGTAAAAGAGTTGATATGGTTACCTTAAAGTAATCCTTGTATCTCGGGTCGACAACAATGTGCGTAGGGGTTCTAGGAAAATTTGGATTTTGTGGTCGGATAATATCTCCTGCAAGTTCACACCCTTCATGTCCACGACCAGTAATAGAATTTAGAACGCTATGGAATGCACGAACAGAACACCCTTGTGCAAGAGTGTATAAGAACAACGCAACTTTTTCAATGACCGATACCTCTCTAGATGGTGTTAGGCTGTAACTATGCTCTAAATCGTTGCACATACGCAAGAAAACCTCGACATCCATTCTGAACATAGTCACTGTGCGAATGTGATGACCACTTCAGATCTCCTCCATCCATAATCTTCCTCGGTCATACCCAGTGTAACAAGGCTCCTTGTACATGTGCTTGTAGAAGTGATCGGCTGCAGTTGCATATTATTTTTGCAACTGTTGGTGAACTGACATGAATTTTAGAGCACGTGTCTGTCTAGACCTCAAGTCCTTGTCACTACCATCACTATCACTACTACTTGTTGAACTTGACATTTTTGAACTTGATAATGTAAACCTGTAAATATATAAACAAGCATTAAAAATTAAGGTTAAAGAACAACACCTTTAAAAGACTCTGAAGTTACCAACCAAACAAATGAAATTCATTGCATAAAAAAAATAAAATCCTTAACATTAACATCCGGACATTGAAATTGTCAACCACACAAGGGAAATTAAGTGCATAAATAATAAAATCCTTAAGGTTAGAATCCGAAAACAATAGAAAGTACATCACAATAAACTCTGCTCATGCTCCTATTTCAACCAATTGTATCTTTTCTGATCATCCCCCAAGTTCAGGATTAACTGCATAGCTTTCTATGAGTTGGTCTTTGAAAGTGTGAAACACCACAGTGGACTTCCATCCACGACCAAGTTGTTCTGCACCATCCTCTCAACAATTTCCAATACCTTCTGAAGCATTATCTTGTTCTCTTTGGCCTTAGATGTAACCTCGTCCTGGAAGAGGGTCGTCAACCTATCACTGGTCTCCTGTGAACCGTCTAGAAATGCTTCCAACTTTGATGACCCTATAGACTATCTTCGTTTTCTCTTCAACGGGCCCTTGTCTTTCTTACCCCTACTTGGCGTTGGAGGTTATGCAAAATGTTCCGGCTCAACATTCACATCAGTTGGAATTCCTGAGTAGCTAGATCCTCCACCTTCATTAAACGTACCAACAAAATTACGGAAAAATTCATCACCATCTCCTTCCCCTTCACTTAAACCGAAGTCCTCCTCATCTGCAAGCGGCATACGCTCCGGACTTGGCTCACGAACCATTCCAGATGACATGGCTAGACGACCAATTGCTACACTTTTAGCAAAAAGTGAAGTCAATAACTCTTCATAATCCGCATCCATTCCCTTATTTTTGTATTTCTTACAGTTTCCATCTTCCTACAACACATAAAAAACACATCAACTTATTACATACAACATTACTCATATAATATTCACTTGTTTTTGAGAAAAACATATATAAATACAAGCCAATTACCTTTATCTTCCTTTCCCACCATTCATTGGAAGCCGAGATCATTCGAGTATTTTTGTCCCAACCTAGACCCGTCTCCGAATTCCTAAGCATTTTCCACGCCTTATATTCTTTTTTCATTGACTTGAATTTATTCCTACAAAAATCTCTGCCACCATTCTTCCCACACTTACTTAAATGTAGGATTAATAATCTTCCAACTGTACGCTTGTTTGCTTCCGTTTTTCTTTTGGTATTCAATTAAAATCGTCACTAGGAGTCTCAAAAGCTCATCGGTCTAGATAAAATTTGGACCCCTAGTTCTACTTTGGGAAACGTTATTGTCATCCATCTACACTCTACAATAGATTCATCCTTTAGTTTATTTTCATCAAATCCAGAGTTATGAAATAACTTAAAACATTACTACAACAAACACATTTTGGTGTACATCAATGAAGGTAACTAACTCACTTTTTACACTACAAAAACACATTATCAAAAAAACTATTGGTAGTTGTCAATTCCCTTACAGTCCCTCAAGACTACATAAGGACTTTTCAGTCCAACAGTTCAAGCATAACATTCTGTTGACAAGAGAGAACATAATAATCAAATTAAACATCTCACAATCTACATAAGGACTTTTCAATGACACAATTCAAGCATCATACACACATGACATAATAAATTTACACCATGGCTTGACAAGTTGACAACTAAGGATTTTATAGCCACTGTCATAAGATAATAGCCATTGTCAAAAGGATTTTACAATCACACAATTCAAGCATCTCACAATCTGCATAAGGATTTTACACCATGGCTTCGCAAGTTGACAACATAATAATCAAATTTAATTATAGCCACTGTCATAAGGAATTTCAGTCCAACAGTTGAAGCATAACATTCAACTTGATGCAAGTTGTTGAAGATTATATAGCCACTGTCAGAAGGTTAAAAATGCCATCTACCCTCACTGGAATTCAACTTCTGTAGATTATAGCCACTGCATAAGGATTTTATAGCCACTATCATAAGAATTTTACACCATGGCTTCTGCTTTATGTTTTTGTTTTTAGGTTGTGTACAGGAGTGTTGGTCTATTTCAAAATTTACTTTGATCATATGTAAACTAGGACAAAACCAAGGTCATTATTGAACTATCAAAGGTAATCCTGTCTAACCTGATCACTGTAGAATCTATAACACCCCAAGTTTTGAGAAATTGAAGCACTACGGGCTAGGACCGCACAATGGGTCCCGACCCTCAGAGTAGCAAACGGATCTTACAACAAGGCACAGACGAATGAAAACCAAAACTTAATATAAAACAAAAGGTTTAAATAGAAGAAAACACAAAAGCTCCACAGCCAGGTCAAAACAAAAGGGAAACAACAAACGAAACAAAAACTCAATCCCGTCCTATAATGTACGGGAACCCCGGCTGACCACACCCTCCGGATCACTCAGCAACATCCTGAATCTGCGGAACATCTACAACGACGGTATAAACCGTTAGCTAACATTCTAGGTATAAGCAAGAGTGTAAAGGCACAAACACACATAAGGTAAAGAAAACACATAGCATGCTCACACATCAACCGGTTATTATCTTTCATTAAGGTTATCCATTACTAACTCAACTTCTTTTGTCACACGAGAATCTCCCGAAACTCGCCTCCGCTTCCGTCTACCAATAGGAATAGATCAGTACTATCCGTTACCTACGGGTCTGGGTTGCAAGAGCATATTCCAGTCTCCTGTAGAACTAGACAAGTGGTCACCGCCCGATTATAATACACTTGGGCCAATTAAGGTTAACAAAGGGTGAATCCTATTTCCAATTATCCGTTATAAACATGATAACAACACAAACAAGCCAATACATTCCAACTAATACACGGAATGAAGTTAAGTAAGTCCAAGGGACTTACCTCACACGAAGGTAACACAAGAGATCAGCGAACAACTCAGAAACACACAAGGAAGCTCAGTTTCCCTCAAAAAAGGAGCAAGGAAATCCTGTATGAACAAGCAACACGAATCAGGAACGGAACGGTTGCTAGAAGTTTATGACTTCTAGTCTCAACGATCTCTAAGAGATCAACACATGCTAAGGGCTCAACCTTAGTCTTACAACAACTTAGGGGAACAAGGAACAACCATAAGGAACCAAGAAAGGAACGAGGAAAGGAAGGAAGTAAGCAACTCACCAAAGACGGGAGCTACTGTAGAGAAAACCGCAGGGGCGGCTGGACTGAGGCACAGGGGCGGCTCTGTGCAGGCGCAAGGGCGGCGGCGTGACAGAAAGTGTTGTCGGCTTTCTTCTTCGACAAAACTCGCAGCAAGGGCAACCAAAGCTCGAACCTTTGGCTCCAACACGTCAAGACTCAACTCCAAAGAGCCTGAGAACAACGATACATCAACAACGGGAAGCCAACAAGAATCAAGGTTCAAACTTGATTTTTGGAGAAGAAGAACAAAACGAAAGGAAGGAAGCATGTTGCAGTACAAGAACGTAAGGAGGAGCAAAGGATGAAGAACTTACACGTTCAACAGGGTCGCAGGAGGCAAGGGACGGCTGCAGCTCTCTAGGGTTTGAAGACGATAGCAAGAAACGGGAAAAAGGAGGAAAGGAGGGAATATATAGAGAAGGGTTGGAAGGGTAGAAGGAAGGGACGTCTAGGGTTAGGAGAATAGAAGGAAGACGGGCCAAAAGCCCAAGGATGGAATAAAATAGGAGAAGACGAAGATGAAACAGCCCGTAGACGGGCTGGGCCTAGCCGCACCTGCGGCTGGGCTGTAATACCCGGAAATTTAATTTCCGGTAAATCCCGATTCATCATAAACCTTGTCATATTATGTGAAGAGTTAAGCACATATAATGCTTTTATCAACTTCTATAATTTTATGTGAGGCTTCAATCTTCTTACTTAATCCTTAGTTTTATAAATCAACACATTTTATTATTTTATGTGGAATTTTTACACACATAAAATATATTTATCTTCCTTAGAGTTTAATTCTTGAAAAATTAAAGGTCATGGGCTATTTTTTTTTTTGACAACACTCAACAAGGCCTTCCGGGCCCATTAAGAAAAGAAGCAATTACGTTACTTCTCGGCCTCCTTCCCTCTTGCCCTAGTTCAGATTTCACGTAACCCTTGCCTCCCTTCCCTTCCGTTCTATCTCTTCTACCGTAGCAGCAACGCAGTGTGCCAGGGTTGCGAGCAAGTCTTCAGCTCCCTTCTCCTCGAGTGTACCCATGGCTGTGAGCAGGTCTTCGGCTCCCTTCTCCTCGAGTGTACCCATGGCTGCGAGCAGGTCTTCGACTTCCTTCTCCTCGAGGTAGCGAGTCAAAACCAACAGCAGCGGCACCCTCAGGATGGACTTCTTCCCTTCGAGCCAGCAACAAGTGTAGACGCTCCTATTTCTATCTAAACATCGATCTTCTCAGCCCTTGCGAACAACAACAGCAGCTGGTTCTACGTTCTTCACCCTTCGAGTCATAGAATCGAGTAAGATCCTTATCCGTCCTTCCTTAGTCCTTCTCTTCTATCAATCCCTAACATATATATGCTGATGTGAGCATCCTTTGTGTCTTCAATCAGTCCCTAACAGCCTCGGAAGATAGCTTGAAGAGCTGAGGCGTTTTTTGAGTTTTCGGAAGTGAAAAACAGCCAAATTCGGGTCACGATTTGAGTATGTTATACTCCTCCTTTGTTGCTGAATTTTAGATATATTGTATTCAGTAGTACATAGTAGATGATACTAAAATTTGAGAAGAATCGGAGTTACGGTTTGAAAGTTATGATGTTCCAAAGTGGACGCCTCATGCAGTTTTAATAAATGTGCTGAGTGTTGGGAAAAACAGCAGGTGATGCTGTTTTGTGAGATGGTTTTTATTAAGTTATTGATCTCCGTTGGGCTTGAATTTTGGATATGATATAGTTGACATATTTTTGTAGAACATATTAAAATTTGAGAGGCATCCAGCGAGTGGTTTGGGATTTATAATTTTTCCAAGATTGAGTCGTAAGCAGTTTTTCTGTTGTGCTGAAATTCGATTTTGTGAGATAGTTTTAAATAGGATTTTGATCTCCTTTGTGGCTGAATTTTGGATATAATATATATAAGACTTTATATTAGAACATATCAAAATTTGGGATAAATCCAGCGAGTAGTTTAGGAGTTATGATTTTTCAAAGTTAAGATAGTGTGTTGCTTGTTAAGTGTTGTACCCAACTTTAGAAATTTTTGTAGAAGCGATGCTTTAACATTTTTAAGAAATTCTTTCTCCTATGAGTAGATAGGATATCATAGATGACCTAGGGAATTATTTCGGAATTTTTATAAGATTATTCAAATTTTATATTTGGAGCTGTAGTTGGACTTTAGTGACTTTTCGAGAAATAGAAAATGGGTAGTTTTCCTAGTTGTTACCTAAAATCATCCTAGGGAGTAGAATATGGTTAGTTAGCCTCAAATTATAATGTAAGTACATATTCCGAGTTTTTGGAAGTTCCGGGACTAAGGGTAAAATAGTCATTTTACCTTAAATAAACACTGTAATAACTTGTGCACATAGAATCGTATATCTTAAGAGTTTTAGACTTATAAGTATCCAGGGAAATGTGTTGACCCACGTGCCTCCTCTGACAGGCAACTGAGTTCTGCACTTACGGATTTAGTGGTGGTTAAGAGAGAGTCGAGATTTGGTTCTGGTAAGTCCACGGACTTACTTAGCTGGCTTCTTGCATGTGTGTGATGTGTATTAGTGGTGTTTGCTAGTTAAGATAAATAACGAAACCGGAATAGGCCGACGTTAGTATATTGTGTAATTGACCCAAGTGTATGACAACGGGTCGTGACATCATCTACCTAGCTCTTGCGAGAGTCTAGGAGGTTCCCTGTGACCAGCCCAGTCCGGTAGACGGTCAAATGCATTAGTACCATTCCGCGTTGGTAAACGGGGACAGGGGCGAGGTTTGGGAATCCCTCGTGTCACAAAATAAGTATCATTAGTAATAACCTATCACCTAATTAAAGATAATAAAAGGATTGAGTGTTGCATGTTGATTGTGTATGTTGTGTGTTTGTGCTTTTACCTTTATACTTATGCATAGAATGTTAGCTAACGGTTTTATACCGCTTGTAGATGTCTTGCAGGTTAAAACAGTTGTAGAGAGATCCGGAGGAAATGGTTAGCCGGGTCCACGCACTTATTTAGTTGGGGACGGGATGTCTTTTGTTCTTCTTATGGTCGTTTTGGTACCTTTGCTTTGTAAGGCTGATACATACTCTTCATGTATATATTGTTTAAAGTTTTCAAATGTTTTAAATACTTTTGTGCCTTGTTGTAAGATCCAAGTTAAATTGTTGTCAAACTAAGGTCGGGACCCATTGTGAGGTCCTAACCAGTAGCTCCCCGAGTTCTCAGAATTTGGGGTGTTACAATATGGTATCAGAGCTTTGGGTTGGCAACAATGGCACTTGAAATCTTCTGAAAGACCAAATGTATAAAATAACTAGAACCCTAAAGGGGTCTAAAATTTTCAAAACGGGATTTATGTTTTCACACGCGTGCATAGTCGGGTTGTTGGGTTAGTAGTACGTCGGACCACCATCGTTCTCCGTGGATCTCTGCAACTTGGATCGATAGGAGTTAGTATATAGACTTGTTATGATGTTTCTTATTATATGTTATATACATGTGTATGCTTAGTTTGTTAGTATCCTAAAGGATATTTTATATCCTTTAGTCGTGATATCACGAAGCGATTATTGCCTCATGATAAATCAACTACGGACTTGAAGAATCTCCAACACGAGGCAATAGAATCGGACCTTGAATTGAGTATTGTACTCGGGTAGGCTGCTTGGTGATCCTTACAAATTATCCAAAGAACAAGTGAGCAAGGAAGTAAAGTTGTGAAGATAATTTTTACCACATGCACAATCAGATGAGGAAGAAATCCCTGAGGTAGTTCAGTTAGAAGGAATAGAAGGTCGTACAGAGAACTCGGGCATACGAGGCCGAGAGACAGAATTAGAAGAACCATGGAAGAGACTACAAGAGTGTGGAATAGTGATAACAATATTGGAGCGGGACAAGTAGAATTGAGTACAACCAAGATTGCGGAATCAAGGACATTACAATCGGAACGGATGCCCCATAGACCATTAGGGGCATGAGAAACCAAAAGAGACAAAGTGTCAATCCGGGGGTGAGAATCTATGGTGTACAGAATGAAGACCTACAATAGAGTGTAAAAGCGAAAAGGCAGACCCCACAAACGTGGGGAGGTTTTGACCTCCTCGAAGATATATGAAGTTGAAAGAAGTCGAGACGCCAATATCCAAAGAATGGAGGCTGTAGCAGGGTCAACGGAGTTTCATGAAGGCGGTATTACTACCAATACTAGTGAAGAAATGGGTACGTAAGAACGACCTTGGTGGACTCGAGAAGCGAAGCTAGCCCAAAGGAAGAGGAAGAATGGGAGATAGAACGAACTAAAGAAGTATAAAAGGATTGTTGTGAGCGACTGTTTACCTACTAGCTAAGGAAATTTTGATAGATCACAATTTACACGGAATGGAGACTTACAACTTAATGTAAGAGCGAAGGGTAGACTTCACAAGCCTGGAGACATTTTGTCTTCTTTAAAGATAAGAATTCTAAGAGGAATCACAACGCCAACATCGAAAGGATCGAAGCCCGTAACATAGTCAATAGAGATTTGGAAGGAAATATTACAAACAACACCGATTAAGGAACCTGTGCTTGTGAGAATCGTGTGGTGGACTCAAGAGTCCAGGGTAACCCCATTTATAACAGAACATAGGTCATCAACACAGACGGTCCCTGTAAAAGGACTACAATTGGGAGATAATTAAAAGTCATTGGAATTACAAGACGCTTACCATCTATCGTGGAGTGTTAAGAACGACTTTTGACGTTAGACGAATGGCACAGTGAGAGTTGAGAAAGAGAGTTGTCCCAAAGGAAGCAGAAAAGTGAAAGATAAGACAAACTAAAGAAGTATAAAAAGATTAATTGAGTCGGTGATGCTTACCAAAGAACTTTAATACCAGAAGGGGTATGAGAAGAGTAAGTTCGGGATACTGAGATGAGTCAACTATAGACTGACCGATGTCAGCTGAGGATGTGTAAGTGTTGTTTGGTATTGACGAGTTATATACCGTTAAGAAAAGATAATTGCGACTGTGGAGTTATGGGGTAGTTTTACCGACGCTTGGAATGATTTCCTCAAGTATGCAACAACAATCTTCTTAGACAACTAAGGGTATAGAGAATCGTGTTAGAGGTTACTTCTTGGCTGGTGAAGATCAAACTCCGGTCGAGTCTAGTAGTCTGGATCCGTGTTAAAAAAATTAAGAAAGTAAACGGAAGATGGTTGTTTTCCAATCATGATTTTATTTCAAGAAGACAAAGTAAGGAAAGTACTTGGTACTTCAACCGGTTAATCATTTTGGACTGACAGAACACGTCCTTATGATTACGGGAAACAACAAAATAATCAGAGTATCGTAGCGGAAGCGTGGTGGGTCCTAACCCACAGAGCAGGAAGCTCAATGGTACAAAAAAAAACGACGTGTCGAGTTTAAAATAAGGATAGTAGGTGAAATGCATTTTGTTTGGAAAGAACGTGAGATAGGCTACGCGGAGTGACTGGAAATACTGTATGGGAATAAAGAGTTTATATATTATGAATCCGAGTGAAGAATGAAGGCTTTGTTATATGTTGCTAGACAAGTGGTTTTGAATCCTATACTAATGGAGAATCTAGTGTGAGTTTTCTTTATGGATTTAGAGAAGAATTAACGACGTAATAAAAGTACGGTGCAGGGTTTACACTAGGAAGCTCGAAGTGAGTAACTACCCTACTGAGTCGGAAGACATATAATGAAAGAAACGGTAAGAGTATACTTGCAAACTAGTAAGCACACATAGAGAAAGCATAATCTCGAGTAGAGGTTACGTGTAATGTTATATCGGAACGGATCTGAGTTGCGTTTCGAGTTAGAGAAATATCATCGGTCTGATAGACGGAATGGTAAAAGAGTGCAATGTTGATGGTGTGTTAGCATCTATTGAGGGGATATGATCAAATGACGGTGATGGGAGATCATCTTGTGTCTAGTATCATCATTCTGGGCACATCCTATGCCACTTAAGATCTTGGAAACTGTGTAAGAAGCCTGAGTCGAGTCAGTAATATATTAAAGATCTATAAAAAAAATAAACAAAATTAAAACAAAATAAATAATTAATTAAAAAAAATAAAAAAAATTTGGATGACGTCAATGAAACGCAGAGAAGGACTACCGGATTTTTAACTGTTGAGTGATATCAAATTTAAAACCCAAAAGGGAGTAGGTGATAAACCATTAACGGAAGAAAGATCCGACTGAGTCACAATAAGGAAACATGACCAAACAAGTTGTATTACAAAGAGAATTAGGCACTTAGTAAAGTGCCGATAGATGTCCAAGAACTTTGTTTCAGAGTTGATAGTCGGGATATTTCACAAGGTCAGAAGTAAGTGGATTCAGCGGAAGGAATAAAGTTGTATAGTTACTTTCGGTAGAGTCATCAAAAGAGTTGGAAGTGAGTTGAGAAAAACAACCGTAGAGATCTTAAAATGGATTGGGAAGTTATTTATTGACTAGCACTCCACCCACTGTTCATGTGTAACAGTTAAGAGAATACATACCTAATATGCGGTATGTCATCAGCTAAGAGGATCCGATGGTTGAACCATACCATACTTTGGTAGAGTATTTGGCGACCATCCTAGAAGCGTAGTACTAGAACCCTACACCTAAGGATATACCGATGTTGAGGATCCAAGGGTCAAGACGAGGAGTCGATGAGGATACTTGGGACTAGGGGTGTTCATAAAATTCCGATCCGTTAGATCCGGTCCGACAATCCGGTGATCCGATCCATGAAGATCCGAGTCCGACAACTAATTTTCCGTATCCGATACGATCCGAGAAAAATTACCGGATCACCGGATCGGATACGGAATAAGATAATATTCCCTTCGGATATCCGGGGTATATGCGTTTGTATATAATTTATAAAGTATCTTATAAATTAATAAAATCGTGCAGCTAAGTTGGTAAGGGTGCCTTCACATATGCATTTGGTCTCAGGTTCAATTCCTACAAGTCCCTTTTTCATCTCATATTTAATGAGATATGGGCCATGAAATTTGTGGACTTGGAGGAAATGCACCGCTATTTGGGCCGGCCCAAGTGCCATTACCTTATCATCTACATGTATTCGGATATCCATTCCGATCCGGGGTTCTCGGAACGGATATCCGGGTTACTCCGGATCGGATTCGGAATTGTTTAAGAAGGATTTTTGATTTCGGATATCCGATCCGATAAGCCGGATCGGATCGGATATCCGCTTATGAACACCCCTACTTGGGACACATAGGAGAGCATTATACATAGTCATTCCGACTTCTTTACGGAGTTTGCCGCTACTTCTATATCGACGAGTTAGTGCTCGGAAGTTGTTATGTGTTACTTTTATGACCATAGATAGGATTTAGAGTTTGTGTTTTTATATGTTGCCTGATGATGATGATTGAGTAGTTCTTGCATGTTAGAAAACGGGATTGAAAGTTTAGTAGAGACGAAGTTAGACACTTCTATTTATGGAAGTCATTTGATTAGATACCTATTCTAAGTTTCGGACGAAACTTATTTTAAGGGGGGATTGATGTAATACCCGGAAATTTTATTTCCGGCTATCTTAGGAACAAATCAGAACTTGATCCATTGTGACCCTTTCCGGCCCTTTATTTCTTTTGTATCAACTCCGACTATATGTCGTTATCTTTTAAGTTTCGGGACGAAACTGATTTTAAGGGGGTACTTATGTAATACCCGGAAAATTAATTTCCGGTAAATCCCGAGTCATCATAAACCTTGTCATATTATGTGAAGAGTTAAGCACATAAAATGCTTTTATCAACTTCTATAATTTTATGTGAGGCTTCAATCTTCTTACTTAATCCTTAGTTTTATAAATCAACACATTTTATTATTTTATGTGGAATTTTTACACACATAAAATATATCTATCTTCCTTAGAGTTTAATTCTTGAAAAATTAAAGGTCATGGGCTATTTTTTTTTTGACAACACTCAACAAGGCCTTCCGGGCCCATTAAGAAAAGAAGCAATTACGTTACTTCTCAGCCTCCTTCCCTCTTGCCCTAGTTCAGATTTCACGTAACCCTTGCCTCCCTTCCCTTCCGTTCTATCTCTTCTACCGTAGCAGCAACGCAGTGTGCCCGGGCTGCGAGCAGGTCTTCGGCTCCCTTCTCCTCGAGTGTACCCATGGCTGTGAGCAGGTCTTCGGCTCCCTTCTCCTCGAGTGTACCCATGGCTGCGAGCAGGTCTTCGACTTCCTTCTCCTCGAGGTAGCGAGTCAAAACCAATAGCAGCGGCACCCTCAGGATGGACTTCTTCCCTTCGAGCCAGCAACAAGTGTAGACGCTCCTATTTTTATCTAAACATCGATCTTCTCAGCCCTTGCGAACAACAACAGCAGTTGGTTCTACGTTCTTCACCCTTCGAGTCATAGAATCGAGTAAGATCCTTATCCGTCCTTCCTTAGTCCTTCTCTTCTATCAATCCTTAACATATATATGCTGATGTGAGCATCCTTTGTGTCTTCAATCAGTCCCTAACAGCCTCGGAAGATAGCTTGAAGAGCTGAGGCGTTTTCTGAGTTTTCGGAAGTGAAAAACAGCCAATTTCGGGTCACGATTTGAGTACGTTATACTTCTCCTTTGTTGCTGAATTTTGGATATGTTGTAGTCAGTAGTACATAGTAGATGATACTAAAATTTGGGAAGAATCGGAGTTACGGTTTGAAAGTTATGATGTTCCAAAGTGGACGCCTCATGCAGTTTTAATAAATGTGCTGAGTGTTGGGAAAAACAGCAGGTGATGCTGTTTTGTGAGATGGTTTTTATTAAGTTATTGATCTCCGTTGGGCTTGAATTTTGGATATGATATAATTGACATATTTTTGTAGAACATATTAAAATTTGAGAGGCATTCAGCGAGTGGTTTGGGATTTATAATTTTTCCAAGATTGAGTCGTAAGTAGTTTTTCTGTTGTGCTGAAATTCAATTTTGTGAGATAGTTTTAAATAGGATTTTGATCTCCTTTGTGGCTGAATTTTGGATATAATATAGATAAGACTTTATAGTAGAACATATCAAAATTTGGGATAAATCCAGCGAGTAGTTTAGGAGTTATGATTTTTCAAAGTTAAGATAGTGTGTTGCTTGTTAAGTGTTGTACCCAACTTTAAAAATTTTTGTAGAAGCGATGCTTTAACAGTTTTAAGAAATTCTTTCTCCTATGAGTAGATAGGATATCATAGATGACCTAGGGAATTATTTCGGAATTTTTATAAGATTATTCGAATTTTATATTTGGAGTTGTAGTTGGACTTTAGTGACTTTTCGAGAAATAGAAAATGGGTAGTTTTCCTAGTTGTTACCTAAAATCAACCTAGGGAGTAGAATATGGTTAGTTAGCCTCAAATTATAATGTAAGTACATATTCCGAGTTTTTGGAAGTTCCGGGACTAAGGGTAAAATAGTCATTTTACCTTAAATAAACACTGTAATAACTTCTGCACTTAGAATCGTATATCTTAAGAGTTTTAGACTTATAAGTATCCAGGGAAATGTGTTGACCCACGTGCCTCCTCTGACAGGCAACTGAGTTCTGCACTTACGGATTTAGTGGTGGTTAAGAGAGAGTCGAGATTTGATTCTGGTAAGTCCACGGACTTACTTAGCTGGCTTATTGCATGTGTGTGATGTGTATTAGTGGTGTTTGCTAGTTAAGATAAATAACGAAACCGGAATAGGCCGACGTTAGTATATTGTGTAATTGACCCAAGTGTATGATAACGGGTCGTGACATCATCTGCCTAGCTCTTGCGAGAGTCTAGGAGGTTCCCTGCGACCAGCCCACTCCGGTAGACGATCAAATGCATTAGTACATTCCGCGTTGGTAAACGGGGACAGGGTCGAGGTTTGGGAATCCCTCGTGTCGCAAAATAAGTATCATTAGTAATAATCTATCACCTAATTAAAGATAATAAAAGGATTGAGTGTTGCATGTTGATTGTGTATGTTGTGTGTTTGTGCTTTTACCTTTATACTTATGCATAGAATGTTAGCTAACAGTTTTATACCGCTTGTAGATGTCTTGCAGGTTAAAACAGTTGTAAAGAGATCTGGAGGAAATGGTCAGCCGGGTCCACATACTTATTTAGTTGGGACGGGAAGTCTTTTGTTCTTCTTATGTGTCGTTTTGGTACCTTTGCTTTGTAAAGGTGATACATACTCTTCATGTATATATTGTTTAAAGTTTTCAAATGTTTTAAATACTTTTGTGCCTTGTTGTAAGATCCAAGTTAAATTGTTGTCAAACAAAGTCCTTGATCAACTCTAACCATATGCGTTGGCGGTTATTCAACTCTCGCTGAGTGAATATGTACTTCAGACTCTTATGGTGTGTGAAAATCTGACACGTGGCTCCGTACAAATAATGTCTCCATATCTTTAAGGCATCAACAACAACAGGTAACTCAAGATCATGGGTAGGGTAGTTCTTCTCGTATGTCTTCAATTGTTGAGACGCATAAGCGATCACCTTCCCCCTCTACATCAGAACACATCCCAAGCCTAGCTTGGATGCGTCGCTGTAAACCACAAAATCCTCAATGCCCTCTAGCTGAGCTAGGATAGGAGCAGAGGTCAACCTCTTCCTCAGCTCCTCGAAGCTCCGCAGGCACGACTCAGACCATACGAACCTCGTAGACTTCCGTATCAAGGAAGTGAGCGGTCGGGCGATAACTAAAAAGCCCTCAACTGAGGATAGTGTCCAGAGGAACTATCCGGAGTTGTACGCTGAGCTTGTTGTGCCGTTAGCTTAGTCTGTTGTTTGGTTTTTCCTTTGTTGCGTTGTGAACGCTTTGGTGTGACGTTTTGTGTTATGTGCCACGATTGGGAATATATGAGTTCAGTTCTGTTTTCATGTGTTGTTGTGACTGTTTGGCTTTTGCAAGTTTTGAGACAAAACTTCTTTTTAGGGGGATCTAATGTAAGATCCTAGGTTTTTGCCTTCACTGCCCCCACGGTGAAGGGGAGCCGCATGCGCGGCTCAACCTCGCTGCCGCGGTCGCGGCACGGCCCAGTCGCAGGTGCGGCTAGGCACAGCCCGTCTACGGGCTGTTTTATCTTCGTCTTCTCCTATTTTATTCCGTCCTTGGGCTTTTGGCCCGTCTTCCTTCTATTCTCCTAACCCTAGACGTCCCTTCCTTCTACCCTTCCAACCCTTCTCTATATATTCCCTCATTTCCTCCTTTTTCCCGTTTCTTGTTATCGTCTTCAAACCCTAGAGAGCTGCAGCCGTCCCTTGCCTCCTGTGACCCTGTTGAACGTGTAAGTTCTTCATCCTTTGTTCCTCCTTACGTTCTTGTACTGCAACATGCTTCCTTCCTTTCGTTTTCTTCTTCTTCTCCAAGAATCAAGTTTGAACATTGATTCTTGTTGGCTTCCCGTTGTTGATGTATCGTTGTTCTCAGGCTCTTTGGAGTTGAGTCTTGACGTGTTGGAGCCAAAGGTTCGAGCTTTGGTTTCCCTTGCTGCGAGTTTTGTCGAAGAAGAAAGCCGACATCGCTTTATGTCACGCCGCCGCCCCTGCGCCTGGACAGAGCCGCCCCTGCGGTTTTCTCTGCAGTAGCTCCCATCTTTGGTGAGTTGCTTACTTTCTTCCTTTCCTCGTTCCTTTCTTGGTTCCTTATGGTTGTTCCTTGTTCCCCTGAGTTGTTGTAAGACTAAGGTTGAGCCCTTAGCATGTGTTGATCTCTTAGAGATCGTTAAGACTAGAAGTCATAAACTTCTAGCAACCGTTCCGTTCCTGATTCGTGTTGCTTGTTCATACAGGCTTTCCCTTCTCCTTTCTTGAGGGAAACTGAGCTTCCTTGTGTGTTTCTGAGTTGTTCGCTGATCTCTTGTGTTACCTTCGTGTGAGGTAAGTCCCTTGGGCTTACTTAGCTTCATTCCGCGTATTAGTTGGATTGTATTGGCTTGTTTGTGTTGTTATCATGTTTATAACGGATAATTTGAAATAGGATTCACCCTTTGTTAACCTTAATTGGGCCAAGTGTATTATAATCGGGCGGTGACCACTTGTCTAGTTCTACAGGAGACTAGAATGTGCTCTTGCAACCCAGACCCGTAGTTAACGGATAGTACTGATCTATTCCTATTGGTAGACGAAAGCGGAGGCGATTTTCGGGAGATTCTCGTGTGACAAAAGAAGTTGAATTAGTAATGGATAACCTTAATGAAAGATAATAACCGGTTGATGTGTGAGCATGCTATGTGTTTTCTTTACCTTATGTGTGTTTGTGCCTTTACACTCTTGCTTATACCTAGAATGTTAGCTAACGGTTTATACCGTCGTTGTAGATGTTCCGCAGGTTCAGGATGTTGTTGAGTGATCCGGACGGTGTGGTCAGCCGGGGTTCCCGTACATTATAGGACGGGATTGGGTTTTTGTTTCGTTTGTTGTTTTCCTTTTGTTTTGACCCGGCTGTGGAGCTTTTGTGTTTTCTTCTGTTTAAACATTTGGTTTTATATTAAGTTTTGGTTTTCATTCGTCTGTGCCTTATTGTAAGATCCGTTTGTTGTTGCTACTCTAAGGGTCGGGACCCAATGTGCGGTCCTAACCCGTAGCGCTTCAAGTTCCCAGAACTTGGGGTGTTACAAAATCCCTGTTTAATAGAACTTCTACGTATCGGGAACTAACAGTCAGATGATAATTAAAAAGAAGGGTGATAACATTACATTCAATTCTCCATACTTTTTATTATTAAGTGTTGAAAATGTGACCCTTTTGAAAATAACTTTCAGCTAAAAGCCACACTATCAGAAGCTTACAAATGTCATCTACCCTCACTGGAATTCAATTGTGAGACATTCTTAGAATTAGGGTTTTCACAGTCCAAATAATAAGCATAAAAACCACACATCTTATCTGATTCAAGTGGAAATAAAGATAGTGAAGAACAACAAGAAGCGATTGCTCACCAACCATAACATCAACAAGAAGCCAAAATCATGAAGAACCCTAAATTCTCAACATTGACAGACAAACATTTACAATATAAAGAGACGAAGGGCCGACGACATACTTGGACAACGATAGCTTGATTTGGGTGTTCTTCATAAGCGACCGTGGCTCTCGTTCTTTGCGGTTGACCTTCTATATCAACCTCCGACGGCTCTAGATGTGCTGGAGGTGAGAGAATGTTTCTATTATACCCGGTAAAACTCATAAATATCTTTAAATGATAGGGGCAATATTGTACTTTTGAGTACCAAAAACTAGTGAAACAGACCAAAACCCTCCTTATGTGGAGTGTTTCGAAAACACTCCGAGAAACACTAATCACTAGTGTTTCTCATGGAGCCAAAGACCCGTTAAATCCAGAAAAACCGAATCAAGCACTCATAAACACTACGGAAACACTGCTGCCAAACACATAAGAGTTCCGTTTTTTAGGCGAGAAGAGAGATTTGAGCGACGGTGAGTGAAAGTGAAGCGAAAAAACAAATTAATTGATACCTCTCAGATTTAGGGTTTCGGTTTTTTTAATTAAAAAAAATTCAAATATTTTTGGATGTGGAGGTTCGAACTAGATCTAGGGGTGTAATACCAGCCGAACAAGCCGAGTCTAAAATTTATACGACCTTTAAAATGTGCTCAACCTTGGGTCTTTTAGAAAGTGAACAAGCTCGAGCCGAGCTTTTGACGAGCCGAGTCCGAGCCAAGCCCGAGTAGCTCACCTAAAATAATGCTCATATAGTGTTATTTTAGCCGAACGAGCCGAGCTTTACCCGAACGAGCCGAGCCCGAGCCAAGCCTAAAATTTATACGAGCTTTAAAATGTGCTCAAGCTTGGATCGTTTAGAAAGTGAACGAGCTCGAACCGAGCTTTTGACGAGCCGAGCCTGAGCCGAACCCGAGTAGCTTGTCTCATATTACAACCCTAACTAGACCTAGTTAACAATAAAAAATTGATCTTCCACCAACTCAAATTATAGAAATTAGGTATTATACTTTGATAAATATTTTACATATATTCGGATAACGGATATCCACATAAAAAAAACTAGATCCATGTCCGATCTATATATCCAACTTTTTTTAACGGATCGGAACGGATACATATAAATATCTGTCGGATTGATTACAATTGGATATTCCCTAGTCGGATCTCGGATTACTGGAGGATGAGACTTTTTTCTAGGGGTGGACACAAATCCCGGTTAATCCCGTCACGTCCCGATCTCGGCGGGACTTGTAAAAAAAATGTGTATCCAGTCCCGTCCTGTGAAAAATTTGCGGTGGGACGCGGGACATAGACTTTCCATCCCGGTTAATCCCGTCCCGTCCCATATATATAAATAATATTTTGTATTTTTAAAAATACTATATACTTATGAATAATATCTACAAATTATAATTTTATATTGATAAAATTTATAAACACTAAAACAATGATAAACTATATCAATATATCTGCTATATAGATTAAAAAGAGAGAAAGAATAATGTAAGCATATGTCTAATTGTCTTATAAAATACTAAAACCGTAGGATATAATATCGGTAATTTGATAGCAAGATTTTTTTATTTTTTATTTTTTATCATTTGTGTCTTTAAACATGAGAAAATACAAGTATAAATGTTGAATAAAATGAGCGAATAATGTTGCGGGATTAGACCCGTCCCGTCCAACGTAGCACAGAGCCCGCGCAGGACGAAGACAAAATATTGTAAATCCCGTCCCATTCCGCTTAAAATATGCGGGACGGGACGCAGGACGACCCCATTCCGTCCCGTCCCATGCCCAGCCATACTTTTTTCAACACCCCCTTCCGTCCCGTCCCGTGCCCAGCCATACTTTTTTCAACACCCCTGGCCATAAACTGATACACATGTATAGACAAAGGGTGGTTATGTGGCTTTTGAGACAAAGTGCAATTCTTTGTAAAATGACCTAAATAAAGGATCAATTTCTGCACATTCTCTAATCTTTTTTCGTTTTGACAAGGAAACGAAGGAAATTACACCCGCATTGAAGCAGCTCAAGTCTCCGTCCTGGAAATCGTGGACCGCCCCGTCCTTCCTCTCATTTCCTGCGGCTTAGTGATCGGAGAAAGATGACGGTAATGGCGGGGATAGGGTACGCCCTTGTAGCACTCGGCCCGTCCCTCTCTCTGTTTGTCGCTGTTATCGCTAAGAAACCTTTCTTGGTCCTCACTGTTCTTTCCAGGTACCTTTTTTTCTTGATCATCTTCTACAATTACCGCAGATGTTTACTTATCATGAGTCTAGATACATATTCTGCTATAATCTGCAGTTTATTTTCACAGTTTACTAGATTTTACCATTTTTAAGTTTCTCAATCCATTTGGGTTTTTGTTTTCCCCCTTTAATATCATTTGATTGCATTTTTTATTTATTAATCTAGTTGGATGCGTCGCTAGCAATAGAACTATAGCTGCTTTAATGGAACCGTTGTTGGGTAATGCATTTTGTAAGAAAGGCGTGTTTCATGTTCAACTCAATAAGTTCTAATCGGTCAAATGGCTAGGTTTTAATGAAACCCTAGTTTTGGATTGTGAAATGTTGCTTTTGTTCTGCTTATTTTGTTGTGATTGTTGTTTATTTTATGTTGGTGGGCTCTAGTCGGAGAATATGGAAAGTTGCAAGGACTAAACTGAGGGAGTAGTAGGTTAATCTTCTCTAAGAGTCCTTACTAGGTAGAAATGTAAAGAGGAAAGGGACGAGATGATTCCTTTGGTTGTCTTGGTAGGAAGATCTTTTAAATAGGCTTGGCTTGCCTCAGCTGGAGCTGTATGAGGAATCACTGTCTATGTATTGTAAATTGGTCAAATGACAAATGTTTGGATGAAACTCTAGTTTCAAATAGTGAAATGTTGTTCTTATTCTGCTTGTTTTATTTCAGTGATGGGTTGCGTTTGTTGTTTATCTATGTGGGTGGGCTAGTTGGAGAATATGAAAAATTGCCAGGACTAAATTGCGGGAATAGTAGGTTGATCTTCTCTAAGAATTGGTACTAGGTAGATATGTAAAGAGGAAGGAGATGAGATAATTTCTTTGGTCGTGTTGGTAGGAAGATCGCGTAAATAGGATCTGCTTGGTCAGGATGCAGTTGTATGAGGAATCACTCTTTATGTGTTGTAAGTTGGTGTCTTTAGACTGAATTTCTTTTTTCAGCTTTCAGTTTTTCATTTTTTTCTTTTTTGTAGTGAATTTATAGAGTAGCTTTATCAGAGTTGATTCCTCTCAAGTTCAAAACTTTTGTGTCTTTGTAAATCTTAACTAATTATGAATAGGGGCACATGTATTGTGGCATGGGTCTGATAATCTTGTACCAAATGTTCTTTGTTTGCTCAAGTATAAGTGATATAAGATGTACTACATAACATTACCAAATTATGAATTTAAAGTACATGTTCTTAACATATAACATATACTTATAACGGTAAGATCTTTACTTTGGGTTCAAGATCAAACATAAAGTTTGCATCATAAAAAGAAAGATTCTAAAGCCTAAAATTTGCATATAGTCCACTCTTCTTTATTCTTGAGGAATATTGAGCTTTTGTTGTTAAAGTCAATTCAGGGTCAAGCAAAGTCATGTTATTGCTACCTCTTTTCTGCTCTCAACAGTAACTAAGTACCTTACAATGATGAATCTGTTTGACCTTTAATGTGCAGTTCCTGTTCATTCTAGTATCTTAATTTTGCTCTGCTTGATATGCAGCACCCTTCTGTGGCTGGTAAGTTTGATTATACTATCAGGAATTTGGAGAGCTTTTCTTCCTTTAAAGACAGCAGCATGGTGGCCTTATGCCATTCTCGTGCTCTCTTCTGTTTGTTTCCAAGAAGGGGTTCGTATTCTTTTCTGGAGGATTTATAAGTGAGTACAACATAAAAGTTCTGCTTTATGTTCTCTAATGTTGATTGTATCTACTTGTGATGCATGTGTACATATATGTATTTGCTTTGTCGTACGTTATCTGTTTGGTTCAATCTAAAAGGTGTTTAGCGTTTCAAGCCTTCTAGGACGGTTGAGAGTACTGTTTTAGTGATTTGTAATTGTAAACAGACAAAAGCAGGAATAATCAGGCAGTCCAGAATTTTCTCACTTCATTAATACTTTTTGTTTTAACTTGAAATACGATTCTTGCTTTTCCATTCCACCTTGAGACGTGATCTTGAACTCTACAAGTAGTGAATAGTACCCTGACTGTAGCAAACTGTAGAAAGGAAACTATAATACAATGGTTGAAGAATGAGAAGACAATGGAAAAAAGAACCACTAACATTCAGCCTACAGAGAATATATAATACAAGTTGAAACTTTATGATAAATTGGTTCAAAGACATGCCTGATAAGTTAATTCTATAGATTTCATATTTGATACTTGTACAGGTTCAGGGAAGAACTACCCTTATAGCAAGGAGTAAGAACCTATCTAAACCTTCCAATTTTTAATCCATTGGTAATTAAAAAGGGATACACACATATATGGTGGCTTTGGTGCGTTCTTTGAACTAGGCAACTGAATTACTGAACCACCAGCTTCCCTTCAAATTTGATGTCCTAAAATAAAAGATATGGGGAGGGAATAGTTAGGATTTGATTGGGATAAGATAAAGTGACGTGTGCGCAAGACCATAATAACAAAATTCCATTAAGTTGTGACCCTTGGATTAATTAAATCTAATGAGTGATAAAGGGTTCTCACTCCTTAAAGTAAAATCATGTTCTCACTTAACCCAAAGATATATATATATATATATATATATATATATATAGATAGATATATAGATCATATGAGAACAGGCTTATCGTGTAATCATGAGAACATATTCGTAATTATTATTAGTTTTGTTACGAAGGTGTCATATCGTTTAATGTATTATTCGTAGTTATTGTTGGTTGAATAGATTATTCATAATTATTATTATTCCTAGTTATTATTAATTATGATATCTACTCTAAATCTCGACCCTTAATACTCACCATCCGACGGTCTAAGATTGTTCTCATGATTACACGATAAGGTCATGGGAACCGCACCCTCTCTCTCTATATATATATAGAGAGAGTATAGATCCTATGAGAACACCCCTAACGTGTATACATGAGAACAAATTCATAATTATTATTAGTTTTGTTACGAATGTGGCATATCGTTTAATGTATTATTCGTAGTTATTGTTGGTTGAGTGGATTATTCATAGCTATTGTTGGATTCCTAATTATTATTATTCGTAGTTATTATTAATTATGATATCTACTCTAAATCTCAACCCTTAATACTCACCATCCAACGGTGTACGATTGTTCTCATGTATACACGTTAGGGGTGTTCTCATGGGCCAAGTAGAACCATATAATATGTGTGTGTGTGGGTGTGTATATATATATATATATATATATATATATACACACCCACACACACACATATTATATGGTTCTACTTGGCCCATATGCACTATGCGAGCAGCTGATCATACTACAGATAGGTGACCTTGGTGTCTTTACATTATTCATTCTTGCTCCATTGCATACATGAATTTGTATCAGGAGGAAGTGATTAGGTTGCAAACGCCATACAGAAAAGGATAGAAAATTGAGGTGAAAATAATTTCTACAACCCATCAGCTCAAGTTTTAAGTTGAAGAGGTTGTTGTATGGATGAGGAGAAAATGGTTCCAGATTTATCAGAATAGGTAACATAAACTCATGCGACTTGCAGTAGTATGATGCAACTGAAATTAATTTTGTTTAGTCCAGCTGTTATTACATGACGTGAGTTTGGATTGTGTGTTATCTCTGCATCTTTTGTTGAAGATTCGAAGGACAGCCTAATCATTTTAATGAATATCTCTTGACTCCTTGTTACAGTTTTCCAGTCCTTGGGATCAATCATGACAATAGTTTGTTCTTGGATTCTTTTCAGGAAGTTGGAAGATATGTTGGATGCATTTGCCGATAGGGTCTCAAAACCTCGTCTCTTTTTGACTGATAAGATGCAAATTGCTCTTGGTACGAATTGCTCCCCCTTTACACATTTCTCTTCATTGTATATGGCTATCTATATGCTGTCTGCTTATGAGTGATTGGCACCTTCACTTTTGGCATCCTAATTTTGAGTAAGAGCCTAGTTCTACCTTCCATAATGTCGAGAGTTAATCATGCACAAGCTTTAGCATAAAAGAAAAAATATGGGTATGATACCGCAAATATATATCAAATAGCCAACTTGTTGAAGGATTAGTGACTTAATTTTACAGAAGATCGTAGCTTCATGTAGGAACATTGACCTATGATGAGATTTGAAACTTGTCTATGAGTTTTTATTTGGTTCTATTTCTTTCAATCTTTTTCAGAGATGTGAACTTGATTTCTGTAACTTATAAAATTTTTTAATAATATTCTGCCATTTTTAGCATGGTAATAGGATTGCTGCATCATACCAATCCCAAGCACAATTCAATTATAAGAGAAACAACGATACAATCTTGTAAATGATGATAATGTGATCGTTCCTAGAACTATCAACTTGTAGTGCTAATTTAATTAGAATTTAGAAAATTGATGCCTTGTGAAATATTGAACTTTATGTAAGGCTTTATAAGACAGGAGAACCATCTGAAGCTGCTTTGTATTTCATATTTTTTCTACTAACATCATTGACAAGCAAAACTTGGCAAATAGCAACTTTGCATGTGGGATGCAAAATCATGAAACGGATCCAATTTAAACAAATTAATCATTATAATCCTGATTGGTGCTGACAAGCACACATTAGTAATCTCAAATCATCACTGATGGTTGCTTATGGGTCTTATTATTTGTTCGAACAAATTTGTAGCTGGTGGCTTAGGTCATGGAGTGGCTCATGCTGTATTCTTTTGTCTTAGTCTCTTGACCCCTGCTTTTGGTCCTGCAACTTACTATACCGAAAGATGCTCACATATGCCCTTTTTTTTCATCTCTGGTGAGTTAAGTTTTTATGTATTATCATTTCATGTTCAAAAGATGCTACCTCCTTAAATCAGTTGTTCTCTACTTCCATTCCCCTGCAAAAGAATGGCAGCTAGTAAGTTACTTTTCAAAGAGTATCTTGCAAGACTTGTTGCTTTTTTGTTTTGGTTCAGAATTGCAAGATTTACGACCAAAGTGGGAGCTTCTACACTTTTGCCAGTTTTCCCTTCATTTTTGTAATTTTGTCGCAATTGGCCTTGATTGTTGTGCTTCAGTTTCATCCTAATAACATTATTTTATCATGCTAGTGCAGCAATACTTGCCCTCGCATTTGCAACAATTCATACTTTCTCCATGGTTATTGCCTTCAATGGATATGCAGAAGAAAACAAGATAGATCAGTGTTTCGTCCCCATAGTCCACATGGTTGCAGGAATGTTGGTATGTACCTCAATTTATTAAGTCGTTATTTGATATGTTAATCTTTTCATGAGTCAATAAGTAGCCTCCAATGATTGCCGCGGATTTGCATTTCTTCTTTTCTTGATGGAAGTATGCTCTTTAGTCATGTAGAAAAGCACAAAGTACGTATTTTTTCTTTCCGCAATTCTCTTCCAGTACTTCACATTTTGAAGAGATAGTATCTTGTGGTTATAAAAATGAAGCAAAAATAAAAATGGAAGTAAAAAAAGAACAAGAAGAGGTAGTATATTGGGGAGTCCGTCTATTTATATGACGGCTTTGATTAGTTATGCTTCAAGGTCATGCCACCTTACTTAGCATAGGCATATCCGTAAAGAACACGTGGTGCAGTTGACTTGTGTAATATGAGGCTCATAGTTACCTTAGAGTTCATACTTACATGTATTTGGATATGATGACAATATATCAATGTAGTGTCTGAGAGCAAATATTGTTTAACTGTTTAAGATCATCTGACAACATCATTTTCGGCCATATGATATTTTTGGGAACTTTAAGTCCATATGTAATATAAATAATGGTTTCTATTAACAACTACTATCAGAAAACCATCTTAAATGAGTAATACTTTTAATCAATGATAACCTCCTCTATCCATTCTTGTGAAAAGTGACATGGATTGATTATTATGCCCCACTATTCACATTTTGGAAAAGATATTTGGCATCCTAGTCACCTACAAGCATAGCTGCTAGACACATGCGAAGGGAAAAAAAGTTGCTTTTGTGCTGATAAATTAGTTTAGAGTAAAAGGGGTAAGTAGGCTTTTATTGTATAAATGTAGATTAAGCAGGCTTTTTTGTTTCAATGTGTATTAACTAGGCCCCTTGTAATTTTGAGAAAAAGATAAAATTTTAAAAAATTTAAGATACTTTCAAAATTAAAAAAGAAAATGAGAGTGGTCCCCTACAATTATTCAAAATTAAAAAGATTCTCTCCCTTAATTTTTTAAAATAAAAAAGAAAAAAAATGAGAGTGGTACCCTACAATTAAGGAATTAGTTTTAACATTAAAAAGATTCTCTTCCTTAATTAATATTGCTTATTTTTTTCAAAGAGACGCTTATTTATTGGCATTAAAATTAATTACATAATTTTATGTACATAATCTGCGTGCGAAATTATGTACATAAAATTATGTACAGAATTTGTGGGGACTACTCTCATTTTTCTTATTTAATTAAAAAGCAGCCATATTAATTAAGGGAGATAATCTTTTTAATGAGGGTGGTCCCACAATTAATATTCACTTATCTGTTTAATTTAGTTTATCTTTTTAATTTTTAATAGTTATTTATCCTTCTTAATTAAGAGAGAGAATCTTTTTAATTAGAGTGGTCCCCATAATTAATAGCCTTTTTATAATTTAATTTAGTTTTATTTTTAGGGAGAAAATTGGAGGGGCCTAGATTGTATCATAATACAAAAAGGGCTTCCCTACACAAATTTTCTCATTAGTTTAAGCCTATCCTATCCCATTCCATTAATAATTCATATATTAGTTATCTTGAACGACTGTCATTGTTATCAGATCTGTGTAGAGCAAGGAACTTCACTTTTTTTTTCTTTTTTTTTTTCCTGTGATGTATATTCCAAATTCTCCATAGATAGTGCAAATAAATGCTGCAACACAAATTTAGGAAACTGTCGTAATCTGAATTCTATGAAATGGGGTTTGTGTACTTGAAAGCTTAGGTGCAAAAGGTCCCTATGATTGATAGGAGTATAGAATATTTTTTGTTGTCATTGATTGATTCTCATGCTTAGCATTATGCCAAAGGTATAGAAACGTGAAATTTCTACTTTTGTGCTTGTGCGACATTTTTATAATTATAATTTCGGTGCGAGTAGAATCTTGTTTCACTAATCACTGTTCTCCTTGCTAGACACTCGTAAATTTAGCATCCGGTGGTTGTCTCATTGCAATTCCTCTGCTCTACTTCGTGGCGGCCTTGACATTGATGCACTGTGGTAAGATGGTATATAGAAGACTTTTAGAAGATCAAGCTGGGCGTGGCATTGTACAGTAGCTGCACTTCTTCCCTCGCAATCACGTATCCTAGTATTAATGCCTTCTGACGGAATCCGTAAATTTCTCCCAGTCAGCTGCGGAAGCATGTGATGACGCTATCAGTCGTGTTTCTCTCTATAGCCCTCCACAGAAAATCAAGTGTGAATGTTGCCTGTATCTCTGGTTATTTACAATGACTTTTTCTGCACATAGGGATCAATGACAATGCAGCCAGGAAATGTGTAATGAATAGGGGTTCAAGCCCTTTTGCAAATGCATGAATTACGGTACGTCAATGCTGTTTGCCTTGTTGTAAACAGCTCCTAGACCTTTCTTGATTGGACAAAGTAGTTAGTTTTGCAATTCTAAAATCTCACTCCAAGACTCATTAGATGGCTGAGGGAACCATCATCCCTTCTTATTACTATGCATCTAGATTGCACGAGTATTTCTTTCACTTGTTTAATGTTAACAAAGTATTCATAGATTTTGCCCTTCTTACTATGCTATGCATCTAGCTTGCATATATGTATTTTCATGGAAACATAGCAACCATAAGTCACATATCTCACCTACAACCTTTTTTTAATATAGAACTTTATTTAGAAAAGTATATTTAGGTCCAGGGGCGTGGGTTCGGTGTAGACCGATAGACTCTAATTCAATACGGTTCAGTCCTGGTCTGGACTAAAATACCGAATATGGTGGGTTCAACCAAATTTATGATTACAATTAGGATTTTGTTTTCAGGTTTAGAATTTTTTTTCTTAACTTTAGGGTTCGTTCTACAGATTTATACTCCTAAGGGTATAGTTTGGTTTGATTATTGCTTAGTTACACATATGACAGATGTATGTAATTTATTACAATTATGGTCTAAGCTGGATTGAACCATAAACCCATGAAAGGATGGACCGGGAGACCGGGCCAAAACTCAGTCCGGCTCAGTTTATTGCATGGCCTATTCTAGTAAGTTTGAACCGGGTCTTGTTTCGTATGTATAACTTCTAAGCTAAACTCTTTTTTTTTTTTTTCAAACTAAAATAAATTAAAACTTCTGTATACTCTCATGCAATGCAAAAGCTATGTGTAGCTACAATTCCATCTAGCAAGCAAAAATCAAAATATCATGTATACCATGTTTTATTAATCAAACAAACAAGATATTCTTTTGCCTCCTTATTCTCTGCAATACATAAAAATCATAATATCATGTTTTTTTTTTTGTATTTGTCACACTTTTTCATGGTAAAGAACATGAAGCTGATACGATGGCACATCAACCTTTTATTCACTCAAAATGGAGAAACTATCAGTACGAAACTTCATATGAAGCCCCTCATGCCCATCAAATTCACCAAGTCCTAAGATTTTCTCAACTGCAGCTCCTTCAACGTCATTCTCCATTATAGCATCCATTTTTACAGCTACATTTCTGTCGAGCTTTCTAGCAACTGATCTCGAATTCATACCTTTGGCCTTTCTGTTGATCTTCGATGCACTTGAACCCGAGATAGCATCAATGCTTCTCTTGAAGCCCGCTCTTTGATCATGTATACTTACTCTTATTGAAACCGGGTTTCCAAAGACATGATGGTCATCTCTTCGTGGCGACGCGCAGAAGCTATCCCATGCGACGCTCCAGTTGTGTTCCTTAGCATATGGCCAGAACAATGGCTCATCAGCATGCATTTCATCAGACAAGATCTCTACAGACAATTCATCTCGGGTTTGAGAATCCTCCTCATTTATGTTGATCAGAGAGACCCACAAACCTGCAGTGTCGAAATCCATTGATGATGAACTCGATTGGCTTGCGCTTTTAGTTGTTGTTGAAGAATCCATGGATGATGAACGCCAATTGAATTCATCAATGCCGGCTAGAGACATTGCTCGAATCCTCTTTGCCGACATGACGATATTGCCCTTTCTGAACCTCTTCTTCTTGCTACATTTTGAAGTTGACAACATCATTTTAATCAAGTTCCTAGATGATGATGATCTATTAAGCTTAGTGTTTCTACCAGCAATAACAATCCGATGATGATTTCCGCGCTTGAATCCGACAAACTTAGATGCAATCACAATTCTTCTGTCATCATTCTTCAATACAGAAGAAGTAGATGAGCCAAAGCCTCTACGAGGTGATTGACAGAACAATTCCGATGTGTAGCTCCAATCACACTTGTCATCAAAAGGCCACATCAGCGGTTCATCAAACTCCACGTCATCCAAATCCAATGACCCAGATAGGAGTTCAGAAGAGAGCTCATCATGATACGATGATCTCATGGAAGATGAAACATCAACATCAGAGCAACTTTTGTTTGCATAAGTAGGGCTTGGAAAATTCGATTCAAGATTTTCAGTATCTGGTTCAAAATTGGAAATCCACTTACAATCTTCTCCATCCAGATTGATCAATGAAACCCACAAATCTGTCCTGTCTGAATCCCAAAACAAAGAAGACGATTCGCTGCATTTGCTAAAGGAAGTTGCAGATGATTCAGAATCGTCTTCCTTGACTGTTAAGGAATCAATTCCCTTATAACTTGAAATCACAGAAATCAGCTGTTCATCAATCGGATAATCACGAGGAGTCATGAACATAAAATCGCCATTTTTGTATAAGGGAGACAAACTCTCTGAAGCTAACCACACAGATTCCTGTTGATTTATTACCTGAGTGAAAAGGGTTTTAAAACCCTCGTCATCCTCTTCGTACTTTTTTCGGCTTTTGCAGATTGGACCTATTTCTTTGATTCGAAATTTGATCGCTTCAACTCCATTAGAGCTCCTTTTAGTTCTTGATAAATTATCACTCTCATGGGATTCACCCACAGTTTTGCTCTTCTTCTTGGTTACCTTTTTCCTGTCAAGCACCATCCTGGTGCAATTTCAAGCAGATGATGAAGATAAAAGTATATTAAAAAAAAATTCAATAAAACAGTAGTGCGAGATGATCGAGTAGCAAAATTTTGGATTGATGATTTGGGTAATGAAGAAAAATATCAATTGGGTAATGCTAAAATTGTGAGAATATGTTTTTTGAAATCAATGATAAAATGGGTTTATTGCTTATGGTCCCAAAGGGAGGAGGAAGAGGGAGATATGTAAATGTTGGAAGGGCTATATATATATTGGAACTGTAGATCCATAGTATTGACACATTATGTTAATTTGATTAATTAAAGTATTATTTAGTGAAAGAAGTGATCAAAGTTTGATTTTTTATAAAGTATTTGCTTAAGTCTTTAGTTCAGACTAAGCAACAAATCAGAAGTGATGGTAGTGGAATGATTTTGGTGGAAGAATGATGAATAGTCATAAAAGTTATATTTATTTTATTTTATATTCCTTTTCAAGTTTCAAACAAATTAGCATTTTCAAAATGAAGAATTGGTAATAAACTATTAGGAATCATAATACTGATATTGATATTTATCCAATAATAAAACTAATGGCTTTTTCTTTCAAAAAAAAATAAAAAATATTAGCTTCTTGGAAGAGGGAAGCAAACATCAAAATATATTTAAATTAAAAAGAAATTGATATAAGGTATTTTGTATCTTTGATCCAAACTAGGCCCTTGTTAATTTAAGATAATTTTTTTAATTCTTAAAACACTGAATAGAGTAAAAAAAACCTAGTTTATCTTCTAATAAACAAAAAAAAAAAAACTTATTTGACAACATCGAAAAAAAGGCCTACTTAACCAATTCAATCATATAAAATCATGTTTATCTAATTTGAAAAAAGAATACTATTTTCTTTTCTTTTTTCATAAAGAGTCAATAATCATTCAATTTAATCCGGGAAAATTTGTACATATTTGATAAAGTTATCCTTATAAAATAAATTATCTTATTTAATATTATCATGTTAATTTTATTTTACTATAGTCAAAAGAAGAAAATTTTGATAAAATAATAATTTGACATTATAAACTCTTATTTTCATTTTGAATTAGAAAACTTAATAAAATTGGCATTGCAATGTTATATTAATGTTATGTAAACTTTGTTCAAGAAAAATAGTTAGTCTGATTTTTTTTCGCTACGTATTCAATAATAGTATCCTTAATTATCATTTTTGACCGAAAATATTGTTATCTTTGTGGTAAAAAGTGTAACAACCCATGACTCCTTATCTTTGTGGTAAAAAGTGTAACAATATTTTTGACCGAAAATATTGTTATCTTATATGGACGAGTTGCTACCTATGTCAACAAGAATTTTTTTTTTCTAGTGGTCGAGTAAGGACAAAGAACTCCTAGAGCGTGATTGACATGAGAGTATGAGACAGTGTCCCCGAGACCTCGGGTCGTACATAGTCTATTAGACTACTCCGGTACATATTCAATTTATAATATGAACTAAACAAGCGTAAAATCATAAATAACAACACATGGCTCCTTATAAAACAAAGATGAGCATGCTTCAAATATGAATATGAGGGTTTTACATATATATGTAATTGTATAAAAACCTGCCAACCGACAATAATATAATAGCAAAATAATGCTTTTGTTTCCTTTCTGAAAGTCATCTTTAAGAACCTTTGTAACCCAATCTTAAATACATATTTTAAATATGAATAAGATGCTAGTAGTATTGCAGCTGCACTTGAAAAGTTAAAGCCACCTACCTATATATAATGGTTCTTGAAAACCATAAGTGTTGAATAAAATTTTTTGAAATTTTTTGAAAAAGTTGATGTTTGATGAAAGATATTAAAAAAAAATTATAACCTAAATATATATAGAAAAAGAAGGTTTTTGTTAAATAAACATCTAAATTTATAAAGAGTATGTGTTCAATAAAATTCAAAAAGAATAATAAATTCATCTATCTATAAAACATATAAAAAAAAGAGTAACTTACACAACCAACTCTTTAATATATACTGGGGAGAGCGCGGTAGATGAATTCAGAAATCATTTATTTTGTAATACTTAGGTATAAAATATAGGTATATGTATTTTGTTTGAGCATGGAATAATTGTAAGGATGAAAATATATGATGATTGTATACATATGTAAATTCAACGACTTAACAACTTAACATAAAAAATGAAAAGCCAATTAATGCAATATAGCTTTTTCTTTCAAAATCCTACCAATCCATCCTGCCATCCAAACTGAATTAGCGTTTAGTTGTGTGCTAAACTACTCTTTGTTGTGTACATTTAGATTCCGACCTTGTTGACGCTTCTCCAACTTCCTTTGGAAGTGGTTGCTCTTCTCAGCTTCTTTAGTGAAATCACCTTCCTATTGTTCATCTCAAATACAAATCCATTACAAGAAACAGTGCATAAGTGAATACATGAGGAAAGCTTAGAGATGAGCAGTGGTCGGCCTTGCTTCAACAAGCTCAATCCAAAGCACAAAAGTGTTTTAAGCCCTGATCAGCGGTAGTGTTTGAGGGTTCCATGTGTCTCGATCAAGCTATTGAATATGATTAACACAAATAAGAAACTTATTTTGCATACTTGCATCATACTTATTGATGCCCTCATGCAAATGATTCCTCTAGACTTAGTGGCTACCCTCCCAAGGAACTTCACCAACATCCGAAATGGATGTAGCAATGCTATTCACCCGGCTAGAGAGACTTTCACTTAGATCCTAACGAATAATTGGAGTTGAGTGGTATATGGTTGAGATTTTGGTTTTACCAAACACATAAGAGGCGGAAGCTATACTCTCCCAAAACTTGTCAAATTGAGATCTCTAAGTGGGTAAGTCATCTCTAAAGTTATAAGGAACTCTAGGATAAGTTCCTTGTAAGTCCTTTTTAAGAAATAATTAAGTCCAACCTTAGCAAACATAACATAAATACCATTATCCATACCTAAAACTTCAACTAAGGAGTGGTTTAAATACCTTGCAGGTCTAACCTCCACCTTGCTAAGTCTATCATGGTTATCTTTCAAGGGTTTAGGATGGAAATCTTAATCTCGGACTTGTGAAGCATAAGTTGGATTTAGGGTGGACTCTCTATGGGTTCATCCAACTCGTAATCACTTTCCTCTCATTTCTCAATAGGCCTCTTGCCTTTGTGTCTTTTGTTTGAAGATTCCTTACAAAGCTTTCTCCTAGGCATGGTTTTGGTAAGAAATGTGGCAAGATAAAAATTTACTTTGATTGGTACCTAGATCATGATCAAAAGTTGATATTAAATTTCAAGAATTCAGGGGTAACTCATCAAGTTTCAATCAAAATTATAAGTAATGTTGACAAAGAAACATGTTTAAGAGCAAACAAGCTCATAAAAGATAATCAATCAATCATAATTAGGGGTAACTAACCCACGATTTAATAATATGTTAAATTATTAAATCGTTATGTGTCACACATATATATTCGTTATGTGTCACACATACATTTTATCATGGGTTACATGGATAACAATCGACATATTCACTATTATAAGAGGCTTATGTATATGATTTCGTGTCAAAAGATGGTAAGAGTACGTGATACATGTCTTTTGACTAAAATGCAGAAAATATGTTTGTATTTCATCGAATAACCTATAACATTAGTATGTACATTTAAAAATGACTCGTCAAGCCTATCATATTAGTGATCACAAAGTTGTATTTGAGTCCAATAATCTTAAGTCACAATTAAGATGAACCCAACAACAAAAATATTTGAGACAAACGGTAATTAACAGAAAATCAAAAGAAAAAAAAAAACCCACAACTAATTTATGAAAGATTGCAGCCAAACATATGAAATAAATCTAAATTTAACCTTACAATCCAACTCATCTATCAGATCCCTCCCTCGTTTGTTTTACCCACCTCTCCCTCTCTCTCACCCCCTCCCTCTCCCCTCCATTATGCTTTCCAATTGAAAATCCATAAACACAAAAAGAAAACCACGCGATTTTCGTTTTCCGGGGGAGATGGGGACCTGCATTTCAAGCCAATCAAATGCAGGATCAACTCGTCTCAAGAAGCGGGCCCGCCGCCGGAGCCCTAGTGGCGCCGTCAACTCCGGTGAGAACGCGTCACGCTCGCCGCGTCAATTGCCAACGGCCGTCATACGGAATCCAGCAACGGGTTGCATACACGAAAAGTACGCGTTCGGGAAGGAGCTCGGGAGAGGGGAGTTCGGGGTGACGTATGAGGTGACGTCAAAGGAGACCGGCGACCGCTACGCGTGTAAAGCTATCTCCAAAGGGAAACTTCGTACCGAGGCCGACTTGGAGGATGTCCGGAGAGAGGTTGATATTATGAGACATCTTCCTAAGCATCCCAATATTGTTGAGTATATGGAGGCGTACGAGGACGCCGAGGCTGTTTACCTCGTTATGGAGCTTTGTCAAGGAGGGGAGCTTTTCGATCGGATTGTTGCTAAGGGACATTACTCCGAAAGGGCGGCTGCCGAGGTTGTCGGCACCATCCTTAAGGTTGTTCAAGTCTGCCATGAACATGGAGTCATCCATCGTGACCTAAAACCCGAAAACTTCCTCTTCGCGAGCAAATCCGAAGATTCGCCTCTAAAAGCCATTGATTTTGGTTTATCCACATTCTTTGAGGAAGGTCAACAGTTTGGGGACATTGTTGGGAGCCCATATTACATGGCTCCCGAAGTTTTAAGAAGGAACTACGGTTCGAAGGTCGACGTGTGGAGCGCCGGAGTCATCCTATACATCTTGCTAAGCGGAGTTCCTCCCTTTTGGGCAGGTTTGTTTTTGTATATTTTGATCCCTCTTTCTTTTCTTATAAGAAATATGATGGATTATACGAGTTTATGTTTCAGAGACGGAAGAGGGGATTGCTCGTGCGATAGTTAAAGGCGATATAGACTTCGTAAGGGATCCATGGCCGAAGGTTTCGGAAGAGGCCAAAGATCTTGTTAAGAGTATGCTTGATCAAAATCCATATAGTAGATTAACTCTTGAAGAAGTCCTTGGTATGTACAATTTTTAGAATTGGAGTATCAATGTTCACTCCATACAATAGGATAAAGAAAAACATGTTACATAATATATATATCATTTTGTAGATCATTCATGGTTAAAAAATGCAAGCAAAGCCCCGGATGTACCATTAGGACCAAACGTAATGTCGAGAATCAAGCAGTTCTCATTGATGAACAAGTTTAAGAAGAAAGTACTTCGAGTAAGATCATCTCGATTAAGCTAAACCGAGCTAGTATTTTCTTACCATTGTTGATTGTGTACTTGTTATTTGTAGGTTGTAGCCGATCACTTGCCCGACGAGCAAGTAGAAAACATTATGGAATTGTTTCATGCAATGGATACGGATAAGAATGGGAGATTGTCATTTAGTGAACTTAAGCAAGGGTTTGCTAAGTTAGGACAACCTCTCGCTGATTCGGAGATCCAAATGATGATTGATGCTGTGAGTTGTGTCATTATTACTTCCCTACTTTTTTTTGTTTGCTATCTAATGATCGAGAAAGCTATCTTTTCTCTTTGAAGGCGGATGCCGACGGAAATGGAACCCTAGATTGCGACGAGTTCTTAACAATCTTGATTCACATAAAAAGGATGGGAAACGACGAAAATCTCCTCCATGCATTTTCGTTCTTCGACAAGAACAAGAGCGGGTTTATTGAGTTTGATGAATTGAGGGAGGCACTCTTCGAGGATGATTCCGGTCCTCATAACGAACAAGTGGTGTACGATATAATATTTGATATCGACTTGGATAAGGTGAACTTATTTCTACTAGCTAGGTTTATATGACTTAGCTTCTTTCGTATTGATCGATTTTGATTTGCATTTGGTTTCGGACAGGATGGTCGAATAAGCTTCGACGAGTTCAAGGCCATGATGAGTAGCGGAATCGATTGGAAAATGGCTTCTAGGCAGTACTCGAGAGCAATGTTGAATGTCTTGAGCGTAAAAATGTTTAAGGACAAATCCATGAAATCCAAAGCTTGAACAAGATGATTATTTTTTACTTTTTTGCGAGATCACAATGTCCATATCCATCTAGTTTCTTCTTATGTCATATTAATCCCCTTGTTCAATATCTCTGTTCATCATTTAGCACTAGACTTGTCTTTCAATGCTTCGAGTAATTCATCTAGGAACTCATTAAAATTTCTTCTCAAGACGATGATACCCTGTGAAAAATCAAACATGGAAAGCTTTGTCATCTGGTAATAGTATAGGTACAAAATGGGTCATAATTTTAGAAGAAATAAGGCGTGTTTAGTAAAATTGTGGTTGCGATTGTAGCCGTGATTGTGATTAGGGTTGTGATTTTAGAAAGGGATTGCCTAACTTAATTTATGCATCACCACGCAAAAAAGAAGACGATCGGAATTGTTTTTCTCCTTCGTTCTTCTCCCGGCAACTTCTTTTTCTTGTTCTTTTCTTGGCAATAAGAACAAAGATGTTTCTCCTCCGTCGATTTCCTTGCTTCTCCATGGATTGTGAAGTACATCATTTAGAAGAAAAGAGGGAACCGACTGCTAACTTAATATGTTATGTATTACTCCATTGTAGACATCAATTAAACAGAAGAAGAACACCATTGAAAAAGAGAATAAGAACAAGAACGCCAGAGAAGAAAGAGATAAGGATTGTGGAGCTTCATCAATGTTGAAGAGAAAAACGAAATCAAAGACTGCTGGAACGTTTTGGGGAGGAACTAGAGAACACTTTGGGCATAGATCCCCCAACAACAACAACCATGAATCCCCAAAAACCTTTGTTGGCTAGATTATAGGAATAAACCCTAAACCCACAAACCTTTTTGAAAATCCTAATCATAAAACTCTAACTAAACAACTCTATTTTTTTACAACCCCAAATATCAATGTTACAAATCTCCTAAACCCCCTTACCAAGAACAATCTTGCAAAGATAGATAAAAACAAAACTTGGTGTTTTCTTAGTACTAATAGGTATCCTTATAAGCTTAGAACTTATATAATGTAGGAGCCTCCCCAAATTTAGGACCCACACATCTTGTGAGAAAGAAGAAGAAGCCAAGAACAAGGGAAGGCATGATTACATGGGAATAGCACTCAAGCAGAAGAAGGATCTATATAAGATCCAAATAAAGAGGAAGATGATGCATTATAGAGCCCATTATACTGGGAGGTCCTGCATGCATCTGTATACAAACACTCACACACAAGGGGCAAGGAGAAGAATGGCTGATGTGGGACCATCCTTGATAGCATCTACACCTACATTACATGGACCATTCACTAAGCCAGGAACCGGAGGAACTCAAGGAAAGGTTGCTTACGAGTTGCAAACATGGGAGGAATTGATGGATTGGAAGACTGCATGGTAGATGTAAAATCTCGGCCGAGATAACATCCGAAATTTCGTTCCTGACGCGTGCTAGAAGATCCGGCCAAAGATCTTATAAATTTGGTAATTATCTTTTATATTTTATTTTCTTAATTAAACTCTCAAACTATCTTAAGGACATTTTTATTTTTGGATCCTATCTTTAAGGATTATTTTTAGATTATCTTTTAAAGATATCTTTCCTAATTTTCACAGAACATCTCCCTTATAAATAGCCTTAGAGGGGGAGATTGTTAGATAGCTTAGTTGTGATTATTAATTTCCACATTATTGTGAGATACTTGTGACTTCGGTCACGGGGTTTGCATTTTATCATTTCTATTCAATCAAAAGGAGAGTTTTTGATTGAAAAGTTGCGAGTTTTTGCTAGGTTGTTCTTGTGTGTGCTAATATTTTTGAAGGTTGGTGCAACAAGTCAAACTGGTCCCTCCTTGTGCTTGTCTTATCTAGAAGGATTGCGTAAGGTTAAAGAAGGAAAGGTGAAAAGGTAATTCTTTGTATCGGGTTTTGACACATAATTGGTCAAGGTTCTTTGCAAGTCTTATAATAGTCCTATTTTCATATATTTATCATTTATAATTCCATATTATCATCTTTTTATCTTTCCATATCATTCGTACTTCCGCATGCTGAGTTCTAACAAATCTCGGGTTGTTCTTGAGTAAATCTCGGCCGAGATTTCCTTTATTTCAACCAAGATTTCTTTCTGTTGTTCGATTTGAGGGCTTTCATTCTAGATCGGGAAATTGTGGCTTTCACCCAACATTAAGTGGTATCAGAGCCAGGTTGTGATTCACAATAAAGTGTGAGTGCGAGAGAAAACAAGTAAGACACCCTTGTTTTCACTAACTTCACGCGTTTGTTGTTATTTAATTTTGACCAAAATTAACCCCAGTCGAGATGTTGTAGTTACCTTTCTCAGCGGAGATCCGTGAATAAGGATGATGTACGTTCACGTGTCCCGTATAGAACTCCAGCCCCGGAACCACATCCACGAATCCATTACAAGTAAGGTATGAGATATTCAAATCAATATTATGATATACCTAACGCTCCGAAGTATGTTGATTTTCAGGCATTCGAGGATGAGAGGGATTATCATAGGTATGATCAATGTTCCAAGAGGGAACACTATTATGATTTATATAAATCTACTCTAACACATAATATATCTGTACGTGAAGAGGAATTTTACCTAAGGGCGGAACTACCTAGACGTCCTTCGATTAAGGATGATGATTCCTTAGAGAAGATCCGAGAAGATTGGGTAGAAGTACGTAACCAGTTGATCGCATTAATGGGGGATATCCAAACTGAAAAAGTTAGTAATTCTAAACCTTCCGTCCCTATTAATGACCATGTGGAGTTATCGGAATTTGATTCGATAACTGAAATTGACAATGATAAGCATGACGTAAATTTGAGTATGGGAGAAATTTTCTTGAAAGTGATGTGCATGACCCTAAGTTGTTGCATTCATCTTTAGATTATTCTTTAGTACAAAATCCTAGTAATCTATCTTCTGATGTGCCTTTAATTCAATACACAAAACCTAAGTTTTATGTAGTGCACCCTCACGTTGTGGTATTGTTAGATTACCATAGAAATGATGTGATGCATAAGATTGTTAATGATAGTTTAAGATGACATGAAGTGTTGTATGCTTTGTATTACCATGATTTCGTTAATGCATTATTCCTTTCAAACCTTAATCTTGCACCGTTATCAAAGAGGAAGCAAGTGAGCTTTATTGTAGGATTGCAAGATGAGAGTATCAAGAAAGGGGACATTGCCAAAGTCATATATGAGAAATCATGCAAGGAGCTCGGAGAAGGAAAGCTACAAGACAACCTCCAATTTTCATCATCCAAGGCGATTTTTGGAGTCACAGTAGAAATCTCGGTCCCAACCCAGAAATCTTGACCGAGATTTGAGGAGATGATCCGAGATTGATCACTGTTATACAATATGATGAAAATCTTCAGACGCTGAGTGCTCCAAAGTTCTAGTCCTTCCAGGAGAACCAAGGAACTTGGAGTGTGAACCGTTCGACAATCTGAGTCCGTTCATAGCAGAAAATGTGTGTATCAAGAGGGAACGAATAAGGAAGAGGAAGCTGATAGCTTTATCCCATGAAGTTGATCAATCCAGAAGCCGCCATACTTGAGTTATTATGTGCTTAGTGATGATCAAGACTATGATTCGAGGTCAAATCATTTTCAAGAAGGGGAGTATGATGTGGGACCATCCTTGATAGCATGTACACCTACATTACATGGATCATTCACCAAGTCAGGAGCCGGAGGAACCCAAGGAAAGGTTGCGTACGAGTTGCAAACATGGGAGGAATTGATGGATTGAAAGACTGCATGGAAGATGCAAAATCTCGGCCAACACTCAGAATCTCGGTCGAGACTTCATCCGAGATTTCGTTCGTGACGCGTGCTAGAAGAACCGGCCAAAGATCTTATAAATTTGGCAATTATCTTTTATATTTTATTTCCTTAAAGCTCTCAAACTATCTTAAGAAAATTGTTATTTTTAGATCCTATTTTTTAGGATTATTTTTAGATTATCTTTTAAAGATATATTTTCTAGATTTTCTTTTAAACATATCTTTTCTAGTTTTCATAGGAGATCTTCCTTTATAAATAGCCTCAGAGAGGGAGATTGTTAGATAACTAAGTTGTGATTATTGAATTCCACATTATTGTGACTTCGCTCTCGGGGTTTGCATTTTATCATTTCTATTCAATCAAAAGGAGAGTTTTTTATTGAAAAGTTGTGAGTCTTTGCTAGGTTGTTCTTGTGTGTGTTAATCTTTTTGAAGGTTGGTGCTACAAGTTAAACTGATACCTCCTTGTGCTTATCTTATCTAGAAGGTTTGTGTAAGGATAAAGAAGGAAGGGTGAAAGATAATTCTTTAAAATCGGGTTTTGATACATAATTAATCAAGGTTCTTTGCAAGTCTTATAATAGTCCTATATTCCAATATTTATCATTCATCATTCCATATTATCATCTTCTTATCTTTCTAACTCATTCATTATTCCGCATTCTGATTTCTGATAAATCTTGGCCTATTCTACATTAAATCTCACCCGAGAATCATTGATTCATCCAAGATTTCTTTCTATTGTTCGGTTTGAGGACTTTCATCTAGATCGAGAAACTGTGGCTTTCACCCCACATCAATGACAAACAAGAAAAAGCTACAATCCTTAATAACAAAAGACCCTAGTCTTACATCTACCCCGGAGCAAGCGAGTCGTGCACGAAGAAACATGCATGCGTGGTTCCACGCCCGAATCGGGGCGACCATGCATGGGGAATCGAGACAAGCATGCACACGTGGATTCCGTGCAACCACGAACCACAAGAGTGGATGAATTTCGGACCATATTTTATATTTCGTATGCCATAAAGACATCTTTTAATTATGGTTAATATTGGTCTTTTATTTGTTATTTTCAGCCCATGTTTTATTTTAATTATTTTACAAATAATTTAAATCTTCTAAAAGGGAAACTTAAAGATAGATTGAGAGAATCACATCTTGTAGAGATATTATTTGATCAATCTTAGGAGATCATATCTTACTAGAAGATTGATCTTACTTCGAGACCACTCGAGTCATCCCCTAATATAGGGATCCTTCGAGCCTTTTTGTAGGCAATCCAACTTTAATCAAACACACATTTTTCGGTATTTTCTATGGGCAATCCTTTTTGCTACTAACGTGAAGTAGAGATCGAGCGACTTCTTGTTTGACTTATAGCTTGGACTTGTTTGAGTTGTTTTGCTTGTGACTTTGAGTTGGTATCTTCTCTCTCAATTCACAAGTCTCTTTTGATTGTTGATTGGTAAACTGGACAATAACATCAATTGTAGTGGAAGGGTTCTACGATCGTTTCACCGGTTTTGTGATAGGGCTATACGCAACCTATCGTGCCTCCAAGATTATTTTTAGTGTTCGAACTGATGTATCCAACTACCGATCCATAAAACCACCGGATCATCACCCATCCCCACTCAAGTCTTTCAAAGGAAGCAACACATTACTCCTTTCATTGGTTTATTTCTTCGAGTTAATTGGTCTCAAAAGATCGGGAGTATCACATGGCTAACCCCGTATCAGAGTAGTATCAAATCTTGAGTTCCTCGACATCAACCTATCTTGCCTCAAGGATCTTTTCCTAGGGTGCAACTTTATCTATCCAACTAGCGATCCATTCAACCACCGGATCATCACCCTTCCTACGCAAGTCTTCTAGAGGAAGCAATCATCACTCCTTTCATCGGTCTATTTCTTCGAGTCAATTGGTGTCGAAAGATTGGGACTTCCCACACAGCTAACCCCTATTTCATTATAAGTGTAGTATATATTTTTTTTATAAAGGAGTATATATATGTGTATACTAGCATACTTCTCAAGTTGGAGTGTGAAGAACTCGAATGGTCGACAAGGATGTAAAATAAGTCAAATTGAGCTTTACTAAGGACCTTTTAGTAAGAATATCAGTTGGATGATTATATCATGAGTGCTAATGTGATGAGTAGAGATATGTCTGGATAACAAAAGATATCTAACTAAATGGCATTCCACCTCAATATGCTTGGTACAATCACAAAATATATATTTGGTGGCTATGGAGGGCAGCTTGACTATCACGAAAAAAATGCAAATGAACAGAGTGTGAACACCCAATGGCTGAAGCAAAGCATGAATCCAAAGCAATTCACAACATGCATGTAACACCCCGAATTCGCAGGACTCGGGAATGCTACGGGAGAGACCTCACAATGGGTCCCGACCCTTAGCTTGACAACAATTTCACCGGACCTTTCCAACATGACACAAATAAAGGCAAAACCGTAAATCATTTTTAATGCAAATGATAAGAAAACCCAAAAGAATGCAACCACAAACTTCAGCCGATATACAACTCAAAACCAAATGCTAAACACGCAGCATACAAAGCGCAATAACCGAAGGACAAAACACCACTCAACTCCAACTCATAAACCCTTCCTAAAATGTACGGACCCCGGCTGCCCACTCTTCCGGATCTCTCGGCCACATTCCTAACCTGCAAGGCCATCTACAACAATCGGTATAAAACCGTTAGCTCATATTCGAAGCATTAGAATTAATGAGAAAGGCACAAACACAAGTAAATCATCATAAATACACAACATACTCAAAATCACATCAATCCGGTTTATTATCTTTATTATTATTAAATCATATCCCGTTCTAATTCAACTTCTTTTGTGACATTTGAATCTCCCGAAACTCGCATCGGTCCCTTCTTCCGGCAATGAAACGGTTCGGATGCCTCCGACCGTCTAACGAGCACGGGCTAGTCGCCGAGAACCCCCTAGCTCTCGCAAGAGCCAGACAATGATGTCACCGCCCGTTATCATACACTTGGGCCAAAATACAATAAATGTCGGTAATCCTATTTGCGGTTTCTTTGTTATAACATAAACAATAAACACACACCACCAAACACACATCAATGCTAATACGAAGAACACGAGCTAAGTAAGTCCGGAGACTTACCTTATCACCATAATCAACTCACAACACTCTCGCTTCCTTAGAGAGGAAGCACACAAACTGCAAGAATACACGTATCAACACATGCTCATACTCAAGAAGTCTTAGACTTCACTCTAGTGATCTAAGCAAGATCACCTAACCCTCAAGCTAGGAATGCATCCTAGGATCCAAGATACTCACAACAATCTCTACATGTAAAGGAAACTTACAACAGCCTATACCCTCACAAGAACCTAAACCACATTCAAGAAGGAACAAGCTAGCCTAGAAGGTCCATCATGCTCAATATACTCCAAGCCATCAACTACATCGAGCCTTAAGGGCTCTTAGGTTCTCAACCACTAGGTGGCATTCACAACTACCCTAGGTCCATCCTATGCATGATACTAACATGAAACAACCTCACAACTAAGGAAGGAACGAAGAAGAAGGGAGAAGAAGAGCCTACTGTTGAAGAAACGCAGCCGCAGAAACAAAAGGCGCGACTGGGTGTTGAAGGTCACGGCCCCCGCGGCGCCAGTAGCTGCCCCCGCGGCGCCTGAAAACCCTGATGCCGCCCCCCGCGGCTGGCTAAGATCCATCCCGCGGTAGAACTCCAAAAACAACGTCTTCTTCGTCTTTGACTGTGGATCTTGATCTTCAATGGCCTCCTTATCTTGCTGGGTCTTCTTCAAACATCATCCACGGTATATAGGCTCTTCCCATGACCTAATCGAGCGAAAAACACACACATGCAAAGGATTCAACAAGAACCCTCTTCTAGAGATTCATCCATGGCAATGGAGAAGAAGAAGAGAAGAAGAAGGTAGCAGCTGGAAAGAAGGGAGAAGGGAGGAGAGAAAGCTTGCCCAAAATGAATCCAAAACTTTCCACTGCTGCACATCACAAGTCAAGAGCTCCAAGGAGAAGGTAGAGGAAAGGGCACCAAGAGGGGAGTGTGTGAGAGAGAGTAACATGAAATGAAAAGTGAGGAGTGAGAAGAAGGTGACAAGGTTGCACAAAGGGAGAGGGAAACAAGGGGTCAGCTGACCTCTTGCCCCTTGTGCTAGAACCGGAAGGTCCACAAGCAAAAGGCGGAAAACGGAAGGTCGGAATGGTATTTGGGAAGAATCTCATTATTCAGGACCTCGTGCATGCGGGAAAACTGAGCCGCTAACGCAGGAAGGTCGATAAACCGCTCAAAGATGGGAATAAAAATTCCGGATGTTACAACTAATCTCCCTAAAAACAAGTTTCGTTCTGAAACTTGCTAACGCAAAACTCTCGGTATAGGAACTCGGTAACCACTCAAAACCGTAATGTGCAAACTCCCTAATTGAGAACCATCACACACTCGTGTAGCCACGTCAAGACCTCGCAAGGCCTACACACATACTCGTATGAACCGCTTAGCGCATAAAAGCCAAAACCTAACCAATCCTACACATCCCTGCTCAGGGCACCTAACACATAAAATCACACATGCACACAATATCTAACCCATCGGCAAACTCGACGTAATTAGATCATCGTAAAACTCCGACAAAGATACTATACCGCGTCCTCTCGATAGCCTCCTCGGCTCTTCGTCTATCACTAGACCATCCCAACTAATATCATATCTTGAGCCATACACGTCTCCCATCGATCGTCACACCTGAAATCCGGTGAACATCCTCCACTCTCAATGGTCATGCCAACCGGTAAACCACTTCCCAACTCGCGTCAAAATCTCCAAAAAGGTCCAATATAATGGAACTCAACTCCCTCCTAATGACCAACACGTATGACGCCTCGCGTCCGTGATATCCTTAACTAGACTCGTCCCGTATCTGAACCCAAGAGGTCCGTACCTCTTTTCTGTACATACTTTCTCGTCCTAGCTTGTCTAGCATCTTCCTTTGGACCGCCGCTACCCAAGCGAGGTCATCACGTATCTGTTCAGCTAAACTTACATATACTCACCAATTCTAACACCACAAGGTACCGCACTTCCGTCCACAAATTGCTTCGAACTAGGCCATCACAACTGTACTTCTCAACTGTCATAACGATAACTCAACCCAAAGGAGGGTATCAGGTCTACCTTTACCCCCTTACCTTGTGCACATACCCTCTGCATGGCATCGACTGGTCACCAAAGTCCTTTCTACTCGATCCATTATCCAAGGTGAAACTATCATGTAAGACATATGGTCTCTTATGCGGCACGATCCTGCCGCCCACAAATTCCCGAAACAAAACGCTCATCTCAAACCGAGATAACGATACTCGGTATAACAAAACACCTTGCATCACATAGGGGACTCCACCACTAGCCAACTCATCGGCTCGGTTTCCTAATATGGTGTAAAAACACGTAGTCTCCGTCGGTAGGTCTATGCGACCCAGACTCGTCACCCCTGTCACAAGGTCTCAAACCGGTACTAATCTCTCTCGAGGTATCTTACCATTACCACTGCCTAACTCGCGGTGGTGAAGTCTTCTTCCTCACCATATGGTGTTCAACTCGTTTGGATGACGGTTTACATAAGGGCTATGTACTTAGCCACCTCGGCCTTAATCCCGTCTCACTATTGTGAACGTCATAAACCGGATATCTCTTACCAACGTCATGGTCTTAACAACAAACAATCCATAAAGGTAGCTATGGGGTCTCTCCTTGGAACCTTCTATCCTGGATCCTTCTCCGCACTAACCAAAGACCATCTACGGCCCAAGTCCCTACCCATCACTACCCATCCCCTCTGCGGGATATTCAACTCTTGCGGAGTGAGTATACATACACGTATCATATTCTTATTGTTTATACATGCCTAGCATGTTTCTCCGTAGTCAACCGACATCACCATAAGCACGCGCGCTAAAGTGGTCAACTCTCGACCCTTTGTCGATCATTCTTCTTACATACCAACAATTGTCCTTGTACTCATGAAACCTCTCTTATCACTTCATATGCATTCCAAGCCCCGCTTGGATGTATCCGCAATGTCATAAGTCCCCATAACTCAACGTTGGTGCAAAAGGAAACGGACTAGAGTCACTCACCTCTTCCACTTCTAATAGAACTCCACGGATATGTCTCGAATCCCATGATCTAATTGACTTCTTCATAAGGGTAGAAAATGTCAAGGTCATTCCGCAGCTCGGCGGTTATGACCTGCCAACTTATAAGCTTCACATCTCCTCCACGTACCTTGAAGGTATTACCGTACTATCTTCTCGTTCTCCTCCGATCTACTAGATATCCTCAACCCGGTATGTTTTTTAGGAGGTCGCCTCGGACGTCCCAACCGGCCTAGATAACCCTAGTTATCCTCTTATCCTGCATAACCGGTATCCTTTTCGTCCCATGTCACGCTCGTTCCTCTCAATTATGAGAGTACAACAAGGCATCGTCAAATCTCATCATAAGAATCATTAGCGCAACTCATGCATCATAACTGTCATAACACTCTTAGGTTAGGGTCCACCTTGGAGCCGCCTGAAACAACCCAAGTGCCGACGTCATCGTAACACGATTCCGAAAACCGATGGATAATCATCTGTATAAACTCCAACTTATCAATCACACTTGTGATCTTACAACTTGTAGTGGTCATACCGACCCGAAACGCCGTCTTACTTAAGTCCTTTCCTTTCTCCACCCATATCGGGTGACATCTTGACTGCAAAACGATCATAAAAAACATTGTACTCGTATGTAACTTCCAGACTCATACCTTTCCTCAAACTTGTACCAGGATGCCCTGAAGGAAAGACCGGAAGAAATGTTCCCATTTCAAACCACTTAACTTCTAAATCATGAATTCCTACGTACTACCGTCTTAAGCTTTAAGCTTATAACGTTGCTATAGTCTCAATCCTTAAGTTCATACCATAGCCACATGGCTCTTTCAGGTCAGTCAAGAAACCTTTGACTCATCTCTTGTCCGCGACAACTTATCATTTTTTTCATAAGAACGAAATAACATGCATCTTCTTTCCATATCTTCTCATTGGCTTAAAGCAACTCGGGAAGCTTCACTTCCTCCTGATCCACTAGATTATTTTGTCATGCTTACAACTTAAAGGTTCCAATTCGCTCCAATCCACCATATGTCGAATCTCGAGACCTATAAAGGTCGCAAAAAGGGTCATTTCATCCCTCTACGGGAGGTCTACTACCGTCACTTGCTTAAACCACTTAACATTATATTGCACAAGACAATCACGATTCTATTGATGTACTTGTTACCATTGACATCTAACCATAGGGAAAACTCCCAGCTTTTGTTATTGTTCCTTTGTAGTCTCCACTTGAGGTTATACCTCCCGTCTACAACTTTTCCGTGGTAACCCGCACTTTACGTGTTCTCGGTCATCACCGATAAGTTTGTGGCTGACTTCTCTAAGGTCAACAACTTACCAACTCTCTATACTTCATGTCACTATTCTCATGAAGGCTACCCTCCTTGGGGTACTCTACCTCAACTCTGTTAGCTCCTTCCACGTTCCGTTCTTTCTTCCTTTTCCATAATGTAATCATACTCTTCTAGGCCTCACGTTTCGTATAACTCGTCTTCATAAGCTTAGCCTCGCCTCACGACATCTTGTAAGCGTGTCTTCTCCAAAAGCTCTAACATAACTCAGCAACCGCTCGCGTATCTCTTGGTCGTCGTCTTAGGTCCTTTCACAACTAAAGCTCCTTGTTGCGTGACTCCTCTTCTTGGGATCACGTCTATTCATACTTCCATATCCTCGGCGTCTTTTAGTCTTATCATCATAATGGAAAACGGTCAACTCCTTGTGAATCCTTGCCATACCATTTTTCTCAAAACTCTTGTAACAACTCTTGACTTAACGGTACCTCGTAAGCTTAACTTACGGTATTCTACCTCTTTCATACCGGTTCGTTCACTCTTCACATCTTGACTCCAAAGTTTAGGAGCGTCTAAAAGAAGCTTTACTTCTCGTATTGGGATGCCGTCTCTAACATTGTGGGATTGCACCCATCTCCTCCTTGACTCGCATCTTTAGTGGTCCACGCGTCTTCTTGAGGAACTTATATACGTTATCTCCATTGGTCTTGCTATCTTTCCATTCGTGCCTTCTTTGGTAACCACTTCCACATCTTCATGTTACTCTCTTAAGTTGTCTCGTGTTCTTCTTTTGCTTGGTTGTTCTTCTTTTTGCTTGGTTGTCCTTCATTTACGTCTTCTCCAATCCTCCTATTCGACATCCTTTAGAAGGAATTCGAGAATGTCATTGTGTTCGTTAGCATGAAATGTCCAACTCGATACTTGAGCGTACTCCTCCACATATGAACGTCATCATAAGCCACATCATCGTCTTAAAGGTGATGATATCATATCATCATCTTAGCTCCAAGGTCCCATAGTTCCATATACTACTATATGAATAAGACTACATATAAATAACTATATAAGTCCTAAGTCCATATCTCTACCAATGTAACACATTCGACATGCCATAATATCAATACAAAGTCTAAAACATATAATCGTCCACATATACAACTATACACATAAATCATGTCCATCATCCAACTACAATCCACAAAGATACACATCAATTTCATCATGCATGACTACAAACCTCATATTCATATCTATATATGTACATATATATACATATCAAAATCCAATAAACTAAGCTGCCGAGATCCATGGAAGGAGTGGTAGTCCGTACATTCTACTCCGACTCATGCATGTAATTTTGAAAACGAAAACTCAGAACCCGTGGGGTTCTGTTTATTTCTTATTCGGCCTTTAGAAGATTACGAGTACCATTGTTGTCAACCTAGGGCTCTAATACCACTTTGTAACACCCCGAATCCGCGGGACTCGGGAATGCTACGGGCGAGACCTCACAATGGGTCCCGACCCTTAGCTTGACAGCAATTTCACCGGACCTTTCCAACATGGCACAAATAAAGGCAAAACTGTAAATCATTTTTAATGCAAATGATAAGAAAACCCGAAAGAATGCAACCACAAACTTCAGCCGAGATACAACTCAAAACCAAACGCCAAACACGCGGCATATAAAGCGCAATAACCAAAGGACAAAACACCACTCAACTCCAACTCATAAACCCTTCCTAAAATGTACGGACCCCAGCTGCCCACTCTTCCGGATCTCTCGGCCACATTCCTAACCTGCAAGGCCATCTACAACAATCGGTATAAAATCGTTAGCTTATTTTCGAAGCATTAGAATTAATGGGAAATGCACAAACACAAGTAAATCATCATTAACACACAACATACTCAAAGTCACATCAATCCGGTTTATTATCTTTATTATTATTAAGTCATATCCCATTCTAATTCAACTACTTTTGTGACACGAGAATCTCCCGAAACTCGCCTCGGTCCCTTCTTCCGGCAATGGAACGGTTCGGATGCCTCCGACCGTCTAACCAGCACGGGCCAGTCGCCGAGAACCCCCTAGCTCTCGCAAGAGCTAGGCAGTGATGTCACCGCCTGTTATCATACACTTGGGCCAAAATACAATAAAGGTCGGTAATCCTATTTGCGGTTTCTTTGTTATAACATAAACAATAAACACACACCACCAAACACACATCAATGCTAATACGAAGAACACGAGCTAAGTAAGTCCGGAGACTTACCTTATCGCCACACTCAACTCACAACACTCTCGCTTCCTTAGAGAGGAAGCACACAACCTGCTCACACAAGAATATACATATCAACACATGCTCACGCTCAAGAAGTCTTAGACTTCACTCGAGTGATCTAAGCAAGATCACCTAACCCTCAAGCTAGAATGCATCCTAGGATCCAAGATACTCACAACAATCTCTACATGTAAAAGAAACTCACAATAGCCTATACCCTCACAAGAACCTAAACCACATTCAAGAAGGAACAAGCTAGCCTAGAAGGTCCATCATGCTCAACATACTCCAAGCAATCAACTACATCGAGCCTTAAGGGCTCCTAGGTTCTCAACCACTAGGTGGCATTCACAACTACCCTAGGTCCATCCTAGGCATGATACTAACATGAAACAACCTCACAACTAAGGAAGGAACGAAGAAGAAGGGAGAAGAAGAGCCTATTGTTGAAGAAACGCAACCGCGGAAACAAAAGGCGCGACTGCGTGCTGAAGGTCACGGCCCCCGTGGCACCTGAAAACCCTGATGCCGCCCACGCGGCGCTTCTCACCGCCCCCGCGGCTGGCTAAGATCCGCCCCCGCGGTATAACTCCAAAAACAACGTCTTCTTCGTCTTCGATTGTGGATCTTGATCTTCAATGGCCTCCTTCTCTTGTTGTGTCTTCTTCAAACATCATCCACGGTATATAGGTTCTCCCCCATGACCTAATCGAGCCAAGAACACACACATGCAAAGGATTCAACAAGAACCCTCTTCTAGAGCTTCATCCATGGCAATGGAGAAGAAGAGGAGAAGAAGAAGGTAGCAGCTGGAAAGAAGGGAGAAGGGAGGAGAGAAAGCTTACCCAAAATGAATCCAAAGCTTTCCATTGCTGCACATCACAAGCCAAGAGTTCCAAGGAGAAGGTAGTGGAAAGGGCACCAAGAGGGGAGTGTGTGAGAGAGAGTAACGTAAAATGAAAAGTGAGGAGTGAGAGGATGATCACAAGGCTGCACAAAGGGAGAGGGAAACAAGGGGTCCGCTGACCTCTTGTCCCTTGTGCTAGAACCGGAAGGTCCTTAAGAAAAAGGTGTAAAACGGAAGGTCGTAACGGGATTTGGGAAGAATCTCATTACTCAGCAGCTCGTGCCTGCGGGAGAACTGATCCGCTAACGTGGGAAGGTCGATAAACCGCTCAAAGATCGGAATAAAAATTCCGGATGTTACAATGCACAATTAGTGACTTCATACCTGACCTCGTGAAAAGACCTTGAAATAGTGGCTTGTTCTTAGTATTCCATGAGATAAGAGATGTACCAAGCTAAAAAAAAATTAACTAGTGATTAAACGACGTGTGATGGACATAAAGCATAATCAAAATCACAAAAAAACAATGAAAGTGAGAAAGCAAGAACGTATCAAGAGAACACATTGGCTGGGACAACTTTCCAAAAAAACAAACGTCCCATAGGGAAACATACCCAATGGTCATCCATATAGAAGCCTACATAAACTGAGACTATTTTTTGTAAGTGGTTGATATTAGATAGAGATTATAGATTAAATTATTAAAATAGCTTATATTCGTGAAAATAAATCTTAAAAATAACCCCTATCACCCAAAATAATTGAAGGTTAATCCCTTATAATCTCCATCTAAATTAAATTTCTAAAAATCGTACATCTGATACCAAACACAACCTTAATGTATGAGCACAAAAACACAACTCATGTCTTGTGATAATGAGATAAATAAAACGACCTATCAAATGCTGATACCGGTTGGAATATGAGAGGGGAGGGGTTGTAGATTCAACAAGCATGTGGTCATACTCTACTTCAAAATCGCATGGGATAAGAGCTAATAAACAAGCTTACAACAAAATACCAAGACAATAATTGCATTGTAATAAGAATATGTCATAAGTGACCAATACTCAATTGGCCTATTGGTTGTGGTGCTAGATCGACTAAGAACAAAGAGAAAGATAAATCAATAGTAAGTGTCATCTCTATTGTAAATAATTAAGTCGGGTGATTTCAAGGATCAAGTTACCACATAATATCTGAGAAATCAAATAGTAGATCGAAGAAGAATAAATATTCTAAATGGACTTCTTCATCCCAATAGTTTCCAATCTATCGAATGTAGCCATGACCGAGTTGATTGACATAACTGAGCAAGTAGATATCTTTTGAAATCTCCGTCATTAGGTTTTTCTACTTGGATTAGGACTAGCGTTTTCTTGTAAATAAGACAATTAGTTCATTAGTTTCATTATTGAGTTTTATATTCAGTTTTGCATTCCATTTAAGATAGATTAATAATATATCTTTGAAAGTTATGTCTTGGTAAACTACTAATTTTGGAGTTAGGGTAAATTAATCCATGAGTATTATTTGTTAAAGTTACGTATTTCTATTGCCAATATTTATATATGTCATTTTTATTTTAGATGTAAGAGTTGTGTTTAGATGATTATTAGGTTCTAAATATTTAAGATTATTATTATTTGTAAGACGTGAAAGATGTGTGAATATATATCCCTAAAATTTTCTATAAGATGTGAGAGTTGTATAGACCCGTGTCTGAATATTATATTTAGTGAATAATATTTTCATTGGTGATCAATCCAACATCCAAGAACAAATATAGAATATGTGATGGTATGTCCTCAACTGGGCCATGATTGCCCAAACATATGTAACGTATTGGGCTAATTTGGACTTTACTCCAAATATTTAGCAATGCTCAAATTGCTTTAGGAAAGTGATTTATTCCTGCGTGTTGTGGGAGGAATTTCCAACATCGAACGATTTACCATGTGTCAAATGAACAATTTATATACCCGAGCCAACCATGGTTGTCTCTTCGGAGACATCCGATAAAATTGGAACGATACAAAAAAGATTAGAATGGCCCTTGCGCAAGAATGGCACGCACAAATCCTAAAATGGTCCCATTCTTATATGTTCAAATCAAAGTTTAATAGGAAAACCTTATAAATGTTGATATCTTTATCATAAAATACTTGTTTACTTAACTATAACGTTTTATATAAACTAGTGTTAATGAACAAACGAGGATGTTCTTGCTTTGTGTATTCACAATGTGAGGACTAATATGTTTTGCACAAATTAGACTTGTCCATATTTAGACGTATTCATGATGAGGTTGAGTGATTTATAAATATGAATTGACTTGTGTTCAGAGTGCGGATGAGTGATCCATGCATTCGTATTACTTTTGTGTTTTCGCAACACAAATGAGAGTTTAGTTAAGTGTAGAGCTGATACTATCCAGGTTTGGGCCAGATCCTGACCGATCCTTTTCTATTTTTTTGGTCTGGATGTTCGGGATGGATCTGGGCTAAGTCTGGGTCCCGGCCTTCAGGTCATGTCTGTACCCGTCCGCCAAGCCGGACCGGCACCCAGATTCACTTTTTTATCCTATTAAAAAATACACCATTTTAATCCGATTCACGATTAACATGAGAGCCTTCACGATTTAGAGAATCAAAATCTTGTTGAGGTTCGAATCTTTGCTGAGTTCGTCAACTCGATATAGTAACTTCCTGGTGTGTGGCTCGTGTCAGCGAACAGATGCGACTTGTGAGGAACAAGGAGAGTTGTCGTCGTCCTTTAGGGAGTTAGGATTTATCGAGAGAAATGAGAGTGAATCAGAGGAGGGATGGAATGGATAACCTCTCATTAAGTGATTGAAGATTTGGGTTGCATTAGGTTGTGTCTTACATATAAATGATACAAGTTATATATGTACATATTAAAAAAACAAAAAAACAAAAGAGGCCGGGCAAGCAGTCCGACCGGATTTGTACTCTGTCCGGATCCGGCCCTCTGTCCTGAACTTTTTGGCCCGAACAGGCTTTTCAACAGGTCCACACCCACCGGTTTTTCCGGGCAAGCAGACCTAGAGTGTATCAGCTCGTACATAGGGTTGTTAAAATTTCGATCCAAACCTGAACTTTGGACCGGACCTGGACCGGAATAATCTTGTCGAATCTGTATGAGAATATATACTAGACTACATAAACAGCTTTAGAAATTACATATGGAGGACCATTTGTTGTACATATGCTACACAAGTGAAGACGATTCTTGCTCCATCACGTAAACAACACTACAAATATTTGTCTGCCATGAAGAGTGGATATACGAGGACTGGTCTATGAGGATAAGGATATATCCAAAGTGAAGGATGAGAAAGAAGCAAAATATGAGTTCTCCTTGTGGAAGAAGAGATGAAGCACATGGGCAAAAATGTTTGGACCCCTACATGTTTTGGCTCAATGCATCATAGGAGCTTTCATCCATTAAAAGTAGGAGTGAGCATTTTCCGGTCCGGTCCGGTTTTTGGACTGGACCGGACCGGACCGGACCGAAAACAACAGGTCCGGTCTTCGGTCCAACCAATTCGGTCCACATTCGGTCCGGTCCGGTCCGGTCCACATTCGGTCCGGTCCGGTCCGGACCTATATTTAAAAAAAAATTAAAAAAAAATAAAATAAACTTGTTTTGATATTGTTCCGGTCCAGGTTCGGTCCGGTCCGGTCCAAGTCCGGTCCGGTCCGGTCCAGGTCCGGACCTAAAATTTTGTAAATATCACCAGTTTTTCGGTCCATCCGGTCCTAGACCGGACCTGGACCGGTTTTGGACCGGACCTGAACCGGACCTGGACCGAATAATTCGGTCCATTTCCGGTCCGCATTCTTCCGGTCCGGTCCGGTCCGGTCCGGTCCAGGTCCGGTCCAGGTCCGGACCTATGAACACTCCTAATTAAAAGCAATATATATCCAGGCAGCATGCGCATCGGACCACTTCTCATCTCCAAGTCAAGTCAACTCATGTCCACATGCACATAAACAACTCTACATTTCATATTTTCATTATAACAAAAAAAAATGAATTAGATAGGGACTAACTCTTATAATTCACATAATATTATAAGTTTATAACAGAAAAAAAATCAATTTGTATAGAGAGAAGGGTTCAAGTGATAACCAATATTACGGTAAGGAGTGAAAATTTATCTCAAACGTTCGATGAATATAAATCAACGGTTATGATTAAACGCTAAAAACAATACATCTTTGTGATATTGTGCATGGAAATCATGTTTGCTAATATGATATTACGATCACCAAAGTGAATTGAGTAATATATGACCGTTACCTAATTTAGGACAATAATAATTAACAAACCTTAATGAATAGACCAATTGTTACTGGTAATAGTCGTCAGCGACACACAACTTCACATTCATCGGGATATTTGAACAAAACTTGAACAGCCATGAACACGACTCATGTTCATGTTTGCATTGATGCACAACTCATTGTTGGTTAAGAAGGACAAAACATATAATTTTAGGTTTCTAACTTATCTTAATAGTTCTTTTATTCAACACGACTCGTGTGAGCATAATAACAATCGTGTTTATTATGAGCAACTTGTGAATTCAATAGTTCATATTAATGTCATGGTCGATCATCATGTTCAATATGAAGTGGCTATACACTAGTGACGGTTAATGGTAGTGTATCTTACATCCATGCATGCAGTAGCATGAGTTGTCCATAATGACTAATTATGTTCATTATGAACAACTCACGCATTCGAATGAGTAATAGTAATAATCGTGTAACATTAAATGATTTAAATCCATGCAGTAGCACAAATTATTCCTAAATGAAGAATTGTGTTCATTATGAACAACTCGTTATCAGTGAGAACGAAGACGGCTCTCTAAAAAAAAACCCTAGGATACAGAACCGTAGCGAAAAGGTGGTTCTTGGCCTGTGCTCCGGCACCGGCGCTCTTTATCCAGGGCTGTCGAAGAACGTTTTCACGGATTAATGGAGGAACCCAACCCACCCACAGCAAACACGAAAGAAAGACCAGCACCAAATGAAGACGAGATTATGATTGATGAAGAAAAAACGACCACAATGAAGGACCAGGCTAATGAACAAAGTGAAGAAACTGCCCCTGTTGAAAGCACAACTCCAGTTGACTGCGAGATCACAACATCAACTATTTCTGGCAACAAAGAACAAGAGAAGATGACATTCGTCATGGGAAATAGTGAAAGTAGAGAGAAGACTATGGTTAATCAACCTCTTTCATGGAGAGAGATTGCTTTAGGTAATACCACAAAGGTTACCCATAAGCAATCTGAACCTATAATCTCCTTAGTGAATAAGATTGAAATAACCTTCCCCTATGACCCTGACGGAAATCCAGCCATAACAGTGGCCAAAGATGTTACCAGTGAACTTGAGGCTAGATGGAAAAATTCCATTGTGTTCAGAGTTCTCGGATATCCAATTGCTCTACCAGTCATGAGAGGAAACTGAAAGAGCTTTGGAATTATGGAGACAATCTCCAACTCATTGATCTGGATAACAGCTACTTCATAGCAAGGTTCAAGAATGAAAATGAAATGTTAATGGTGTTAACAGGTGGACCATGGACAATATTTGGTCGATGCCTTATCATGAAAAGGTGGACACCAGATTTTATTACTAATACTCCTATCACTACAGCCCCGACGTTGATCAGGATCACTGATATCCCGGTGCAATGGTTCAATGAAGGCATTCTATGGAAGATGCCGAAAGCCTTGGGACTCCTATATCTATTGATCCAAAAACTTTGTTGTTCAACAGAGGCAGATTTGCGAGGATTTGTATTGAGATTGATCTAGAGAAGCCATTACGAACTGCTTTGTTCATTAATGAGAAGAGATGTTCTATAGAGTATGAAAGACTTGAAACAATCTGCTACAAATGTGGTAGATATGGACATCTAGCCTCCAATTGCCCGTTTACCAATGCGGCAAGTCATGAAGAAGTTGAAAAAACAAAGTCCAGAACCCAGGGAAGCTCATATTCCAAAGAGGACACAACAACGCAACCTACCGGAGACCAAGATCACGCCGCCGGTGAAGAGGAGAGCTATGGACCATGGATGCTGGTAGCAAGGAAACAAAAATCAATAAAAGGAAAGGATAAGATTCTAGAGAGTAGTGGAAGGAATACCCAGAATTTTAGGCAAGAGTATATTGAAGGAGGAGGAGAAAAAGGAGCCATTTCCAAAAGAGTTAATAACTATCCAAAATCGTCAACAGTAAGAAACACGGGACCCACGCAGAAGATTTTATCACACAAAAAGGAAAAAAGTACGAGTGAAGGGACTAAAGAGATATCTCCTAACAAGCGACAGATAGAAACAAAAATGAATAAGAACAAAACCAAACAGGGTACAGATGAAGCGGAAACAAGTGCAGCCGGAAGCCAAAGAGGTAAGACAGGGACTATCTTTGGATCGAACCAAACAGAAGACAAAGAAAAAGAGCAGGCCCAACTGGAAAAGAGACAAAGACGGAATAAACTACGAAGGGATTCTAGACGTTCAGCTAAAGAAAACAAGCAACAGGAGGAGCACTTTGTTGTAGAGAAAATTTTGAAACGTCCTAGACCTTCGGAGGATGCTCTAATTCGTCCAAATGATCCCAAGGAAAATAGAGGAGAAAAGAACAACCATACAATCCCAGAAGGCAGTATGATGGTTGTACCTGCTGAGATACAAAATGAGAAGGTTCTTGGAAGTGGTACACCACCTTATATCCCTGGGGAAGCCGTGGATCATGATCGAGGACTGAAAGATCATCTTCCAGCTCAATCCAGCACAACTAGGGATGACACCATGGATAATACTGAACAATACAACGCAACAGATGGGGAAGGGGTAGACGCCTAGATGACCTGAATCGGTTATCCCTCCAACTCTCACTTTTTATATATAGTTATTAATGAATTGCTTAATGTGGAATGTTTTTGGAGCCCGAAAAAACGGCTTTCGACGTGCAGTTAGGTACATGTTAAATCATCACAAAGTTAACGTGCTAGCAGTGTTTGAACCACGTGTTTTTGGAGCCACTGCTCAAGCTATTTGTGATAGAATCAACCTCTCAGATGTTTGTAGAGTGGAAGCAGAAGGATTTGAAGGCGGTGTATGGCTTCTTTGGGACAAAGAGAAGATCCATATCAACATTCGCCATAAGAATAAACACTTCATTCATGCCACTATTGGAACTGGAATTACTATATATCACCTCATAGTGATCTATGCACCCCCTGACCAAACCCGAAGAGCACCTTTCTGGAATGACCTGGACTTAACCCTAAGTAGCATAAATGGCCCTCTTATAGTCGGAGGTGACTTCAACTGCATCATGAATAGTCATGAACGAGAAGGAGGCTTTGGAAAGCTTCATGGAGACACTAACACGTTTAAACATGTTGTTGCTAAGCATGGACTGATAGATCTTGGGTTTACGGGGCCGATCTACACTTGGGATAATGGTAAGGAGAACAACAAGAGAGTTAGCAAGAGACTGGACCGTATCTTTATGAACTCCGAAAGCAGGATGGAGTGGCCCGATGCACATGTTCGACACCTTGCTCGATTTTCATCTGATCACTCTCCTCTCCTCCTGGAATTAAGACCGAGTATCAAACATAGAAGAGATAGACGACCCTTCCGGTTTGAAATCGCTTGGATGACCCATGATGACTTCACCCCACTTGTCGAGGGCGCTTGGCAGAATCAAAACAAGGTAAGTATGGCTCTCCAAAATCTCAAAATTTCACTTCTAACGTGGAACAATTGCGTTTTTGGTAATGTGTTTAACAGGAAACAGAAGCTCATAGAAGATTTGAACAAACTGCAAGCCCATCCTAACCTTACAACATCTAGGAGGCTTATGGACAAGGAAGTGAAACTGAAAAGTGATATAGAAAAGACATTAGAGCAAGAGGAGCTAATCTGGATGCAAAAATCACGTGAACAATGGCTTTGTAATGGTGATAGAAATACCTCCTACTTTCACATGTCAACCATCATCAAACGGAGAAAGAATAGAGTCAGTGGGTTGTATACATCAGATAATGTTTGGGAGGATGATCCTTCACAACTGGAAGATCACGTTGTCCAGTATTACACTAAGCTCTATAGTTCAGATGGTAGTATTGGACAAACTCAGTCCTGTGAAGGCTTTCCCACCATTAATGAGGATGTCTGGGAAAGCATTATGTCTCCTATAATGGGTGAGGAAATTTGGAAGGCTACTAAGAGTATGGGAGCCCTCAAAGCTCCTGGAAAAGATGGGTTCCAACCCATATTTTATCATAAATGCTGGAACATTATAGGAGATCTAGTGATCAAGGAAGTGAAGAGCTTTTTCAAGACACACACACTTCCAGAAGGGATGAATGACAACCTCCTTTCTCTTATTGCTAAGGTTGGTAACCCTGAGTTCATAAGCCAATACAGACCTATTGCCCTCTGTAATGTCTGTTATAAGATCATTACCAAAGTCATGGTTCAATGACTCAAAGAGCTAATGACTGAACTCATTGGACCAACCCAAGGGAGCTTTATTCTGGGTCGACAAATCCAGGACAACATAGTAATCATGCAAGAGGTAGTACACTCAGCCCGGAAGAAGAAACAGGGAAAGAAATGGATGATATTGAAGTTGGACCTTGAGAAGGCTTATGACCGGTTAAGTTGGGATTTCATTGACGAGTCTATAAGGTTGGCTGGCTTTCCTAGAGAGTGGCAGAGAATGTTCCATGAATGTGTTAGATCATCCAGAATTCAAGTCATATGAAATGGTGAACTCACTGAACAATAATACCGAAGAGAGGAATTCGCCAAGGAGATCCGATTTCTCCATACCTTTTTCTGATTTGCATCGAGAGATTAAGGCACATGATCTTAGATTCGGTTACACAAGGTAACTGGAAACCGATCCATCTGACTAGAGGAGGTCCGGCCTTGTCCCACATGTTCTTTGCGGATGACATCACTTTATTTGCAGAGGCCTCTCTTCCACAAATACGTAATGTTATGAAAGTGTTGGAAGCATTCTGCAGTGCATCGGGACTTAAGGTAAACATTGAGAAATCTAAAATTTTTGTTACTCCCAATGTCCCCTATGAAACTAGGAAAGAGTTTGAAGCCTGCAGTGGAGTGGAAGTCACAAAGAAGCTAGGTAACTACCTCGGGATGCCGATCCTGCAAGGGAGGATATCCAAACTTGACTTCGAACCTCTCTTGGAAAAAATGAACAACAAACTCAATGGATGGAAGAGCCGATCCCTGAACTTTGTTGGACGGATCACCCTCACGAAGTCAGTACTATCTTCTCTCCCAGTCTACTCTATGGCTACTCTTAACCTCCCTATAACTGTCTGCGAACGAATCAACAAGATGTGTAGAAGTTTCATATGGGGACACACTTTGGAGAGACGTAAAATCCACACCATTGCTTGGGAAGAATTCACTAAACCGGTCGATAAGGGGGGCTTGGAATCAAAGATATGGTACATCTTAACTCAGCTCTACTCGGGAAATTGGGTTGGAGACTCCTACAGAATTGTGGCACTCTGTGGAAGGATATTCTCATCTCAAAATATGTGCAAACTTCGAATAGAAATGGAGGGATCTACTCACCTTCACATGTCTGGAGGGGAATAACACATGGGCTTAACAAAGTACTCAAAGTTGGTACTAAGTGGTCCCTTGGTGATGGGCAAGATATAGCTTTCTGGAAGGATTCATGGATCCTGAATTGCACTTTGGAGTCGGTCGCCACTGGTCCCATTTCACCTCAACAGTTGGAAGCAAAAGTCAGAGATATGTGGTTAGAAGACATAGGCTGGAACTGGGAGATCTTTGCTAACCACCTCCCGGATGATACACTACTTCAGCTTGCTGCAGTCAAGCCATTGGACACACTCCTCTTCGATGAAAACTTGGGCAGCAACTCTGCAGTACAGGACAGCTTAGTATGGAAGTATTCAGCGGATGGGAACTACACTGTCAAAACAGCCTATAGTGCCATCTGTGGACATGACAGTCTTCTCTCTAGTGAAGGCAGTTTATTCAACAAGATGTGGAAGCTCAACACACAACAAAGAGTGAGAGTTTTCATATGGAAACTGTCAAAAGGAGGGATCCTAACCAACTGTGAGAGAAAACGACGCCATTTGAGTGAGGACGCCAAATGCCCTATTTGCTGACGTACTGAAGAGAGCTACCTTCATCTCTTCAGAGATTGTTCTGAGGTGCGACAGATGTGGAGAGAGTTGAATGCAGGAATGTTCATGAATGACTTCTTCAACACCCCTTTCGCGTCATGGTTTCGAGGTAATATCCTTACCAATCACTTTTATAACAACTCTTGTTTGTGGAGTGATGTGTATGCAGTGGGACTGTGGTGGACTTGGAAGTGGCGAAATGAAGTTATTTTCAACAACAACGGAAATATGAGAAACCGTAGCAAGGACGTGAGGAGCAAAACCATAGAGTACATCAAAGCCAGCATGAAGCTGCAGTTGAATACCCCTTCACGTCCAAGAGTGGTGAGCTTCATTGCATGGGAACCTCCCACATCGGGCAGCTACAAAATCAACACGGACGGTGCGAGAAAAGACACGGGACATGCTTCAGCTGCAGGCGTTATTAGGAATCATAAGGGAGAGTGGTTAAAAGGTTATGTCGTGAATTTAGGATCATGTACTGTCCCAATGGCGGAACTTTGGGATGTGTATCATGGTCTTAAAATTGCATGGGATAAGGGTTATCGATCGGTAATCATTGAAACCGATTCCCAATTGGTAACAATTCTCCTCAAGAAAACATTGCCTCGTAACCACCCTCTTTTTAGTCTGGTACTAGGGTGCCATGACTTTCTGAAAAGGAACTGGAACGTCCAGCTCCGTCATGCCTATCGCGAGGCTGATAGAATTGCGGATTTTATTGCGAACTTGGCTTTTTCTTTTCCGCTTGGTATAAGTGTATTGAGTGACCCGCCGGAGGGTATTATGAACCTTTTGCATGCAGATGTAAGGGGTCAGGCTATCCCCCGCTTGATTACTACTTAGCCTTTTTTTATAAATAAAAGCGCGACTAGATGCGCCGGAGACCACTGGCTCTCCTTCACACCAAAAAAAAGTGAGCACGAAGACGTGTACGACATCTGAATGAACGATTTCTTACCATATTTGTTTAATATTTTTAATGTGACGTTCATACAACATATTTACATGCAAAAAATAATGTTATTATTACCCTATTAGTTATATTGTGATTAATAGTAATATGATGTTTTTCATTTGATGATAATTAATTGCCAATTTAATCATTTTTTATCGTTTAATCACAAACGCTCATTTTATATTCACGACTGTTAGAGGTTCTTAATTACTTCTTACCGTAATAATACTTCTCTTCAGAACCTGACCATATATATATATATATATATATATATATATATATATATATATATATATATATATATTAGTGGTCATGTCCGTTCTATGCGGGTCAATCATATTTTTTTTTTGCAAAATTAGTTGAGATGATATTTTATATACAAAAATTATTTGTAGTGTCTATCATAATCTTTTCACAACCAAGTTTTATGATAGTGGTTATCTTTTGAATTTTTTGATCATCGTTGTCAATTGTAACTCGTCTCACTTCAATAATTAAAGGATTTTTCCTCTTGGTACCATCAAGATTTGGACTTTTCCTCTTGGTATCCATTAAGAATGTAATTTAATATATACTATTTCTATTCTTATTAATTATATTTAATGAGGTCATAATCTATTTTAAATTCATTTTTTTGATTTTTTTCTTGTCTTATTGTTTATTATTTATCAAAGAAAATAAACAAATTGTACTTAAATAATAAAACTTAATTATATTAAATTACATTCTTAATGTTGTAATGTTATCAAGTCATGTGTGTGACATGAGAGAGGTTATTATTGTTTATGATTTGTAAGACAATAAATTTCTAACTTTAATCTTATTTGATGAGGTATTTATATAAATAAAAACTTTTTATTTATATTTTTGTTGGCCTTTATATGATTTTCGTAATCTCAATCAATAAACTCTATAGGTTCTTAGGATTATCTCCTACCATTAAGTCATAGACAATTTTCTATAGTCGATTTTAATAATATTTATTATATAAATATAATTGTGACTACAATTAATGGGGACATTTATTAGGCAAAAACCATATTTTTTATTAGGGTGTGGTTCCCATGAGAACAACCCTAACGTGTATACATGAGAACAATCGTATACCGTTGGATGGTGAGTATTAAGGGTTGAGATTTAGAGTAGATATCATATTTAATAATAAATACGAATAATAATAATTAGGAATCCAACAATAACTACGAATAATCCACTCAACCAACAATAACTACGAATAATACATTAAACGATATGGCACCTTCGTAACAAAACTAATAATAAATACGAATCTGTTCTCATGTATACACGTTAGGGGTGTTCTCATAGGATATATATATATATATATATATATATATATATATATATATATATATATATATATATATATATATATAACACCCCAAATTCACATGACTCGGGATGCCACGGGCTAGGACCTCACAATGGATCCTGACCCTAGTCTAACAACAAGTTCACCGGATCTTACAACAAGGCACAACTAAATATAAAAACCAACATCGATTATACTGAAAGATCATATACCAAAATACATACAAAAACCACACATCCGAGTATCAAAACTGTACAATCACGTAACAAAATCCATAACCATCCTAACATGTGCGGAAACCCTCGGCTTATCACTCCCACCAGATCACTCTACAGCTCTCCTATCCTGCAAAACATCTACAACACAATATGAATTGTTAGCTAAACATCCATATATTATAATAACAACAATAACACACACAACACATAAGCAAGATATCACACAAGCATGCTCTCACACAACAAGCCGGTTATTATCTTTCATTAAATAATTTACTTTACTAATTCAACTTCTGTTGTAACACAAGCATCTCCGCGACCTCGCCTCTACTTCCCCTCCAAACAGAATTGATTAGATGTCAATCAGCATCTCCTGATGGACTAGTAGAAGAGAGCCTCCCAGTTACCCAATTTTGAACCGGACAAGCTATCACCACCCGATTATAATACACTTGAGCCAATTAACACATATGGTCGTCCTAGTCCGGTTTATAGTTATAAAATATAAAACACATATCACTATTACAGTTACGCTAACTCACATAAGTCAACTAAGTAACCCCAAGGGACTTACTAGTCTCAAGGTAATCCTAGCTGCAATCCACGCTCAGCTTCCCGTAGGAAATACTCCACGCCTGATCAACAAGGAACACATATCAACAATGATCCAATATGCTAGAAGGTTTTAACTTCTAGTCTCAATGATCCTCATCAGATCATATACACAACATACTAGAATGTTCTCAATTCTAATCTCCAAGATCCTCACAAGATCATATAAACCTCGTCCTCGAATATCCTCAATTCTAATTCCGAAGACTCTCACAATATCATAAACAACACAACACTATTCTATCCTTTCACAAAGCATCATCAAAGCCGCCTAGGGCGTTCAATCCTCAATACAACTCTTAAACGACTAATTGGCATTCTCATTAACTATGCTAGGTCCCATCCTAACATGCTTCTATAACTAAGTGATGGTTAGTCTACCATCTCCAACACCAATTGTCGAAAATATCAAATTCTTCGTATTAAACTTCTTGCTTCAAACATCAATTAAATTCATTCCTTTGAATTTAATTAGCTTATAGAGTTTTCTAGATTCCTAATTTAATTAATTAATCTTTAATTAATTAATTAAATTTCACCAAAATAACGTTTTGGCCGCAAGCAATTTCTGAATCCACCTGTCATAAAATCTCATCAAACAAATAGCTCATAATCACCAATATAATGTAACGAGCATAATGGAATTTCCAATTATCCATTTTGACAAGCCTAAGGTCAATTTAGACCAAATCGCTATACGGAAAACGAATAAGTTCATAACTTATTCGTTACTAACTCAAATGACGATCCGAAAGAAGATTCGGAATCACAACGACACACGCTACGCTCGAACACCATCAAAAACACCGGAATATAAGAGACGGAACAAGCTACGTATCATATAGGCTCGACCAGACCTTCACTTGCTTGGAAACGTAGAAACTCGGTACCGGTATGAAGAGAATAAAGAGAGAAATAAAAAAAAACTCAAACGGAATTGAAATCGGATAAGAAACGGAGAGTATATATGAATTTGAAGGTTGAGAGAAATTAGAGCTTTTATGAGGAAACATGAAAAGAAATGAGTTAATAAACGATTTTCCGCTATTTATAGCGAAGATGATGATAAATCTAGAATATTGTATGGATAATTATTCCGCAACTATCTCGAAAAACGCGTTTTCCTACGCCGTCTTTCTTAGCCTCTAAGAAACGCAATAGCGACTCCTTTAGGCGTTTTGTCTTTCCATGTTATTTCATATCTAGGTCATATCAGATGTCCTGATCATTTCTCTCAACTGCAATTTCATGTATTGGATCTACCAAATTTTCAAAATAACATCGGAAGATTAAAATAATTACCCGGAGAAAAAAGTAAAATTTTCCCCATAAGCCCCAAGTCTCGTTAAGAACATAACGGTGAAACTCATACTCGTCATTTACACACTATTCGTAAATTATGAGTGACTTACTATCAATGATTAAGTTAATTAACCTAAATTATCATTAATTAGGATTCGAAAATCCTAACTTATATATGTAACGCCCCAAATTTCTGACGCATTTGCGATATGGATGAGTTGGCTAAGTAGGCAACTTATGTAATAGTGTGTACAAACTAGGCCCATTTTGTTTCATGTTAACAATCTAGACCCCTCTATATTTTACTAAAAAGATTAATCCCATATTGTATAGAAGATTTTGTAGATTTGCTAAATATCTCTGTATCCTAATTAGGCGTATTAATTATCTTAATTAAAAACATTAATAGTTATTGTTAGTCGTTAAACAAGGAAATAAATCGTGGACAATCTCCATTAATTTGGGGATATCAATCAAACAACCCATTACAGAGAAAATTCGGACGTCATTGTTGCTGGAACGTTGCTTTTCTTCTGCTATGGCATTCTTCACAGTTCGTATGTAGATGCCGATACAAATATGTGTAAGATATGTACATAAGAAAATCTGCAATATAAATTGAGGTGTAAGATATGTGCATAAGAAAATGTAATTTGCTTATGTATATGTTAACTTACTTCCGTATGTGTAAGATATGTACATACGAAAGTACGATATGTACATAAGAAAAGGTAATTTGCTTATTTATTTATATGTTTAATTGTATTGCACTATTATATGCATTATGTACGTCAACACAAGTGTCATTTACTGTACGTGATTATGTATTGATTTGTGTAAAATTTATGTACTTACGGAGAAATTATCGAATCGAGAAATCGCTGGCAAACGACGAAGATGAAAAAACGAAAACGAAGCTTGGAAGACGGTGGAGACGAATAACAAAGATGATATCTTCAATCGGCTTCAATGGAGACGGTGAGAGAACAGACAATATTTTTGGCTTGAAATCCGGTGATTTGATTTAAGAATGACGGAAAATAGCCCACTCAATAGGATTTATAGAATCATCAAAATAATGTTTCCAAAATCAAATGGTTTATCAATTTTTGGCAAATTTTTTATTTCAATTTTAATTAACCACCCAAATCGTCTTCCTTAATTGTAGCCCTAACTACCCACTTATCAATTTTCGACAGTTTTTTATTTCAATTTTAATTAATCACCCAAATCACCTTTCTTAATTGTAGTCCTAATTACCGATTTTATCTTTATTTTTTAATTTGATTTTGTTAGGGGCCTAATTAGTCTACATTAAAGAAAAAGGGCTCTATTCCACTAATCTTTTCTTGCGATATTTATTTATTCGGCTTTTGTCGGTATATTTTATTTCCCGTGTTTAAATTATTATTTTATATCGTAAAAATAAATTGAGAGAATGGTTTTTGTATTTCACAGTATATTTTTGCGAGTTTACCTATATACTCGATCCATATATATATATATGGATTTTCCGTATTTTATCTTTTGGGGAAAAGTCGGAAAGTCATTCCGACTCAAAAATTCCGTTCGGAACGCTTTTGATTGAGTTATTCTAGGGCTCTTTTTTCTTTTATGTTATATATTTTATTTATTTATTTATTTTCTTTCCTTTTTCTTCTTCCCTCCTTTTTCTCTCTCTGCTTCACCCTGATGAGCTGCAACACAGTGACCCCTCGACCTCTACACGACCCTTGCTCCCCTGCAGCTTATGCCTGCTAGTCCGACTTTCGGCCTCACCTATCTACCCATCTCATACATCCTGGATCTCTCTCTCGCTTCACTCCATCTGTTTTGAGCAGCTTCACCCTATTAATGGATACCTAATCTTCACCATATCTTCCTGTCATTATTTTGTGTGTACTGTTTTTCCTTTCTCATATATCTGCTTTCCTTTCTCATATATATCATTTATTATGTAATCTGTATATAAACAATACATGAGATCAATAGAATGTGTGTGAAGATTATCTCGCTCAATCACCTTTCATATGGTATCAGAGCCATACGAAAAATTTTCGCAGACGTGAACCCTAGTTCCCCTGCGCCACCATCTCCGATCAACATCTATGGCCTCCACTCACTCCTCTGCTGATGACACTCTCTCCGGCAACAACAACAATCTTCCGCCACCCACCAACAGCAACACCAACAGTCTGCTTTCCGCCGCCAACACCACATCAAACATCAACTTCAACATTCCAAACCTCAATATCAAACTCGATGTCCATAACTATTTGTTATGGAAGAGTACTGTCCGATCAGCCCTAGAGGCGTTTGATCTTGATTCCTTCATTGATCCGAATGCAACTATTCCATCTGCAACTCTCACCCCTACTGCTGAAATGAATACAAGGGAACCAAATCCTGAGTTTACCGTATGGAGACGCAAAGATAAGATCGTACTTTTGTGGTTGCGTTCAACCCTCTCAGATCGAGCGCTAGCCCTAGTTGCTCGAGCCACCACGTCCGCTGATGCGTGGTCCACTTTGGAGAAGACATACTAGTCTCAAACTCGTGCTCGTCGGATGGCCTTAAAACAGCAACTTCAATCACTCCAAAAAGGCTCTCTCTCCATGATTGAGTACATTGAGCATAAACGGGCCATATCCGACTCTCTCGCTGATAGTCTATATGTTGGGACTACTGAGGATTTGATAAGCTACATCTTAAGCGGATTGGACTCTTCTTATGGGTCATTTCGTACAGCCTTCATGATGCGTGTTGACGAGCCGACCGTTGGCGATCTTGTCAGTTTACTTCTTCAGGAGGAAGAGCGACTTAATCTTCATGCTCAAACAACAATGACAACAGTAGCTGCTCCCGCGAACCAAACTTTCACAAACCATCCTTCAGCACTCTACACTTCCAACAATAATCGCTCCTCCACACGCTCTGGTGGCTCTTCTGGTCAACACTGTCGGCAATCATCCAACTCCGATCGCTCATCTCGTCCTCCCTCTTTTGAGCGTCAGTCCTCAGGTGCACGTGTGGATCAGTTTGGTCGTCCCAGAGTCCCATGTCAAATATGTGGACAGGATTCTCATCGTGCGCTCAATTGTTGGAACCGACTAAATGAGACCGATTATCCTCCTCGTCGACGCACATCAACCAACAACAATTCTGCTCAGTCGCATCACTCCTCTCGCTCAGCAAACATTGCAAACACTACATCGCCTTCCTCTGTTGTCGACCCATCTTGGTATTTTGACACCGGCGCCACCGACCACGTCACCTCCCAGTTTGACAACATGACTGTTTCTTATGCTTACCACGGCCCTGATCGTATGCAAGTCGGAAACGGTAACCAATTAATTATTTCAAATGTTGGCTCTGCTATTTTGCCTACTTCACATGCTTCTGTTCGCTTACCGACCATATTTCATGTACCTAACATTACCAAAAACCTCCTAAGTGTCTCTAAACTTACACGTGACAATAACGCTTATATGATATTTTTCCCTACGTTTTGTGTTGTCAAGAATATGCAGGGAACCACTCTTCTTCGAGAAACCCTTGACCGAGGCTTATATCGCCTTCACCCACCCACCGGAACGTGTCCTCCTCGTGCTTTCCTCAGCTTTCGTCCGTCATTAGAAGTTTGGCATCGCCGCTTAGCTCATCCTCATGAGTCCGTTTTACGTCATTTAGCATCCTCATCTCATCTTCCGGTTTCGTCAAATAAACTCCCATCTGTTTAGGGAGCATATCAGTTAGGAAAGAGTCACAGACTCCACCTTCCCGTTAGTCATACTACGTCAGCTAAACCTTTCGATTTAATTTATTCGGATGTTTGGGGTCCGTCCCCTGTTTTGTCCTTAAATGGCTCCCGTTATTTTGTTTTCTTCATTGATGATGCTACGAAGTTTATTTGGATATTTTTTATGTCTAAAAAATCACAGGTTCGGGAACTATTCATCGCTTTTCACTCTATGGTTGAGACTCAATTTTCAACAAAAATCAAAAGCCTTCAAACCGATGGAGGAGGCGAATTTCTTGCCCTCTCTCAATTCCTCTCGTCCAAGGGTATCATTCATCGGGTTTCATGTCCTCACACTCAGGAGCAAAACGGGGCTGCAGAACGGTGAAATAGGATAGTTGTTGAAAAAGGGCTCTCCCTACTCGCACAAGCTACCTTCCACAAATATTTTGGGAACATGCTTTCCATTCTGCTGTCTTTCTACACAACCGCACACCCTCTCCTCAATTGCAACATCACTCACCTTTCCAACTTCTATTTTATAAAGATCCCGATTACACCTTTCTTCGAGTATTCGGTTGTCTCTGTTATCCATTTCTCCGCCCTTACAATAAACACAAGATTGACTTCCGGTCCCTTCCTTGTCTTTTCCTAGGATATAGCACTCGCCACAAGGGCTACCTGTGTTTTCACATTTCCTCATCTCGAATGTATGTCGCGCGCCATGTAGCCTTCAATGAGGACATGTTCCCCTTTTCCTCCATGCAAACACCCACGTCAAAATCGTCTATTCCCAGTCCTACAACATCGACCTCCACGTCCCTTCTTGATCTTGCCCTCTCCTCACAATCACCCACTTCTCCAAGTCCCTCTCCGCCACCCTCAGCCTCAGCACCTCAGGACACATCGCCTATCTCCTCGTCACCATCACCGGCGCCCACGGCTGAATCCATCCGACCTCCACCTCCGCCTATACCTCCATCCTCTTCCCGTCGCAGCCACCGCACTCAAACACCTAATGTGCGTCTCAAAGATTATGTTTGTCACTCCACATCAAAAACAACCCCATCTGAACCCACCACATTTCTTCAAGCCTCTAAACTACCCGAATGACAGCATGCGATGCAGGAAGAATATCAGGCTCTCATGCAAAATAATACTTGGAAACTTGTTTCCCGCCTTTTGCATGCTAACGTTGTTGGTTGTAAATGGGTTTTCAGGTTAAAACGGAATGCTGATGGCACTATTCTGCACTACAAAGCCCGTCTGTGGCCAAAGGTTTTAATCAGGAAGAAGGAGTTGATTGCTTTGACACTTTCAGTCCGGTGATAAAGCCAACAACCATTCGCCTTGTGCTGACGATAGCTCTATCTCGGGGGTGCCCTATTCGTCAACTTGACGTTAACAATGCCTTCCTAAACGGAGACCTCAACGAAACAGTGTACATGACTCAACCTCCGGGCTTTATTCATCCCACAAATACTACGCATGTGTGTCTCCTTTGCAAGGCTCTCTACGGGTTGAAACAAGCACCTCGCACGTGGTATACCAAGCTCAAATCCTTCTTCCTCACACATGGATTCCGCGCTTGCCAATCAGACAAGTCCTTGTTTGTTCTTCACTCATCAACGATAACCATATATGTTTTAGCCTATGTTGACGACTTAATTGTGACAGGTTCCTGCCCTTCGAGCATTGCTGAGCTCACCCGTCTACTCCATCGTGCGTTCTCTATACGTGATCTGGGACAACTTGGGTTCTTTCTTGGCTTAGAGGTATCAAGATCATCTCAATTTCTTCACCTCTCCCAAACAAAATATATCTCAGATGTACTGCAACGAGCAAAGATGGCTGAAAGTCGTCCGATACGATCTCTTGCCGACCCCTCTGCTCGCCTTATGCCAGAAGGAGAACACTTCGATGACCCATCTCTTTATCGTCGTGTGGTTGGCTCTATCCAATATATCACGATCACTCGCCCGGAAATCTCCTATGCCGTCAACCATGTCTGCCAATACATGCACTCACCTCGGGTTTCTCATTGGCAAGCCGTAAAACGCATCTTGCGGTACCTCAACGGCACTCTTCACCTGGGTCTCTCCATTCAAGCTTTGCCTCTTACTCAACTGACTGCTTATACTGATGCTGGATGGGCAACTGATCGATCTGATTATCGCTCTCAATATGGGTTCGCTATTTACTTGGGTCTCGATCTTATTAGTTGGACATCTCGGAAACAGAAGGTCGTCGCCCGTTCAAGCACGGAAGCGGAATTTCGCGCTCTTGCATACACCGCTGCGGAAGTCATGTGGATCGTTCAACTTCTTCGTGAGCTTCATATTTCACACACGTCTTCTCCGCTGATTCTATGTGACAATGTCGGTGCACAATTTATGTCGTCTAATCCAGTGGTGGGCTCACGATCGAAACACATTCATCTTGATTATTTTTTTGTACGGGAACAAGTTGAGGCTGGTCATCTTCGCATTCGTCATGTATCGTCTGCTGCTCAAATTGCCGATATCTTCACAAAGACGCTTAGTTCTTCTCGCTTTTGCCTCCTACGTTCCAAGCTGAATGTCCTCAACCGCCCATCAGCTTGCCGGGGGTATTAATGGATACCTAATCTTCACCATATCTTCCTGTCATTATTTTGTGTGTACTGTTTTTCCTTTCTCATATATCTACTTTCCTTTCTCATATATATATCATTTATTATGTAATCTGTATATAAACGATACATGAGATCAATAAAATGTGTGTGAAGATTATCTCGCTCAATCACCTTTCATACACCCCTCTCACCTTTGAACCCCCACCTCGTCACTCCCTCTCGCCTCTCCTTCCAGTTTGTGCAACGAGCCTACAATAGCAACCTACTACAGCAACCCACAACAACAACCCACAACTGCAGCGAACACATCGCCTGAAGCCTCGAGATGTTGAAATCGATCCACCCAGGAAACTCCAACCAAGTCGATTTGCCCTCTCGAACCGCTGCACCGCCACCTCCTTCGTCGTCCAATCCCCCCTGTAAGTGCACATCAATCGCTTTCCCTAGTGCCGGAGAAAAAAAGCAGAGGGGAGTTCCCTCTCGTCTACTCGTCGTGAGCCCTTGTAGAAAGAAAGCAGAGGGGAGCTCCACCCTCATTGCCCTGGTCGGAGCCGCCTTGTTGCCGCCTTCGATCCACCGGGGAGAGCCTTCACTGCCGAGGGAGAAGACCCATGCCTCCGGGAAGAGTCGCCGCCGGGCCGCAAGCATCCTGCTTTCCCTTTCCTCTGCAGTGCGTATCGACTCAATAAGAAGACGTCTTGTTTTTTTAGGGTATTATGAAGCGGGCCCCCTTCTTTTGGTTAATTGAAAATTGTGACCCACTATTTGTACTTGCAGTTTATAACCCTACTTTTGGAAACTTACAATTTTGCCCTCGCTGAAATTAATTACAGATTTTGGCCAAGTTTCTTATTTACATAATTGACCCATATTTTTCATATTGAAGTTTGTGACCCGGGTTTTACAATTATCACTTGTGCCCCTTTGTTGGATTTATTTCGGATTTATGACCCCAAGTTTGAATTGCGGATTATGACCCATGTGTATATAATTGTATAGTTTGTCCCGGAAGTATTTAAGCGGTTTTTAACCTTGGTTTTGAAAACGGGTTTTACCTTAGATTGTATATAAGTTATATATTCCATTCAAATTTAGCATATAAGCTAAATTTGTTTAGCTTTGGTGTTAGGACAGGAAGCGCCCTGATAAAGGCCAACGATTCCAAACTCGACATCCGTCTTTTGACATCGTGTGAGTATTCTCTTCCTCGATTTAGTTATGTTTAGTATTAGTATCATGCTAGGTTGGATCTTGCATAACCTATTGAGAATACCAAGTAGTGGTTTGGACCTTAGGTGAGTTTTGAGGATTTATGATTGTTCTAAGGCTTGAGTTGGATTGTTATCTTGTGAGGATTGTTAAGGATTTGTGCTTTATGGTTGATCTTGTGAATCTTGTGACTTGAAGTGTTGATGTTATCTTGTGAAGCTTGTGAGGTTTGAGAATTGGAGCATATGGTTGTTGAGTTAATAGGCTAGGATATGTGTATCCTAGCGTAGTGTTGTTACCATTGTGATTATGGAGACTAGGCATTCTATCCTAGTATGTGTTATGGGTTATGATCCTACGAGATCATAGGGTCTAGAAGTATAAAGACTTCTAGCTTGTGTTGAGTGTGATGTAAGCATGAGATTCTAGGATGCGGTCCTAGAATGTGAGTAAAATGATCTCTCGTAGATCATTTGTGTAGAAGTCTTAGAATTCTTGAGTTGAGCGAGTTGTTGATATAGTTATCTTCTTGTGAGCAGGTTGTGGACTCCTTTCCAAGGCAAGTGAGAGTGTTGTGAGTTGAGTGTGACGATAAGGTAAGTCTCCGCACTTACTTAGCTCGTATTTCTTGTACTAGCATTGATGTGTGTTTGGTGACGTGTGTTTATTGTTTATTGTTTATTGTTTATAACAACTAAACCAGAATTAGGATTACCGACCTTTATATTATTTTGGCCCAAGTGTATGATAACGGGTGGTGACAACTTGCCTAGCTCCCGCGAGAGCTAGGAGGTTCTCGGCGACTATCCCGTGCTGGTAGACGGTCGGATGCATCAGTATCATTCCATGCTGGTAAGTAGGGACCGAGGCGAGTTTCAGTGACTCTCGTGTCACAACCTAAGTTGAATTAGAACGGGATATGACTTAATAATAATAATAAAGATAATAAACCGGATTAATGTGCTCTTAAGTATGTTGTGTGCTTGCGGTGTTCTACTTGTGTATGTGTCATTAATTCTAATGCTTCGAATATGAGCTAACAGTTTTATACCGATTGTTGTAGATTGTCTTGCAGGTTAGGAATGCGGCCGAGAGATCCGGAAAAGTGGGCAGTTGGGGTCCTTACATTTTAGGAAAGGTTTTTGGATGGGTTGAGTTGTGTTTTGTCCTTCAACTGTTGTGTTTTGTATGCCGTGTATTTGGCGTTCGGTTTTTGTGTTGTATCTCGGCTGAAGTCTTTTGTTGTATGGTTTTGGGTTTCATTGTACTGCATAAAAATGTATTTTGTTTTTACCTTTATTTGTGTCTTGTTGCAAGATCCGGTGAAATTATTGTCATGCTAAGGGTCGGGACCCATTGTGAGGTTCCAACCCGTAGCATCCCGCGTCCCGCGGATTCGGGTTGTTACAATATATATATATATATATATATATATATATATATATATATATATATATATATATATATATATACAAAGAGTTGTTCAAGTAAGACCTCTTTCTTTCGGTAAGGTCGTAAGGCATGCTAGGAAGATGACATGTGTCCAAACAAAATTTTTTCAGAAACGAATGAAAATGATAGTGCAAAACTTATAAAGGGATAGTGCATAACTTATAAAAGAATAGTTCATAAATTATAATTGAATAGTTTATAAGGGTAAGGCGGTAAGCCGTCAAGGTAGCTTAGGAAGGTGACACATGTCCAATTTTTTTTCCCTTATTCCTCCCAACAACGAATTAAAATGATAATACAAAACTTATAGAGGGATAGTGCATAACTTATAAAATGATAGTTCATGAATTATAATAGAATAGTTCATTACATATAAACGATTAATTTATAAATAATTTTATATAATATATTAAAAAATAAAGTATTGAAAGTAGTAGTTTATGAACTTTATAAGAGTAGTTCATTGGAGATATAATATTTGTTCATGAATAGATTATCATGAAGTATTACTTCATGCATTACATGAGAATACTCAATGTAGTATAATAAAAGAGTAGTTCATTAATAGTATATCGTGATAATTCATATTCTAAGAGAATAATTTATAAATTATATAAAAAAAATAATTCATGAATAATATAAAGTAATAGTTCATGAATTATTTGAGAATAGTACAAAGTTTATAAGAGAATAGTACAGAACTTATAACATGGTAGTTCATTATAGTTAAAAGTATCCAGAATATATTTTCTTAACAAAAAAAAATTTTTTGGACACGTGTCAACCTCTTAGACGGCCGCACAGTCTTACCTAAACATCGCCCTATATATATATATGGGTTGGTTTGGGTGACGAGGCTCCTTGTGGAGAGGAGGTGAGGAGAAAATTTTGTTCGCTTTTTTACTGTAGAGTTTTCACTTTTTTGTACTACCGAGTTTATTTTTTGTAATTCTCAAAAAAATGAACTTTTATCATAAAAAATGAACGCATTTTTTGTTTATAATCTTGAAATAATGAACACTGATGCCCAATAAAATACACTTCATAGTATAAAAAAGTAAACTCATAAAAATAAATAAATTTATCATCACTCCTCCCTATAAAAAGTCTCCTTCCCAGAACCAAAATATATATATATATAAAGTCTCCTTCAAGTATGGTTTAGATCATATAGAGAGGGGCCCTAGGGTCAAAAGTGGGAATAACTCACAACCCTTGCATCAAAATAATCAAGGGTTTTGATTTGTCCAAATTAATTAACACTCTTCACATACTTGAATAAAAGTTTAGTTGAATGATTGAACATATAAATTAACAATTGAACATATACTTATATAGTTGAACAATTTCAAATATAGTTGAACAATTGGTCATATAGTTCAAACAATTGAAATATTTGAACAATTATGAATATATTTGAATAATTTTTAATTGAACAAATACATGTTAGATTTAAATATTTGTTATTTGATCCAATGGTTGTAGGTCCTTCCTACTTTTCACTCTAAGACCCATTTTCACTTGAACTCAATCATATATATATATATATAAGTAGACTACACCTTCTCCTTCTCCTCCCACGCAGGCACACTGGCTGCCACAAGAAGACACCTCTCCCTTCTCCTCCCATGCAACAATCACCACCTTCGTTTCTTTATTGAGCCTTGTCAACGAGTAAGAATATCAACCATACTCCTTTGTCTTTCCCTCTATAAGAATATATTAATAGGTGCCTCAAAACCTGTCTTAAAACTCATACAGAATAGCCAAGGAAAAAACATCAAAAACCGGCTGAATCTTTTGCGTTTACTAAATCGTCAATCAACCAACTTTGGAGCCATATCTGGGTATAAAAGACTCCTTCTTTTTGCCTGAAACTTTAATATGTTGTATTTGGTATATTGTATTAAAACATATCAACATTTGAGAAGAATCCAACGAGTAATTTAGAAGTTATGATTTTTCAAAGTTGAGACCAAATTTTTTTTTCTGGAAACCGCTGAAAATTTTCCAAGTATAAAAACTGCTTGTTGTTGTAGTTTTTAGAACCAAATATGGTTGGGTTAGAATATTCTGATGGGCATGAAATTTTCATAGGTTATAGTATAAATATTACAGTTCACCATGTTTGAATTTGAGGGCGATACAACAGTTGGATCATGAGATATGATTTTCTAAAGTTGGACTCAAGCTAAGTTGAGTAATAAGTGTCCTGAAATTTTTCTAAGTGTTAGAAGGATATTGTGGAGGCATCTTTGTGAATTTGTGTAGATTTAGTCGATGGGAGTTTATGAGTTTAGTTTCCCTTTTTTTTAAAGATTACGTATATTTAAGAAGGGATTTATAGGGTTACTTAACCAGAGTCTACAAATGCAGAAAACAAAAGCAGAAAGCTAGAGGAAATAAGAGACGGATTAAGGAAGGTTGATGCCTAGTAAACGAGCTCACCAACGCGAGTCGGTAGAGCGGTCAGTCCACTTGAGAGAAGCGCGGTTTTTGACGGTAGAGGTAATGAGGTGAGCACAGGTCACAGGGGCAGTTGGAGTGTTTCCATGGATGAAGTCGTTGCGAGCTCTCCAAATGAAATAAGCGTAAGCTATGATAGAAGAGAGCCGGACGTGGTCCAGTAGGTTATGCTTTCTAGGTTTTAAGGTAGTGATCCAAGCCCAGATATCGGAGTCGTAAGGGTATGGGGATGGCGTTTTGGTCCAGCGGGAGATGGCGTCAAGGACGAGACGGGAGAACTTGCAGCCACTCCAGAGGTGCGTGTTGTCTTCAGAATAGGAGTTGTAGAGTCGGCATGCGTCATGTTGAACAACATTCCAAAGCTTGAGCTTAGAGAGAGTGGGGAGCTTGTGTTGAAGGCCAAGCCAAGCAATGAAGGAGTGTTTAGGGGTGGTGATGCCTTTCTAGATGTGCTTGAGGTTTATGGGGGGGGTGGGGGGGTTTGATAGTAGGAAGAGGTAGTAGGTTGCGGAGGTATTGAAGGAGCCATTCGGGTGAGTGACCGGGTGAGAAGAGAAGGGAGCATGTCTAATAGGGATCTCATCTCTAACTTTGAGCACCATATCCATGTGTGGTTGTGAGAGCTTATCAGCTCAATGTTCCAAATGGAGTTACGTTTGAGAATGTTGTTGTGAACCCAGGAGCTCCAACAGTTAACATGGCTATTAGAGAGTTCGAAGATGAGCTTGTGGAGACATGCTTTGTTCCAAGATAAGAGTTCTTTGAAACCCAATCCCCCCTTGTCAACAGGCCTGCAAACCGAGGATCAAGCAACAAGAGCTCGATTGCTAGAGGAGGAACCAGACCAGAGGAAGGAGCGAAGGAGGCCCTGGATGGTGAGGATAACTTTGGTGGCAAAAAGGAAGACATTGCACCAATAGTGGTGCATGGCGAGGAGAATTGATTTTTGAGGTGATTTTTGTGATGAGGGGTTGGTAATCGGGGATTAGGAGTCTCTTGCTACCAATCAGGACTCCAAGGTAGTGGAAGGGAAGAAGCCCGATGGAGATTCTAGTGATTGAGGAGAAGGAGTAGGCGTCATGAGAGATAGTACCTCCAATATAGAGGGAGGATTTGTCCCAGTTGATGTGAAGGTCAGAGCTAGTGTTGAAGGATTCCAAGGTGTTTTTGAGTACGGAGATGGAATAAGTATCAGCCTTGCATAAAAGAGTAAGATTGTCAACAAAACAAAGGTGGGTTAGGGGAGGGTTGTTGCACTTGGGGTGGTAGTTGAAGTTTGGGTCAAGGGTGTTGGCTTTGATCATCAGGGATAGTGTTTTCATGGCAAGGATAAAAAGGGGGGGTGATAGAGGGCAACCCTGAGGCAAACCTCTAGAACCTTTAAAGATGCCATGTAAAGCTCCATTAACGTTGATGGAGAATGAAGGTTGGCTTATGCAGGGACGGAGAAGGTGGATGAAGTTGGCAGGGAAGCCAAAGTTGCTCAAGCATTGAAGTATACAGGCGTGTTTTATGGAATCAAAAGCTTTGGAAATATCAACCTTGATGGCATATCTAGGTGAGATGTGGGAATGGTTGTATTTTCTAAAGAGCTCTTGGCAGAGGAGAATGTTGTGTTTCATGGAGCGGCCTTTGACAAAGGCACTCTGAGAGGGGTTGATGATGTGAGGGAGGGTGTCATTGATCTTGGAAGTCAGGATTTTTGCTATGGTTTTGTAAATGACATTACAGCATGAGATGGGCCGGTAGTCAGAGGGGCAAGTCGGGTTAGATTTTTTGGCGATAAGGGAGATAAACGTATGGTTGATTTATTTGAGAAGATGGCCAGTGTTGAAGAAGTCAAGAATGGCTTGGGTGAAGTCACGGCCAATGACACCCCAGGAAGCTTTGAAGAAGAAAGTGTTAAAGCCATTAGGCCCCGGCGCTTTAGAATCCCCCATGTTAAAGAGAGTGCTTTTGATGATCTCTGGAGTGATGGGGTCAGAGATGCCTAGTAAGACCGAATGGGGGATATATAGTAGGGTAGTTTAGTTGAGGGATCGGTGAAGGGGTGGGAACGGTTGTTGGGTTAAGGATTGAGGAGAAATGTTGGACGAAGGTATTAGCGATGGCATCAAGGTCATAGAGAGGTTGATTGGTTTGATCAACAGTGAAGTTGATGTTGTTGTGAGCTCTTTTGGACTTGATGCACTTGAAGAAGTAAGAGGAGCATTGAACCCCATGGCGTATCCAATTACTATTAGAAAATTGAGCAAGGTTGATGTGGTGGTTCTCGGTAGCCTCACAAAGCCGAGAGGTAAGATCCATGTCGCAAGAGATTAGGTGTGGGTTGAGAGGATCATGCTGAAGATCACGTTGGACCAATGTAAGTTAATAATTGACATCCTCCACCAAAATAGTGAGATCTTCAATATTCTTGTTTGGGAATCTTTTAAGCATAGCCTTGATCAGCTTAAGTTTGGAGCAAAGTGGGAACATGAGATGTCCCTTCATCGGTCTCTCCCATACCGTGGAGATGTTTGGCATGAAATTTTCTTGAGAAGCCCAGACATTATTGAACCTGAAAGGGGCATAGAGGTTGGGTTTCTTTCTATCAAGAGCGAGGATGTCAGGCGAGTGGTCAAATATGTGAGGGCAGTCAAAGAAGGCAGTTGAGTTTGGGAAGTGAGCGTCCTAACAATTGTTGGTGATGATTCGGTCCAGTTTGCACTAGGTGCTCTTGTTTGTTTGTTTGTTGCTCCAAGTAATTTACATCCGGAGAAAATGTTAGCATGAAATATGACAATATTTTAGGAACTTGTTTTAGTTGTTTTTCCCTCTTTATAGTGTTCTTAGATATGTGTTTGAAGCAATTGTGAGCTAGTTCACCCACTTTGTCGATATAGAGATCTACACTAGCTTCATTGTGTTTTTAGGTGAATAAAGCTTGGATTGGAGAAAAATAAGAAAGGAAAGGAGTGTTTGATCACATTTGATGGCAAGGAGATACATTAAAAAGGCTAAGGAAGGAGCATGGATGGAAGATTGCACGAAACAAAGGCAAATAAAGAGGAAAAGCAAGTCCACGCCCTGAACTACGGCCGTGGAGAAGGAGATTGAAGTCCACGCTCTAAACCACGGCCGTGGACTTGGCATCATGAATGTGGAAGAGAGTTTGGAGTATTCCAGAGAGTTACACGGTCTAAACCACGGCCGTGGAAATCCTATGGCACCGTAATCTGGTTTCACACTCTAAATTACGGCCGTGGAAAGTACTACATGACCATGATCTTGGCAAATATTATGACGTATCTTATTTGCCACATCATCAAAGTAAATGGGTTTTTATCATAACCCGTCCTCACTCTATAAAAGGAGTAGAGAAAGGAGTTTTCGGTATCTCCGCTTACCGGGTACTATCCGTGCTTATCCTTGCTTAGGGTTTCGAAGCCGACGGCGGTAGTTTTTGAAGATTGAAGATTATTTGCGGCAGAAGTTGGTGATTTCTTAAGTTTGATTCTGGAAATGATTGACAACCGTTTTCCGTTGTTTGCCTAAGATTATAGTGAGGATTCTTATTCCATATTTTGAATCCAATTGAACATATTGCTTTGTTATTTGGATTTCGAGATTGATTTTGAGTTTTATTTGAGTTTTCGAAGGTTTTCATCTTTTATTCTTCTTAATTTGAATATTGATATCATGACAATGATTGTTGGCTAAAACCCTTTAGCAATTCTAAGGTGAAGGGTTGATAGTTGTGGCTTAGATGATGATAGATCGATCATAATTTGATTGGACCCTGAGAGTTAGAGAAATATCGTCGACACCCTAAATCACGGTCTGTTCTTGGGTTCCACGGCCGTGGTTCTCAAGATCTAGCCGTGATTTCCCCTGGTTTACGAACTTTGCTTTTGCTTTGATCCAAAGTTAAAGATTAGCTTTAACCTAGCCTTGGCTTGCCTTTCCTAGGTAGTAGTGAGACTCAACATCCTCTATTTCGGTTTCGAGTGTCACAACCTTAACCGTTTTGGCTTGTTCTTTGATTCCTTAGGTTTGGGCATGGGTATCTGAGATCAATTATTAGCTTTAGATCTTTCTATACTGCAGCCTCAACAACCTTTATAGAGAGTGTCTTTTGGTGAGTTATATAGGGTTTTGGAACTTCGCCGTACATAACCTTGCTTTAGTATACCTTTGCAATTCTCAACTCTGTCCTTATATATATAGTATATCTTGAATCGATTGCCACAATTTGACACCTGGATCTTTAGGGTTGCTGTTTTCCCCAATATTTGGCAAAGCTTCTACATTCTTACTTGCTCGATTACTTGAAACTGGTTTTGTTTCACCAATTCCCTGAGTTCGATACTCTGGAATACTTGTTGATCTACGCCGATCCGTACATTGCGGGTTCGCTTGCTTTTATTCTAGTTTTATAAATTTAAAACTTATTTGCACGCACGTTTAGGGCGAACAGAAAGCGTGATCGGAGAGATGGTTGAGGGTGAAGCAAGAGGATTATTCGGTGGAAGGTTGAGTAATGGAGGGGGAATCATTGGTAACCTTCTCATCAGGGGTGAGAGTGACATTAAGGTCACCAAGCAAGGCCCAGGGGTTAGAGCTGTTGAGGAGCTTAATGGTGGCGATGGAGTTCCAAAGGGAGATGCGGTCCTGGGGCCGGTTATGTGCGTAGATGAAAGAGCACTCGAGGATAGAGGTTGATGGGGAAGGGGATTGCGGGATGGTGAGAGGGGGGTGGAGGTGGCAGTGGATGATTTGATCAGTTGTGAGGGAGGGTGATAAATGGATGACCTTCAGGTTCCACCATATCCAGATCCTACAATTGTGGGCTAATGAGAAGTTAGATATGTGAGACTAGTTAGGGATAAGGTTTTTGGCTATCTTGTCCATTCTTTGTTTCTTGAGCCTAGTTTCAAGGATAGCGATGATGTACAGCTTATGTCGCTTGACAATATTCTGGATTGCTTTGTGTTTGTTGGGGTGATTCAACCCCTGACATTTCAGAAGCATATGTTTAAATACATAGAGAAATTTGATGTTGATTCGGGCAGCCCTTGGTGTCCGAAAGAGGTATGGGAGAGGAGGGATGTTGGGGTTTAGAGTAACTCAAGGTGTTTGGAAGAGGTGGAGTAGAAGAGTTAGAATTTTGCGGGTTTGGTAGAGGGATGATAGTCAGGGTGACATGGGATGAGGTTTGGGAAGGGAGCAAAGTTGTGTTTGTGGTTCCTGGGGGTGAAGGGATGGGATCAGGGCCGGGTGAGGGAAAAGGTGCCTTCTGGGTTTCATGATGTGTGCTGGTGAATGGTACTGTAGAGCCGTCAGAGGGAGGTGAAGGGGTGGTAGGAGAGAGGTCAGAGGGAGGTAAAGGGGTGATGAGAAAGGTGTTGTCTGGAGTAGGTAGTAATGGTTTGTCAGAGGAATGTTTGGGTGAGGATTACGAGGAGGGAAAGGGGCTCTTTGTCGGGAAGCTGGAGGGTTTGTTGTGACTTTGCATTTATGACCAAAAACTTTGCATGAGGTGTAGTGGTCGGGTACCCAGCTGTACGTCACCTTTTGGGTGATCACTTCGTCTGCCGGACCTTTGAGCGTGACGACCCGGACTAGGGGCTTGGAAGTAGGGACCTCTATAAGGATCTTAGCAAACTCGAGTCATTCTTGGTTTGCTGAGCAAGAATCCGTAAGGATTAGAACACCCAAAGCGGAGCCAATTTTGGCTAGCAACCCCGGGGACCAAAATCTATAGTCCAAGTTGTGGAGTGTGGCCCAAATGGGGATGGAAGAGAGGGAGGAGTAGTCAAGGTGCATACCATGACACCATCTCTTCAATATGAAAGTTGATGAGCCATTGATGAACCAAGGACTTCCGAGGAGGACACCGTTTAAATCATCTTCATTTGCAAAGTGAAAGATGAAGATACCATGCTCATTTTAGAGGGTAGTAGGTTGGTTAAAGCCATTTCATGCGACAAAGGTGAAGGATCTCATCTCGTGGAAAGAAGTAGGGGAGCCAACATGGAAGCCAATGAGAGTGAGATTCCATTTTTGTAAGGTGTCGGAGATGTCATCTTCAGAGAAGGCTATGATACCATCTTCGAGGCCCAGAACGAAAGGGAGTGGGATGTGGGATGGGAGGATGGTGTTTAGGAGCATGTCTCTGAAGGAGGGGGGAATGGGAGTACCAACATCAAGGGGGAGATGTCGGTGAGCTCAGGGTAGACACGTGAAGTATCCACCTGAGGTGGGGGAATGAGGGTTGTTCCAGGAGGTAGTGGAGGGATAGCAGGATCATCAAGAGAGGAGGGAGGGGGTAGAGTCAATGCAGGTGTTATCAGAAGAGGGAATGGAAGGGGCTACATCCGTTGTAGGGGTCAAGGGTAGAGGCGGGTTGGTGGGGGGGAGGGAGGGAGGGTGAAGGGGATGGGAATGAAGGGAGTGGTGGGAAGCTAACCACGGAGGACATAGGAGAAGGCAACGGTTTACAGAGCTAATGGTTGTTAGACTTGATGAGGTCCTTTGGGATTTGCTCGAAAGGGTTGGGAGGGGAAGAGGGGCGAATGGAGCGAGCCGAGGTTAAAGATGAAGGGTTGCGTTACAGATCAGAGATTTTCAGGGACATTTTTTTGTTTCGTTTAGGGCCAGCCATGGCAGGGACGGGGAAGGGATGGTTAGGGAAAGGGAGAAGGGAGGCGCGTTCAGGCGCGTACTTCTCGCCTCATTTGGGGTTTTTTCATTATGAGGTTAGTTTCCTCTATAGGAGAGTGTATATGTCATAGTGTTGCTAGATTTTTTTTCTTGGAATTTTTAAAGGCTATTTGGAGATTATAATTTTAGACCAAAGTAAGACCTTAACTTGTTTTGGTTATAAGTTGAGATTTATTAAAGAATTGGAAAGTTTAAGAAAAACTTTCAAACTCATTAGATTCTTTGTTTAAGATTATATATCATGTCCTTGAATACTAATTAAAGGTATATGAACCTTCCTCGGGCCATTAGGATTTTCATAATCATCAGGGGACAAAATAGTCATTTACCCTTTGGAGGGTAACTTGGTAATTTCTCTTATGATAGTCTTGTGCATCTTAGAAGTTAGAGACTTCTAAGAGAGTTGGACACATTATTGATCCGCTTGCTTTTTTATATCAGGCGGTTGAGTTCTTGCAGTTGCAGACCGAGTTGAGATAACGAGACTTGTGATTTGATTTAGGTAAGTTCTTTGGGCTTACTTAGTTGGCTTCTAGATGTTAGTTGAATGATGATGGTTTGTGTGTGTTTATGTGTATAATAATTATAGCATGCGTAGGACGACCTCTGTAAGTTTATGGCCCAAGTGTATGTATAACGGGCGGTGACATCACTGCCCAAATCTGATAGGAGTCTGGGAGGTTCTCTCATGTCAGTCCATACAGGTACACGGTGAGGTGCATCGGATCCATTCATGTTGGTATACAGGGATAGAGGCGAGGTTTGGGAATCCCTCGTGTCACAAAATAAGTTGCATTATTTAAGTGTATGACTATAAAAAAGATAATAAATGGAAATCTTTGAAAGCATGATGAGTGTTTTATTTTTGTTATTATATGTGTGTGTGCTATTATCATTTTTATAGCTTTTGGATAGCTAGTTAACAGTTGATTATTTTATTGTTTAGACTTACCACAGGTTAGAGCAGCGGCTAAGTGATCCGAAAGTAGTGGTCAACCGGGTCTCCGTACTCCATAGGATGGGGTTGGATATTATTATGTTGTTTTCCTTTAAGCACGTTGACTTTAGACTTTTGATCTTAAGTACGTTGTTTGCTGATAGTATCTTTTTGTTCCATTCATAACCTTAAAGGATTGTTTTATGAATTCCGGTTTCCTTATTTGTGGCTTGTTGTAAGATCTAGTGAAAGCGTTGTTAAACTAGGGTCAGGACCCATTGTGAGGTCATAACCCGTGATTCCTCGAGTTTTGAAAATTTGGGATGTTACAGTCTTCTTCATAGCATGATATATATGATAATGGAATATGATTATTCTCAATTGAGATTGAGTGTGCTTTGTGTGGTAATTTAGATTCCCGTTGCCTTTAGTATCGAACTATTGTTACTGTTATTCCTTGATATTTGTGATACTAGACAATATGATAAAAGCCATTGTTGCTCCCTAGCTTACTGCTACCAATCGAGCCGGTTGATTACCCTTCAATTGATCCATTTTTTTTTTTGTTTATTAGCTATTGTTTTCCTTTGTTCTACTGTATTTCTACTTGATTCATATAATTTTTCCATTGATTGAGTTGATTCCATATTTTGTCGACTTGGTCCCTTGTCTTTTGATTTTTTTGGGGGCTTTACTTTTAATCATCGAATCATCACACAATTTTCATGTATTTGATTATGATTATATAATACGATTGAATCATGTATATATTTGCGAGATTCGAGTTTCAGCTATCATAACATGTGCCGAACTTTATAGTTGAATCCAAGCACCACAAGTACTCATGGTTCCGAGTTTGTTCTTGCTCTTACAGTAAAATTTGTTCGAGTTTTTGTCGATTTTATGGAGGCAATCTTTGCCTTTTGTACTTTCTAATAGTTGGAGGCGAATAAGTAGGAATCTAAAAGCTTGATCCATGTCCGTTATACGGACAAAGATTTACTAATGTAACGCGATGTGTAGTACGATTACGTGTTGGTAAAAAAAAAAAAAGAAAGAAAGAATTTGGCCAAATAGACTTTTTTTTTTTCCATTAGGTTTGTGTACTCCTTCAATTTAGATCACTTCATTAAATTGAAGTTGGAAGGTAAGGGGTTTGATTAGCGGTAAATTTACAAATATATTTATACCATGACCTAGTTATTAAAGAGAAATCTCTAAGGGCTCGTTTGGTACGATTCCCATGGAATCAGGAATCGAAATCGGAATGAGTCATACCAATACATCGTGTTTGGTAAGACTTGGAATCGGAATCGGAATGATTCCCTGAATGGCTCATTCAAACTCTGAAGAAGAAGTTGATTCCATAATTTAAAGGTGGGTATCATCCATTCCAACTTAAACTCATTTCAAATTTAAAACTACATTTATATATTTTTATTATGTATATATATATATATATATATATATATATATATTTATACTTTACTATTTAGTTTCACAAATAAAAAATAATAATTTTTTATTATAAGAATTATTGTCCATCAATTAATTTAAATTATATTATTAGTTTGTAGAAAAACATGATTTTGGAAAAAAAAATATTTAAAAATTAAAATGAATATTTTATTCAAGATGTAATGTAACCGAAAAATGCTTGATTAGAATAAATATATTTGATAAAATAAGTTATACACCTATTTATTTGGGCTGACGATTGTTAGTGTTTATTCTTTAAGTTATTAGTTACTCTTCATTTTTTCTTAAATTTAGTTTAAAAAATAGCATATATTTACATTACAAACATTCACACATATCCTTACTATACTAAATGTGGGAGTTCCCCAAATGAATAGGGGAATTCCGCATTTACCCTTGTACCCTTTTATTTCCACATTTACCCTTACTACTATTCACATATTACATCTTAGGCTTGCATGTCTTGTGGATCTTAGGGTTTGACACCTCCTCACTCGTCTGTTTCACGTTTCTTCTTCTTGCCTCTAAAAGAAATTCACCACCGCTTTTGTACAGCGTATCGGATAATTTCTTTGTCTCTTCTCTCTCCAAAATCTTTCAGATCTTCCTCTCACGCCACCGTCTTCTCTCCGCCTTCACCACCTCGCCGTTTGCGTCACCAGTGCACTATCATTGTTTCTGCTCTCCGACCTCTGTCCCCCGTCGATCGCCTGAGCTCGCAGGAGCTATCAAGAAGCACGGCTTCTTCATCGCCATTTGACAAGTTATGGAACCGATTCGTCATGGAATCTCTAATCCAGGTATACTTTCTCTCTTCCCTTTTATTTTATCTCCTGAATCTCTCAGCAACATCAGAAAACCTAAAGGCTTCCAAGCACCCGCAGTTATCTTCTCTGGTGGGGACTGACGTCGTTCGGGATGATAGGAGGAACGAGATCGGCATCGACATGGGGGCTGACGGGGCTTGGAGCTCTTCTTCTTGTTGATTGTCTCAGGGTTTCATCTCCCTCGTTCGATCGGTACAATTTCTTCTCTCTTTTTTTTTTCAATTTCATGGTTTTTTTACATCCTTTTCCAGTTTTAGGTTTCATTTTTTTTAGGGTTTCATATTTGCTGCCGTCTTCTCTAACTTCTTATGTAAGTTGCTCTCTTGCGTTATCCTCCCCTTCATTTCTCTCTCTAACTTCTCAGTAATCAATGTGTTGGCACCAGTTTTCGTTTCGCTTTTTGGCTTCTTCCATCATCAATCTTCTCTGCTAGATGATACTCGCCCTCTCCGTGTCTCTTCGTCTTCACATCAGGTTCGTGTTTCTTTTTTCGTTTTTGTTTCATTCTTGTTCACCTTCTTTAAGCTTTAACCTTCTCTTGCTCTCTGCTAACGTTGTTTTCCTTTGTCTGGCTTCCCCCGAGGATATACGTAACCGCCATTCTTGATGTTTACTTGTTTTGGTTCTGATTTTGCTGCTTCTTATTCCTCTTCTACAGATTATGGATCTCCGAGGAGCCCTAACATTCTGAGGTTCAAAGGATGTAATTTTCCACTCCTTTTGCTTGCTGATTTTAGTTTTACCTTCTTTTGATTTATCATCATTTGATTTGAGTTTTTGCTTGATGCCATAAGGTTTTACCTTTAATACATGTACCCAATATGCTGGCATATTAATTAGTCCACGGCATCCTTGTTGATCTAGATGTCTCCTTCTAATGTTGAATTGCAGTTCCATGAGCAATTTAGTATAATTCTTATGATAATTTTTGAGTAATTATGATTATACATTGAGAATGATGACAGGTTTGTGCAGCTTAGTTGTTTTAAATTTTGTTCCCTTTGTTTATTATTTGTTCAACAAATACTGATTATTTATTCATTATACATATTGAATATATAAATGAATGACAAGCCTCTTCCCATCTCAACCCCAAATGTTTGGATCCAAGTCTACTATGGACGGCTGAGAGGAGTTTGACAGTAAATTAGTACAAAGAAGATATGCTTTAAGTTGATTTTTGTGTACATAAACTATACCTGTTCAAATTAATCCCTAAAATATTCTTGTAAGTTCTTTGATTCTACCCTATTTTAAAGTGATCTCAACTATATTTCTTCTTCTCTGCATGTATTTATGAAGCTTATGGTGTGAATTTACAAAGCTAATGATGACGAGTTGAGCAAAACATTAAGCATTAAGCATGAAACAACTCACATCAGTGTTTACCTTTCTATGTCTCTCGAATTCACCCACTAACAAAGAATCTGTTTGTGACAGGCAGCAGTTTCAGCCATGAAAATCAAAGGTTTTGGGAGTGTTATTCATATCATGCAAAGGTTCCGGGGCTGGCTGTTATCTCAGACTAATAACATTTTGGAGTGGCGTAATTTATTGGCGGTTAATTCCTTTCTTTTTGACAGCTTGATAAGAGACAAGTCTTCTTATATAATATATTGATGGCAGTTCATCTTTATATTCTTCATTTAATCTTAATGTTCTACTTTGTTTGCGTTTTGAATTTAATAAGACTTCAAGTGTATCATTGCTGTCAGTTTAAAATGTTGGCCTTTGGCGAGGCTAAGATAGTAAATGTCTTTAAATAAGATCTAACAATGGTTTTTTGTTCAGATGCATTGACATGGTTGCAAGTTGAATTTTTCATCAGCCCAATACGCTTGATTATTTGGGTTCTTAAAATTGTGTTAAACTGCTACACACAGGACACAATAGCAAGCCATAGCCAATAATTGCAATCTACTGAGGTGTATAGTATCCTCTCATCCTTCTATTAAATTATTTTTGGCAATAACTTGGATATTGTTTGGCTTCAAGCTGGATAACTTCATACTCATTTTTGTTTACACCATGAATCTCAAAAAAGTTAAAAAATACTATGCGGAAAGTCAATCAAATCTAATCTTACCTGATTTTAGTGTATTGATTCCTCTGATTGTATTTATTGGTGTCATTATGGCAAACAAAGCAGTGGAAGGTTGGAGACACATGAAACAGGTGAGGCTAATTTATTTGCATTGTTTTGCTTGTTGCTTTATGTAGTGAATTGTGCTTGATAGTGGCTTATTGCCATAGTTAATGAAACAATGGAGTTGCTAGAATTATGAAAAGTGTCAATCATTTGTCTACTTGTCAACCATGGTTGTAGCTTTAATATGAAGTTGTCAACTTTCGTATGTATATTTGATCCCGTCTTATATCTATCATGGATGAAAATGCCAATTTTGATTTTCTGGATAACCTAAAGTCATTTTGCTCAGCAGATATGGTTTAGGTTTCGGTGTATTAGATTCTGCAAATGAGTTTCCTTTTATTGTGTTTAAATATTGTTTGAGGCTAATCCAAATTTGAACTATTTTGCTGATCTCCATGAAGTCACAATCTACTTCTCCGGGAGCTTCTCGAGACTCAGGTGCATTAAGTGGGGATACAGCAAAAAGTGATGCTACAGACGAGGGGTTTGCCTCATTGAAGAATGGCAATGAGGTATGTGATGAGTTCAAAATTTTGAAGTTAACATCGATCCGTGTTGGGAAGATGAATGTTTTATTCTATTCAATGATCAGGTTATCCCATCAGAAGTGTGCATTCCACCTGACCACAACAGAAATGCTACTAAGATATTCAAGAGGATGATTGGCATATACAAAGGTATGAAAAGTAAATTAGAATGTTGTGTTAACTTGATATTGAATTTTTCATGCTTGTTTTGATAATTTTGTGTGACTATTGTGTGACTATATTTTGATATTTTTCCTACAGTATATGATTTTCTCTTTATTATTAATGATGCAACAGCTTTATGAACATCTCTGCATTTTCCAAGACCATGAAGAAGTATCAGAGGGTTAGGCTTAATATCATGGATTTACTTTTAAATTATGGACTCTTTAGAATGAATATGGTTTTCTTCTCCTTGTATGAAATACAATATTAAAGAGAGTTGTTTTCATGTATAAATGCATATCACAACAAGGTTGGCTGCTAGATCAACAAAAGGCATATTACTAATTTACTCAAAACATTCAGCTTCCCAACACAGTAGATGCAAAATTGCAATTATGCAATATACTATAGAGTTTTACAAGCACCATAAGATAACTTAATAATGTTAAGTACTAACCTTGTATGAAATACAATATTAAAGAGAGTTATTTCTAACACACTATGAATTATTCAATATTAAAGAGTTTTAAAACTCTATATTCTGATGTTGAGTAAACGTGTAACAATTTAAGCCAAGAATTTGGTTTACATGGAAATCAAAGCTCACCAAAGACACATTCTCGGTTTCGAACGAAAGTTTCAAAATTAAACATGGGCAAATTCTCGACACCCATGACGAACCCAAAACTGAGAAATCAGTATAATGAAGAACATGTTATAGATTAACGAAACCCTAATAGTTAATAAAGATGGAAAAAGACCCATGATATAAGACCTTCAAAGAAAGAATTTAATATTTTATATAATCAGCAAAACCTTCATAGCCACTATTACATCAATTCTCGAGTTGCATTTGATTTGAACTTGTAGAATAAACTATTGGTTTGCTGCAGTAATTCTCAACTAGCACTATTTTAATTTCTGTCGGGGTAATTCATAAAATTCATTCGGGCTTATTCATAAAATTCATTCAACTGCGAATTGATACGAATTGACTTATTAGGAATTGAGCCCTAATCTTTTGCACTTTAAAACTTATAATAAGTTGCCATAATACTTCTTTTCGATCATTTCCTAATATATTGTACGTTTACAAGTCACGGTGCGCGTGCGTAAACTGCTATAATACTTTACCAGATTTTTTCCAATGTAATAGTTATTTCGTTTGATGGTTTCCGATGTGTTTGACGTATTAAAGTCACGGCGCGCGTGCGTAGCACGCGCGGCCACACTAGTATCATCAAATATGATTGATTTCTCGTTTCATAACTCATATAAAGTAAAAAAACATGTCTCAAAATTTTTTCATTCCAACATCATACCAAACACCAATTATCAGGAATGACTTATTCCAATTCCTTATTCCATTCCGATTCTTGATTTCAACCCCATTCCTATAGTCATACCAAACGAGCCCTAAAAGAGTTAGTTAATTTGGCAAAAAAAAAAAATGGTATAGTGATGACATGCATTGTCAGTGTGACCTCGTATATGGATGTAGCAATTCCGGTGCAAATAAACTGTTAAAGAATTGGGGACGTTACATATACGTTTTGTTATCTTAGGTGGGTAAAAGGGGTTATTGGGTAGAGATAGTGAAGTTATAATTGTGGAATACATACACTAGAGTTTTCTTTTGAAAAATCTATTACAAATGTATTTTTGATAATGAGATTTTAAAGTATGAAGCTTTTTGGAACATAAGTGTAAATTATTTAAAATTAACTTTTTATAAAATTGTATTTATAATATATATTTAAAAAAAGTCACATTCGTAAACTTTTTCCAAGTAACTTATAAAATGAGAATAATTTTAGTTTATATAAGTTAACATAAGCTTGTACTCCGTATTTCATAATTTTTATAGGACCATCATTCAACAATCCCCATAACAAATGAGTACTGGAGGTTTGTTGGTTGGTTATTTAAAATAAAAATTAGTGACTAAAATTAATCATGTTTAAATGAGTGACTCGTGCATCTCTTACTCTTATAAGTAAGAAGATGTTACACGTGCAAGACAAATTTTGCTGCATCACGTAAAGAAGAGAGGTTTAAATTGGAGCAGTGGTCGAGGAGGATAAGGGCATATCCAAAAACAAGCAAAATAAGAATTCTCCTTTTGGCTCAATACAATAGAAGAGCTTTCGTGCGAATTGGACCACTTATCTGTAAGTCAAGACACATCCGACTAATATATGACTTAGATATGGACTACCTCGATCTTATAATTCACATGGAAATCAATATTGTTGATGCCCGGTTGGCTTTTCAAGGACTCTCCTCGAATTTCCACAACGCTAACCGTATGAATGTTGTAGGCGTTTAGTATAGTTAGGGTAATAGGGGCTAGACCTCATTTCCCGTTACCTTTGTATCAAAAATAAAATAAATAGCACGATCGTAAATCGTGCACTAGGTTACGACAACAAAACGCTAACCGTAATTTTAAAACTTGAATCTTGTTTGAATGACTTTACCTCTCATTCATAATGCATGATTGTGTACCTTGTATTTTTGACATGACCCACTACTGATTCACGATCGTATACCTTTTATAAATACAATACATACAATCCTGTGATATACAAAAATCACTTTTACAAATAAATATATTTTTTTAATAGGCTATTGTTTATTAATCCTTTATTTAGGTCGATGCTTTGGTTTACGTTCAACAAAAGTTTAACAAAAACAAAAAGGAACACTCATGGTCAAAACTACCACAGATTTTGTTATTATAAATTTAAAGCAAAATCCAGATGTTGTGAAAAAGAAGCAAATATCTTACAAAATATCGTGATGAATCTACTGACTATGAAAACCATTATTACAAAATCAACCGCTTGCACACTTATCCCAAATATATATATATTTATTTTGGTTATTGTTATTCGGAAACGTGCTACTTGTACCCCGATTACGATTACGTAGTGGGTAGTCGTTAAAAATAATAATAATAATTTCCTATTACGGCTACGCACTGCATAGTCGTAGCCATTGTTCCTTAATATTTTGAACGAAATGTTTGATATGGACTATTACGCATGGCGTATGAGTAGTATGGCTACGCATCCGTCATGCGTAGTCGTAGCCTTTTTCCTTTATTTTTCGAACGCAATGAGCTTGTTGATACGGCTCTGCAATGATTAGCCGTAGTCAGGGTAAGAATATCACGTTTCATGTGGTACGAATAGCAATCTCGTCCGTTGGGTGCAAACAGATTTAAAAACGGATTAAAAATAAATGTTTTGCGGCTAGAAGAAATTGGATAAGGTTTGATCGTCCGTTGGGTCTGGTTACTCTCTGTAGAATCACTAAAGAATGCAATTGTAATTAAAAACTTGGGTTACTCTCGATCGAGTAATCCCCTACACCAATCAACTCGATCGTTTGTTTTTAGCTATGTCTTCTCTGTTGTCTCGATTTATATATAATCTACCTTGATCGACCCAATTGTGTGATATTTTGTTGTATTTTCTTTCCTTCTCCTTTCCAGCTTCATTAATTTCACAAGTCAATAATTATGGCTTCCCGTGTTCAATCTTAACTTTATAATGCATTTTCTATATTTGAGGCACACGTCCGCTATCAATTCTTAGCTAGGAGCCTAGGACTACAACTCTTGCTCTCGAGTGTGAGCCTCATAGCGAGTGTAAGGACTTGTTTGAAAAAGTTAACTCTAACTATGCTAACAATAAAGACACCAAGAAATCATCTACATAGTTTCTGAATATATAATATGAAAATTATATCTATTGAAAGTCACAACAACAATCCATTGTTGCATTCATATCTACTAAAGGTAGATATGTGTCAATAATAAAATATGTTAAAGAAATTATGTCGTTACAAGATAGGAATTCTCAATTTGAAGAAACTTTATGAAGCCACATTACACATTGACGTCCATAGTGTTTTATACTTGTGTAAGGATCATGTATATCACAAAAGGACCAAACACATTGATGTTAAATACCATTACATACTGTTAAAAATTGAGAATAAAGAGTTGTTTATACGAATGACTAGTGACTCGTGGTGAGGTGAACCGTGCATACTTTGGTATTAAAATTGTTACTACCGACAAGTTTGTATTATGTACATATATCCTTCACTTGCAAGCCGTTACTTAGTTTCTAAAAAAAAAAAAACTAGATTGATGACGGATGTCCACTTCCTCTATTTTTTTTGTCTCGAATATTAAGAACATAGAATTAGGAGGGTAATTAAGTTGTAAAATATAATTATTTTTATTTATACTAATTAAAACAACTATTAATCTGGATTTGTCTCCTCACTCTTTTTTTAAATACTATATATATACTCTCTAATCTGGATCAACAAGAGATGCTCCACCCACCAACTTATTTATGTAATCTCATTATTTCTACCTTTCAATAACAACCTCCTATAAAACCCTAAATTGGCCATCTGTATATGTTCGATTTTAAGATGAAGTGCCGAGTCAACCACGCCAACTTCGGCTGACTCATTCAGATCTAGCCCATTTTTTCTGAAAGAATTTTTAATACACCCTACCGTACGGTTTGGTGTATGATAAAGACAATAAATAGCTAGATTAATCAAAATGTAATCAAAAAATAATAACAAAAACATCATTTATGTTAAAACAATATAGAAACAAGCGACTTAAAATAGACTTTTGTTTTTTTTTATAAGCTTTTGTTTTATAAATCCCTCCAACTTTATCCTATATATAATGTGTCATAAAAAAATTGGGATAAATAGGGGTATATTTACCAAATAAGTTTATACTATGGATACTCTTAAGAGAGTAACAGTGGTAAAAAGTCTAGTTATTTATTTTACCTGATAATATATATGAATTGTTCTAAGTAAATTCACTCATTGTATTAAAATATTAAAGCTTAATAAATTAAATGTCGTTGAGTCAAGAGCAAGATTTATGTTAAAACTATATTTCACTCAAACTAATATATATATATATATATATATATATATGTATATATATGGAAGTGTTCAAGTAAGGCCCATTATTCCGGTACGGCCGTGCGGCCGACACGTGTCCCGGAAAGAAAAAAAAAAAAAAAAAAATTCTGAACAAGTTTTTTTTTTTTTTTAAAACGAGTAAAAGTAATAGTTCAAAACTTATTATGGAATAGTTCATAACTTATAAAAGGATAGTTCATGAATTATAATAGAATAGTTCATAGTGTAAAATTTATAAAGGAATGAAAGTAATAGTTCAAAACTTATTAAGTAATAGTTTATAACTTCTAAAAGGATAGTTCATGAATTATAATAGAATAGTTCATAGTGCATAGTGCAAAATTTATAAAGGAGTGAAAGTAATAGTTCAAAACTTATTATGGGATAGTTCATGAATTATAATAGAATAGTTCATGAATTATAATAAAAAGTAATAGTTCATGGATTATATGAGAATAGTTCAAAGTTTATAGGAGAATAGTGCATAAATCATAACATGGTAGTTCAAATAAATTTTCATTAGTTTCCGGGGAAAAAAAAATCGTTTCAGAAAAGAGAAAAAAAAAAATAAAAAATTCAAAAAAAAAAAAAAAAAAAAATTCGGGACACGTGTCACCCGTACGGTCGCCCGTACGACCGTACCGCAATATAAGGGCCGTACCTGAACATTTACCTCTATATATATATATATATATATATCCTGACTCATATATAAACAACTCTTATCGTGTGAACGTGTAAACACCGAATATATGTGAGTATACTGCCGAATATATGTGATTATAACGCCGAATATATAGATTCAGGTCCGGTAAATCTTCTTCCATTAATAAAACGATTTTTTTATCCTTTAATATAGCCCAAGGAATCATATTAGGTCATAAGGCAATATGAAGTTACCATGAATGATTATTTAAACATTTTATTTGATTTATATGAATTAAGGAATGGTGAGTCCTCACCATTATCAGTGTCTTTCAACTAATAAAAATAAATGGGGAAATCAGATTTATGGTATACTTTTTGTTTAAAAACTTTTTTTTTGTACTTATTTTTAAATGCGCTAAATCGATCAAATACCCTAACTGTATTTTTTTTTTCAAAATCATTAAAATTTACTCCATATAATTGATGGAAATTTGTTATAGAAAATTAATCATTATAAATGTTATTAAACTAAATACTTTATTGTAATAGATGTATTATAAAAATATATAATGGTGGTTGTATTTTTGGAATGAATCATTTCTTTTTATTTATATTTGAAATCAAAATTTTCATTCGTGAAAGTGAATTAAAATTATTATTGATTTCGATTTTCAAATTACCAAACACGAAATATGAATATATTCATATTAATGTCGATTAGTGATTTTGTACAAATCGTCCAAATGAACCCTTGAAACTATATAATTGTCAATCATAGACCTTAAACGAGCTCGAACCGAGCTTTTGACGAGCCGAACGCAAGCTGGGTTTGGTAACTCAAATAAAATAGGGCAAATTAGGCAACTAGGCCTTTTTGAAGTGAGTGTTTAGTAAGTAGCCCTTTTCTATTTTCTTATTAATAAATGTACCCCAATTATATTTACCGTTCATTTATTTAACCTTCCTCTCCTCCGATTAGCAACACCCCTCAAGAAAACTCTTACTCATCTTAGCCTTCCGCATCTTTCACTTCTCCCTCATCCGCCCCCTCCAACCACCATTCCCACCGTCTCCCTGTACTTATTCCTTTCCTCTCAACCAACCACCCTTCTTCTTCCTTGGAGCCGCCGTCCTTGCAGACGGTGAGGTGGGGGAGGCCATCGGATCCGTAGAGGAGGCCGTACTTGCCGTAGTTGTGGAACCGCCTCTTCGTCTTCTCGATGGTGGCGTTAATCGCAAGGGCTGGGGCCGAGTCCGGCGCGTAGAGCTTCAAAGACGATTCGAGCTTCTTGATTTGCTGCTTCTCGCGCTATGAGTGATAGAGCTGCTATGTGAGCAATGGTGGAAACTTGTAACGAAGTATGCTATCTAGTTTTTGAACAAGTGTAAAGGTCACAAAACATCGAAAACAATGACCTAAAAAATTCTAGGGGTGAGATGGGGCATTAGTAGTTTGGTTTGGACCCTGGGGGCATAGTCCTGGATGTAATGCCCCGTTTATTGGGTGCGATTTCGATATTATTTTTTTTCCGACGGTTATCGATATTTTAATATCTTAAGTATGTCTTATGAGTATTTTACGTCGTAAAATTTTATTTTACGAGTATACTTTTATATTAATATTTTAACGGTATTTTTATTATTATTGAAATCTCGCAATATTATTAACGAGAATGGTTTCTATATCACAAAGTATATTTTTGCGATTTTATTTATTATTCGATCCATACATATTTTCCGTATTTTACTTTTCGGAAAAGGTTCGTGGAAGTTTCCTGATCCGAAAGTTCCTTTCCGATTAATTTTGATCGAGTTTATTTCATCCCGTTCCTATTCTTTTTGTTTTCCTTTTTCTTTTCTTTCTTTACCTTTTTCCCTCTCTCTCCTGGCTGGGAGCAACTCCCCATGTGACACCTCGCTTTCCCAACCATCTCTTCTCTCTCACGCATCTCCTCTCCTTTTCTCCCCTTCTCTCCAAGTGAGCAACCAACTTCACTATTTTCTTCCTCTCCCATCTATCTCTTGGCAGCAGCACAAACCATTCGAGCCATGGAGGTGATCCCTCCTCTCTGTTCCGCTGTCCACCTCCCTACACCGGAGAAGGTGAGCCTGTCGCCTCCCCTTTTTGCCCTTCCTGTCGAGCCAGCAACCGGAAGCCTCAGTCGAAACCGGAGGGAGCCGCCGAAGTAGTCTCTAGCCTTGCCTCCTTGCTGTCACCAATCCTGCAAACTTGCTCCCCGCCTGCACCTCCGGAGAAGTGACCCGCCGTCCAAGGAGCAGTCAACGTTGTTATACTGTCTTCCCTCGCCTGCCCTACCTGTAACACCCCAAATCCACAAGACTTGGAGTGCTACATTGGGCTAGGATCTCACAATGGATCCTAACCCTACCCTAACAACAAGTTCACTAGATCTTACAACAAGGCACAGGTAGATGAAAAACCAAATACATAAAAGTTGTATATGATACATCAAAAGTGTTTACAACACAAAGTCGAGTACAAAACATCAAACATAAACATTTGATACAAAAGATCCCATATCACACGCATCCTAATGTACAGAAGTCCTCGGCTGGTCACACCACCTGACACACTCTGCAGTCTTTCTAACCTACAGATCATCTACAACACGGTATACACCGTTAGCTACAACAATGACTAAGTATGAAGGTAATAGCACAAACACACATCAACATCTCATACATGCAATGCCACCCACACACATTCATTTATTATCTTTCAGTTACGTTATTCCATTACTAATTCAACTTCTTTTGCAACACGAGGAGCCTCAAAAAGCCCGTCCCATCCAACGTAACACAGGAGTTTTGCATGGGATGATCATCACTCGTCCCCTCCTGTGAGATCATCTTCAGGGCACCTCCTTTTACCCGCAGCCGGAGGCAAGTGGTCACGACCCATTATAATACACTTGGGCCATTTAAAGTAATAAATGGTCATCCTATTCCGGTTTAAGTTATAAATGCACACGCATATGAACACACACAACCATCACAATCACACAAACCCATAACTGAACGCTAAGTAAGTCCTATGGACTTACCTCACACACTCGTATCCAATGCCACGTCACAGCTTCCCCTTGGGGAAGAACCTACGCCTGCAATAACAAGACACACAACATCATACACTGCAAAGGTTAGGAGACTCGTCTCCATAACCAAAACCAACCTACAACCTCAATCTACCTCAAGACCATAACAAGCTCACGATTGCCTACAACATAACCTCAAGATCAACACGAGTGCCTAAGACACATCTCTAACATACAACTCATCCTAACCAAGCTAGCCTAGGTATCATCTAAGCCAATGCCAAAGGAAAGGAAGGAAGGAAGACATACCAACAAGGTATGCACCAACAGAAGCAAGGAACTCCAAGCTGACCCAGTGAGGCGCTGGGACGGCTCACACCAGGCGCAAGGGCGGTCCACAGCAGGCACAAGGGCGCTTGGTTCAGGCGCAGGGGCGGCCAACTGTGCAGAGAGTTGGTCCCGACTTCTCTTCGATCCCTTTCTCGTTGCTCTTCACTTCTTCCACACACCACATCAACACATATACATATATATACATATATGATCATCAAACCATCCAAGAAAGGATCCACATAAGCTCAGCTTGTGATTCTAAGCTAAAAGAGGAAGAAAGAAGCAAAGAAGAAGAAAGAAAGAAGATGGAAGAGAAGAGCTTACCATAGCAAGCCCTAAGCTGCAACTAGGAGCCTCTACACACCTCACCACTCTAACACAACAACAACAACTCTCATCCACAAGCTCTTGATCATCCACAACCAAAGCCAACACCAAACTCTCAAGAACTCTCTCACAAGATCAAGAAAGAATAAAGAGGAGAAGAGAAAGGAGAAGAAGAACATAAGGGAGATGAAGGAGTTGGAATGGAGTGAAGAAACCCTTCATCAGAAGGTTGGAAAGCTTATATAGGAAGCTACCCCAAAAGCAAAGTCAAGAGGTCAACAAAGGTGGCTTTATCAGCACAAAACCGCAGGGGCAGATCAACTAAGGCGCAGGGGCGGCTCACAGGGTCCGCTGGGGCGGCTGACAGGGTCAAGATAAGCTCAGCTAACGCTCAACAAGGCTCCTAGGCTCCAAAGACTAAGGCTCTTACACTAGCGCAAGAGTCTGATGCCGCCGTGAACAGCTGCATTCTGCCGCCTTGCCTCGCCGCCGCTGGAGCCGCCCCAGTGTTGTCTCGCACGCGTCTACAGCCACCCGGAGGTAGCCCGTTGGACCCGCCAGAGCTTGTGCAGCCATCGCCCTTGTCGGCCCTCATCAATCGTCTTAAAACCCTTTAGGGTTATTTACAAACGGCCCCCATTAATTTTGGTATAATTACAATATGTGCCTATGCTTTGTATTTGCACATTTTACCCAACTTTTTAGAGATTAACGATTAAGCCCCAGCTGATTTATATAATTATAGTTTTAGCAATATGTTTTAGATATGTGCAGATTTGCCCTTGTGAATAAATTATAGATTTGACCCAAAGTTTATTTTCGGAAAATGAACTAAGTTTCTTGAGTTCCCTATTTATGGCCCGGAGATTTAATTGCGGATTTTGACCTATGCTTATATAATTGTATGAATTGCCCCGGAAAATGTGTTAGCGGGTTTTAACCTTGAATTTTAATTGCGGGGATATTCTTATATTTATTTATACTATATATTATGCCCTTGTTGGTTTTTGTTCGGTTTATGGCTCAAAGTTTTCATTATGGTTTGATGACCAAGTTTCAGAATTTCATATTGTGCCCGGAAGGGTTATTCACTAGATTTTAACGTTGGCTTTATTTATTCCGTTCAAATTTAGCGTATAAGCTAAATTTGTTTAGTTTGGTGTTAGGTCCGGAAGTGCCCCGATAAAGGCCTAACGAGTCCAAGTTTGGCATCCGTCTTTTGACGTTAAGTGAGTACCCTCTCCCCTGAGCTTATGATCTTATCTCGATTTAGTCATGTTTAGTAGTATCATGCTAGGATGGATCTAGCATAACTTAGAGTGAATGCCAAGTAGTGGCTTTGGACCTTAGGCGAGTTGGTTGAGCTTGTTGGACCTTCTAGGCTAGATTGTCTTTCCTTAGGTTGTGGTTTATGATCTTGTGAGGTATATGCTGTTATGAGTTCTAGTATGTGTTTGAGAGAGTGGGCTGATGGTAGATCTCCTCATGCGTTGAGTGAGAGGTGAGTGTAGGAATTCTAGGATGCAGTCCTAGAATTGAGAGTTAAATGGTCTTGCGTAGATCATTTGTATAGAAGTCTAAGACTTCTTGTGTGAGTGGGTTGTTGACATATATCCTCTTGTGAGCAGGTTGTGGGCTCTTCCCAAGGGAAGAGAGAGTGTTGTGAGTTGAGTGTGAAGACGAGGTAAGTTACCGGACTTACTTAGCTCGTATTCCTTGTATTAGCATCTATGTGTGTTTGGTGGTGTGGGTTATTGTTATGTTTGGTGTGTGTTTATTATTTATGTTATAACAACGAAACCGGACATAGGACGACTTTATATTTTGATATTGGCCCAAGTGTATGATAACGGGCGGTGACAACACTACCTAACTCTTGCGGAGAGCTAGGGGGTTCTCGGTAACTAGCCCGGGCAGGTAGACGGCCAGATACATCAGTGTCATTCCTTGATGGTGAGTAGGAACCGAGGCGAGATCATGCGGTGATTCTCGTGTCACAAACCTAAGTTGAATTAGTAACAGGATATGACTTAATATTAATAAAAAGATAATAAACCGGGCTTGAGTGTTTTCGAGCATGTTGTGCGTCTATGTTTATTTGTGTGTGTGTGTGCCATCACCTTGATTCTAATGCTTTGAATATAGCTAACGGTTTTATACCGATTGTTGTAGATTGTCCTGCAGGTTAGGAATGCGGCCGAGAGATCCGGAAGAGTGGGCAGCCGTGGTCCGTACATTTTAGGAAGGGTTTTGGTTGGATTTATGTTTGGAGTTTGTATGTTGTATTTTTGTTGGTGGCGTGTATGGCTTATGATCATTGGAGTTGTGTTTTCGGCTGAAGTTTGTTGTTGTTGTCTTTCGGGTTTCTTATCATTGCATAAAAAATGTATTTTGTTTTGGCCTTTATTTGTGCCTTGTTGCAAGATCCGGTGAAATTGTTGTCAAGCTAAGGGTCGGGACCCATTGTGAGGTCCCAACCCGTAGCATCCCGAATACCGCGGATTCGGGCTGTTACACTGGATTTAAATGGCTTTGATCATGGGCATGAGATGAGGGTTCAGGTCTTTGCTTACTAAGATTTGGTTCATGATTTTAAGACTTCATACATGGACCAAGCAGCAACACTTGTCCTTGGGGTTTCTTTCTAGACAGATCGTTTACTGGATCATGCACTTGTGATTCATATATGAACTACAACAACAGGGGCTTGTAAAAGCTTTGTTCGTGAGCTCCTTCACAGGGGTATAGAACCTTGAGGAAGTGAGGACACCAGGAAAGACTGGATTTTGCATTTTGTCTATGTTTAGAGCATGGACACCAGGAATGACTGGATTTTGGTAAAACTCCACGATTTGCAAATGTGAATCTTAGATTCCAATGCGCTTTGGGATAAGAGTTGGGTTTTCTCCTTCTTTTCTCTATGTATTCAGCGTTGGACGTGGACTAAATTATTATGTTCTGAATCAAGTTTCAATGCATAGGTATCAGCCCAAAGGGATTCAAAAGCTACTCTTTAAGTTTTCACATGCATACACCAATTCGACCTCCCCCTTGCAAATTATACAACTCAATGGCCTAATGGAAATAACTGGTTTGAAACATTGGTGAAAAAATATAGAAGACCCTCTCTAATTAAGTTATACAGTATAGTTGAAGCTTGTTGGATTTTTTACATTGTTTAGGAGATCAAAAAGTGCAATAAGTGGATTCTTTTTACATTGTTAATTTCGGTACGTTAATTTTCGATATGCAATTTTCGGTATGTAAATTCCAGTATGTAAATTATAAAAAAGGAGAAAAAGAAAATAAAAGAAATGTACGGTATGTAAAATGTACGGTATGTATATGTCCGGTATGTAACATGTCCGGTATGTAACATGTCCGGTATGTAAAATGTCCGGTATGTAAAATGTTCGGTACGTAAATGTCCGGTATGTAAAATGTCCGGTACGTAAAATGTCTGGTACGTAAATGTCCGATATGAAAATGTCCGGTATGCAAAATGTCCGGTATGTAAATGTCCGGTATGCAAAATGTCCGGTATGTAAAATGTTCGGTATGTAAATATCCGGTATGTAAAATGTCCAGTATGTAAATGCCCGGTATGAAAACAGAAAATAAAAAAAATAAAAAAGACAATAAAAAGGAAAAAAACACAAGCAAATAAAAAAAAAATAGATTTAGTAACTTAATTATTTGAAAAGTCCTCCTATTCTTTTTTCTTTTTTTTAAATAGAAGAGTTTTTTTTAATTAAAATAGAAGGGTTAATTATCTTTACATTCAAAGTGGTAAAAGATTATGGAGGTACATTTACTAAACACAAAACTAAAAAAATGTCTAGTAGGCAAAATTCTTTTGATAAAATAATTTATGTATAGTATTATTTTATTGGAACGAGTCGAACTTTACCCGAACAAGCCGCAATGACATGCTGAAACTCGACTTATTTCAAAACAAGCCAAACCTAAATTAAAAACGGACTTTAAACCGTGCTCATATCCGCCTCGTTTAAAAAATAAAGGAGGTCGAGTCTAGTTTTTAGCGAGCCGAGTATGAATATTGGTGGTCTCTTTCAAGTAAGGGACCCACCCTAAGCCGGCACCTCCCTCCCATTCATATAAATATTAATTTTCCGGCTTTTCAGTTAATTTGATTTTAAAAAAAAAAGAATTGCAGAGATTTAGCAGTGGGTTGATGAAAGCGGCGTCCAATGGCAACAACCACGTGTCCTTGATATCTTTCTTTTTGATTCCCCACCTATTTATTGCACAGCTGTCTCCCTTCTTATTGGCTGTTCTATAATACAACGCCTGTCTCTCTCTCTCCATTTGTTGCTGTCATTTCGTATTTTATTATTTCTTTTCTGATTCCTAATATCATATGCTCATATGTGGCATTATGTATACCTTCAAAAATAAATAAAGAACCGGCCGTATTATTTGCATTTTAGTGCCTCATTCATTCTTCTATTAGCATAGCATGTTCATTGTTATTGTGGAATATGGGGAATCAACTTATAATAGTCTCAATTTATAATATAAAAGCATTTAACTTTGTAAAAATGAAATGCATCATGAAATTTATATTTATATAATGTACTTATTACGTTAATTATCGTAAATTATCCAAGTAATTTATAATTATGAGATTTTATCCTCTATCACGTTAAATCGTCAAAATAATTAGAGTTAGATGTCACAATAATATTATAAAAAATTATGAATTTATTTGTTTATTTTTTTTTCAAAAGGAGAAATTCTTACTCGGAGTTATGTAAAAAAAAAAATTATAATGAACAAGAGTGAGTCAAATATTGTAATATTGCAGGGTTGTGTGGAGATAAAAATTTGATGGACCCTAAATTTAGGGGTGTATATAATACGACTCTCAAATTCACGTGCTAGTAGGCGCCGGCACCTAGTTTAAACACTGACGGATGGTGTCGGCGTCATTTATTTTATTTTTTTAAAATTTGGACGTTCATGTTTTTTTTTTGAAGGTCTTGAAGAAAAAAATAATTTTTTCAGTACCATTTATTCTTTTCAATGTGAGTGTTGACGTCATCTACCGGCGTCCCGATTTTTTTCTTCAAATTATTATTAGAAAATAGGCCGTCGGCGCCCAGCCGCCCACTAAACGCTGATAGATTGTGATTTAATTTTGCGTTAGTAAATCAAAGTATGTTATTTAATTATTTTAAAATTTTATTAACTAAAAAGTAATCTAAAATTAAGCATTGACTAACATTATAATGATCCTCGTTGTCCTTTAATATTCATTTACCTTCGACTATAAATCATAGAGGGCAATTTTGGTAAGTAGGCGTATCCCGATTTTCTAATGTTTCAATTAATTAAATATACCCCAACTTTTTATATTTATTTTCAAACTCAGAGATACATTTAATAAAAATAAAACTAGAAAAAATCTATTAAACCAAATTATTTCAATCATAAATAAATTACTTCTTAAATTTAAACAGAGAATGGATAATCGTCAAGACTTATAAGAGGTAATAGTACCGCAATCGACGGTAATAATAATAATGTCGGTTTAGAATTTCTAGTAGTTTCCATTTCGTGTACGATTCTTTGACATGAGAAGTAATAGTCTTTGATTTGAATATTTACTCTCGAGAAATCTAGAGCAAAGCCATAATTTGGATTTATACGGCCCACACTCCACAGTAATATAAGTTTTCAACATGATTACATTTCCCATAATCTTTGGAGGTCAAAAATTGATATTATCTCTACTCACAGGGATCAAAACGAAATGATAGAAGTTCGAAGCACCTGCCAGAAATTAATAACAAGGACTTAACTGCAAAAAACAATCCTTTAAAATCCACCTCTGTCACGGGCCATTCACACAGTTCTACACGAATACAGAGAAAGAAAAAGCTCAAGGAGAAAAAATGGATATGGCAGAACGCAATATGGAATCCCGCGAGTGCTCTCAATTCCCAGCATACACCGGAGATCAAATCTCAGAATCTGAATCCGAATTCGAAATGGAGCTAAGCTACGAACAACAATGGAGTTCGGCGTTGACGAAGAGGGAGGATGTGAAGGAGGGGAAGATGAAGAAGAAGAGTCAGGTGTGTCTAGAAGGCGTCGTGGATGGATCTAGTGACGATGATTTGCCACGAACGAAGAGCTTGACGGACGAGGACCTCGACGAGCTTAAAGGATGTGTGGATCTAGGGTTTGGTTTCAGCTATGATGAGATTCCCGAGCTTTGTAACACCTTGCCTGCTCTCGAGCTATGCTACTCCATGTCGCAGAAGTTCCTTGACGATACGAATAACAAGCCGGCTTGTTCATCGTCCGATACAGCATCTTCTGCTGGATCTGATTCGCCTAGTCCCGTTGTTGCCAACTGGAAGATCTCTAGTCCTGGTATGGACACTAAATCTAACTTTTATGAACGTTTGCCTCTTCTTTTATTAGTGTTTCCTAGATCTGAGATCTGGAAATCAAGTAATTTATGTTTTGATTAGTAAATTTATTAAGAGCTGTTCAATTTTGGTATGCTTTTGCATTTCTAATACGATGTTGGTTGATTTCAGGGGATCATCCTGAAGATGTCAAGGCGAGGCTAAAATTCTGGGCCCAGGCGGTGGCATGTACAGTCAGGCTGTGCAGTTGAATGCTATATCTGTTATCGGATTAATGTTTCTGATGAAGACGGATGCCTGAGGTTGATAGGTTCGGGTATATAGGTCAAATGATTCCTCTGGTGATCCTTCTCTGACATACCCATGGCAGATTGGCCGTTCGGGGGCTCTGTTGCAGTTTGATCATATTCGTCTTTGATGAATATGGATTTGAAGAAGAAGGTGAAGAGGAAGAGACAGTTCTGAGATTATCCCGTTGCTGACATTGATCGAATGAAGTTTTGATCAGAGCTTATTTTAATGTCTAATATCTTGTAACTATTGTACTGAATGAACTGAGAATAAATGAGAAATGAATAAAATGGTTCTCAACTTCACATTGCTTTGATAATTTTGGTTACTGTGCATCCTGGTGTCATATTTTTCGTTGTGGTCAGTAATACGGATGATTTATATGCAATGGTGGAAATCTCCACTGGTGCTGCAGCTGTTTAATTGGAGACCTCTGTTCCAATGAGGTACCTCCTTTTGATCAAATCTGTTCAAATCAGCAAGTTTTGTTGTTTTATTTTGTTTTCTTGTTCATCATGCTTGCCAGTCAGTGAAACAAGCAATCAAACTTCTCAATGCTAGTTAATTGAGCTGTCTTAATGATCGAATTGTACCTATGAACACAGTGAGATATAACGATCATGTACAGGGTTTTTGTCAATGAGGCTTCACTTTCATGATGGATATCATCGTATTAACGCATACGTTTTATGAAGCCAACAACAACAGGTACTGTGTAAACTCCTTCATACCTGTTCTTATTTTAGCCTATGAAAATACGCATTGCTAATTGTCAGTTTTCATTACAGAAGCTGTTAACAAGGAAAGTAAAAATTGGGTTTGCCGTAAGTTTTTAATTACTTTGAGTTCTGGCTTGCTAGCAATTATTTGAATGTGTGTGGCAATAATGTAAGACACGTTGCTAATCATTTATCATGCTTAGGTAAACCTACTTATTGTTGCATAATTTTTTGCAAGCTGGCAAGTATGGTAGATTGGAACTATAAGCCTACTTATTGTTGCATATTTGCATGTTTTCTGACAGCTGGTGTGTATGGTAGAAGGTAACCAACTGTAATTGATTCCTATCAACTTTCTGTCTTATTCAACCTAATCCTAATCCTTCTCAATTGTGAATTGACTGATATCAAAGTTCAGGCTATATGCAATTGGGCATTGCAAAGTTTTTGTTTAAAATCTGAGGTATCTATATATATACACTAGGAAATTTAACTGTGAGCCGTTACAGGTTCGACTATATGGTTCAGGTGAGGAGGTATGGCCAAGGAGCAAGCTGAGAAGCACGCACAAACCGGTCAAACCCGACTGACTAGGTATTGTAAACTTGATATCCAAAATTTGATGTGTAGTAAGACAATAATTGGTAATTTGGTCAGGGGTAGACCACCAAAATTATGATATTTGATATGAATAATGGTGAGAGTTTGGTGAAGGGTTTATCCCTTTCACAAAAATACACATCATGTAGGGGGAACATGCATGTGGTGTGTGGGTGAGTCTTGTCTTTATTGTGAGGGCTAAGTTTCACCCACCTCATGCACCTTCATTGTTTCTGCACCAGAACTTGAGATTTTGTTTTTCCTATTAAGATTCACTGATTAGCAGTAGCATCCAATCTTATGATATCTGCATGTGCTAATGCTTGATCTAGAGTTCTTTTGTAACAGTTTTAGCATCTATGAATATGCTTATGAGAGTTTAGGATTTTCATATTTGAAGATTTTGTTTCTGTGGTCTACAAGACCCGAAAACAGCAAATCGAGTGTTTTTTTTTTTGTGGTTCCAAGTGTATATATTTAGTATTCTGTGACTGGATGCAGAGGTCATGTGGACCAATTATTATGTCGGAAATAAAACTGAAAAAACAAATGATATAATACGGCTATGATATAATAAAACTGTCCCCGAGATTGAAGTAAACAAAAAGAAAGTAAAAAGGTTAGGGACACTGGCATATGTGATCTAGAGTATCTTTATGAGGGTCTATAGGATCGAGCAAATAAATTTATCAACCAAGTGTTTTAGGATGGATTACTTCGAAAAGATACTAATCGTTTCCGTTTAAAAAAAAATTGAGCTACCTATAATCTTCAATTTTATTTTAGGTGGCTTATAATTAAGAAGTACTAGCAAGTGGAACCCTTGATGAACCAGAGTTGGCAAATGCTCACTCAGGAAGGATCCATGTAGACGATTGGGTTAGGTCGGGGTAAATTGTTGGGGGCGATGGAATGCCGGGCTTCGTCCCGGTATGGGTATTTTGTCCCCTGCCAGGTTTTGTAGGGTTGTAATTAGGTATCTCCAATGAGTTTGAGCTACCTGTAATCTTCAACTTTATTATAGGTGACTAAATTGTTGTGATTGTGGCAGAGTTCAAACTTATGGATGACATTTGAACTTGGTTGTGAGAGTGATCTGAAGTCGGATACTTCGTTTTGTTACCAGAAATGCATTCGTTGTTAACGTGATGTTATCTCTGGTACGTACACCTCCTCAACTCAAGTTACACATTGACTATGACACGAGAACAAAAAATTTACAGCTTTAATTCCATACTAGAATAGTCGCGATGATGCCGACATATGAATTCATATGCAACTCTACGAGAAGACAAGCAATCGAACAATCTAACAATATATACGACAATCTAAAGGTTGTTTGGTACGAAAAGTTATAAACGATAGAGGTGAAGATTTTAATAGATAAAAAAAAATGAGAGACGGAAAAATACCGTTAAAGTAAAAAAAAAAAAAAAAAAGGTTAGGTGAGTATTTGGTATACAATGAAAACGGGTAAAATTATAAAATTGAGTAGATAAAAAAATTTCATGATAATTTATGAGAGATGCAAGGGTAAAATAAATAGGTGTGACAGCAACGACGATGATATTATTTTCTTGCTTTCCCACTACAAATTGTGATGTTTCATGAACTTGTGGCCCAACTGTGGGGATGCGTTGAAAATTCATGTCATTACTTCCAACTGTTTTATACCTAGAAAAACCATTTATTTTTGTTCGAAACCCTAAATTATAACTATCAAGCACTGTTGAAAGCCCTGTTCCGTGGATATAGGATTATTGGAATAAAATTAAGCTGTAATATGTCGGTTCAGCTTGTGTTCGGCTCGTAAAAAGTTCGGCTCGGGCTCGGCTCGTTCGGATAAAACTCGACTCGTTCGGCTAAAATAACACTATAGGAGCATTATTTTAGTCGAGCTACTCGGACTCGGCTCGTCAAAAGCTCAGATCGGGCTCGTTCACTTTCTAAACGAGCAAAGTTTGAGCACATTTTAAAAACTCGTATAAGTTTTATGATCGACTCGTTTATAAACGAGCCAAACTTGAACATATCGATATTCGGCTCGTTCGGCTCGTATTACACCCCATATAAAATTGATCGATTTTCTTCAACATCTTCTACATAGATTATGGGGTTATGGGGTGGGATTTGTTTTAGGACCTCATCTCCTCCAGACCCTAAAACTACAATTTTGACTTGGGACGTCTAAACTTTTGAATTAGGGTTAGTATCTTCTAATTATAACTCCAACCAATCTAAATATAATTATAATACTAACACAAAGGTATATCAACAATCTATTACATACTAACTGCCCTTTCTGACGGTTTATGGAGGTTAACTCCGGCGGTTCACCGCAACCAACACTTGTTCAGCCCCCTCCTCAGCCACCAGAGGTGGTGATGGATGTTGGTGCTACTATGCAAACAGTTCCCGTGGAAAACACTACCCAGCAGACCTCTCCGCAGGTTGCATCTTCGGAGGTTGTTATGGTTGATAATGTTGATGTTGCTTCTGCTGTTGCTCAGGAATCCGCTGCAGTGTCTGCGGGTCAATTGCAAATCCAGGATGGTAATTCCACTGGCGTGACTGGACAGATACACACCCATGAGACTACACAACAAAGACATATTACAATGCCTGTTAATAGTGAAGCTTTATCACAAAAGCCTTCATGGAAGGAGGTTGCAGCATCAGGTGGAGGTATAGGTCAGCAACGGACTATACTTGATCGAGATTTCTTACACGGTAAGATTAATATCTCGTTTCCAGAAGGTGAGGATGGGGATCCCTCTATTGTCATCGATGAAGAAGTCGAGAATGCTCTGAATAAGGTCTGGGAGAAATCTATAGTTTTTAAAGTCATAGGCTTTCCTATCGCTTTTCCTGTGATGGAGAGGAAAATCCGTGATCTCTGGAAGTACGGAAGCTGTATGCAGATTGTTGACCTATCTAATGGTTATTTTTTGGCCCGTTTTGACAATGAATCGGATCTTTTGGCGGTGATGACTGAAGGTCCTTGGTCGGTTTTTGGTCGCTGCTTAGCTTTGCAGAGGTGGACACCGTCTTTTCGGCCTACTATGGAAATATTATCTGCCCCGGTTTGGATAAGATTTATGGATCTACCAATTCAATACTATGAAGAGATGGTTTTGTGGCGCATGGCTTCCGGGGTTGGTGTTCCAGTGATTATTGATCCAAAGACCCTTTATTCTAATAGGGGTCGTTTTGCACGAGTTTGTGTCGAGATTGATCTAGGTAAGCCTTTAAAGAAAGCTATTTGGGTTAGTGGTAACAAGTGCGTGATTGAGTATGAAGGCTTTCAGAATATTTGCTATCGTTGTGGCCGCTATGGTCACTTGGCACCGAATTGTGCTTATTGCCCTCAAACGCCTACTGGGAACCCTTCACCACCACAAGAGAAGGTTGCCCCTGTTGGTACTTCAACCAATATGGGATTACCTGTTAATAAGACTACTCCAGTGGCTTCTTCTGCATCCACTGAAGATGGGTATGGCCCATGGATGTTAGTCTCTAAAAAACAATCAGGATGGAAAAGTAAGGGTAGGACTGCACATGTGACAGGTCCAAGATTGTCGACTAGTTCGGGAATGCTTAATCAGGGAAACTCAGCCACTGTTGGATCCAAGAAAGGTAAGGAGAAGATTATGAATTATGAGGGTACTAATGCGCACTTTCCAAGTAGAGATACATCAGGTTCAAATGCAGATACGGGTAGAATAAAACCGGCTTCAGCAGTGACACGACTTGTTGTCATTAGAGGTAAGGATAAGATCGAAGAGTCTGTCACAGATGTAATGTTTACTGCCACAACATCTCAGCAACGTCCGAAAGGTAAGGATAAAACTGCGAATGACGCGGGAACAAGCAAAGATGGTAAAGGGAGTGAGGTATATAACAAAAAACGCAATAAGTTACGTGCCCTAGCCCGTAAAAAGGTGTTCGCAATTAAGTCCGACTCTTCTTCTGGTAAGAATGTTGATGAAACATTGATTGGTAAGCGACAACGGTTTGCGGAGTCTAATATTACAGTGGATACTACTCCAGTGAATGCTCAAATGGAGAGTGAACAAGTTAGTGCACAAACTCCACAACATATGAATAACAAATGTACTGAGGGAAATGACGAACAAGGTACTAGTCATGGATGTACTGATACTGAAATGGGAGCTGCTACCCATCAATAACCTTCTGTTGTCAATTATGAATTGCATGTTCTGGAATGTTTGCGGAGCTCGTAAGAATGGGTTCCGTCGTGCGATTAAATACTTGTGTAAGCAACATAGAGTGGATGTTCTTGCTATTTTTGAACCAAAAATTTCAGGAGATGACGCTCAAAGGGTGTGTAATAGGTTGTTATTCACGGGTTGTATCCGGGTCGAAGCGATCGGTTTCACAGGTGGCATTTGGCTTATGTGGTATGATGACCAAATCACTCTTTCGATTATTCATACGGATGATAACTTTGTGCATGTTAGTATCATGAGGGGCGGACAACAGTTTCATTTGATTGTGGTCTATGCCCCTCCGACAGTCGCTCGTAGGAAGGATTTTTGGACTCGTTTGGATTTGGAAATATCTAGTGTGGTAGGTCCTTGTTTTTTGGGTGGCGACTTTAATTGTATTATCACTATGGATGAGAGAGAGGGTGGAATTAGTACTTTACACAAGGATTCTTCCATTTTCGAATCTTTTATTAATAATCATGGTCTCATTGATGTTGGGTTCACGGGTTCTCCTTTCACTTGGAGTAGAGGAGTCCAGCCTAATTGTATTGTATCCAAGCGATTAGATAGAGTTCTGTTAAATCAGGAGGCTAGGTTGGAGTGGCCGGATGCTATTGTTCGCCATCTTCCTCGGTATTTCTCGGACCATTCGCCATTACTCTTTTGTTTGTCTTCTCAGAAGCATCAACGTCGTACACGCCGACCTTTTAGAATGGAAGCAGCGTGGATGACACATGCTGATTTTTCACCAATGGTTCAAGATGTTTGGTCTACTAATGATGAGGTATGTACTTCTCTTTCGTACTTAAAATCAAAACTAATTGTTTGGAATCGCCGTGTGTTTGGTAATGTGTTTCGCAGGAAGCAAGAGATTATAGATCAGATTAAGACTACTCAGGATCATCCTTCATTTGCTACATCACAACATCTTATTGATTTAAATAATAAGTTGTCGGAGGAACTTGATTTAATTCTTGAAAGGGAGGAGCTCATTTGGCTTCAGAAGTCTCGAGAGGATTGGTTGTTGGATGGTGATCGTAACACTTCTTTCTACCATTTATCCACTATTATTAGACGCCGAAGAAATAAGATTGAAGGTCTTTTTCTACATGATGACCGATGGGTTACGGATGATTCAATTTTGGAGAAACATGCCACTGATTGGTTCACTAAGTTATATAGTCAGTGCAATGATGGAGGGGTGGATTGGAGTAGCGTCGATTTTACTTATCCAGTTTTAGATTCTGCGGATTGGAGTAGCCTCCTCATGGAACCATCTGGCATGGAAGTTTGGAAAGCTGTAAAATCAATGGGAAAGTACAAAGCCCCAGGTCTCGACGGGTTTCAACCAGTGTTTTATCAAAGGTGCTGGAGCATAGTAGGCAGTTCGGTCGTGGAGGAGGTTCGCAGATTCTTTGACAGGAAAGTTCTTCCAGAAGGTCTCAATGATACTCTTATTTGTTTAATTGCAAAGGTCGGGGTTCCGGAGAGGATTGGTCAATTTCGCCCAATTGCTTTGTGTAATGTTCTTTACAAGATTATTACAAAAGTATTGGTGAATCGGATGCAAAGGGTTATTGGAGATCTTGTTGGTCCTACACAGGGGAGTTTTATTCCGGGACGTCTTATTCAGGATAACATTATCCTCATGCAGGAAGTTATTCATTCTGTTCAGCGTAAGCGTATGGGACGTAAACTTATGATCATGAAACTTGATTTGGAGAAGGCGTATGATCGTGTTAGCTGGTCCTTTGTGGTTGATTCTCTTCGATGGGCTGGATTTCCAGAAGGTTGGATTGATATGATCACGGTTTGTATTTCGTCTTCACGTATGCACGTCCAATGGAATGGGGAGATAGGGGAACGGTTTATTCCGGAGAAAGGGTTGCGACAGGGTGATCCTTTATCACCATATCTCTTTGTGATATGTCTGGAACGGCTGAGTCATCTTATTAATCAAGCGGTTCATGGTGGTGATTGGGTACCGATTAGGTTATCTCGAAATGGACCCCGTTTATCACATATGTTCTTTGCAGATGACATCACTTTTTTTCCAGAGGCTTCTTGTTCTCAGATACGGGTGGTTAAACAAGTGATGGAAAGATTTTGTACGGCTTCAGGAGAGAAGGTTAACGTGGAAAAATCGCGGATTTACGTGTCTCCTAATGTTCATGCTGGTCTGCGACAAAGAATTCAGGATTTGAGCGGAATCATTGTTACTTCTGATTTTGGGAAGTACCTTGGGATGCCGATTCTTCAGGGAAGGCCTAAGGGTTGTGATTTTGATTACATTTTAGAAAAAATGTATGCTAAGTTGAACGGTTGGAAGAGAAGAACTTTGAGTTTTGCGGGTAGGGTAACGCTAACCCGTTCAGTGTTATCTACGATCCCTCAATACACCATGGCAACTATTATTATTCCGAAGAGCATTGTTAACAAGATTGATAGGTGTTGTAGAAACTTTATATGGGGAAGCACTGAGGAGAAACGGAAGATTCACTTAGTTAATTGGAAGGACATTTGCCGACCACGTGAATCTGGAGGCTTAGGTATCGTTATGGCTTCTGTCTTAAATCTCGCGTTTGCTGGGAAGCTAGCTTGGCGTTTCCTTACAGAGGATAATCTCATGTGGGTGGAGGTTTTTAAAGCCAAGTACTTTAGTTTGAATGGTAATACTTCTTCTGCCAGATCTCCATGTTGGAATGCTATTATTCAGGGCATGCAGAACTTGGTTGTTCCTAATATGAGATATATTATTGGAGATGGTCGATCAACACGGTTTTGGATGGATAAATGGCTACTTAATTACGAATTAAGAAATGTGTTAGGACGGGATCTTACGCCGGTTGAAGAAAATACCACTGTCCAGGATATGTGGGATACGAGTCATTGGTCATGGCGTTGGAATTTACTTCAGCCTGATACGCCGCAGGAGGTGAGGAGTGCCATGTCTGCTGTTGCTGTTGATGAGTCTAAGGAAGACGTCATATCTTGGCCATATTCGACTTCGGGAGTATATACGGTTTCTTCAGGTTGCAGACTATTAATGAAAACAGAAGGAGCAGTATGTATTGATAGAGAGTTATTCAAGAGAATTTGGGCTCTAAAAATTCAAGAAAGAGGGAAGCTTTTTATTTGGCAGCTGGTTGTCGGTGGGTGTCTTACAAATACTGAGCGAGTAAGGCGACATCTGGCTATTGACCACAATTGCACGGTCTGTGGTGGACATCAGGAGGATCTCATTCATCTTTTTCGTGATTGTGCTGGGACTATGCTACTGTGGCGGGAGTTTAATGCAAGGGACGTGATGCCGGGTTTTTTCGAGTTACAATTTAATGCTTGGTTAAGAGGTAACATTTTATGTAATCATACATTTAATATCCATTATACTTGGTGTGATGTTTTTGCAGAATGTCTATGGAATATCTGGAGATGGAGAAATCGTTTGATCTTTGAAGGATTGATCTTCCCGCAAAAGATGAATTTCATTGTCCAGAAGACAAAGGAGTATCATTCAGTTCTAAAGAAGCGTGCCGAAAACAAAGGAACACGTTACCAAGCCACCATTAGTATTGCATGGACTCCGCCGTTGGAAGGATGGGTTAAGATTAACACGGACGGATCTGTTAAAGCCAGTGGAGCGTCAACATCAGCTTGTGTTATTAGAGATCATTTAGGTAGGTGGTATTGTGGAGGGGTTCATAATATTGGAACATGCACAGTTCCATTAGCTGAACTGTGGGGTGTTTATGATGGGTTAAAACTAGCTTGGGAGTCCGGATTCAGGAATGTTATCCTTGAAACAGATTCTAAGCTAGTGACCATCCTTATTGGGAAAAACCTTCCACGGTGCCATCCCCTATCTAGCCTGGTACATTTGTGCCAAGGCTTTTTACAAAGAGCTTGGATAATCCGAGTTCGTAATATTTACAGACAAGGTAATTGTATAGCTGATTATCTTGCTAGTTTAGCTTTCTCTTTTGAACAAGGATTTCATGTATTGCTTGACCCGCCGGAGGGTGTTTTACATTTGCTTGCTGATGATGTGAGGGGTAAGACTATCCCCCGTGTGCTGAACACATAGCCGTTTTCTATTTATAATAAGCGCGACTAGATGCGCGGAGGCCACTGTCCCTCCTTCCTACCAAAAAAAAAACAATCTAGCCTTTTTGGCTACGTAAAGTTTTTGAATATTTGTTAGATTTGAGTTTCTACCGTTGTTTCATATATATATATATATATATATATATATATATATATATATATATACATATAGGGTCCAGTTCCGGTGAGGAGGACCCTTGCAGATAGGAATGAGGAGAGCCGGGGTGGTGACATGTGGCATGGAATGCATGCCACGTTACCTTTTTTTTTTATTATTTTCTTTTTGTAAATAAAAATTGGTGTTCATATTTTTATAAGTATGTGTTCATTTTTAAAACAGTCGTTGTTCATATTTTATCAATAAATGTTCATTTTTTCCTAGCACTAACTGTTCATTTTTTAACATTAATTATTCATTTTTGTATTTTTTTTAAAACATTTTTTTGGATTTTTTTTTGAAAATTATACTATTCTTTCAAATCGTGTTAATAAAATATGATGCTCATTTTTTTACAACTATGTATTCATTTTTTTTTACAGTTATGATGTTTATAATATGATGTTCATTTTTTTGGAAAATTATACTTTTTTTTAAAATCGTATTTATAATATTCAGAGATTGATTACATACAAAATTGTGAAATCAAAGAGAATACAAAACGATTCAGGTTTTGTTTCTTCGAATTTCTACTCTCACTGTTTAGATTTCAATTCTTAAGGTTTAGGTTTCATTATGATTGATGTTTGTGTTCAAAATCAAATTTGTTTGAATCACTTTGTGTTTGATAAGTTTGATTGAGAAAATACATGCATATACATATGTTGAGTTGGTCTAATAACTCCGATTGAATAATATATATGCTCCTTTTAGTGTGCACGCAAACTGTTCGGCAAAATGCCTTATAAAAAAATAGTTTATAATATTCACAGGAACAATGACATAAAAAGTATGAACGCTGACGAATAAAAAAAATGAACAATGACATATAAAAGTATGAACACCAATGATTTATCTATAACTTTGACACATGCATAACATATTATGATCATTTTTTAACGTTTTGTGATGAGTTTTTTTTGTGTGGTTATATACTGTAAATAAACATCTATGCATTATAAAATGAACACAAAAAAATAAATGGACATGACACTTTGATGAATAAAAATATTATGAACACCGATGTATAAAAACACGAACAATGACATATAAAAGTATGAACACCGATGACTATTTTGAACGTAAGGGTATTTTTCCAGATTTTTAGTCAATTTACAAAAATGCCATTAATGATGAGCGTGTGAGAGCCCTTGATTTAAATCCATCCAATGGCTTACAGCCCTCCTAATTCCTATCTACAAGCTCTCTCCTCACTTGAACTAAAATCTATACATATACATATATACATATACATATACATATATACATATACATATACATATATACATATATACATATACATATACATATATACATATATATACATATATATATATATATATACATATACATATATATAGTAAGTTAGGCTACGTTGACCACTTCACGATTTTTCTCAAAATAATTTTTGTAATAATTTACTAATTAAACCAATAAATATTTGTTATTAAATAATAATTATTTTGTAAAATATTTGATCTATCATTTATTCTTGTATATAACGTTGAATTTTTACTTTTATTAAAATATAATAAAGCTATTTTTTTATAATTATTTTTAGAAATCATTTTGTATTCACGAATTTTTAAATTCAATCCTTGTTTTTAAGGATTTTGCTATCCCCACATTGCTAACAACAATGAATGATATTTTGAGAACCGGTATGAATGGACATAAAAGGGTTTGAACATTAAACAAATGATACATTAATCAAGTATAATATTTATTTATATCGAATTAATATTTTTATGTGGGTCGTTGTACCTATTCGTATGTGGGTCGTTGACCTATTACTTTCGTAATTTATATTTTATCAATATAATAAATATAAATTTTTGTAAAAATTTTATTAACAAATATCCGTGCAGTTTACGGGATATAAACTATCTATATACCTTTACTAAAGTAGGCGACATTGATACTGACATGGTGGCCTCACGATGTTTCTCGGAATAATTTTTGGGAGAATTTGGCCTACTAGGCCTTTTTGAGAATATGATTTAGTAAATGTATCCCATAATTTTTTACCACTTTCATTTAATGGTAGGTAAATATAATTAACCCCTCTATTTTAATAAAAAAAAAAGAATAATAGATGTTTGTTAGTATATTTAAGTGTAAGTTCTACCAGAATTTCTATCTACCAGAATTTCTACATACCAAAAATTCAATATACCAGAAATTCAACATACTAGAAATTCATTTCCGAATTTGGTTTTTTATTTTATTATTTTTTTTTCTTTTTTTTGCTATAATGAACATACTAGAATTTCTACGTACCAGAATTTCAACATACCAGAATTTCTACATTTACATATCAGACATTCTACATACAAGAGATTTTGCATACCAGAAATTCTACATACCAGAATTTCTATGTACCAATTCTACGTACCAGAAACTTACATACCAAAACAAAGATCTATTCAAATTGCAAATATCAAACTAGTTCAATTTGTTTACAAACAAGTCAAATCCGATAAATGTCCTCTACTGCTTCATCCCGATGCTTCATCCGATAAATGACCAACAACAGCTACTCCAACTACCACAACAATGACAGAATGGACAATAGATTCTCAACAAATTACGCGCCTCAATTCGACTATGTAAAGCAAGAGTACCAGAAAATCTCACCTTCTCCACCAACCATTACCGACATAAGTCCGAGAACCTGCAGCGCGCATTTTGAGGACTACACGTTTGCACGGCACAAAGTAGCCCTCAATGCTACTACTATGCACTATCAAGACCCAATCCATCAAATACGCCGTTTGCTTTCCCTCGCCAAAATTACCCAGAATCATTGTCTCATATGATTATCCATTATATCCAAATTATATGGCCAACACACAATCATCAAGAGCTAAGAGGAACCAGTGCTTAGCCTTTTGGGCATCCATTATATCCAAATTATATGGAGAATTTCTAAACTGTAGTCCAGAAACGAGGAAACAAATGAATAAAAAAGGGAATCGAATTGGGGATCCTTACGGGAAGGAGAATGGCTCTGGGCGAACAGGAACCAGTGCTCAGCCTTTTGGGCATCCGATGGAGACTCGAGCGTGTTGAAGTCGAAGAATTTGGGGGCGTCGAACTCGTAATCCGGTTCCAACTCTGATGAATCTTCGTATTCTCTATCTCGACAAGAATCGGTCGCCATTTCTAGACAAAGGCTATACACAATAGATGTGCACATGAATCTAGAAAGCTTTCTAGATTCATCGACGGTAGCAGGGGAGGCACTCCGGCGGCGTTAGGGGAGAAGAGCAAAGGAGCGGCGATGGGAAGTGAAGAGCGAAGGAGAGAGATGCGAAGAGAGAAGGAGAGCGATTTACGGCATTAGGGTTTAGGTTGAAAAGTAAAAATATAATTGGAGTACATCTACTAAATGAAAAACCACTAAAAGCCTACTTAGTATTCATAAACTAAAAAAAGGCCTACTTACCTAATTAACCCATAATTTTTTTTTACTAAGTCACTAATTAATCCAATACGTCTATTTTACTAAATCATAATTATTTTATAAAAGATTTGATCCATCATTTATTCTATATATAACGTTGAATTTTTACATTTTTACTAAAACATAAGAATCTATTTTCTTATAATTATTTTTAAAAATTATTTGGTATTCATGATTTTGAAAGTCGGTGTGTTGTTATGGATTTTGTTATCTCACATCGGTTATCAAGGAAGGATGACACTTTAAGAACTTGTATAAATAGACATACCATGTTTGAAGATTAAACAAATCATACATTTCTGAACTTTTTTGCCACAATCAAGTATACAATATTTCCATATTGGATTAATATTTGTATGAGAGTCGTTGTGACCTACTGACATGTGGGTTGTTGTGACCTACTGATATGTGGGTCGTTGTGACCTACAATCCACATATAGGCCGTTGTGGACCTACTCTTATGTAAATTGTTGTGGACCTACTTGTACGTGGGTCGTTGTGACCTACTCGTATGTGGATCGTTGAACTATTATATTCGTAGTTTATATTTTATCAAATTATAACAAATATACAAAAACTTTTAAACTTTTGTTAACAAATACCCGTGCAAAGCACGAGATATAGATTAATCACATTAAAAATATTGATTACGCCTAGTCTAGACAAGGAATTGAACTCGTATCTCGTTTATTTCTTTTGTCGATAACATGATTGCTTTTGTCAAAGCAAATGAAAAATCCCGCAAAAGAACAAAACAAATCCTTGAGTCCTACCCTTCGGTCTGTGAACAAAAAGTTAATGGCTGAATTGGCATTTTGGGCCTTTTACACTATAGAGTTGAAATTTAGGGCCTACCAATTACAAATTGAGAAATAGGGCTCCTACTTTATTAGACTAATTCATAAATAGGACAAAAAGTTGACAAAAGTGATGACTAATGAGTGATGGTTGATGTGAGTGCTGATTGTGACACTTTTGATTAACATTTGAAGGGAATTTAAAGCCAAAAAAACGCAGCACTCTCCCCAGAAAAAATTCGCTTACCCAAAAATCCGCTTACCCAAAAATCCAATTACCCAAATAATGTCACAATCATACCCAAAAATAAATTTGTCAAAGTACATAAACATACTCGAAAACAACATACCCAATAAATCAAATATCAAAATAAAACAATATCCATAAATTGGATAATATTTTATATTTATACCCAATTTAAACATCACTTAATACAAAATCCACACCCAATTTAAATTTGTCATACCCAAAATTTTCAAAACTCGATATTGTACACAAACATCAATATCAAATGACATTTGATCATTACCCAAAAATTCGCTTGACATTTGATCATTATAACACATTTTGAGTAACCATAAAACATACCCACGATATCACTTTAAATATACTTAATAATAAGAAATATACTATAAAGTCAATACACGCATAAAAGCATACCCAATTTGAATTTGTCATAACCAAAATTTACACAAATCGATATTGTACTCAAATATCAATACCAAATGACATTTGGTCCTTGTAACACAGTTTGGATAGCCATAAAACATACCCAAAAATATCACTTTAAGCATACTCAACAATAAAAAAAAACATACCACAAAAACAATAAACATATACCCAATAATGAAAAAAATACTACAATTCATATTTGGGTAACGAAAACAATGTCACCCAAAAAAACTAAACATTCATGGAATTGAAAATTTAATCAAACTAGCTACATTAACAAAAAAATAAAAGGTAAACATGTAAAAAAGATATTTAAACAAAAGTAAACATCTAATCACCATCATTTCAATTAAATAAAGTATTGCCTCTATTTTCTAGTTTTCATACCTACTTTTTCTTTATTTTATATAGAGGTATAATTTACAAAAGATAATTTTAAGGGGTCCTATTTCCCTAATTAATTCAAAGTTAATTACCTTAACTCGGTTTTCCAAGCAATTAAAAATGCGAGTGACAACTATAAAGAACAACCAAAAGGAATGCTTGGAATGAGGCAACACAATAAATCTAGAACAATATTTGAGATGTCGGATCAAGATCGCAAAAAATACCATCGAAGATATTAACACAAATACGAAAACAACTAAACGAAAGGAAGGCCAATTCTCTTTTTGAAAGAAGAGAGAACAACCTCATTAAACATTATATTGCAACCAAACCAATATTCACAATTAAAGTTTCATGCTCGCAAAGCACCATCTCAATGAACTTGATAATACTTCTTAAAAACTTATTTTGGAATAAGAATGAACTAGATAATCAATCATAAGCCGGAATGAAATCCGCAAAACAAAATCTATGTAAGGCTTGAGACTGAGAAAAGCTTCGACCATGAACAGGGAGGGCATTATGGATGAAACTCATACAGATAAATTCTCATTGAACCACACACATATGGGCAAAGTAATTGAAGAATTCATAAAGAAGGATCAACATTTTGATAATGGAACAATCTCCTGAAGCTTAAATTTGGATTTAAAAAAGGCCTAATATGGCAGGTAGAATTAATTACTAGCATAATGATTGGGTCAACAAATCATTCCTTGTAAAACTAGTTACAAATGTTAATCTAATTAACACAAACACTAAAGTTAGCTATTTTATAAATAATGGAAACAATTGGGGCATCTCCAAAATTAGAAATTAAATCAAACATATCCTTAGTTTTGACGTCACATGAAAAATTAAGAAAATAATTATCTGTAAAAGAGAAATTTAAGACACATTATATTGGAGATATGGTAAGAATGATTGATTCTCTACTGGTTCAGTAACAAAATTATTAGATGAAGACAAACTTACAATCTTCACATAATGCTTGTGAATAGATCGAGAATTTCCCTTTGAAAAATTTCAAAAGAGATAACCAACAAAAATAAAATAGATGAACAGAAAATAACGATCACAATGCAATCAACAAGTAGAGGAATTGCAGCACTGGTTGTTTGAAGGCGCATACACAAAAGTTATCGTTAGTAGAATAGCAAAGCGATCTTGGACAAAATCAAAAGAACAAAATTTGAGGACAAAAGATCAAACGATATTTTACAAGAAATGAAGAACAAAGGAGAATACCTTACGTGCAACAATTTGGTGGAAATTTTAGTACAACGGAAACAAAATAAGTTTTCAAAAACGAGTCAAGAGGATTAGATGGTACCATTCGTTCATTAAAAAAAAAAAATTAACGATTGACTAAGAACTTTTAAAGACGATGATGACTAAGATACCAACCCCTCCTCTAATCACACATAGTACCTTAAGAAGGAAAAAAGAATAACATCAAATTGAAAGTAAAAATGAATTTCATAAATTAAGCTTTGATGGATCATGAATAGACATGGAAGAAACATCCATTGGTTACATCTTACGTTATCAAAAATGATGATTGTTTGTCTTGGAGAATGTTTTTTTAACTCCGTAATCAAAGCAAATGCTTATGCCCACAAAAAAGGTTTGAAAGAAGTTAAAGAAAACAATGTGTGTAATTCAGACACTTCAAAGTCATTGAAGTTACTTTGGGATTTCGAGATGATCATATCTGACCCTCCGAGGAACCTTTGCTACTTTAACAAAGTCTGAATTAGTTGTTTTAAAATGGACCACCTCCAAAGCATGATCTATTCTAACCGCTTTCTATTATTTAAAAGAATAGTTGTTTTTCATATAGAAATTTTTATAAAAATTGGCTTTTTTTCTTATAGCTTTTTGGACCAATTTTACAAACATTTGAACGATACATTTATCTAATTATTATTTGCTTATTGGTAATGTTCCTAGTACCACCCAAATATTTTTTTTAATTTTTTTTTACCAAATACTTAAATTTTTATCACATTTTACACAACTCTTTAAAATTGTAGATGAAGCAATAAAGTCATCGACAAACTTAAACATGCTTATAAGAATCGAGAATGTCCTATTGGTGTGAACATAACTTTATTAACCCTTCAAAACTTGTGAAGACCGTCTTACTTCCATAATTGAGTCCAACCAATCTCCCGTCATTTTATCATTAGGGATTCCTTTTCCAATGGTCATATTCAAGGGTCTAAATTATTAGGAAAAAACAAGAATTAATTAGGGAAATAGGACCCCTTGAAATTCTCTTTTGCAAACTAGGTCTCTATACAAAAGGAAGAAAAAATGGGTATGGAAACTAAAAAATAGGGGTAATAATTTCTCTAATTGAAATGATGTTGATTAGATGTTTACTTTTTGATTTAAGTATCTTTTTTACATGGATTGGTTTTGTAGTATATTTCTTGGGTATGGTTTTGGGTATGATTGTGAAAATAGAGGCAATATATTTTTTGACAAATTTATTTTTGGGTATGATTATGACATTATTTGGGTAAACGGGTTGTTGGGTATGCTTTTATATGTGTATTGGCTTTGTAGTATATTTCTTATTATTAAGTATATTTTAAAGTGATATCGTGGGTATGTTTTATGGGTACCCAAACTGTATTTTAATGATCAAATTCAAGCGAATTTTTGGGTAATGATCAAATGTCATTTGATATTGATGTTTGTGTATAATATCGAGTTTTGAAAATTTTGGGTATGACAAATTTAAATTGGGTATGGTTTTTGTATTAAGTGATATTTAAATTGGGTATAAATATAAACTATTATCCAATTTATGGATATGATTTTATTTTGATATTTGATTTTTTGGGTATGTTGTTTTCGAGTATGTTTATGTACTTTGACAAATTTATTTTTGGGTATGATTGTGACATTATTTGGGTAAGCGGATTTTTGGGTAATAGGTGATAAAGTAAGAATGTTGGAAATTCCTTTTTCTGATTGATGTGACATGTGAGATAGTACAACATGTCACATCCCATGGGTTGTCAAACTTTGCCCTCTTTTGTACTCTATTTCCTCTATTCTATTTTATAGGGGGTCAAAATACCAATCTCAAATAGTATGAGTCTTCTTTATCAATTGATTTGCTTAAAAGGCTAGTTTGCCAATTTTGCCAAAAAACAACTACATCCACTAGTTCGAATTAGCATTCGTTGGGCCCTTTCTAGTATCTATATGGCCTTATAAGGGTGTACAAAAAGTTCGGGCCGGGATTGAGATCGTCCCACCTCCCTTCCCGCAAATTATAAGTGGAACGGGATGTACAACTTTTTTTTCTTTTTCTCGCACGGCCCGGTCCCACATGGGACGGGAAGGGACAGAACATGCATAATCCCGCAAAAATTATGCACTGATTATATTCAACATTTATATCTATTTTCTCTCATATTTAAAGACGTAAATGATCCAATTACCAAATTAAGAGACCTAGATTAACAGTTAATATATTCAAAACGAATACATGTCTCTTACCGATTGACATTCAAAAAAACTAGTATGAGTTTACAAAAAATAACATTCTTTTACATGTTATGATTCTTACAAAAAAATATCATTCTCTTACATGTCAATAGTTTACAAAAATATAACATTATTTTAGTAATTTTTACTTTTATAATTCTTATCAATACAAACTTATAATATATATATATATACACTATTTATCTATATAATATTTTTTAAAATATAAAGATATTATATATATATATATATATATATATATATATATATATATATATATATATATATATATATATATATATATATATATATATATATATATGGGACGAGATTTCCGGTGAAATATTTACGTCCCCGTCACGGGATACCTTTTTTTTCCACCCACCCTACTGCTACTTATAGGGGTCTCTCACAAACGCACCCTATAAATGTAAGAGTGACTCATAATTATAAGGGTCTCGACGAGAATCAAAACATTTGACGAACAAAAAAATTTGCTAAAATACAAACCAAGCGCAACACACCATAAAACTTAAATAGTACACTTCAATCACTTGAGAAAAATAATTAAGATTAACAATTAACATTTAAAAACGGTATTACAAATCCAAATCCTAACTATCCTCGAGTAGTATTATGCTCAATATTGCAAGAATTGCATCTATAACTCCATAACTAAATTTGAATGATGTGATCTACCCTTTAACGGTTGGCCTTGGCCACTCTCTCAATCTCATCCTTTTTCTTGATTGCATAGCTGAAATTGAAAAACAAAATACTAAGTGTATGAAAACTATATATACCATTTCAGCAGTACAATGCACTGTCTCCATTTGATATGCATAAATTACCTGTTTGAAGATCCCTTGGCGGCATTAATGAGTTCATCAGCAAGGCACTCAGCAATGGTCTTAATGTTCCTGAATGCTGACTCACGGGCACCAGTAGTAAGCAGGTAAATAGCCTGGTTAACGCGCCTCAATGGAGAGATATCAACAGCTTGACGCCTCACAACACCAGCTGAACCGATTCTAGTAGCATCTTCTCTTGGTCCACTAGTATAATACAAAATTCATTAAGTCCAACAACAATACAATAACAAACATATATATGGGATACACATAACACATAGTTCAATCTCAGAAGTGTGTAGAATAAATATCTAATACTATAAAACCTTGTGAATACACTAATACAGTACACACCCTCAAACTCATTATGGTGAGAAATCGGGAGGAAAAATATCATTGTTGTAGATGTGATCGGACTATGTGTCTGTCATGTTAAGTGTGTGCCAACTCCACAGCAATGTCAATTTGTAATAGAAAATTAGGGTTAGTGTGCCTTTTTCTCATGAACAGTTAGCATATGTAACTTCACTTTTATAGATGTTATAGAAAACAACCATAATAATGACAGCACGCTTAAGCAACCACTCATACCTGTTAACAATAGCATCAACAATGACTTGGATTGGGTTCTGATCAGTCAAGAGCTGGATGATTTCCATGGCATGCTTAACTATACGAACGGCCATGAGCTTCTTCCCGTTGTTACGACCGTGCATCATTAAAGAGTTGGTCAATCTCTCAATAATGGGGCACTGAGCTTTCCTGAACCTCTTCTTCTGGTATCTCCCAGCAGTGTGGGGGACATAAATAGCATGCTTAACAGAACTCACACCAATATAATCTTGCAGTGCCATATCGGCGACCTAAACCAATCACGCATCCAATACGATCAGAAGCTGTAAACTGACACGAGAATATATACACATTATCATGTTCAGCAGCAAAACAACTAGCTTATTTTGCAACTTGAATCAGAAACAAAGTTCCATTTCAATGGAAACAAAGTTCCATTTCAATGGAATCAATGTTTCAAACAGCACATTATATGGCAATTGTCGTGCCTTTGGCATCACATTTCAATTGTATTGTAATCAACTTAAAAATTATCTGATGAAATCAGTTATACGAAAAATTGATACTCTTCCTCACATTGCACCACCAAATAAAGTTGATTTGCTAACTCTAAAATTTCCTTGCAAAATTAAGAAATTTTGATTTCCAAAAACCAAGACTCGAGCACATAGAACGAAACAAGAACTTCGAGTAAAACTCATATTAAAAACAAGCACGGAGGAAGTATAGAGCGTCGTACAGAGACAATGAGATACTCACAGTGACGTCCTCGAAGGAAAATTTGCTGAAAAGCCTAACACCATCGGTGAATGTTTCTTTGACCTCTCCGGCAGGAACGATCGATTCCGTTTCCATGTTTGGGGGTTCGAGGCTCGGAAGTATTGACAGAGGTAGGCAGAAGTGGTGGGTTTGTGAGCAAAAAAATTATATAGCCTTCGTCATCAACCCTAGATAGTAGAAATTCGGCCAGTTGGGCCTGTTATGCTCAGCCCGTTTCTTTCTGCAGCCCAACTAATTGAGGTTGTCCTTTTAAAAAGCAAATGAATTTTGAAAGATCAATTTACCTCGGATAAAATTAAGGAGATTTAGGAAATTAGATTATAAAAATTAAGGGAATTAGATTATGAGAATTGTGTAATTTTATTGAACTTAGATTATAAGAATTAGTGGGGTTAAAATATTTTTTTTCTTCTTTTTTTCCGTTTATTTCATATACAATAATATTTAACACTTTTTTTTTTCCCGTAATTTTAGCCACAATCATATTTATTTATCAAACTCTCATTTCACTTATTTCATACTCATCTCCTTCAACAATTTCATCTCCTTAATTCTTCATCTAGATAATTTTCTTCCTCTTCAACTTCATCTACGTAATGTTATATTACCAAACGGACCCTTAGACAGGTAATTCACCTAATCATCGAACTGATCCGGAAAAATCCATAAATATCGTTATTTGTATTCGTATTCGTCCCATTCAAAGCATTTTTCATGATAAAATGTGTGACCCTGAGTCACTCATACCCCCATGTTGAGTTTGATGTGAAGAATAAGCGTCGATTTAGGTACGTGACAATCGATAGGTGCGTCACCCCATGGTTGGGATCTCCTTGGAGTTCACCGTCTTGATCCATCCATTGTTATTGGTGACCTCCATCCCGAGTTTCTAGGTCGTCCCTTTTGACATAAAGACATCAGATGCCCCGGTGTTCACCAATGCGCTTAGTTTTGTTCCGCCCACTACGGCGCATACAAACATTAGTCCCTTCTTGTTGGTGAACCGCTTAGTCTTGACCGAACTAAGAATCATGGCCCCGAGCTTCAACCTTTCTTCCTTGGGAGGGTCCTCGTGTGCCATCATGCATTGAGTCTGCTCCTAGTGGGACAATCTCTCCTTCGATGCTCACCGTCAGAGGTAGCATCTTGATACGCCCCCGGATGGCATCGCCATCCGTGTTTCCGGCTAGAAGGACCCGCACATTTTGAAGACAATTGTTATTATTTCGGCTATTTAATAATAAGTCTTTTTATATTCGGAACTTTAATTCCGGAACTTAATTCCGTGAATTAAATTCCGACCTTTCATATTTTAGGCTTTTCATATTCGGAACTTAATTCCGACTTTAATTCCGTCATTTATGTTTGAACTCTTTGTATGGCTTCCATCCACTATATAAGGATGACTTGGCTCATTTGTAACGTCATGTCTAAGTTGAAATCCAAGTGTTGAGAAGGAAAACCCTTTTACTTGGTTTAGGCATCACTTCTTCTTCCACCCTCTAGATATTCTATCTTGGATCTAGTCTTTGATCCAAGCCTTCATATTCGAGGATCCTTTTGAAGGATCAACCGAACGCTTCCGCCACCCAAATTCTATGTTTGATCCAATTCAAACGATCAAGAAGAAGTAATTGAAGTTTCTCCTCGATCTAGATCGCCCATATTTTCTATCATTGGTATCAGATCCTAATATATAGTGGATGAAGGTCATACAAAGAGTTCAAACATAAATGACGGAATTAAAGTCGGAATTAAGTTTCGAATATGAAAAGCCTAAAATATGAAAGGTCGGAATTTAATTCACGGAATTATGTTCCGAATATAAAAAGACTTATTATTAAATAGCCGAAATAATAATAACTGTCTTCAAAATGTGCGGGTCCTTCTATCCGGAAACACGGATGGCGATGCCATCCGGGGGCGTATCACTTTCCCTTTGGCGACTATGTCTGGTTTTGGTTTCTGTACCAGATTCACAACATAACATAAATATTAACAAATGTGCACAAAAACAAAACACATGAAGAATAGTATGCACTATACCTCTTCCTCTGCCTCTTTCTTTGGCTTATCAACTTCAACATCTTTCTTGGGTTGGGGCTGGGGCTTTTTTGGGGATGTTGTCTCTTCCGAACTTGAAACCCCGAAAATTTCTATCTTAGCATCATCAGTTGGGGGTGGGTGGGGCTTGGAGAGTTGGGTGTCTTTAGAAGAAGGGCAATCCTTACAAGCTTAGTGAGGATCTTGAAACATTGCCCTGTTATTCGGTGTTGGACGACAGTATGTTCCTTCTACCTCATAACAACTTGGTTGATCGTATCATCTTGCTGCTCAACCTTCTTCAGCAACTCAAAAATCAATTGATTTTGGGTTTGTAGTTGTTTTCTCAAATCCTCCATCCAATTATGTTCCCTATACATTCACATAGTACAAGATTATATATGCGATATCAAATAAGCTTTTGAAAGTAATAAATAACCATAATGTAAACTCTCATTTACCTGTTTATGGTAGGAATAGTGGGGGTGAGATAAGCCAGAGATGGTGCAACCAAAGCCTCTATAGGGACATTGGTATCCATTTTTTGAACATCAACCATCCCAACAGGGCTAGATGGTGCAACCACAACCTCTGGAGGACTAGCCACTGCATTAGTTTCTTCTTGGCTAAAACAATAGAACAAATAATTAAAAAAATGATAATTCTGGTATAAAAATACAAATGGGTATGTATATATTTACCATTCAACCTCCTCAACACTCCTATTTCTTAACTTTCTTAGATGCAACCCTACATTAAAAAAAACATTATTAACTAAATGAAAAAACATACCAGAAACTCAAACTAGACAAAACATAACAATGTACACATGAAACATATTAAAAAATCATACCAGAAAATACAACAAAAACTCATACTGGAAACTAAGACAACATTCATACTAGAACTAAGAACAAACTCATACCAGAAAATAAGACAAGACTCATACCAGAAAACTATACCAGAAACTCAAACCAGAAACAAAGGCAAGACTCATACCAAAAAACTAAACCAGAAACTCATACCAAAAACTCATACAAGAAAACTATACCATAAACTCACAACAAACAAATCAAACCAATATAGACAAAAACACACATCATCATATCATACCAGATAAAAATACTAGAAACTCATACCACATAATTACGATACTTTGTTGGCTCGCACTCCTGAAGACTCTCAAGTGTCTTACTGAACACAAGACGCCCCCATGGGAACGAATTAAAGGCTTCCATGTCCTTGACCAAGGAAAGATTTAGATTGAAGACTGTCTTCTTCTTGTCATTCCCAAGCAAAACATATTCAACAAACAGCATCAGAGACATCTTGTATTTGCGTTCGTCAGTCTTAGGAAGTTATGAATATTTCTCCTCCAAAGTTCCCAATTGACATTTGAGAATGCCAACCACCTCCCTCATGTCGACATTTTCCTCTTCCTTGTAAGTGTTGTACCGACACTCAAGGCCGATAATTTCATCAAACTCGCTTAAGTCAAGCCTTATAAACCATGTTATTCAAAAAAAGAAAGAAAAACGTTAACCATAGAAAGTGGAATGGAGGTAACAAACTGAAAAGGGTGTGTAGTTATAAATACTTAAGCAGAGTTTTGTTGATGGCAAACCACATCGAGTGAATGCAGTATGTTTTCACCTCATGCAGAAGCATGAAGTGTATTAATTGGTTTGAAAGTTTCAGATTTGTACAAAGAGAGATTATGTCCGCGGGTATACAATTTTTGAACATTTCTTGCCCATTAGCATCCAAACCTTCTAGTATAAAATTGATTATATTTACACGAGACATCACAATTATCCGTGTTGTCTCATATTTGGGATTATCATCAAATCTGTACATGAGCTAGGAAAGGGAACAAGTTTGTTAATACCAAAAAAACATCACAACAAATAAACCAGAAACTCATATCAAACATTCAACTTACAAAGGAGTCTTCATGTACATCTATAGGCATTTCTTCCTCTACCTGTGTAAACATACCAAAAACTAATATCAATGTACACATCAACATTCAATACTAGAAAGTAATATAAAAACTAAGCATGTCCACGGGTCGGACCCGCTGGGTCATGGGTCCGGGGAGGGTGACCCGGACCCGTGTATCTGGCCGACCCGCCGGGTCACGGGTCAGACCCGCCGGGTCACGGGTCAGACCCGGCGGGTAGACGGGTCGGCCACCTCACTATTAAAAAAAAATAATAATAATAGAAATAAACTTTAAAAAATAAGAAAATAAATAGAAGATAAAAATTGGACTTAAACTTAAAAAAGAAGAAGAAAATAAACTAATAAAAAATAGGACTTAAACTTAAAAAAGAAGAAAATAAACTAATAAAAAAAAGGACTTAAACTTAAAAAAATTGGACTTAAACTTAAAGTTTAAGTCCAATTTTTTTAAGTTTAAGTCCTTTTTTTATTAGTTTATTTTCTTCTTTTTTAAGTTTAAGTCTCAAACTTTGAAAAAAAAAGGAAGAATTGGGCTTGAACCGGAATCCTGGTTGCCTACGTATCCTCTCGGGGAGGAGGAATCAAAGTCCACGTAATTCTCTTACCTTTGTTTATATCCCCGATTGGCCCTTACCTTAGTCGGACTCTCCCACTGATACATCCGATGGCGTTTGTTGTCGCTCGTCGTCATCTTCGTCGCCTTCCTCCGCCGAGAGGTTATTCTTTTGTGTTCGCATTTCCGCTTTCCTCTAATCGGCTAGGAGGACTTGTGCCTCCAACATCTCGGGCAACATGTTTAATCTCGTCGGATCGAGCACCTTACCACTCCGGCTAAAGGTTTGCTCAACCGCTACCGTTGAGGCGGAAACGGCGAGAATTTGTGCCGCGATCCTTGAGAGGGTAGGGAACCTCATTCTCTCCGGTCGGCTCCACCATTCTAATATGTTCAAATCCTCCTCTTCTTCATCATTGGCAAACTTAAAAGAAATGGTTAGATATTCGTCGAGTTCCGAGTTGGAACTCGACGAGGTTTTTGCCCTTTTCGGGCCAAACAAATCTCTAGCAATTGATTTAAATTTAGATGAACTTGAAGATGAAGGACGAGGAGGGGGTTGAGAAGATTGACCTCGATCAGAAACACGATATTGAACCAATAATTTATCAAATAATTTTCTAACATTAGCAATAATGGTAGAAACATGACAATCGGGATGTTGTTCTAAACCTAAAAATTCATAATAACTTTCTAAAAATTGTTTTAAACCATCCATTTTACGTCTTGGGTCTAACACAAATGCAACAAGAAAAACATCGGGAATGGTTGTATAATATTCTAACCATTTAGTTTGCATTGTACGTATAGCTTGTGAAATATTTTCAATTAAAAGACCTTGTTGAATTGCAAATGCAATATTAATTGCTACATAACAAAATATGTTTGAAATTGGTGTATACACATAACTAAAAGTGTTAGTAGCATCATAAAAATATTTAAAAACCTCCATTACATCTTTTGCTAAAATCCAAGATTCACCGAAAACAAAATTACCGTCAATATGTTGTGCGGCAAAACTACTTAAAAGTTCTCGATATTCATATGATTCGGAAATCATTTTGTAGGTAGAGTTCCATCTTGTACAAACATCTTTTGGAAATTTTTTAGGATAAACGCCATTTTGTTTACAATATGCATACCATTTAGTACGTACACTTTTTTTAGACCAAAGTTCATTAAGAATATTTCGAATAGGTTGTACTAAATGTCCAACGTATGCTAAACCGTCTTGAACACACAAGTTTAAGATATGAGCGGCACACCTAATGTGAAAAAATTTACCTCCAATCGTCGGCTTACAATAGTTGGTTAAATCTCTAATGGAAGCCGTGTTAGCGGAGGCGTTGTCAAAACCGATTGAAAAAACTCGTGAAACTAATCTATATTCTTCGAAAATATTTGCAATCAAACGGACAATGTTTTGGGCGGTGTGTTGTTTGTTGAAAACTCGTAATGCTAAAACTCTTTTGTTTAAAATCCAAAATTTATCAACAAACTGACAAGTAATACCCATATATGAATTTTTTTGAAAACCGTCGGTCCAAATATCACTACAAATAGAAACTTGAATATCACCGTTGTCCATAAAATATTTAATCAATTATTCTTTACGAATTTTATATTTATGCATCATTTTTATTTTAGCGGTTTGGCAAGAAATCGGTTTATATGCGGGTTGAGCATGATTTTGCATCCAATCATTAAAACCAACATTTTGTGCAAAACTAAATGCTAAAGAATCTACGGCCAACATTTCCGAAAATGCATCCATAGAAGAAGAATGATCATATGTAAATAGAGAAGGAGGTTGGTTAGAAGTAGATGCGTACCCGCTAAGTTGTGTTTGCCCTCGTGCTAATCCCATTTTCTCGGGATGCTTGTTCCGGATATGCCTCTTGTAGTTCCCGTAGCCTTCTCCCTTTTTGTGCTTGTATTGTGCCGCACAAAAATTGCATTTGGCATAGAAAATTCCATTGGCATCGGGAGCACCTTTTGTAAACCAAAATCAGAAGACCGCCGCCGTTAGTTGAGTGTTGTTCAACGGCGGCTCCTCCGGCTCCGGCTCCTCCGTGAATTGGGTCTCGGATCCTTGGGTGTTGGGGAAAGTAGGTGATTCCGTGATATCCTCCTCCTCCTCGAAGATCTCGTGATCTCCACTTAATAAGTCTCGCCTTAAATCCGAACTGGTTGGAGGACCGCTAACGGAATGCCGTCCTCGAATAAAGACTTCGCCGGATGAAGGACCGGCACCGCTAACGGAACGTCTTTCTCGGCTAGACATTTTTTTTGAATAATAGAATGTAGTAGTAAGAGTGGTAAAATGAAAAATAAGAGAATGAGAATATGAGATTAGGAGAGTAATTGAATGTAAGAGTTGGAAATTATGGAGAGATTGAGAGAGTGAATAGATGATAGAATGATGAGAATTGGTGTGAGATGATATGAATTGAGTTTGGGGTATTTATAGAATTGTTTTTAGGTTAGATTTATTAAATTATATTGTTTTTTTTATCAAACTAGCCATTGGGAATTTTTTTTTTTTTGAATTTGTAGCCGTTACGGGTCGACCCGCCGGGTCGACCCGGCGGGTCACGGGTAAGGATCTGACGACCCTTACCCGTACCCGCGACCCGGGGGAACCCGGACCCGCCGGGTCACGGGTGACCCGTGACCCGTGGACATGCTTAATAAAAACCTCATATGAAACTCAAAATATAAAGCATTACAAACAAATCATATCAATATAAACAGGAAACACAACTCATACCAGAAAACCTAATACCAAAACAGGGCTACTATTCGGGCGGACTCGCGCCTTCATAGAGGCGGAGTCCGCCTGCGCCCAAGGAGACGCGGAGGCGCACTCCGCATGCGCGTCTCCTTGCCCGTTAGTAGTTTCGAAAAATTTGACCGTTGGACTAGCCGTTGGGGAATATAGCCGTTGTGGATTTTTGGAGCCTATATAATAACATGTGAGACTCATTCACCTTCATCCAAACCTGAACAATGTAAAGAAAAAAGTCGTTAAAATGTCGTCATATTCCGATGAAGTTGATGTAGAATCCGATGATGAAAGCTCGATGATGCCGTTTGATATTGAAAAATATACTGATCCGGAAGAAATTCTCGCAAAACTTGAAGTAAGTGTACAAACTCGTTTTTATACTTTACTGTTATGTCGTTTTATTTTGTCGGAATTATAGAATTTGCAATGTTAGAATAGATAATCGAAATTATAGAAATAGCAATGTTAGAATAGAGAATCGAAATCATAGAATTAGCAATGTTAGAATAGAGAATCGGATTTATAGAATTAGCAATGCAAGAATAGAGAATCGGAATTATAGAATTAGCAATGTTAGAATAGAGAATCGGAATTATAGAATTAGCAATGTAAGAATAGAGAATCGGAATTATAGAATTATCAATGTAAGAATAAAATGATGTGTATTTTTAAAATAATACTCTATGTTATTTTTATTTAGGATCTTATAGATTACTCTCGTGCTCTCGGTACCAATTATTCGTCAAAATTTGAGCTTCATGGATATTTTGCGGATAGAGAGAACTTATTGGGATGGGCTCGGTATGTGGTCAACGCTATGAATATGGTGTTGGTCATTAAAAAATCATGGTTGGATAGAAGGGGTTTTCGTATCCTACAATTGGGTTGTGATAGACACGGAGGACCGAGAAAAGAAAAAGACGTAGATCCTGATCATGTTCCAAGTTCCAGCCGGAAAAAAACTCGAAGAAGTGTATGTGTTTGTTTGAGCTTGTAGGAACCCAAATTGAAGAGGAAAAGTGGACGGTGAGGGTTGTATGTGGAATCCACAACCATATAATTCCTTCGGTGTTAAGAGGTCATGCATATGTTGGACGTATGACTCCGAAGCAGAGCCGAAAGGTGGAGCGTGAATTGAATTATGGCTTAAAACCGAGACATAAATTAAAATCCGTACAATTAGAGGATCCTGACAATGTCACCTCCATCCGTCAAGTTTACAACACCGGTTTGAAGATTAGAATGGAACAAGCCGAAGGAAGATCTCCATTACAACAAGCACTTCACACATTGACGGAACGTGGATACTATATAAACACTCGGAGAAGTCAAGATTCCGATGAAGTGATTGATTTCTTTATCTCACATCCCGACTCGAGGCATTTGCTCAACATGTTTCCCTATGTTATTGTGATGGACTCGACATATAAGACTAACAAGTAAGCTTCAATTCAAGCCACATTTTTACTTTATTTCATACACTCATTCTTATTTTCCTTAGAAATTGTAACTCAGTCGTTGTTTCGTATTACTTTTAGGTACAATATGCCATTGTTGGAGATCGTAGGCATCACTAGCACCAAGAAGACATTCGCAATTTCTTTTGTGTTCATGGCACAGGAGAATAGAGATCATTACGAGTGGGCTTTGAGGAGAGTCAGTTATTTGTTGTACGGAAAGACGCCGGAGGTGATTGCCACTGAATGTGAGCTTGGTCTTATAAGCGTCTTGGGTGTAGTATTTCCCGAGGTGAAGCATATATTGTGCACGCTTCACATAAAGTGCAATATAGTTAACAAAGCGACACTTGTTTTGCGCAATAAGGAAGCGGAAGCAGACTTCATATCCCATTGTCATGCCTTGTTCGAGTCAAGATCCCCTGGAAGCTACCAACGCCGTTTGCTGGAAATGAGAGACTATTGACAATCATCTCCGAAGTTAATGACCTATCTAGAGACGACTTGGCTTGACCCGTACAAGGAGGCAATCGTTCGAGCATGGACTGACCTACATCATCATTTCGGCACACGAACGACAAATGCGTAAGTTATTTAAACATTCACTACATTGTTAAACATTTCTTCGTTTATTGTAATAAACTTTTCTTCTTAGGTGTGAGTCCGCACACAAGTTGTTGAAGCAAACACTAGATTCTAGCGTTGGAGGATTTCAGATGGTTTGTGATAGCATACATTTGATGGTCACGAACCAAGTCCAAAAGCTACAAGCTTCTCTAGAGATGTCACGGGAGAGGATTCCACGAGAGGTTAGTATCCATCGAAAATTTAATTGATGAAAATATTGTTAAATATTTATTTGATATGTAATAAACCTTTTTTTGCAGGTGCGTATACCGATATTTGACTTGCTCCGTGACTACGTAACAAATGAGTGTTTCACGCTCTTGTGGAATAATTACACCAAGGCTCGACATACAAGAGATGATGAAGGATGTCAGGATAGTTATTGGAGAGAGGTTTATGGAGTGCCGTGTGTGCATGACTTTAGACTAGCAATCCGGGCTCGTAGACCTATCTATTTGTCACGGATACACCCTTATTGGAAGCAAGTTCATTGGAATCCGGTTGATTTTTTGGATGGTGATATTGGTGATGATGATTATGATGATGATTGTTTGAACCCGAGTCAAGCGACGCTAAACAGGTTTAGAGAAAGAATGGACTCAAATATGTTAAGTTCGGATGAGCAAGCTAAGATTGTATCTTTTCTGGAGGATATGGAAAACCCCGGGGGTACGACAATGAAGGAGCCGGCACAGAAGGTCAATGCAAAGGGACGACCTCCAATCCCGAGATCAACTAGAAGAGAGCCTAGTTATTTTGAGCATTCTGCTACACGTGGTCCTGGGCGTCCGAAAAGGAAGAAAGCTAAAGATGTAGATTCTACACCGGAGTTGACTCCTACGAGTAGAGCCCGTCATAAAGGAAAGCAACCCGCGAAGGCCGGATTTTGTTTGAGGGAAGAAGATTTTCCGAAGTTCATGGAGCCTTATGTATTGAGAGTAAGGGATGTACCAGGAGACGGCCATTGTGGATATAGAGCAATTTCCGCGGTATTGGGATTCTCGGATGAGGATTACTTGATAATACGGCGAGATATGATTATGGAGTTAAATGCGAGAAGGGAATTTTATTCCAAGGTAACTAAGTCTTCCGGTTATATTAAAGTTTTAATTATAATCCATGATTTTACATAATCTTACTTGTTAATCATTGCAGTGTAGAATCCTCAATCATGTTGACGAAGTCATTCAAAACGTTTATTGGACGAGTAAGTCTCCGTGTCCAGAACCAAATTGGATGGAAATACCGATGATCGCATGTGCAGCCGCCACCTACTATAAGATTGCATTGGTTGTCCTAGGGAACATTCCAGCGACATTCCTGCCTATAATTGCCACCGCTCCCAACCAAGAGGCCCCTACGGTCATTTGTTCGTTAACGTATATATATAACAACACACACTTTGTGCCGGTGGGTCGACGTTTTACTTTCATTCAATGGACGTCTATTTAGACCTAATATTTACTAACCGTTTTCTGTAATTTCATATTTGTAGGTATGGTTAAAAGATGATGCTTCGTTACCGTTGTTGAGCGACGCTTGGAAAAATAACCATGATCCAAGTGTTGATGGATGGGATGCGCCGTTCATTGAAAGGATAGCTCGTTATGAGGATCTTCGTCGAGCATGGGGAGTTGAACACAATAGTGCAGGATATCTTTAGCCGTTTTCAAAAACCTTACTTGAAATCGTGTTTTAGACGTTATTATTGAACCGTATGTGAGGGGATATGAAAGCTTAAATCAACGTCCGTATACCAAGACATGTACGCATCATCGACGAGCCAAGGAGAGGTAGTTGGTATCAATCCAACTAGTGAAACTCTGTTCTCCTCCAGATGGCGGGATGCCCAACGATCGTATGTGAGGGGATATAAAAGCCTAGATCCACGTCCGGTGTAATAACCAAAAATTTTAAAGTTTCGGTAAACTGCAACTAACCAAATTCCGAGGCGACAATCTTAAATAATAAAATAAAACGAGTAAATGTTATCATTTTATGTGACTTTAAGTCACATAAAATGACGAAGCCTTGTAGCCGGAAATAAATACGCAACTTAAATTAAAAATAATGATAAATTAGATAATACGGAATTTAATTCCGTATTATAAAATCCCGCACATAATTAACGAGTAACGAGTTCCTATTCCGTGTTAATAAGAAAGCGGGCCGGATGTGGGCCACTGCGAGGCCCAATCATCAGCCCACCTCCTAATTAAATCCTAACCCTAATCCCTCTCTTAACCTAATCCACTAATTACCTTTCTCCTAACCTCCTGTGCCGCTTGTGCTGCTCCCTCCTCGCAAACCCGCTGCACCTCACAAAGATTGTGCTGCCGCCGGACTTCCTGCAACCACAGCTCCCGCCGCTCGCCGCCATCAGTCCGATAAGACGCATCCTCCTCTCTTTCCGTCCCTTCTCTACATTCCGCACACTTTCGGAACTCACCCCACTGCGACAGCAGGTCGAAGACACCGCCACGCTCCCCGTCTTCCACCGGAGCCACCGCGCAGCCGCCGCCGTCCGCCTCAGTGAACCGGTAAGACCCTGGCTCTTCTTTCCGCCTTTCTTCTTTCGTATCGTGAACCGCCGTCTCACTGCAGCCTCTACGATCTATAGCAGCGCCGCGAATCATCCGGACCTTCCGCCAGTTGAACCGCCGCCTCCTTGTTGGTTCCGTACCCAAGGTGTTGCTACCGCCGAGGACAGCCGACACCAGGAAGTGACGCCGGACTACAGCCGGTAAGCCTCCTTCGACCTCCTCTTGCTGTCCTGCGTGTTTGAGTGTGTTTAAACCGGCATAAACTGTGAATGAACCTGCGTAAAACCATGAACAAACATGAATAAAACCGAGTTAAAATACATGTGTGTATGTGAGTTAGATTTCGTATATATATTAGAGAGTGTATAGGAATATACATTTACGAGATGAAATACGGTAGGCTAGTAAGAGCGGTTGTGTGAGCTTATATAGGAGATTGTATGCCGAGTGTATAAAATACACGTATATATATATATTATATGGAATAAAAGTATACATATGAGTGTGGGTTAGTGAAAATAATAAGTATGTGGCTATATATATTTATATCTGTATAAACACCTAGGAGTGACGGTTTATAGAACTAGAAGGAAGTTAGTATGCACATAAGTATGTATATATATAGATATACATAAGATTAGTTAATACCGAGAATGAAGGAATGTGGTTCGACATAACGAGTGGATGAGAATAATATTTTGACCTTTAGTAAACCATTATGGAGTAGTCAGATATTGAAAAGCGTTCAAAAAGAAATATTAGAAGTCAAGAAGTGACTCAGAGAATTATCGGTATTAAGGGTAAAACGGTCTTTCACCGTATGATAATTTTTCTTTCCGTAATTCCTTCGCATGAGGTTGGACATCGAGATGTGATTTGGTTACACATGCCTTAATTGACAGGCGCTTGAGTTACCACGAGTACGGACTATTTGAGGAGTGTTAGAGTGTTTTGACTCAGGTAAGTCCTTGCGACTTACTTAGCCAGTTTCTGGATATTAGTTGAGTGATAGTGGTTGTGTGTGCTTTTTGCGTGTTTAATAATAATAACTTGCTAGGACGACTGTTATTATTACGTTTAAGGCCCAAGTGTATGTATAACGGGCCGTGACATCACTGCCCAGCTCTGACAGGAGACTGGGAGGTTCTCTATACCCAGACCAGGCAGGTACAAGGTGAGATGCATCGGATCCATTCCTGATGGTTACACGGGGGCGGAGGTGAGGTTTGGGAATCCCTCGTGTCACAAAATAAGTATCATTAGCGTGAAAGAGTAACTTAATTCAAGATAATAAAACGGACTTGTTTGAAAGCATGATGAGTGTTTATATTTTTCTGAGTGTGTTTGTGCTGCTATTATTCTGCTAATATGTAGATAACTAGCTAACGGTTCTTCTTGTTGTTGTTTTAGATTTACCACAGGTTAGATCAGCAGCTGAGTGATCCGGAAGTAGTGGTCAGTCGGGTCTCCGTACTCCTTAGAGTGGGGGTTGGGGGTTGTTTTTGTCTTTCCTTTCTTTTGGTTAAGACAGTTGTTCATTTCCTTTGTTTAAGTACTTTAGGCTGCTAGACAGTGTTGCATTCATTACCTTAAAAATACCATTTTTATGAATTTCGGTTTTCTTTATTTGTGTCTTGTTGCAAGATCCTAGTAATGTTGTTGTCAAACTGAGGTCGGGACCCATTGTGAGGTCCTAACCAGTAATGTCCCGAGTTCTGAGAATTCGGGGTGTTACAACATGGTATCAGAGCTCTAGGTTGGCAACAATGACACTTGAAATCTTCTGAAAGACCGAATAAGTTTTAAGCAGAACCCGAAAAGGGGTCTGAGTTTTAAAAGGAAAATTTTTGGTTTTAAATGCATGCATAGTCTGGTTGGGAATAGAAAAGTACGGATGACCACCACTACTACCGCGGATCTCAGTATGCTTAGTATGGACTTTAGGTTTTACTGTAGATGGACTTTTTGGACTTTAGCTAGTAGTAATTATAGTTATTATTCTTGGCGCAGATGGCACGTACTAGAGCTACGCTAGCTACTGGTCGAGGCAGAGGTCGTCCACCTTTCCCTCCAGCTGGACCAGGTAGGGGCGATAGGACCCCTACAATTAGAGGACGCGGCCGTGGAGGTAGACCTCCACTAGCCCGAGGCCGAGGTCGAGCTCCACGAGAGGATCCCCCAACAGTGATCATGCCAGAGGCTGGAGTGGAGGAGGTAGCTGAGAGTGTAGGTCTTGAGGTCAGGAATGAGACCGTTGCTAGGTCTGGAGCACAGAGAGCACGTTCGACAAAGTCAGGACGTGTTTCAATTGGAGCGACTGAGTACAGAGAGTACCGAGCATACGTTGAGCGTATGGAGGAGGCTGCTAGGACAGAGAGACTTACCCAGGTACCACCAGTACCGGCTAGATCTGTCCAGGTGACACAGGGAGCACCTCAGGTGCCAGCTGTACCTGAGAGGAGAGTTGTGGCTGATAGAGCGCCTACTGGAACTAGAGCACCGAGGCCGGATGAGTGGTTGAAGGCTTTCAACTCTCAAAAGGTCCCCTCATATAGTGGAGAGATAGGACTGGAGGTGGAGCACTGGATTGGACAGGTAGAGACTGTGTTAGAGGCAATACGCTGCCCAGAGGATCGGTAGGTGGACTTGGTGCAGACCTGCTTCACTGGAGATGCTCATTCCTGGTGGCGGACCATGCGTAGTTGAGTCACCAGTTGGGAGCAGATGAGGAGCATTGTTAGAGACAGATACTGCCCTGTCTCGTTGAGGAGAGAGAGATTCCATGACTTCATTGAGGCTGGATTTGAAGACATTCCGATTGCTGCTGCCATCAAGAAGTTCCAGAAGGAACTGACACTGCTTGGACCAGCTGCACCTCCTGAGGAGCAGAACGTATATCTTTTTTCGAGGAGATTGAGAGAGAGCACTCGTTCCTATCTGGCAGGATTCCGCTGTGAGACTCTGTCAGACTATCAGGATAGAGCGTCTGCTTATGAGAGAGACAAACTAGTGTCGAGGAGAGCTGCTCAGTCAGACAAGCCGGATAAGCGGCAAAGGACAGGTTATGCTAGTGGTAGTTCAGGAGTAGCTGTTTTTGGACGAGGACAGACTCAGGGGCGACATAGCCATGCAGCTACTGGTCAGACTTCAGTTGGTGGCTTACAGTGCCACAACTGTAGTGGCTATGGACACATCCGATCGAACTGCACTAAGCCAGCAGTGACTTGCTTCCAGTGCGGCAAGGTTGGACATAGAGCTACATTCTGCCGTCAGGGCAAGGCTCCATCTCAGCAGGGTTCTTCTCTTGCAGGCTTATCAGGGAGTGTACAGAGACCACCACAGTACCGGACTCCGAGTCAGCAGCAGCAGTACAAAGCTCCTAGTCAGCAACAATCTTACAGGGCTCTAGGACACACACCACCACAGAGTTCTATGCAGGGATCAGGTCGGGGCAGAGGACGTGGTAGTGTGGCTGATACTAGAGGAGCTCAGGCACGAGTGTTTGAGTTGAGAGATGCTGATCAGCCAGATGCACCGACTGCCACAGGTACGATCCAGATTCATGACTTACCTGTACGAGTTTTATTTGATACGGGGGCTACACACTCCTTCATATCTGATGCATGCGTAGATAGGTTGTCCTTAGCTACTGTAGAGGGGATACCTTATATGATAGGCTTACCTGATGGGAGTAAGGTAAGAGGGACTAGAGAGATTTATGGATGTCCTATTCGCATGGGAGATCGAGACTAGCTAGTAGATTTTCTAGTCATGCCCTTAGCTCATGAGGATGTGATTCTAGGGATAGATTGGATGAGGAGACACGGAGCAGTCTTAGATATTGGTAAGAGGACAGTGACCGTTGCCACTGAGGAGGGTCATAGGGTGATATTCCGAGGTTGGGACCTCGGAAAGTCAGGCACAGTTATCAATGCAGTAAGGGCAGCGAGACTGATAGCACAGGGTTGCGAAGCCTTCTGGTGTTATGCCATGAAGGAAAGCAAGAGCCTGACTATAGAGGAGATACCTGTTGCATGCGAGTTTGCAGAGGTATTCAGTGACGACCTGCCAGGACTACCCCCACAGAGGAGCGTTGATTTCAGTATTGACTTAGAGCCGGACACGAGACCTATCTCGAAGGCTCCGTACCGTATGACACCTATAGAGCTGCTTGAGCTGAAGAAGCAGTTAGAGGAGCCAACAGAAAAGGGTTTCATACGCCCTAGTGTGTCTCCTTGGGGTGCGCCAGTGTTATTTGTGAAGAAGAAGGACGGATCGATGAGGCTGTGCATAGACTACAAAGAGCTGAACAAGGTGACCATCAAGAACAAGTACCCCCTGCCCCGCATAGATGATCTGTTAGACTAGTTACATGGAGCGTCTGTGTTCTCGAGGATATATTTGAGATCAGGTTACCACCAGTTGAGGGTGAGAGATCAGGACATACCCAAGACGGCATTCCGGACTAGGTATGGTCATTATGAGTTCGTAGTGATGCCATTTGGGCTCACTATTGCACCATCGGTGTTCATGGAGTTGATGAATGGGATATTCATTGACTTCTTAGATCAGTTTGTAGTGGTCTTCATTGACGACATCCTTGTCTACTCTAGGAGTCGAGAGGAGCATGCCGGACACTTGAGGACAGTACTGTAGATTTTACAGGATAGCCAGCTGTATGCTAAGCTATCCAAGTGTGAGTTTTGGATGTCAGAGGTGGCTTTCTTAGGTCACGTGGTGACTGCTGAGGGTATTAAGGTCGATCCGGCGAAGATCGAGTCAGTATCTTCTTGGCAACCTCCTAAGAATGTCAAGGAGGTTCGCAGCTTTCTAGGATTAGCAGGTTATTACCGCCGGTTTGTGGAAGGGTTCTCCTTGATTGCCCGACCACTTACTTGTCTTCTGAGGAAGACCACTCGGTTTGTCTGGTCTGAACCGTGTCAACAGAGTTTTGAGGAGCTGAAGAGGAGATTGACGTCTGCCCCGATTTTGGCACAGCCTGAGGGTACTGATGACTTTGTGGTATACAATGATGCATTCAAGCTGGGCTTGGGGTGTGTTTTGATGCAGAGGGGTAAGGTCATAGCCTATGCGTCTCGATAGTTGAAGACGTATGAGGAGAACTACCCCACACATGATCTAGAGTTGGTTGCAGCAGTCCATGCTCTTAAGATCTGGCGTCACTATCTCTATGGGGCGACATATCAGATCTTTACAGACCATAAGAGTCTGAAGTACATATTCACTCAGAGAGAGTTGAATAACCGCCAGAGGCGGTGGTTAGAGTTGATCAAGGACTTCAACCTTGAGATCCTTTACCACCCCGGAAAGGCGAATGTGGTAGCTGATGCTTTGAGCCGGAAGACGCCTAGAGAGAGGGCGATAGTCCGGTTGACAGTACAGCCACAGTTGCAGAGGGACTTGGCTTGGTTGGAGATAGAGATTCAGTTTCCCGATAATGATGGTTAGTTGTCTACCATGGAGTTACTTCCTGATCTGTTGGATGAGATCCGACAGAAGCAGGAGACTTTCCCTACTTTGATCAGGATCCGAGACAGGATATCTCGAGATTAGGCCCCACAGTTTACTATTGGTGCAGATGGAGTGATGAGACGTCAGGACCGCGTTTGTGTGCCGTCAGACAGTGAGTTAAGACAGAGGATACTAGGTGAGGCTCATGCTACCCCATACTCAGTACATCCTGGAGCGAGTAAGATGTACAAGGATGTGAGACGGTCCTTCTGGTGGGGTGGTCTGAAGCCCGATGTGACTCGGTATGTAGCTCAGTGCGCGACCTGCCAGCAGGTCAAGATTGAGCACCGTAGGTCTGGAGGAGAGCTCCACCCACTTCCAGTACCACAGTGGAAGTGGGAGGATATATCGATGGATTTTGTCATTGGTTTAAGACTCAGCAGAGGATTTGATGCTATTTGGGTAGTAGTAGACCGCCTGACGAAGACCGCACGTTTCACTCCGATTAAGGAAACGTGGCCGGTGAGTCGTTTGGCTGAGGAGTTCACCAGACACATTGTGAGACTCCATGGAGTACCGAGGACTATTGTCTCTGACAGAGATGGACGTTTTACCTCGAGATTTTGGCAGCAGGTACATACTGCTTTGGGGACGAGTCTCCACTTTACTACCGCCTACCATCCACAGACAGACGGACAGTCTGAGAGGACCAATCAGACCTTAGAGGACATGCTTCGGGCGTGTGTACTAGATTGGGGACAGGTATGGCCAGATCATCTTCCACTGGTAGAGTTTTCGTATAATAATAGCTGACACGCGTCTATTGGGATGGCTCCTTATGAGGCTTTGTACGGGCCGAGATGTCATACACCATTATGTTGGGATGAGCCCAGCAGAGTTGATGGAGTAGCTCCAGATCAGATACAGGATGACATCACTCGGATTGCCCTAGTCCGAGAGCGGATGTTAGCAGCTCAGAGTCGTCAGAAGTCCTACGCCGACAAAAGGCGTCGACCTTTGGAGTTTAGAGTGGGTGCTCAAGTGTGGCTGAGAGTGTCACCTACGAGAGGGGTCAGGCGTTTCGGTATTAAGGGGAAGTTGAGTCCCCAATATGTCGGACCTTTTGAGATCTTGGAGAGAGTTGGAGAGGTGGCCTACAGACTAGCATCAGCCATGAGGATCTGACAGTTGAGCCTGACCATACATTTGTAGAGTACCCAGTAGCTGTCCTAGAGCGCAATACCAGACGTCTGCGATCCAAGGAGATACCGATGTTGAGGATCCAGTGGTCTAGGAGAGGAGCTGATGAGGCCACTTGGGAGACTGAGGAGAGTATTAGACGTAACTATCCCGAGTTCCTTGCAGGGTTAGAGATTACTCCTGTTTGACGAGTTAGTACTCGGATGTTGTGTTGTTTGACCTTTCAGGTTTTCATATTGAGTTGGGTGTTTCTGTTTTTGGTGATACTTGTTTGTTTGATGGTTGAGTAGTTGCGTGGTAGAAAATGAAAAGGTCGAGAAACTAAAATATACCGAAGAAATGTGTGAGTAAGTGGAACATTCTAAGTTTCGGGACGAAACTTCTTTTAAGAGGGCACTGATGTAATAACCGAAAATTTTAAAGTTTTGGTAAACTGCAACTAACCAAATTCCGAGGCGACAATCTTAAATAATAAAATAAAACGAGTAAATGTTATCATTTTATATGACTTTAAGTCACATAAAATGACGAAGCCTTGTAGCCGGAAATAAATACGCAACTTAAATTAAAAATAATGATAAATTAGATAATACGGAATTTAATTCCGTATTATAAAATCCCGCACATAATTAACGAGTAACGAGTTCCTATTCCGTGCTAATAAGAAAGCGGGCCGGATGTGGGCCACTGCGAGGCCCAATCATCAGCCCACCTCCTAATTAAATCCTAACCCTAATCCCTCTCTTAACCTAATCCACTAATTACCTTTCTCCTAACCTCCTGTGCCGCTTGTGCTGCTCTCTCCTCGCAAAACCGCTGCACCTCACAAAGATTGTGCTGCCGCCGGACTTCCTGCAACCACAGCTCCCGCCGCTCGCCGCCATCAGTCCGATAAGATGCATCCCCCTCTCTTTCCGTCCCTTCTCTGCATTCTGCACACTTCCGGAACTCACCCCACTGCGACAGCAGGTCGAAGACACCGCCACGCTCCCCGTCTTCCACCGGAGCCACCGCGCAGCCGCCGCCGTCCGCCTCAGTGAACCGGTAAGACCCTGGCTCTTCTTTCCGCCTTCCTTCTTTCGTATCGTGAATCGCCATCTCACTGCAGCCTCTATGATCTACAGCAGCGCCGCGAATCAGCCGGACCTTCCGCCAGTTGAACCGCCGCCTCCCTGTTGGTTCCGTACCCAGGACGTTGCTACCGCCGAGGACAGCCGACACCAGGAAGTGACGCCGGACTACAGCCGGTAAGCCTCCTTCGACCTCCTCTTGCTGTCCTGCGTGTTTGAGTGTGTTTAAACCGGCATAAACTGTGAATGAACCTGCGTAAAACCATGAACAAACATGAATAAAACCGAGTTATAATACATGTGTGTATGTGAGTTAGATTTCGTATATATATTAGAGAGTGTATAGGAATATACATTTACGAGATGAAATACGGTAGGCTAGTAAGAGCGGTTGTGTGAGCTTATATAGGAGATTGTATGCCGAGTGTATAAAATACACGTATATATATATATTATATGGAATAAAAGTATACATATGAGTGTGGGTTAGTGAAAATAATAAGTATGTGGCTATATATATTTATATCTGTATAAACACCTAGGAGTGACGGTTTATAGAACTGGAAGGAAGTTAGTATGCACATAAGTATGTATATATATAGATATACATAAGATTAGTTAATACCGAGAATGAAGGAATGTGGTTCGACATAACGAGTGGATGAGAATAATATTTTGACCTTTAGTAAACCATTATGGAGTAGTCAGATATTGAAAAGCGTTCAAAAAGAAATATTAGAAGTCAAGAAGTGACTCAGAGAATTATCGGTATTAAGGGTAAAACGGTCTTTCACCGTATGATAATTTTTCTTTCCGTAATTCCTTCGCATGAGGTTGGACATCGAGATGTGATTTGGTTACACATGCCTTAATTGACAGGCGCTTGAGTTACCACGAGTACGGACTATTTGAGGAGTGTTAGAGTGTTTTGACTCAGGTAAGTCCTTGCGACTTACTTAGCCAGTTTCTGGATATTAGTTGAGTGATAGTGGTTGTGTGTGCTTTTTGCGTGTTAATAATAATAACTTGCTAGGACGACTGTTATTATTACGTTTAAGGCCCAAGTGTATGTATAACGGGCCGTGACATCACTGCCCAGCTCTGACAGGAGGCTGGGAGGTTCTCTATACCCAGACCAGGCAGGTACAAGGTGAGATGCATCGGATCCATTCCTGATGGTTACACGGGGGCGGAGGCGAGGTTTGGGAATCCCTCGTGTCACAAAATAAGTATCATTAGCGTGAAAGAGTAACTTATTTCAAGATAATAAAACGGACTTGTTTGAAAGCATGATGAGTGTTTATATTTTTCTGAGTGTGTTTGTGCTGCTATTATTCTGCTAATATGTAGATAACTAGCTAACGGTTCTTCTTGTTGTTGTTTTAGATTTACCACAGGTTAGATCAGCAGCTGAGTGATCCGGAAGTAGTGGTCAGTCGGGTCTCCGTACTCCTTAGAGTGGGGGTTGGGGGGTTGTTTTTGTCTTTCCTTTCTTTTGGTTAAGACAGTTGTTCGTTTCCTTTGTTTAAGTACTTTAGGCTGCTAGACAGTGTTGCATTCATTACCCTAAAAATACCATTTTTATGAATTTCGGTTTTCTCTATTTGTGTCTTGTTGCAAGATCCTAGTAATGTTGTTGTCAAACTGAGGTCGGGACCCATTGTGAGGTCCTAACCAGTAATGTCCCGATTTCTGAGAATTCGGGGTGTTACATCCGGTCGCCGGACGAATCTCATGAAGGGGAGGAATACGGGGTAGAGGCACTGTCTGTACGTATCCAAACTATCGCAAGAACCGGTCCGGCATATACGCCTCCTCTATGTCGGATATCCGTATGATACCCCGATAACGAGAAACACCATACTCTACGCCAAAATCAAGCACATGCTCATCATACGGGGTAAAGCACACATCCTCCGCCCTCATCTGGTCTAACTGAGCTCGTAAGGAGTTTAGCCTCTCTACGGTAATAGACGGAGTCTTCGGGACAGAAAGTCTCGAACACCACCGTGCATGACCAAGCATATTCGGATCCTCCACAGCGGCACATCCCAATGACGGGAAATGTGCGTAAATCCAAAACTGTACAAATTCTTTTATTAATTTCAATTTTATCAATAAAGTGACGTTATATAAAGAAAAATATTTATAACAACACACCTGTAACAGGGAAGTACATCCTGTCATCGTCGTCACCTTCTTCCTGGTGGCGTCCCCCAAACATCTGTAAAGATAAGCAAGGGTCCCGGTGCCCCAAGCATACGCCTCTCTCCTCAAATGATCTCGTACTAGATCAATAAGCCATCCTCGCATCCTGTTGGTAGACTTGTCGACTACCAAAGTCGACGATATGGACAATAACAGATATGCAGATGCAATAGTGTCAACAGGAGGCACTGGAAGGGCCAACATCTCAGCGGCTCTACGCCTAATAGTATCGTAGAATAGCTGTGAAGTCTGACGTCTAGCCTCTGTTGGTGATAAGCCAAGACGATGAACCAGCCAATCATGTCGTACACTATCATCGACGGAAGTCACTAATGCATCTCCATCAACTGGTAGTCCCATAATGATATGAACATCGTGTAGCGGTATTCCCATCTCACCCCATGGCATGTGAAATGTGTTTGTCTCTGGGTGCCACCTCTCGACAAACGCCGTAATCAGACAATGATCGACGCCGTCAAACTGTACGTCCTCTAAATCCGTCAGTCCGCTGCGTCTAGCTAATCCAAACCATGAAAATGCGTCATCTACATCTCGTCGCCACTCACGTAATCTACTAAATGCGTCGAGCCTCCGAACAACTCTAATCACGGGGGAATCCATACCGGCCCATATAACGCTGGCTTTGTGGTCAGCATAGCATGTCAATAAAGGAGGAGGTACGTCCTTCTCTACCTGCTCCTCATCACGTACATGCTCAGGTAAGTCGTCCGGCTCCCTCTGTTGTGGTATGTCTTGCTATGGTATGTCCTGCTGCTGCTGCTCTACTTCAACTGGTATCTCCTCATGCTCATCCTCCAGTATATCATCTAAATGAGACATATCGTGCGCAGACTCCTCCGTGTCGTAATCAGCAGTAAGTGAAATAGGTACGACATCCTCCTCGCCAGAAGCCAATGTGGGTGCATGAACCTCTACATCTGTAGGTGCATCCATAGGTGCTTGAACGGATGCCTCTACAGCTGCATCTACAGGTGCCTGAACGGATGCCTCTACAGCTGCTGATGCAAGTCTAACTCGTCGAGCTACAGCCTCTCGACGGACGGAAGTTGTGACTAATCTCGTCGCCCTCTTCCTCTTCTCTCTGACAGTCCTCAACGCACGCTGAATATTTTTTTAACTCAAATTTTTATTTTTCTATTATACATATATATTATAAATGTATATATATATTTATATATAAAATTGTGCTATTATTATAATCATATACATATATATTATAAAAAATATATATATATATATATATATATATATATATATATATATATATATATATATATATATATATATTACATTAACTATCATAAAATCGATAATAATCCAATTACAATTATTCCTAACTAGCCGAACCTAACTAAACTAAATAGTTTCAATACTACTAACTATCGATAATAGTCCAATTACTATTATTCCTAACTAGCCAAACCTAACTAAACTAACTAGTTGCAATACTACTAACTATCGAAATTTATCCAATTTCAATTATTCCTAACTAACCGAACCTAACTAAACTAACTAGTTTCAAGTATAATGCAAAAAATAAATAAACGATAAAAAAACAATATTAACTAACCTGGAATCGATTCACAAGTGGTCTACTCCTAGAGCTCTCGATATCTGAATCTCCCTCCATTGTTGGAGGTATCGAAGAAAAGAAGAAATGGATGAAAACAAGAGAAAAAAAAATTGAGGGCAAGGGAAGTGCGCGACGGCTGCGAAACGCGAGGGCAAAGGACGCGGAGCGGTAGCGAAGAAAACAAGGGCAAGGGAAGTTGGCCTCCACGTCTCCTTAAATAGGCGGAGGTGGGCTGGGCAGGCGCGCATGGGCCTCGCGCAGGCCCAATGCGCAAGGGCCTGCGCGCATGCGCCTTGCGAGTGCGCGAGGCCTTGCGCGCACGCCGGCGCCGGCCCCTATGCCGACGCCGGATAAAATCACTCTACCAAAAACATAAACCATAAAAACATATCAGACAACTCATGTGATATAAAAACGAAACAAAGCATACCAAAAATCCTATAAAAACAAATACTAGAAACACAAATAGATAGGGATACAAGACAAATAATATCAATATACACAGGAAACAAATAAACATCACATACCAGAAACTAATACCAGAAGACATACTAGAAAACCTAAAACCAGTAACATACCAAAAAAGCTAATACCAAAAACACATACAATAGAAACATACCAGAAAACTCATGTTAATATAAAGACAAAACAAAACATACCACAAACCATATCAAAACACATACCAGAAACCATAGATAAACTCATCAAACCCTAATGTGAAACAAATACAGAAACAATAATACTAGAAAAAATGAGAGAGAATCAAAGCCATACTAACCACAGGGTCTCTTGGAGCAGCAAATAAAACTAATTGAAGACCTTCATCCCGATCAAACACCGGAGGTGCCTGCGCCTCGTTTGACACAGCCTCTTCAACAAGTGAAGGAGGCATTGAGGTTAGCAGATTGAATGTAGGAACATCAGAACCAGACGATCGATTAACTATGACCTTAGATCGAGTCGACATTTTTGTGTTGGTTAGGGTTTACGATAAATTGGCAGGGAGGGAGAGATTGGGCCAAAACAGTTGAGTTTTGGTATCAATGACAACGAAATTGGGATTGTGATTGCCGGAGAAGATCTGAAACTTGAAGAAACTAAGATTCCAAGAGTGAGATTGAGGGAGAAGTTGAAGTTGAGGAGTCGAACGTCTCTGGTTTGAAGAAGGTTGGTTCCGTGAATGAATGAAGCGGGATGTTGGAATGTGAAATTAATTTACCTATTAACATAATTACAACAGTAAAAAATTTGGGGTACAATTACATAAATGAAAATTAAAAAAGGCCTAGTAGGCCAAAATCTTTCATAAATCTTTAGCGTTTTCTAAAACTATTTTTGTTACAAAAAATCAAATTTTATCTACGTAACAACGCAGAGGTTTTATAGATTAAAAAAATAAATCGTGGTTTGTTGTTTAAAACCGTGTATTTTTTATTATGTTGGTTGTAATTAAAATTTTTTTTAATAAGTTATTTGTTATTAAATTTTTTATGTTGGTTGTTATTTAAATTGTGTCTGTTTAATAAATTGTTTGTTATTTAAATTTATTTTATTACAACTTAAATTGTATGGCTAATGTTTATTCATAATAGTATTAGTAATATTATTTAATAATAAATAATATACAAATATATAATTATTTAATTTATTAAAAATAAATAAAAAAATAAAACTAAAAAATAGGAATTCATAACTCTTTATTGTGGGTTAAAATAAATAATAGTTAAACGAAATTATTAAACTTACGTGACATAAATCTTGCGACTTCAACGTGTACAAGGAATAGTAGTCCGAAGCTCTGCGTTGCACACGGTGTAATCTTATATATATTATAGGAGAAACTTCTAAATTCACGTGTCTCATTAGGAGAACTCTAATGCCACGTGTCATTTTAGCAATTAATATGTAACGCCCCGATATATTTTTTTTAAATTTTTACTACACGTGTTCGCGACTTTTTTTTTTTTTGAAACAATTTGGTTTACTAGGCTTTTTCTAGTTTTATGTTTAGTAAATGTACCCCTTGAGAAAAGAGTGTGTAAAGTTTGAAAATAAATACAAAAGGTTGGGGTATATTTACTTAATTGAAACATTAAAAAGCATACTTACTACTCTAGTTTTTCAAAAAGGCTTAGTTACCAAAATTGTCCTTTTTTTTATTGACAGTATTTTACAACGCAAAATATCGTTTCCGAGTATATTTATATATTGGATACGTTCACGTATATCCGTTGTATTATTTTCGGAGAAAGTCGGAAAGTTTCGATTCGGAAATCCCGTTCCGAATGCTTGTAATCGAACTTATTCTTTTACCCCTTTTTCATTTTATTTTATTTACTTAGTTTTATTTTCTTCTCCCTATTGCGTGTCTCTCTCCCTTGACCAGTCTCGTCACCTTCTGCAGCCTACTCACTACAACCATCTTTCCTCTCTTCTACTTTCCCTTCTCCCCAAGTGAAGAACCAACAACTCCCATCATTCTTCATGTCCCCACCCTCTTGACTCCTCGCCTTGCTACACCAACTCCCTCAACCTCTCAACCCTAGTGACAACCGCCTCTACCCGATACCAATACCCTCTCCCTTCGTTTCCCAGTCGGACCAGGAGTACAACAATGAAGCCCTCCTTCCCTCTCTATTTCACCACCTCTTCCGAAATCTTCTACAACCAGGACTATGGCGGCCTCGATCTCTTCCTCATCTCATGCGAACAACGACCGCCTTCCTTCGCAACCCTTTCTCATCTCTCTGTCGACCGGAACCGGAGCTCCACCTGCCCTTTCGTTTGTTGTAGCAACCACCACCGCTGAATGAAGCTTGAATCGCCGATCGAGAGCCCCGTCCTGCCCTGCCACCGCCTTGGCCCTAGTCGGAGAAGCGTTGCCTCGCAGCCGCCGCCGGACCGAGCCTCCACCTCCGCCGCGGCCTTGGGTTGCCTCTCCTGTTGCCGAAAACAGTAGGGTTAAAAGACCCATTTTTTTTTTTTTTTTTTTATTAAAATCGGGACCCCTTTATTTTGTAGTAATTACAATTTTATCCCACTGTTTTGTATTTGCAGTTTTGAACCCAGTTTTTGGAATTTAACAATTATACCCCCTGCAGAATTATTTACATGGAATGACCCATATTTCATATTGCAAATTATGACCCAGCTTTGTGCAAATTATCTTTTGTTCCCTTGTTGATTTAATTTCGGGTTATGAACCCAAAGATTTAATTGCGGATTTATGATGCATGTTTGTGATGTTGCGTATTTTTCCCCGCAAATGGATTAGCGGGTTGAAACCTTGGATTTTTATTATGGAATATTCTTATATTGAAATGCTATATTTTACACCCTTATTGGATTTAAACTCGATTTATTTCTCAAGTATTAATTGCGATTTTTACAACCAAGTTCCTAAACTTTCATATTTTAACCGGAAGGGGGTTTTGCGGGTTTTTAACGTGGGCTTTTGAAATCGAGTTCTTCTTTAATTTATATATATATATATATTCCGATCAAATTTAGCATATGAGCTAAATTTATCTAGTTTTGATGTTAGGTTCGGAAACGACCCCGCAAAGACCGAACGAGTCGAAGTTCGACATCCATCGATCAACTTCCGTCTTTTGACGTCACGTGAGTACCCTTTCCCCCGAGCTTATGATCTTACCTCGATCTAGTTATGTTTAGTAGTGTCACGCTAGGTTTGATTTAGCATAACTTAGAGTAAATACCAAGTAGTGGCTTTGATTTCTAGGTGAGGATTTGAGTATGGTTTGAACGTACTAAGGATTGAGGTGTGTATGTTATCATGTGAGCTTTGTTGAGGTTATGAGTATGTGTTTGTTGATATTGCGGAGTTTAGGATGAGAGTATCCTATTACGTGGGACTATGGTTGTGAGGACTAGGAGTGTTATCCTAGTTTATGAGAGTGCATGATCTTGTGAGAGCATATAGGACTAGAAGTCTATGGACTATTAGCTTGCAGGGATGGTTGTTAATTATCGTGTCTTGTCTTGAACAGGCCTTGGTTGTATTCCTACGGGAAGTGAGATCGGTTTTTAGCTAGCTTTGAGACGAGGTAAGTCCTCGGACTTACTTAGTTGCTTCTATGCCTTATTTGGATGTATATGGTGGTGTGTGTTTACCGCTTTTAAGCATAAAAACGGATTAGGATTTACTTGACCTTATTTATTGGCCCATCGTTACTACTATTATTATTATCGGGCGGTGACATCACCGCTCAGTTTCCCGAGGGAGACTGAGGGGATCTCTGCGACCAGGCCATACACGGTATACGGGCGGGCTTCTTCATCACTCCCTCAGGGTATACGGGTTGGGCGCCGCCACACTCCTGTTGGTTACACGGGGACAGAGACGAGAGTTATAAGACTCTCGTGTCACACTTGAACGAATGGATTAGATATGGAATAACCTAAAAAGATAATAAGTAACGGATGTTTATGTTTATGATCTTGTTATGTGTTTGTGTTCCTATGTGTGTTTGTGCCATATTATTCTTATAATGCCTAGAATGTGAGCTAACGGTTTTATACCGATTGTTGTAGTTGATGTGCAGGATAGGAAGCGGCCGAGTGATCCGGAGGAGTGGGCAGCCGGGGTTCCGTACATCTTAGGATGAGTTGGGTTTTGGAGTCCTTGTGTTGTTGTTATTATATATTATGTTGATGTTGTTGTAAGGACGGCTGAAGTCTTTCTTTTCTTTTATTGTCGGATTTCATAACATTGCATAAAAATGTATTTCGGTTTTGGCCTTTATTTGTGCCTTGTTGCAAGATCCGGTGAAATTGTTGTCAGGCTAAGGGTCGGGACCCATTCTGAGGTCCCAACCCGTAGCGCCCCGAGTCCCGCGGATTCGGGATGTTACATAATAACAACCCAAAATTTTTTAAATTAAGTTTCCTAAATTTTAAATCTTATCTTATCAAAAATCTTAAATCTTAAATCTTTAAATTCGATAATTTCAATAAGATTATTAAAATCTAAAAAAATTACTAAAAATTTGACCCATATTTCACCTCAACTCATGAACTTTTTAAAAAAATTTCATTATATAATTTAAATGCATATTTTTTAATTGCTAATATAAATTTAATAATTTAATAAAAAAACGTATCTGAAATTTTTTTTCAATCTTATTCAAAAAGTGCATTATAAGTTTTCTATGCTGATTTTATCCCATTATTTGTATTAAAATTTTTTATTAAATTTATAGTGCATAAATCATAATAAACTTTAATAAGATGATCTTATAGTCAGTTTTTTTTATTGCGCTTCCAAGGAAAAACCCTAGCCTCCATCCGAAGAACGCGCTTAAAAAAACTTCGGTGTCGCCGCCACCAACAAGAAAACCCAGAAAACTCTCACCAACGCTCTTCCTCTGATCTGGATATGCTTCGAACTTCCCTTCCTTCCCATTCTAGTAGGCGATTTCTTGCGTCTCTCAATCACCGATCTCAAAAACCCCTTCAATGGCAAGCAAAAAGATGTCAAACCCTGCTGGTGTTGGGTTTGTGTTTGTGATTGGCGCCGGTGGTGTAGAGGGAAGTTGCGCCGTGGAGAACTTGGCTTGGGTTTCCGGCCGCTTCTGTATGTTCTCACCCCCTCAACATCTCTGCTCCTTCAAGATTGATTCACTGTATATGGTGGCATCAACTCCTTAGCTGAATCGACATGTTTTCTCTTAAAGGTTCTTCAAGTATGACTCAATCTAACCTATAACAAAACAAATTACTATGGAAAGCCAAAAGAGTATGGCTTCCCATTTTAATTCCCAAAAAACCCGAACAACTGGATGCATATGATCCAACCAACCGAACAAATTTTTATGTGCCTACAATTTGATGATTCCAGAATCCTGAAACTCAGTGACGTGTTTCAACGTTTTTCTTTCGTTAACGGTGGAATTCGAATGTTAACAATTACTCCAGACCACAATGTCAGAACCCTAAAAACAACAAGAATTGAGAGGTTGAACCTTGAAGTTCATAACACTCTGCTGAAAATTTTTGCTTCGGAATTATAAGTGTGATTAACTTATGCTTGAATGTGGTATTTGGGCTCTTTGCCTGGTTTAATGTTTTGTGCTACAGAGGCTGTTTAAATTACTAGACTGCATCTGTTTTCTAGCTAAGCTTTTAAAAATAAAGACTGATTTGCTACCAAGGAGAAACATATTCACAGTAATCATTTCATTGCATTCAACTAGTAAGTCTCGTATGCGGCTTATTTTGTGTGAGATTGTTTTTTGCAGGAACAACGAAGCAACTCACAAAACTTGTTGACAGGAAGACAAACAAAGAACAACCTTATAGTGAGGATATCACTACGAAAAATGAATCCTAAATGTCAAGAAGTGTTGTACAGTAAATGTGATTCTTTTCGAACAAGTATTTCATTTTGACTGGACAATTGTGAGGAAGATTTGGCCGTGTTGGGGATAGATAAAAGTCGAGTTTTGAAGATCAAGATCGAACAATTTTGCTGAAAACAAAATGAGAATGATTTCTTCCTGAGTATCTCAAGCTTGGAGTGCTGAGTGACACAAGAACAAATAGAACATTTATTTGGTCAAATAACAGGTGTTATAAATTCAATTGTCTTCTCCCATGTAAACAAGAACACATAAAATATTTACTCAACTAAATATGATGTCAGGCTCTTTTATTACGGTTTGCAGAGTAATAGAAGGGATTGACGGGTATAGAACAAGCGATGAGGTATTGAATAATAGGAATGATATTGTCATTTTTTTGGATACGCAGCAGTTGGATTCCATCCATAAGCTTAATCAACTCATCAACAGAACAAATTGGAGAAGTTTTCTCCTAGGCCTGGAAAAATCTGACGGAAAGACTGTACTGAAGTATAGTGACTGCTTTGATAAGTGTTATGACCAATTGTTAACTCCAAAATCTTCTAGCATAGATAAACTTGTCGTGTACGACTCGTGTGTTTGGGTTTTTTATGTAAAACTATTGAATAATAGGAATGATATTGTCATTTTTGGATGCAGTATGATCAAATGTGAATCCAAGAACAAAGTCCTTCAAAGAAGATATGAACAACTATTATAATTGACGACAATGATCCATCTACCAAGAACAACCACTAAATTACCCACAAAATTACTCAACTTTAATGTTATGAACTAGTGCATATCCCGCACCTTGTGCGGATATATTTATAAATTGGATCTTTTGAGTAATATGTTATTGGTCGTGTGACATGAATAATCTTAATTTAATACAAATACATTCTAACATATATTAAAAAATATATTTATGTAAAAAATAATGTAATAGCAGTCGAATTTGAAAAACCTAATTATAAAATCCTCTTATGTAAAAAGAATTTATAAAATATAATTATAGAATCTAATTAAAAAAAATTCTAACAGTAGACATATATGAAATAACCAATTATAAAATATATTTATGTAAAATAAAGTTCCGATAATCAAATGTTTTAAGTAACTCGAATAAAAAGATTTGAATTATAGTTTTAATAAAAACATAAACGATTATGAAACAATGATCAAAAGGTCTTTCGACTTTAACGAATTTTTTAATAACTACGAATAATCCATACGACATTTATTTATTTTTGTGAAAAAATGATCAAAAGGTCTTTCGACTTTAACGATTTTTTTATTATAAAAAAAAAAAGAAAAAGAAACGGCTCATGTATATATGATATAGTTGTGACAATCACGTCAGAACAAATGTATACATCAACAATCTAATCCTAATTTTAGAGTATACAATTAGTTTAATTTAGAAGAGGCACATATTTACTACTACCGTGAAGCACGAGTTGGTGCTACAAGTATTATAGCTGATTATCACATATGTTATTTGTTTGATCCCTTATTCCTAAGGCTCATGGTTTTAGTTTGCCTTGGGAATTTATGATTTTAATCTATATGTTTTATGCATCTTCGGAATAACATTTATTAAACAAACAAATCAACAGATTATATTACATGATCTATCTAATAAAGGATTATTTTGTTGATTGGGATCAAACAAATAACATATGTGATAATCAGCTATAACACTTGTAGCACCACGTCGTGCTTCACTGTAGCAACAAATATCCGCCTCTTCTAAATTAATCTAAATGTATACTTTAAAATTAAGATTAAAGTAAACTAATCGATACCCTAAAATTAGGATTAAATTAAACTAACTTGTACTTCACCGGACAACATTTAACCCCAAGAGAATCGCTAAGCCACTCAAGGGACCAATTCAGTATCGAAGCTAACGGTAGGATCATAGCAAATGTATAAAACAACAATTTGAGTAGTAGGAAGCCTGGAAACATGAATAGGCTTGGTTTGACCGATTTTGTGACAACGATCCATAAAATGTAAGTCCATCTGGGGGGTTCGCAGATGAGTAATGAGAAAGAAAAAGAGAGGTATCATAAAGGATACAATCGTAGTCGCTATCCACGGCATTCAACTCTTTAATCTGATCATACATGTGAAATTTACATCAGACACAAAACACTAACCTTGTCTTCATTCACAAAAAGATGGCTTTTTTCGTTGGAAGCCGGACACGATACGATGATGGCAGCAATAACAGCCTGCAAAGTAGTAGCCGTTGTTGGTAGAGGACGAGGCATTGGAAACTAACTTCTCTTGTACAAATATATAAAGAGAAAATAGAGATCAAGAAGGTGCGAAAGCTTGTTGTTTAATATCCTAATAATTAAGATTTTAATAATGTAACACCCCAAATTCTCGGAACTCGGGGAGCTACTGGTTAGGACCTCACAATGGGTCCCGACCTTGATTTAACAACAACATTACTTGGATCTTACAACAAGGCACAAATGTACTTAAAACGATTTCGAAACATAATATTTTTATTGTATGAATGTACACATGTGACAGCCTTACAAAAACATAAACATATACATAACATGCATGCTGTATGGGAGACTCCCCCGTCCCCATCTAATGAGTACGTGGACCCGGCTGACCATCCGTTCCGGATCACTCTGCAACTGTCTATCTCTACAAATCTACAACACGGATGAACCGTTAGCTAACAATCCAAAAATAAGCAGAATAAGGATAGCACAAACACACTCAAGATAACATAAAACAATCAACATGTTGGCACACAAACCGGTTATTATCTGTTCATTAAGTGAGTCACCTTATTCCATTTTTCAGTTGTGGCACGAGAAATCTTAAGAGTTCTCGCCTCCGTTCCTTATCCAACTGGGTGTAGGTCTAGCTTACCTCCGCCGGTAGCATCACTACAAATCGAGTGTGGACTAGTCCCTAAAGAAACCCCCAACGCCCTCAGGCTAACTGAGCAGAATGCCACCGCCCGTTACTCTTAGGCCAAAGTATAGGTCGGTAGATAATTACTACTAAAATATAACTATAAACATATCATTCACGCACCACCATCATTATCCACACTCATATCTAGAAGTCAGCTAAGTAAGCCCAAAGGACTTACCTGAATCGAAACTCGATTCCCATTATATCAACTCGGTCCGCAACTGTTGGGACTCAACTGCCTGTCATAAGGGCACATGGATCAAAATATGTCCCATAATCTTAGAAGTCTATAACTTCTAAGATGCTCAATCTCATCAAGAGAAAAAAATTACTAAAATGCCCTCTTAAGGTAAAATGACTATTTTACCCCCGGTTCCGAAACTCCTAGATTTGTCTATATCTTAGTTTCAAACTCCCTTTGGAACCCATTTCCACAATCTAGTTCTTACGGAAAAGTTTGGTAAAGATTTATAATAGTTACACAAATTTCTAGATTTTCACAAAAGTCGTTAAGGTCCGATTTTGGGTTAAGATACGACGCTTGAATAAAAAGATAAAAATTCCGGAATAAATCTCTAGATTCTATATGATATGCATACTAATCATAGGAGCAAAGGTCTCTCAAAAATATTCAACCATAACTCTTACATAAATTACACAAGTTTGAAAGAAAAGCTGAAATTACTATACTTAGCCAAATTTTCCACTGCTGTAAAAACAGCCCAACTGTCCTACTTTGAGTCCTTATAAGTTCTAATCCGACCGTTAACTTTCTTCCAAATTTTAACACAATAAACTACATAAATCAATCTACAATATATCAAAAATTCAACGGTGGATGTTCAATCTAAGGTGTCCAAACTAGCTCCTAAAGTTGGCATATCAGGGATGGAAAAAGGTATGCAGAAGGTCTCACATTCGATTCTCTCTGTCTACAAAATCTTCCATTATTTTTACCTAGAGATCTCTAGTTCGAAACCCACTGATCACTAATCATGCCTGAACCTTATCCACACCTATACTGCTCACAACTTCTTCCCTGCTGAACTTTCTAGCCTGTTTTATGTCCAGCCTACACAATCATCTATATCACTCTCATCCCTATTCATCAAACCTCAAGTGGAACTCCTTATACAACAGTAGATACTGAGGTTACAAGTTGTGTTTACTTACCCGCTACAGTGAAGGTATTGTTTGTTGTTGATCTCCACAAAGATGAGCCCAACCTGGATCTCAAAACGCTGTTGCTACAGCTGCTGTGTTAGAATTAAGGAGGGGAGAGAATACTGCCTACTCAGGAGAAGAGGGAAGTTAACAGCAGGTGCAAGGGCTTACCCGTTCTTCGTCTACAACAGGCTGAGCAACCGGTATGCTCCAGTCTCGTACCCCTTGGAGGCGTGCAATCGCTTGGAGTACAGAGGTGAAGATCCCGCGTCGAGTGCTGAGGTTGATGAAAAGTCCCGGGGTGGTTTGCTGGTTGCAGAAGCGAGATGCAACGGCGGCGTGACAACACCAGGCGGGTGTTTGTAGAAGGTTGCTTGACTCTTCTGCATTCCTGGCGGTGAGGTGATGTTCACAGCTGTGTCTTCGACTCGGTGGTACTGGCGGCTGAGCAGAAGAGAGGTGGGGGATGGTGTCGGTTTACAGAAAGCGCGAGAAGGTTGCGTGGTAGAGAGGGAGACCGTCCAGGAGGGTCGGTGAACGAGCGTCTTCGACTCGGTTGCAGTTGTCTCGAAACGCCGGAGGTAGATGCTGCTCCCATCGATCGTGTAGAAGGTAGAGGAAGGAGATGATACGGCGGTTAAGGTAGGGTTAATTAGGTTTAACGTGAAAATTTGATTAGGTTAGGATTAGTTTAATGATATGGCTGATGGGCTGAAAGTGGGCCTACTAGTGGGTTATATCCGGCCTCTCTCTCTTTAAAACAGGATCCGAAACTCGTTACTTATATGCGGGAATTTATATAATACGGAATTAAATTCCGTATTATATAAATTGTTATTATTATTTTAAGGTGCGTAATTTATTTCCGATTACAAGGTTTCATCATTTTATGTGACTTAAGGTCACATAAAATGATAGAACTTAAAACTCGTTTTAATTTTTTTTTATTTATTCATTTATTTAAGATTGACGTATCGGAATTCAGTTAACTTCATGTTTAACGGGATTTAAAATTTTCGGTTATTACAAATAAGGATATGAGACCCGCCTAAATGCTAATGGTTGTTATGATTGAAAATGATTTTTTAAAAAATAATCCTTTCAAATTCTTATCATTACTAAACATTTTCAAAAACTAAAACCATTTTTTAATAATTAGGGTACAAGTTTTATACGAATTAAAGTACAAAACCCTATAAATCTATTATACATACTAAAACAGAGTACATGATTTGGTGACGTGGCACGCTGTGGAAGCAGCAATCAAATGGAGCTCCCACAATTTTTTGGCCAATAAATCTTTATTTTTTAAGCCATAAAATCTTTTTTTTCCTAAACTAACGCACTGCTATTCAAAATTATACGTAACTTTTTTTGTTGGAGATTCTCCAAGATTTTATAGGCCAATAAATATTTATTTTTTGTGGGAGGAAACCTTTTTTTACTAACCTAACAAACTTATATTCAAAATTGTACGTAACTTTTTTTTTTTGAGATTTTCCAAGATTTTATAGGTTATAGTCAAATCTCCTTTTTTTTATTTTTATTATTTATAATAGATTATTAATCAATATAAAAAATCTAATCAAATCTATTTTTTTACGTTCTTATCTGTTCCAAGAAAATTCCACAACACACTTCCTACGATTTCTATTTTATAAATACTCCACTCCATAACGTAAAATTGTATCCGCTGCTTTCTTATTCTTCTCTTAACCTATTATCGGCTGCTTTACTATTCTTCTATTGACCTATTATCGGCTGCTTTGCTATTCTTCTCTTGACCTATTATCGGTTGCTTTGCTATTCTTCTCTTGACCTATTCTCGGCTGCTTTGCTATTCTTCTCTTGACCTATTATCGGCTCCTTTGCTATTCTTCTCTCTCTTGACCTATTATCATACTTATTGATTCGTTCAAATAGAGGTATGTGCTTGATTTACTTTGTTTATATATAAATAGTTTGATTCTCAGCTTATTATAATTGTTTGTTTGTAAATTAAATATTTGGATTTATAAGTCACAAAAATTCTAAATATAATTCGGATTTTTTATTCTTTTCCAAAAATAAATTTTAAAATGTTTTCAAAATAATTGATTGTATCTTCAATCTTTAGATATGTTACAATGTATAAATTGTATTTTGTCAAAATATTTTTAAAAAAGGTGTATGCGTTAAAGATTTTAAACCGAACGGAGTTTTATTCTCAAAAGATTTTAAACTATTTTAAATATGTATATTTTCTCAAAAATATTTTACATATTATTTTGTTAAAAGATACACTACTTTTGGGCTAAAATAGTGTATCTTAAATATGTATATTTCAGCAAAAGATTTTAAACTATTTTAATGATTACAATTGATTTCGTTAACAAAAAATATCCGAAACAAATATTTTTAAAAACAGTGTATTTCGGGATATTATTTACAAATAATTTTCAGAACAAAATAGTTTGTTACGTCAAAATATTTTGAAAATTGATCAGATTTGATTTCTTTTCTAACTGAGTAAATTATTGGAATTTTTCAATAAAAGATATTAAACATATATTTATATACAATTTTTTCTAATTATATATTTTATTGATTCCTTCTGTTATTGTTTTCAAAATATCCCTCAACAAAATTTTTTAAAATTTTGTTGTTGTAAGCCCCAAAATTATTTTAAAAAATGTTCAATATATTGATTTAAAAAAACAGAACTGAATTTTTTTCTTATTCAAAAAATTAGAAAATTTTTTTCTTGAAAATCGGATCTTGAATTTCGAATTTTATGTATTAAAATTTATTTTTTATTTTTTTACTATATTATTTATTACTGTTTTCAATTTTGGTTTATATTATTTTTTCTGAAATTTTAAATAAATAAACAGATTTTGATTTTGTTTCCAAAACTGATCGATTTTGATTTCCAAAATTGATCGGATATTGATTTCGTTTTCAAAAATTTCAAAAAAAACCCGAAATCCGAATTAAAATTTGTTTCTGATTTTTTACTATTTTTTCTATTACAGTTTTTTAGAAATTGTTTTATATTATTGATTCCGAAATTTTAAATAAGTAAACGGAATTTGATTTTAATATTTAAAATATCGAAATTTCCATGTTAAAATTCATTTTTGATTTTTTCTACTATTTTTTTATTACCTTTTTCGTTTATTAGTTTATATTAATTTTTTTCAAAATTTTAAATAAATAAAAGGATTTTGATTTCGTTTACAAAAAGTGATCAGATCTTGATCCGATTTTAAAAAATATCCTGAATTTCGAATTTTCCGTTTTAAAATTTATTTCGGATTTTTTTTTACTAATTTGCATATTATTGTTTTCAATTTTGGTTTATATTATTTCTTTCGAATTTTTTAATTAATTTAAGGGATTTTAAATAATTCAAAAATATCATGATATTCGTTTTTATCTTTAATATTTGTTTTTTCTCAACATAATTTTTTTCAACAAAACTTTGATCAGATTTGATTTTTTTAATGTCGATATTAATAAAAAAATTTGATCAGATTTATTTTTAAATATATCTCTATTTTATTTATATTTTTTAGAAATATTTTTCACAATGACAACAAAATCTAAAGGTAAGATTTTGTAAGTTATTTATATTTTTTCTTTTTATTTACAAAATATTTGTTAAGGTTAAATTGAAAAAATATTTAATTTGATTTTTTTTATAAATATATCATTAGTTCTCATATATAAAAGTTGATGTCATTTCATTCAAAACACATAAAATATATATCATTTTATAGTACTTTGACTCATTTTCTAATTATTTGTACTAATGTAGGTTTTCAAGAAAATGAACGACTCAAATACTTTGGATGAAATTAACATGAACTACCGTCTTAAATGGAATATCTTTGTTACGGTTTGTCACTTGTGGAGAAACATTTCAAACAAAAATCCAAGTGAAATCTACTCAATGGATATGATGTTGTCCGATCGGAAGGTATGATGTATTTATTTTTGAACTTTTTAATGTTATTTTTAATTTATTATAATGTATATTATCTATTACTACTTATTATTATTATTGCAATTGCAAGGTAACAGAATATTTGCTACTATTCGAAACGAGGAAATGGATCAGTATTCCTTTTTACGTGTGGGATCAAGTTATTCGATTACCAATTTTGGTATCTCTAATAAACACGGTCAATTTTTATATTCTCCTTTGCCCCACAAGATAATATTCTTCCGGAACACATCTTGTATTCCGGTAGATAAGCCTGAAATTCCAAAGAATGTATTTTATTTAACTAATTTTCAGACAATTTGGAGTAAAAAAGTTGATAAACGTCGTTTAGTGGGTAAGAATTTTATATAAGGAAACTTACATTTTTTTTTTAAGATAATTAATGTTCTCATTTTTTTTCATTTACAGATGTTATTGGCCAAGTGGTTTCAATAGGTCCTTTAAACGATGAGTTTTAAAGACGAGATATATACATTCGGAACTTAAGGTTCTTATTTTACAAATTTATTCTTACTAAAATACAAAGTACTTCCTTTATAATACTCAAAATTTATAATATTATTATTTCAGGAACGAGACTTTGAAGTGCACTATGTGGAACCCATATTGTTACCAATTTGACCGTTTTGAAAAAAATGATCAAATGAAAGATATTATCATAGTAATCATACAATTTGTTATGATAAAGGAATGGAGTGGTAAGAATAAATATTTGTTATTCACTATCATTTTGTTTTATCGTTAGAATTCAATAGACATTCGTATTTTCTATAAGGATAATGTAACATATGGTGTTAAACGTTTTTTAGGTCAAAGTTATGTTTCTAACACGGTTGGCGGTACGAAAATATTATTTGATGATGATATTCCAGAAATAGCGCAGTTCAGAAAAAGGTAATATTTTTATATTCATTTAGACTCTTTTGCAATAATGAATTAATAAATACTTCTTTAATATATCACTAATTTATAATGTATAATATTTAAACAACTTAAATGATCTCAATGAGTCTGGTGTCATGCCTAATATATCAGTTCCAGAAATTATCCCGACGTACTCTATATCGGATCATTTTCTCCGTAAAAATACAAGGAAATCAATTAAGGGGATTCTTGATACTACGGAGGCAGGCTCATGTGTTACTATTGCAACTGTGGAAAGCATCGATAATTTGTTTGGATGGTATTATAATGCATGTAAAACATGCATGTCAAGGCTTGAATTGGACGGTAGCAACTATAGATGCAAGAGATGTGACAAAATCGTCCAATTTCCCATCCCTAGGTACAAATTTATCATTTAATGTATAATATATTTTACACGTTAAATGTTTTTTTTGCCCTAAAAACATCTAACAATATTGTTGTTATTACAATATAGGATGAAACTTTCCTTGAGGGTTAACGATACGTCGGGAAGCACTGTGTTTATCATGTTTGAGAGGCACATTAAACAGTTAGTCAAAAAGTCCGTGTCCACAATACAAGAGTCGTTGCCAATGGTATTATTTTTCATTTATTGTATACTCTAATGATGTTATTTTTTGTATTATTTGTAGTAACTTACCACCCTCTATTTCTTTAAACAGGATACAGATATGTTTGAAATCCCAAGTAATTTTAATGTTTTCTTAAACAAAACATTTTTGTTCACAATTGTCGTATCCAATTACAATATTGGGCAAAAAGGGAATTTTTCTGCCGGTTACACCATAACTAAATTTATCGATGATCCAACCATTGTAAAAGAGTTCAAAGTTTTACATTCTATAAATGAGGTAACAAGATGATTTGTATACAATGAGCATTACAATTATATAAATTATATTATGTTTATATACAATATCAATAATTTGATTTATTAATTTTTCAGGAGGTAACTTTTGACTGTGGTGGAATACAAGATGACTGTGTGAGCATTACTCCCGCCAAGAGAAAGATCTGACATATAAATGCGGATCCTAACAACACCGTATGTGATATTCCGTACGACGACCGTGGCAAGCGCAAATTGTTTGAGGATGATAGTGATACAATTGATCTTGAAAGAGAGCTAAACTCCCAAGTTCGCCCTTCAAATAAGTTGGTCAATGTGAAGGTCGAAAAATGAACGATATTGTCAAATTATCAGCTTTTATTGTCTTGACTTTTCTTTATTGTATTTATTTTTTGAGTTATTTTATATTTGCAAACTTATATTTTAAACTATTTATGTCAATAAAAGGTGAAAAAATACGTAGCTATGGTTCTTACAACATCTACTCACATTTATTTATAATTCCTAATAAACATAATTTTCGCTTCAAATAAAAAGGGGAAATCAAAAGTTTACCTTTTTTTATTCATATCTAGATTATTTAACAAACTGTATAATTCTTTTTATATGATCAAACTTTTTTATTTTAAGAGGTGTTCATAAATAAAATATAAAATATTAAATTCAAAATAAGAAATTCTGTGAACAAACTTTTAGAATAAAAATTAGTTAAAAAAACGATCGGTTAATTAAAAGAAAGTTTATCTTATATAAAAAAAACGTTTATTTTATTATTGTGTTCATAAAAAATCTACACATTATTTAAAAAACTCTATCTTATATAAAAATTATATCTTATATAAAAAACGTTGATTAATTTCTAAAACCAATCTTTAAAATCCGAAAAAATCTAGACATATTATTTATGTTAGTAAAGTGTTTTAGTTAGAGATTTTGTTTAAAAATAACTATATATATAAAAAATTTCAAAATAATTTATTGGGATGACAATATTTTCGAAATAATTTATTCTGCAACGTTGGGAATCGAGTCAATCAAGAAAGAGACTTTGCTTGACGCTTCGCGAGTTTGTATCATTCCGACTACAGTTTAGAGACGGAGAAGGGAACACTCTGTTTATGTCTAGGAGGTTGTTTCAACAATTTGTTGTGGATGCTTATACGATGATCGAATCTCAGAGGCTGACCTATTTAAGATTCAATCAGAAGAAGCTGAGATCATGTTTGTATTGTAACCTGACATCTGCTGTTGACAGTGGTAATACGGAGGCCTTTTCTACGGGTAAACCGATAGTCTTACCGTCTTCATATACCGGTGGTTCCAGGTACATGATGCAGAATTACCAAGATGCTATGGCAATTTGCAAAACTATTGGATATCCGGACTTATTCGTAACCTTCACTTGCAACTCCAAATGGCCTGAAATTACCAGATATTGTAAAGCAAGAGGTGTTGAACCCGTCGATCATCCGGATGTCGTTTGTAGGGTGTTTAAAATGAAGTTGGTTCAGATGATTAAGGATATTAGACACAACAATATCTTTGGAAAGGTTTCAACACGTATTTCCCTTAAACTTTATCCCTTGATATTACTAAATAATAACAACGTTAGTGTTAATTTCCAACCAAAATGAGAATTATCCAATGGAAATAAACACTTGAAATTAATCTAACTATGTATCTTATACTTATAGTTTGATTATTGGCTTCTTTTAAAATTTTAAAATATAATGTTGTATTAACATTACTTTTCTTATATTGCCTCAGTGATATACACTATTGAGTTTCAGAAGCGAGGTCTTCCGCATGCTCATATTCTCATATTTCTTCACTTTGAAAACAAGTGCAGTACTGTCGAAGACATAGATCGTATTATATCTGCTGAGATTCCAGATCCCGTTGAACATCCATTTCTACACCAAGCTGTTAAGGAATGTATGATGCACGGTCCTTGTGGATCTATGAATCCAAAGTGTATTTGTATGGAAGACAACAAATGCACCAAGTACTATCCTAGGAGCTTCGTTGAGAATACCATTGTTGCTGATGATGGATATCACGTGTACAAACGACGCGATTTGGGAATAAGCGTTGTCAAAGGAGGATTTGAATTGGATAACAGGAGTGTGATTCCCCACAACCCCTTTCTTATGTTAAGGTACAATGTGCACATAAATGTTGAATGGTGCAATCAGACACGTACAAGTATTTGTTCAAGTATGTGAACAAGGGTAGTGCTCGTAACCTTGTCAAAATCACGGACGACAGTGTTCCTGCTGGACAATCAAGAGCCAGAGACGAAATAAAAGACCACACGGATGCTAGGTACGTATCTACGTGTGAGGCAGTCTGATGTATATTTAAATTCCCCATCCATTATAGGATAATACTTGGTGCATTTGTTGTCTTCCATACAAATAAACTTTGGAAGGATATACCACGTTGCACCTGGTTCTGGAGAGAGGTACTACTTGAGGGTTTTGCTGAATCATATTAAGGGTCCTACATGCTACGAGGAAATTCGGACAATCAACGGTACACTATATGCCACATTTAGGGAAGCATGTTATGCTATGGGGTTGTTGGATGACGACCGGGAATACATTGACGGTATAAAAGAAGTAAGTTTTTGGGGAACTGCTGGTTATCTTCGGAATTTATTCGTCATGTTGTATCTCTCAGGTAGCATGTCGTCGCCTCATCTGGTTTGGGCCGAAGTATGGAAGTACTTATTTGATGATATTCTTGCACGACAGAGAAGGGTGTTGCGTAATAATGGTATGCTTTCTTTCATGTATATGAATTTAATTCGAGTTTTGCATTATTTTTTCAATTTGTTTAGTATATTTTGTCCTAGGTAAGTAAACATGTTTAACTTGGTTTATTTGTACGTAGATTTGCAATTAGATGATACCGTGCTGCAAAATTACGCCTTGGTTGAGATAGAGAAACTTTTACAGAGGAACGTCGGCAGTTTGAAGACGAATAAGTCTATGCCTTATCCTGATGAAGCCTTGATTATGGAGCAGCATAATAGACTAATTCAAGATGAACTAAACTATGATCAATCCCAGTTATCTTTGGACCATGACAGATTGGTTTCCAGTTTCACTGACGAGCAGAGGGGAGTGTATGATCAGATTATGTGTGATGTGTCCGGATAAGGGGGGGTGTTTTTTCTTTATGGATACGGTGGAACAGGAAAGATTTTTATATGGAGATCCCTTTCGGCTGGTTTGAGGAGTAAAGGTGAGATCGTTCTAACAGTTGCTTCGAGTGGTAATGCAGCTCTCTTACTTCCAGGCGGTTGAACCGCTCATTCGAGGTTTAGCATCCAAATAAATGTTGACGAAAGTTCAACATGCAACATTCGTGCAGGTATTAAATATATTATTTATCTATCCGTAAATAAGATTTATGCTTGTTAAATTATGGAAATAAAGATATTATTTATCCAAAGATAAGATTTATGGTTTTTAATTTATGTAAATAAATATATTATTTATCTATCCGTAAATAAGATTTATGCTTGTTAAATTATGGAAATAAAGATATTATTTATCCAAAGATAATTTTTTTATTTAATTTAAAATAAAATAAAGATATTATTTTTCTAAAAATAAAATAAAATAAAATAAATATATTATAAAGCTTGTCCGTCACGGACAAGCTTTATTAAATTACTAATAACGCACATTTGTCCGTCACGGACAAATGTGCGTTATTAGTAAAAAAAGTATGCGCTAAATAACAGCGGCCTATATTTATTTACATAAATTAAAAACCATAAATCTTATCTTTGGATAAATAATATCTTTATTTTCATAATTTAACAAGCATAAATCTTATTTACGGATAGATAAATAATATATTTATTTACATAAATTAAAAACCATAAATCTTATCTTTGGATAAATAATATCTTTATTTCCATAATTTAACAAGCATAAATCTTATTTCCGGTTAAATAAATAATATCTTTATTTTCATAAATCTTATTTGTGGATAAATAATATCTTTGTTTCCATAATTTAACAACCCTAAATCAATATTTTTCATCCTATAAAAACCGTAGTCAATCCCCTCCAACCCTCATTCAGCCATCTACTCATAAAGTCTATTGTTATTAAAAAAAAGCAACTTAACAATGTCATACGAGGAAGATTACGATATTGATGATGAAGAAAGATGTTTGAGTTTTGAGAACGAAGACGAAAATAATGTTGAGGTAAGTCTTGTTTATTTTGATCATTAAAGTTGAAATCATTAATCGTGTTTGAACTTAGATATTTAACCATTGATCGAGTCGATTGAAGGCTCTTATGAACGCACTTGATCGTATTTTCCCAGAAACACAGTTTCTTTTATGTCGCCGTCACATATTCAAAAACATTGAAGGAAGGGCTAGGAATAATCACATGGATAAAAAACTCGCTCGAATATTTGCCAATAGTTACTCGGGTTTATTTACATCTAAAACTGAAGAGTCTTACGAGAGACGGTTAAATGAACTTGAAAACAAGTGGAAGAGGAGAGGACATCTTCTGCAATATGTGAGGACGCAATGGCTAGATCCTTACAAAAGACGAATTGTTTCCGCGTGGACGGATCAATATATGAACTTCAAAAGTAACACGACGAATAGGTACGTATTTCAAAGCAATTTAAAATTTAATTACCCGATTTGACGTTAACTCTTTTATTTCTCAACAGGGCAGAAACTGCACACTTTGTTCTGAAACAATTTATGAAAACAAGTTCTGCGAAGTTGGATACAATTTTCAGGTTCTATCACTCTTTGATGAGGATTCAGTTGGATAAGATCATCGGTTCGTTCAACGAGAGCATGTCAAAAAAGATCACATGGACTTCTTGTGTTAAACAATTTCAGTCGTTGCACCACAACATCTCCCTCAAAGCTTTTTTACTTATTATCGATGAGTACAATAAAGCTCGTGCTAACAAGCCCGATGGTCCGTGCACATGTTCATTTCCGACGACTCATGGTCTGCCGTGTATGCACTTTATTTGGGGTTATATGAAGAAAGAAATGTCTATCCCTCTTACAGATGTGCCTGAATTCTAGAAAAAGTTAGATATCGATGACGTGGTTCCGGACTCAGAAAAAGGACGAGACGTGCGTCGAGTTGCAAGAAATTTAATGACGGAATTCTGCGAGAAAGATTTTCCAAACCTGAGCCCTACTCGACAGTTGGATGTTGTAAATAAAGCTATAGAAACTGCTTTTCCGGAGAGGACCAGTTTGCGGGAACCTGCTAGGGTTGTGACTAAAGGAAGACCGAAGGACAGTCCAAACAAAAGATTGCCATCCGATTGGGAGTTAGGAGGTACCCCACCCAAAAAACAAAGAGGTCGACCCCCAAAGAACCCTATTCCAGTATCAAGTCCATCTCCTATTCCAGTATCAAGTCCATCTCCTAATACCGATTTACCACCCAAAACACCTTTAAAGAGAAGTATATCCAAGCATAACCCTGATATTTTAGTAGAGTGGCCTGGGGCGATTCGCATTTGGATGAAAAAGTATGTAATCAGTTGGAATAATGTTAGAGGGGATGGAAACTGTGGTTTCAGAGCACTACATCATGCAATCTACGACACAGACACAAACGAAGGATGGCGGATGATTAGGCGACTGATGTTAGCAGAGCTCCTTTCTTATCGCGAGTTGTATAAGGGTTTTTTTCATCAACGTAACATCGATCAGACGATTATAGCATTTGGATGGAATGGAGACGGTTTTGCACCACCAGAATATTGGTTTAATGTGACGGACATGGGGTGTTTAGCTGCCACTGCATTGCAGTGTATTGTTGTAGCGTACGGTGGGTGCGACTACACATATGTTCCACTATATCGTCGAGAAGAAGGAATTACTTCGAACTTAGAGTTTCCAGAGATCCATATATCAATAGTTCCCAACTAGTATCATTACATCAGGGTATGTCCTTTAACATCTTTTCATTTATCATTTTCGGTTTTGTTCTTCACAACATATATGTACTAATGTTTTTTTTTATTTTGTTTTAGCTAACACTTGAAGAGGATTGTCCTTTACCAGAAATTCTTAAAACTTGGGCGCACTTTCGTAACGACACGGTTGATGGTATTGAAGTCAGATTAGCTCATCGCCTCACTCGCTGGAAGGAGTTACATTTACAACATGAACGAATAACACGGATAGATCTTGGCACAGTTTAGTTGATCTTGTTTAGTTTAACTTGTTAATTTTAACTTTACGATCACACATATTTTCTTAAGGTTTAGTCATTTATATTATGTTAAGGTTAAGTTTGCTTATATAGTTATCGTTTATATTTAGTTAAATATAACGCAAAAAGTTAAGTACGAAGTTTAAACATACAACGAAACAACTTTAAACATACACAAAAATGTAGACATAAGATTCAAAAGTTTAAACACACAATACAAACCCAAAAAAAGTGCATACACAAGCCTACTCGTCATCGTCATGACGAGTACCGCTACCCTGTCCATGATCGTAAGAATAATCTCGGAGATCAGGAAAATAATCTACATAACTGCGTAAGTCCTGATGCAGGGAAGGAGGGATAGAAGAATCACCAATATACTCCCTAAATCGTGTAGCGTAATCGTAAGGGTCCAACTGGCCGTCAAAGGTCGAAGGTGGAGGTGGAGGTGGAGGAGGAGGTGGAGGAGAATGCATCTGCTGAGCACCTAGGCGTATAAACCGGTGCGATCGGTCTGTATACCACGCCATATAATCGTCGGTGGCGGTATATCCAGGGCCGTAACGTGCAGCCATCTCCTCAACCATGACGTGATGGTGCTCCCATCTATCCCACGCCCAGCTACCTCGAGGATAGCCAACTCTGTAGCTCCTGGGATCCTCGACCCTAATGGCATAATCAGGCTGTATCAGTGGAGGCGGAATAGTCTGAACGTATCCAAAAGCCCTCATGTTCCTGTATGGATCGTAGGGCTCTGATATGTCCATAAAAGTCAACAACCCGTGGAACAACGAACGCTATAACTCTCTATCAGTGAAGTCCAACTGGCCGTATGGCTGCCAGTTCACCTGTTTAAAAAATAGATAACATTGTTAGAAAATAAACACGTTAGTTGACAAAAAGATTACAACTATTCAAATGTAGTGGACTTGCCTGATCAACAGTCATCTCGTCAAGCATCCGTCTGTAGTCACGGGTGTCCCTCCTAACAGGCCTGATCTCGAATCTCGCCGCCCAAGGCATCCCATGCTCCCAGCCCTCGACAACCTCCGGTGCAAAGCATGGAAAATATAGGTAGATCCATGCCTTTAACAAAAAAGAAATAAAAATTAGACAAACAATACAAATTAAGTTACGAGAATATTAATATGAGTATAGAGGATATATTTTACCTACAGCAGCGTCAGACAACCGCACATCTGGCGACAGTCGACCCTAGTGGCCTCGCCCATACGCCTATAGAGGTAGGCGAGTGTCGCCGTACCCCAGGATGTAGTAATCACCTGATCAAGATCCTCCACCAATATCAGTAAATTTGGAGAAATCTTGTGCTGCGATTTGTCAGTGAACAGCGTCGATCCCAGCAGGTACAACAACCACCCGGACGCTGCAGTCGTCGGATACAGATGTGAATATCCGTCACACTGATCCAGTAAAAAAGAATGTGACAGCCCTCGACGACGTACATCTCCGGCAGTCATCTGCTCATCAGTAAAATCAAAAAACTCCTGCACTCGGATAGCAGAATCAGCTCTGGCGATCACCTGAGTAACCGCCGTCCCGGATATGGGAATGCCTAGGATGAGCTGGACATCATGAAGAGCAATGGTCATCTCACCCCAAGGCATGTGCAGCTGGTTCACCTCGGGCTGCCATCTCTCGATAAAAGCGTCCAGTAGACGCACATTCAGATGCCTGTACATAAGACCCTGCAGATGGGTCAGTCCACTGGCGTGCGCTAAACCCGACCAAGCCTCCTCATCCAGTGGTCAGGCGTCCAGCTGGCTGGCTCTGGTATGATAGTGAAGCGTATCACGATCCTACATAGAAAAAGAAATTTAATATATAACTAAAAATATTATAACATTAAAGATGCATTTATTAAACATATTTATTGCGTACTCACCATGCCATGCTAGACGTGGAGAGCGGTGTGAGCCTGGAAACTCCTGAGTATCTCTGGTATACGAGGTCCCCCTCCACAAGGACCTCGAAGATCGGGCTGAAAGGCCTGCCGAGTAGGAGGTACTGGTCTAGGACGATCGCCCAAAACACGAGGAAGTACCTCCTCAAGTACCTCTTCCACAGGAGCTGGCGAAGGTGGCCTCCTCCCTCGGCGTCTCCTCTCAGCTGCAGGCTGCTGCTGTGAAGAAGAAGGAGCATACTCCTGCTCCCGCTGGGAAGAAGAAGGAGCATTCTGCTGCTCCTGCCGGGAAGAAGAAGGAGCAAACTGCTGCTCCTGCTGGTAAGGAGCACTCAGATCCTCGATCTGAGAATAATATCCGGCACCAAACGAAGCACCACCTCCAGTATAGGAGCTATGTCTGGCTCCGCTAAAAGCATGATGAGGAGGGCTCAGTGGAGCAATGTCACGCGCAATACCAGATGTACTACGCCGCGTGACTCCCGACTCCTGTGTCGGGAACTGCTCCTCACCTCCAGAGTAAGGAACTGGCTCTCGTGCCTCGTGTCTAGAGTGGACATCCCGCTGTCCCCTCAGAGAACGCATGCCACTGTGGAATACTTTCCTGAAGTATCCCAATCCGCTGAACCTCTTGGAGTCCTTGTTTGGGTTCCTTTCCATCTGCAAACAAAAACAACAAATGTTAATAAAAAGGAAAAGAAATTAAAAAAGGGGAAAAACAAATTAAAAAAAAAAAAGGTAAGTTGTCCGTAGCGGACAACTTACTTTGTCCACGGACAACAAGCGTCTTCTTCGTTCAGCAGATCGCGAACACCAACAATGGCGTTCGCGATCTGTTCACTCAACCTCTCTAAAACAACTAATAATCTTCAACCCTAACTCATATTAATCGATTTTAGTAACATATAAGCCCCTAAACCTCTCTAAAACAACCCAAATCGAACAAATTAAACTCTAAACCTAAACCTAACTAAAACAAACAAATTTAAACGAAACTAGAACGAGAAAGTTATGTTCTTACCTTATATAGCAGTAGAGAATACGAGAAATGTGGAGAGAGATTGAGAGAGATTGCAGCCGAAGATCGAGCGAGATCGTCGTATGTGTTCGTCGCGGCGAAGAAAGGAAGAGGAAGAGGAAGAAAGGGAAGGAAAAGAGCGTGGCTGTCCTTAATAGGGCAAAATGGGTTTGTCTGTCACGGACAAACCCATTCTGTCCGTTACGGACAGAACATTCCTTCAACCCTTGGTATTTACAACATATATTTGTATCTTTTAGATCAACCAATAATGTGTACAACTTCATTAAATTAATGAGTTTAATTACCTGTAGTAACATTTTCGTTAAATTTTAATTTAGTAAGATCTTTAAATGAACATAACGAGTTGTAAAGAACATAATGAGATAAAAATATCAACTTAACGCTATTGCTAGGATTATAAATTCCTGTCAATCCAAAATTACGTAACTTCCTATCAATAAACGTTTCTTTTGTTCAAAATTTATAGATTTCGTAACAAACAAATAAAGTTTCAAGAAATAAACGTAACTTCATATCATACATATCTACGATCCAATGGAGGTAATGTTATTGAAAGGATTTAAACTTCCTTTTACAAAAGAAGATCAAATCAAAGATATTTTATTCAAAGGATTAACATTTTATTTCAATAAAGAAACCAAACTTACTTACAAACATAACAATTACAAAGGAATCAAAGTTTCAAGATCAATGTTACATTTTTAAGAAATTCAAACATAAACACGATCAAATCAAAATGACGTTATTGAAAACATTTAAACTTTCTGTTAACAAAAGACAATCAAAAGGATATTAAATTTCTTTCAAACAAACCAAATTTTATAACTTTAATCCAAACACAATTTTCATTTTATACATGTCACTTGTCCGTGACGGACAAGTGACATTTGTCCGTGACGGACAAGTGACATTTGTCCGTGACGGACAAGTGACATTTGTCCGTGACGGACAAATGGAATGAAATTACTAAATCATGCCCATTTGTCCGTCACGGATAGTAATTTGGCATGCGCCAAATAGCCTAGACGAACCTTATTATTCAATTATAAAACAATATATTAATGTTTTAATCTTATATGTTTAGGTACGGGTCTGGCTGAGTTAGTGTCAAAGACAAAGCAGATAATATGGGATGAAGCACCCATGGTTAACAAATGTTGTTTTGAAGCGCTCGATAGAAGTTTAAGGGACGTCATGCGATCTTATAATCCAGACTGCTCACTTCTCCCGTTTGGTGGTAAGGTTGTCGTTTTTGGTGGTGATTTTAGACAAATATTGTCTGTTGTAAGTCATGGAAGTAGACATGATATTGTCTTTGCTGCAATCAATGCGTCATATTTGTGGGATCACTGCACGGTGCTTAGATTAACTCAAAACATGAGGGTTATACGTGGAGTTACTAAATTAGAAGCTCGAAAGGCTAAGGAGTTATCAGATTGGATATTGGGCATTGGAGATGGCACGGAAGGTGAAAGTGTTAATGGAGAAGCTCAGATTACCATCCCCGAAGATCTCCTACTTGCATCTACAGGTGACCCGATTGCAACTATTGTTGACCATGTATATCCTTTGAGTTACAATATTCAGGATCCACCGACCTACTTTCAAGAAAGAGCTATTCTCGCCCCTACCAATGAGATTTTTGAGAAGGTTAATGACTATCTTCTAACACTGATACCTGGAGACGTGACAGAGTACTTGAGTTCGGATAGTATATGTCCAAGCGAAGGTTCTCTTGATGATGGTTTCTACTCGAGCGAGTTCTTGAACTGCATCAAGTGTTTTGGGTTTCCGAACCATGTCTTGAGACTGAAAGTTGGAATTCCAATTATGTTGATGAGAAACATTGATCAGTCTGCAGGATTGTGTAACGGAACCAGACTGATAGTTAGGAGACTTGAAAAACAAATCATCGAGGCAAAAATAATATATGGGAACAATATAGGTCATAAGGTCTTCATTCCGCGAACAGTTTTTACACCCACAGACTTGAAAATTCCTGTTAAATTTCGAAGGAGACAGTTCCCAGTTATGGTATGTTTTGCTATGACTATAAATAAAAGACAAGGTTAGTCCCTTGCACAGGTTGAAATATATTTGCCTAGACCGGTCTTCAGTCACGGCCAATTATATGTCGCTATCTCAAGAGTGACGAACAGTTATGGATTAAGGATTATGATATGTGACCCTAAGGGCAAGGTTCAAGATAGTACAACTAATTTGTATTCGACGAAGTTTTTCGCAACATAATTTAAGGTACGTTAGAAGGTAAAAGGTTCGGAACTAGTGGGAACAAAGTAGAAAGTGAAAAAGGAAGGGAGTGTCTGTTGACAAAACAAAAATTGGAATTCCAACTTTCAGTCTCAAGATGTTGTCCTTATATACTGATTATTGTAAAATGTTTGGACAGGTTAGGAGTAAATCTACTGGTTCAGTACTTGTTGTTGCTGAATCTCGGATGTCACAACTTCCAAAGGAGAAAGTGAAAAAGGAAAGTATTCCTAATGGATCCTCTAATGATGCAAAAAACACAAAATCTAAAAGCAAGGGAGTGTCTGTTGACAAAACAAAAATGTCAGCTGATGATAGCTGCTATGAGTTGTTGGAGAAGGTAAAAGGTTCGGAACTGGTGGGAACAAAGTAAGATCTCTCTCTCTCAACCTCAGTTCGTGTGGGCATTTTTTCATTCACATTTTATAAAATGTATTATACTAAATAAAATGGAATTTATAAGGATCACATATAAATCTCTAATTGCTGATCAGAACACTAACCTAAAACATTAAGAAAATATGATTTTCTAGATTTGAATGTTAAGAGTCAATTTTGATCTTGCCTTTTAGCTGCTATGCTATATTCATCTTATGCGTAGGAGAAATTTTCCCACCACTCCTCTTTGGGGGCTCAAGATGGGGAATGGGGCATTTACTGTTGGGTTTAGTAACCTATGGTCACACAACTCTTCCCTTTTATAACTGAAAATCTAGCAATTGCTACTTTTTGGGTGCATTTGTAGTATGGGTCAAAATTTTAATTTGATTATACCCTCTTTGAATACTTGCAGATATGTCCCTTTGTTTGACTACTTCATGGACTTCTCAGATGTGGCATTTAGAGTCGTTGCTGATGATTATGTGACTGATGATAGTGGAACTGGAATTGTGCACTGTGCTCCTGCTTTTGGAGAAGACGATTATCGAGTTTGCTTGGAGAATCAGATCATTGAAAAGGTTTAATTTTTTCTTGCCACCTAGAAGTTTATTGGTTTTGGGCATATCATGTTGATTTGCTGAATTGATTTGTCCAGGGAGCTAGCTTAGTTGTGGCAGTTGATGATGATGGCTGTTTTACTGAAAGAATATCCGAATTTAAAGGACGATATGTTAAAGAAGCTGACAAGGATATTATTAATGCTGTAAAGGTAAGTGAGTTCATTACTAGCCTTATTTATTTGCAAGGTGCCGTGATTGAACCACCTGTTTTCTTTTTTCTGTTTGTTCTTATTAGTAATGTTTTTGTTCATTTCTTGAAGTGGTTTTTAAATATGCTATATCATCGCTCCTCATGGTTGATTCACGGGTTTACTATTGTTATTAAAAATAAATTAGTTTTACTTTGTACTCAGCTCATATTAATGTTAATCATATCTCTAGGTTCAGGATGAGCGGTATGATTCTTTAAATGTTAGTGCTGTCATCATAGAAATTGTATTCATTCTTCATTTCCTTCTTACAATTACTCTTTTGTTTTTCCAGCAAAAGAACAGGCTGTTGAAGCAGGGAAGTTTTACTCATTCTTACCCGTTCTGTTGGAGGTCTGATACACCTCTTATTTACAGAGCTGTTCCAAGCTGGTAAGTAATTTGATGTATTTGTCTTGGCTTTGTTATCACTTTTTTAAACGTGATCTGGTGAATACTCGTTAGCCTTTTCATATTCTATACCACCGTAAGAGTTGAATTTGTAATAAGATGTAAATATAAACCCACACACATATTTAACCTCATGAGACCTTTTTCTTCGTTTGGGGAAACAGAAAATGAAGGAACTTCTTTGACAACGGTTTTCTTCTTTCCTTATCTATATATCTGTGCAGCACTGCAGTATCATAGATATCTAGTACCTCTTATTCATCCTCATTGATCTTCATCTACTGATTCTCACGAGGTGCAAATTACGATCCTATTGTCAATCTGACAATTTCTTGTATTGTGAAAAATAGGGTTAATTGCATGTTTGATTCTCAAGCTCTAGAATTCATGTCATCATGGTCCCAGTAAACATTTATTTTCTTCTAATAAGTGTCAAATTTGTGGAATTCATTGCAATTTGCACCTACCCCCATGGGGTTTTCTAGTTAAATTCTTGCTGGTTGATTTCCAAATTATAAGTATTTCCTTTCCAGGTTTGTTGCTGTGGAGAAACTAAAAGACAAATTGCTCGAAAACAATAAGCAGACATACTGGGTACCTGATTTTGTCAAGGTTAGCTTCCTTTTTTCGGCAATTTCCTCCATTAAAATTCTTGAGTATTTCCCGTGCCTTCTCTCTTTTCTGTAGACTGATTTGCAAACTTTTATTGTTGGAAATGATCCAGTATTGTTGATTTTCATACTTGAAGAATTATGAACTATAAAAAAAACACAAGCTAATTAACTTCAGCAGACTATAATCGATCTCTAGAGTTAATTGTCAAGGAAATTTTTTTATGTGTCAGCAAAAATGCTAATTTAGTTAGTTTTCTGTAGCTGTGTCACTGTTGAGTTGACTAAATGGTTCCATTTGACACGCCCCTCCAATCAGTGTCCTACTTTCAGCTTTCTTATTTTTTCTTCCATCCCGAGATTCTGGACATGGGGAATACAGCAATCTTGTCTTCAGTTTCTCACCCAGTAATATATCATAGCATTTATCTCAGTTCTTTATTAAATGCTTGACAGTGTTATCTCCTGTGTTCCATTATGAAATTCTGAATGTGAAGAATGCAGGACTTTACTCGTCTAAGTTTTCTCTTAAATAGTAGTATATAATTATATTGTTAGCATTTATTCTCTTATCTTGCGATTTTTAAACAGGAGAAGCGTTTCCATAACTGGCTTGAAAATGCTAGAGATTGGGCTGTCAGTCGGAGCAGATTCTGGGGCACCCCTCTTCCTATATGGATTAGCCAGGATGGTGAGGAGAAAGTTGTCATGGATTCTGTTGAAAAGTTAGAGAGGCTTTCAGGGGAAAAGGTATTTCCACATTGCAGTTTTCCTTTCTAATTTTCACTCCAATATAGATTTATCATATATCCAGGCTATGCATGTTTCAAAGCTTCTAACAGCTCCATAGTTCTGGTGATTGGAGATCTATCAAGGAGTTAGGGAGTTTCGAGCTACGAATGGTTTATATCAGTGTTAATTGGTGGTGTTTCTGCAATATACGATATATTTTTGCTGTAATTTAGGCCATGATTCTTAGGTTTATGGCATTTTTCCATTTCTGATCTTGGTGATAGTTTCATTTGTGTAATATAAATGGAGATATTCGTGTATTTGCTCTATCATATACTATGTCGAGTGTTTGTGGCATTAATATGCCTTATTGACTGACGATGCATCTCTTATGCAGGTGACTGATCTACACTGTCACAAGATTGATCACATAGTCATACCCTCTAGTCGTGGCCCTGAATTCGGTGTTCTACGACGTGTAAATGATGTAAGAATGCTCTGTTGCAATGCCTGAATATACTTGCTAGCATTAGTATGACATTTTTTCTGTTATTACAAAATTTGTTTTCTGGAGCTACCAGCCTTTGTTGTTTGTGTATGATCTAGTTTTTCTCTGTTAGAAAATTACCCATTGCAATACTTTCTTTCTGGTAATGCGTGTTTTATAAGTACAATAGTTAAGATGCCACAATTATTTTATAAGTACAACTCCTACTAAGGTAATTAGTCATATTCATGCATATTTGTTAGTATTACGAGACCCTTTATTAGCTCATTTTTTTATTGTGGTTTTATGTGAATGCTTGTCTCTTGTTAAAAAACAGTGCTGCATCAACTGCAAACTAAGGAAAACATGATGATGCCTTTTATTAGCTAGGATATGATGTCTATGTTCAAGTTTATTTTACATTGGCAATTTGGCATACGACACCATTGTAAAACAATCTTTTGAGGATGAAGCTACATGAATGAATTTGTCCTATTTATTAAACATTCACAAGCTTCATGTTACTCCTACCTTTGCAGGTATTTGATTGTTGGTTTGAGAGTGGTTCAATGCCATATGCATACATCCATTATCCATTTGAGAATGTTGAACTTTTCGAAAAAAACTTCCCTGGGAACTTTATCGCCGAAGGGCTTGACCAAACTCGTGGATGGTTAAGTATCTTCTTATGCTGGCTTTGGTTGCATCCAATCTGAGGAATTATGATGTGGCTATTATGAATTATGGGTTCAACTTTTTTACGCTTAAATACTAAACACATTGTCATCTGCAGGTTCTACACCCTTATGGTGCTCTCAACTGCATTATTCGGGAAGCCCGCATTCCAAAATCTCATTTGCAATGGACTTGTACTTGCAGAGGATGGAAAAAAGATGAGCAAAAGATTAAAAAACTATCCTGCTCCGGCAGAAATGTTAAATGCTTATGGGGCTGTAAGTTCTATTTTCAGAATGCATTATTCTTTTCTTTAATACTTCTTATCAGTGTTGCATTTTCGGCTTTTTTTCTTTTTTTGGTTTTTATCATAGAGGGTTTATATGACTGAATGATTTTTGTGAATTCCCCTCCTAGGATGCACTGAGATTATACTTGATGAATTCACCAGTTGTACGAGCTGAGCCCTTACGTTTTAGAAAGGATGGTGTATATGGCGTTGTAAGTCTGATCTCTATGATTAGATTTGTGCATTTACATTTCAGCTTCCTAGCTCATTTAAGGAAGTTAACACACTAGAATTTGTCCTCTGTTGTGCTAGCAGTGCTAAATCTGATGTCTTTTTTATTGCATTGGTTGATGTCAAATCAGGTGAAAGATGTTTTCCTGCCTTGGTACAATGCATATAGGTTTCTCGTTCAGAATGCAAAGAGACTAGATGTCGAAGGCTTTGGGCAGTTTGTCCCAGCTGATCAAAGGGCTACAGGGAGCTCATCTAATGTACTTGACCAGTGGATTAATTCAGCAACACAGAGTCTTGTACACTTTGTCCGGCAAGAAATGGATGCTTATAGATTATACACTGTATGTTTTTCCTTGTCAGTTGTGACGGAACCCTTCTATGATAAAATTTTATTATCTGCTTTTGTACAAGATCATTGAAGGGTTTTGTAAACGTCTAAAGTCAATGTTTAACAAATAAAATAATCAACTGCATGGCTTGTTCGTTTACAAACTGACTTGGCTGGTATTATGTATAGAGAGGTAGAAGATTCTAATCTTAAAATTTAATGTATATTGCTCAAGAATTAGTAAGTGTTTGATCAATTTAACTAAATAGATGTGTTCTGAGAGAGAAAGGGGGCTTAGTGGTAAATCTGCAACACTGCACTATTCAACACATCACCACAAATGGAAAATTGGGTGCGCGTATAAAGCAGACATGTAGAAGTAGAACTGTTTGATTATATAGTTTGTACCGAGTAGTCGTTTTCTCTAGCTAAGGTTTCCATATCGAGATGAAGAGGTTCCACTTCTTCTCTGATTGACTCGATGAGAGATAAATGTTCAAGGTTGATGAGATATATCCATTTGATTTGATTCCTGATATCCACATATGTATATGTGCACTTCTACTTGTAAGCTTTTAGGTATGTTTGAATATTAGGGAAGATTTAAGATTTCATCTTTCTGTTATTTGATTGCAGGTAGTTCCTTATCTCTTGAAATTTCTCGACAACTTGACGAATATTTATGTTCGATTCAATCGTAAGAGGCTTAAAGTTCGGACAGGGGAGGCTGACTGCAAGATTGCTTTGTCCACTCTATACCATGTATGTCTTGGGGACTGTTTATAACTCACACTTTCATTGTCATCTTTGTTTTATTCTCACTTCTATGTACAAGTTTCACTTTCCGGTTTTTGGTTTCCTAAGCTGTTTTATTTTGATTCCTCTGGGGTGACGGGTTAACTTTTTTGCTATTATGTATTATCTATTTTCTTTTGGGCTAATTAGGTAACTAGGCTATTTTTTTTAATTGTACACTAATTGGGCTTTTTTCAGTTTTCCAAATAGTAAATGTACGCCAAAATCTTTTTTTACCGTGAAAACTCTAACCTTCTATTCTACCCCTTCCCGTCTTCCTCTTTGCAAGCCTCCAGCCCCCAAATCACCTCTCCCGCCTCCCTTCCTCTGCCGGATTTCACCCTCCAAACACCTCCGGCGTCCCATCGACCTCGTGCTCTCCGACGATGACGGCAACTTTGAGTTCGAATACCTAGATCTAGATCTAGAGCTAAATTCTTGATCGCCATAGCTTTGAGCTTCTTCTGTTTCTCCCTCGCTCACGTTAACGCCTTGTATGGGCCTTCTTCTCCCGTTGTTCAGCTCACTGCTTCCAATTTCAAGACCAAGGTAAGCAGTATCCCATAATCGTTTTCATTTCACCTCTCTCTAACTCTTGTTGTGTTTCTGTGTTCTTTCGGTTCGGATTTGGTAGTTTCAAAGTTTTGGCATTCTGTTGAGAACTGATATGTTATTGAATTTGTAATGATGTCAAACACAATCGATCGAAATTCTGTTTGTCCCTTTCTCTTCATTTGCTTTCGTTATCTGACTACATGTATTGAGCCTTGAATTTGTAATGATGCCAAACACAATCGATCTAGATCTAGATCGAAATTCTGGTATGATATTCTGTAGATCTAGATTTTGAGTTCCACGCCCTGCATATTAATATTGAAGTATAGTTTATGGTATAATATTCTCTTCTGGTATGATATTCTCTTCTGGTATGATATTTGCAACCAGTTAATATTGAAATATAGTTTCTGGTTTGATTGGTAACACCTTCTTCTAGTGAATTGAAGCGGACGAGTTGTTGTTCGAGTAAGCCGGATGGTGTTGCTGGAGCATTCCGATTGGATTTTGCTGGTGGTTTTGGTGATGTTGGGAGGTTTCTAGGGCGTTTGCTACGGCGATTGGGATTGAACTATTGATAGCTCAGCTTTTTTTGCAAATTTGCTACCTGCATTTTCTGTGTACACACAAATGCTCTCTAGTTGTTAATTGTTATTATTACTATGTTAAATATAGTGAAGATGAGAACATGGGTATAATTCTGTAATCATAATCATGGTATAGGACACCTACCATAAAATTATAAAAAATCTAGTATGAGTTGCTGGTATGAAATTTCATACCAGAAACTCATACCATAAAATTATAAAACAAAACCGAATTTTCTGGTATAACATTTTCTGGTACGAATAATTTTCTGGTATGAATAATTTTCTAGTATGCATAACTTTCTGGTATGAAAAAATTTTCTAGTATAAATTTTCTAGTATGAATAATATTCTAGTATTAATACTAGAATATTATTCATACCAGGAAAAATTTTTTCTGGTATGAATAATATTCTAGTATTAATAATTTTGTGGTATGAAATAATTTTCTGGTATAAAATTTTTTTCTGGTATGCGAAATTTTCTTGTATGCGAAATTTTCTAGTATGAGAAATAAAAAAGAAAAAAAAAGCAAAAAAAAATAAACAAATTCAGTAATTAAAAAAAATTAAAACTTACACTTACAAAACAAATAACAAGCATCAATTAATCTATTTTTTAATAGAGGGGTTAATTTTCTAGTATGAAATAGTTTTATGGTATGTGATTTTATGGTATGAAAATCTAGTGTAAAAAAATTCTGGTATGATAAAATGTAATTTTATGGTATGGAATTTTATGGTATGAAACTTCTAGTATGAAATATATTGTATGAAATTTCTGGTATGAAATTTCTGGTATTTAAATTATGGTATGAAAAATTATGGTATGAAAAGTTATGGTATAAAAAATTATGGTATGAAAAATTATGGTATGAACTTTTCGTATGATAATTTCTGGTATGAAATTTCTGGTATGAAATTTCTGGTGTGAAATTTATGGTATGAAATTTATGGTATGAAATTTCTGGTATAAAAATTCTGGTATGTGAAATTCTGGTATCAGAAATTCTGGTATGAGAAATTTAGTCTAGAAAATAAAAAAGAAATAATAAAAAAAACAAGAAAAATAATAACTAAAAAAAACAAATTCAGTAATAAAAAATTAAAACTTATACTTATATAACATATAACAAACATCATTTATTCCTTTCTTTCTAAATAGAAGGGTTAATAATTTTTATCTACTATTAAATGAAAGTGGTAAAAAATTTGGGGTACACTTTCTTAAACAAAAATTCAAAAAAGCCTAGTATGTCAAATTCTCCCTTTTTTTTTTTTTACGTTGACATGTCTCTTTTACTTTTATGCTTGTTAGTTAATGTATTTTCTGGTATCTTGAAAATTGATATCCATACATGAATAATAACATCCAGATAAAACACTATTCAGGTTGACATCTGTGAACCCTAAACAAGTAATGTATCGACACACATCAATCCTCGTGCCTTTTCCATGTCGCTGATTTGATTACTGGGTGCCTTATATATATTTTATACGCCATAAGTTGATGGAATATTCACTCTCTTTTGCACCTCTCCCCCGAAAAAGTAGTAAAGCTGCTGTAACCAGCCTATACTTCCTATGTGGATAATATATGCTCAGTTAGGCTAAATTTTACCACTATGGTGTCTTTACCATCAGTTTACATAGTATTTCGCTTTCTTGCAGCGATTTCCCTCCATATCCCTTGCACTTTTTATGAAGAAATAGGAAGAAGACAATCGTCTAAACTTTATTAATTCTGTTGTATATGTACAAGCCTAGATCTTGAATTACAAGAAAGATAAGAAAGCACAAAATCTATTAAAAAATATACAAGACATATCTGCATATCCTAGAATATATCTAGAATAATGCTGAATAAACACTTCTTTAAACTTACCCAACACTTCTCTTATTCCGTGACCTAATACATTTCATAAAATTCTGAGTGTAGGTTCTTCTTACTTCATGCAAGGCGATGGCTCCTTTTACACCATTTTTTACAGAAGTTTTGTATCAGAATTTAAGAAAAGTTACCAAAGGGACAGAAGAGAGCATTCATTATTGTAGGTTCCCTCAAGAGGAAGGGAAGGTATAAAGTGCATTCCATTGATTTCAATATAAAAGTATCATACATAAATATTATTTTTGTTACTCAAGTTGTATTTTTTGGAGTTTTGGATAAATCATCTCATAATTGGGCTTTATTTTAATAGAGAGGGGAACGCATTGAACAAAGTGTTTCACGGATGATGACAATCAATGATCTTGCTCGCAACATCCGTGAGCGCCACAACAAGCCTCTAAAAACGCCACTCAGGTTTGCTCATGACTTTCTTTTTTTACACATTACTGATCTCACTCCCCTTTTTGCGTAATTGTTATCCATCAATCTACAGGGAAATGGTTGTTGTACATCCAGACAATGATTTCCTAGAAGATATCAGTGGGAAACTTAATGAGGTTAGCTAGGCAAAATCCCTATATGTGATATTGGCTTGCTTTTTCTTGTTTTTCATAAATTTTAAGTTTCATAATGGTAAACTCTTGGAGATATGATCATGGACATGTTTTAGTTGGTCAGATCAAGTATGGATCGTACATCGTGCCTCCTAGGGTTCCTTAATTTGTCTGTTCACTGCGTTTACCTTCCTTGAGGCGGGGAGATTCTTCAGCTTGAGAATGGGATTAGAAAGAAAAAAATAAAGCAAAACTCTGAGGACTGTTACGAACTGAGGCAGAATGAGCAAGGCCAGTAAAATTTTAAATGGTGTATTAGTATATACGATGTTACAAAATAAGCATGAGATTACCGAAGTGCAGGAGAAACATGCCTAAATTTTGTGGAAACCAACTCTTATCTAGATATTTTCTACAAACTCAACTTCATATTTTGGATTCCCACCTACGATGGCACAATAATAAGACATATATAGGAGAAGAGTGTATGGAGAGGAGTATAAATAACACTAGTATAATACCCGCACCTTGTGCGGGTTTTGAAAAAAATGAGAAAGAATATTGTGAAATAGGTTTTTTTTTTGTACTTTTGTTTTGTATACTTCTCTAATCTAATCTTGCGTCCACAGCGCGCCACGTCATCAACCCGTGCTCTGTTTTAGTAAGTATAATAGATTTGGTTTCTATAAAATTAATATTTTAATAATAAAAGATTTTATGGTTTAAAAAATAGGGTAAAAAATAAAGATTTATTGGCTTTAATTGTGGGAGCTCAATTTCAAAAATCTTGCGTCCACAGCGCGCCACGTCATCAACCCGTGCTCTGTTTTAGTAAGTATAATAGATGTTTTGTTCAGTCCGGATCCTCTATTCCCCTCCCTGGGGTTTAGTTACAGTGAAGTTCTTGAAAAAAACTCTACCTAGAATTGAATGAATCTCAGCCATTCAATGATAATCCAATGGTCAGATTAAGTTCATTCTCTCTCCAAATTTTTTTAATTTTCAATTACCTTTAATTGTGTTTGAATATTTCTATAGGATTTTGTGAACTTCAGCTAGAGTAATTCTAGGGGAACAAGACCCCCTCCCTGTTACCTTCATTTAATTTGATTAAATTTAAATAAAAAATATTTAACAGATAAAACCAAATACATACTTCCCTTTTTAAATTTCACTAATCCCACCCCCCACGATTCTGCCCCTTTCGCTGTTCTTGCAACGTATAAGTTGCCGAACCGGATGAAGTAGTCGCCGGAGAGGACAGCCAACACCCTCCTTCAACACACGGTACTTCAACACAACCTAGGAGTCGGCCGTCCTTGGTTGATTTGCTAGGTCTAGTTTGTTTGATTCGACCCAGTAGAACCTGGTGTTGATTGGTTTTAAGGGTGGATTTTGGGTTGCCATTGGATGCGTTTTTGTTGAACTCGATGTCGTTGAATATGATGGGAAAGAGTAGAGAAGACTCCCAAATCTGTAGGAGAGAGAAATATCAAATTTCATTTCATAACAATATCTTTTTTTCTTTTTCATTTAACTAAAATTAACTCCATTTAATATAAACCATTCATATTAATGCAAAAGAGATGGCAATAGGCTTAGCAACAGAAGATCTCAACTCTGATTTGTTCCCCGTCCCTTGTTGCATTCTTGTGAATATTAATTGCATATTGTGTGCAGCATTTGGACTCGTTTTTATGTGTGAAATTCCACTGTACTGCATACTTGGTTCTGAACTTATCATTGTGTTCATGTGACACCCTAAAATAGGATCGATGTAGCAGAATCCCTTAAGGCTTTTTCCCAAGAAAGACATTTAATACTAAACATTTAGTGGTAAAGGAAATGAGTTCAACTGTCATCTCAGATAACAGAATACAAAACCGGTCATATATCGAGCAACTGGGAGCAAGCAACATAATAAAAAGGTTTAGTTATCACAATATTACCAACCCAACCCAACTGATAAAATACAGAAATACTAGGAAGTAGGAACAAACTCCTCATAAATACCAAGTCAACTCCAACAATTTAACTTTTTTAAAACTTTACAAGAATGAGAATTATTTTTATTTTTTTTGGTTTGAAGAAGGAAAAGGTGAAGTTGGAAGCTGAGAGAAGAATGGCATGGGAAAGAGAGTGGAAGGAAGGAGATAGGAAAGTGAGGGTAATATTTAGTTGGTAGCCTTAAGCTATCCGTAATTCAACGAAAACAAGTTACGAAATTATACCCGTAAAACTTGTGCACTCAAATATAATAATACACGAAAAATTTATACGCACCTTAAAATCAAGGACGTTTCAATTCAACTAAATACGAAGGAGTGTCAGGTGGATAAGGAAATGCAGCCAAATAGTTTATTTTGACTGTGCACACCAAGCAGTTGTACTGGATTTCAGTACCTTGTTTGGCTTATGTAGTGGTCTTGTTAATCATGCAAGTCCCAATTAAGTCAATTATCTTAATTTTAGAATTGTTCTGGATCATCTCACCTACCACTAACTCTTGATCTCCATGACCATCAACATGTTCTGGACCTAGACGAACAAACAATAGATAAGAAGTTTTTATAGTAGATTCAAGCTGGAAAAGTTGGGAGATGGTGGGATTTGTTTGGGTAGAGACCAAAGGGTGTTAGGTTAGGCAATGAGCTTCCAAAATTCTCTTATACCCCACCCCCTATTGTCATTTACGCAGACTATCTTATACCATGGTTGCTTAGTGAATGAAAATGTGGATGTCGATGATCTTTACTAATTTTATCCGCCTTAGTCTAAATTTTGATATGGTAAATGCCCTTATGGTAGAAACAGTCAACAAGAAAGAACATTAATAATCACCGCTATTTTTTTTTTAATTACCTGAAAACCTTGAACATTCATATAATTAAACAAGATAGGAAGGAAGAAACAACTTATATTATTAGAGTGGAGGGGGTGCTGAGTTAATTTATCAAAAATCTGAAGTTTCATCAACTTTTTGTTCATGTACACATTGCTAAATTTACAATTCACCTCTTGATTCTGAGCTAAGGAATAAAGATTTCCTTTTGGGAAGTCACTGACCTCAAGTGATTTGAAATAAATGAACAGTATTGTTTTTCTTTTTTAATCATATCCTTTGAGATTTAATAGAAAACAGAAAATTATAGCACGACATCACCTTAATGATTTTCCACATAATAGTTGCCATAAATAACACTAAAATCTAAAAGCTATGACCAAAGAAGTTAGCATTTGCAGCAGAATCCCCTTCACCGAGTTAGAAAGGAATTGGACTGGTGCAAATCAGGTCATCACCTTAATGATTTTCACACATGAATTATCTTTTGAACGCATGGGCAGTTGTCAGTATCCTTTTTTATGTCCCAAGTATGATAGGGTGTTTCCTTTTTGGAGTTTTTACAAATTTGTATTTCATGCTATTCAGTTTTTGTATTTATTACTTATATTAAATGTATGAACTTTATTGCTTTGTAGTATGTGCTCGAGGAAATGAATGTGAGATCTGTTACTGCTTGCAATGATCCTCTCAAATATGCTTCGCTGCGTGCAGAGCCTGATTTCAGGTATCAAAATTATTTGTAGCAAGAACATTATTTCTTAGATATTTGAGGTGATATATGACATCTAAATATTGCTTCTTGTAGTACACTGGGAAAAAGACTTGGTAAATCAATGGGTATAGTTGCCCGGGAAGTCAAGGCGATGACACAAGAACAAATTCTTGCATTTGAAAAATCTGGAGAAGTTACAATTGCTTCACATTGTCTCAAGTTGAGTGATATCAAGGTGTGCACAACTACTGTAATTTCTTTATCTTCTGTTGCATGTGAGTGGTTACGCGCACGAGCAAATATATAATTGCCACTAATTAATATTAACATCATAGTATGTGTCCATGTTTGATTCTTTAATTGCTGAATTTTCCTACGTCTTCCCTTTTGGAGAAAACTCCTTGATATGGCTCGTTACCCATAATTCCAATGCAGAGAGATTGGTGCTGTATAAATGATTTGACAATGTTAAGGAAATGCATAGAATTGTTCAGGAGTGATGGTACATTGAGAATGTCTATGTTTACGATGCAACCAGATAGTCTTTATATGTGGACTTTCAAGCATACACCATTCCCTTTTATGTTCTAATGTGCTGAATAACCATATTTATCTGTTTTTATCTGGCAGCTTATGGCTATTGCTTAAGCAAGGCCTGATTGAAAGTATTATCTTACTATCTTAATTGCAATTATGGAGAATTCATTCTTGAGGATCCTCAAGTTGGAAAATAAATTTCTCTGTTGTCTGTTAAATATATAAACACCGATGGATAAAATGCGAGCTCTCTGGTAACTTGAATACTTGGGCAGAATGTTGAGTCAATGCATAGGTATATAGAGCTTCTTGACATGATCTGGAGAATTTGTGTTTTGTGTACGAGGAATCAAGAAGAGATAGGAAGAAAAGGAGAACTTTGCTTTCTCATTATTGAAACTGAATTTCTTGTTCTTACATGACTGCATGTACAGAGTATTTATAGCATTTACAAGATGCATTCCTAGCCACTCAATTATGTAACAGAAATGATTCTGTTTTGTTGACACGTGTACACTAAGGTGTCTTATTACCCCCCCGCAAGCTGGAGCTTCCTAAAGACATGCCCAGCTTGGATAGAAGATCTCGAAGATGATGTGAAGGTAGAACTTTGGTAAGAACGTCTGCTAGTTGATTGTGTGTAGGCAGGAATGATAGCTGAAGGAGTCCTTCAAGTACCTTCTCTCTTGTGAAATGGCAGTCTATTTCTATGTGTTTTGTCCGTTCATGGAACACATGATTTCTGGCAATATGAAGTGCAGACTTGTTATCACAATGCAGAAGAACTGGAGTGAGAGATGATAGACCCAGCTCATGTAGAAATCCAACCAACCAAGTGACTTCAGATGCTGCATGGGACATAGCTCTATACTCAGCTTCTGAAGAACTTCTGGAGACAGTGGCTTGCTTCTTTGATCTCCAGCAAATTGGATTAGGACCAAAGAGTAGAATATATCCTGTAACAGATCTTCTTGTAATAGGACAAGAGGCCCAATCAGAATCTGTAAAGGCTTGTAAAGTAAGATCTGTGCCTGGTCTAAAATGTAAACCATAGGCTAATGTTCCTTTCAAGTATCTAAGAACATGTATTAAGGCCTGGTAATGAGACTCCCTTGGTGTTTGCAAAAACTGACTAAGCAATTGAACCACAAATGATAAGTCTGGTCTTGTGTTTGTCAAATAGTTTAGTTTACCAACTAAAATTCGATATAGAGCTGGGTTTGAATAAACTGGATCAGATGCTTCCTCGTGTAATTTGAAATTGAGAGGAAGGGGAGTAGCATAGGGAGAATGATGAGCAGGAATAGCTTCATGAACGATATCCTGAGCAAATTTTCTTTGTGATAATATCATACCAGATTCCAAGTATGCAGCTTCCATTCCCAGAAAATAGTTGAGCCTCCCTAGATCTTTGATGCTGAAGAGAGAATGCAATGAAGCCTTGAGATGATCAATAGTGCTTGTATTTGAGCCTGTGACTAGAATATCGTCCACATATACAGCGACCACAGTCACATCAGATCCAACATGCTGCAAGAACAAAGAAGGATCAAATTTGGATTGAACATAGCCCAAGTGCTTAAGAGAAGAAGCCAGCTTATGAAACCATTGCCTAGAAGCCTGTTTTAGGCCATATAGAGATTTCCTCAATCGACAGACATTGTGATTAGGATTAGCAATCCCCTCTGGCATCAACATATAAACTTCCTCATTTAAGTCCCCATGGAGAAAGGCATTATTCACATCTAGTTGAAATATCTCCCATTGTTTGGAAATGGCTAAAGAAATGATGGTTCTAATGGTGGTCATTTTAACCACAGGTGAGAAGGTCTCATCAAAGTCAATCCCATATTGCTGAGTGTATCCTTTTGCAACCAACCTAGCCTTGAATCGTTCTAAAGATCCATCAGATTTGAGTTTCACCTTGAAAACCCATTTACAACCAATAGCAACCTTTGAGTGAGGTAAGGGAACTTCTTCCCAAGTAGAATTATTCCTAAGGGCCGTGAGTTCCTTATCCATAGCTTCAATCCATCTAGGATCTTTAGAAGCTTGTCTATAGGTTTTGGGTTCAAAGTAAACATTAGTGGCTTGAATAGAGTGACAAGCAGATGCAATGGCAAGGCAAGAGGTGAATCCTTTAGACAAAGGGAATTGAGAAATAGGTATTGTTGAGGAGCATATGTAAGAGTCCAGATATCCTGGTATTTTGGTTACTCTTGTAGACTTCCTTAAAGGAATAATACTTGGAGGAGAGGATGTAACATGGGCAGGAATAGATGATTCTGAAGGACTTATCTGAGTACCAAAATCTGTAGATTGAGAAGAACTCATCTGAGTAGCAAAATCTATAGATTGAGAAGGACTCATCTGAGTAGCAAAATCTATAGATTGAGAAGAGGGAGCTACTGATTGAGGTTCATCATCAGTAAAAACATCAGAAAATATGACAGGCATAGGATGAGTATCCAGAGAAGGAGCAATAGATTGCTTAGCAAATGGAAAAACATCTTCATAGAAATGCACATTTCTGGAGATAGACACTTTGAATGTCTTCAGATTCAGGACTTTGTATCCTTTGGTGTTAGAAGGATATCCAAGAAATAAACTTGGTTCACTTCTAGGAGAGAACTTATCTCTTGTGCTCACTAAAGTACTGACAAAACACAAACAGCCAAAAGGCTTAAGATCATTGTAGTTAGGAGCAGTGTGATGTAGCATATCATATGGTGTTTTATACTGAATAGAAGACAATGGGAACCTGTTGATCAAATAGGTAGCATGGAGAAGACATTCACCCCAATACTGAATAGGAATTTTGGACTGAAAGAATAATGCTCGAGATGTTTCAAGGAGGTGCTTATGCTTCCTTTCCACCACCCCATTTTGTTGTGGAGTCTCAACACAACTAGTCTGATGTTGGATTCCTTTTGAAGAATAAAATTGATTTGCCTCATTGCTGCAGAATTCCCCACCATTATCTGTCCTGATAACCTTAACAGTACTCTCAAATTGCCTTTCAACAAATATAACAAAGGCATGAAGTAAAGAGAATGCATTACTCTTATATGACATCAAATGTGTCCATGTGGTTCTAGTAAAGTCATCCACCACAGTAAGAAAATATTTGTAGCCATTGTAGGTACTATTCTTATAAGGTCCTCAAATATCTACATGAATCATTTGAAATGGCAAAGTAGATTTAATACTACTTATAGGAAAGGCAGATTGATGTTGTCTTGCTAATGGACAAACATCACATACATGGTCATGAATATTTCCTTTTATTTTCAAGAAAGGAAAATGATGCATTTGACTAAAGGGAACATGTCCTAGTCTTTGGTGCCACAATTTCAATGAAACACTGCAAGCTGTAATATCACCAGATATAGTGTTGTTTGTAAGATGCTGATTCTTAACACCATGCTCAGCAACATATAAGCCATCTCTCAGTTCACCAAGTACCCTTGAACTGTTCATCAAATGGTCCTGGAGAAGCAAACATTTATCTGGAGTGAAAAGTACTAATTGCCTCAAATCTGTTGTTAACTTGGATATAGAGAGTAGATTGAATGTGAAAGCTGGTACATGAAGAACTCCATGTAATATAATATCAGATTGCAATTTGACTGAACCAATATGTCTGATTTCTGCCTGACTACCATCTGGCATGGTAATAAAGCTCTGTGTTGAAACTGGAGTATAGTTCTCAAATAAGTTCAAACAAGGACTTATATGATGGGTTGCTCCACTGTCAATAACCCAACTATCTCTTGAAACTGAAGAGGAAAGACAAAGATATATACCTGCCATCATTGCAGATTTTTGACTTTCTGCATCCATATGCTGCTTGCTGAATAAGGCAATAAGTTTGTTGTACTCTGCTCGAGTAAGTGTCATCTGATCTCCTTGCACTTTGTGATCAGTTTGTTTCCTATCTTCATCATTCTCTGCTGAATTGACCCTTGGTTGCCTTTCTTGCTTTTCTTTATCTGGCCTTTGATTTGGATATCCATGTATTCTGTAGCACCTTTTTATAGAATGTCCTGTGACTTGACAATGGTCACAGAAGTATCTGCTTCTTGAATTCGAGTTTGAATTCCCTGAGTTTGAATTTCCACTTTGAATGCCTCTATAGCCTCCATTCTGATTCCCTCGGTTTGAATTTTCAGTCTGATATCCTCCAGTTTGATTCCCATTCTGATTTCTATTAGAGTTTCCATTCTGATTACCATTCTGATTCCTTCCTGCATTGTTTCTTTGATATGAGTTCAAAGCTACAGAATCTCCTCCAATATTGGCATTAACACGCAACTCTCTTTGCTGTTCTTCTTGATATATCAACTGATAGACTTCTCCAATGGAAGGCAAAGGTTTCATCATGAGAATGTTCCCTCTCACCATGGTGTAAGGTTCATTAAGTCCAACAAGAAATTGGATTATCTGCTGGTTCAGAATCATCTGTGGTACTGTTCCTTCCACTCCGCAAGTTTTGCATGTAGGAATTTCAACAAACAGTAGATATTCATCCCATAATCTTTTGAATTTTGTGAAATATGCAGTGATAGAAAGATTTCCTTGAGAAACATTGAACAATTCCTTTTGCACTTGGAAAAGACGTGTACAGTTAGGTTGTCCAAACCTCATTTTCAAGTCATTCCAGAGATCAAAAGCATTTTGATGGTATAACAATGTCTCAGATATCTCAGGCGAAACAGCATGAATTAACCAAGAAATCACCATACTATTGCAGCGCTCCCACAATTCATATCTAGGTGAATTCTCATCAGGTTTCTGGCATTTTCCATTAATAAACCTAATCTTGTTCTTTGCATTTAACGAAATCTCAACTGAACGTTTCCACTGATAATAGTTCTTATCATTAAGTTTCTGAGTAGAAATTCTCAGATCAGGATGATCTGAGTGATGTAAGTACAATACATCGTTCGAATCTACCTGGAAAGAATCCATCTCTTCATTTCTTGTCTTCTTCCTGGCATTCGATTGCTCTTCTTCCATTTGCTGTCGACCAACTTCTGAAACGGTTCTTCCCTTTGGTGTTTGACTCATGGCGAAAATAGAGTCAAACTTTACAGATCAGAAATCTGATCTAATCAATTGCAAAAAAAATGACATAGCTCTGATACCATGACATGATCTGGAGAATTTGTGTTTTGTGTACGAGGAATCAAGAAGAGATAGGAAGAAAAGGAGAACTTTGCTTTCTCATTATTGAAACTGAATTTCTTGTTCTTACGTGACTGCATGTACAGAGTATTTATAGCATTTACAAGATGCATTCCTAGCCACTCAATTATGTAACAGAAATGATTCTGTTTTGTTGACACGTGTACACTAAGGTGTCTTATTACTTCTATTGTCTGATTATGGCTACTTGACGATATTCTATCTTCTATATGATGCTTCCTTCTACATACACATGTTTTCCCTCTATATGCTGCGAGCATAATTGAAGATTGTCCATTCCATGTTCCTGTAGATAACTGTTGGAGATAATAAAGTCCCACATCGAAAGATGGGGACACTCCGAGCCTAGTATATAAGGTCGGTGAGCTACTCCTCCTATTGCCAATTGGTTTTAGGATGGAACCTCGCCGAGTTTATGTGCTGGCTTGGGCCTAATGCGCATGTGCGCTCGTATGCACACGACCCCCGCTCAACCGGTCCGTAATTAGTTGTAGCTAAAGTTGGTTAAGCCTTAGTATGTTCTTTTATGATATATCATGGACCATTATTGTTTTACACCCTTATCAGTTTCAGTATGATAATGAAAACCAAAAATCTTATTGAAAATCCTTTTGGAAACACCATATTGATAACCTAACTTTGTTACAAATTTTTTTTGAAAATGTAAACCAAGGTCCATAACTGTACTATTAAGAGGGAGTTACCCACTAGGTTCGCCTTAGGCCCATTTTTCAAGAGAAAATAGGAAGGCAATTTGATTAAACGAAAAGGTCATCAGTTTTTCAGTTTGTTTTATAGGTACTTTTTGAAACTATTGTAATCCTTGAATCTGTGGTGTGTTGTGTTGGAGTGATCTATGGTAAGTCTCATCTGAAATTTTGTTGCGTTTTGATTTCTTTTCGTGCGTTACACCTACTAGCCTTTACTTTCAGGTTCTTAAGGAATTTTCGCATCCTAAAGACATGTCAGGAGAAGAGATTGATGCTAAAGGAGATGGTAAATTACCTCCAGAAAATTTACTTTTGATACATCAATTATTTTTCACAATTAGGGGTGCCTGACCCTGTTCATGTATACAGGTGATGTTCTTGTTGTGCTGGACTTGCGCCGTGATGATGCATTGTTTGAGGCTGGAATTGCTCGTGAGGTAAATTGAATTCAGTTTAGCTGTTTCTTCTTTTACGCGTGTTGCAGCTTGGACAGATTTTTTTTATCAGCTTCTGATTTTTCCCTCTTCTGCATCATCGTGTAACTCTATTGTGTATTTTTTTTCTCCATCTAAGAATCTTATGTGACAATGCTCCCTTTTGTAAAAGGGGCTTCCCTCATGCTTTGGGTATTAAAGGGTATGGATGTGATAGAAACTACAGCTACTAAGGATTGTTTCTTTTTTTTTTTTAACAGAACTACAAATCTGTTCTAGTCTGTTTTAGTCCGAAGACGTTGCTTGATCTATAAAATAGGTTATCTTAGCTTGGAGACATGGAGATGGTTCATTTAACGAGCTTTCATGGGTTTAAATTCACAAGACTTGGGGCCATTGCTCTCCGCTCTTGGTGTGATTGTATGTTCTTATTTGGTGTTTCAAAAGAGGACAGCTGATGTTCTGACGATGCATATCTTCTTACCCTATTTACTACTAATATACTATCTCATAGAAAATGAGCAAGTTATTGTGTTTTAGTTGTTAAATCTTCTCCTAAAACAGGGGGAGGACAAATAAGCCCATCTGTTTCATGATTATCCGTGCACTGTGAAAGACAGATGTTAAATGACCTGACTGTTTGAACATCATTTACCAGAGAAAGCTCTGTCTATGTTTATCTTTTTTTTCATTATATAAAAACAACTTTTAACTGTTCTGCTCCTGTTCACTTACTGAAGGTTGTCAATAGGATCCAAAAGTTGCGGAAAAAATCTGGCCTTGAGCCCACTGATGTTGTAGAGGTGTACTTCAAACCAGCAGAACAAGATGCATCAACCTTGCAACAGGTTTTGAATTCACAGGTTAGATTTGTGGGCTTGATTCATTTGTTTCTGTGTTGAATAATGAACCTGCTTGGATCTATTTTGTCACTCCTAGACTCCAGTCCTGTAAAAGTTGCAAAGTTCTACATACAGTTAAACAGGCATCTAGGTGCAAAATATCTAGAAATTTATATTGATCTTAAAGAACAAAGAAATTAAATTTGAACCAACGCAAATGCATACTCACTTTTAAGATTTTTTTAGTTTTATTTCTTATGCGATTTGATGTATTTTCTGTGTTTACTTTCTAAGAAGGTACACTCGACTATGCAGTGCATTTTTGTTCATAATCTGCAATAATTGTATACATGACCTCTGGATTTTTGCTTTTACTTCTACATAATTTTAATTTTAGATGGTGTTGGAGGTAAATATTTTATGGTTGTAGAGGCTGACATGATATCAATATTCCTTTGCAGGAATCTTATGCAAGGGCAGCAATTGGCTCTCCCTTACTGCCATATGAAATGCTTCCCAATCATGCTGTAAGTTTCTATGATTAGCTTATCTATTATGCAGCTCTATCTATAGTTTCTGTGTTATACTGGTCCCTGGTAGTATATTTTTTCCCCCAACCTTTGAGTGACCTTTTTTAAGGTACAAAATAGAAAGTATATATGGAGCAATTGGCTCTCCCTTTGAGCGAAATTTCCAATGGATTGTGAATTCTCTTACATAAACATGCTGTAAAGTTTGTTCATGCTTTCTTTGTCGCATAGCTAGATGGAAGCTTGCTCATTGTTTCTCTTGTTAATTGATCTGGTTCAGAATGATTATCATCATATAATTTTGATCATCGATTATCATTATGTACTAATATTGTGTAAAGTGTAAATAAATTCTTTAGTGTATATGGAGATAAAATCTCTCTATTTCTATCATCTTCCTTCTAGCCTGTTTTGCAGTTTTTAGTTTATTTGTTTTTCGTCATCTGTAACTATTTTTTCCTTGTTGAACCACAGTCTATTCTTCGTGAAGAAACTTTTCATGGGGTTCACTCCGATATGTCGTTCTCTATCATTCTTTCAAGGACAACAATGGTTATCAATTCCAATGCTCTCCTCCAATTGTTTCAAGGTTTGAATTCGATACTTCCCAGCCCCAAATTGCGCATTCTTGGTCCAATATTTTGTTTTACTTGAAAACTTTAGACGTAATGGTGTGATCATATATGGCTGCAGGTAACCAGAATTTCGTCCACGGTCTAGAGGCTTACCTTCGGAGCAGAGATTTTAACAAACTGAAGTCTGAGTTTCAGACTGGAGATGGCAAGGTATAATCTAACTCTCAGAAATATGTTAATTTTTTTTCTTTTCCCACTTCTCTTGTTTTTAACCAACATTATGGTTGGACGCATGCGAGTCTTCGATCTTTAGTGTTGGAACTATTTTTGTCCTTTCCTTGAAAAAGAAGTAAATAAAAGGTATATATAACCATATCCATCAACATAGTTTTCAAAATTCAGAGTTGGGTTCAAGTGAGGAGCTCTCTTATTCATAAAATGTGTGAAGCACAAAAAGTGCACACAAATGTATAACTTCGTGCTCTCATTTTGTTTTCACACATTGTGCAGTTCTCAGAATAGAAAAAAAATAGTTGATTTTAAAGTATTCTCATATGCACTTTATTTTGTATGGATATGGAAGGGAGTTCATAGAACCTCTATAAACTCAATGGCATAAAAAACAGACTTAACTAGAAGAGTTCATTCAAATGAAATGAGTAATTAGCGGGAAGCCTAAGTTTGTCTGGAATTGAATAATTGAATTTTGTTGCAGATTTTAGTTGATTGTATCCAAGATCAACCTGCAGTGGAACTGGTGCTCGGTAGAGATGTGTTCTTAACCGTTGGGGAATACTACTTAAGCACCAAGAACGGAAAGCATGAAAATGGGTCTCTCTTCTGATCTAAACCTATATTAACACCCTTATGATTCTTGCTTTGTTTGATATTGGAACATGAACCTCTAAATGTGCAATGCGCCTTCATGTTATAGCTACCTTTTTATTAAGCATGTCCACGGGTCCGACCCGCCGGGTCAAGGGTCCGGGAAGGGTGACCCGGACCCGTATAAATGGCCGACCCGCCGGGTCACGGGTCAGACCCGCCGGGTCACGGGTCAGACCCGCCGGGTCGGTCCTTTTAATTTAAAATCCATTTTTAAAAAAAAATAAAATAAAAAAAGATGACCCGCCAGTCGACCCTTTTAGGCACTAGGTTATATTTTTTTTTAATTTTTTTTTTTCAAAATTGAGGTTTGGCGGGTCGACCCGCTGGGTCACGGGTAAGGATCACCTCGACCCTTACCCGTACCCGTAACCCGCCGGGTCACTGACCCGCCGGGTCAAAACCCGCCGGGTGACCCGTGACCTTCGACCCGTGGACATGCTTACTTTTTATTGTACATAATCATAATTCATAAGGTATAGGTACATGCTTTCTCATCTCTGAATTTCACGTCCGTTGGAGCTTTAGCATTATAAGTGATCATGCATTATGGTCTTATGAGCCTTTATTTGCTAAATTGCATTGCTAATTAAGAGGTGATTGTCAATTGGTGATGAACAATTCATAAATATAGTATGTTATGATCAACTAGTATTATGTAGATCAACTAAAATATATCCAAACAATCAGTATGTGTATTCCGTTGGAAATTGTCTAATTAATTAGGTGTGACGATCCATGTTTGAGGGTTCGTATTAGTTATATACTTGAATAGACTACCCCTACGACAAATATTATCTTAAAATTATGACTTTTTGTTTTTGTTGAAGGATGTCATTAAAGCATGCAACTTTATAGATTTTGGATTATCACAAAATATAAAAGTTCATCAAAATAGTTAATCACCTAATCAGGATTCAATTTAGGCGCGGAGTAAGGATGGTAATGGGGCGGATAATCCGTAAGGATGGTATTGAGGCGGATAATCCCTATTCTCCATGGAGATTCCCCGATACGAGGATAGGGGTTATAAACGGGGATGCAGGTGGCGACATGATTCCCTGTTCCGTCTCTCACCCCTTCTCCGTCCCTTCCGGATTTTCCCGTGGAGATACCCTCATGTGGATCCTCGGCTTTCCCCGTGATGGTTCCCATCGAAGTTCGCCGTCTTAGAATCCTTTTTTCTTTTAAATATTTTTTGAGAAGATTATGCTACTAGGCTAACTTATTTTTTTTAATATAAATAAGACCCCTAGTATTTATTATTTTTTTTTAAAAAATAAATTAAGCTATTTATTAGGCAGTTATTATTTAAATGGAAGTTATTTTATGGTAAAATATATTTATTAAGCACAAAAATAGGAGCCAATTAAAGATGGTAACCGACAACAAATTCCATTAGTAAATATCCCTAAATTCTCGCTTTTTAATTGGAACCAAATAAAAAAAAGCGCTCTTTCAGTCGGAAGCTTCTCTCGCCATAGTCAGAGTGTCTAGAGTGTTCGAGTTCTCAGCGACGAAAGCTTCTCTCAACAATATCATTTAATCGTCTATTAATCGTTCGTCTTCCCCAAGTAATAGATACTAATTGCTTTCAAGGATATTCCCAATATCAAATATTCCTATTTTCGCCATTCTTCCTCCTCAACATTCAATGAAAAACCCTAATCACCATTGACCTCAATCAAAAACCAAGGTCGATCTGTAAACTACCCAAACAATTGTTGCAACAGTAGCGATAGATCAAGTGTGTAAAAGAGTGTGCTCCATACGCTCCCAATGATGACGTACACACTTACTTCATCGTCTTCAACCCCGCGCTTCGAGGCTGTAATCTACGCAATTTGCAAGATTCAGTTGAGAATGATGAAGTTCAATCGAGTATTCAACGGTCGTCTTTAACAGGTATAAGTTAAAGACTATTATGTACATATGTTGCTGCAAAAATATTACTAACTAACTATATATGTACCAAATATGTAGTTTGTGTACAGTTTGATAGGGATTTGATGATACACAGACATATTTTGTGTGTACATATAACATGATGTCGAATAGAATATGTACAATTTTGTGTTTGCATGTACATATGTTTGTAGTCTTTGGTGATTATGTACATATTTTGTTGCGAAAAAGTTATTGACTAACTATATATGTACATATGTTTGTAGTCTTTGCGATTATATACATATGTTGCTGCGGAAATCTTACCAGGACTGATTCAATATTGTCGCCATGGATGAATGCAAGTTGGAAAGGACGAATATTCCGCAAAATATTTTGATTTCTTAATAAATGGAGATATTTTGATTTCCTTAATAAATGGAGAGAGAAATATATTTACTTTCCCGTTTTGTAACAATTAGTTGCTTAATAAATGGAGAGAGAAATATATTTTGAGTTTTTTAATATCCTCTTTTTATTTTAATAAATCTTTTTATATAATCTGGAGGGGCATATTTTGTACACATTTTTAACTTGGGGCCTTTTGTATGCTCATGGTTACAAAACATACCTACTTCCCCATTTTACCCTTATTTTTTTCCTATAATTGTATAATATGTACAACTAATTATTTTGGTCTTTATATAAATGAAAAATAAATTAGAATATAATATATGTTATTTATAATTGTATAACTAACAATTTTGACAACTTATATAGAACCTATATCTTGCAAGTTATATTATAGTATACAACTTGTAAGACATAGTTTCTATAAAAGTTGTCAAAATTGCTAGTCATAAAATTGTTAGTTTTTGTATAAAGTTGTTAGTTATAAAATTAGTAGATGTGATGAATTTATTTTGTATTATAAATTTAACTGTTACTTTGTATTGTAGCTTTTGATTGCAAATAGCATTATCCTGGAGTTTTTTATCTTTGATTTTTTTTGACGAAACATTATACCGGGCCGGGGACAATTTTGATTCCCCGAACGGGGGTAGAGATGGGGATGGGGAGTATAAAACTAAACGGGGATGGGGATGGGAAGGGTGCGCCCCAACTCCGCCCGTTGGCATCCCTAGCACGAAGGGCTTTCTCTAGTATGGACTTGTGGAACACTGATCTTTTTACACGTGACCATTTTATTTTAGTTGTGATATATTAGTACCTCTCTCAAATGAATTGATATCATTGGCACAACCAATCCGATCCGGCCGAAAAATCTGTTGATCCGATCCGAAAAATCCGATATTTTGGTACCCGTTTTGATCCGATCCATTACGAGAGATTTTCCAAGTTCACCTGATTAGATATAGATTGGGGTTTTAAGCATCATCATATCCGCGGATACCCTGATAAAAACGGATGTCCTCGGATACCCAAAAACAAATATCCACATATATCCAGATAATCCCGGATCACTGAATACTCACGGACTATCTGATATCCAGATAGTCCTGGATCGCCGGATAGCTCCGAAACACCGGATAGTCCCGAATCACTATATATTCCCGGATATCCAACTATTGAAAAAACTTTTATTATAATACTATATGAACAAATCATAATAATCTTTTATTATAAGTCGATTTGATTTAAAGATATAGATCTTTATAAATCTGATTATAAGGTAGTATCAATTGCAATATTTTATTGTGACTTGATCTCATTTAAATGAAAAAAATATTCATAATAATCTTTTATTATAAGTTGATTTCGTTTTAAGATATAGATTTTTATAAATATGACTATAAGTTGGTCTCAATAACAATATTTTATTGTAAGTATTTTTTAAAAAGAACAAATGCTCATAATAATTTTTTTTATAATAAGTTTGTCATATTTTAAGATTTTTTTTTATAAATATGATTATGTCTTTGTTTGCAACTTATACATGTACAAGTTGATCTCCATAATAACCTTTTATTATAAGTGGAGATCATTTAAATGAACAAGTGTTCACAATAAACTTTTATTGTAGGTTGATCTCATTTTAAGATATAGATTTTTTTTTATAAATGTGATTATAAGTTGGTCTCGTTTAAATGAACAAATATTTATAATAATCTTTTATTATAAGTTGATCTCATTTTAAGATATAGATTTTTATTAATATTATTATAAGTTGGTCTCGATAAATTTTTTTTATTATAAGTTGATCTTATTTAAATAAAAAAATGTTTATAATAATCTTTTATTATAAGTTGATCTCATTTTAAGATATAAATTTTTATAAATATGATTTTAAGTTGATATCAATTACAATCTTTTATTATAAGCCGATCTTCTTTAAATAAACAAATATTCACAATATTCTTTTATTGTAAGTTGACCTTATTTTAAGATATATATTTTTATAAATATGATTATAAGTTGATCTTGATGATAATATTTTTTGGGCTAATTTGGTTAATAGCCCTTTTTGAGTTTTTGATTTAGTAATTAGACTATTTGGTTTTTTAATTAAGTATACCCCACCCTCTTTTTTTTTTACTATCCAATCCTAAACAAACACACGCCGTCTTTCTCTTCTCTCAATCTCTCAGCTTCTTGTCAAGACCTCGCAGGATGTTCGACTCCGGTTGTTGGCGGACGGCGAGGCTTTCGACTTCTCCTTCCAGTCCAGCCTTTTCTTCAAAACCCTTACGATCTAGATCCAGATCTGGATCTCAATCTAGATGCGGCTTTGGACAGCTCGCGTTCATTTGTGAAAATAGAAGGCGCTGAGTGAGATCTTCTGATGAGTCTTCTTTTCTCTGTCAAATTTGCAAGAAGGTTCTTTAGGATCTCACATTATCCTAACCCTAGCCTGACAACAAGTTCACTGGACCTTACAACATGACATTGGCAGATATAAAACAAATACATAAAAATTGTATAAATTATACATCAAAAGGTATACAAGATCATAGCCGAGTATAAAACATAATCCTCACACAGTAGGTATACAAAACATCACCCTCACACAGGAGGTATATATATATATATATATATATATATATATATATATATATATATATATATATAGCATCCCCAAAACCATAACCACCTAATGTACGAGAGTCCTTGGCCTGTCACTCTGCCGGATCACTCTGTAGCTCTCCTATTTTGTAAAGCATCTACAACACGGTAAGAAATTGTTAGCTATCCATACATATATAAGGTAATGCATAAGCACAAACACGGGTCATGAAAGATAAATACATAATCATGTTGTCACACATTTACCCATTTTATTATCTTTATATAATAGTCATTCACTCAAATTGTATATATATATATATAGATATATGAAACTATGTAGCATGAGGACCGTATCATCCTCACCTCTAGGCCTACTATCCATCTGGAAATAATGTCGGTCACACAACCCGTGTACCCTATGGGAGTGGATTACACCTTTCCTGTATACTAGGTGGGCTGACACCAGAGAACCTCCCAACTCCTTACAAGATGAAAGGGAAAGGTTATCACTACCACGCAATGGGGCTATCGGTAAAACATAGGTCGGTATAATCGATATCACATGCTATCATATCAAGCATATAACACACATACCACTCATGCAAACACCCAATATAAGGATGGTAGCTAGGTAAGTCCTATGGACATACCTAGCTACCATCCTTATATTGGGTGTTTACCTAGCTACCATCCTTATAAGGATGGGCCGGCCCTAGGTGGCGCAACGGAGGCGTTTGGCCGGCGCTGGGGTGGCCTGGCTGGGCGCTGGGGCGGCTGGTGTGCACAATGCACACTTCAGCTCCTCTTTCACTCACCTTCTTTAGCCAACAACCCCATACATACATATACATACATATATACATCAAATAAAGCCTAAGAAGGCTGCCACAAGATTAAATCTTGTGGAACCTACGCTAGAAAGAAGGAAGAGAAGAAAATAAGAAAGAAAGAAGGAAGGAAGAAGAAAGAGAGCAAGAACTCACCAAGTTGAACCTAACAGAGGGAGACTCCTGACCACAACCTCAAGGCTGGCTTATCAAAGGCACAACAACATCATACACCATCATCCTCATCATCCAAGCATCAAACTCTCATCAAAACTCTTTCAAGATCAAGGCAAAACAAGAAGGATATTCAAAGGAGGAGAATAAGTGAAGAAGAACTTAAGGGTGAGATGATGGAGCTGGAAGACATGAGAAACCCTCCACATGAAACAAGGAAGAAGCTTATATAGGAAGCCATCTAAAAGAACGGGTCAATGTCAATAAAGCCGGTTGCAGCGTACCCTAAACCGTAGGGGCGGGTCATGTTGGCCGCAGGGGCGGGTCATGCTGACCGCAGGGGCGGGTCATGCTGGCCGCAGGGGCGGATCAGATGGCCGCAGGGGCGGCTAGCCTTGGCTGCAGGGGCGGTTCAGGCCATATCCTGCACAACTCAACACTTTGTCAGCACCTCAAGACTAAGTCTCTTACATCTCACCCCTCTAAAAACAAGTTTCATCCCGAAACTTGCAAAATCCCCAATCCTCTCGGATCCATAAGCCGAGGTATAACTCTCTCTATCGGAGGTATCACATCTCCGTTCAAAGAGGTCACGACCTATAACAATCTATAACCTTAAATACAAGCATGGAGGAATCATCAACTCCAGAAATCAGGATCATAACGCTATCCCAAAGGTATAGAGGAATCACATCTCTTTCCATACTCATATCACAGGGCGTAGAGGAAGCACATCTCTTGCCAAATCATACTCATATACAAAACCTGGAGGAAGAACATCTCCAGCAAGACTATGTCCATCAAATAGCATGGAGGTATAACCATCTCCAGCTAGATCCCAATCGCACTCAGATAGCATGGAGGAAAGAATCATCTCCAACTATAATCATGAATCGCGCTAACACATCAAGATCTAATAAGATTATATATCACATCATGGCTAGCACAAAAATAAATACATTAAGGCATTAAGCACATAATCACAGACTCACCAAGATAGCACTAAGATCTACTCGTCGACCTTAGGTGCATCTATCTCAGCATAAAACTCTGGATAGTTCCTCTAGATACTATCCTCAGTCTCCCATGTAGCCTCCTCAGGTCCTCGTCTCGACCACTGTATCCTCAACATGGGAATGTCCTTCAAATGCAAGCGTCTCACACCTCACTCTAGGACTGCAATCAGATGCTCAACAAAGGTGTGATCCGGTTCAACCACCAAATCATCATAACTCATAATGTGTCTCGGGTCTGGTATATACTCCCTCAGTTGAGACAGGTGAAATACAAGATGAACACCCTCTAATCTCGGAGGCAAAGCTAATTTGTAGGCTGCCATCCCAACTCTATCCAGTATCTCGAAGGACCGACATATCGGGGACTCAACTTCCCCTTTATGCCAAAACTTCTGACGCCTCGCATCGGAGATACTATGAGCCAGAGATGAGCTCCCACTCTGAACTTTAGAGGCCGACGCCTCCTGCCTACATATGACTTCTGGCGACTTTGTGCATCCAACATCCTCTCTCTGATCAGGGCTACTCGAGCCATATCATCCTGAATCTGCTCTGGCGCTATACCACTGATACTACTAGGCTCATCCCAATATAACGGTGTACGGCATCTACGCCCATACAGTGCCTCATATGGAGCCATCCCAATCGATGCATGTCAGCTGTTGTTGTATGAGAACTCAACCAATGAGAGGTAATCTGACCATCCCTGTCCCCAATCCAACACACAAGCTCACAGTATGTCTTCCAGGGTCTAGATGGTCCTCTCTGATTGACCATCTGTCTGAGGATGAAATGTAGTCGTGAAGTGCAAACTCGTCCACAAAAGCAGTATGAATCTGCTGCCAAAATCTCAAGGTAAATCACCCATCTCAATATGAGACGATTGTCCTCGGCACTCTATGGAGTCTCACTATCTGCCTAGTGTACTCCTCAGCCAATTTGCTCACTAGCCACGTCTCTCTGATAGGGATGAAACACGCGGTCTTCGTCAGTTTATCAACAACGACCCATATAGCATCAAAACTCCTACTGAGCTTTAATCTAGTCACAAAATCCATAGAGACGTCCTCCCACTTCCACTGCGGTACTGGCAGTGGATGGAGCTCACCTCCAGGTCTGCAATGCTCTATATTGACATTTTGACAAGTCGCACACTATGCCACAAATCTGGCTACATCGGGCTTCAGCCCTTCCCACCAATATGATCATCTCACATCATGATACATCTTACTTGTACTTGGATGTATTGAGTAAGGTGGACAGTGAGCTTCTTGTAAAATCCTCTGTCTCAACAGGTACACAGACGCAGTCATGGGGTCTCATCACTCCATCTGCTCCTATGGAGAACTGGGATTCCTCACCACGAGACATCATCTCTCTAATCCTCATTAGGTTCGGGCAGGTACCCTGCTTCTGTTGGATCTCACCCAACAGATCAGGTAGAACCTCTAGGGTGTACAACTAGGCATCCTGATCAGGAAATTGGATGTCCATCTCTAGCCAGGATAGATCTCTCTAAAGTTGAGGCTGAACTGTCAGTCTCGCAATCGCCTTCTCTCGAGGCATTTTCTTGCTCAGTGCGTCGGTGGCAACGTTCACCTTCCTTGGATGATACAGAATCTCAAGGTCAAAATCCTTGATCAACTCGAGCCATCGACGCTGGAAGTTATTCAACTCCCGCTGCGTAAAAATGTACTTCAGACTCTTATGGTTTGTGAAGATCTGACATGTAGCACCATACAAGTAATGTCTCCACATCTTCAAAGCATGAACTACCACTGCCAACTCCAGATCGTGAGTCGGGTAGTTCTCCTCATACGTCTTCAACTATCTAGACGCATAAGCAATCACTCTGCCCTTCTGTATCAATACACATCCCAAGCCTAGCTTGGATGCATCACTGTAACCACAAAATCATCAGAACCCTCTCGCTGTTCCAAGATAGGAGCAAAAGTCAAATGCCTCTTCAACTCCTCAAAACTCTAGGCACACTACTCAGACCACACAAATCTGGTAGTCTTCCTCAGTAGGCTCGTAAGTGGTCGGGAAATCACAAAAAATCCCTCCACAAAGCGTCGGTAATAACCGGCTAGGCTAAGAAAGCTACGCACTTCCTTGACGTTCGTCGGTGTCGTCCATGCTGCAACAAAGTCGATCTTCACCGGGTCAACCATGATCCCATCGGAGGAGACAATATGACCTAGGAATGCTACTTCTGACATCAGGAACTCGCACTTAGAGAGCTTGGCATACAACTCTATATCCCGCAGAATTTGTAAAACCGTCCTCAGATGACCGACATGCTCCTCTCTGCTACGAGAGTATACAAAGATATCGTCTATGAAGACCATCACAAACTGATCAAGGAAGTCAATAAAAATATTGTTCATCAACTCCATGAAAACTGCTAGGGCATTCGTAAGCCCAAATGGCATCACTACAAACTCATAGTGTCCATAACGGGTCCGAAATGCCGTTCTGTGTATATCCTGCTCCCTCACCCTCAACTGGTAATATCTTGAACGTAATTTGATCTGGGAGAACACTATCGCTCCCTGAAGCTGATCAAGCAGATCATCAATACGAGATAAAGGATACTTGTTCTTGATGGTCACCATGTTCAGCTCTTTGTAGTCAGTACACAGTCTCAACGATCCGTCCTTCTTCCGCATGAAGAGGACAGGTGCTCCCCACGGGGATATGCTAGGGCGGATGAATCCCTTCTCATCCAACTCCTAGTTGGTTCTTCAGCTCCAACATCTCGACAGACAAGCGCCATACGATATGGGGCCTTCGAGATCGGTCTCGTACCAAGCTCCAACTCGATGTTGAAGTGCACACTCCTTTGAGGCGGCAAACTAGACAGCTCAGCAAACACGTCTGTAACTCACAGACCACTGTAATATCCTCCAATGCTGGACTCTCTTCATCCTTCATGGCATAACACTAGAAGGCATCACAACCCTAAGCTATCAGCCTCGCTGCTCGTACAACACTGATGACAGATCCCGTTTTCCCAAGATCCCAACCTCGGAAGACCTCTATCTGACCCATCTCGGTAGAGACTGTCATAGTCCTCCTACCTACATCTAATACCACACGGTGTCTACGCATTTAATCCATACCTAAAATGACTTCCTCATGCATCAATGGCATGACAAAGAATTCTACAAGCAACACACGAGTCCCTAAACGAAGGGGACAACTACGTATCTCGTGGGTAACTATGACCCTACTACCATCAGGTTACCCTATAATAAAGGGTATCCCCTCTATAGTAGCTAAACCCAGACGCTCAACACATACATCAAAAATAAAGGAATGCGTAGCACCCGTATTAAATAAAACTCTAACAGGTAAACCATGAAGTAGAATGGTACCTATAACAGCCGGTGCAGGTGGCTCCTCTACACTCCTCAGCTCAAAGACTCTACCCTAAGCTCTTCTAGTGTTAGTGGTACTCCCACCACGACCTCTACCTTTACTCGGATCGGGAGCAAATCCCTGAGTAGAAGGACGATATGGGACTCTCTGTTGTCCTTGTGTCTGCTGCTAAGGTGTCCTCTGCCCACCTCCCGCCACACTGGCAGGGGCAGAACCTTGATGTGATGCAACTCCACCTTGCCTACAGAAGGCAACTCTATGACCTGGTCTACCACAAGTGTAGCAAGTCACTAGTGGACTCGTACACTGTGGTCGCACATGTCCAAGATCGCCACAGTTGTAACACTATCGTCCCTTCTCTACAGTCAATGCAGATGAGAGGTAACCCTGACGTCTCTAGCTCCGCCCATAACCAGAAGCTCCACCAACGCCACATGTCTGCCTAGTACGTTGCATCTTCTCAGACCGTCCCGTCTGAGAAGTCCTCCTCTGACTGGCCCGTTCACACTCATAAGCTGAGGCCCGATCCTGGTAATCTATCAAGGACTTACAATGGAATCCCGCCATATAAGAGTGTGTACTCTCCCTCAGTCGACGGGAGAACAGATACACGTGCTGGTCCTCAAAAGGTGCAGCTAGACCCAACAATGCCAACTCTGATTGGAAGTGGCTGTTGGCATCTGCAATCGGCACATCCTCAAAGCATGCCTCCACAAAGTCCTAGAGTTTCTTCCTCCTCAATGAGGTAAGGCAGAAACGCTCCCTAATCATGCTCTTCATCTGGTCATAGCTAGTGGCTCGACCCCGCATGGTCCTCCACCACTGATGAGCTAAGTCACGGAGTAGAGTTTATACTACCTCTATCCGTTTGTCCTCTAGACATCTGATAGACTCTAAAGATGAGTCCACATGTCTAATCCAGACTCCGTCTCTAATCCCACCTTTGCAGAGAAAGGTGGTACACCCAACTGATGAAATGCCTTCAACCAAGTATCTAGTCGAGGCCCTCTATACTCCTCTAGAGCTCTAACAGTCTCAGCAGCACGTGTTGGTATAGCTGGCACCTAAGTGACTCCTTGGGACATCTCAGAAGATCCCTCATGCACTAGTAGATCCGGGGGCCGTCTGCCCGCTCTGGCAGCCTCCTCTACACGCCGGATATAAGCATGAAGCTCTAGTCCCCTCATGGAGACACGATCCGAGTCATTTGACTGGACTCGGTGTGACCGCTGTCTCCCAAATCCACCACTCCTCATCTTTGGGACAACTCTCTTAGCAATCTCCTCATGAACCTCCTCCACCACTGGTGGATCAGCAGCGGGAACTGGTTCTTGTCCTATCATGCCCGAAGGAAGAGGTGGTTTACCTCTACCCCGGCCTACAGCAGAAGCTGCTCTAGTCCGAGCCATCTGCGGGGTATGCAAACCTAACTATAAGGCTATATATATATATATATATATATATATATATGTACATCTTTATACTATTGAGATCCACGACTGAGGTGACGACTTCTCGTACATTCTATTCCAAAACAACAACTTATAAAACCAAAATCTTTTGAACACGTTAGACCCCTTTTGGGTTTTGTTTATTTTATCCATCCGACTTCATTACAGGTAGCAAGTGCCATTGTTGTCAACCTAAGGCTCTGATACCAACTCTGTAATACCACAAATCCGCGGGACTCGGGATGCCACATTGGGCTAGGATCTCACAGTAGATCTTGACCCTAGCCTGACAACAAGTTCACTGGACCTTACAACATGGCACTGACAGATATAAAATAAATACATAAAACTGTATAAACTATACATCTAAAGGTATACAAGATCAGAACCAAGTATAAAACATAATCCTCACACATGAGGTATACAAAACAATACCCTCACGCAGGAGGTATATATATAGCATCCCCAAAACAATAACCACCTAATTTACGAGAGTCCTCGGCCTTTCACTCTTCCGGATCACTCTACAGCTCTCCTATCCAGCAAGGCATCTACAACACGGTATGAAACCGTTAGCTATCCATACATATATAAGGTAATGCATAAGCACAAACATAGGTCATGAAAGATAAACACATAATCATGCTGTCACACATTTACCCATTTTATTATCTTTATATAATAGTCATTCACTCAAATTATATATATATATAGATATATAAAACCATGTGACACGAGAACCATATCATCCTTGCCTCTGGGCTTGCTATCCATCTGGAAGTAGTGTCGGTCACACAATCCGTGTACCCTATAGGAGTGGATTGCGCCTTTCCTTGTATACTAGGTGGCCTGACGCTAGAGAACCTCCCAACTCCTTACAGGATGAAAGGGAAAGATTATCACTGCCACGCAATGAGGCTATTGATAAAACATAAGTCGGTATAATCGACATCATATGCTATCATATCAAGTATATAACAGACACACCACTCATGCAAACACCAAATATAAGGATGATAGCTAGGTAAGTCCTATAAACTTACCTCAACCTCGTACAACCTCAACCGCGATCAACCTCCAATCCTAGAGGGACATTGCCTAATAACAAGGCATAGAGATATATCAATCTCCTATCAATCAAATGGGTCGCATCTAGACCCAATGGATCCATAGGATCATCCTCAACCTAAGCCTCACAACCTACTAATCCTCAAAGCCGTACAAGGCATAACATGATCATAACATCATCATCACTCACTCATCTCTAGCATGATACTACACACTTACAGTAGGAAAGGAAGGAACAAAGCCATCCTTAGGCCAGCCCAAAAGCAAGACACACCTGCAAGGCAAGAACAAGGCAAAGCTGGTGCAGGGGACCGTAGGGGCGGCCCTGGGTGGTGCAGGGCGGCGTCCGGCCGGCACTGGGGCAGCCTGGCTGGGCGCTGGGGCGGCTAGTGTGCAGAATGCACACTTCAGCTCCCCTTTCGCTTCTTCACTCGAACCTCTTCACACCTTCTTTAGCCAGTGATAGCATGTATTATAGTCTATATTTTGGGACTTGTTTAGACATTTTATCTTCAATAATCTGCATGTTTGAATGTATATTGTGTGATTATATTGTCGTTTCATCTACCTTTGCGGGAATCGAGGTCTACACCAAGTTTCGTTGTAATCGTAGGTAAAATGGCACATTTTGGATCGAAATGGAGCTAAGGAGCAAGGAGTCATTGGAGCTACATTTAGGAGCTTAAAAGAGAACTCAGGAAGCAAGAAATTAGCAAAGAAGATTTACTTTGGACCAGATTTAAGAGATTTCACCCTCAGCTGAGATTCACCTCGGTCAGCTACAATACCACCTCGACCGAGGTGATCTAGAGGAGCGCCCCGACCGAGGCGAATACCCTGATGCGGCGAGATATATTTTATTTGGCTGAGATCTTTTATTTTTGGAAGGAGAGATCTTATATTTTTGGGTTGGATTTCTGGAAGGAAGATCATATATTTGGGAGATCTATTTTGGAGATAAGGATATATTTTATTAGGAAATTATCTTTTTAAGATATTATTATCTTTGGAAGATAATTCTCCTATAAAAAGGATTGAATTTTCCACAAATACAGCAACCCGCTACCATCGCAGTACTTGGAGATTGAAGAAGCTGCAGTTAGGAAGGATTTTTAGAAGTGTGAAGGAAGATTGAAGGAAGGAAGTTCATAGCTTTGTGATAGCTTTTGAGGGAATTTGTAAGACTTTCTTAGATTCCCTTTTGTTTGATTGTCTTGTTGGATTTGTGATTCAAGGAACGCTGATTTGTTTGATATTTGAGTAAGTTATTGAAGCCTTGTTCTTAAGGTTTTTGTGTTCAAATATTCATTCTCTTCTCATATCTTTGATTATTGCTTTCATGATGATGAGTGGCTAATTTCTTTGTGCGATTCTAGGGTAATTGGGTGAAAGTTGTGGGAAAAAAAATGATAGAAAAATCTTAATCCCAGTAGGACCCTGAAAGCTCGAGTCTTTAACCTTAACCCTAGAACATCTCGTTCAGTCGATGAACATCTCGGCCGGGGTGGAATTTGACTGACCGAGGTGATTTTTTCTGATCCGTAACTGAGAGTTAAGTGTTAGAGTTTGCCAAATCCTATTCTTATTATACCTTTCCTGGTTCAATGCAAGCTTAGGATGAGACTTATCCGGTGATTCCTTGTTTGTTTACCCAAGATCATGAGTGTAGGTAATAAAGGTTTATCCTTTATTGGGGTTTGAGTGTGCTTTCATTCTATCTTTGTGAGTTAGCCTGAGACTTACCTGGTAAAGGTTGATTCTATTCCCTTAGGTGGAGTGTTCGTTTGAGATTATAATTCCTTTCCTTAGTATCTTGAGACTTACCCGGTAATAGGAGCTTTGGATTGGGATAGTGAGTAGTGAGGCTTACCCGGCGATCCATTCACACTTTAGGAACACCTTCCCTTTGCAAAAACCTCAGCTTTGTCCGCTTATCTTGAGATCTTGAGTTGGAACCACAATTGGATGCTTAAATCCCTAGAATTTGCATATTTCCTTTAATTGACCTTATTATCATCTCTTTGATTGCTTTAATCGCTTTTAGTGGTTATTAGTTGCATAGACTAAGTACTTGCTTAGGTTTCACCTAAGTCCCTGAGATCGACACCCCAGAATTCTTGCTTTTACTGTAATTGATCCGTACACCGCGGGTTCGCATCCTTGTTTAAACATATTTCTTGGAATATAAATTTTAATCTTGCACACACCGTTTGGAGTGAACAAGTTTTTGGCGCCGTTGCCGGGGACTTGGTCTAGACCGAGCCGGTTGCGGTAGTCTTTCGGGGCTATTGCCCCTGTTGCTACTAACCACTCTACTTGAGTGACTTTCGCAGGTTCTTCTTTTTAGGTTTATGCGAAGAACCCGTGCTGGGAAGGAAATCGTCCCTTACGATCCCGAACCAGAAAAGACATACAAACGACGCTTGAAAGAAGCGAAAATGGCCAATTGAGACGATCACAATCTTGAGGCCGAATTGAATGAGACGATGGAATAGCTGCACCTCAATAGGAAAGAACTACAGCGCGAAAGGGAGGAAAATCGCACCAGAGCTGCAGAGATTAAAGCAGATATGGCTGAGTTACGAGCTCAGATTCTGCATCGACCAGACCCTCGACTGAGGCAGGACCCCGATCCAGTTGCCCCGGCCGAGATACTTCCACCTCGGATGCCTGTCCGAGATGTTCTTTCTGCAGGTATTCCACAGACCCTAGGGCAGAGGATGGACCCAAACCAACAAGTGAGATTTAGAGAGGGAGTCTCCGCATCAACATTTGCAAAACTATGAGATTTTGATGGAGACCTTGAGACCTTCAAGGCTGGAAAATAATAATTACAAGTTAAGGCCTTTTTACTTTTCTTTGAAGGACAGGGCGCTTACTTGGTATCAGTCTCTTCCTCCCGGAAAGATCAACACTTGGGAGGAGATGACGACGGAGTTCTTAACAAAATTCTTTCCCCCATCCAAAACTGCTGAAATGAGAGGGAAGTTCAATTCATTCATCATGAAGGACAAGGAGAGTTTGTCCAAGTCATGAGAGAGATTTAAAGATGTTCTTTTGGATTGCCCACATCATGGGATTCCAAAGATAGAGTTGATGGAGATTTACTTCAAGGGATTGGATGGAGCTACCCTATTCAACCTTCAACTACTATCCGCCGGCACATTTATGGACATGCCGATTGACGAAGCTTGGGAGTTCATTGAAAAACAAGCTTTGCACATGGAGAAATACTCCCACCAAGGAGCTGAAACTGGAGTTAAGAGAGTTAATTTCTAGGAGGCTCCGTCAAATGATAACCAACTCATTTCCCTCAAGAACGATGTGAAGCAATTGAAGGATCTTTTGGTTGCTCATACCAAGAAAGAGGAGGGGGGATATCAAGGCTCAAGGAACAAGAACAATGATTCCCGGAACAACAACTACAACAACAATAGAGGCTCCAACAACAACAATTGGAGATCCAACAATCAAAATCCGGGTAACCCTTATTCTAACTCCAATTCGAATAATTCTTCTAATACTTTCTTTTCTTCTTCTTCTTCTACTCCATTGAAGAGTCAGGAGCCTGGATCAAGCTCATCCCAGCCAGCGAAGAAAGATGCAGTGTTGGAGGCCATCTTGATCAAGCTCAATGCTATGGAGATATCCATGACTTTATTTTCGAAGGCACAAAAAGCCTTAGAACAACAATTCTTTAACAAGGCCAATGAAGCGCCAAGAGATCCAGGGAAGCTCCCAGCAAGGACAAAGAGCAACCCTAAAGGACAAATCATGGCAATAACGACGAGAATTGGACTGAAAACTGCAGATCCAGTGCCTCGGTCGATGCCAGTGCAAACGAAGAACACCTCGGTCCAGGTACAGACGCGGAACACTTCGGTCGAGGTGCTACCCGAGATGGAGTCCCAGAAAGCGACGGACAAAACTGAAGTTTATGTCCCACCTCCTGCATATAAACCACCACTTCCATTCCCCTAGTCAAGGGCTAGAGCACATCTAGACAAGCATTTTGGTAAGTTCCTTGACTTGATGAATAAATTACATATTAACATCCCTTTCCTTGATGCTATTCTAGGGATGACCGCATATGGGAAGTTCTTAAAAGAGATTCTATCAAGAAAGAGGAAGCTGGAAGATTTTGGTGAAGTAAGGATGACCTCTAAATCCTCGGAGCTCATTCAAATCATGAAGGAGAAGATGCCACCCAAGTTGAGAGATCCCGGCTCATTTTGCATTCCCATTCAAGTTGGGGATGTTACTTGTGAGGCGTTGTGTGATCTAGGATCTAGCGTGAGCATCATCCCGCTGGAGCTATGTGTGAAGATCGGACTTGGAGAACCCAAGCCGGTGAAGATAAGATTGTATATGGCGGATCGCTCCATTACCCATCCCGTGGGTATTTTGGAAGACGTTCCGGTTAAGTTAGGTAACTTCAACATTATCAAGTCATGGGATCACTAAAGAACTAAGGCTCTTACAGGTTTTTGCTTTTGAACTTCAATATCTTCCACTACTAATCTTTGCTTATTTACTTTTTTTACTTTTTGGGATGCATGGACAGAGGTGCACAATAACCGAAGCCTAGGAAATCAGCAATCATCAATTTCTCGAGATGCCTCAAACCCTTGATGCACATACCATGACCTGTTAGGAATATCGCTCAATCCGACTTTGGCAAGACACAAACACCCGGCTATATGAATGGTGCCGAGTTACTCATCATCATGTTTACCTTAAATATAAGCCTAAAACAATATGCGAACCCGCAGTGTACGGATCAATTGCAGTAACAACAAATAATCCAAGGTCGAACACAGGAACTATGGTGAAACAAAGATCGGTAAATCAGGTTGTCAATAAAAAACAAGCTACAAAGAAAAGGTATCAAAGATGATGTAATAATCAGATAAAGAAAATGCAGATTCTAGAGACTAAGGCATCCACTTGTGGTTCCGACTCAAGATCTCAAAGGATAACGTGGACAAAGATGAGGTTTGCAAAGGGAAGGTGTTTCTAAGGTGGGAATAGATCACCGGGAAAGTCTCACTACTAACTATCCCAAACCAAAGATCCTCTCATCGGGTCCACTGGGGTAGAGGATTATTCTTTCATCGTCTTTCCCACAACTTTCAGCCAATCACCCTAGAATCGCACAAAGAACTTAGCCAATAATCATGATGATAACAATAATCCTATATATGAAAAGGGAATCAATATTCAAACAAAAAAACCTTAACACAAAGGTCTCAATAACTCAATCAAACAATCAATTAAACAATCAAACTACGTTCCTCAATCACAACAAGAAAGACAATCAATTAAAACAATTTAAGAAAATCTTACAACTTTCTTCAAATCCTTCAACTTGATCTTCAAAGCCAACTTCCTTCCTTCCTTGAAATATCTTCCAATCTTCCAACTTCCTTCAACTTCCAGCTCTAAGACATGCTTCCATCCAGAAAATCCATCCCAATATATAGGAGAATCACTTGCCAAAAATGAAAGATTTTCAGCCAAGAATAAAAGATCTCGTGGGCTGTGGGCCACTCGCCTCGGTTCACCCCATCACAAAGATCACCTCGGTCGAGGTGATACTATAGCCATCTGAGGTGTGTCTTAGCTACGTGTAAATCTCTCTAATCTTGTCCAAAATCAATATTCTGTCCCATTTCCATGGTTCCTAAGCCTTTCTTGTAGCTCCTCAATGCTCCATAATGTAGCTCCAATGACTCCTTAGCTTCCTTAGCTCCATATCTCTCCAAAACGTGCTATTTTCCCTACAATCACAACGAAACTAGGTGTAGACCTCGATTCTTGCAAAGGTAAAGAAAACGACATAATGATCAAAGAATATACATCCATACATGTAGATTTATGAAGATAAAATGTCTAAACCAATCCCAAAATATAGACTATAATACGAGCTATCAAAATATCTCATTCTTGTCCCTTACTTGTCCCCAAGCAAGATCTAAATCATAGATACAAGATAGAATGGATTATAAGTCATCAAAAAGATCAATGAAAAGCATTTCAAAACCCTTTGGTGGTGCGCTCCATTCATAGATCACCCTAACAGAATGCTTCATGGCAAATAAAATCAAGACATGGTCAAAACATTTTATAAATATAAGAAAGTTGTTCATCTTTGCATAAAATCATAGAATGCTTAATAAATCATATTTATCGAAATCAATCATGTATAATCCAGTTTAAACCACCAAGTCAATCATCATACTCGAGGTCTCAAGGGCTTCCAAAAGAGGTCAAGAAACATGTCAGGGTTGGATGTATATAGGGTTTATGTGGTGCTAGAATTTGGGAATAGGATCTTACCTTCACTTTATTTGAATCACAACATCTTCCACCAATAAGCTTTGCTTATTTTCACTTTACTTTACTTTGGGGAACATGGACAGAGGTTCACAATAACCAAAGCCTAGGAGATCAGCAATCAATAATTTATCGAGATGCTCATGGTATGTGCATCAAGGATTTGAGGCATCTCGATAAATTATCGAGATGCTGTCAGTCGAGATGTTCTGACGGTGTCCGAGGTGTTCAACCGAGATGTGCCTCGGTTTTCATGACCTCGTTCGGTCTAGAACGTCTCGGTCGAGCCAAAATTTTTTTTTCAAACTGGTTTTTGACGTTTTTTTCAAACAAAAACCTGTATGTATGCACGTAATGACAGATAAGCACATAGAGGCAAATAAACGAGAATATCCAACAAGAATCATACAAACCATATCAAGCAAGTCAAATAATACAAATGCCCCATACTTGGGACACATTGTCCCAGTGGGTCAAATAAAATTCATAGGAAACAAGGTACTCACCGGACATACCTGAACTGCATAATAAATAGAAAATAAATTTATGAAGATCAATCCTCGTCAGTTGACGGTGGTGGTGGTGGAATGTAGGGGAACTGGGACGGGTCGAATGGATAGCCCATAACCTGCTGAAAGTGCACCTCCATCATCTGTCGTGTGAAGTGCTGGCTCTCCTCCATCTGATACGTCCATCCCTCAATAAACCTGGTCTGAGCATCGAAACGCAGGGTGCCATCTAGTCTCAAGGCGGCGTAAGAATCTGTCATCTGCCTCGTCAAGTCATAGATCTACTGGTGCGCCTCAGGATCTCTACGGAGGCGGACTCGCTGCTAAGGTGGTGGTGCCATGTCAGCTGGAGGTGCTGGTGCCTCTCTCTCGTCCTCCGTGGCCTCGTCATCAATGTCAACGGTCGGAATACTAGGCCCGCCGGTATCAATACTGGTATCCATAGCCGCATCTCCTCCATAGCCATCATCATCATCATCATCTACCTCAGCTGCCTCTCTAGTAGCAGCCTCCTGCATGTATGGGAACCACACAGCCGACCAGTACTGACGATCATAAACAGAAAACTTTGAAGACCAAAGAATGCCCTGAGGAAACTTCGTTTCCCATGGCATGTCAACATAAGGTGTGCCAAGACCAAGGGGAACGAGTATGCGTCGCGTGATCATCTCCTTTAATCCTAGCAGCTTCGGAGCCGCAACCAGTGTACAAGCAGATAAGTCCAGACCCATGGAAATAGAAATGTGGGTCACCAGCCCACCAAAGTAGATGTCGCCCTTCGCCTTCCCTTTGATCCGGTGAAGATCCTCTTCCAACATGGCAGCAAAATCCGGAACTCCCTCTGTGACCATACAAAACAAACTCAGGAGCTCACCCTGTATGACCTTTTGGGGCGTCTCAGTACGCACCAAAATCATCTCGCTGAAGATCTTGTGAGCTAGACGGAAAGCGAGGTAAAAGATGATCCGCTCCCGGCAATCTCCGGGCTGCCATGTGTCACGGTGATTAGTCAGATGAGCTATCCCTCTCCAAAAACTCTGGGCATGTGCTCTAGAAGGAATCTGTCACTATGGGGGTCGGGAATCAAAAGATCTCCCCAAACTGATCAAGAGGAACCACATAGTTCCTGTTTAGCAACCTATACTTGATTCCTCTATGCTCTAGCACGTAGGTAACTAAACTCAGAAACTCAAAAGTCGGCTCCAGATAAGCCGGTGCTCTAATGGCCATGAAGTCTTTGAGGTCAACCATCGAAATCATCTTCTTCAAGTACTCCACTACGTGAAGGCACTCGAAGTCATCAACATGTACAAACCGTGGGGCAATGATGGGGCGCCCACATATCTTATCGAAATCCCGCTGATGTCTCTCGTGAATCACCGGGATGGAAGACGTAGATGCAGAAGAAGGGGAGGAGTGGTGTGAACTACTAGGCCTATCTCTCAAGGCCAACTGTCGATCAGATCTTCTTGAACTACTCATGGCTGGGGGTCACCTCGGTCGGGTCAAAGACATCTCGGCCGAGACGCAGAAGAGTCAACCGAGGCAAAGTGTTGTGCGAGGTGAAATCCGAAAACTGCAAGATTTTCCCCCCAAAAACACTACTGATTGCCTCCTATGGGGTACTTATACCTTTTTCAACAGCAACCTATGGCAACCAAAGCCAGATCTATGTAGAATTGAAGGAATAGAAACGAGTTAGGATTTTTGACAAAATACCCTTGAATCTGCAAATTTGAAGCGATCTTTGTGCTGCTTGTTGCTTGGGAACTGAATCTCTTACTTATCCTGATGATTTGGAGCCAAAAATCATTAATAACGATCGAGAATGGAGAATCTGAGTGTGGAGGGCTGCCGCGGTCGAGGTGAGCGAAGAGAGGGATAGTGAGAGGAGAGAGAAACGTCGAACCCCTTCTATACCCCTTGCTGAATTTGATTTTACCTAGGCACCTCGGTTGACGGAGAACACTTCGGTCGAGGTGCTATGACAACAACCGAGATGTATCTCAGTCGAACCCCATGTTCTCAATTTCTCGAACGTCTGTCCTTCCATGTAGCTCCTGAGTTGTAATTTCTTCTTAGAAAGTACCTGATTCTTGTCTAGGAGGATGCACAAACACGAAGCAAACTATCTAAACTAAACTAGAAAAAGGGAAAAGAAAGCAATACCTTGGGTTGCCTCCCAAGAAGCGCTTGATTTAAGGTCGCTAGCTGGACCGTATGTCTTTCTCAACCAAGGTAGGTGGTGGCCTCACCCCATACTTCAACTGCACCATGGGGAGAAACAAAGGGTTCCATCCTATGCTCCATAAAATGCAAGTTCTCATCGGGAAACGAGCCATCAATGGGTAGGTCATCCTTCTCGAGCGAGATACATGGTAGCCGGCTGAGGTGATCCGCTACGGAGTTCTCGGATACCTTCTTATCGCGAATCTCTAGGTCAAACTCATAAAGCAAGAGAATCAAACGAATAAGGCGCGGCTTTGCATCTTTCTTAGCCAACAAGTATCGAATAGCTGCATGGTCAGTGTAAACAACAACTTTCGCTCCCACTAAGCAAGAACAAAACTTCTCAAATGCATAAACAACTGCCAATAGCTCCTTTTCGGTGGTGGCATAGTTCAGTTGAGCTTTATCTAGCGTCTTGCTAGCATAGTAAATGGCGTTGGTCAGGCCATCCTTCTTTTGTCCAAGTACCGCTCCTACGGCCATATCACTAGCATCACACATAATCTCAAAGGGCAAGGTCCAATCGGGAGGTTGAATGATGGGAGCGGTAATCAACGCTTCCTATATCCTGTAAAAAGCATCAAGGCATTTTTGCGAAAACTCAAAAACAACATCCTTATTCAAAAGATTAGTGAGCGGTTTAGAGATTTTAGAGAAATCCTTGATGAACCTCCTGTAGAAACCTGCATGCCCGAGAATACTCCATACACCCTTAACAGAACAAGGGGGAGGAAGTTTCTCAATAGTATCGATCTTAAATCGATCAACCTCGATACCTCGGTTAGAAACGAGGTGTATTAGAACAATTCCTTCGCTAACCATGAAGTGACACTTCTCCCAATTCAAAACAAGATTAGTGTCTTCATAATGTTGTAACACTAGAGAAAGGTTAGCCAAACAGTTATCAAAAGAGGAACCATATACCGAAAAATTATCCATGAATACCTCCATGATCTCCTCAATATACTCGAAGAAGATAGCCATTATACAACGCTGACAAGTAGCAGGTGCGTTACACAATCCGAATGGCATACTCTGATAGGCAAATGTCCCCCATAGACAAGTGAAAGTGGTCTTCTCTTGATCATCCGGATGGATAGGAATCTGAAAGAAACCACTATAACCATCTAACTAGCAAAAATGGGAGTGTTATGCTAACTGTTTGAGCATTTGGTCGATGAATGGAAGAGGGAAATGGTCCTTTCTTGTGGCCAAATTCAGCTTCCTATAGTCAATGCACATCCTCTAGCCCCTAATGGTCCTTGTAGGAATCAACTCGTTGTTCTTGTTTGTCACAATGGTCATCCCACCCTTCTTTGGAACTACATGCACCGGACTCACCCATTTGCTATCCGATATGGGAAATTTGATACCTGCATCCAAAAACCTAAGAATCTTCTTCTTCACAACCTCTTTCATGATCGGATTTAACCGTCTTTGAGGTTCCCGTGAAGTCTTATGATCATCTTCCATTAGTATCTTATGCATACAAAGAGAAGGCTTAATACCAACAAGATTATCAATAGTGTAACCCAAAGCCTTTCTATGTTTCCTTAGCACGTGCATAAACTTAGACAGTTCATCTTTACAAAGAGAAGCACTAAGAATGACGGGATAAGTAGAATCCGGACCAAGGAAAGCATACCTCAAGTGAGTTGGGAGTGGTATAAGTTCTAAGACAAGAGGTGCTTTCAGTGGTGGATATGTACCTTTTCTCTCAAGTGAAGAGGGTTTAGATCGATGTACTTGGACTGATGTGAGTCTTAGTTGACTTCATCTCGCTTGCTGTCTTGGTCATGGTTCGAGATGGTGGACCGAGGTGTTCTTCAAATAAGATCACTTCGCTCGCTCCGGAAATTGTCTCGGTCGAGGTACGGGAACTCGGACCGAAACCTAATGTGCTTTTCTTCTCCTGAATCAGTTTGTCGAATCTAGCTCCGGGATCTACTTCCAATGTTTCCAAGCTTCGCATATCTGCATCACACAAAATATCTACATCTTCCTCCATCATACTAAAACTCAAAACTTTCTCAAGAGGACCTTTAATAAGGATAGAGCTCACCAATTCTCAAGAATCTTCTTCATCATAGATGTTGAAGATGTCATCTTCCAAAGGCTCTCCCTTCATTGCAACCAATAGTGCAAACTCTACATGATCGCCACCAATGTTGAACTTCAACTTGGCGTTCTTACAATCAACGTTGCAACCCGATGTTGCTAGAAATAGTCTTACGAGAATGATAGGAATGGGATAATCTACGGGAATGTCCACCACAACAAAGTCTATAGGTATGTAGAAGTTACCTAGCTTGACGAGAACATCCTCCAAGATACCAACGAGACGGGTAATGGAGCGATCCGCCATGTATAACGTCATCTTCATGGGCTTGGGAATTCCAAGGTTGATATTCTCACAAAGTGCTAGAGGAATGATGCTCACACTAGCTCCTATATCACAAAGCGCATCATACGTCACATCCCCAACTTGGATGGGAATACAAAACGAACCGGGATCTCTCAACTTAGGTGACATCTTCTCCTTCATGATTTGAATGAGCTACGAAGATCTAGAGGTCATCCGTACTTCTCCAAAGTCTTCTAGTCTTCTATTCCTTGACAAGATATCTTAAAAAAATTTCCCATAGACGGGCATTCCCAGGATAGCATCAATGCAAGGGATGTTAATATGTAGCGTATTCATAAGGTCAAGAAACTTACCGAAATGCTTGTCTAATTGTGCCCTCGCCCTAGACTAAGGGAACGGGAGTGGTGGTTTATAAGCAGGTGGTGGAACATAAACTTCAGCTTTTTCTTTCGCTTTCTGGGGCACCATCTCGGTTGGCACCTCGACCGAGGTGTTCCTCGTCTGATCGTGGTCCGACCGAGGTACTAGATCTGTAGTCTTCAATCCACTACGTGTTTTGATCGCCATGACCTGCCCTTTTGGGTTGTTCTCTGTCCTTTCTGGAAGTTTACCAGGATCTCTTGGTTCTTCATTAGCCTTGTTGAAAACTTGTTGTTCTAAGGCTTTTGTGCCTTTGAAAACGAGTTCATAGAAGTCTCATAGCGTTGCGCTTGATTAAAATATCCTCCAGCACAGCATCAGGCTTCTCCTTGGATGGCTGGGATGAGCTTGATGACGACTCCTGGCTCCTCAATGGAGTAGAAGAAGAAGAAAGGGGGTTAAGAGCATTTTTAGCATGAGAATAAGGGTTACCGGGATTTTTTTGATTTGATCTCCAATTGTTTTTGAAATTCCTATTGTTGTTGTAGTTGTAATTGTTGTTGTTCCACGGTCCTTGATAATTTCCTCTCCCCACATATCCTGCATCTTGTTTCTCCTTTGTTTGAGCTAACAAAAGCTCCTTCAATGCCTTGACTTCATTGTTAAGCGTGGTGAGTTGAACAACACTTGAATTTGTATCCGGAAAGCTAACTCGCCTTGCTCCATCTTCAACTCTTCGATGGGAGTATTTCTCCATGTGTAAAGCTTGCTTCTCAATAAATTCTCAAGCTTCATCAACCGGTGTATCCATAAAAGCTCCAACAGAAAGCGATTGGATTTTGAATTGAGTTTCCTTATCCAACCCCTTGAAGTATATCTATAGCTACTCGATATTTGGAATCCCATGGTGAGGGCAATCCAATAGAAGGTCCTTGAACCTCTTGATAATACGATTTATGACGTTAATCTAGGCATCCATTTAGATAGTTTTTCCCGCTATTCATGCACAGTTTAGATTTAGTTCGTGACAAATTGCACTTAATTCATGTATGTTGTCAAGATAGACGTCTACACGGACTTTTGCATGTTTCGTAGGTATTTTGGGAGCTTTTGGAGCTTAATCGATACATCCAAGGATCGTTCCTTGCAATGACACACCTTGGGACTCATTAGGAAGCAAGCTAGGAGCAAGGGAGAACACATAAGACCATGTTGGTGCATGCCTTGCACCAACTCATGGCTCAACAATCAAAAGAAGGCTGAAGCACCAGAATCACGGCCACTGGGAGTTCCACGGCCGTGGAATGGGCCGTGATTCCCTCTGCACAGCTGGGACCGCTGTCCCACGATCTCCATAACCGACTCTTGCAAAGGCTTATTCAAAAGGGGATCCACTACACACCTTACCTCACACATATTCTCTCCCATACTCTCTCATTTTGGAATTGGATTGGAGCTACTCGTGGAGGAGAAGAAAGACTTCCATTGGAGAAGAAGAGAAGGACACACCATTCTTAGAGTTTCTTAGTTTTTAGAGTGAAGTTTGTTGGAAACATTTTCTAGGGTTGTAAGAACGATTCGAACCTTCTTTTGAAGGGTTGTAAGTCTCTCTTTAACATTTATTCAGCTCGTTTTTCTTGTTTTGTTTGCTTCATCTCTCTTTCATTTCATCCTCTTGATATGGACTCCATGATTTTATGCTTGATGATTTGGATTGTGATGATGCATGTTGTTGGCTAAATAAATGTGATTCTAGAGAAGGAAATGATGGTTATGGCTTGGACTATGATAGGATAGACTTAAACGTACCTTTAGATGATTTGTTTGCTCGAACCTAGCCTCTGTTGTAAATCACGGCCTGTTCTAGGTAGTTCCACGGCCGTGGAAGTGAGGAACTGCCCTTGATTTTGTCTGTCTTGCTTGTATTGATAAATCTAAGTGTTAGGTTGTTAGATTGTTCAAATCCTAGTGTTTGTTGAGTTAGATCTATCCTAGGGTGACCTAGTGTTAGCAACTAAGTGTGAGAAGAGACCTACCCGGTGATTCTTGCTCTTAGGTACCAAAGATGATGAACTCTAGGTAGTAGTGAGCCTCACTAGCTACTATTGGACTGAGTGTGCTAGGATTGATGTTTAGGACTTGCCTTCCCAAGACATACCCGGTAAAGAGAGGTTAGATCCCTAGATGATAATCCGGTTTGTCTAGAATTCTTCTCTTTAGGCTCTTTGAGACTTACCCGGTGATAAGACCTTAGGAACGGACTAGTGGACCATGAGACCTACCCGGTGATTGATCCCAATCTAGAAACACCCACTCCCAACATACTATAGTTGATCCAAGGAATGACTAGATAGCTTGAGTCCAATGCCATAACCGGAATTTCTAACCCCTAAAATCCTTTTCTCCCTCGTTGATTATCTATCTTGTGTTTGTGTTTACTCATTTGCGTTATTAGCCTAGTTGTTTGTTAATCTTGCATGATTTGTGATCCTTGATTGATCACCACAAAACCAAACAAAAAACATTGAGATTTTCATTTCTTTATTTCTTTCTCTTTTCTTAACCTAGATCTACACTATCCTTAGTCACTATTGATTCAATTTCACCTTAGTCTTTGTGTTCGACCTGGGAATACTATCCTTACTACAAAATGACCCATACACTGTGGGTTCGTGTTAGCATGAAATATTGTGATATTTTAGGCACGTTTTCTAACTGTATTTCATCCATATTGATAGTCATTAATTAAGCATTGATGCAATTGTGATCTAGTTTGTCTATAATGTCGAAATAGAGATCTACGCAAGCTTTATGTTGATTGTAGGCAATTAAGAGCTATTTTCGAACGGATTAAGCAAGGATGGAGTTTGATCGAGCATGTCCAAGGATTGAGGACATCTCTAGGAGCTAAGGAAGGTGCTAACTTGAAGAATAGCATGAGGAAAGGAAGAATTACGGTTTACCCCTAAACCCCGCTCTAAAATACGGCCGTACTACATTCCACGTTCAAGTCCACGGCCGTGGAACCTTGGCAAGGGAAGCGTGATTCATTCCAGCAACTTCTACGGCCGTGGAAGGATTAAAACAAACTGTGACCAATTTCCACGCTCTAAATTATGGTCGTGGAACCCTTCCACGACCGTGATCTTAGCGATCTTTTACACCATATTTGAAGCCACGATCTTCTACGCAATTGGGCTGGGCCGATACTTTATCTTACACTATAAAAGGACGGACGAAGAGAGATTCCGTCACCTTCGCTTACGCTTAGACGCACTTTCGCTTACACTTGGATTTGCCCTAATTCCGCATTTTGGCGGAGATTGTGATTGAGAGATTTGCGCTTTGCTATTGAGATTTCCGGATTGACGGAAGAGTTGAAGATTCGGAAGATTGTTCGTAAGAAGATTTCGCTTCTCATTTAGGTTTGATTTGAAGACGGATTGACATCCCGTTCTTCATTCTTATCTAAGATTGTGATTGTTTGCATTATTCCAAATCTATTGACGTTATTGTTCTTGATTTGTGGATTTGAGATTGACTTGAGAGTTATTCAAGGTTTTCGGAAGTTTTCATCTTTCATTCTTCTAAATCTTGAATTTGATATCAATATGAATGTTGTTGGCTAAAACCCTTTAGCAATTCTAAGGTGAAGGGTTGATAGTTGTGGCTTAGATGATGATAGATCGATCGTAAACAGATTGGACCCTGAGAGTTAGAGAGAATCGCCGACGAACCCTAATCCACGGTCTGTTCTTGAGCTTCAACGGCCGTGGAACTCAAGAACTACCCGTAATTTTGTGTCAGTTTACGAACTTGCTTTTACTTTAATCCAAAGTTAAAGATTTGCTTTAACATAGTCTTGGCTTGCCTTTTCTAGGTGGTAGTGAAGCCTCAACAACCTCTATCTCGATTGTGAGTGTCATAACCTTAATCGGTTTAGTTAGTCTTAATCCTTGGATTACAAGTTTGGGTGTTTGACGTTAATTCTTACCTTTAGATCTTTTCTATATTGAAGCCTCAACAACCTTTATAGAGAGTGTCTTTTAGGTGAGTCATATAAGGTTTTTGGAACTTCACCGTACGATTACCTTACTTTCGTATACCTTTGCATACCTTAATTTTGTCCTTATATCTTTAGTATATCTTGAATCGATTGCCACAGCTGGATTCCTGGATCTTTAGGATTGTTGTTTTCCCAATATTTGAAAAGCTCACATATTCACTTGCTTGATAATCTATAATTGGATTTAACCCCCCAAATCCCTGTGTTTGATACTCTGGAATTCTTGCTCAACTATATCGATCCGTACACTGCGGGTTTGCTTGCTTGATTTCTAGTTTTATAATTAAAGCTTATTTGCAGGCACGCTAAGTGGCGAACAAGTTTTTGGCGCCGTTGCCGGGGATTTGGTTTAGGCCGAATTCGGTTTTCGGTTGTCAAGCTTGGGAGCTCTTCCCTTGTTATTTGATATCTTTTCAAGTGCATGCGCAGGTCTAGGAACACCGAAGACCTCTTACCTCTTGATCAAGAGCTTGAGAGGACTTTAAGGAGAAAGCTTAAGGAAAAGAAAATGGCTGAAGAAAGAGAACGTGATCTTCAATTGGAGCTAGCGGAAAAGGAAGCTCAACTCCAATGGAGTGAGAAGACACGTAGAGAAGAGACGGATCGTCACCAAATGAAGGTTGATGATCTAACGGACATGATGTTCCAAATGAGGTTGGAAATAAACAACCTTAAGGAGAAAAAGAAAAGGAGGAGACCGGGAAGATCGGTTAGAGCCAACTCATCTAATGAGGATAGCGACTCCTCCATGCCACCGCTAGAGGAAATTGATCCCACAATCAATGTGAATCCATTCTATCCACGGCCAGCTGCAAATTGCCGTGTTCCACCTAGGAACGCAAGGATCGAACGCGTGGATGAGGAGCCAAGAACTCTTGGCCAAAGGATGGATCCAACGCAGCAACCACGCCGTTTAGGTGTGAACTTTGATGCTAACGATGTGTAAGGGTTTAGCTTCAACTCGCAGGTTATTACTCTTGTTCGCCAAAACCAATTTGGCGGAACAAGCGCTGAATCTCCACACCAACACCTACAAAATTTTGAGTGTATGATGGAGACGATGAGGCCGAAGAACGCGACTACCAACAACTATAAGCTCAAGCCTTTCTTCTTCTCCCTGAAGGGGAAGGCATTGTCTTGGTATCAAGCTCTTCCTAGTGGGAAACTAGACACGTGGGAAGACCTTTCCGCGGAGTTCCTCACTAAATTCTTTCAACCATCCAAAACGGCGGAGCTAAGAGGTAAGATTAATGCATTTTCCATGAGATCTAACGAAAGTTTGTTTCAATCTTGGGAAAGATTTCAGGATTTGCTCTTGGATTGCCCTCATCATGGCATATCCAAGCTTGCACTTTTGGAGATATACTATAAGGGGCTGGATGTGGAGACACAATTCAAGCTCCAATCCCTCTCATGTGGTACATTCATGGACATGAGGGAAGATGACGCTTGGGAATTCATTGAGAAGCAAGCAAGGGTCATAGAGAAGTATTCTCACCGGAAAGTGGAGGGAAATCGTGTGGAGCAAGGAGCAAAGCTCACACATGAAGCTCAAAATCAAAATTTCTCCCTCAACAATGAGATCAAAGAGTTGAAGGAAGCTATCAAGACCAACTTTCCAAAGCAACAAGGAAAAGATGTTGGCTACTTGGGCAACAACAACAACGGTGGTGAGAATACAAACCGCAACAACAACAATAACCGGAACAACAACCGGAATAATTGGAACGGCAACAACAACAACCGGAACAATAATTGGAACAACAATAGGAGTTCAAACAACAACAATTGGCGCTCCAATCAACAAAACTCCGGTAACTCTTATCCTTCCAATTCAAATTCACTAACTCCACCTTCCTCTTCCTCTACTCCTTTGAAAAACCAGGGACAAACATCTAATGGAGGAAACACTTCGGGGAAGGAGAAGCCCGATCCCATGTTGGAGACGATCTTGGGAAAGCTTCAAGGGTTAGAGACTCGCATCATCAAAGTTGATGATCACATAACTAAGGTTGATAAAGCCCAAAAGGTTTTAGCAAACCAAATGTTTACTCATGCGGAGGAAGTTCCTAGGAATCAAGGGAAACTTCCAAGAAAGACGGAGGACAACCCAAAGGGAAGGGTTATGGCAATCACAACTAGGAGCGGAGTGACAACCACCGATCCGTAGCCTAAGTTTGTTAAAGTCCCCGTTGAGAAAGAAAAAGAGAAGGGGAAGGAGCAGGAAGATGTCTACGTTCCTCCTCCAGCTTACAAGCCTCCCCTACCATTCCCTCAATCTAGAGCAAGAGCGCATCTAGATAAACAATTCGGTAAGTTCATAGAACTCATGAGCAAATTGCATATTAACATATCTTTCATTGATGCTATTGTAGGTATGTCAGCTTATGGCAAGTTATTAAAAGAGCTCCTCTCCAACAAGAGGAAGCTAGAGGATTTCGGTGAGGTTAAGATGAGTTCGGATTCTTCGGATCTCATCAAGACCATGAAGGAGAAAATGCCCCCAAAGCTAAAGGATCCGGGGTCATTTTGTATTCCCATAGGAGTGGGAGATGTCACATATGATGCATTATGTGACTTGGGAGCAAGTGTGAGCATCATACCACTTGCATTATGTAGGAAGATCGGTTTAGGCGACCCTAAACCGGTGAAGATGACGTTGTACATGGCGGATCGATCCATCACTCGTCCCGTCGGTATTGTAGAAGACGTCCCAGTCAAGCTAGGTAAATTCTTTGTTCCCATTGATTTTGTTGTGCTTGACATTCATGCAGATAGTCCGGTCCCGATCATACTCGGAAGACCGTTTCTTGCAACTTCCGGCTGCATAGTCGATTGCAAGAATGCTAGACTCGCTTTTGACATAGGAGAAGAGAAGGTAGAGTTTGTTCTTTCCACTCTAGTGAAGGAACCATTCAATATCCAAGATGAAGAAGGGTTGTCTAGGGAGGAGGTAAGTGCTATTCTCTTCAAAGATCCTTTGCAAAAGGTTATTACTATGAGTCTAACGAATGTAGGGGAAGAAGAGGAGTGCAATGAGGCAATTGAAGCCTTAGAAGCACAAGAAGAAGTATGTGAAGAGGAGTTTGAGAAACTCCACGACGAAGCAGAAAATGTGAGAATCCACGGCTATACACTATATTCCACGGCCGTGGATTTTACCAACCAAAGCGTGGCTCACTCCAGAGGGTTACATGGTCGTGGAGAGAACAGAGCAACCGTATTCCCTTTCCACACCCAAAACCACGGCCGTGGAGGATGTAGAGAGGCCGTAATTTTGGCCGTGGACGAAGGCAAATGTGCCACTTCTTCAACTTCTCTTGTTTCTTCTCCAACACCATCTACTTCCTTAGACACTTCTAAGGAAGCATCGGAAGCTTCTCAAGAACCATTGGGAACTCCTGCAGCTATGGAGTTGAAACAACTCCCTACACATCTAAGGTATGCATTCCTAGGACCTAACTCTACTTATCCGGTAATTGTTAGTTCCGATCTAACCATAGATGAACATAGTAAGCTTATGGTTGTCCTTAGGAAACATAGGAAAGCTTTAGGTTATACTATAGAAGACTTAGTAGGAATCAAACCTTCCCTATGCATGCATAAAATCTTAATGGAAGAGGACTTTAGGACTTCAAGACAACCTCAAAGGCGGTTAAATCCGACCATGAAAGAGGTTGTCAAGAAGGAAATTCTTAAACTTCTTGATGCAGGTATCATCTACCCTATCTCCGATAGCAAGTGGGTGAGTCCGGTTCAAGTAGTTCCGAAGAAGGGAGGAATGACGGTCATCACCAACAAAAATAACGAACTCATTCCTACTCGAACCGTAACGGGATGGCGGATGTGCATAGACTACCACAAACTTAACAATGCGACGAGGAAAGATCACTTCCCATTGTCATTCATCGATCAAATGCTTGAAAGGTTAGCACAACATTCGCATTTTTGCTATCTTGACGGTTATAGTGGTTTCTTTCAGATTCCGATACACCCGGATGATCAAGAGAAGACCACATTCACGTGCCCATGGGGTACGTTTGCTTATAGGAGGATGCCGTTCGGGCTTTGCAACGCCCCAGCCACCTTTCAAAGGTGCATGATGGCCATCTTCTCCGAATATATAGAGGAAATCATGGAGGTCTTTATGGATGACTTCTCCGTATACGGTTCCTCTTTTGACAATTGCCTTTCTAACCTTGCTCTTGTATTACAAAGATGTGAAGACACTAACCTAGTTCTTAATTAGGAGAAGTGTCAATTTATGGTAAAGGAAGGAATTGTATTAGGACACTTAATCTCTAGTAGAGGGATAGAGGTAGATAAAGCTAAGATAGAGACCATAGAGAAGCTTCCTCCCCCAACTTCGGTGAAAGGGATAAGAAGTTTCCTAGGACATGCTAGATTTTATAGACGCTTCATAAAGGACTTCTCTAAAATATCAAAACCGCTCACTAATCTATTGATGAAGGATGCAGTTTTTGAGTTTTCGCAGGAATGCTTGGATGCGTTTAACATGATCCGGGAAGCTCTAATTTCAGCACCTATCATCCAACCTCCGGATTGGAGCCTTCCCTTTGAGGTTATGTGCGATGCTAGTGACGTAGCTATAGGAGCTGTTCTTGGACAAAGAAAGGAAGGGCGAACCCACGCCATATACTACGCTAGCAAGACGCTAGATGAAGCACAACTCAACTATGCCACTACGGAAAAGGAATTTTTAGCCTTTGTTTATACTATTGACAAATTTCGCTCTTATCTTGTAGGTGCAAAGGTGATTGTGTACACGGATCATACTGCGATCCGGTATCTCCTTGCAAAGAAGGATGCGAAGCCAAGGCTAATTAGATGGATTCTTCTCCTACAAGAATTCGATCTAGAGATCCGCGACAAGAAGGGTTCGGAAAATTCTGTTGCGGATCATTTGAGTCGCCTAACACATCTAGAGGATGACCATATACCTATAGATGACTCCTTCCCAAACGAACACTTACATATCATAGAGGAGTGCATCGATATGATCTCCAAAGGTAACGAATCGTGGTTTGCTGACTTTGTTAACTATTTGGTCTGTTAGGAGATACCACCCGGATTATCCTACGTACAAAGAAAGAAGTTCTTTAAGAATGTTCGGGAATACTTTTGGAATGAACCTCTCCTCTTTAAGAGAGGTCCGGATGGCATCATTCGGCGATGTGTGCCGGAAGATGAGATGCAAAGTGTCACCCGCCATTGTCATTCACTACCATGTGGAGGACACGCTAGTTCGAACAAGACTAGCGCTAAGGTATTGCAATCTGGATTCTTTTGGCCTACTTTATTTAGAGATGTGCAAACCTTTGTTTCCTGCTGCGATGCTTGTCAAAGAACAGGAAATATCTCTAGGAGGAATGAGATGCCTCTCAACAACATCCAAGAGGTGGAGATTTTCGATGTTTGGGGAGTTGACTTTATGGGACCGTTCCCATCATCTTGTGGAAACCAATACATACTCTTGGCGGTGGATTACGTTTCTAGATGGGTGGAAGCAATTGCCTCCCCACCAATGATGCCATGGTAGTGGTTAAGTTCTTTAACAAGACCATCTTCCCACGATTTGGGACACCAAGGACTATCATTAGTGATGGAGGTTCTCACTTCATTGCCCGGCACTTTGAAGCTCTTCTAGCTAAGTATAGGGTTACTCACAAGGTCGCCACCCCTTATCATCCACAAACTAGTGGACAAGTTGAGATCTCAAACCGGGAGATCAAAGGAATCCTAGAGAAGACGGTTTTAAGGACTAGGAAGGATTGGTCCTTGAAGCTTGATGATGCGTTATGGGCATACCGGACTGCGTATAAGACTTCCATAGGAACCACACCATACAACCTTGTGTATGGGAAGTCTTGTCACTTACCGGTAGAGTTGGAGCACAAAGCGTTTTGGGCTATCAAGTGGTTGAATTTCGGCATGAAGGAAGCGGGAGAGAAGCGTCTCTTGGACCTTAATGAGCTTGAAGAACTCCGCTTGAACGCCTATGAAAACGCTAAGATTTACAAAGAAAGAGCAAAGCGTTGGCATGATAAGCATATCATTCCAAAGGACTTCAAAAAAGGAGATCAAGTTCTCCTCTTCAATTCAAGGCTTCGTCTCTTTCCAGGTAAGCTTAAATCTCGTTGGACCGGACCTTTTCTAATCAAACGTATTTTCCCCCATGGTGCAGTTGAAGTATGGGGTGAAGCGGGCGGAAGCTTTAAGGTGAACGGTCAACGACTCAAGAAGTATACGCCGGAACTCCAAGCTGAAGAGTTCGCGCCTACCGCACTCGAATAAGTGCGAATTTGGTCTAGCTACGGACCTTAAACTAAGCGCTTCTTAGGAGGCAACCCAAGGTATTACATTTACATTTTTGTTTTTGATTCATAGATTAGCTTAGTTTAGACGTTTTTGCTTTGTTTTGCCTTCGATTCCTTCTGGTATGTTCGTGTTTTTGGATGTAGGGACAGTGGAAAAGAAAAGGGGAAGAGTAATTTTGAAGAAAAGTGACGAAACTTGGACTTTGGAGCATTACAGAGAGTTCCACGGCCTAAACCACGGCCGTGACAGCTACAATGACCGTAATTTCCAAAAGCCTTTGAAAAATCACCAAAACCACGGTTCCGTACATTTCCACGGCCGTGGAAACCCCCGACAGACCGTGATTTTCACAAATTTTGCCGGCCACTATATAAACCACGTTCTTCACAAAAACACAACACACAAAACCCAAATTACGCCCAAAAACGCCGATTCCACGCCCTTCACCTCAATTCTCCGTTCGTTAATCGTTTTTAACGATTCTTCGACCCAAACTGAAGCAAATCCAACCACCAACGATATCCAAGCAACGATTCGAGCGGCAAATCACCAAGGAAAGCAGAATTCGGATTTTAAAATCCGAAAACCTAGGTTTTTTCGCTCTTCTCTATCTTTGTCGATTCGGCCTTAATTTTGATAGAATTTGTAGGAGAACTGATTGGAATTGGAAGAAATTAGTCTAGGACTGATTGATTGCTGAGTTTTGAGAAAAGTCAAGACGAACCACGGTCTCTGTATCTTCCACGGCCGTGGAACACCAAGAACAGACCGTGGTTTCTGCCAGAAAATGGATTTTGTGAGGAGAGTGTCCGGGAGAAATAAGGACAAGAACAAAGAGAAGGATAAATATAAAAAGAGGAAGGGCAACCCCTCTTCCTCTTCCTCCTCTAGAGCACCACCACCTTCATCCCCTTCACCTCCATCATCACCATCACCTCCTAGCCCTAGGGTCCCTACCATCCACGAGGATCATCTCGACGCCTTAGAGAGGATCCATAAGAGGACCGTTATAGGACCTAGGTACCTACTGTTAGAGGACTTAGCGCCTCTACATGTGATAGATAACCTTACTTGGCTCTTAGATAGAGCCGGTCTTATCGTCTTTTCGGCTATCCGAGAAGACGCATATGAGGAGATCACGAGAGAGGTTGTGACATCTTTTGAGCACAACCATGTTGATAGGACAGTTTCTTTCCAGCTGATGGAGAGAAACTATGATTTCTCCATCCGGGAGTTTGAAGCCTTCTTTGGGTTCCATGAGACCTTCAATGGTCGTTTCCCCAGTGGCGTGTACGCCAAGGATTTCTGGGAAGAGGTCGCCATGATCTATGCCAGCGAGGACCGCTGGAAGCCAGATGACACCAAGGCTAAGTTGATGTATCACTTAGCCTTGAAGATTGCTCACCGGGTACTTTCTGAGTGTCTCTTCCCTAGGACGGAGACACCTCAGAAGATCAAGACGGATGAGCTCTTTCTCCTCTACTCCATGTTATATGGATGACCTGCTGACTGCACCACCCTCTTAGCTGCTATCATGAGCAAGCTAAAGAATAAGAGGGTTGTCAACATTGGATATAGTGGGATAGTCACCCACCTTGCTAGGACATTAGGGGTAGATTTCTCCGCCTGCACACGCATTCCTGCTGTACCCCTAGGACTTCAGGCCCTTATGACTAGAGGTCTCATCTTCCCTACCCATAGAGGTCCACCTTATGCTGCCATGCCATGGGAGAGTAGGACGGGGAGAGGTATTGAGTGGCTGCCAGATTATTCCATTATGGTTGGACGCCATAACTGGAAGGCGACGTTCGCTGCTATGCATGCGAATAGGATTGCAGCCCCACCATATTTCCCACCACCACCTGTAGTAGAGGAGGAGGAGATGGGAGGAGGAGATGAGTATGAGGGAGGAGGAGGAGCTGAGCAGGATTTTGGCACATTCCCGGATCAGCCGGATGCAGCTCCTGAGATGCCTAGACGTTCTCCCCGTCCCGCTAGAGCTTCAGGATCTTCTTCTCGCCGTGCCAGTGTTAGCGAGAGGCCCACTTGGATGGAGGCCCCTCCTGCGTGGTACGGAGCTCCACCACCATGGTCTACACAGGCACCACCGCCACTTGTACCAGCACCTTCAAATGCACCGGGATGGTACAGCCAGCCGCCAGGCTGGTATGAGCAGTTGCCAGATTGGGCCACCAGCCTTTCAGATAGAGTGGGAGTTTTGGAGATCTAAGGTGACGCTAGAGACGCACGTATGGACGACCTTGACCATATGATGAGAGACATCTACCGCCAGTAGTTCGGGCGGTACTATGATCCTAGCTTCTCACCGTTTCCGTCTCCACCGCAGTGACGACGATGATGACCAATAGCTTTAGCCGCTCCACCGCCATTTTGTGAGTTCTTTTTCTTTCTTTCTTTTCTTCTTTTTCTTTTCTTTGAACATTAGGGACAATGTTTGTTCCAAGTATGGGGTGGGGTGTGACTAAAAGTTTGTAATAACTCTTACTCACTTTGATTGCTTCTATTGAGACTATCTTGCATGTTTTATTATATTGTTACACGTTTCATTATTCCATTGCATGAAAAAGAGTTTGAAAAACCCATAAAAATTGAAAAATTTTGAAAATTTTGTGCTTCTAAAGATAGAGATGATTTCTATGATAATCACCACTTGTGAATTGAGTTTTGATGACAATCGCATGCTTAAACAAATAGTGAATTGAAAAGAAATTATATGAGTTGATTATACTTCTAATTGCAAATTTCATAATGTGATGAATGTTACTTAAATCATGATGAGAAATTAAGGTTGAAATCACACTATAAGTTCTTTTACTTCTTGTTGAGATGATTAAGGCAATTCGATTTTCTTTCTTCTTTCTTTGATCATTTAGCCCCCATTGAAATATTGGCCTCCTTTACCTATCCGGGAATTTGGAGGAGTTGAATGAAAAAGGCATGTTTGATGTGGGAGGGCCATGAAAGCAATACTTTGCATTCAAAGGAATAGAAAGAAATTATAGGTTTGGGGAAGTCAATCATGAAGATGAGTAACTCGGCACCATTCACATAGCCGGGTGTTTGTGTCTTGCCAAAGTCGGATTGAGCGATATTCCTAGCGGATTATGGTATGTGCGCTAAGGGTTTGAGGCATCTCATAAAAATTGAGAAACGCCAATCTCCTAGGCTTCGGTTTTTGTGCACCTCTATCCATAACTCCAAAAGTAAAGTTGAAAAATGAAAAGAAGAGAGCGAAGCTCTAAGTTGAAAGTGTTGCGGAAACCGCAAGAGAAGAAGAAAAGAGTAGTTGTCCACTTTCCCGGATTCATGCACCACATTCCTTAAAGTTTTCCTTCCCTTTCCACATTCTAGACCTTGTTTGAAAGTCCTTAAGATCAAAAGAATGTTATATGTCTTGGTGATCTAAATTGAAGTTTCTTATGATTGATTTTGATAATGTTTGAAGGTTATGATGTTTACATGGAAGTTTGATTGATTCATGAGCTTTCTTCACTCTTTACTCTTTGATTAAGTGTATGAAAGTCTTATAAACGAATGAAGCAAGATTTGAGAATGATCTATTGATTAGAAGGCACATTCATCCAAAAGAAATTTTGCTTTGAGAAGGTACACATATTTCATCCTAACTTGTGCTTTAAAAGCTTTTTGAAAGACCTTGCTTAGGGACAAGCAAGTGGCAAGTATGGGGTTATTTGTTAGCATGAAATATTGTGATATTTTAGGCACGTTTTCTAAGTGTATTTCATCCATATTGATAGTCATTAATTAAGCATTGATGCAATTGTGAGCTAGTTTGTCTATAATGTCGAAATAGAGATCTACGCAAGCTTTATGTTGATTGCAGGCAATTAAGAGCTATTTCCGAACGGATTAAGCAAGGATGGAGTTTGATCGAGCATGTCCAAGGATTGAGGACATCTCTAGGAGCTAAGGAAGGTGCTAACTTGAAGAATAGCACGAGGAAAGGAAGAATTACGGTTTACTTCTAAACCACGCTCTAAAATACGGCCGTACTACATTCCACGTTCAAGTCCACGGCCGTAGAACCTTGGCAAGGGAAGCGTGATTCATTCCAGCAACTTCTACGGCCGTGGAAGGATTGAAACAAACCGTGACCAATTTCCACGCTCTAAATTACGGTCGTGGAACCCTTCCACGACCGTGATCTTAGCGATCTTTTACGCCATATTTGAAGCCACGATCTTCTACGCAATTGGGCCGGGCCGATACTTTATCTTACACTATAAAAGGACGGACGAAGAGAGATTCCGTCACCTTCGTTACGCTTAGACGCACTTTTGCTTACACTTGGATTTGCCCTAATTCCGCATTTTGGCGGAGATTGTGATTGAGAGATTTGCGCTTTGCTATTGAGATTTCCGGATTGACGGAAGAGTTGAAGATTCGGAAGATTGTTCGTAAGAAGATTTCGCTTCTCATTTAGGTTTGATTTGAAGACGGATTGACATCCCGTTCTTCATTCTTATCTAAGATTGTGATTGTTTGCGTTATTCCAAATCTATTGACGTTATTGTTCTTGATTTGTGGATTTGAGATTGACTTGAGAGTTATTCAAGGTTTTCGGAAGTTTTCATCTTTCATTCTTCTAAATCTTGAATTTGATATCAATATGACTGTTGTTGGCTAAAACCCTTTAGCAATTCTAAGGTGAAGGGTTGATAGTTGTGGCTTAGATGATGATAGATCGATCGTAAACACATTGGACCCTGAGAGTTAGAGAGAATCGCCGACGAACCCTAATCCACGGTCTGTTCTTGAGCTTCCACGGCCGTGGAACTCAAGAACTACCCGTAATTTTGTGTCAGTTTACGAACTTGCTTTTACTTTAATCCAAAGTTAAAGATTTGCTTTAACTTAGTCTTGGTTGGCCTTTTCTAGGTGGTAGTGAAGCCTCAACAACCTCTACCTCGATTTTGAGTGTCATAACCTTAATCGGTTTAGTTAGTATTGATCCTTGGATTACAAGTTTGGGTATTTGACGTTAATTCTTACCTTTAGATCTTTTCTATATTGAAGCCTCAACAACCTTTATAGAGAGTGTCTTTTAGGTGAGTCATATAAGATTTTTGGAACTTCACCGTACGATTACCTTACTTTCGTATACCTTTGCATACCTTAATTCTGTCCTTATATCTTTAGTATATCTTGAATCGATTGCCACAGCTGGATTCTTGGATCTTTAGGATTGTTGTTTTCCCAATATTTGAAAAGCTCACATATTCACTTGCTTGATAATCTATAATTGGATTTAACCCCCCAAATCCCTGTGTTCGATACTCTGAAATTCTTGCTCAACTATATCGATCCTTACACTGCGGGTTCGCTTGCTTGATTTCTAGTTTTATAATTAAAGCTTGTTTGCACGCACGCTAAGTGGCGAACAGTTCGCTAGGAGTTAGGAAAAATATATCGAGTTATAAATTTAAGACTTTTGCGTGTCACGTTTCTAGTGTAACACCTCTCCCATGACTTGAACAAACTTTCTTTATCCTTCATAACAAAAGCATTGATCTTACCCCTCAATTCAGCGGTCTTTGATGGGGGAAAAACTTAGTAAGAAACTCCATAGTCATCTCTTCCCATGTGTTAACTCTTCAAACTGGAAGGGAATGATACCAAGCTAGCATCTTGTCTTTCAAAGAGAAGTAGAAAGACCGTAGCTTGTAGTTGTTGTTCTCCACTCTTGATGGTTTCAAAGTATCCATAAGGATCTCATAGTTTTGAATGTGTTGATGTGGAGTTTCTCTTTCCATGCCTCCAAATTGAAATTGTCGAATCATCGTTAGAACGTGAGGTCGAAGTTCATAATCATGCTCATCTAGATCTCCTAAATTAACTTCTGGACGACGTACTTGCTGATTCGGGTCCATCCTTTGACCTAGGGTTTGCGGAGCTCCAACAAAAAGATTGTGATGATGCATGTTGTTGGTTATAAGTACCCTTGTAGGCTGATTCAAAAGGGGATCCACTACACACCTTACCTCACACACATTCTCTCCCATACTCTCTCATTTTGGAATTGGATTGGAGCTACTCTTGGAGGAGAAGAAAGACTTTCATGGAGAAGAAGAGAAGAACACACCATTCTTAGAGTTTCTTAGTTTTTAGAGTAAAGTTTGTTGGAAACATTTTCTAGGGTTGTAAGAACAATTCGAACCTTCTTTTGATGGGTTGTAAGTCTCTCTTTTAACATTTATTCAGCTCGTTTTTCTTGTTCTGTTTGCTTCATCTCTCTTTCATTTCATCCTCTTGATATGGACTCCATGATTTTATGCTTGATAATTTTGATTGTGATGATGCATGTTGTTGGCTAAATAGATGTGATTCTAGGGAAGGAAATGATGGTTGTTCGCTCCAAATGGTGTGTGCAAGCTTTAAATTTATAACCCAAGAAGTATGCTTAAAACAAGGATGCGAACCCGCAGTGTATGGGTCAATTATAGTAAAAAGCAAGAATTCCAAGGGTCGATCACAGGGACTTAGGTGAAACTTAAGCAAGTATAAGTAGTCTATGTAATTACTAACCACAAAAGCGATTAAAGCAATCAAAGATGATAAAAAGTCAATTAAAAGAAATATGCAATTCTAGGGATTAAAGCATCTAGTTGTGGTTCCAACTCAAGATCTAAAGATAAGCGGACAAAGATGAGATTTTGCAAAGGGAAGGTGTTTCTAAAGTGGAATAGATCATCGGGTAAGTCTCACTACTCACAATCCCAAACCGAAGAACCTATTACCCGGTAAGTCTCAAGGTACTAAGGAAAGGAACTATAATCTCAAACCAACATACCAACTAAGGGAATAGAATTAAACTTTACCGGGTAAGTCTCAGGCTAACTCACAAAGATGGGATGAAAGCACACTCAAAACTGAATGTGAAATCTCTCAAATCTGGTCCAAAGTAAATCTTTAATCCATTTCCATGCTTCCTGAGTTCTTCCTTAAGCTCCAGAACGTAGCTCCTATGACTCCTTAGCTCCTTTAGCTCCATTTTAGTCCAAAAAGTGCCATTTTACCTACGATTACAACTAAACTTGGTGTAGACCTCGATTCCCGCAAAGATAGATGAAATGACAATATAATCACATAATATACATTCAAACATGCAGATTATTGAAGATAAAACGTCTAAACAAGTCCCAAAATATAGACTATAATTCATGCTATCAAAATACCCCATACTTGTCCCTTGCTTGACCTCAAGCAAGTTCCAAATTTTAAGTACAAGATAGAATGGATTATAGGTCATAAAGATCAATGAAAAGTATTTCAAAACATTTATGGTGGTGTGCTTAACTCATAGATCACTCTAAGAGAATGCTTAATGGTAATTAAAATCAAAATATGAACAAAACATCTTATAAATATAAGAAAGTTGTTCATCTTGGCATAAAATCATAGAAAACATAATAAATCATAATCATCGAAATTAATCATGTATAATCCAGTTTAAACCACCAAGTCAATCAATAAGCTCGAGGTCTCAAGGGCTTTTCAAAAGAAGGTCAAGAAACGTGTGAGGGTGGGATGTATATAGGGAATGTGGTGCTAGAATCCGGGAAAAGGATCTTCACATCACTTGCTTTGAATTTCAACTTCTTTCACCAATAAGCTTTGCTTATTTTTACTTTTTTACTTTTTGGGATGCATGGACAGAGGTGCACAATAACCGAAGCCTAGGAGATCAACATTCATCAATTTCTCGAGATGCCTCAAACCCTTGATGCACATACCATGACCCGTTAGGAATATCGCTAAATCCGACTATGGCAAGACACAAATACCCGGCTATGGGAATGGTGCCGAGTTACTCATCTTCATGATTGACTTCCCCAAACCTATTTTGTTTCTTTTTAACTTTCATCCATCATCTCAACTTTTCTTTCACTTGCTTTTCATTTGCTTGCTTCCTAATTCCCGGATAGGTAAAAGGAGGCAAATATGTATATGAGGGGCTAAAGCATGATCAAGAAGAAGAAGAGAAGAGAATGAATTGCCTTAATCATCCCAGGAAGAAAGTGAGAGAACTCATCATGTGGTGTCAACCTTCAAATTCAACATAATTTGGATAAAAACAAAGTATTAAACATGCCAAAATTTCAAACAAAGCATTTTGCAACTTAAACATATCATAAAACCTTTCAAACATATAAAGATTTCAAAACCAATCTGCAAACAAGATCTTCACTGAGGTCATATCCAGAAAAGAAGCACAAAAATTATTTCGAAAACTGTCTCAGTTAAACCACCTCGGTCGAGATGTTCTAAGTCAACCGAGGTGAATCACCTCGTTCGCCCAGAATCACTTTGGTCGAGGTCAATTTTTTTAAACCAATTTTTGACGTTTTTCTCAATCAAATAACCTGTATGCATGCATGTAGTCTCAGATAAGCACATAGAGCATAAGAAAATCATAAATATTCGAATCAAGTCATACAAGCATACATAATGTTGGATAATACACATAAATACCCCATACTTGGGACACATTGTCCCAATGGGTCAAGATAAGTCTAAGGAAACAAAAAGAACTCACCGGACATAAGCTGAGCTGCATAATAAATAAAGAAAATAAATCCCTGCAAGCTCTAGTCCTGATCTGCTAGTGGTGATGGTGGATATGGTACGTATGGATGCTGAGATGGGTCAAATGGATATCCCATCATATGCTGGAACTGGATCTCCATCATCCGGTGCTGGTAGTGCTAACTCTCCAACATCTAATGAGTCCGGCTATCCATCTCTCGGCGATGGTCATCAAGGTGCTCACTAATATCAACAGTAAGAGCGGCGTAGGAGTCGATCATTTGATCGGTGAGGTCGTCGATCCTCTGATGCGCTGCCATGTCTCTAACTCTACGGACTCTGCACCTAGCAGGACGTGGTGGTGGTGCAGCTGCCTCCTTCTCAGTCTCCTCGTCGTCCAGATCGACGACTAGCACACTGGGACCAGCTGTGTCTGTCCCTGTATCCATGGCAGCACCGCCATCATCCTCCTCATCAGCCTCCTCGTCGTCCAGATCGACGACTGGCACACTGGGACTAGCTGTGTCTGTCCCTGTATCCATGGCAGCACCGCCATCATCGTCCTCATCAGCGTCCTCCTCATCCTGCTCCTGGGCTGTTGCTGCTGCGTCTCTAGCGTCCTCAATAAGAGGAATCCACGTAGTAGACCAGTACTGAGGGTCGTAAACCGAAAACTGAGGTGACCACCTAATACCCTGAGGCGCAGTCTGCTCCCAAGGCATCGCCACGTATGGCCTAGTAAGTCCACGAGGAACCAGAATCCTCCTCGTGATCATCTCCTATAGTCCGAGCGGCTTGGAAACCGCCACCATAGTACATGCACTCAGATCCAACCCCATCTCAGTAGCTAAATGAGTCACTAACCCTCCACAGCCGATGTCTCCCTTCCGCTTCGCCTTGATCCAGTGAAGATCCTCAGCCAGCATCACTCCGAAGTCGGGAACTCCTCCAGTAACCATACAATATAGACTCAGCAACTCCCCCTGTCTAATCTTCTGGGGCGTCTTAGTACGCGCCAAAAGTGTCTCGCTAAAAATACGGTGAGCTAGTTTGAAGGCGAGGTGGAAGATGATGCGCTCCCTGGAGTCTCCAGGTCTCCACCTGTCAGCATGCTCAACCACGTGAGCTATCTGACCCCAGAACTCGCGAGCCACAGCTCGAGAAGGAAAATCAGAAACTGTGCGGGTCGGGAAGCCGAAGATGTCTCTCCACTGATCCATCGGCACTAGATAATTCCGGTTCAGCAACCGGTACTTGATGGCTTGCTCTGAAAGCAAGTAGGTCACAGAGCTCACAAACTCCAATGTGGGCTCGAGGTAGGCTGGAGCTCTAATCTCCATGAACTGCTCCAGCCCTACCATAGAAATCATCCGCCTCAAGTCATCATCCACATAGAGGCAATCAAAGGCAACAACATCTAGGAACCGCGGCGCAATCACTGGGCGCGCAGCAATGCGGTCATAATCTACCCGGTGACGCTCATGGATCACCGGTATGGAACGTCGGGAAGAAGAAGAAGGAGAAGGGGAAGATCTATCCCTCAGTACAAGCTGCCTATCAGATCTGGTACTCATTTTCTCTCATTGTCAGAACACCTCGGTTGGTTGTCAGATCTCAAGAACCTCGGTCGAGATGCAGGTCGACTGGACCGAGGTGATGCACTGTTTGATTCCAACTCTCAAAAATCCAGTTATTTTCCCCCAATATCACTACCAATTGTTCCTATGGGGTACTTAAGCCTTTTTCAACAAGAATGATTGGCAACCAAAGCCAATTTCTTCCGAAATCAGTAAAAGACGAGAAGTTAGGGTTTTCGGTTTGTTTACCCCATATTCAGTCGATTCGGAGCGTTTTTGTTGCAGATTGTCGCTTGCAAACTGATCCTCTACTCTTTCCTTGCAGATTGGGGACAAGAATCGTCAAAAACAATTGAGAATCGTGGAGCAAGGTGAATCTGTGCGCCGCGGTCGAGAAGTTGAGAGAGGGAAGAGAGAGAAATCGATCCCCCTTTTATACCCTTTTCTAAATCTGCTGTCACCTCGGTCGAGATGGTCCCGACTGGACCGAGGTGATACGGACCGAGGTGAATCTTCAGTAAGCCCTAGTCGCCTCGGTTCTCAAGAATCATCTCGGTCGAGGTGCTGTGACAACAACCGAGATGTGTCTCAGTCGAACTCCGTCTTCACGATTTCTCGAACTTCTGTCCTTCCAGTGTTGCTCCTGAGTTGTATTCCTTCCTTAGAGAGTACCTGGTTTCTGTCTAGGACGCCAAAAACAAGCACAACAAAGCAAACTATCTAAAGCTAGACTAGAAAAGGGAAAAGAAAGCAATACCTTGGGTTGTCTCCCAAGAAGCGCTTGATTTAAGGTCGCTAGCTAGACCGTACGGTGTCCCTAAACATGATGGAAGGTATCCTCACCCCATACTTCACCTCCATCATGGGGTGACATAAGGAAGTCTATCAAACGTTCCAGCAAATGCAAGTGCTCATCCGAGAATGAATCGTCTATGGGTGGTTCGTCGTTTTCGCGTGAAGAAGGGGGCAGCCGACTGAGGTGATCCACAACATAATTTTTGGATCCCTTCTTATCGCGGATCTCTAGGTCAAACTCTTGAAGCAAGAGAATCCATCGAATAAGACGTGGCTTAGCATCCTTCTTAGCAAGTAAGTAACGAATAGCTGCATGGTCGGTGTAAACAACAACTTTCGCTCCCACTAAGTAAGAACGAAATTTCTCGAAGGCATATACAACCGCCAATAGTTCTTTTTCGGTAGTGGCGTAGTTACGTTGGGCTTCGTCTAGCATCTTGCTAGCATAGTAAATGGCGGTGGTCCGGCCATCCTTCTTTTGTCCAAGCACCGCTCCTACCGCCACATCACTCGCATCGCACATGATCTCAAAGGGCAAGGTCCAGTCCGGAGGTTGGATAATGGGAGCGGAGATCAACGCCTCTTTAATCCTATAGAATGCATCGAGACACTCCTACGAAAACTCAAAAACAACATCCTTATTCAAGAGTTTAGTCAGTGGTTTAGAGATCTTCGAGAAATCCTTGATGAACCTCCTGTAGAAACCTGCATGCCCGAGAAAATTCCGCACACCCTTAACTTAACAAGGGGGAGGAAGTTTCTCTATAGTGTCGATCTTAGCTCGATCGACCTCAATACCTCGACTGGAAACGAGATGTCCTAGCACAATGCCTTCATTAACCATAAAGTGACACTTTTCCCAATTCAAACCGAGATTAGTGTCTTCACATCTTTGTAGAACTAGAGAAAGATTAGATAGGAAATTATCAAAAGAGAAACCATATACTGAAAAATCATCCAGAAATACCTCCATGATCTCCTCTATATATTCGGAAAAGATAGCCATCATGCATCGTTGGAAGGTGGCGGGTGCATTACATAATCGAAATGGCATCCTCCTATAAGCGAATGTCCCCCATGGACAAGTGAAGTGGTCTTCTCTTGATCATCCGGATGGATAGGAATCGGAAAGAAGCCACTATAACCATCTAAATAGCAAAAATGGGAATGCTGGGCTAACCGTTCGAGCATTTGATCGATGAAGGGAAGCGGAAAATGGTCCTTCCGAGTGGCCACGTTCAGCTTCCTATAGTCGATGCACACCCTCCAGCCCGTGACGGTCCTAGTTGGGATCAACTCATTGTTCTTATTCGTCACAACGGTCATCCCTCCTTTCTTCGGAACAACATGCACCGGGCTCATCCACTTGCTATCCGAGATAGAAAATATGATACCTGCATCCAACAACTTAAGGATTTCTTTCTTCACAACCTCTTTCATGATCGGATTTAACCGTCTTTGAGGTTCCCGCAAAGTCTTATGATTGTCCTCCATTAGTATTCTATGCATGCAGAAAGAAGGCTTAATGCCAATAATATCATCAATAGTATAACCCAAAGCCTTTCGATGCTTCCTCAGGACATGCATTAGTTTAGATAATTCAGATTCGGAGAGGGAAGCACTAACGATGACGGGATAAGTAGAATCCGGTCCAAGAAAAACATACCTCAAGTGATTCGGGAGTTGTTTAAGCTCTACAACTAGGGGTGCTTTCTGAGGTGGATATTTGCTTCCTCTTTCCAGTGGAGTAGACTTTGATCGAAGAACTAGACTTTCAGAAGTCTCAGTTGACATCATCTTGCTTTCGACCTCGGTCGAGGTCCAGAGTGGGTGACCGAGATGTTATTCAGCTAAGAACACCTCGCTTGGTCCAGAAGGTGCCTCGGTCGAGGTACTGCAACTGGGACCGAAACTGGAGATTTTCTTCTCCTAGATTAGTCTTTCAAATTTAGCTCATGGATCTTCTTCCAGTGCCTTTAGGCTCCGTATATCTGCATCACAAGAAGCATCTATACCTTCCTCCATCAAGCTAAAGCTAATAACTTTTTCAAGTGGATCATTAATAAGGATAGAGCTCACCAATTCTCTTGATTCTTCTTCATCATAGATGTTGAAGATATCATCTCCTAGCGGCTCTTCTTTCATTGCATCAAGCAATGCAAACTCCACTTCATCTCCGCCAATGTTGAACTTCAACTTGGCGTTCTTACAATCCACATTGCAACCAGAAGTTGCTAGAAATGGTCTCCCGAGAATGATAGGAACGGGATAATCTACGGGAATATCAAGTACTAAAAAGTCTATAGGTAAGTAGAATTTACCTAACTTAACCGGAATGTCTTCCAAAATACCCACGGGATGGGTAATGGAGTGGTCCGCCATGTACAACCGTATCTTCACTGGCTTGGGCTCTCCAAGGCCGATCTTCACGCATAGCTCCAGCGGGATGATGCTCACGCTGGCTCCTAGATCACACAAGGCTTCGCAAGTTACATCCCCAACTTGGATAGGAATGCAAAAAGAGCTGGGATCCCTTAATTTGGGTGGCATCTTCTCCTTCATGATTTGAATAAGTTCCGAGGATTTAGATGTCATCCTAACTTCAGCAAAGTCTTCCAACTTCCTCTTCCTTGATAGAATTTCTTTCAAGAACTTCCCATAGGCGGGCATCCCTAGAATAGCATCAAGGAAAGGGATGTTAATATGTAGTTTATTCATCAAGTCAAGGAACTTACCAAAGTGCTTGTCTAGATGTGCTCTAGCCCTTGATTGGGGGAATGGAAGTGGTGGTTTATATGCAGGAGGTGGAACATAAACTTCAGATTTCTCCTCCGCTTTCTGAGGCTCCACCTCAGTTGGTACCTCGGCCGAAGTGTTCTTCGACTGTACCTGGACCGAGGTGTTCTTCGTCTGTATTGGCATCGACCAAGGCACTAGATCTGCAGTTTTCAGTCTGCTTCTCGTCATTATTGCCATTATCTGTGCTTTAGGGTTGCTCTCTGTCCTCGCTGGGAGCTTCTTTGGATCTCTTGGCGCTTCATTCGCCTTATTAAAGAATTGTTGTTCTAAGGCTTTTTGTGCCTTCGAAAATGAAGTCATGGATGTCTCCATCGCGTTTAGTTTGATCAAGATGGCCTCCAACACTGCATCTTTCTTTTCTAGTTGGGACGAACTTGATCCTTGTTCCTGGCTCTTCAATGGAGTAGAAGAAGAAGAAGAAGAAGAGAGGAAAGGATTAGAGGAATTGTTTGAATTTAAGTTAGAGTAAGAGTTACCCGATTTTTGATTGTTGGATCTTCAATTGTTGCTGTTGGATCCTCTATTATTATTGTAGTTGTTGTTTCAGGAACCTTGATTGTTGTTCCTTGACCCTTGATATCCTTCCTCTTCCTTTTGGGTTTGAGGAACCAAAAGGTCTTTCAATTGCTTCACATCATTCTTCAAAGAGGTGAGTTGATCGTTGTTTGATGGAGCTTCTTGGAAGTTGACTCTTTTAACTCCACCTTCAGCTCCTTGATGGGAGTATTTCTCCATGTGCAAAACTTGTTTTTCTATGAACTCCCAAGCTTCGTCAATCGGCATGTCCATGAACGTGCCGGCGGATAGTAGTTGAAGGTTGAACTGGGTGTTTTCGTCCAATCCCTTGAAGTATATCTCCAACAACTCTATCTTAGGAATCCCATGATGTGGGCAATCCAAAAGGATGTCTTTAAATCTCTCTCATGACTTGGACAAACTCTCCTTGTCCTTCATGATGAATGCATTGATCTTCCCTCTCATTTCAGCGGTCTTTGAGGAGGGAAAGAATTTAGTCAAGAACTCCGTCGTCTTCTCCTCCCAAGTGTTGATTTTTCCGGGAGGATGAGATTGATTCCAAGTAAGCGCCCTATCTTTCAAGGAGAAGTAGAAAGGCTTTAGCTTGTAATTGTTGTTTTCCAGCCTTAAAGGTCTCAAGGTCTCCATCAAGATCTCATAGTTTTGCAGATGTTGATGCGGAGATTCCCTCTCTAGCCCTCCAAACTGGCATTGGCGAATCATGGAAAGAACTTGCGGTCGAAGCTCATAGTCATGCTCCGCTGGATCACCTAGGTTGACTCCTAGACACCTCAATTGCTGGTTAGGGTCCATCCTCTGCCCTAGGGTCTGTGGAATACCTACAAAAAGAACATCCCAGACTGGCATCCGAGGTGGAACTATCTCGGCCGGGGCAGCTGGAGCTGGGTCCTGCCTCGGTCGAGGATCTGGAACTGGGTCTTGCCTCGGTCGAGGAGCTGGATCTGGTCAAGGTAGATATTGGTCCCCTAAAGTCGCATATCTGCTTCGATCGCTTCCGTCCTTGCGCGAGTTTCTTCCTTTTCCAGTCGTAGTTCTTCTTTACTGAGGCGTTGTTGTTCCAATGCCTCCTTCAATTCGGCCTCAAGATCGCGATTCTCTTGATTGGCCATCTTAGATTTTTTCAAGCGTCTTTTGTATGTCTTTTCTGGTTCGGGATCGTAAGGAACGATTTCCTTCCCAGCGCGGGTTCTTCGCATAAACCTAAGAAAAAGAACCTACGAACGTCACTCAAGTAGAGTGGTTAGTAGCAACAGAGGCAAGTGCCCCGAAAGACTACCGCAACCAGCTCGGTCTAGACCAAGTCTGTTACGCTCAGGATGTGTGCACAATAAGCTTTAAATTTATACTCGTTATATTTCTCCTAACTCCTAGCGCACCCGCAGTGTACGGGACGTTCGTAGTATGGATAGTATTCCGAGGTCGAACACGAAGACTAAGGTGAGATTGATTCGGTTTATGATTTAGTTTAGTGAAGATCTAGGTTAAGAAAAGAGAGAAATAAAGAAATGAAAATCTCAATTGTTTTTGGTTGGTTTTTAGGTGATCAATCAAGGATCACAATTCATGCAAAAGTAAGCAATCAACTAAGCTAACGAATCAACACAAAGAAACAAGCTAAACACGAGATATGAATCAAAAGAGAGAAATGGATTCTAGGGGTTGGAAATTCCGATTATGGCATAGGACTCAAGCTATCTAATCATTCCTCGGATGATCTATGATATGTCGGGAGTAAGCGTTCTAGAGTGGGATCAATCACCGGGTAAGTCTCATGGTCCACTAATCCATTCCTAAGATCTCATTACCGGGTAAGTCTCTAAGAACCTAAGGATTGGAATTCTACACAAACCGGATTGTTGCTAGAGGTCTAACCTATCCTTACCGGGTAAGTCTCGGAAAGGGAAGTTCTAAGCAACTATCCTAGCACACTTAGTCCAATGGCGTCTTGTGAGGCTCACCACTACCTAGGGTTTGTAATCTTCGAAATCTAAGGGTAAGAATCACCGGGTAGGTCTCTTCTAACACTTAGTAGCTAACACTAGGTCACCCTAGGTTAGATTAACTCAACAAACACCTAGGATTTCAACATTCTAACAATCTAAATCTAGATTCAACGAGCCAGGGAGAATCACGGGCTGTTCTACACATCCACGGTCGTGGAATGGGAAGATCCACCCGTCGACTTCAACAGAGAGTTCGTTCTTGTAAGTTACTCATCCAAAGGTAAATCTAAGTGCATCCTATCATAGTCCTAGCCACAATCATCCAACATTCATCATAACAATCGAAATCATCATACATAAAATCATAGCATTCATTTGCAAGATAATGAAGGGGAAAGGGATGAACAAGTAAGGAAACAAAACTAAGCTGAAGTTTAGATAAGAATGACTCACAACCCTTCGAAAAGAAGGTTCAAATGGTTCATACAACTCTAGAAATCAAATCCGATACTCTTTGCTACAAAAGCTATCAAGGTGTGGCAATGGTGTGTTCTTCCTTCTCCTCTCCAATGGAGCTCTTCTCCAATGGTAGCCTTCTTCTTCCTTCCTTGCCTAAATCTTCTTGTTGAGAGAGTATTTTTGATTGGATGATGGTGGATAATGGAGGGCTGCTCCAAGATGATTCTCTCAGCCAATGCAGGACCACTTTTATAACAATTTTGCATGAGCTGGCCATGAGAATCGTGGCACAGCTGTCACAAGAATCTGGAAAAATCCACGGCCGTGGACTTGCTCCTAACCGTGGTTTTGCTCCAGAAACCTTCTTAGGCTCGTTTAGCTATGATTTGGTGCATGGCTTGTGTTGGCAAGGTTCCATGAGTCTCCTTTGGCCTCTAGTTTGCATCCTAATGAGTCCGAGGGTGTGTCATCTCGAGGATTGATTCTCGAATGCATCGGTTTAGCTCATAAATCTCCCAAAATACCTATAAAACAAGCACAAGTCCGTGTAGACGTCTATCTCGACAAAATACATGAATTGAGTGCAAAACGTCGTGAACTAATGCTAAACCATGCATAAATGAGTGAGAAATCTATCTAAATGACTACCTAAACCTAAGTCATAAATCGTGTTATCAAAGTCCCCTACAACGGCGCCAAAAACTTGTTCGCTCCAAATGGTGTGTGCAAGCTTCAAATTTATAACCCAAGAAGTATGCTTAAAACAAGGATGCGAACCCGCAGTGTACGGGTCAATTATAGTAAAAAGCAAGAATTTCAGGGGTCGATCACAAGGACTTAGGTGAAACCTAAGCAAGTATAAGTAGTCTATGTAATTACTAACCACAAAAGTGATTAAAGCAATCAAAGATGATAAAAAGTCAATTAAAGGAAATATGCAATTCTAGGGATTAAAGCATCTAGTTGTGGTTCCAACTCAAGATCTAAAGATAAGCGGACAAAGCTGAGATTTTGCAAAGGGAAGGTGTTTCTAAAGTGGAATAGATCACCGGGTAAGTCTCACTACTCACAATCCCAAACCAAAGAACCTATTACCGGGTAAGTCTCAAGGTACTAAGGAAAGGAACTATAATATCAAACCAACATACCAACTAAGGGAATAGAATTAACCTTTACCGGGTAAGTCTCAGGCTAACAAAGATGGGATGAAAGCACACTCAAACCCCAATAAAGGATAAACCTTTATTACCTATACTTATGATCTTGGGTAAACAAACGAAGGAATTACCGGGTAAGTCTCATCCTAGGCTTGCATTGAACCAGGAAAGGTGTAATAAGAATAGGATTTGGCAAACTCTAACACTTAACTCTCAGTTTCGGATCAGAAAAGTCACCTCGGTCAGACGAATTCCACCCTGGACAAGATGTTCATCGACTGAGCGAGATGTTCTAGGGTTAAGGATAAAGACTCGAACTTTCACGGTCCTACTGTGATTAAGATCATTCTATCATCGCTTTTCCCACAACTTTCAGCCAATCACCCTAGAATCACACAAAGAAATTAGCCACTCATCATCATGGAAGCAATAATCAAATATATGGAAAGAAAGTGAATATTTGAACATAAAAACCTTAAGAATAAGACTTCAATAACTGAATCAAATATCACAAATATAAGCGTTCCTTGGATAAAAAATCCAACAAGACAATCAACCAAAAGGGAATCTAAGAAAGTCTTACAAATCCCCTTAAAAAGCTATGACAAGCTATCAATCCTTCCTAGATTGATCTTCAATCTTCCTTCCTTCAAAACTCTGGAGAAAATCCCTTAATTGCTGGATGCTATCAGCCTCTAAGCATGTATAAGCATGGTTGAACTTGTGAAAAATCCAACCCTTTATATAGGAGAATTATCTTCCAAAGATAAAATATCTTAAAAAGATAATTTCCTACAAAATATATCCATATATCCTAAAAAAAATCTCTATATGATCTTCCTTCCAGAAATCCAGCCCAAAAATATAAGATCTCTCCTTCCAAAAATAAAAGATCTCAGCCAAATAAAATATATATCGCCGCGTCAGGATATTCGCCTCGGTCGAGACGCTCCCTTAGATCACCTCGGTCGAGATGACTCTGTGGTCAACCGAGGTGACTCTAAACTGAATGTGAAATCTCTCAAATCTGGTCCAAAGTAAATCTTTAATCCATTTCCATGCTTCCTGAGTTCTTCCTTAAGCTCCAAAATGTAGCTCCTATGACTCCTTAGCTCCTTTAGCTCAATTTTAGTCCAAAATGTGCCATTTTACCTACGATTACAACAAAACTTGGTGTAGACCTCGATTCCCGCAAAGGTAGATAAAATGACAATATAATCACATAATATACATTCAAACATGCAAATTATTGAAGATAAAATGTCTAAACAAGTCCCAAAATATAGACTATAATTCATGCTATCAATGGTTATGGCTTGGACTATGATAGGATAGACTTAAACGTACCTTTGGATGATTCGTTTGCTCGAACCTAGCCTCTGTTGTAAATCACGGCCTGTTCAAGGTAGTTCCACGGCCGTGGAAGTGAGGAACTGCCCGTAATTTTGTCTGACTTGCTTGTATTGATAAATCTAAATGTTAGGTTGTTAGATTATTGAAATCCTAGTTTTTGTTGAGTTAGATCTACCCTAGGGTGACCTAGTTTTAGCAACTAAGTGTGAGAAGAGACCTACCCGGTGATTCTTGCTCTTAGGTACCAAAGATGATGAACTCTTGGTAGTAGTGAGCCTCACTAGCCGCTATTGGACTGAGTGTGCTAGGATTGATGTTTAAGACTTGCCTTCCCGAGACTTTCCCGGTAAGGAGAGGTTAGATCCCTAGATGACAATCCGGTTTGTGTAGAATTCCTATCCTTAGGCTCTTTGAGACTTACCCGGTGATAAGACCTTAGGAACGGACTAGTGGACCATGAGACCTACCCGGTGATTGATCCCAATCTAGACACACCCACTCCCAACATACTATAGTTGATCCAAGGAATGACTAGATAGCTTGAGTCCAATGCCATAACCGGAATTTCTAACCCCTACAATCCTTTTCTCCCTCGTTGATTATCTATCTTGTGTTTGTGTTTGCTCATTTGCGTTATTATCCTAGTTGTTTGTTAATCTTGCATGATTTGTGATCCTTGATTGATCACCACAAAACCAAACCAAAAACATTGAGATTTTCATTTCTTTATTTCTCTCTTTTCTTAACCTAGATCTACACTATCCTTAGTCACTATTGATTCAATTTCACCTTAGTCTTTGTGTTCGACCTCGGAATACTATCCTTACTACAAAATGACCCATACACTGTGGGTTCGCTAGGAGTTAGGAAAAATATATCGAGTTATAAATTTAAGACTTTTGCGTGTCACGTTTCTAGTGTAACAAGTTTTTGGCGCCGTTGCCGGTGACTAGGTCTAGATTGTGTCATTTTTGTGATTGTTTATAGTGTAGGTCTTTCTTGTTGCTTTTGATCTCGTTTGGTTTGTGTCTTTGATTTTTCAGGACATCTCTCACTCTTTAGGTGCATGCGAAGATCTCGTGGCAAGGATTTAGCTCCATTCGATCCCGAACCGGAGAAAACCCTTAAGGCTAGGTCTAAGAGTATTAGAAAGGGAAAGGAGATGGCCGCAAGAGATCTTCAAGCTGAGTTGGATGAGGCTTTAGAGAAAATTAGGTTAAGAGATGAACTCTTGGAGAATGAGAGGAGGCTTGCAAATGAGAGGCAAGAAGCAACTAGGAGGGAGATTGAAGAGATTATGCAAGCTCTTGTGCAAAGAGAGCTTAATCGTCAACAAACTCCACCTCCACCACAACCGCAGCCGGCGGTTAATATTCGGGTTATGCCAATTGCTATTGAGGAACCACAAACGTTAGGGCAACGTATGGATCCGACTCAAAGAGTGCACTGTCCGGGTGTGAACTTAGGAGATCCTGCAACCCATGATTATGAGCTCCGCCCTCAAGTTCTACAAATGATCCGGCATAATCAATTTGGAGGGATGGAAGGAGAGTCCCCTCATCAACATTTGATGAACTACGAGATATTGATGGAGACTCTAAGGCCGCCAAGGTTGGATAACAACAACCATAAGCTTAGGGCTTTTTCATTCTCACTTAAGGATAAAGCCTTGGCTTGGTACCAATCGATTCCACTAGGGCGTGTGAGTACTTGGGAGGAAATGACAACCGAGTTCTTGACTAAGTTCTTCCCACCTTCCAAGACTACCGAGCTAAGAGGGAAGATCAATGGATAGAGAAAGCCTATTCAAGTCTTGGGAGAGGTTCAAAGACCTTCTCCTAGATTGTCCACACCATGGTATACCTAAAATAAAGCTTTTGGAGATCTACTTCAAGGGACTTGATGAAGATAGCCAATTCAAGCTTCAATCTCTTTCCGGTGGAACTTTCATGGAAAAGAATGTGGATGAAGCTTGGGAGTTTTTAGAGAAACAAGCTTTGGTGATTGAAAAGTACTCCCATAGGAAGAGTGATGGGAGGAAAGCGGGAGCATATGAGGTGAGTGAAGTCACCATGAGTAATTTCAAGCTTGATGCAATCAACAATAAGCTTAAGTCTTTGAGGGAGTTGTGTGCTACAACTTTGAAGAGTCAAGCAAGCCCTCAAGTGCAAGTGCAAGCAAACTTGTCTTCCAAGGAGGAAGACGTGAACTACATGGGAAGGGGAAACTACAACAACTATCAAGGCCCAAGGAACATCAACAACAACCGGCAATTCAACAATTACCAGCCTAACCACAACCATCCCGGGTTTTCCTATTCTAATCCGGATGGAGCCTTGAACCCTCCCGCTTCCACAAGCGCAGCTCCACCACCTAAAGCTTCACAAGAGCCTCCGCCCGGATTTACTCAACCTCCAAAGGATAGAACCGAGATGATGTTTGAGCAATTGCTTGGACGGTTGAGTGGTCTTGAGAGCATGGTGACTTCCATCTCTAAACCTCAAAAGGTGTTGGAAGCACAAGTGTATTCAAAAAGCGGGTGAAGCTCATAGAGATCCGGGAAAGCTTCCCGGAAGAACCGAAGATAACCCAAGAGGCCAAGTGTTGGCTATTACAACAAGGAGTGGGTTGAGCATGAAGGATCCCTTACCTAAAGGAAATGACAAGGGAAATCAAGTGTTAATAGAAGAAGAGCCATTGCAAGAAGATGGAGGCAAGAGCAAGGATAATGAGCTAACATATGTGGCACCACCTCCATACAAGCCACCACTACCATTCCCACAATCACGAGCAAGAGCTCGTTTGGACAAACACTTCGGTAAATTCCTTGAACTTATGTCTAAATTGCATATTAACATTCCGTTCATGGATGCTATTCTAGGTATGCCGGCATGTGGCAAGTTTTATAGGAAATACTCTCCAACAAGAGGAAGTTGGAGCAGCATGGAGAAGTGAGGATGACAAAGAGGTCCTCGGAATTGATTCAAACTATGAAGGAGGAGATGCCTCCTAAGCTAAGAGATCCGGGATCCTTTTGTGTGCCAATTGGAGTGGGAGAAGTGAAGCATGAAGCCCTATGTGATCTTGGGGCAAGTGTAAGCATCATCCCGCTTGCGCTTTGCAACAAAGTTGGGCTAGGAGAGCCAAATCTGGTCAAGATGACCCTTTATATGGCGGACCGTTCAATCACTCACCCGGTTGGAATCTTGGAGGACATACCGGTGCAACTCGGGAAGTTCTATGTGCCGATAGAATTTGTTGTCTTGGACATCCCGACGGACTATCCGGTTCCTATCATCTTAGGCAGATCTTTCTTGGCTACATCCGGATGCTTGGTGGATTGCAAAAATGGAATTCTCTCCTTCAACATTGGAGAAGAGAATATCAAGTTCAAATTGTCCACAATGATTAAAGGGCCAGCCCTTGGTGAAGATGTGTTCAACATTGTCGAGCAAGAGGAGTGTAGAGAAGTTGTGAGCTCGATCTTGATCAAGGACCCCTTGGAGAAGGTTCTTAGCTTAAGTTTGATGGAGGAAGGAGTTGAGGATGATTTTAATGAAGAAATCAAGGCCTTAGATGCAAAGGAAAAGGAGGCAAGAGCTGAATTTGAAGTACACGAAGATGTGCTGAAGAGGTGTAGGAATCACGGTCTTGCACAGAGAACCACGGCCGTGGTTTGTCCCGTGGAACTCTCTCGAGTGCTCCACGGTGCTAGCTTCTCAGATTCCACGCCCGGAGTTTTGCCAGAGGCCGTGATTCTGCCCGTGGATTCTCCAGGAAGAGCCTTAGTGGTTGATCAAGCTTCAAGGAGCCTTGAGGAGTCTTCCATGGCTTTGGAATCATCTCAACCTACATTATATGGAGCGTCTCCAATCGATAAAGGTCCTCCTAAACTTGAACTTAAACCCCTCCCCTCTCATCTTAAGTATGCTTTTCTTGGTGAAGATTCTACTTATCCGGTGATTGTTAATGCATGCTTGAATGATGATGAGTTGACTAGATTGTTCTTTGAATTGAGATTGCATAGGAAGGCTATTGGCTATACCATTGATGATTTAGTTGGCATTAAACCTTCTTTGTGCATGCATAAGATCTTAATGGAAGATAATCATAAACCTTCAATTGAACCTCAAAGAAGACTAAACCCCATCATGAAAGAAGTAGTAAAGAAAGAGATCTTTAAATTGCTAGATGCGGGAATCATTTTCCCGATTTTGGATAGTAAGTGGGTTAGCCCCGTGCATGTGGTTCCTAAGAAGGGTGGGATGGTGACTAATGAGAATAATGAACTAATCCCTACTAGGACTGTTACGAGATGGAGGATGTGTATAGACTATAGGAAACTAAATGTTTCCTCTAGGAAAGATCACTTCCCTCTTCCTTTCATTGACAAATGCTAGAGAGATTAGCTCAACATTCCCATTTTTGTTACTTAGATGGCTATAGTGGATTTTTCCAAATCCCTATCCACCCCGATGACCAAGAGAAAACTACATTCACATGTCCTTGGGGTACATTTGCATATAGGAGAATGTCATTTGGGTTGTGTAATGCACCCGCCACCTTTCAAAGGTGTATGATGGCTATCTTTTCTGAATATATTGAAAACATCATGGAAGTGTTTATGGATGATTTCTCTGTTTATGGATCTTCATTCGATGATTGTTTAGCTAACTTGTCTTTGGTGCTAAAGAGATGTGAGGAGACTAATCTAGTCTTGAATTGGGATAAATGCCACTTCATGGTAAGTGAAGGCATTGTGTTGGGACACTTGGTGTCCAACCGAGGCATTGAGGTTGATAGGGCTAAGATAGAGACAATAGAGAAGTTGCCACCACCTACCTCGGTGAAGGGGGTAAGGAGTTTCTTGGGGCATGCCGGTTTTTACCGGAGATTCATTAAAGATTTCTCTAAGATTTCTAAGCCTCTTACTAACCTACTAATGAAAGATGTTGAGTTTGTTTTCTCCAAGGATTTCCTTGAGGCTTTTTGTAGGTTGATGAATGCTTTGATCTCCGCACCTATCATGCAACCTACGGATTGGAGCTTACCGTTTAAGATCATGTGTGATGCGAGTGATGTGGCCGTCGGTGCTGTTTTGGGACAAAGGAAAGATGGGCTTACACATGCCATCTATTATGCTAGCAAGACGCTAGATGATGCCTAACTCAATTATGCTACCACCGAGAAGGAGTTGCTAGCGGTTGTGTATGCATTTGAGAAGTTCCGCTCGTATCTTGTTGGAGCGAAGGTCATTGTGTATACGCATCATGCTGCGATCTGTTATCTCCTTACAAAGAAGGATGCCAAGCCTCGTTTGATTCGGTGGATCCTTCTTCTTCAAGAGTTTGACTTGGAATTCCGGGATAAGAAAGGGTCCGAAAATTCTGTAGCGGACCCCCTTAGTAGACTCCCATCGTTGGAGATTGAGAGAGATGACATCCCGATTGATAAATCATTCCGGGATGAGCAATTGCAAATGGTGGAGGAGTGCTTGCTTCAAGTGTCCAAGGGAAATGAGCCATGGTATGCCGACATTGTGAACTACCTTGTGTGTGAGGAGGTGCCACCCGGTTTATCCTATGCCCAAAGGAAGAAGTTCTTCAAAGGTGTGAGGCATTACTATTGGAGTGAACTGCTTTTGTTCAAGAGAGGGCCGGATGGAGTCTTTAGGAGATGCATACCGGAGGATGAGGTGGAGAGTGTGATCCGCCATTGTCATTCATTGCCATGTGGAGGGCATGCTAGCTCACACAAGACATGTGCAAAGGTGTTGCAATCCGGGTTCTATTGGCCGAGTTTGTTCAAGGACGTGCAGAATTTTGTGGTAGCTTGTGATGCTTGCTAAAGGACGGGCAACATCTCAAGGAGGAATGAGATGCCCTTGAACAACATACAAGAAATGGATATATTTGATGTGTGGGGTGTGGACTTCATGGGACATTCCCTTCTTCATGTGGCAACCTCTACAGCCTATTGGCGGTGGACTATGTATCGAGATGGGTAGAAGCAATCGCCTCTCCCACAAATGATGCCAAAGTTGTGGTGCGGTTCTTCAACCGAGTCATCTTCCCTAGGTTTGGAATACCAAGAGTGATCATAAGTGATGGAGGAAAGCATTTCACCAATAGGAACTTTGGGACACTTTTGGCTAATTATGGGGTGACTCATAAGGTGACAACACCTTACCATCCCCAAACAAGTGGCCAAGTGGAGATCTCCAACCGGGAGATCAAGGGGATCCTTAAGAAGACAATTTCTAGGACGAGGAAAGATTGGGCTATGAAGCTTGATGATGCTTTGTGGGCTTATAGAACCGCTTTCAAGACACCGATTGGCACCACTCCCTACAAGCTAGTTTATGGCAAGTCTTGCCACCTTCCGGTGAAGATGGAGCATAGAGCATATTGGGCCATAAGGTGGCTGAATTTTGACCTCAAGGAGGCCGGTGAGAAGAGGTTGCTAGACATGAACGCTCTTGAGGAGATCCGGTTAGATGCCTATGAAAACGCCCGGATCTACAAAGAAAGGACCAAACGTTGGCATGACAAGCGTCTCATCCCCAAGGAGTTGAGTGAAGGTGACCAAGCCCTTCTCTTTAACTCAAGGCTGCGGCTCTTCCCCGGAAAGCTTAAGTCAAGATGGACGGGTCCTTATGTGGTGAAGAAGATCTTTCCCCATGGAGTGGTTGAGATAGGAGGGGAGCATTGTGGAGATTTTAAGGTGAATAGGAACCGTTTGAAGAAGTATATCCCAGGAGCTCCGGTGGACATGATTGCCTCACTTCACCTTGAGTGAGACGCCCCCGAATTTGGTCAAGCTAATGACCTTAAAGAAGCGCTTGGTGGGAGGCAACCCATTGGTAGACATCTTTCCCTTTTCGTTTTTGTTTTTGTTTTGATTTTTCTATTTTTGTGTGTTTTTGTCTGTTCGGAGTTTGTGTGCTAGAGTCTAAGTAGCATGGAAGCCTTGCATGACTTGTGGATGATGATGATGTGTCCCTCATCAATTGTGGGTGGAGCGGATGTGGAACTTGGACGGCTAGCGGTGCCTAGCGCGGGTTCCGACGCCATAACGAACACCTTGAGCTTTCTACCATCGTTGATAGGATCATCCGCCATCAAACCTCTTGAGCGACCACAAATACCGAAGCAAACAATTTTACATTGTGAGCATCCTTTTTCACTCTTCTTTACTTCATTTACACATTGGGGACAATGTGTTTCTAAGTATGGGGTGGGGTTTTCATGATCACTTGCATGATTAGCATCTAGGATAGCTTAATATTGTCACATGTTTCATTTTGTCTTGCATTGTACATATATTTCGAAAATCCAAAAAAATCAGAAAATTTAAAATTTTTTAGTGCTTCTAAGCTTGGGTATGACCTTATGTGTTGAATTGATGGATGCATATGTGGACTTAAAGTACTTATCTTGAATCCCATGAGTGAATTGTGATCATGAATGTTTGCCTTGATTGGATTGAGGATTGATGGTCGAAATTACATGCTAGTTCTTGCACACCATTTAGGAGTGATTAAGGCAATTCATCTTTCTCTACTTCTCATCTTGATCATGTTATTTGAGCACCTCAATTGATGTAAAATTTGACCTCTTTTGACCCATCCGGGAATAGGAGCATGATAGTGTGTTGATGTGTGTGAAAAGCTAGTGTGGGGTGAAGTTGTTGATGAAAGTATGTGGTGAATGAAGTGCTGAATTTGTTGTGAAAAGTGTAGAAAAAAAGGTTTGGGGACTTTGGTTTTGATGAAGAGTAACTCGGCACCATTCATATAATCGGGTGTTTGTGCCTTGCCAAAGTCGGATAAACCGAATGTCCTAACGAGCCTTGGTATGTGTGCCCGGTGTGAGGCACCTCGGAAAAATCCCGAGGTCCCCTAATCACCAAGGTTTCGGCTTTTGTACACCAATGCCATTGCCTCAAAAATAAAAGAAAAAGAAAGTGAAAAAGAAAAGAAAACAAAGAAAAGATGGAGAAAATATACACTTGTGGTGAAGTTGATAAAAAATGAAATTGTGAAGTTAGTTCCTTTCCCGGAATAGCATCACATGACCCAAAAATTCCCACCTATTCACGACGTTTCTTAGCCTTCTCTTTCCTAAGTCCTTGTGACCTATTTGCATGTGTGTAAAACTTAGTGATCTAGATTGGATATGCTCATGATCATCTTGACTTCTTCATTTTACCTTTCATGCATGCTTTCTAGCTAAGTATAATTATCTTTCCATGCCTCCATCTATTTGATGCATGATTGCTTGTCCATTTGCCATAAAACACGACTATGAAGGTGATCCAATATTAGAAGCACAACTCCAAAAAGATTTTGTTGTTTTTCTGCATGCATAAATCATGTCATCTCTTAGTCTATAGTTGGGACTTGCTCAGGGACAAACAAACCTTAAGTATGGGGTAATTTTAATAACACGATTTATGACGTTAGTCTAGGCATCCATTTACATAGTTTTTCCCGCTATTCATGCACAGTTTAGCATTAGTTCGTGACAAATTGCACTTAATTCATGTATGTTGTCGAGATAGACGTCTACACGGACTTTTGCATGTTTTGTAGGTATTTTGGGAGCTTTTGGAGCTTAATCGATACATCCAAGGATCGTTCCTCGTAATGACACACCTTGGGACTCATTGGGAAGCAAGTTAGGAGTAAGGGAGAACACATAAGACCATGTTGGTGCATGCCTTGCACCAACTCATGGCTCAACGATCAAAAGAAGGCTGAAGCACCAGAATCACGGCCACTGGGAGTTCCACGGCCATAGAATGGGCCGTGATTCGCTCTGCACAGCTGGGACAGCTGTCCCATGATCTCCATAACCGACTCTTGTAAATGGTGAAGGCTATAAGTACCCTTGCAGGCTGATTCAAAAGGGGATCCACTACACACCTTACCTCACACACATTCTTTCCCATACTCTCTCATTTTGGAATTGGATTGGAGCTACTCGTGGAGGAGAAGAAATACTTCCATTGGAGAAGAAGAGAAGAACACACCATTCTTAGAGTTTCTTAGTTTTTAGAGTGAAGTTTGTTGGAAACATTTTCTAGGGTTGTAAGAACGATTCGAACCTTCTTTTGAAGGGTTGTAAGTCTCTCTTTAACATTTATTCAGCTCGTTTTTCTTGTTTTGTTTGCTTCATCTCTCTTTCATTTCATCCTCTGGATATGGACTCCATGATTTTATGCTTGATGATTTGGATTGTGATGATGCATGTTGTTGGCTTAATAGATGTGATTCTAGGGAAGGAAATGATGGTTATGGCTTGGACTATGATAGGATAGACTTAAACGTACCTTTAGATGATTTGTTTGCTCGAACCTAGCCTCTGTTGTAAATCACGGCCTGTTCTAGGTAGTTCCACGGCCGTGGAAGTGAGAAACTGCCCTTGATTTTGTCTGTCTTGCTTGTATTGATAAATCTAAGTGTTAGGTTGTTAGATTGTTGAAATCCTAGTGTTTATTGAGTTAGATCTAACCTAGGGTGACCTAGTGTTAGCAACTAAGTGTGAGAAGAGACCTACCCGGTGATTCTTGCTCTTAGGTACCAAAGATGATGAACTCTAGGTAGTAGTGAGCCTCACTAGCTGCCATTGGACTGAGTGTGTTAGGATTGATGTTTAGGACTTGCCTTCCCGAGACATACCCGGTAAGGAGAGGTTACATCCCTAGATGACAATCCGGTTTGTTTAGAATTCCTATCCTTAGGCTGTTTCAGACTTACCCGGTGATAAGACCTTAGGAACGGACTAGTGGACCATGAGACCTACCCGGTGATTGATCCCAATCTAGAAACACCCACTCCCAACATACTATAGTTGATCCAAGGAATGACTAGATAGCTTGAGTCCAATGCCATAACCAGAATTTCTAACCCCTAAAATCCTTTTCTCCCTCGTTGATTATCTATCTTGTGTTTGTGTTTGCTCATTTGCGTTATTAGCCTAGTTGTTTGTTAATCTTGCATGATTTGTGATCCTTGATTGATCACCACAAAACCAAAGAAAAAACATTGAGATTTTCATTTCTTTATTTCTTTCTCTTTTGTTAACCTAGATCTACACTATCCTTAGTCACTATTGATTCAATTTCATCTTAGTCTTTGTGTTCGACCTCAGAATACTATCGTTACTACAAAATGACCCATACACTGTGGGTTCGCTAGGAGTTAGGAAAAATATATCGAGTTATAAATTTAAGACTTTTGCGTGTCACGTTTCTAGTGTAACACCTCTCCCATGACTTGAACAAACTTTCTTTATCCTTCATAACAAAAGCATTGATCTTACCCCTCAATTCAGCGGTCTTTGATGGGGGAAAGAACTTAGTAAGAAACTCCATAGTCATCTCTTCCCATGTGTTAACTCTTCCAACTGGAAGGGAATGATACCAAGCTAGCATCTTGTCTTTCAAAGAGAAGTAGAAAGGCCGTAACTTGTAGTTGTTGTTCTCCACTCTTGATGGTCTCAAAGTTTCCGTAAGGATCTCGTAGTTTTGAATGTGTTGATGTGGAGTTTCTCTTTCCATGCCTCCAAATTGACATTGTCGAATCATCGTTAGAACGTGAGGTCGAAGTTCATAATCATGCTCATTTGGATCTCCTAGATTAACTTCTGGACGACGTACTTGCTGATTCGGGTCCATCCTTTGACCTAGGGTTTGCGGAGCTCCAGCAAAAAGATCACCTCGGTCTACCATGGCCGGCATCCGAGGTGGTGGGTATTTCTCGGCCGGTGCAACTAGGGCTGGATCCTGCCTCGGTCGAGCAACTGGGACCCGTCGAGGTTGGATCTGAGCTCGTAAAGCGGCCATATCAGATTGAATCTCTTTAGTTCTTGCACGAGTCTCGTCTCTTTCTCTTTACAGTTCTTCTTTACTAAGGCGAAGTTGTTCCAATGCCTCCATTAATTCGGCTTCAATATCTCGGTTATCTTGATCGGCCATCTTAGCTTCTTTCAATCTTCTTTTGTATGTCTTTTCTGGTTCGGGATCGTAAGGAACAATTTCCTTTCCACCAAAAGTTCTTCGCATAGCAACAAGGGCAGCAACCCAAAAAGACAACCGAAACCGAACTTAGACTTGACCAAGTCTCCGGAAACGGCGCCAAAAACTTGTCCTCTTTCAGACGTGTGTGTATTGCGAACGATATAGTTTTAAATTTATAACCTAAAATATAAGCCTGAAACAATATGCGAACCCACAGTGTACGGATCAATTGCAATAACAGCAAATACTCCAAGGTCGAACGCAGGGACTATGGTGAAACAAAGATTGGTAAATCAGGTTTTCAATAAAAAACAAGCAACAAAGCAAAGGTATCAAAGATGATGTAATAATCAAATAAAGAAAATGCAGATTCTAGAGACTAAGGCATCCAATTGTGGTTCCGCCTCAAGATCTCAAAGGATAACGTGGACAAAGCTGAGGTTTGCAAAGGGAAGGTGTTCCTAAGGTGGGAATAGATCACCGGGTAAGTCTCACTACTCACTATCCCAAACCAAAGATCCTCTCACCGGGTAAGTCTCAAGGTACTAAGGAAAGGAACAATAATCTCAAACCAATACATCACCCAAGGGGATAGAATTAACCTTTACCGGGTAAGTCTCAAGATAACTCTCAAAGATGGGATAAAGGCACACTCAAACCCTAATAAAGGATAAACCCTTATTACCTAACACTCATAATCTTGGGTATACAAACAAAGGGATCACCGGGTAAGTCTCTTCCTAGGCTTGCGTTGAACCAGGAAAGGAATAACAAGGATAGGATTTTGCAATTGGAACCTCAACTCAGATAAGGATCAGGAAAGGTCTCGCCTCGCTCAGTTCATGTTCCATCTCGGTCGAGATGTTCTATGACTGTCCAAAGTGTTCGTCGGATAAAGTAAAAACTCGAGCTTTCAGGGTCCACTGGGGTAAAGGCTCATTCTTTCATCGTCTTTCCCACAAATTTCAGCCAATCACCCTAGAATTGCACAAAGAACTTAACCAATAATCATCATGATAACAATAATCAAATATATGAAAAGGGAATCAATATTCAAACAAAAAAACCTTAACACAAAGGTCTCAATAACTCAATCAAACAATCAATCAAAACAATCAAAATGCGTTCCTCAATCACAACCAGAAATACAATCAATTAAAATAATTTAAGAAAATCTTACAACTTTCTTCAAAGCCTTCAACTTGATCTTCAAAGCCAACTTCCTTCCTTCCTTGGAATATCTTCCAATCTTCCAACTTCCTTCAACTTCCAGCTCTAAGACCTGCTTCCATCCAGAAAATCCATCTCAATATATAGGAGAATCACTTGCCAAAAATTAAAGATCTTCAGCAAAGAATAAAAGATCTCGTGGGCTGTGGGCCGCTCGCCTCGGTCCATGAAAGACCCTTCGTTCTTGGCGCATAGGAGCCTTGTGAGCCATAGTTGAGCTTTACCTTGACCCTGTCAGCTGCCCCAACGGACTAGGACGGTCGCCCCTACGGCTAGGCGACTCAGCGCCTCACAAAACCGCCCCTACGACTCTGTGTGGGTGAAGCCGCTTTCGTTGACTCTTTGACCCGTGCTTTGCAGATGGCTTCCTTTATAAGCCTCCCTTTGCTTCTCTGAGAGGGTTTCTTCATCCTCTTCAGCTCCTTTTCCATTCTTCTTCTTCTTCTTCTTCTTCTTCTTCTTCTTCTTCTTCTCTTCTTGATCTTCCTTTGATCTTGTTAGGAAACTTTGAGAGTTTGATTGAGGTTTTGAGCTTGGATGATCTTAAGGTTGTTGCTGAGAGTTGTTGCTGTTGTGTTGAGGTTGTGGAAGTGCTATTTTCTCCTAGTTACAGGTTAGGGTTTGTTGTGGTAAGCTCTTCACCTCCATCTTCCTTCCTTTCTTTCTTTTCTCTTCTTTGCTTCTTTCTTTCTTCCTAGCTTATGATCACAAGCTGAGCCTGTGTGGATCCTTTCCTAGCTTTTCTGATGTTCATATATATGTAAATGGGTATGTGCGTTGCTGTGGTTTGATGAAGAAGTGAAGAGAGTCAAGAAAGAGATCAATGAGAAGTCGGGACCATCCTTCTGCACAGACAGCCGCCTTTGCGCCTGACCTTGGCCGCCCCTACGCCTGCATGTGAGCAGCCCCTCGCCTTGGGTGAGCGGCCCCTGCGCCTCACTGGGTCAGCTTGGAGTTCCTTGCTTTTGTTGGTACATTTAGGGCATATCTTGTTGGTATGTTTCCTTCCTTCCAATCCTTTGGTCTTGGCTTAGATGTTGGCTAGGCTAGCTTGGTTAGGATGAGTGGTATGATAGAGATGTGCCTTAGACACTCGTGTTTATGTTGAGGTTATGCCTTAGGCATTTGTGAGTATGTTATGATCTTGAGGTTTAGATTGAGGTTGTAGGTTTATTATGGTTATGGAGACGAATCTCCTAACCCTTGCAGTATATGATGGTGTGTGTCTTGCTATTACAGGCGTTGATTACTTCCCCAAGGGAAGATGTGATGTGGTATTGGATACGAGTGTTACAGGTAAGTCCATATGACTTACTTAGCGTTCAGTTGTGGGTTTGTGTGATTGTGATGGTTGTGTGTGCTCATATGATTGTGCATTTATAACCTAAACCGGACTAGGATGACCATTTATTACTTTAAATGGCCCAAGTGTATTATAACGGGTCGTGACCACTTGCCTCCGCCTGCGGGTAAGAGGAGGTGCCCTGAAGATGATCTCACAGGAGGGGACGAGTGATGATCACCCCCATGCAAAAATCCTGTGTTACGTTTGATGGGACGAGGTTCTTGAGGCTCCTCGTGTTGCAAAAGAAGTTAAATTAGTAATGAAATAACATAAATAAAAGATAATAAATGAATATGTGTGGCATTGCATGTATGAGATATTGATGTGTGTTTGTGCTATTACCTTCATACTTATTCATTACTGTAGCTAACGGTGTATACCGTGTTGTAGATGATTTGAAATTTAGTAAGACTGCAGAGTGAGACAAATGGTGTGACCAGGCGAGGACTTCTGTAGATTAGGATGCGTGGGATATGAGATCTTTTGTATCAGATGTTTATGTTTGATGTTTTGTACTCGGCTTTGTGTTTGTAAACTCTTTTGATGTATTATATACAACTTTTATGTATTTCGTTTTAATCTACATGTGCCTTGTTGTAAGATCCAATGAACTTGTTGTCAGGCTAGGGTCAAGATCCATTGTGAGATCCTAACCTAATGTTGCACTCCGAGTCCCGTGGATTTGGGGTGTTATTGAGTTGATATCAGAGCCTTGGGTTGACAACAATGGCAGTTGCTATCTGCAATAAAGGTATAGCGGATAAATAAATAGAATCCACATGGGGTTTGACTTTTTAAAGGTTTTTGTTTTAAAGCGAGTATAGATGTTTTGGGATAGTATGTACATAATCCGTCACCCATCTGAGGATCTCAACTATATATATATATATATATATATATATATATATATATATATCTTTAATGTGCTGATGTGTATGTATGTACTATTAAGTATTATATATATATATATATATATATATATATATATATATATATATATATATATATATATATATATATATATATATATATATATATATATGGCCTATATAGAGCCTTATACGTTAGGTGTGCATACCCTGCAGATGGATCGGACTAGAGCTACTATTGTAGGCCGAGGTAGAGGCAGACCACCTCTTCCTCCAGGAGGGATAGGACAGGGACCAACTCCCGCTGCAGATCCACCAGTGGTAGAGGAGGCTTCTGAGGAGGTTGTTGAGAGTGTAGTTCCAACTACGAGTAGTGGTGGGTCCAGGAGACAACAGACCTATCCAACCCAGTCTGATGGCTCAGACCGTGTCTCCATGGGTAGACCAGAGTTCAGAGAGTATCTTAGGCATTTTGAGAAGGCCATCAGAGCAGGCAGACGAGCCCCAAATCTACCAAGGCATGAGGGATCATCTGAGAGATCCCATGGAGCTACTCAGGTGCCAGCTATGTCGGCACGTGCTGTTGAGGTTGCTCGAGCTGTAGAAGAGACCAGAGGGCCTCGACCAGATACCTAGTTTAAGGCATTTCATCAGCAGGGAGTTCCACACTTCTCAGGAGAGATCGGCTTAGAGACTGAGGTGTGGATTTGGCATGTAGACTCAGCTTTAGAGTCTATTAGGTTCCCTAAGGACAAACGGATAAAGCTAGTATAGTCTCTATTCCGTGACCTGGTACATTAGTGGTGGAGAACAGTTAGAGCACGAGTTACGAGCTGTGAGCAGATGAGGACTATCTGAGGGAGCAGTTCTACCCTACCTCATTGAGGAGGGAGAAGTTGCAGGACTTCGTGGAGGCGGGTTTTGAGGACGTACCCATTACAGACGCTATTTGCCGCTTCTAGACTGAGTTAGCATTTTTGGGTCCAATTGCACCATCTGAGGACCAACATGTGTACCTTTTCGCCCATCGTTTGAGGGAGAGCACATACTCATACATGGCGGGATTTCACTGTGACTCATTGTCAGACTCCCAGTATCGGGCCTATGAGAGAGAGAGAGAGCTAGCCAAAGGAGGACTTCTCAAACAGGACGGTCTGAGAAGAGACAATGCACCGGACAGACTGGTGCAGGAGCATCTGGATACGGGCGAGGTCAGACTCAAGGCCGCTTAAGTGTTCCAGTGTCTGCACAGACTATTGATAAAGGCCGGCAGTGTTACAACTACAGGGCCTATGGACACATGAGGGCTGAGTGCCCTAGAGCACCACTGACTTGCTTCTTATGCGGGAAGCCAGGACACAAAGCTACGTTTTGCCGTCAGGGTAAGGCGTCATCACAATAGGGTTCTTCCCCTACAGGTGCAGCAAGAGGTGGGCAGAGACCACCTTAGCATTAGACACAGGGACAATAGAGAGTCCCAGACACACCTACTGCTCAAGGATCAGCTCCATGTCTGAGTAGAGGTAGAGGTAGAGAGGCTGGTACTAGTGATGCCCGAGGAGCTCGAGGTAGAGTTTTTGATCCTAGGAGTGTTATGGAGCCGCAACACCAGTTGCTTCATGTACGATTCTGTTACATGGTTTACCTGTTAGAGTTTATTTGACACGGGTGCTACACATTCATTTATTTCTGCTACTTGTGTTGAGCGTTTTAATTTGTCTACCATAGAGGGGGCACCCTTTACTATAGGGTTACCTGATGGTAGTAGGGTCAGAGGTACCCAGGAGTTACGTAGTTGTCCCCTACGCTTAGGGACTCGTATATTGCTTGTTGGCTTCTTAGTCATGCCCTTGATGCATGAAGAAGTCATTTTAGGTATGGATTGGATGCATAGACACCGTGCGGTGTTAGATGTGGGTAAGAGAACTGTTACAGTCTCTAATGACATAGGTCCGATAGAGGTCTTCTGGGGTTGGGACCTTGGAAAGACAAGATCTGTCATCAGTGCAGTACAAGCAGCTAGACTGATTGCACAGGGATGTGATGCCTTCTGGTGCTACGCCATGAAGGATGGAGAGAGTCCAGCTTTGGAGGGTATACCAGTGGTTTGTGAGTTTACAAACGTGTTTGCAGAGCCGTCTAGCTTGTTGCCTCAAAGGAGCGTAGACTTTGGCATTGATTTGGAGCCTGGCACAAGACCCATCTCGAAGGCCCCATATCGTATGGCACCTGTCGAGATGTTGGAGCTGAAGAAGCAACTCGAGGAGTTGGCTGAGAAGGGCTTCATACGCCCTAGCGTTTCACCATGGGGTGCCCCTGTCCTCTTCGTGCGGAAGAAGGATGGATCGTTGAGATTGTGTATAGACTATAAATAGCTGAACAAGGTGACCATCAAGAACATGTATCCACTGCCTCGTATTGATGATCTACTTGATTAGCTTCAGGGAGCGATAATCTTCTCCCGGATCGACTTGCATTCAGGAGATCACCAACTGAGAGTGAGAGAGCAGGACGTGCACATGACGACATTTCATACCCGTTATGGACACTACGAGTTTGTAGTGACGCCATTTGGGCTGACGAATGCCCCATCAGTCTTCATGGAGTTGATGAACAGTATCTTAATCGACTTCCTGAATCAGTTTGTGGTGGTCTTTATTGATGACATTTTGATATACTCTCGTAGCAGAGAAGAGCATGCCGGTCATCTAAGGACAGTTTTGCAGATTTTTAGAGATAGAGAGATGTATGCCAAGCTATCTAAGTGTGAGTTCTGGATGTCTGAGGTTGCTTTCCTTGGACATATCATCTCCGCCGACCATATTATGGTAGATCCGGCAAAGATCGAGTCTGTTGATGCATGGACAACATCGACGAACGTCAAGGAAGTGCGTCTTTTGAGGAAGACTACTAGATTCGTATGGACCGATCAGTGCGCTCAGAGTTTTGAGGAGTTGAAGAGGCGTTTGACTTCTGCTCCTGTCTTGGCACAGCTAGAGGGTTCTTGATGAATTTTTGGTCTATAGTGATGCATCCAAGCTGGGCTTGGGATGTGCACTAATGTAGAGAGGTAGAGTGATTGCATATGCGTCTCGACAGCTGAAGACGAATAAGGAGAACTACCCGACTCATGATCTGGAGTTGGTAGCGGTAGTTCATGCTTTGAAGATCTGGAGACATTATCTGTATGGTGCTACATGTCAGATCTTCACAGACCATAAGAGTTTGAAGTATATTTTTACGCAGCGGGAATTGAATAACCGCCTGCATCGGTGGCTTGAGTTGATCAAGGACTTTGACCTTGAGATTTTGTATCATCCTGGCAAGGTGAATGTTGTAGCTTATGCCTTGAGTAGGAAGATGCCTCGAGAGAAGACGATTGCCAGACTGACTGTACAGTCTCACTTCAGAGGGATCTAGCCTGGATAGAGATGGACATCTAGTTTCCTGATGAGGATGCCCTGTTGTTTTCATTAGAGGTTATACCTTTTCTAGATGGATGAGATCCAACAAAAGCAAGGGACCTGCCTGATCCTGACGAGGATTAGAGAGAGGATGTCTCGTGGAGAGGCACCACAATTTTCCATTGGAGCTGATGGAGTGATGACATGACATGACCGCATCTATGTTCTTGCTGATGCAGAGTTAAGACAGAGGATCTTACAAGAGGCTCACTGTACACCTTACTCTATACATCCAGGTGCGAGTAAGATGTACCATGATGTGAGACGTTCATATTAGTAGGGAGGGCTGAAGCCCAATGTAACTAGATTTGGGGCTCAGTGTGTGACCTGTCAGTAGGTCAAGATAGAGCATTTCAAGCCTGGAGGTGAGCTCCATCCACTGCCAGTGCCGCAGTGGAAGTGGGAGGACGTCTCCATGGATTTGTGACCGAGTTGAGGACTAGTAGGAGCTTTGATGCTATGTGGGTGATTATGGACAAATTTACGAAGATGGCACGTTTCATTCCTATCAGAGAGACGTGGCAAGTGAGGAGATTAGCTCAGGAGTACACTAGACAAATAGTGAGACTCTATGGTGTACCGAGGACGATCATTTCTAATCGTGATGGACGATTTACATCGAGATTCTAGCAGCAGATTCAGACTGCTTTGGGGACGAGTCTACACTTTACGACTGCGTTTCACCCCTAGACAGATGGTCAGTCAAAGAGGACCATCCAGATCTTAGAGGATATGCTGCGAGCCTGTGTGTTGGATTGGGGACAGGGATGGTTTGATTACCTCCTACTTGTTGAGTTCTCATACAACAACAGCTGGCTTTCATCTATTGGGATGGCTCCTTATGAGGCACTGTATGGACGTAGGTGCCGCACCCCTTTATGTTGGGATGAGCCTAGTAGTATCAGTGGGATAGCGCCGGAACAGATTCAGGATGATATGGCTCGAATAGTGCTGATTAGAGAGAGGATGCTGGCTGCACAGAGTCGCCAGAAGTCGTATGCAAATAGGAGGCATTGACCTCTAAAGTTCAGGGTAGGAGCTCATGTCTGGTTGAGAGTATCTTTGACGCGAGGTGTCAGACGTTGTGGCATAAAGGGGAAGCTGCATCCCTGATATGGCGGTCCTTTTGAGATACTGGATAGAGACGGGAGGGCAACCTACAGATTAGCATTGCCTCCGAGGTTAGAGGGTGTTCATCATGTGTTTCATGTGTCTCATTTGAGGGAGTACATACCAGATCCGAGGCACATGTGAGTTATGATGACCTGGTGTTTGAGCCGGACCACACCTTTACAGAGCACCCTATTGAAGTCCTAGAGCAAGGTGTGAGACGCCTGCGTTCGAAGGACATTCCTATGATGAGGATACAGTGGTCGAGACGAGGACCTGATGAGGCTACATGGGAGACGGAGGATAGTATCCAGAGGAACTATCCAGAGTTCTACACCGATATAGATGCATCAGTAGGATCCACGAGTAGATCTTAGTGCCTTCTTGGTGAGTGCATGTTATGCTATGTGCTTATGTGATATGTTGTGTTTTCGGGCTAGCTGTGATATGTGCATGTGATCTGTTAGATCTTGTTCGCTAGCGCGAGATAGGTATAGCCGGAGATGGTTCTTTCCTCCATGTTATGGTATGTGTGTGTTAGGAATAGTTGCAGATGGTTCTTTCCTCCATTCTATCGTTGATGGACATAGTGTGAGTGGAGATGGATTTCCTTCACGTAGTTGTGTTACATGTACGTATTAGCTGCAGATGGTTTTCCTCCATGCCAGTGTCATGGGGTTAGTGTTTGGCTAAAGATGATTTTCCTATAGGCCTTGTTGAGAGTTGATGATAGTGTTTAGAGTTATACCTCGGCTTATGGGTCTGAGAAGATTTGGGATCTTGCAAGTTTCGGGACGAAACTTGTTTTTAGGGGGGTGTGATGTAACAACCTTAGTTCTTGGAGCATAGGAGCCTTGTGAGCCACAGTTGAGCTTCCCAACGGACTAGGATGGCCGCCCTTGCGACTAGGTGCCCCTGTGCCTCACAAAACCGCCCCTGCGGCTCTGTGTGGGTGCAACCACTTTCGTTGACTCTTTGACCCTGCTTTGCGGTTGGCTTCCATTAAAAGCCTCCCTTTGCTTCTCTGAGAGGGTTTCTTCATCCTATTTAGCTCCCTTTCCATTCTTACGTTCTTCTTCTTCTTCTTCTTCTTCTTCTTCTTCTTCTTCTTCTTCTTCTTCTGTTCTTGATCTTCCTTTGATCTTGTGAGGAAACTTTGAGAGTTTGATTGAGGTTTTGAGCTTGAATGATCTTGAGCTTGTTGCTGAGAGTTGTTGCTGTTGTGTTGAGGTTGTGAAAGTGTTGTTTTCTCCTGGTTGCAACTTAGGGTTTGTTGTGGTAAGCTCTTCACCTCCATCTTCCTTTTTTTCTTTCTTTTCTCTTCTTTGCTTCTTTCTTTCTTCCTAGCTTAGGATCACAAGCTGAGCCTGTGTGGATCCTTTACTAGCTTTTCTGATGTTCATACATATGTATATGGGTATGTGTGTTGCTGTGGTTTGTTGAAGAAGTGAAGAGAGTCGAGAAAGAGATCAAAGAGAAGTCGGGGCCATCCTTCTGCACAGACAGCCACCTTTGCGCCTGACCTTGGCCGCCCCTGCGCCTGCATGAGAGCCGCCCCTCGCCTTGGGTGAGCCGCCCCTGTGCCTCACTGGGTCAGCTTGGAGTTCCTTGCTTTTGTTGGTACATTCAGGGCATACCTTGTTGGTATGTTTCCTTCCTTCCTATCCTTTTGCCTTGGATTAGATGTTGGCTAGGCTAGCTTGGTTAGGATGAGTGGTATGATAGAGATGTGCCTTAGACACTCTTGTTTATGTTGAGGTTATGCCTTAGGTATTTGTGAGTATGTTATGATCTTGAGGTTTAGATTGAGGTTGTAGGTTTGTAATGGTTATGGAGATGAGTCTCCTAACCTTTGCAGTATGTGATGTTATGTGTCTTGCTATTACAGGCGTTGGATACTTCCCCAAGGGGAAGCTATGACGTGGTATTGGATACGAGTGTTACAAGTAAGTCCATATGACTTACTTAGCGTTCAATTGTAGGTTTGTGTGATTGTGATGGTTGTGTGTGCTCATATGATTGTGCATTTATAACCTAAACTGGACTAGAATGACCATTTATTACTTTAAATGGCCCAAGTGTATTATAACGGGTCGTGACCACTTGCCTCCGCCTGCGGGTAGGAGGAGGTGCCCTGAAGATGATCTCACGGGAGGGGACGAGTGATGATCACCCCATGCAAAACTCCTGTGTTACGTTTGATGGGACGAGGTTCTTGAGGCTCCTCGTGTTGCAAAAGAAGTTAAATTAGTAATAAAGTAGCGTGAATAAAAGATAATAAATGAATATGTGTGGCATTGCATGTATGAGATGTTGATGTGTTTGTGCTATTACCTTCATACTTATTCATTACTATAGCTAACGGTGTATACCGTGTTGTAGATGATCTCCAAGTTAGGAAGACTGTAGAGTGAACCAGATGGTGTGACCAGCCGAGGACTTCTTTACATTAGGATGCGTGGGATATGGTATCTTTTGTAGTAGATGTTTATGTTTGATGTTTTGTACCCGGCTTTGTGTTTGTAAACTCTTTTGATGTATTATATACAGCTTTTATGTATTTGGTTTTAATCTACCTGTGCCTTGTTGTAAGATCCAGTGAACTTGTTGTCAGGCTAGGGTCAGGATCCATTTTAGATCCTAGCCCAATGTAGCACTCCGACTCCCGTGTATTTGCGGTGTTACAGTCCATCCCATCACAAAGATCACCTCGATTGAGGTGATACTATAGCCATCCGAGGTGTGTCTCAGCTACGAATAAATCTCTCTAATATGGTCCAAAATCAATCTTCTGTCTAATTTCCATGGTTCCTAAACCTTTCTTCTAGCTCCTCAATGTTCCATAATGTAGTTGCAATGACTCCTTTGCTTCCTTAGCTCCATATCTCTCCAAAATGTGCTATTTTCCCTACAATCACAACGAAACTAGGTGTACACCTCGATTCTTGCAAAGGTAAACAAAACAACATAATGATCAAAGAATATACATCCATACATGCAGATTTGTGAAGATAAAACGTCAAAACCAATCCCAAAATATAGACTATAATACATGCTATCAACAAGTAAGCAAATATGGTGATAGTAGGTATGATGAAAGAGCTACACTAGGTTGGATCTTAGTATGCATACTACTTGGTTGGTTCTTTTTATAAGCAATTTACCAAAGTCTCATCTTGATCATAGATATGTGTTGAGCCAACCGGCATCAACACAACTTAACTAGATTATTGATCCGTAAACCTACAAGATTAAAGCACAAGTTATCATTCTAGTAAAGATAAAGAGATGTAAAGAATGAATAAACAAATCGTTAATCTTTCTTTATAGTTATATTCCTTTCCTTTAAATAATCAAAACCAGCTTTTACCTAAAGGTTTACTACAAGATTAAGGACCCGAACCCGGAATCGATTAATCCTAGCACTTTGCATGCAAATATGTTAGCATGAAATATTGTGATATTTTAGGCACGTTTTCTAAACGTATTTGATTCATATTGATAGTCTTTGATTGAACTTTGTGCATATGTGAGCTAGTATTACCTATATTGTCGATATGGATGTCTACACTAGTTCTATGTTGATTATAGGTGATTTGGAGCTATTTCCGAACGGAATCGAGCAAAGGAGAGTTGATTTGATATGTCCATAGATTGAGGACATTCTTTGGAAGCAAATTGGAGTTTTAGCTTGAGGAATGCACGAGGCTAGGGAAGAATCACGTTCTTGCCCTAAACCACGCTCTAAAATACGGCCGTACTACGAACCACGTTCAGTTCCACGGCCGTGGAACCTTGCAAGAGAGGCGTGATGCATTCCAGTAACTATTACGGCCGTGGAATATATGGTACAAACCGTGACCTAATCCACGCCCTAAATTACGGTCGTGAAAACTTCCACGACCGTGATCTTGGCGAATCTTTTCGCCACACTTTGAAGCCACGATCTTTTGAAGATTGGGCCGGGCCGATATTTTATCTTGCCCTATAAAGAGACGGACGAAGCAAGATTCCGTCATAACCGCTTACACCCGCCATCTTCGCTTAGTGGCATTTATCGACGCGGAGGATCGTTCATCTCCGCTTAGAGAATTTCAACGCCGTTTGGCCTTCGCTTGGAAGTATTGATCATCTCGTTGGAGATCGAATCTCGCATCGGGGAATTACCCTAATCTCGCACTTTTGGTGGAGATTGCTGTTGAGATCTTCGGATTGGTGGAAGGTTGAAGCTTTTGGAAGATTTTGCAAGAAGATCTCTCTTCTTGTTTAGGTTTGATTTGGAAAACGGGTTGACATCCCGTTTTCCCTTCTTTCCTAAGGTTGTGATTGTTTGTTTTATTCTGAATCCTTTGACAATACTTGTTCTCATTGTGACTTTGAGATTGGTTTGAAGATTATTGAAAGTTCTTGAAAGTTTTCATCTTTTTATCTTTTAAATTCTTGAATTGATATCAACATGACTGTTATTGGCTAAAAACCCTTAACAATTCTAAGGTGAAGGGTTGATAGTTGTGGCTTAGATGATGATAGATCAATCGCAAACAGATTAGACCCTGAGAGTTAGAGAGAATCGCCGACAACCCTAAATTACGGCCTGTTCTTGAGTCTACGGCCGTGGAACCTCAAGAACTAACCGTGATTTCCCTTAAGTCCACGAACTTGCTTTTACTTTAATCCAAAGTTAAAGATTTGCTTTAACTTAGTTTAGACTTGTCTTTTCTAGGTGGTAGTGAAGCCTCAACAACCTCTACCTCGATTGTGAGTGTCACAACCTCAATCGGTTAAGTTAGTCTTGATCTTTGGGTTGTAAGTTTGGGTATTTGACATAAATTCTCATCTTTAGAATCTTTCTATATTGAGCCTCAACAACCTGTATAGAGAGTGCCTTGTAGGTGAGTTACATAAGGTTTTTGGAACTTCACCGTACGATTACCTTACATTAGTATACCTTTGCATATCTCAACTCTGTCTTTATATCATTAAGTATATCTTGAATCGATTGCCACAGCTGGATACTTGGATCTTTAGGATTGTTGTTTTCCCGATATTTGCAAACTCTCATATTTACTCGCTTGATAATCTGCAATCGAATTTGTTCCCACCCAAATCCCTGTGTTCGATACTCTGGAATTCTTGCTTAGCTACGTCGATCCGTACACTGCGGGTTCGCTGCTTGATTCTAGTTTTATAAATTTAAAGCTTATTTGCACACACCTTTAGGGGCGAACAAATGCACACTTAAGGTGATCAAATCTAAGTGATAAAAAACATGCAAACATAAGTGAAAGATCAAGGAAATATAACACAATTGGACTAAATTAAACTTATATTATAAAAGACTTACAACCAAATAGCAATGTAGCTTCAATCAACCCAATGTAGCAAAGGAAGTTAGAAACTCATTGCAAAATGGCACTTAGGAAAATTGCCACCTTAAATGTCATAAAGGTGGTGCAAACGGAGTAAATGGGCTGTCTAAACAACCACCTTAAATGTCATAAAGGTGGTGCAAACATCCGGAGTTAAGTCTTGTGGCGCTAAACTGCGGGGGTGGGCTTCAGGGCCATAGAGGCAGTTTAGGCCAGAACGTTCTATCTTCTTCTCGGTTGTTGGGGCGGCTTGGCAATCCCGCAGGGGTGGGTCTTTAATGCTTCTTGAATGTCTGACTCTTCATCTTCGTGTCGTTGGGGAGTCCTGGTAATCCCGTAGGAGCGGCATAGTTTCACCGCAAGGATGGTGACATTGTCTCTTCGGCTTCACATGTCCGCTGGCAGGGGCGCAGGCAAAGGCGTTGGGGCGCCGGCTTCGCTTCTTCAGGGTGAGTCACCGCAAGGGCGACTAGAGGCGACCGTAGGGGCGGTGAGAAGCTGTTTTGGGGCATTGGCTAAGGCACAGGCTTCGTTGCTGGAATGCAGTGTCATTGCCGGGGTGGTGATACTACTCCGGGGGAGCGGTGTGGCACAAGAAAAATTCCTTCAATGCTTTTCTTCAATTCCCAAGTGTTGCTAATACCTTCTTTTGCTTCATTTGGACTTCTTCATCTAGATCAAGATGTTAGTAGCACAAACTCTCTCGAAGACACTAAAAAGACTCTATAAACTATCCTAATTGATGGTGATTCCATCTCCTATCAAACTCCCCCATACTTAGACTCTTTACTTGTCCCGAGTAAACAACACATCAAAAAATTAGCATACAAAGCCTCATGAAGTATGTAGCAGTAGACAAGAAGAGGAAAACAAGAGAAAAGCCACCAAAAATAAAATAAGAACAGAGAGAAAATGAGAAAAGGTGAGAAACTACCATCCTTATATCTCCAAGAGTGACCTACCCGGACATCCTCCTTATGACTCCCCTTCTTATGTCGCCAATGCCGAAATGAGAACCTACGCTCGGTATCACTCATTTCGCCAACGAGCCCTTTCGGGTTTTCACCTTGCCACTCTTCTTTTTTTCATGATAATCTCACCAAAATCCTCACATCCCTCAAGTCCAGTTTTGACACCAACCTAGAGTTGGTTGGACTACCTTCTTTTTGCCTAAACCGCCCTTTCGGGTTTTCGGTTTATCCAAGGATTTTCTTTCCTTTTTCTCAATATTTTGGCTTTTTATCTTTTTTTTTACTGAAATTCGACATGAATTACACTTGAAGATTTTAAAAACAAACACACAAAGAACTGTACATGCATGATAGTTTTTGAAGATCACTTTACCCTCAAAGTGTGAAATGAAAGCAAAGAACATAATGTGGAGAAGGGAAAGAGAAGCTCATTAGTAGGATGGAAAGGCTGGACCATCCAGACCCTACTCCGGTGGGTAGGGGAAGTAGCCAAGGAAATGCTCCCGCCGCCGGTATATGTCGTCAAGGCGACCCTGCTGAGCATCCAAATGAGCACCAAAGGAAGTCTCAAAGCTGGCTTGCCAAGCCAGCTGTTGAGCCTCCATCCTCTGCTGTTGAGCTACCTGCCAAGCATCCTGACGCTGGTCAAAATGCGTGGGAATCCTCCCCTCGAAGCTCGTCTGCAAAGACTGCTACTGCTCAAGCATCGTCTTGTGGTAGTTGGTTTGCCACTGCTAGTGTTGAGTGGTCAAAGCCTCCATCTGGGCTCGCAAGTTGACGTGCTTGGGTCCCTCGTCCTCTCCCGCGGTGGGCATCTCCACATCATCGAGAATAGGCATGTGGTCCTCATATGGGGCCCTACTGGAGCTCGCTGCATGCCTCTCAGCAATGGCAACCCGAGGCCGCCTCGGTACGTACGGATCAACGACAATATAAAGCTCGGAGAGCTCATCCTCGAAAGGCAGCGGCTGGGGAAGTAGGTGATGCGACTCTCATTTGCAAAAGACAACCAAAAGAGGTTCGCACCATCCCTCCTCAGGAGCTTGCAACGCCGGAGAAGACCTTTGTTGTAGAACGGGATCGGCATCCCATCCTCCAACTCGGCCAAATCGGTGAGGAAGAGGAAGATCCAATCCGGCACGTTGTCACATGCCGGAATGCACGCTTACAACATGGGAAGGTCGTTGAGAGCAACCTTATTCTCTTCCTTGTGTCCACAAAAGACACACATGACGATCTTCGAGAGGAGCCTCAAGCAAGGGTGAGTGAGCTTGTTGTTGTACTCACCCCTAACATGAAACTCGGAGACGATAGTAGCTTGCCAAAATTCCACCAAGTACGGTGTTGGTGCGGACTCCCACCATTTGTTAGAAGGGTTAATAGTAACCCCAAAAGACTCTTGCAACTGAGCACAGTTCACCGTGTACTTCCTTTTGTTGTATTTGAAGATGAAGCCGACACATATATGATCCTCCTTCTCCATATTGAACGTGGACACATACTGTCTGGTGAGCTCAGGAAAAGTTGGGACACTCTTTTAAAGGAAGTCCTGCACAATCTCAAACCGTGCCTTCTCCGTCTCATTCATCTTATACTTCTTGGTAGAGTCCATTCTAGGACCGATTGCAAGTAAAAGAGTTAGAATTTCACAAAATAAGGGAAGAAGATCGACCTCTCTATTAAGATTTACGCAGGGGCGGTTTGAGGACCCATAGGGGCGGTGAGGCATAGATGTAGATGGAGACATGCACAGGGGAAGGAGAACTCCTGATGACGATCGTCATCAGATCGTTGGACGGCGTCGGTGATGGAGCTTCTTCCGGCTTCTAAAGTTGGTTGAAGGTAGGTGATGTTGGTGGCGTAGGGGGGTAGTAAATGGTGGTGCGTAGTGGGGGAAGTTGAGGGTTAGGGTTTGTGAGAATGTATGAGTGCAGCGGGGTAGAATGGGTGGAGTGGGTGGCGCAGGGGCGTCGACGAGGCATGATGGTAGTGGCACTGGGGCTTTGGCAAGGGGCCTGAGTGAGGGAGATTGGTGGAGACGCCGGTGCGTTAGGGGGGCAGCTGTGTTGTCGAGAGAGAGAAAGGTAGGTCATGAGGAGAGAGTAAGGTGGGTGGGGTAGGTGTAGGGAATATTTTTTGAGTTCTTTTTTTTTTTTGGTAGATCCATAGGGGCGGTGACAGGGGAGCGGAGACGCAGGCCCAGCGCCAGAGGCAATACTGAGAGCGTTTGTCAAGGAAAAAGCCGTAGGGGAGGGGGTATGTGACGGAAGGTATTTCTATGGTCGTCTATACCCAATCAAAAGTAAATCCCGACTTAGCACTAAGAACAAGTATAGTGATTAAGTAAGGGTCGAACCCAAGAGAGTTAAGGTGTTTTAGATGCAGTTATCGATTATAATGACAAGTGGCACAAAGGGGGGGGGGGTTTGGTTGGATTGATGCACAAAAACTTATGAAAACGATTAATGCGACAAGTAAGACAATAATGGATGAATCTACACTAGGTTGATTCTAAGCATGCAATTGCTACTTTGGTGCATTCCTTTTACAAGTTTTTAAGTAATCTTCCGTCCCGATCATACATATGTGTTGAGCCAACCGGCATCAACACAACTTAACCTATTAAAGTTCCGTAAACCTACAAGAACAAATAACAAGTTAGCATTCAAACAAAGACTAAGGGATATAAAGAGAAGATTAAAACCGTTAAACTTATCTTTATATTTGTGTTCCTTTTCATTAAGTAATTACAACCCATTATTACTTAAAGTTGCTACTAGATTAAAGATCCGAACTCGGAACCTATTAATCCTAGTTGGTTACATGCACTTTAGAACCTAAGGTGATCAATCTCAAGTAATAGTTAACATGCAATTAAACAATGGAGATCAAGGAAACACAAAGCATTACTGAATAAAAACTTATATTAAAAGAACTTACAACAAAAGTAACAAAGCAGCTTCAAACCAACCCAACATAGCAAGGGAGTTAGCAACTCATTACAATGGAAAAACTCAAGTCTAAAATGGATTTTGTGAGGAAAAGCAAGGATGATTCTAGCAATCAGCCATGAACTATTTACACTACAAAAGACACTTAATTAGGAGTAAATAGCCGGCCTCAAACAGCCACCTTTAATGCCATAAAGGTGGTGTAAACAGCCAGAGTAAAGCTTGTGGCGTTACACCGCAGGGGCGGCCTTCAGGAACCGCAGGGGTTGTTTAGGCAGACTCGGTTGATCTTCTTCAGAACCGCTGGGGAGGCTACACAACTCCGCTGGGGCGGATCTTTAATGCACTTCAGCGTCTGACGTTTCGCATTCCTGACGTTTCTGATGTCAAGGCGCAGGGGCGCCTTAAGGCCAACGCAGGGGCGGTGACACAGACTATTCACCTTCCAGCTCCCAAGGCGAGGCGCAGGCAGGGCGCAGTGGGAGGCGTAGGGAAGCTGGTATTCGTCCCGTCAAGGCAAGTCACCGCAGGGGCGGCTGCAAGGACCCGCGGGGGCGGTGGAGCAACAGAAACTTTGCTTCTTGATCGATCTTCACTCCTAAGTGCTTATAACTCCTTTCTTAGCTTCTTTTGATCTTCTTCTTCTGGATCAAGGAGTTAGTAGCATAAACCGACACTAATGCAATAAAAAGACTCTAAAAACTACCCCAAAAGATAGTGATTCCATCACCTATCAAACTTCCCCATACTTAGACCTTTTACTTGTCCCTAGTAAAACAAATGACAGCCATTAGACTCAATGTCTCAGGAAGCAAGGGAAAGAAAGAAAAATGATGGAAAACAAGAGAAAAACCAAGAAAGAAAGAAGGAATAGAGAGGAAATGTGAGAAAAAGAGAAACTACCATCCTTATCACTCCAAGAATGGCCTACCCGGACAACCTTCTTATGTCGCCAAAACACCGGAAGGGAAACCTACACTCGGTGTCACTCATCTTGCCAAGGCGCCCTTTCGGGTTTTCACCTTGCCACTCTTCTTCTTTTCTTACTTAATCTCACATCCCTCAAGTCTAATTTTTGCACCAACCTAAGGTTGGTCGGACTACCTTCTTTTTACCTAAACCGCCCTTTCGGGTTTTCGGTTTATCCAAAAATTTTCATGCCTTTTTTCACTTCTTTGGCATTTTTCTTTTTCTTTTTTTTAAATGAAATTGAATTCAACAATGCAAAAAAACAACTAAATGAACTGTACAAGCAATGATATATATATCCCTCCCCCATACTTGAAGTGTGGGAGAAGGGAAAGAAATGTACCCCTCACTGGGGTGGTCCGGATGGACCACCAGGACCCTCCTCCGACGGGTAAGGGATGTGGCGGAAGAAGTACTCCTCCCACTGGTAGATATCATCAATGCGGTCCTCCTGGGCAGTCATCCGGCGACCAAAAGAGGTCTCAAAATTGGCCTGCCAAGCCAGCTGCTGCTGCTGCTGGGCTGCCTGCTAGGCCTCTTGCCTCTGGTCGAAGTGTGAGGTCATGGAGGTGGCAAAAGTGTCTTGCCAGCTCTATTGCTTCTCCAGCATAGTCCGCTGGTAGTCGGACTGCCAAGCCCGGTGCTGGGTCGTCATGGCCGCCATTTGAGTCTGAAGGCTTGCAAGGGCCGGGTCCTCCTCTGGTGCTGCTGTGGGCATCTCCTCGTCATCTGGGACGGTTAGGTGCTCCTCCTGATGGGCCCGGCTGGAGCTGGCGGCATGCCTCTCCACAATGGCCACTAGTGGCCTCCTCGGCACGAAGGGATCAGCCGGTATGTAGAGCTCGGAGAGCTCACCTCCTAGTGGTAAAGGTCGGGGGAGGTAGGTAAGGTGGCTCCCATCTACAAGGGAGATCCAAAACAGGTTCTCCCCGTCCCTCCGGAGGAGCTTGCACCTCCTAAGCATCCCCTCAGTGTAGAGAGGAGCTGCCATCCCATCCTCTAACTCGCACAAGTCCATCACTTGTGAGGAAGAGAGAGGGCCAATCCATCAGCTGTTGGCTATGTGGAAGGCATGAGTAGAGTAGTGGGAGGGCCAATCCATCAGTTGTTGGCTATGTGGAAGGCATGAGGATCTTGGAAATCAACCTCAAACTGGGGTGAGTGAGTTTTTTGGAGTACTCACCCCCAACATGGAACTCCGACCTGGTAGTTGCTCGCCAAAACTCACATTGGTCCGGGGCTGGATCCTACCAGTTCTCAGAGGGGTTTAGAGTCACCCCAAAAGCTTCTCGTAAATCATTGTAGTCAAGCGTGTACTTCACCTTGTTGAACTTGAAGGTGAGGCCGGTACACACGTGATCTTCCTTCTGCATTGAAAAAGTGGCGATGAATTGTCTGCTGAGCTCCGGATATGTCGGAGCACTCTTTTGGAGGAAGTCTCCGAGCCCAGCATTCGCCAAAAACGTTTGCATGCTCTTTAGCATGCCCAGTTTCTCCAAGGTCGGAATATGTAGAAATCGAGTTGCATACACAACTCGATCATGCACAATCCTATATCTGTCCTTCTCCGTTTCCGTCATTTTGTATTTCCTTAGGGCTTCCATTCTTGCAAGGATTCGAGCAAAGGATTAGTGAATGTTTGGAAAAAGGAAAAGAATCGACCTTTCTGTTGGTTATTCCGCAGGGGCGGCTTAGTAGGCGCATGGGCGGTGAGACGTAGGGGCGGATGCTTGCAGGCGCAGGTGCGGGAGAACAGCGGAAGGCAATTTTTCCGAATGCTTCGAAGATGGTGGCGCCTTGGAGTGTCTCCGGTGGTGGTTTTTTGTGCAGGCGACGTTGAAGGTGGCGTAGGAGTGGAGAATCGTTGCAATTGAAGAGAGGTGGTGTTTGGCACGAGGGCAGGTGGTGCAAGGGCGTTGGGGGTGTGCACCCTTGGTGTTGGTGGCATAGGGGCGTCGGAGAGGTTGGTTGGGTGGTTTCTCTGAGGGCGCAGGGGCCTTCGCAGTTGAGAGAGAGAGAAGGTGTGAGGCGTTGTGGTTGTGTATGGTGAGGAGGGTTGGTGGGTGGTGCGTGGTAGGTATAGGTGTTTTTTCGAGATCCTATTTTTTTTCTTTTCTGGGTAAACCCGCAGGGGCAGGGGTTGGATACCGTAGGGGCAGCGACAAGGGAGAGGAGCACGCAGGCCCAGCGCCGGGGGCGACGCCGGGAATTTGTGTCAAGGATGGCCGCCGCAGGGGCGTGGGGATGTCACCGCGGGGGCGGTGACAGGCGTGTTGTAGGCACAGGCCTAGCGCCGGGGGCGGTACTGGCCTGAGTTTCACCGCAGGGGCGGATTTCTTGACAGAAGCTCCTCTTCTTATTCCTTCGGGTTGCCACCCGAGAAGCGCCTTTGTTTTACGTCGTTGGCTCGACGTAAGATCTCTACTTCTCCGGTTGTGGCCTCCTCCGGTACCATCTCGTCAATCGGATCGTCCTTGACTCCTTCAAGGTAAAGCTTTAGCCTTTGGCCGTTCACCTTAAACACCTTGTGCGTTTGCGGGTCATAGAGATCCACATCCCCGTGAGGGTATACTTCGGCTACTATGAACGGCCTTGTCCATCTTGAACGCAACTTACCTGCAAAGAGTTTCAAACGTGATTGAAAGAGAAGTACCTTATTACCTACCTTGAAGTCCTTCCCGAGGATGTTCCGGTCATGCCATGCTTTGGTCTTTTCATTGTATGTGGTAGCATGGTCATATGCATCTAGCCTTAGTTCCTCCAACTCTTGCAATAGGAGCTTCCGGAATTCTCCCACTTCTTCTATGTTCATGTTGCACTTCTTTACCGCCCACCAAGCCCTGTGCTCTAGCTCCACTGGTAGGTGGCAAGCTTTCCCAAACACGAGCCTAAAAGGAAACATTCCGATGGGAGTTTTGTAGGCTGTCCGATATGCCCATAGGGCATCATTTAGCCTTGCACTCCAATCCTTCTGCCCTGGAGAAACCGTCTTTTCAAGAATGACCTTTATTTCCCGGTTGGATACCTCCGCTTGGCCGTTTGTTTGAGGATGATAGGCTGTTGATACTCGTTGGTGAACATGGTACTTCTTAAGGAGAGTCGTGATCGTCTTGTTGCAGAAATGGGTACCCCTATCACTGATTAAGGCTTTCGGAATTCCAAATCTGGCAAAGATATTTTCCTTAAGAAATGATGCAACCACTTTTGAATCATCAGTTTTGGTGGCATTTGCTTCCACCCACTTAGAAACATAGTCCACCGCAAGCAAAATATATGTGTTCCCTAATGACGTAGGAAATGGCCCCATGAAATCAATTCCCCAAACATTATATATTTCACAAAATATAAGAGAGGATTGGGGAATTTCATGTCTCCTTGAAAGATTTCCCACCCTTTGGCATCTATCACACACTTTACAAAACGCAAAAGCGTCTCGAAAAATGTGTGTCCAAAAGAAACCGGCATCCAAAACTTTTCTTGCAGTTTTGTTTGCTCCAAAGTGCTCCCACATGCTTTAGAATGACAGAAAGTTAGGACGGATTGTACCTCCTTGTTCGGAATGCAACGCCGGATCACTTGGTCACAATAATGCTTCCAAAGGTAAGGATCGTCCCAAACGTAGTGTCGAGCTTCAGCATTGACTTTCTCTCGTTGTGCCTCGGTGAAGTCTGGAGGATACTCCTTCTTGACAATGAAGTTCACAATGTCAGCAAACCAAGGCTTAAAAGATTGAAGCTTAAGACAAACCTCTGTCGACAATTCCGCAAGGGCGCCTAGACAGAGCCGCAGGGGCGGCTGGTGTGAGGCGCGGGGGCGGTTACACAACAGAGAGTTGTGTAGAACGTATCGTCAGGAAAGCTTCCGGCTATCTCTCTTTCTTTTCCCGGTTCTTCCTCCTCTTTCACTAGTCTGCTCAAATGATCAGTCACCATGTTCTCAGCTCCCTTTTTGTCCCTTATTTCTAGGTTAAATTCCCTTAGAAGGAGCACCCAACGGATTAATCGTGGTTTCGCCTCCTTCTTTGCCATGAGGTACCTAAGGGCTGCATGGTCAGTGAAAATAATTACCTTTATCCCAAGTAAGTATTGCCTGAACTTCTCTAGGGCAAAAACTACCGACAACATCTCCTTCTCGGTGGTGGAGTAATTCCTTTGTGCTCCATTGTAGTTTCATAGACGCATAATGGATCACATGGGAGGCCCTTCCGTCTTTTTGTCCTAAGACAGCTCCGACGGCGTTGTCACTAGCGTCACACATGATTTCAAAAGGTTTCTCCCAATCCGGAGAACGGATAATCGGAGCGGTGATGAGACATGACTTCAGAGTGTCGAAAGCCTTCTTGCAATCCTCATCCACTATGAAGGTTACATCTTTCTTGAGCAATTCACACACGGGTGATGAGATCTTTGAGAAGTCTTTGATGAACCTTTGGTAGAAACCTGCATGACCAAGAAAAGATCGGATTTCCCGAACATTAGTACGATAAGGTAAATTTTGAATAACATCAACATTTGCCTTATCTACCTCTATCCCTTTTGAGGATATTACATGTCCTAGCACAATTCCTTGTTCGACCATGAAATGACATTTTTCCGAATTAAGAACTAAGTTGGTTTCATCACATTTTTCAAGAACAAGTTTTAAATGCCCTAAACATGCGTCAAAACTGTCTCCATGGACGGTAAAATCATCCATGAAGACTTCAATGAAATTTTCTATGTATTCGGAGAAAATACTTATCATGCACTGTTGGAAAGTGCCCGGCGCGTTGCAAAGTCCAAAGGGCATTATGCGATATGCAAAAGTGCCAAATGGGCAAGTGAACATCGTCTTCTCTTGATCTTCTGGTGCGATGGTTATTTGGAAATAGCCCGAATATCCATCCATGAAACAGTAGTATTTATGACCTGCAAGACGTTCCAACATTTGATCAATAAAAGGTAATGGGAAATGGTCTTTTCGTGTTACCTTATTGAGCTTGCGGTAGTCAATGCAAACTCTCCATCCAGTTTGTCTTTTGCTTGGGACCATCTCTCCATGTTGATTTTTCACCAAGGTGATGCCTCCCTTCTTTGGAACTACTTGGGTTGGATTAACCCAAGTGCTATCCGAGATAGGAAAGATCATGTCCGCTTGGAGGAGTTTCAACACTTCCTTTTTGACCACATCCATCATTGATGGGTTCAACCTCCTTTGAGGTTGCCTAGTGGGCTTGGCTTCGTCCTCAAGTAAAATCATTTGCATGCAAGTGGAAGGACTTATCCCCTTGATGTCCGCAATAGTCCATCCGAGGGCCGTCTTGTGCTCCTTTAGTACGTTCACCAACTTGTCTTCTTGTCCGGTGGTCAACTTATTGGATATGATCACCGGCAAGGAATTGTGTGCTCGAAGGAAAACATACTTGAGGTGTGATAGAAGATCCTTCATTTCTATTTCCGGTGCCTGCACTATGGACGGAACAAGCTTTTCGCTTGGTGTTAGTAAAGTGGGCCCAATGGCCAAATTGGAGATAGGTAGCCTTTTATGCTCATCTAATTGGGCTAGGACCTCTTTCATGCTAGATGTTAACACATAATCTGATTTGAAACCAACAATGTCATGCTCAATCACATTTCTCAATTCATCCACATTAGAGTTATCAAAAACATCTTGCACAAAAGGTTCAACAACGTCAATAGCACATTGAGAATGATCATCGCTAGGAAATTTCATTGCATCATAAATGTCAAATTCCACTACTTCTCCATAAAACTCCATGGTCAATTTACCACTAACATAATCAATTTTAGTCCTAGCCGTTTTCAGAAATGGCCTACCTAACAGAATGGGTGTAGTATGCGAGTCATTTTCCATATCCATTACAAAGAAATCAACAGGAAAAATTAGGTTGTCTACCATCACTAATACATCTTCAATTATCCCTTTCGGGTACACATTAGATCTATCAGCAAGTTGTACTACAATCCTAGTTTCAATTAGTGGCCCTAGGCCAAGTGATTTGTAAATCGAATATGGCAAAACATTAATAGAAGCACCGAGATCAAGCATTGCTTTGTCAAAGTGGGTTTCCCCTATAACACCAGGAATGCTTACCATGCCTGGATCGCTACATTTCTTGGGCATTCCCCATTGGAAAACTGCCAACATATGTTCACTCACTTGCAGTTTCTGTTTCCCCTTTAGCTTTTGAATTCTCTTGATAGTGCAAAGTTCCTTCAAAAAATGAGCATACTTAGGGATACTTTTCACTAACTTAAGGAGGAGAATGTTTACCTCGCATTTAGAGAAAGTCTCAAAGAGGTCCTTGTCCTCTATGATTCTTCGCTCCTTTAATGCTTCAGGAAAAGGAGCCGGTGGCTTTTCGGAGTACAGCGGCGGAAAGTTAGGCCGGACATTGTTGTGTTTTCCGCAGGGGCGTCATCTTGAAGACGCAGGGGCGGCTCAAGGGCTGTCACCGCAGGGGCGGGGGCAGCCAGTCGTAGGGGCGTCCTTCTTTCTGGGCTCGGCACAGCTGCAGCCGCAGGGGCGGCTGTGGGTGCGGAAATAACGACAGAGGGTTCGCTTTGTGGCTCTTTTGTTGGTTCTTGTCGAATTTGCTTCCCACTCCTTAATGTTAGGGCATTAACATTCTCCTGGGGTTTATAAACATCTAGGAAGGCAATCCCCTGGAAAGCTTTAATTCGGTCCTTAAAATAACTTCTGCCATTTGACCAACCTGCTTCTCAAGGTTCTTGATGCTTGATTCTGTTGTTTGGACATGAGTAGCAAAGTGTTTAGTCAAAACCTGCAACATATCTTCAGCTGAGTGATACTTAACTTGGCGGGGTTCCTGTTTTTGGTTTTGTTGATCCCTCCAACGAAAGTTCTGTTGGTCACGCCAATTTGGCATGAAATTCTGTGCATAGGGATCGTTCCTTGGTCTTTGCTGTGGTTGCCCATAACCCATTGCGTTCACTGCAGCATCGTCATCTTGAACTTGTGGACACATGTCCGTTGGATGATACGGGTCAGCACAAACTCCACAAGCTTTGAGCTGTTGCGGTGTTCCCATAAGTGTTAGCCTCTTCACCATTTCCTTCAATTCCGCTAGCTCGGTGGAAATCTCGCTCTTCCCGGAACTCACGGCATGAACTCCTTTCTTAGCCGGGGTTCTTCTAAAGTTCCGAGTTCCTTCCGCTAGTTCCTGTATCTTTTCCAAAGCAAGGTCCGGAGTAGAGTTAAGAATATTACCTCCGCAAGCCGCATCGACGATCCTCCTTTCATTGTCTAGCAAGCCATTGTACAAGTACAAGACTAGATCTTCAATTGAATATCCGTGAAAAGGACAGCTGGATCGGAGGCGTGCAAACCTTTCGAAGTACTCGTAAAGAGTTTCGGTTGCCTCTTGCTCGATGTTGCTTATAGCTTTCTTCAAGCTATTGGCCTTTTTAGCTGGAAAATATTTCTCCAAGAATGTTTTGTGAAGGTTCTCCCAGGTGTCAATACTCCCGGATGGAAGGTGGTAATACCAATCATCGGCCGAATCCTTGAGTGTGAAGCCGAATGCCCTCATCTTGATCTGTTCTTCGGTAATGTTGGCCGGCTTCATGCTCATGCAAACGGTGTGGAACTTCCCAAGGTGCTTGATGGGGTCTTCACCACTTAGCCCTTGGAAGGATGGAAGCAAGTGAATGAGGCCCGGTTTGAGCTCAAAGTTGACTCCTTCCCCTAGTGCCGGTATAGCGACCGAAAGAGGGTTTTGAGCCAAGGTGGGCTGCGTAAGTTGACGAAGAGTACGGTCAGCCATCTCTTGTTGTAGTTGTTGTTGTCTTCGTTGGCGGATGTGCGTCCTCTAAATTTCTGGATCAAAAGAAGCAAAGCCGGAATTAGTAGCACGGGTTTGAACCATAAAAATGGTTCAAACCAATAATCAATAATAACAAGAAAACACAAAAATCTCCGGCAACGGCGCCAAAATTTGACCGAAGGTGTTTATATAGTCGTCTATACCCAATCAAAAGTAAATCCTGACTTAGCACTAAGAACAAGTATAGTGATTAAGTAAGGGTTGAACCCAAGAGAGTTAAGGTGTTTTAGATGCAATTATCGATTATAATGACAAGTGGCACAAAGGGGGGGTTTAGTTGGATTGATGCACAAAAACTTATGAAAACGATTAATGCAACAAGTAAGACAATAATGGATGAATCTACACTAGGTTGATTCTAAGCATGCAATTGCTACTTTGGTGCATTCCTTTTACAAGTTTTTAAGTAATCTCCCGTCTCGATCATACATATGTGTTGAGCCAACCAGCATCAACACAACTTAACCTATTAAAGTTCCGTAAACCTACAAGAACAAATAACAAGTTAGCATTCAAACAAAGACTAAGGGATATAAGGAGAAGATTAAAACCGTTAAGCTTATCTTTATATTTGTGTTCCTTTTCTTTAAGTAATTACAACCCGTTATTACTTAAAGTTGCTACTAGATTAAAGACCCGAACTCGGAACCTATTAATCCTAGTTGTTTACATGGACTTTAGAACCTAAGGTGATCAATCTAAAGTAAAAGTTAACATGCAATTAAGCAATGGAGATCAAGGAAACACAAAGCATTACTGAATAAAAACTTATATTAAAAGAACTTACAACCAAAGTAACAAAGCAGCTTCAAACCAACCCAACGTAGCAAGGGAGTTAGCAACTCATTACAATGGAAAAACTCAAGTCTAAAATGGATTTTGTGAGGAAAAGCATGGATGATTCTAGCAATCTGCCATGGACTATTTATACTACAAAAGACACTTAATTAGGAGTAAATTGCCGGCCTAAAACAACCACCTTTAATGCCATAAAGGTGGTGTAAACAGCCTGAAAAAGCTTTTGGCGTTACACCGCAGGGGCGGCCTTCAAGAACCGCAGGGGAGGATTAGGCATACTCGGTTGATCTTCTTCAGAACCGCTGGGGCGGCTACATAACTCCGCTGGGGCGGATCTTTAATGCACTTCAATGTCTGACCTTTCACCTTCTTGACGTTTCTGATGTCAAGGCGCAGGGGCGCCTTAAGGCCAACGCAGGGGCAGTGACACAGACTCTTCACCATCCAGCTCCCAAGGCGAGGCGCAGGCAGGGCACAGTGGGAGGCGCAGGGGAGCTGGTCTTCGTCCCGTCAAGGCAAGTCACCGCAGGGGCGGCTGCAAGGACCCGCGGGGGAGGTGGAGCAACAGAAACTTTGCTTCTTGATCGATCTTCACTCCTAAGTGCTTATAACTCCTTCCTTAGCTTCTTTAGATCTTCTTCTTCTGGACCAAGGAGTTAGTAGCATAAACCGACACTAATGCAATAAAAAGACTCTAAAAACTACCCTAAATGATAGTGATTCTATCACCAATCAGTATGTCACAGCGGGGGCAGTGACAACTTTGAGTTGGCGTTGGCCCAATGTTTGATCTCCGATGTGTGTGTATGGTGAACGATATAGCTTTAAATTTATAACCTAAAATATAAGCTTGAAACAATATGCGAACCCGCAGTGTACGGATCAATTAGAATAACAGCAAATACTCTAGGGCGAACACAAGCACTATGGTGAAACAAAACATGGTAATTCAGGTTGTCAATAAAGAAAAGGTATCAAAGATGATGTAATAATTAGATAAATAAAATGCAGATTCAAGAGATTAAAGTATTCAGTTGTGGGTCCGACTCAAGATCCCAAAAGATAACATGGATAAAGCTGAGGTTTACAATGGGAATGTGTTTCTAGGGTGGGAATAGATCACCGGGTAAGTCTCACTACTCACTATCAATAACCAAAGATCCTCTCACCGGGTAAGTCTCAAGGTACTAAGGAAAGGAACTATAATCTCAAACCAACACTCCACCCAAGGGGATAGTACTAACCTTTATCGGGTAAGTCTCAGGCTAACTCTCAAAGATGCGAGGAAGGCACACTGAAACCCTAATGAAGGATAAACCTTTATTACCTAACACTCATGATCTTGGGTAAACAAGCAAAGGAATCACCTCGTAAGTCTCATCTTAGGCTTGCGTTGAACTAAGAAAGGAATAAGAAGGATAGAATTTGGCAAACTAGAACCTCAACTCAGATAAGGATCAGGAAAGGTCTCGCCTCACTCAGTTTATGTTCCATATCGGTCAAGATGTTCTACGACTGACCGAGGTGTTCGTCGGGTAAGGTAAAGGCTCGAGCTTTCAATGTCCACTGGGGTAAAGGCTCATTCTTTCATCGTCTTTCCTGCAACTTTCAGTCAATCACCTTAGAATCACACAAAGAACTTAGCTAATAATCATCATGATAACAATAATCAAATATAGGAAAAGGGAACCAATGTTCAAACAAGAAAACCTTAACACAAAGGTCTCAATAACTCAATCAAACAATCAAACTACGTTCCTCAATCACAAACCAAAAGACAATCAATCAACAATCTAAAAAAAACCTTACAACTTCCATCAAAGCTTTCAACTTTATCTTTAAAACCTACTTCCTTCCTTCTTTGGAATATCTTCGAACCTTCCAACTTCATTCAACTTCCAACTCCAAGACATGCTTCCATCTAGAGAATCCATCCCAATATATAAGAGAATCACTTGCCAAAAATAAAAGATCTTCAGCCAAGAATAAATGATCACGTGGGCTGTAGGCCGCTCGCCTCGGTCCAGCCCAACAGAAAGATCACCTCGGTCGAGGTGATATCGTAGCAATCCTTGATGTGTCTCAACCACGTGTAAATATCTCTAATCTGGTCCAAAATCAATCTTCTGTCTAACTTTCATGGTTCTTAAGCCTTTCTTGTCGCTCCTCAATGCTCCATAATGTAGCTCCAATGACTCCTTAGCATCCTTAACTCCACATCGTTCCAAAACGTGCTATTTTCCCTTCAATCACAACAAAACTAGATGTAGACCTCAATTCTTGCAAAGGTAAACAAAAGAACATAATGATCAAAGAATATACATCCATACATGCAGATTTATGAAGATAAAACGTCTAAACCAATCCCAAAATATAGACTATAATACATACTATCAAAATATCCCATACTTGTCCCTTGCATGTCCCCAAGCAAGATCCAAATCTTAGATACAAGATATAATGGATTATAAGTCATCAAAAAGATTAATGAAAAACATTTCAAAACACTTTCGGTGGTGCGCTCCATTCATAGATCACCCTAAGAGAATGCTTCACGGCGAATAAAATGAAGACATGATCAAAACATTTTATAAATATAAGAAAGCTGCTCATCTTTGCATAAAATCATAGAATGCATAATAAATCATATTTATCGAAATCAATCATGTATAATATAGTTTAAACCACCAAGTCAATCATCATACTTGAGGCCTCAAGGGCTTCCAAAAGAGGTCAAAAAACGTGTCAGGGTGGGATGTATATAAGGTAATGTGGTGCTAGAATCCGGGAATAGGATCTTACTTTCACTTTCTTTGAATCACAACATCTTCCACCAATAAGTTTTGCTTATTTTTACTTTACTTTATTTTTTGGGAACATGGACATAGGTGCACAATAACCGAAGTCTAGGAGATCAGGAATCATCAATTTCTCGAGATGCCTCAAACACTTGATGCACATACCATGACCCGTTAGGACTATCTATAGATCCGACTTTGGCAAGAGATAAACACCAGGCTATGTGAATGGTGTGGAGTTACTCATCATCAAGATCAACATCCCCAAACCTAATTTGTTTCTTTCTAACACTTTCAGCCAAGATCTCAACTTCACTTCACACACTTTTCGTCAACTGCATCCAAATTCCCGGATAGGTAAAGAGAGGCAAATATGTATATGAGGGGCTAAAGTATGGTCAAGAAGAAGAAGAAGAGAATGAAGTGCCTTGATCATCCCAAGAAGAATGTGAGAGAACTCATAATGTGGTGTCAACCTTCAAATCCAACATAATTTTGATAAAAACAAAGAAATCAAATATGCTAGAATTTCAAACAAAGCATTTAGCAACTTAAACATATCATAAAAACTTTCGAGCATATAAAGATTTCAAAGCCAATATGCAAACAAATATCTTCATCATGGTTATATCCAAAATAGAAGCACAAAACGTTTCAAAAATCTTTCTGTTAAAAACCCATCTCGTACGAGGTGTTCTGTCGGTGTCCGAGGTGTTCAACCGAGTTGTGTCTCGGTTTTACGACATCGTATGGTCAAGAACGTCTCGGTCGAGCCAAACGTTTTTTTCAAACTGGTTTTTTGACGTTTTTCTCAAATAGAAACCTATATGAATGCATTTAATGACAGATAAGCAAATAGAGCCAAATAAACGATAATATCACGAGAGTCATACAAACAATAGCAAGTAAGTCAAATAATACAAATACCCCATACTTGCGACATATTGTCCCAATGGGTCAAATATAAGTCATAGAAAACAAAGTACTCACCGGACATAGCTGAATTGCATAATAAATAGAAAATAAATCCATGAAGATCAATCCTTGTCAACTGGTGGCGGTGGTGGTTGAATGTTGGGGTACTGGGACGGGTCTAATGGATAACCCATAACCTTCTGAAACTGCACGTCCATCAATCGTCGTGTGAAGTATTGGCTCTCCTCTATTCGGTGCGTCCATCCCTCAATAGATTTGGTCGGAGCATCAAAATCATCTTCTTCAAGTCCTCCACCACATGAAGGCACTCGAAGTCATGAACATGCACAAACCTTGGGGCAACGATGGGGCGCCCACATATCCTATCGAAATCCGTCTGATGCCGCTCGTGGATCACCGAGATGAGAGACTGAGATGCAGAAGAAGGGGAAGAGTGGTGTGAACTTCTTGGACTATCTCTCAAAGCCAGCTGTCGATCAGATCTCCTAGAGCTACTCATGGCTGGAGGTCACCTCGGTCGGGTAAACAACACCTCGGCCAAGACGTAGACGATTTAACCGAGGCGAAGGTTGTGCGAGGTGAAATCCGAAAACGGTAAGGTTTTCCCCCCAAAAAAACTACCAATTCCTTCCTAAGGGGGGGGTACTTATATCCTTCTCAACAGCAACCTATGGCAACGAAATCCAGATCTATGCAAAATCAAAGATATAGAAACGAGTTAGGAATTTTGATGAAATACTCTTAAATCTGCAGATTCCAGTCAATATCTGTGTTGTTTTTTGCTTGGGAACCGATTCTCGCACTTCTTCTGAGAATTTCGAGCAAAAATTCTTAAAAAACGATCGAGAATGGAGAATCTGAGTAGGGAGGGCTGCCGCGGTCGAGGTGAGCAAAGAGAGGGAAAGTGAGAGGAGAGAGAAACGTCGAACCCCTTTTATACCCCTCGTTGAATTTGATTTCACCTCGCTCAAGGTGTTCCTGAGCGGACCGAGGTGTCAGAATGAGGTGGATGTCAGACCTAGGCATCTCGAACGTCTGTCCTTCCTCTCCTGAGTTGTAATCTCTTCTTAGAGAGTACCTTATTCCTGTCTAGGAGGACGCACAAAAACGAAGCAAACTATCTAAACTAAACTAGAAAAAGGGAAAAGAAAGCAATACCTTGTGTTGCCTCCCAAGAAGCGCTTGGTTTAAGGTCGCTAGATGGACCGTACGTTATCCTCAAGCAAGGTGTAGGGTGGCAATCTCCTCAATTGGAGCCTCCGGTTGATACTTCTTCAACCTATGACCATTGACCTTAAAGCTTCCGCTAGCTTCACCCCATACTTCAACTACATCATGGGGAAAAACATTTTTCACAACGTAAGGTCTTGTCCATCTAGATTTCAACTTACTTATAAAGAGGCGGAGGCGGGAATTAAAGAGTAGAACAAGATCTTCTTCTTTGTGCTCCTTAGGAATGATATGCTTGTCATCCCATCTCTTCATTCTTTATTTGTAGATTTTTGCATTCTCATAAGCGTTTAAGCGCAACTCCTCCAGCTCATTAATGTCTAAAAGTCTTTTATATCTAGCTTCCTTGATGTCGAAATTCAACCACTTGATTGCCCAATATTCCTTGTGCTCCAGCTCAATGGGTAGATGACAAGACTTCCCATATACTAAATAGTAAGAAGTGGTACCAATGGGAGTTTTGAGTGCAGTCCTGTAAGCCCAAAGAGCATAGTCCAGGTTCATGGACCAATCATTCCTTGTCCTTGAAACGGTATTCTCCAAAATCACTTTGATTTCTCTATTAGAGATCTCCACATTCCCACTATTTTGAGGGTGATAAGGGGTTGCAACCTTGTGGGTTACCCCATACTTCGATAGAAGTGCCTTGAACTTCCGATTAATGAAATGTATCCCTCCATCGCTGATGATGATACGTGGTGTCCCAAAACCTGCAAAGATAGTTCTATTAAAGAACTTAACAACCACCATGGCGTCATTAGTGGGAGAAGCAATGGCTTCCATCCATCTAGAAACGTAATCAACAACTAAGACGATGTAGAGGTTCCCCGCGGATGATGGGAAAGGTCCCATAAAATCAACTCCCCACACATCAAAGATTTCAACTTCCTGAATATTGTTGAGCGGCATCTCATTCCTTCTAGACAAGTTCCCTGTTCTTTGGCATGCATCACAAGAAACAAGAAACGCTTTCACATCCTTAAATAATGTAGGCCGAAAGAAACCAGAACGTAATATCTTACCGCACGTTTTGTGAGCGCTAGCATGTCCTCCACAAGGAAGTGAGTGGCAATGCCATATGACACTAGTAGTTTCATCCTCTGGAATGCATCGTCGAAGCATCCCATCCGGACCTCTCTTGAAGAGTAGAGGTTCATTCCAATAGTAGTGATGAACATCCTGGAAGAACTTCTTCCTTTGAGCGTATGTCAATCCCGGAGGTATCTCTTGACAAATAAGATAGTTGACAGTATCAGCATACCAAGGCCCCCTACCATCAAAAACTTGGTGAAGCCAATGCTCCACCAACTGTGAATGATCATCAGAGAAGGAATCGTCAATGGACAGATCATCCTTCTCAGTTGACTTCATCTCACTTGCTGTCTCGATTGCGGTCCGAGGTGGTAGACCGAGGTGTTCTTCAGATGAGTTCACCTCGCTTGCTCTCGAAACTGTCTCGGTCGAGGTAATCGAACTGGGACTGAAACCTAATGTGCTTTTCTTCTCCTGAATCAGGTTATCGAATCTAGCTCCTGGATCTGCTTCCAATGTTTCCAAGCTTCACACATCTACATCACAAAAAACATCTACACCTTCCTCCATCATACTAAAACTAAAAACTTTCTCAAGAGGATCTTTAATAAGGATAGAGCTCACCAATTCTCTTGAATCTTCTTCATCATAGATGTTGAAGATGTCATCTTCCAAAGGCTCTCCCTTCATTGCAGCCAAAAGTGCAAACTCCACATGATCGCCACCAATGTTGAACTTCAACTTGGCGTTCTTACAATCAACGTTGCAACCCGAAGTTGCTAGGAATGGTCTTCCGAGAATGATAGGAATGGGATAATCTGCGGGAATGTCCAGCACAACAAAGTCTATAGGTATGTATAAATTACCTAGCTTGACGGGAACGTCCATCAAGATAGCAATGGGACGGGTAATGGAGCGATCCGCCATGTATAATGTCATCTTCACGGGTTTGGGAACTCTAAGGCCGATCTTCTCACAAAGTGCTAGAGGAATGAAGCTCACACTAGCTCCTAGATCACAAAGTGCATCATAAGTCACATCCCCGACTTGGATGGGGATGAAAAATGAACCGGGATCTCTCAAATTTGGTGGAATCTTCTCATTCATGATTTGAATGAGCTCCGAAGATCTAGAGGTCATCCGTACTTCTCCAAATATTTCCAGCTTTCTCTTTCTTGACAATATCTCTTTCAAAAACTTCCCATAGGCGGGCATTCCTAGGATGGCATCAGTTAAAGGGATGTTAATATGTAGCTTATTCATAAGGTCAAGAAACTTACCAAAGTGCTTGTCTAGATGTGCCAGCGCCCTAGACTGTGGGAACGAGAGTGGTGGTTTATAAACAGGTGGTGGAACATAAACTTCAGCTTTTTCTTTTACTTTCTAGGGCTCCATCTCGGTTGGTACCTCGACCGAGGTGTTCCTCATCTGATCGTGGTCTGACCGAGGTACTGGATCTGCAGTCTTCTATCCACTGCGTGTTGTTATCGCCATGACTTGCCCTTTTGGGTTGTTCTTTGTCCTTCCTGGAAGTTTACCAGGACCTGTTGGTGCTTCATTAGCCTTGTTGAAAACATGTTGTTCTAAGGCTTTTTGTGCCTTCGAAAACAAGTTCATAGATGTCTCCTGACTAGAGGTATTTCTATGGTCGTCTATACCCAATCAAAAGTAAATCCCGACTTAGCACTAAAACAAGTATAGTGGTTAAGTAAGGGTCGAACCCAAGAGAGTTAAGGTGTTTTATTAGATGCAATTATTGATTATAGAAATGAGTAACAAAAGGGGGGTTTTGGTTAAATTGATGCACAAAAACTTATGAAAACAAATAACGCAACAAGTAAGACAATATTGGGTAAATCTACACTAGGTTGTTTCTAAGCATGCAATTTCTACTTTGGTGAGTTCCTTTTACAAGTTCTCAAGTAATATCCCGTCTCGATCATATATATGTGTTGAGCCAACCGACATCAACACAGCTTAACAGGTTAGTGTTCCGTAAACCTACAAGAACAAATAACAAGTTAGCTTTCAAACAAAGACTAAGGGATATAAAGAAAAGATTAAAACCGCTAAGCTTATCTTTATATTTGTGTTCCTTTTCTTTAAGTAATTACAACACGTTATTACTTAAAGTTTACTACTAGATTAAAGACCCGAACCCGGAACCTATTAATCCTAGTTATTTGCATGCACTTTAGAACCTAAGGTGATCAATCTCAAGTAATAGTAAAACATGCAATTAGACAATAGAGATCAAGGAAACACAAAGCATTACTGAATGAAAACTTATATTAAAGAAAACTTACAACCAAAGTAACAACGCAACTTCGAATCAACCCAATGTAGCAAGGGAGTTAACAACACATTACAATGGAAGTGAAAATTTAATCTAAGTGGAAAATAATGGATAACAAGTTGGATGATTCTAGCAATCAACCAAGGCCTATTTATACTACAAAAGACACTAAATAGGAGTAAATGACCGGCCCAAAACAGCCACCTTTAATGCCATAAAGATGGTGTAAACAGCCGGAGTAAAGCTTCTGTCGTTGAACCGCAGGGGCGGCCTTCCGTTCCGCAGGGGCGGTGAAGGCAAAAACGCTTGATCTTCTTCATGACCACATGGGCGTCTAGGCAATTCCGCAGGGGCGGATTCTTCAATGCTCTCCAAACGTCTGACCTTACAACTTCCTACCGTTTATGATGTCAAGCCGCCGGGGCGTCCCTATGTCAATGCTGTGGAGGGGACACAGGCTCTTCACCTTCCAGCTCCCAGGTTGAGGCACAGGAGAATGCGCCTGGGCACTGGTCTTCGCTTTCTTCAGGGCAAGTCACCGCAAGGGCGCTAGGGGTTGACGCAGGGGCGGTGACATTCTTCGTGGTTGGCACTGGCAAAGACGAAGGGAGCGCTCCGGAGTAAGGTGTCACCCGCAGGGGTGGTGACAAGGCTCTGTTGGGGCGGTGAGGCAACAAAAGGTTTGCTTCGTGAACGATATTCACTCTTAAGTGCTTATAACTCCTTCCTTTGCTTCTTTTAGTCTTTCTCTTCTGGACCAAGGAGTTAGTAGCATAAACCGACACAAATGCGATAAAAAGACTCTAAAAACTATCCTAAATGGTAGTGATTCCATCACCTATCAAACTCCCTCATACTTAGACCTTTTACTCGTCCTGAGTAAAACAAATGACAACAACTAGACTCAAAGGCCTTAGGAAGCATGAGCAAGCAGAAAAAGCTTTGAAAACAAAAGAAAAACCAAGAAAGAAAGAAGGAGAAGATAGGAAATGTGAGAAAAAGGTGAGAAACTACCATCCTTATTGCTCCAAGAGTGGCCTACCCGGACAACCTCCTTATGACTCCCCTTCTTATGTCGCCAAACGCCGGAAGGAAAACCTACACTCGGTGTCGCTCATTTTGCCAAGGTGCCATTTCGGGTTTTCACCTTGCCACTCTTCTTCTTTTCTTTGATGATCTCACTTTGAACTCACATTTCTCAAGTTCAATTTTGCACCAACCTAAGGTTGGTCGGACTACCTTCTTTTTGCCTAAATTTCCCTTTCGGGTTTTCGGTTTATCCAAGGATTTTCATGCCTTTTTTCATTTTCTTTGGCTTTTTTTTTGTTTTTTTTTTGTGAATTTCAATCTGAATTCAAAAGCAAGACAAATCAGAACAACTCAAAAACTCGAATGAAACTATACAAGCAATGATAATTCCCTCCCCCATAATTGAAGATCACTTTGCCCTCAAAGTGGAAATGAGTCAAAGATAAATGTGGGAAAGGGAAGAGAAGTATACCACTCAGTGGGGTGGTCCAGATGGACCACCCGGACCCTCCTCCGGTGGGTAAGGAAAATGGCGGAAGAAGTGCTCCTGCCGACGGTAGAGTGTGTCGATGCGGCCCTCCTCAGCCTTCATCCTCTCTCTAAATGAAGTCTCTTAGCTAGCTTGCCAAGCCAGCTGTTGAGTCTCCAATTGTTGCCGATGTGCCGCCTGCTAAGTATCTTGTCGGCGGTCGAAGTGAGTGGTCATGGAGGAGGCAAAGCTGGACTGCGACGCCTGTTGCTGCTCAAGCATGGACCGCTGGTACTCGGTCCGCCATGCCTAATGCTGTGTGGTCAAGGCTGCCATCTGAGCTTGAAGACTCTCCATGGCCTGACTATCGTCCAGTGCTGGAGTGGGCATCTCCTCATTAGTGAGCGGGGCCCGGCTGGAGCCTGTAACATATCTCCCAATAATATCCTCCTGAGGCCGTCTCGGAGGAACGGGGTCAGCTGGCACGTACAACTCGGAGAGCTCGTCTCTCAGTGGAAGTCGTCGGGGGAGGTATGTGATATGGCTCCCATCTGCTAGGGAGATCCAAAATCTGTTCTCCCCGTCTCTTCTGAGGAGCCTACACCTCGTCAACATACCCTTCGTATACAGTGGGGCCTCTAGTCCCTCCTCCAATTGTTGTTGAAATTCCTATTGTTGGTGTTGTTGTAATTGTTGTTATTCTGTGGTCCTTGATAATTTCCTCTCCCCGCATATCCAGCATCTTGCTCCTTTTTAGTTTGAGCTATCAAAAGCTCATCCAATGCCTTGACTTCATTGTTGAGCGTGGTAAGTTGAGCAGCACTTGAATTTGTATCCGGAAAGCTAACTAACCTTGCTCCATTTTCAACTCTTTGATGGGAGTATTTCTCCATGTGTAAAGATTGCTTCTCAATAAATTCCAAGCTTCATCAACCGGTGTATCTATAAAAGCTCCAACGGAAAGCGATTGGAGTTTGAATTGAATTTCTTCGTCCAACCCCTTGAAGTATATGTCTAGCAACTCGATCTTTGGAATCCCATGGTGAGGGCAATCCAATAGAAGGACCTTGAACCTCTCCCATGACTTGAACAAACTTTCTTTATCCTTCATAAAAAAAGCATTGATCTTACCCCTCAATTCAGCGGTCTTTGATGGGGGAAAGAACTTAGTAAGAAACTCCGTAGTCATCTCATCCCATGTGTTAACTCTTTCAGCTGGAAGGGATTGATACCACGCTAGCGCCTTGTCTTTCAAAGAGAAGTAGTAAGGTCTTAGCTTGTAGTAGTTGTTCTCCACTCTTGATGGTCTCAAACTGTCCATAAGGATCTCATAATTTTGAATGTGTTGATGTGGAGATTCTCTTTCCATGCCTCCAAATTGACATTGTCGAATCATAGTTAGAACTTGAGGTCTAAGTTCATAATCATGTTCCGTTGGATCTCTTAGATTAACTCCTGGACGCCGCACTTGCTGATTCAGGTCCATCCTTTGACCTAGGGTTTGTGGAGCTCCAGCAATAAGATCACCTCGGTCTATCATAGCCGGCATCCGAGGTGGTGGGTGTATCTCGTCCGGTGCAACTAGGGCTGGATCGTGCCTCGGTCGAGCAACTGGGACCGGTCGAGGTTTAATATGAGCTCGTATAGCGGCCATATCAGCTTGAATCTCTTCAGTTCTTGCACGAGTCTCGTCTCTTTCTCTGAAATTCTTCTTTACTAAGTCGAAGTTGTTCCAATGCCTCATTCAATTCGGCTTCAAGATCTCGATTATCTTGATCGGCCATCTTAGCTTCTTTCAATCTTCTTTTGTAAGTCTTTTCTGGTTTGGGATCATAAGGAACGATTTTCTTTCCACCACGAGTTCTTCGCATAAACCTAAGGAAATATCCTATGAAATAACTCAAGTAAAGCAATCAATAGAAACAAGGGAAGCAGGCCCAAAGGACAACCAAAACCGGACTTGGTCTTGACCAAGTCCCCAGTAACGGCGCCAAAAACTTGTTCGCTATCAGACGTGTGTGTATGGTGGACGATATAGCTTTAAATTTATAACCTAAAATATAAGCCTGAAATAATATGCGAACCCGAAGTGTACGGATCAATTGTAATAATAGCAAATACTCCAGGGTCGAACACAAGGACTATGGTGAAACAAAGCAAGGTAATTCAGTTGTCAATAAAAAACAAGCAATAAAGCAAAGGTATCAAAGATGATGTAATAATCAAATAAAGAAAATGCAAATTCTGGAGATTAAAACATCCAGTTGTGGGTCCGACTCAAGATATCAAAAGATAACGTGGACAAAGCTGGGTTTGCAAAGGGAAGTAGTTTCTAAGGTGGGAATTGATCACCGGGTAAGTCTCACTACTCACTATCCCAAACCAAAGATCCTATCACTGGGTAAGTCTCAAGGTACTAAGGAAACAAACTATAATCTCAAACCAACACACCACCCAAGGGGATAGAACTAACCTTTACCACGTAAGTCTCAGGCTAATTCTCAAAGATGGGATGAAGGCACACTCAAACCTTAATAAAGGATAAACCTTTATTACCTAACACTCATGATCTTGGGTAAACAAGTAAAGGAATCACCGGGTAAGTCTCATCCTAGGCATGCGTTGAACCAGGAAAGGAATAACAAGGATAGGATTTGGCAAACTGGAACCTCAACTCAGATAAGGATCAGGAAAGGTCTCGCCTCGCTCAAGTCATATTCCATCTTGATCGATATGTTCTACGACTGATCGAGGTGTTCGTCGGTTAACGGAAAGACTCGAGCTTTCAGGGTCAACTGGGTAAAGACTCATTCTTTCATCGTCTTTCCCACAACTTTCAGCTAATCACCTAGAATCGCATAAATAACTTAGCCAATAATCATCATGATAACAATAATCAAATATATGAAAAGAGAATCAATATTCAAACAAGAAAACCTTAACACAAAGGTCTCAATAACTCAACTCAAACAATCAAATTGCGCTCCTCAATCACAAACCATATGACAATCAATCAACAATAAAAAAAAACCTTACAACTTCCTTCAAACCTTTCAACTTTATCTTTAAAACCTACTTCCTTCCTTGTTTGGAATATCTTCCAATCTTCCAACTTCCTTCAACTTCCAGCTCCAAGACATGCTTCCATCCATAGAATCCATCCCAATATATAGGAGAATCACTTGCCAAAAATAAAAGATCTTCAGCGAAGAAGAAAATATTCCGTGGGCTGTGGGCCGCTCGCCTCGGTCCAACCCACCAAAAAGATCACCTCAGTCAAGGTGATACTATAGCCATCCGAGATGTGTCTCAGCTACGTGTAAATATCTCTAATCTGGTACAAAATCAATCTTCTATCCAACTTCCATGGTTCCTAAGCCTTTCTTGTTGCTCCTCAATCCTCCATAATGTAGCTTCAATGACTCCTTAGCTTTCTTAGCTCCATATCGTTCCAAAAAGTGCTATTTTCCCTACAATCACAACAAAACTAGTTTTAGACCTCGATTCTTGCAAAGGTAAATAAAACAACATAATGATAAAAAAAATATACATCTATACATGCAGATTTATGAAGATAAAATATCTAAACCAATCCCAAAATATAGAGTATAATACATGTTATCACCCAACACCGGGGGCGGGCTGAGAGTGCAATGTCACCGTAGGGGCGGTGACATAGGGCTGCATGGGCAGTTTTCTTGACAGAACCTCCTATTCTTATTTTCTCGGGTTGCCTCCCCAACAGCGCCTTTGTTTTACGTCGTTGGCTCGACGTAAGGTCCTCACTTCTCTGCTTGGGCCTCTTCCAACACCATTTCATCGATCGGATCATTCTTCACTCCCTCATGGTATAGCTTGAGCCTTTGTCCATTGACTTTCAAGATCTTGTGTGTTTGTGGATCGTAAATATCCACAACACCATGTGGATGGACTTCGGCTATCACATAAGGTCATGTCCACCTTGAGCGGAGTTTTCCTGCAAAAAGTTTCAAACATGATTGAAATAAGATGACTTTGTTACTTGCTTGGAAGTCCTTCCGGCCGATATTCCGGTCATGCCACACCTTTGTCTTTTCCTTGTACATTGTGGCATGGTCGTATGCATCGAGCCTTAATTCCTCAAGCTCTTGTAGTTGAAGTTTCCAGAATTCTCCTACTTCATTCACGTTCATGTTGCATTTCTTCACCGCCCACTGACAAGATTAATTCCTTAGGTCGTTTTTATCTTATCAAAGTAATTTCCTAACTTAACACTAGAGCAATATAGTGGTCAAGTAAGGGTCGAACCCAAGAGAGTTTGGTTGATGTTTATATTAGATTCAATTATTGACAATGTAACCAAAAAAGGGGGGGGATTTGGATTGAAATGTAACAAGACAAAGCATAAGAAGCAAGTAAAAAGGTGAATAAGGTGATGAGAAATGAACTACACTAGGTTGAATCTTAGCATGCATTGCTACTTTGGTTGGTTCCTTAGATAAGTTTTATAGCAATGTTCTCGTCTTGATCATATGTATGTGTTGAGCCAACCGGCATCAACACAACTTAACAAGTTAATGTTTCGTAAACCTACAAGAACAAGTCACAAGTAAGCTTTCAAATAAAGACAAAGAGATATAAAGAGAAGAATAAAACCATCAGTCTTTTCTTTATAATTGTATTCCTTTTCCTATAAGTAATCACAACCAGCTTTTACCAAAAGGTTTCCTACTAGATTAAAGATCCAAAGACCCCGGAATATATTAATCCTAGTTTCTTTGCATGCAATTTAAACACTAAGGTGATCAAACTAAGTTATAAGAAACATGCAATTAAATAAGTGAAGCACAAGGAATACAAAACATATACTGAACAATACTTATATTAAAAAGGACTTACAACCAAAACAGCAATACAGCTTCAAAACAACCCAATGTAGCAAGGAAATTAGAAGCTCATTACACAAAGGAAGCAAGGGAAAAGAGAGAATAATGTGGGAAAATTGTGGATGATTCTAGCAATCAGCCATGGACCTATCTATACTACAATTGGCACTAAATGGGATTAAATGGACGGCCTAAACAGCCACCTTTAAAGCCATAAAGGTGGTGCAAATAGCCGGAGTAAACTCTCTATCGCTAAACCGCAGGGGCGGGCTTCAGGACCGCAGGGGCGGTTTAGGCGAAAACACTTGGGGCGGCCTGGCAATTCCGCAGGGGCAAGTCTTTAATGTTCTTCAAATGTCTAACTCTTCATCTTTCTGTCGCTCTTGATGTCGAGCCGCAAGGGCGGCCCAATGTCATCGCAGGGGCGGTGACACTAGCTTTTCGGCTTCACAGTTCCACAGGGTGGTCCGCAGGCAGAGGCGCAGGGGCGCCGACTTCGCTTCTTCAAGGAGAGTCACCACAGGGGCGCCCGGAAGAGGCGCAGGCTGCGTTCTGGAGTTCAGTGTCACCCGCAGGGGTGGTGAGGCACCAGAAGCTTGTCTTCGAGAATGGTCTTCAACTCCCAAGTGCTTCTAACTTCTCTTTTAGCTTCTTTTAGGCTTCTTCTTTTGGATTAAGAACTTAGTAGCATAAACCGACTCTAATACAATAAAAAGACTCTAAAAACTAACCTAAATGATAGTGGTTCCATCACCTATCACCCACAAAGCTTTATGTTCTAGATCCCCCGGTAGGTGGCATGCCTTTCCGAACACCAGTCAGAATGGTGAAATTCCAATGCGAGTCTTGTACGCTGTACGGTATGCTCATAATGCATCGTTGAGCCTTAAGCTCCAATCCTTCCTTCCGGGGGAAACCATATTTTCAAGGATTGTCTTGATCTCCCGGTTTGATACTTCAGCTTGCCCATTCGTTTGTGGGTGGTACGCCGTGGACACTCGTTGATGCACATGATACTTCTTGAGGAGGGAGGTGATCGTCTTGTTACAAAAGTGAGTCCCCCTATCGCTTATCAAAGCTTTAGGGATGCCGAACCTCTCTAATATATTGTCCTTAAGAAAAGCTACCACAACTTTAGAATCATCAGTTTTGGTGGCTTTTGCTTCCACCCACTTGGAAACGTAGTACACCACAAGTAATATATAGATATTCTCAAATGAGCTACGAAAAGGACCCATAAAATCTATCCCCCAAACCTCAAAAATTTCACAAAAGATAAGCGATGATTGAGGAATTTCATTCCTCCTAGAGACATTACCTACTATTTGACACCTATAACACACCTTACAAAACGCAAAAGCGTCTCGAAAGATATGTGGCCAAAATAACCCCGCATCCAAGACTTTTATAGTAGTTTTATTCGCACCAAAATGTCTACCACGTGCTTTCGAATGACAAAAGGAGAGAACAGATTGTACCTCATTATCCAGGATGCAATGGAGTATTACCTGGTCACTACAATGTTTCTAAAGGTATGGATATCCCAAACGTAATGCCTAGCCTTGGCTTTTACCTTCTCTCACTGTGATTTGGTGTAGTCCGGAGGGTATTCACCTCAAATAAGAAAGTTAACGATGTTAGCAAAACAAGGTTTAAAATAATGCAACTTATACAATACCTCTTTTGTAATATCCGCAGGGGCGTTTGGAGCAAACCGTAGGGGCGGCAACAAGGGAGGCGCAGGGGCGCCCACTTCTAGCCGCAAGGGCGGTGTTGCGTAGGGACGGGTCATTGGGTCCGCAGTGGAGGTTACACAACAGAGGGTTGTGTAAAAGGTGTCTCTAGAAAACTTCCTAGGATGGCCTTCCCACTTGTTGGATCTTCTTCCTCTTGCACCAACCGACTCAGGTGATCAGCCACAAGGTTCTCCGCTCCCTTTTTGTCCCAGATCTCTAAGTTGAACTCACTTAGTAGTATAACCCAATGGATAAACCTTGGATTGGCTTCCTTCTTGGTCATGAGGTAACGGAGTGTTGCATGGTCAGTAAAAACAATTACCTTTACACCAAGAAGGTATTGCCGGAATTTCTCCATGGCAAACACCACCGCTAACATCTCGGAGGTTGAGTAGTTTCTTTGAGCTCCATTCAACATCATCGATGCGTAGTGGATTGCATGTGATGCTTTGTCGTCCCTTTGTCCTAGGACGATTCCTACGGCATAATCGCTGGCATCACACATGATCTCAATGGACTTCTCCCAATTGGGAGATCGGATGATAGGTGCACTTGTGAGGCAAGCCTTGAAAGTTTCAAACGCCTTCTTTCAATCTTCATCAACTATGAGTATCACATCTTTCTTCAGGAGCTCACATATCGGTGCTGAAATCTTAGAAAAATCCTTGATAAAGCGCCGGTAGAAACCTGCATGACCTAAGAAAGAGCGAATTTCACACACATTAGTAGGGTAAGGCAAACTTTAAATTACGTCAACTTTAGCCTTATCCACTTCTATTCATTTTGATGAGATAACATGCCCTAGCACAATACCTTGCTCTACCATGAAGTGGCATTTTTCAGAATTGAGAACTAAATTGATTTCTACGCATTTTTTTAAGAACAAGTTTTAAATGTCCTAAGCATGCATCAAAACTATCTCCATGGACGGTAAAATCGTCCATAAAACCTCAATAACGTGTTCAATGTACTCGGAAAAAATACTTATCATGCACCATTTGAAGGTGCCGGGAGCATTACAAAGTCCAAATGGCATTCTACGGTATGCAAAAGTGCCAAAAGGACAAGCGAAGGTCGTCTATTCTTGGTCCTCTGGGGCGATGGATATTTGAAAATAGCCCGAGTATCCATCCAAGAAGCAAAAATATGGGTGACCTGCAAGACGCTCAAGCATTTGATCAATAAAAGGCAAAGTGAAATGGTCTTTCTAGGTTACCGTGTTTAGCTTGCGGTTGTCGATGCAAACCCTCCATCCGGTTTAAGTTTTTCTTGGGACTATCTCACCATATTGATTTTCCACCATGGTGATCCCTCTCTTTTTCGGAACAACTTGGGTTGGACTAACCCATTTGCTATCTGAAATTGGGAAGATCATATCCGCTTGGAGGAGCTTCAATACTTCCTTCTTGACCACATCCATCATGGGCGGATTTAGTCTTCTTTGTGGTTGCCTTGATGGTTTTGCTTCTCCCTCAAGGAGGATCCGATGCATACATGTACAGGGACTAATCCCCTTAATGTCCGCAATGGTCCAACCAAGAGCTGTCTTGTGCTCCTTTAGGATCTTCTCCAACTTCTCCTCTTAATGAGGGGACAACTTGCTAGAAACGATCACCGGCAAGGTGTCGTTCTTCCCTAGAAAAGCGTACTTGAGATGTTGGGGAAGCTCTTTCAACTCGATCACCGGAGACTGCACTATAGAAGGAACAAGATTTTTGCTTGGAGGTAGCAAGGTGGCCCAGTGACCAAAGGTGAGAGAGGGAGCCTTTTTTCCCATCCAATTGAGCTAGAACTTCCTGAATGTTAGAGGTTAGTGCATAATCCGAATTATGAATGTCAATATCGTTTTCAATTATACTCTTCAATTCATCAATATCGCAAATGTGAAAAACATCTTAAATAATCAGTTCAATCACATCAATAGTACAAATAGAATGGTCATCGATGGGGTGTTTCATAGCATCATAGATATTAAACTCAACCACTTCTCCATCAAATTTCATAGTCAATTTACCACTAACATAGTCGGTCTTAGTTCTAGCAGTTTTTAGGAATGGTTTTCCCAACAAAACAGGTGCATCATGTGAATCATGTTCCATATCCAATACGAAAAAATCAGAAGGAAAAATCATGTTATCAACCATAACTACCACATCTTCAATTATTCCTTTTGAATAAACATTGGATATATTGGCTAGTTGGACTACAATTTGAGTTTCAAGAAGTGGCCCAAGGCCAAGAGATTGGTAAATGGAATAGGGATGAACATTTATTGAAGCACCTAAATCCAACAACGCTTTATCAAATCGAGTTTCGCCAATGATGCAAGGAATGCTTACCATGCCCGGATCACTACATTTCTTTGGCATTCATCGTTGGAACACTGCTGGCACATGATCACTCACTTGGACTTGTTGCTTTCCCTTCAGCTTCTGGTTTCTCTTGATCGCGCAAAGTTCCTTCAAAAACCGAGCATAGTTAGGGATACTCTTCACAAGTTTCAAGAGTGAAATGTTTACCTCACATTTTAAGAAGGTCTCAAAGAGATACTTGTCCTCTATCACCCTTCGCTCCTTGAGTGTCTGGAAAAGGAGCCGGAGGTTTCTTAGCATACAACGGTGGAGAACTTGGACGGATGTAAGAATCGTCTTTAGTAGAACACTTTGTCGACTTTTCTACAGGGGCGCCAGCTTGCAGGCGTAGGGGCGGATTATCTGTCACCGTAGGGGCGGTGACATCCAGCCGCAGAGGTGGCGTCAGTGTAGAGGGGGGCGCTGTTGCAACCGCAGAGGCGGTTGTGGGGGCGTCAGAACTGTCAAAGGGTACTTCTTTTGATTCCAAAGCTGGTTTTGGCTGAACTTGCCTCCCATTCCTCAATGTTACAGCACTAACATTTTTCTTATGGTTCTAGACAGTCTAGGAGGGCAAGTTCCCCGAGGATCGAGCTTTGATCCTTGTGATGGCTTCCGCCATTTGTCCAACCTGCTTCTCAAGGTTCTTGATGCAAGATTCTGTGGTTTGGACATGAGTAACAAAGTGTTTAGTCAAAACCTGTGGCATATCTTCAGTAGATTGGGGCTTACCATGGTGGGGCTGCTACTACTGTTGGTTTTATTGATCCCTCCACCAGTAGCTTTGTTGATCACGCCAATTTGACATGTAATTCTGTGCATACGGATCATTTTGTTTGCGTTGTTGTTGTTGTTGACCATATCCCAATGCATTCACCTCAGCAACTTCATCTTGGACTTGTGGACACAAGTCCGTCGGGTGGAAAGGGTCGGCACAAACGCCACAAGCCTTGAGTTGTTGTGGAGTTCCCATCAAGGTTAATCTCTTAACCATATATCTCCTTCAACTCAGCAATCTCAGTTGATATCTCAGGACGGCTGGGATGTACAGCATGTACGACTCTTTTGGTAGAAGTCCTACCAAAGTTCCTAGTTTCTTCCAACAATTCCTGCATTTTATCTAAAGCAAGTTCACGAATAGAGTTCAAGATATTACCTCCACATGCAGCGTCAACGATCCTCCTCTCGTTGTCTAGCAAGCCATTGTACAACTACAAGACTAGATCTTGGGTAGAGTACCCATGGAAAGGATAGCTGGATCGCAAACTTGCAAAGCGTTCGAAATACTCATAAAGAATTTCGTCCGCCTCTTGCTTTATGTTTCTTATCGCCTTCTTCAAGCTATTCGCCTTCTTTGCGGGGAAGTACTTATCAAAGAAGGCCTTATGGAGGTTTTCCCTTGTGTAAATGCTCCCGGATGGAAGATGGTAATACCAATCGTCCGCCCCATCTTTGAGAGTAAGCCAAAAGCCCGCATCTTGATTTGCTCTTCAGTGACGTTTTCCGGCTTCATGCTCATGCACACGGTGTGGAATTTCCCAAGATGTTTGATCGGGTCTTCCCCACTCAACCCATGCAAATATGGGAGCAAGTGGATCAACCCCGGTTTGACCTAAAAAATGACTCCTTCCCTGATTGCCTGTATGGTAACCGCAAGTGGGTGTTGAGTCAAATCGGGTTGCATCAGTTGGCGGAGAGTTTGGTTGGCCATCACTTCACGAGTTCGTTTTTGCCTTCATTGTCGATTGTACGATCTTTCGATTTCTAGATCAAAAGGACCAAAATCTGATTTAGTAGCACGGGTTTGAACCATGAAAATGGTCAAAACCAATAATTGATAATAAAAAATAATACAAAATAGAAACTAAAACTCCCCGGCAACGGCGCCAAATTTGACGATGATAAAAACCTAAGGTCGTTGTCTTGTAGCTTTAGTCAAAGTAGAGTCCCAACGTTTACACTTAACTAGATTATATAGTGTAAGTAAGGGTCGAACCCAAGAGAGTTTAATAAAGTTTTGCTTAGATTCAATTACCGAATTGTAACCAATAAAGGGCGGGGGGGGGGGGGTGGATTGTAACAAAAAACAAGACAAAAGCATTTAGCAAGTAAACAAAGATGGTGATAATAGGTATGATGAAAGAGTTACACTAGGTTGGATCTTAGCTTGCATACTACTTGGTTGGTTCTTTTTATAAGCAATTCACCAAAGTCTCATCTTGATCTTAGATATTTGTTGAGCCAACCGGCATCAACACAACTTAGCTAGATTATTGATCCGTAAACCTACAAGATCAAAGCATAATTACCATTCTAGTAAAGATAAAGAGATATAAAAAGTGAATAAACAAACTGTTAATCTTTTTTTTTTATAGTTATATTCCTTTCCTTTGAATAATCACTACCATCTTTTACCTAAAGGTTTACTACTAGATTAAGGACCCAAACCTCGAATCGATTAATCCTTGCATTTTGCATGCAAATGCACATATAAGGTGATCAATCTATGTGATAAAAGACATGCAAACATAAGTGAAAGCTCAAGGAAGTATAACACAATTGGACTGAATTAAACTTATATTATAAAAGATTTACAACCAAATAGCATTGCAGCTTCAATCAACCCAATGTAGCAAACGAAGCTAGAAACTCCTTACAAAATGGCACTTAGGAAAATAGAGCTTTTTGGGGAAAATTTTGGATGATTCTAGCAATCAGTCAAGGGCTCTATTTATACTACAAAATGCATTAAAGGGGAGTAAATGGGTTGTCTAAATAGCCACCTTAAATGTCATAAAGGTGGTGCAAACAGCCGAAGTTAAGTCTTCTAACGCTAAACCGCGGGGGCGGGCTTCAGGGCCGCAGGGGCGGTTTAGGCCAGAACGTTTTATCTTCTTCTAGGCCGCTTGGGCGGCTTGGCAATCCCGCAGGGGCGTGTCTTTAATGCTTCTTGAATGTCTGACTCTTCATCTTCGTGTCGTTTCAGATGACGATCCGCAGGGGCGGCCCAATGTCGCGTAGGGGCAGCCCAGTGTCACCGTAGGGGCGGTGACACTGTCTGTTCGGCTTCACAGGTCCGTTGGCAGGGGCGCAGGAAAAGGCGTTGGGGTTCCGGCTTCGCTACTTCAGGGTGAGTCACCGCAGGGGTTGTGACAAGCTGTTTCCGGGCGCTAGCGAAGACGAAGGTTGTGTTGCCAAAGTGCAGTGTAACCGTAGGGGCGGTGACACTACTCCGTGGGGGCGGTGTCCCACCAGAAACATTCCTTCGTTGTTTTTCTTCAACTCCCAAGTGTTGTTAATACCTTCTTTTGCTTCATTTGGACTTCTTCATATGGATCAAGGTATTAGTAGCACAAACTGACTCAAAGACACTAAAAAGACTCCATAAACTATCCTAATTGATAGTGATTCCATCACCTATCACTTCCGTAGGTTTGTTTGTCCAAGACATACCAAGTGTGGTATGTGTCCTTCCTTTCCTTATGGCTTTAGCTTGAGAGTGAGGCTAGGCTAGTGTTGTGCATGTTGAACTTTATGATATGTTGAGGTAATGCCTTAGGCATTTGTGAGTTATGTTGAGATATCGAGGTTTTGATACGGGTTGTTCTTTGGGTATGATCATGGGGTGTAGGAGGTGCAATCTCCTAGCCTTGGATAGTGTTTGATTTGTGTGTGCCTTGCTAATGCAGGCACTGATCGTTTCCTTGAGAGGAAACTGTGACCACGTGGTTCAGGTTTACTTTGTAACAGGTAAGGCCATTGGGCTTACTTAGTTAGCGGTTATGAGATTGAATGATTGTTATAGTGGTGTTTGTGCATATGATTGTTGCATTTATAACCTAAACCGGACAAGGACAACAATATATGTATACTAAATGGCCCAAGTGTATAATAACGAGTCGTAACCACTTGCTTGAAGCTTGCCGAGAGTGTGGGGGTGCTCTACGACCAGTCCACCAGGGGGAGGCTTCATCCCCTATTCCAAACCTGAGGGTTAAATGGGACATAAGCGAGGTTCTGGGTGCTCCTCGTGTCACAAAAGAAGTTGAATTGGTAATGGTATAATGTAATAAAGATAATGAATAGTTTTGATGTGAGAATTGCGTATTGTGATATGATGATGTGTTTGTATGTGCTATTGCTTTTATTCTTATTCATGAACTGTTAGCTAACGGTTTTATACCGTGTTGTAGATATTTTGTAGGATAGGAAGATTGTAGAGTGAGCCAGATGGGTGATCAGCCGAGGGCATCCATACATTAGGTTGTGCGAGGGCTTTGGGATGTTTTTGTATACGTATGTTTTGGTGTTGCCGTCTTGTACTCTGATGTGGATTTTGTATACATTGACATATGATCATACAATTTTATATATTTGATTTTATATTTTTTTTTGCCTTGTTGTTAGGCTAGGGTCATGATCCATTGTGAGATCCTAGCCCGTAGAGCCTCGAGTACCGCGGATTTGGGGTGTTACAAAGTTAGTATGAGAGCCTTAGGTTGACAAAAATGGCACTTGCAGTCTACGATAAAAGCCGAATAGATAAATAAAAAGAACCCGAAAGGGGTCTGACTTTTCGAAAGGATTTTGGTTTTGAAATGTGTACAATGATTTTGGGAATATATATATATATGGATGATCTCCGTGGTTGGTCTTGAGCAGTTTATGATCATCCAAGCACCGGCTTATCTGGAGCCAATGTAACACCCCAAAATCTGAGAACTCGGGGAGCTACTGGTTAGGACCTCACAATGGGTCCCGACCATAGTTTGACAACAATTTTACTTGGATCTTACAACAAGACACAAAAGTATTAAAAACATTTGAAAACTTTAGACAATATATACATGAAAAATATGTATCAGCCTTACAAATCAAAGGTACTAAAACGACGCATATGAAGTATATAAGACAACCTCGTCCCCAACTAAATGAGTACGTGGACCCGGCTGACCATTCCCTCCGGATCTCTCTTCAACTGTCTTAACCTGCAAGGCATCTACAAGCGGTATAAAACCGTTAGCTAACATTCTATGCATAAGTATAAAGGTAAAAGCACAATCACACATCATACACAATCAACATGCAACACTCAATCCTTTTATTATCTTTAATTAGGTGATAGGTCATTACTAATGATACTTATTTTGTGACACGAGGGATTCCCAAACCTCGCCCCTGTCCCCGTTTACCAACGCGGAATGGTACTAATGCATCTGACCGTCTACCGGACTGGGCTGGTCGCAGGGAACCTCCTAGACTCTCGCAAGAGCTAGGCATATGATGTCACGACCCGTTATCATACACTTGGGTCAATTACGTAAATAATAAAGTCGGCCTAATCCGGTTTCGTTGTTTATCATAACTAACAAACACCACTCATACACATTACACTCATACAAGAAGCCAGCTAAGTAAGTCCGTGGACTTACCTAAATCAGATCTCGACTTTCTAATTCGCAAATAGATCTGTACAGTAGGAATTCAGTGGCCTGTCAAAGGGGGCAAGTGTGTCAGCACACTCTCTAGGTGATTAGAAGTCTAAGACTTCTAAGATAGTAGGTCTTAATAGAACGGAATTGATTACAGTATTAATTTATGGTAAAATGACTATTTTACCCTTGGTCTCAAAACTTCCAAAAATTCCGTAATTTATGCCTAAACTCTTATTTGAGACTAAAGAGTCATATTCTAACTCCTAAAGATGAGTTTGGTTACAAACTTACAATTTACATATTTCCTTATTCTCGGAAAGATCGTTAAGGTCCAACTTCAGCTTCAAATATAAAATTCGAATAATCTTATAAAAATTCCGAAATAATTTCCTAGATCATCTATGATATCTCATCTACTCCTAGGAGCAAGAATTTTTCAAAACTGTTCAACCATCACTTCTACAAAAATTTCTAAAGTTGGTTACAACACTTAACAAACATCACACTGTCTTAACTTTGAAAAAATCATAACTCCTAAACTACTCGCTGGATTTATCCCAAATTTTGATATGTTCTACTATAAAATCGTATCTATAATATATCAAAAATTCTGCCGCAAAGGAGATCAAAATCCTATTTAAAACTATCTCACAAAACCGAATTTTAGCACAACAGAAAAACTGCTTACGACTCAATCTTTGAAAAATCATAAATCCCAAACCACTCGCTGGATTCCTCTCAAATTTTTAATATGTTCTACAACAATATGTCAACCATATCATATCCAAAATTCAAGCCTAACGGAGATCAAGAGCTTATTCAAAACCATCTCACAAAACAGCATCACTTGCTGTTTTCCCCAACACTCAGCACATATATAAAAACTGCATGAGGCGTCAACTTTGGAGCACAATAACTCTCAAACCCTAACTCCGATTCTTCCCAAATTTTAGTATGTTATACTATGTACTACTGTCTATGACATATCCGAAAACCAGCCAAAAAGGAGGAGTATAACTTAATCAAATCTTGACCCGAAGTTGACTGTTTTTCACTTCTAAAAACTCAGAAAAATGCATGAATCTGTACAGCTCTCCTATAGTTGTTCTGAGTAGGTTTAAAGACGAAAACTGGTCCATGTTAGGCAAGGAAAGGTGGACTAAAGTATAGTGTAGCAAGGGGTACAAGCCTTACCCGATTCTGAGACTCGAAAGCACGGGAAAGAAAACACCAAGGCTGTTGCGGATCGGATCTGGGCTGCTCGGTATCCAAGGGCTGTTGGATCGACAGAAGAGAAGCAGCCCGATGGTGCTGCGTTTGAGGTCGCCAGAAGGAGGAGCCGCCGGCTGGGTGTGCAAAAGAGGAGAGGGGCGCCGGTTGCCTTGTTGTTGCGAGCCCAACTGTACAGGAAGTAATCCACCGGTTGCTTTACCTGAGGAGCAAGGAGAGGGAGAGAAAGCTTCTGAAGTTACCCAGTGTCTGTGTGCAGAAGGCTACCACAGGTAGATCCGTTTAGGGAAGAAGAGAATGAATCTGGACATATGGGCGGCCATGCGTGAAGACTGGGAGGAGGCTACAGATCCGGATGAATCAACGTAACTGAAGATCTTCAAGATCCTGTACGTTACAATTTGGAAGGAGAGAAGCGTTCCTCCCGCTGGCTTCCTAACAGGCGTGAGGGTTGGGCTTCACTGTTGGGATACTTGAAGCTGTAGGGCTGGAGTGAAGCAATCTCGTTAATGGAAGGAGGCTGCTGAACTGGGTTGGCGTTCCTGGGCTGTCTTGAAGAGTTCATCAGCAGTAGGTAGGGTGTGGGCTGTCAACAGCTTGTCTGGGCCTTGTCAACTGCTTGTCAGGCCCTTGTCAACTGTTTGTCTCGGCCTTGTCAACTGCTTGTCTGGGCCTTGTCAACTGCTTGTCTGGTCTGTGCCTTGTCAACTGCTTGTCTAGGCCTGGTCAACAGCTTGTCTCGGCCTTGACAGTAGCTTGTCTCGGCCTTGTCAACTGCTTGTAGGAATTTGTCATGACCTCGTCTCAGTTTTGTCATGATCTCGTCAAAAGTCGTCGTTAAGAATTAATTATAAGAATTAGGGTTTGATATAATTATATCATTTTATGTGAATTAAATTCTACATAAAATGATAAATAATTATAAGAATTAGCATTTGATATAATTCTATCATTTTATGTGAATTATATTCTACATAAAATGATACAATTTGTGAAGAAAGAAATACTAGATAGAATGGGAACCGTCAACGGCTCGAAGTCCGAATTGATTCGGAAATAAACGGAATAAAAATTCCGGATATTACAGCCGGCATTTGAGTTCATTAGCTCCGTTACTCATGTGGCGGAAGACAATGAAGTGAAGTTTAGTTTGATCAACAAGGGGTACGCCTTCACAGTAGAGAACTTTGAGGAATTGTTCGGATTCTCACCATCCACCGTCAAAGATTTCCCTCTAGATGAAAGGCACGGGCATTCTAGAGCAACATTGCTCATATCACCTCGACTGTAGATCATTGGCAGCCGGGTGACTCGAAGGAGAAGAACGTCTATCATGTTTCTTTCCGGATAGCTCACAGGATTCTGAGTGGGATGTTGCTGGCCCGCACGGAGACACCGCAGAAGATCCGTCAAGGTTAGTTACTTACTCTTTTTTGTATGACTACAGGTGGGATCCCAGATTTTGCTACCGTGCTCGTAGAGGAGCTGGACAAAGTCAAGTACAAAAAGAGGGGAGATATCTACTTTTGAGAGTTGGTGACTCATATCGCCAACGTTATGGAGATCGACATCTCAGCATTCACATTAGCCGCTGAGGCCAAATCTTTAGGACTGCAGGAGTTCATTACCCATTGGGTCTTGCTTCCTAGAGGTTGTGGTCCACCTTATGTGGCCATGCCCTGGGATACACGAGCTCCGAAGGAGATCCCATGGTCTTCACAGTTCACTATCACCGACCCGACCAACTGGTCGAGGATCTGGCAGTCCTATGTGCGAGATGCGGAGAGGGATGCCGAGATCGCTGAAGAGTTTGGGACATAGAGCGATGAGGAGGATGCTGGAGTGCCTATGGATACCGGGACAGACACTGCTGGTCCGAGTGCCCCGGTTATCGAGCTGGTGGATGATGAGGAGGAGACGGAGGACGACCATCCTGCCCGAGAGACTTCAGCATTAGAGATTCCACAGTACCGACAACGCTACCACCGCCACTGCCGTGACCCGGAGGCCCATCAGAGGATTGGCACTCTATAGCGCCACATGGAGCAGTCATTACTACTATGCGTACAGATATGTGGAGCGCCTTGATCCTCAAACTAGAGAGATCAGCGCTATGAGGCGTGCGACGGAGAAGAGCCACCACTATATGCGCCGGATGATGGAGCTGTAGTTCCAGCATCTGATGGGCCATCCATTTGATCCCTCCTTGCACCCGTTCCACACTCCTCCTCCTCTGGATGCATGATCGAGCCTTCCACGGAGCTGCTACTACTTTATTTTCTCTTCTTATTTTGCGGTTCCGCATTTGACATTGTAAGTGCTTTTCTTCTGACTTCTTATACCCATCGGCACGATGTGTCGTATGTATGGGGTGCTTTGAGATATTGGGTCTGTAACAACCGACTTATGTGCTTATGACTTTTTCTACTGCTTCCATTATGTGCTCTGAGGTTATATTGTACATGAGATGCATTGCATTAGGATTTTTGATCGAAACAGCGTGCAAAACTGGATTTTAAAAATGTTTGTCTCAACCTAAAAGAATTATGGCCAAACGAGGTGACCACAACAAGAGCTTACCTCGGTCTAGTACCTCGTTTGTGCATAAAGCATCTCGGTTGAGATGGCTTTCAAAAACTTGAAATTGTTTGAAATAATTTATGATGTAATTAAGGTATATTGCTTTGTTTGAAATTTGAGCATGCTTAGTGATTTGTTTTATCCAAATCTGTTGAACTTGAAGGTTGAAACTGCGTTATAAGTTCCCTCACATCCTTATTGGAATGATTGAGGCAATTCATTTTTCTTTCTTCCTCTTCTTGATCATGCTTTTAGCCTCTCATTGATTTACGTTTGCCTTCCTTTACCTATCCGGGAATCTGGAAGCAAGGAAGTGAAAAAGCAAGTGAAACACGATGTTGAAGGGTGAAGAAGTGTTATAAAACAATAGGTTTGGGGACGTTAGTCACAAGGATGAGTAACTCGGCACCATTCACATAACCGGGTGTTTGCGTCTTGCCAAAGTCCGATTGATTGACAGTCCTAACGGGTCATGGTATGTGCATCAAGGTTTGAGGCATCTAGAGAAATTGAGATTAGTTGATCTTCAAGGCTTCGGTTACTGTGCACCTCTGTCCATGTTCTCAAAAAGTGAAAAGTAAAGCAAAATGTTGAAAAGAAGCAAGAAAAATCTTGTTATGAAGTGAAGTTTAAAGTTTTGAAGTTCTTATCCTTTTCCCGGATTTAGCACCACAATATCCTTTATACATTCCATCCCTAACACGTTTCTTGACCTTGATTGAAAGCCCTTGAGACCGTGAGCATGTTGTTTGACTTTGTTGTTTAAACGTGATTATCCATGATTGATTTTAAAGAGTATGATTTGCTATACATTCTATGATCTCAAGTGAAATACGATTAGCTTTTTTTTTTTATATAACTTATTTTGATCATATGTTGATTCTTACTAGCTATGAAGCATTCCGTAAGGGTGATCTACGAGTTGGAGCCCAAAAACAAAAGTTTTGAAAGGCTTTTTCATTGGGTTTTAACTGACAATTATTTCTACTATCTTGATAGCATGAATTATTGTCTATATATCGGGTATGGTTTTTATGTTTTCTCATCATAATTTTGCATGCACATACATGTATTATTAGTGATTACGTCATTATTTGTTTACTTTGCAAGAATCAAGGTCTACACCACGTTTGATTGTATTTGCAGGGAATAAGGTATACTTTTGATCAAAATGGAGCATTGGAGTCTAAGGAAGCTATGGAGCTACATTATGGAGCATTAGAGAGGACAAGAAGAGAGGCAGCAACTATATTGGAAGGATGAATGAAAGATTCAGTTGAAGATACGAAGGCTTGCACTTAGTTTACTACTGATCTCGGACCAACATAGTCATGCACCTCGGTCGATATGGCCCACTGGATCTGGATCGAGATCGACGGCCCACAACCGAAGGGAAATAATGTATTATTTGACCTAAAACTCTTCTATAAGAATGGGAGGTGAATGTGAAGTAAAGAGGTTGGATCTTAGAGAAATCAACGACGGTTGCTTTTGAAGACTAAAAGACGGTTATTGGAAGGAAAAGAGCTAAGGAAGGATTGCATAGGATTCAAGGAAGAAGGGAATACATGTTGTAAGGTTTTCTTTGGAAGTTGTTAGTGAGTTGTTATCCTAATTTTTCGAACAAATTGTTAGGTACAATTGCTTCTTTGTTTGCTTTGATAATTGAGTTAATTTCTTGTTTCTCTTTTCTTGATATTCTTGATATATATTTGATTGCTTTATAATGATGATTGTTGGCTAAAACCGCCTGCGATTCTAGGGTGTTTAGTTGAAAGTTGTGGTATAGACGATGAAAGAATAGACCTTTATCTGAGTGGACCATGAAAGCTCGAGTTAACCCTAAACCGAAACCCGTCTCAGGATGTTCTTGGAGTCATCTCGACTGAGACCAATAAGAACTGCACAGGACGATCCACTGCATTGCCAATCTCGAGTTTAGGTTATAGTTTGGCAAATCCTATCCTTTTTGCACCTTTCCTGGTTCACATACAAGTCTAGGATGAGACTTCCCCAGTGATTCCTTTGGTTGTTTACCTATCATGATGAGTGTTAGGTAACAAAGGTTTATCCTTTGTTAGGGTTTGAGTGTGCCTTCGTCCTACCTTTGAGAGTTAACCTGAGACTTACCCGGTGATGGTTATTCTCACCAATCCTTGAGATCGACTCCGGAATATTCTCCTTTACTACGATGGATCCATACACTGCGGGTTCGCTTTTGGTTAGGTATTTAATTCAGGATATAAATTTAAAGCTTTTTCTGCACAAACCTTTTGGAGCGAACATTTACATTAATGATTTATGTGAGTTTGTGCTTATGTGTTCTCCTTATATATGAATAGTTAGCTACTGGTTTATTTGTGTTGTTAGATGCATTTCAGGATAGGGTAGATGTAGAGTGATTCGGATGATGTGGTCAGCAGGGTTCCCATACGTTGTAGGATAGGTGGTGGTTTATTTGTTTCCCTTTGATATTGATGTTAGCCTCATAGTTGGGATTTTATTGTTACTTGGGTGAGAGTCTATTGGTTGTCTAACATTGCATCCGTTTTAATTCAACTTTGGTATTTTAACATTTGTGTCTTGTTGTAAGGTTTGGTAATATTGTTGTTGAGCTAGGGTCGGGACCCATTGTGAGGTCCAAACCCGTAACGCCCTGAGTATGATATTTGGGGAGTTACAACATTGTATGAGAGATCTAGGTCGGCAACAATGGCACCTGTAATGTTCTAAAAGGCCGAATGAGTAAAACAGAACCCGTAAAGGTCTAAGTTTTCAAACGAATTTTGTTTTCAAAATCATGTGCATAGTCGGGTTCGGATAGAAGTATGTGGAACAACCACCACCTCCACGGATCTCGGCAACATAGTTTGTAATTCTGGACCTTTCTATGACAATTTCTTGGACTTGTGTGTATGCATGTATGTACGCTAGCTTGACTAAGTTAGATAGAAACACCTCGTGTAGATGGCACATACTAGGATTGCGATGACTACGGGACAAGGTAGAGGTCGTCCACCTCTTCCTCCAGCTAGCCGGGGTAGGTGCAATAGGACTCCTACAATCTAAGGGCGTGAAAGAGGAGGTAGACATCCCGTAGTGAGAGGTCTGGGACCAATTCCCATTGTTTAGCCACCGGTAGCTGATGATCAAGCCGAGGAGGTTGTTGGGAGCATAGTTCCAGAGGTAGGGAATGTGACTATTGCTAGGATAAGAGCACATATACCGCAGTCGGCCGAGTCAGAGCACTTCTCAATAGAAGCATCAGAGTTCCAAGACTATGTCAGGCGAGTGGTGGAGGCCTTTAGGACAGGATGACCTATCCCAGACCCACCAATACCTACGAGATCAGTTGAGGTTTCGCAGAGGGTGACACAGGATTTTGCTGCACCCGAGAGAGGAATTGAGGTTGACCAAGCTCAGACTAAGATGAGATCACCAAGACCAGACTCCTTGTTTAGACTTTCAGCCACATGAGAGTACCTTCACTCAATGGGAAGTTAGGGTTGGCGGTGGAGCATTGGCTTGGGCAAGTTGAGACCACACTGGAGTCGATAGGTTGCTCCAAGGATTAGTGAGTAGAGTTAGTACAAACCTTGTTTAGAGAGCAAGATTAGTGCTAGTGGAGGACCATCTGTAGCGGGGTCACTAGTTTTGAGTTGATGAGGAGTCTCATTCGAGAGCGGTTTTGCCCTATCACACTAAGGAGGGAGAAGTTGTAGGACTTCCTTGAGGATGGATTCGAGGATGTCCCGGTTGCAAAGATGATCAACAGGTTTCCGGAAGAGTTGGCACTGTTAAGTCTTGTCGCACCTCCGGAGAATCAGCATGTATACTTGTTCTCTCGGAGGCTAAGGGAGAGTACCCGTTCTTATTTATTGGTTTTCCGTTGTGAGTCGCTGATGGATTATCAGGACAGAGCATCGGTATATGAGAGGGACCGACCAGGTCCGAGAAGAGCTGCTCAGTTTGGAGGGCTAGAGAAGGGGCAGAGGACTAGGCCGGCTAGTGCTGGTATTGGAGTGTCGGGATATGGACGAGGTCAGTCACATAGTGGACCGAGTTCTCAGTTTGTAGCTCTACTTTCCGAGGTGAGTAAATAGTGTTTCAACTGTGGGGATCGCTGGTGCTAGGTTGTAGGAGGCCGCTTGTGACTTGTTTCACTTGCGGCAACTCAGGACACAATGATATTTTTGCTGTTAGGGCAAGGTCCCATCTTAGCAAGGATCTTCCCACGCAGGAGTTTAAAGTGGTGGGCAGAGACCACCACATTTTCAGGCTCAGGGCAGCAGGAGCACAGAGCCACTAGGCATTCTCTTCCAAAAGGTTCCGCTCACGGATCAGGTCGAGGCAAGGGATGTAGTGGAGGTACGTCAGACGCGAAGGGTACTCAGGCACAGGTGTTCAAGATGAGGCACACGGAAGATCCGGCAGCACCACGACCATAGGTACCATTCATATTTATGGCTTACTTGTTATAGTTTTATTTGATACGGGTGCTACACATTCGTTTTTTGGGATTGTAGTGTAGAGAGATTGTCCGTAGAGATAGTAGAGAGAGCATGTTTTAATATAAGGTTACTGATGGGGGTAAGATTAATGGTAACCAGGAGATTTACGATTGTCCTATTTATTTGGAAAATCGTGATTGGTTAGTGGACTTCTTCTTCATGTAATTAGTGCATGAAGAAGTCACCCTCGGATGTATTGGAGGGACCGGCATGGTACAATCTTGGATATAGGTAGGAAGACTATGACGGTCACTACTAAGGCTGGTCATGTTAGATATTCTAAGGATGGGACCTCAGAAAGACTAGTAAAGTTATTAGCACCGTCAGATCAGCAAGACTGATTAAGACGGGTTATGAGGCTTTCTGGTGATATGCCATGAAGGAGAGTAAGGGTTCAACGTTGAGGAGATTCTGGTGGCATGTCAGTGCACCGACGTGTTTAGCAACCTATCAGGCGTACTTCCACGGAGGAGCATTTACGTCAAGATGTAGTTAGAGCCGGCACGAGACCGATATCGAAAGTTCCCTACCGCATTGCACCTACTGAGAAACTGTCATTGAAGAAATAGTATGAGGAATTGGCTGAGAAGGGCTTCATATGCCTTAATGATTCTTCATGGGACGCACTAGTACGGTTTGTGAAGAATAAGGATGAGTTGAGGAGGTTGTGTACCGAATACCGAGAGATAAATAAGATGACTACCAAGAATAAGTATACTTGCTCTTATTAGAGAACTGATGGACCAGTTGCATGAAGCTACAGGTTATTTTGAATCAATTTATGGTCGGGATAGCACCAGTTAAAGGTGAGAAAACAGGACATACGTAAGATGACAATTCAGACTCAGTATAGCCACTGTGAGTAGTATTGATGCCGTGTGGCTAAAAAAATGCATTGTCGTGTTTGTGGAGGTGAGGAATGCAGTATCCATCGACTTCTTGGATCATCAAGTGCTAATATTTAAGGGTGACATCTAGTTATACCCTAGGATTTGTGAGGAGCACGCAAACTCTTAATGACGGTACTACGAGCTTTATGCCAAGCTGTCAAAGTTCAAGTTGGAAGTCTGAGGTGGCTTCCCTTGGACGGGTGATTACAGCAGAGGGGATCACGGTTGATCCGACAAGGGTTGTCCTTGATAGGCCTACCGCTTACTCGCCTAAGGAGAAAGACCCCCCAATGTGCTGAGTCCGAGCCGTTTCCACAAGAGTTTTGAAGAGTAGAAGGGGAGATTGACAACCGTCCCGATATTAGCACAACTAGAGTGTATTAAGGACTTTGGGTATTTTATGACACATCCAAGCAAGACTCGAAATTTGTTTTGAGGCAGTGAGGTAAGGTAATAGCATATGCATCTCGGTAGTCGAAGACGTATGAGATGAGGAGAATCATCCGACTCACAACCTCGAGTTAGTTGCGGTTGCACACGCCCTGAAGATTTGGCGTCGTTATCTTTATGGTACGATGCATTAGATCTTCACAAACCATCATAGTCTGAAGTATATATTCACTCAAAGGGTGTTGAATAACCACCAGAGGAGGTGGTTGGAGTTGATTGAGGATTTTGATTTGGAGATTTTGTACCACCCGGGAAAGGTGAACGGGGATCACCGACGCCCCTAGCAAGAAGACGCATCGAGAGAACGCTATAGCTTGACGGACGGTTCAACCATAGTTGCAGACAGATCTAGTTTGACTAGAGTTGGAAATCTAGTTTCCGGACATGGACAACCACATGTCCACCTTAGAATTGTTACATGATCTATTGGGAGAGATCCGACAGATGTATGAGAACCATACGACGCTGACCAGGATTCGAGACAAGATTTCTCGAGGAGAGGTACCGCAGTTTACCATAGGTCCCGACGGGGTGATGAGAGGCTAGGAGCTTGTATGTGTTCCGATAGACAGAGAGCCAAGACAGAGGATCTTAGATGAGGCTCACATCACACCTTACTCAGTACATTCCTATGCTAGTAAGATGTATTAGGATGTGAGACGCTCTTTTTGGTGGAATGATACGAGGGAAGATGTTGTCCGCGTAGAGTCGCCAGAAGTCTTGTGCTGACAAGAGGCATTGACCTCTAGAGTTTAGAGTGAGCACTCAAGTCTGGTTGAGAGTATTACCAACGCAAGGCATCGGATGTTTCGCTATAAGGGGAGGTTGAGTCCCTGATATATTGGACCATTCGTGATCTTGGAGCGGATCAGGAGGTCACATACCGACTAGCCTTACCACCGAGACTAGAGGGTGTTCACCAGTCTTTCAAGTGTCTCAACTGAGGCAATATATACCAGAGCTGAGACACGTCATCAGATACAAGGACCTGGTAGTCGAGCCGGACCACACCTTTGTAGAGCATCTAGTAGCTGTCCTAGACCGAAGTACGAGACACTTACAATCGAAGGACATACCGATGATGCGAGTCTAGTGTTTTAGACGAGGAGCTGATGAGGCTACATGATAGTATCAAGAGAACTATTCGGAGTTCTAATGAGTTAGCGGTGGATATAAGATCATGAGGTTAGTCATCGGATCCTTCCTTATGTGTGTGTTATGTGTTGTTACATGCTTTTATGTTTACGTGGTTTATGATCATGAGGATCTTGTGGTGCTATTTTGTGGGAGTATGTGTGTAGCTTTAGAAGGATGATTCCTTCTCGGAAACATGTTGTTATACCTCGGTGTGTTAGACCGAGAAGATCGGCGTTTATCTAAGTTTTAGGACGAAACTTGTTTTTAGGGAAACAGATGTAACTACCGGGTTTGTGGGTTCTAGTTGAGTCCCCAAGGTCGCACCCCGTGTCCGCGAATCTTTGCTTACCCGCGGGTCCGACCCGCAAACGCACCACCGCGGTCGTGGTTAGTTCACAGATCGGGCATTATCTTTAGTAACCGTCGGGATTCTATCCTTAAAAGAGAAACCCAATCTTCCCATTGCTTTGTTACATCAGTTTACCTCATGAATCCCATCTCAACCTAGATGCCGCCCCCTTTCTTCTTCTTACGTACTTCTTCTTTTCTCCTTCCTTCTTCCCTCTTCTTCTCCACATCAATCTCTCTCTCTCGACCCATCTTAGAAAACGTCCCTCTTATGTTTCCTACCTTCATACCATTGTGGAGATCCGGAAGACTGAAGAGATAGAGTTGCAGCGTCTACCACATCTCGTTGGATTAAGTAATGATTCATCTAACTTTCCATGGATCTTTGACGCTGCTAGTTCTCTAGTGGATAGAAGTGTGTAAGAACCTTTGTTCTTAGGCTGCAGGGTGTGTATGGTTGAGTATATGGATTGATGAGAGAAACCCTATGGTTTCTTCTTGAAAATAGAAGAGCCGATCGCCATTAACGTTATTCCGCAGTCGCGCCTTCAGAACATCGAGGTCGCTCCTGGAAGCTTGTCACCGCACCCGCGCCGTCTGATCACCACGGTCATGCCAACACAGCTTCCCGCGCCCGCATTTTTATTACCCCACGGCCGCATAATCACTCTAGTAGGTTCATATGCACGAGCTTTCAACTTAGGGGTTTGATCTAGGTATTTGTTTCCTCCATTCTAGTTACCTTATGAGAAAGAAAAGTAGAATCATGCTAGGTTGGATCTAGAAGAACTAGGAATAATGCCATCTAGTGGTGATATGGATATATTAAGGAATGATCGGTATAAGTGGTTTGATAGAATGGTTAAAATATGATAGCTTATGTTATAGGTTCATGGTAGACCTAGGAGTTAGAGACTTCTAGTGTCCGTTAGTGATTAACCCATGTGTCCTTGTGATAAGGCGGTGGAGTATATTCTTGCAGGATCTGAGAGTTGTTGATTACTGGATTACCTCGGTACAGGTAAGTCCTTTCGGCTTACTTAGATAATTTCATATATGGGTTGAGTACATCAGTGGTATTTTGTATATTAGTTATAGTATGTTTATGAGATTGATTACCGATGTATTATTTTGGCCCAAGTGTAACGGGCGGTGGCACCATCTGCTCAGCTCATGCGGGATACTAGAGGTTCTCTGCGACAAGGCCAAACATGGTAGACAGGGAGAAATCTTACCCACTCCACATGATATACGGGTCGGTGTGTTAGACCATTGTAGTTGGGTAAAGGGACGGAGATGAGAGTCGTAGACTTCTCATGCCACAAGTGTAATTGGATTTTAAGTGTATGACGTTAAGGAAGATAATAAAATGGATTCTGTGATAACATGCTCGGAGTTTACATTAATGCTTTATGTGTGTTTGTGCTTATGTTTTCTTATATATGAATGGTTAGCTAACGGTTTATCCGTGTTGTTAGATGTCTTGCAATATAGGGTAGTTGTAGAGTGATCCAGATGGTGTAGTGATTCGGGGTTCCCGTACGTTGTAGGAAGAGTGGTGGTTTATTTGTTTTCCTTTGATGCTAGCGTTAGTCTCACAGTTTTGGTAATTTAACATTTGTGCCTTGTTGTAAGGTCCTGTAATATTGTTATTGAGCTAGGGTCGGGACTCATTGTGAGGTCCTAACCCGTAATACCCCGATTATGAGATTTGGGATGTTATAGTTTACCACTCGTTAAAGTTCTTGAAATTTTCTCCTTTGTGGTTCATGACAAACAACCTTGTCATTCTTGACTAATTATAAATGACAATCAAGAAATATCTTTGACCTCCTAAAGACACAACGCTAACCGAACCCCAAGAATCCAAATGAATGTAATCAAGTGTGCATTTTGTCCTATGTATACCCTTCGCAAACATGTTATGGTGTATCTTCTCAAGGACACAACGCTCACAAAAGTCAAGGCTCGTGATCTTGTGACCACAAAGAAGATCTATTGATGAGGGACCATCCCCAACAAATCTTAATACACAAGGACCCATCACCAGATCAAGGACAAGAGTTATCAAGAAGAAGAAGTCTCAAACACCTACAAGTTCTACCATGGAAAAAGTAATCACTAGATCCAAAACATGAACCATTCATAAAGAGGTCTCTAGCTTTTTGGCAACTTTAGCTCCTAAGGAGACCATCTATATATACATACTAAAGTAGGCTATATTTCGCTGATGTGGCACGCTGAGAATTGAGTATTTAAGTCAAATCCCAATATATTACTAAATCGCCAATCCTTTTAAAATTATTAATTTTTAGGTTTTCCAATTTTAAAACCAAAGAGATTTGGTGCAATATAAAAAAGATTTTTTACAATTTAGATTCTTTAAAATTATTTTAATTTAAATCAATTCTAATTTTTTTAAACTACTATCATAACGAAGATTACAAACTTTAGATTTTTAAAAATTTTTCTATAATAAAATTCAAATTTAATTTTTCACTAAAAATAAAACCTTATATTTAGTGATTTTAAAAAAAACTGAACTTTAAATTTTTAATTTTTATGAATTAGGTATTTCATATTTCGTTTGGTGCAATTAAAAAAAGATTATTTACGTACAATTTAAATTCTCTAAAACTATTTTTATTCAAATCAATTCAATTTTTTTTAAAATTAAGTATTATAGCGAAAATTACAAAATTTTGATTCTTTATATATTTGCTATAATAAAATTCGAATTCAAGTTTTCACTAAAAATAAAACTAAGATTTAGTATTTTTGTAAAAGTTTCTTATAAAATTCGAATTTTAATTTCTTATATTTCTAAATTACGTATTTCATATTTCGTGATTTTTGGTTTTAAAACTTTCTTTTTAAGTTTTATTTTTTAAGGGTATATATAAAAATAGAGAATTCTAACATTAAGATGAAAAGATTAAAATTTTGTTGTACTTTTGTTTATTTTAGTTGTTATTTTGCAATTGATGTGATTTGAGTTTTATAAAGATTCAAAATTATTTATAAGTGTTTTGATATTATATAAACAGGACGGGACACTTCTAGCGGACAGACAAGTTAATGCTTATATCCCGTGTCGGATATCTATTGGTTAAACGTGATTGTTATTTTTTATGAATTTCATCGGGATTGGAACATGACAAGATTGGGATTTGTAGAATTTGGTCCCACCATATTTATATGCATTAAAAATATCCGTGCACGGCACGGATCCTAAACTAGTTAGTGATTTATTTGTGTCTAAGTCTTCCTTAGTTACATTATTGGCATGCAGGCCATCCACACGTGAAGGCATAGAGGAAAGCAAGAATTGAAGCTTTTGGAGCTTCTAATTATTTTATGAGATATTTTAATACCTTTAAGCTCCAGACATTCTAAAGGTATATTTTATCTTATATTTTTTAGGATTATTTTATTCTTTTATTTGGAGGCTTTTAGGCTATAAATCCTCCTTAGGATTGAACTTAGTCGATTAGACTTTTCAGCCAATATAATTTGTCGACTCGTTCCTTTTCTTATGAAAAGTTCGTTTTATTTGATTGAATCGCTGTGAGTCATTGCTAGGTTGTTCTTGTGTGTCTTAAACTCTTTAGAGATTGGTGCCCGTAGTCAATTCTAGTGTTTGTCTCGATTTGAAGACTTGTGTAAGATTGAAGAAGGAAGGGTTATGGTAATTCATTTTGTGGGTTTTGATCCAATCAATCAAGGTTCTAGCAAGTATATCTTGGTTATTCTATTCCTATATTTCATCAATTTCCTCCATCCCATATTCACATCTAATCTCACCATTCATCCATACATCTCTCCATTCTCTTTCATTATTCTTTCAAAAATATCGCCACTTGATCTTATTCATCTGAGCCGAGATCATCACCGAGATTATCCAAGTTTGAAGCTTTTGTATACTTCTCATCTAGAGTCATCGATTGTGGCCTCAATCCTGCATCAAAGTGGTATAAGAGCTTGCTGATTTGAAGTCCAACTCAGCCATATATCGTGGTTTGAGTATTTTTATTCTGAGTCTTCTTTGAGTCGAGTAAAAAATTGAGTCCTTTTTGTTTTCATTCTTTTGTTAAGAGTCGATTTGAGTTTTATTTTCAGTGTTCTTGTGTCCATTGGACAAGAGAGATCGGCATAGCTTAAACACAAGCCATCCATTACCTTGGAACCACAAACCCTAACGCCAAGATCACCCATCGCTAAGAACCTCGCCGTGGGATTTGTAGTGATTGTGCCGAGATTTTTTGCTTGGCCGCCAATTCTTCTCTACAACGATTAGGATGCTTTAGGAAACCCTAGTGGTCGAATCTAACACAAGATTTGAGTCAAATCTATCATTATCGAGCTGCTACATCAAAGAGGAATGAGATCCACAAAGTTACCTTATTTTAAGATCTTATCTAGTAGGTAAGAATCTACCAATATAAAATTTCAAATATATCGCTTTCCTGCACCTATATCTCGCCACACCTGGATCCACACACCTCAAAGAAATCCAAACAAAAGATCATTTTCTTTTATTCTAGCCTACACTTCATATCATATATTATACCATCCAAAGTTATGGTGAAGCTAAGCATGCAAGAGTTTTTGCAATCCAAGTGTGAAAACATCAAGGAGGCGGAAAGGAAGAAGCTTACTCCAAGCCCCAACCAGTTTCCATAACAAAAGCACTTACCTTCCATCAATCTTGCCCCCCAGTAATTATCTCGATCCAAAGGAAGTTGAACCACCAAAACCACGGCCCAAAGGCCATTTCCACGCCCGTGGTTTTGGCCGTGGTTCTCTCTGGACAAATGTGACAGCTGTCCCACGATCTCCATAACCGACTCTTGCCCTTCATGGATGATATAAGTGGTCCTGCAGGCTGATGTTAGCGGATCCTCTCTCACACATTCTCTCCTACACTCTCTCATTACACATAACTCCATTGGAGGCTACTCTTGGAATGAAGCAAAAACACTCTCATTTTGGGAAGGAGAAGAACAACATTATCTTAGAGTTTTTAGACGCTTTTGAGTGATTTTTGAGTGAGCTTGTTGAAGACATTTGCAAGGATTTGTAAGGAACGATTTGGACCTTCTTTTGAAGGGTTGTAAGTCTTTCTTAAACATATATTCAGCTTGGTTTTCTTGTTTCTATTCTCTTTCATTTCATTTTCTTGCTATGGAAGCCATGAATGTTTGCTTGTTGAGTTTGAATGTTAAAATGCTTGTTGTTGGCTAAATAGTTGTGATTCTAGGGTAACGGAATGATGGTTATGGCTTGGACTATGATAGAATAGATTTAAATGTATCTTTGGATAATTTGCTTGCTCGAACCTAACCACTGTTTAGAATCACGGCCTGTTCTTGCCTAACCACAGCCGTGGTTTTGGATTATCAGCCCATAATTTTCTCTGTTGTGCTTGTATTGATAAATCTGAATGTTAGGATGTTAGATTGTTGAAATCCTAGTGTTTGTTAAGCTTAATATATCCTAGGGTGACCTAATGCTAGCAAACTAAGTGAGAGGAGAGACCTACCCGGTGATTCTTGATCTTAGGTACCAAAGATGATGAACTATAGGTAGTAGTGAGTCTCACAATCTGCTATTGGACTGAATGTGCTAGGATTGATGCTTAGGAGTTGCCTTTGCGAGCCTTACCGGTAAGGAGAGGTTAGACCCCTAGATAGCAATCCGGTTTGTGTAGATTTCCCAACCTTAGGCTCCTAGAGACTTACCCGGTGAGAGGACCTTAGTTGCGGGATTCGTGGATCATGAGACCTACCCGGTGATTGATCCCATTTGAGAAACATTCCTTCCCAACATACCATAGCTACTCCAAGGTTGATTAGAAGCTTGAGTCCAATGCCATAACCAGAATTCCTAACCCCTAGAATCCGCTTTTCTCTCTTCGACCACATATCTCGTGTTTGTGTTGCTTGTTTGTGTTGCTAGCTAGATTTGTTAGTTTGTTTTATAATCTTGCATCGATTTTGAACTTGTTTGATCACCACAAAACCAACCCAAAAACATTATGATTTTTATTTCTTTATTCCTTTCTCTTTTCTTAGACTAGATTTGCACTATCTATAATCAATTGTTTGATTTGATTTCACCTTAGTCTTTGTGTTCGACCTCGGAATACTATCCTTGCTGTAAAATGACCCATACAATGTGGGTTCGCTAGGAGTTAGGAAAATATATCAAGTTATAAATTTTAGACTTTTGTGCTACACAATTCCAGCGTAACAAGTTTTTGGCGCCGTTGTCGGGGACTAGGTCTAGATTGAATCATTGCTTGTGATTGTTTATATTGTAGGTCTTTCGTGTTGCTTTTGATCTTGTTTGGTTTGTTTCTTTGAATTTTCAGGACATCTCTCATTCTTTAGGTGCATGCGAAGATCTCGTTGCAAGGATTTAGCTCCATTAGATCCCGAACCGGATAAAACCCTTAAGACTAGATCCAAGAGCATTAAGAAGAAGAAGGAGATGGCCGGAAGAGATTTTCAAGCTGAGTTGAATGAAGCCGTAGAGCAACTTAGGCTAAGGATGAAGCTTTGGAGAATAAGAGGAGACTTGCCAATGAGAGGCAAGAAGCAACTAGGAGGGAAATTGAAGAGATTAGGCAAGCTCTTGTGCAAAGGGAGTTTAATCGTCAACAACCTCCACCACCACAACCACTGCAGCCAGCGGTTAATGTTCGGTTCGAGCCGATCATCATTGAGGAGCCACAAACGCTAGGGAAACGTATGAATCCAGTGCAAAGAGTGCACCGTCCGGGTGTAAACTTAGGAGATCCCGCACGCCATGACTACGAGGTCCGCCCTCAAGTGCTACAAATGATCCGGCACAATCAATTTAGAGGGATGAAAGGAGAGTCTCCTCATCAACACATGATGAATTATGAGATCTTGATGGAGACTCTAAGGCCACCTAGATTGGAGAACAACAACCACTATCTTAGGGATTTTTCCTTCTCACTTAAGGATAAAGCTTTGGCTTGGTACCAATCCATTCCACTAGGATGTGTGAGTACTTGGGAGGATATGACAACCGACTTCTTGACAATACCTTCCAAGACAATCGAGCTAAGAGGGAAGATCAATGCCTTCGTGATAAAGGATAGAGAGAGCCTATTCAAATCTTTTGAGAGGTTCAAGGACCTCCTCCTAGATTGTCCACACCATGGGATACGGAAGATAGAGCTATTGGAGATCTATTTCAAGGTGCTTGATGAGGATAGCCAATTCAAGCTCCAATCGCTTTCCGGAGGAACATTCATGGAGAAGAATGTGGATGAGGCTTGGGAGTTTGTAGAGAAGCAAGCCTTGGTGATAGAGAAGTACTCCCATAGGCAGAATGATGGGAGGAAACCGGGAGTATATGAAGTGAGCAAAGTCACCATGAGCAACTACAAACTCGATGCAATCAACAATGAGCTTAAGTCTTTGAGGGAGTTGTGTGCCACAACCTTGAAGAATCAAGCTAGTCCTCAAGTGCAAGTGCAAGCCGATTTGGCTTCCAAAGAGGAGGACATTAACTACATGGGAAGGGGCAACTTCAACAATTATCAAGGCCCTAGGAAATTCAACAACAACAGCCGGCAATACAACAATTACCGGCCTAATCACAACCATCCCGGGTTCTCCTATTCTAACCCGGATGGTGCCTTGAATCCTCCCGCTTCCACAAGCGCAACACAACCACCTAAGGCTTCACAAAAGCCTCCACCCAGTTTTGCTATACCTCCAAAGGATAGAACAGAAATGATGTTTGAACAATTGCTTTGAAAGGTTGAGTGGACTTGAGAGCACGGTGACATCCATTTCTAAAGCTCAAAAGGTGCTAGAAGCACAAGTGTTCCAAAAGACGGGTGAAGCACAAAGGGATCCGGGAAAGCTTTCCAGAAGGACCGAGGACAATCCAAGAGGTCAAGTGTTGGCCATTACCACAAGGCGTGGGCTGAGCATGAAAAATCCCTTACCTAAGGGGAATGACAAGGGAAAGCAAATAGTAGTGGAAGAAGGACCAATGCAAGAAGAAGGAAGCAAGAGCAAAGATGATGAGCCAACATGTATGTCACCACCTCCATACAAATCACCAATACCATTCCCACAATCACGAGCAAGAGCTCGCTTGGACAAACATTTCGGTAAATTTCTTGAACTCATGTCTAAATTGCATATTAAAATTCCGTTCATGGATGCTATTCTAGGTATGCGGGCCTATGGAAGGTTTTTGAAGGAGATACTCTCTAACAAGAGGAAGTTAGAGGAGTATGGAGAAGTGAGGATGACAATTAGATGTTCCGAGTTGATTCAAACTATGAGGGAGGAGATGCCTCCTAAACTAAGAGATCCGGGATCTATTTGTGTGCCAATTGGGGTTGGAGAAGTGCAATATGAAGCCCTATGTGATCTTGGAGCAGGTGTAAGCATTATCCCGCTTGCACTTTGTATAAAGGTTGGGGTAGGAGAGCCAGATCCGGCCAAGAAGACCCTCTACATGGCAGACCGTTCAACCACTCGCCCCGTAGGAATCCTAGAGGACATACCAGTTCAGCTTGGGAAGTTCTATGTGCCAACTGACTTTGTTGTCTTGGACATCCCGACGGACTACCCGGTTCCTATCATCTTAGGGAGACCATTCTTAGCCACATCCGGATGTTAAGTGGATTGCAAGAATGGAATTCTCTCCTTCAATATAGGAGAAGAGAATATCAAATTCAAGCTATCCACAATGATGAAAGGGCCAGCCCTTGGTGAAGATTTCTCCAACTTTGTCGAGCAAGAGGATTCTAGAGAAGTTTTGAGCTTGATCTTGATCAAGGACCCACTTCAGAGGGTTCTTAGCTTGAGTTTGATGGAGGAAGGAGTTGAGGATGATTGCAATAAAGAAATCAAGGCTTTGGATGCATTGGAAAAGGAGACAAGTGCTAAATTTGAAGTGCACGAAGGTGTGCTGAATCACTGTGGGAACCACGGCCTGGCACTAGAAACCACGGCCGTAATTTTACCCATGGAAACTCTCTATAATGTCCAGAAGAACCAGCTCTTCCAATTCCACGCCCGTGGTTGTGCCAGAGGTCGTGGTTTTGCCCATGGTTTTCCCAGAAAGTGCCTTAGTTGTTGATCAAGCTTCAAGGAGTCTTGGGGAGTCTTCCATGGCTTTGGAATCATCTCAACCTACATTGTATGGATCGTCTCCAACCGATAAAGGTCCTCCTAAACTTGATCTCAAACCTCTCCCTTCTCATTTAAAGTATGCTTTCCTTGGTTCAAATTCTACGTATCCGGTGATTGTGAATGCATTTTTGAATGATGATGAGCTTGATAGATTGTTGAATGAGTTGAAATAGCATAGGAAGGCTATTGGATACACCATTGATGATTTAGTTGGCATTAAACCTTCCTTGTGCGTGCATAAAATCTTAATGGAAGGCAACCAGAAACCTTCAATTGAACCTCAAAGAAGATTGAACCCTATAATGAAAGAGGTAGTCAAGAAGGAGATCCTTAAGTTGCTAGATGCGGGAATCATTTTCTCGATTTCGGATAGTAAATGGGTTAGTTCCGTTCTTGTTGTTCCTAAGAATGGTGGTATGACCGTAGTAACAAATGAGAACGATGAACTAATCCCAACTAGGACAGTTACGGGGTGGAGAATGTGTATTGACTATAGGAAGCTTAATGTTGCCTCTAGGAAAGATCACTTCCCTCTTCCCTTTATTGACCAAATGCTAGAGAGATTAGCTCAACATTCGCACTTTTGTTACTTAGATGGCTATAGTGGGTTTTTCCAAATCCCTATTCACTTAGATGACCAAGAGAAAACAACATTTACATGTCCTTAGAGAACATTTGCATATAGGAGAATGCTATTTGGGTTGTGTAATGCACCCGCCACCTTTCAAAGGTGTATGATGGCTATTTTTTCTGAATATATTGAGAACATTATGGAGGTGTTTATGGATGATTTCTCGGTGTGTGGATCTTTATTTGATGATTGCTTAGCTAACTTGTCTTTGGTGTTGAAGAGATGTGAGGAAACTAACCTTGTTTTGAATTGGGAGAAATGCCACTTCATGGTGAGTGAAGGCATAGTATTGGGACACTTGGTTTCCTAACGAGGCATTGAGGTTGATACGGCAAAGATAGAAACGATAGAGAAGTTGCCACCACCTACCTCGGTGAAGGGGGTAAGGAGTTTCTTAGGGCATGCCGGTTTTTACCGGAGGTTTATAAAATATTTCTCTAAATAAGCCTCTCACAAACCTACTAATGAAAGATGTTGAGTTTGTTTTCTCCAAGGATTGTCTTGAAGCGTTTTGTAGGTTGAAGGATGCTTTGATCTCCGCCCCTATCATGCAACCTCCGGATTAGAGCCTTCTATTTGAGATAATCTGTGATGCAAGTGATGTGGCCGTTGGGGCTGTTTTGGGACAAAGGAAAGATGGGCTTACATATGCCATCTATTATGCTAGCAAGAGGTGGTGTATGCCTTTGAGAAGTTCCGGTCGTATCTTGTGGGAGCCAATGTCATTGTGTACACGGATCATGCTGCGATCCGTTATTTCCTCACAAAGAAAGATGCCACGCCTCGCCTCATTTGATGGATCCTTCTCTTCCAAGAGTTTGACTTAGAAATTCGGGACAAAAAGGGTTCCGAAAATTCAGTAGCGGACCATCTTAGTAGGCTCCCACAATTAGAGATTGAGAGAGATGACATCCCGATTGATGACTCTTTCCGCGATGAGCAATTGCAAATGATGGAGGAGTGCTTACTTTAAGTGTCTAGAGGGAGTGAGCCATGGTATGCGGATATAGTGAACTACCTTGTGTGTGAAGAGGTGCCACCCGGTTTATCCTATGCCCAAAGGAAAATTTTCTTCAAGGATGTGAGGCATTACAATTGGAGTGAGCCTCTCTTGTTCTAGAGAGGACCGGATTGAGTCTTTAGGAGGTGCATTCCGGAGGATGAGGTGGAGAGTGTGATCCGCCATTGTCACTCTTTGCCATGTGGAGGTCATGCTAGCTCACACACGACGTTTGCAAAGGTATTGTAATCCGGTTTTTATTGGCCTAACTTGGTTAGGGATGTCCAGAATTCTGTAGTGGCATGTGATGCTTGCCAAAGGACGGGCAACATCTCAAGGAGGAATGAGATGCCTTTGAACAACATACAAGAGGTTGAGATATTTGATGTTTGGGGTGTGGACTTCATGGGGTCATTCCCCTCTTCATGTGGCAATCTCTGCATTCTCTTGGCGGTGGACTATGTGTCGAGATGGGTGGAGGCAATCGCCTCTCCCACAAATGATGCCAAAGTTGTGGTTCGGTTCTTCAACCGGGTCATCTTCCCTAGGTTTGGAACACCAAGAGTGATCATAAGTGATGAAGGGAAGCATTTCACCATTAGCAACTTTGGGACACTTTTGGCTAAGTATGGGGTGACTCATAAGGTGGCCATACCTTACCATCCCCAAACTAGTGGCCAAGTGGAGATCTCCAACCGGGAGATAAAGGGAATACTTGAGAAGACGGTTTTCTAGGACAAGAAAGGATTGGGTTATGAAGCTTGGTGATGCTTTATGTGCATATAGAACCGCTTTCAAGACACCGATTGGCACCACTCCCTACAAGCTAGTTTATGGCAAGTCTTGCCACCTTCCGGTGGAGATGGAGCATAGGGCGTATTGGGCCATAAGGTGGCTGAATTTTGACCTCAAGGAAGCCGGTGAGAAGAGGTTTCTAGACATTAACGCTTTTGAGGAGATCCGGTTGGATGCCTATGAAAACGCCCGGATTTACAAGGGAAAGACCAAGCGTTGGCATGACAAACGTCTCATCCAAAAGGAGTTGAATGAAGGTGACTTAAGGTTGCGGCTCTTCCCCGGAAAGCTCAAGTCAAGATGGACGGGTCCTTAAATGGTAAGGAAGGTCTTTCTCCTTGGAGCGGTAGAGATAGGTGGGGAGCATTGTGGAGATTTTAAGGTGAATGGACACCGTTTGAAGAAGTACATCCCGGAACATCCGGTGGATATGATTGCCCCACTTCACCTTGAGTGAAACGCCCCCGAATTTGGTCAAGCTAATGACCTTAAAGAAGCGCTTAATGGGAGGCAACCCATTGGTATGTATCTTTCCCTTTTTCATTTTTGTTTTCGTTTTCATTTTTTTTTGTTTTTGTTTTCGCTTTGGTGTGTTTGTGTGTCTTGTGTTGGTGTGTTAGAGTCTAAGTAGCATGGAAGCCTTGCAAGGCATGAGGAGGATGATGATGATCCCGCATCAAATGTGGGTGGAGCGGACATGGGACTTGGACGGCTAGCGGTGCTTAGCGTGGGTCCCGACGCCATAATGAACATCAAATAGCTCTCTACAACCTTTGATTGATCATCCACCATCACTCCACATGAGTGAAGCTAAATACCAAAGCAACACCATTTTTTACATTGTGAGGACTGTCTTTCACTCTTCTTTACTTGATTTGCACATTGTGTTTCTAAGTATGGGGTGGGGTTTTCATGATCATTTGCATGATTGCATCTAGAATAGTTTCATATTGTCACATGTTTCATTATGTTTTGCATTGTACATATATATTTCGAAAAATCCAAAATCCAAAAAAAAAAAGAAAAATTAAAAAAATTTTAGTGCTTCCTAAGTTTGGATATGACCCTTATGATAAGCTTGTTTTGTGAATTGGCTATGGATGGCCTTGTGTGTTGAATGGATGTATGCATATGTCGACTTGAATTACTTATCTTGAATCCCATGTATGATTTGCGATTATGACGCTTATCTTGATTGGATTGAGGATTGATGGTCGAAATTACATTCTAGTTCTTGCACATCATTTAGGAATGACTAAGGCAATTCATCTTTCTCTACTTCTCATCTTGATCATGTTGTTTGAGCACTTCAATTGATATAAAAATTTGACCTCTTTTGACCCATCCGAGAATAGGAGCATGCTAGTGTGTTGAGTGTGTGAAAAACAAGTGTGGGGTGAAGTTGTTGATGAATGGATGTTGTGAATGAAGTGCTGAATTTGTTGTGAAAAGTGTAGAAAAAATATAGGTTTGGGGACTTTGGTTTTGATGACGAGTAACTCGGCACCGTTCACATAATCGGGTGTTTGTGCCTTGCCAAAGTCGGATAAACCGAATGTCCTAACGAGCCTTGGTATGTGTGCCCAGTGTGAGGCACCTTGGAAAAATCCCGAGGTCCGCTAATCACCAAGGTTTCGGATTTTGTACACCAATGTCATTGTCTCAAAAATAAGTGAAAGAAAAAGATAAACGAAAAAGAAAAGAAAAGAAAGAAAAGATGGAGAAAATATACACTTGTGGGTAGTTAATCAAAGATGAAATTGTGGAGTTAGTTCCTTTCTCGGATTAGCATCACATGACCTAGAAAAACTTCCACCTTATCACAACGTTTCTTGGCCTCTTCTTTCCTAAGCCCTTGTGACCTATTTGCATGAGTGTAAGACTTAGTGATCTAGATTGGATATGCTCATGATCATCTTGACTTCTTCATTTTCACCTTTCATGCATGCTTTCGAGTTAAGTATAATCGTCTTTCCATGCCTTCATTCACTTGATGCATGATTGCTTGTCCATTGCCATGAAACATGACTATGAAGGTGATCCATCTTATGAAGCACATTTCCAAAAAGATTTTATGTTTTTTTCTGCATTCATAAATCGTGTCATCTTTTAGCCTATAGTTGGATCTTGCTCGGGGACGAGCAAGTCTTAAGCATGGGGAATTTTTATAACACGATTTATGACGTTAGTTTAGGCATTCATGCAGATAGTTTTTCCCGTTATTCATGCATGGTTTGGCATTACTTCATGACGTTTACGTTTAATTCAAGCATATTGTCGAGATAGACGTCTACACGAACTATTGTCGGTTTTGTAGGTATTTTGGGGAACTTTTCGAGCTTAATCGATACATTCGAGGATCATTCCTCGCGATGACACACTTCTGGACTCATTAAGAAGCAATCTAGGAGCTAAGGAGAACACATAGAACCTTGTTGGTGCATGCCTTGCACCAACTCGTGGCTTAACGATCCAAAGGAAGCTGAACCACCAAAACCACGGCCCAAAGGCCATTTCCACACCCGTGGTTTTGGCCGTGGTTCTCTCTGGACAGCTGCGACAACTGTCCCACGATCTCCATAACCGACTCTTGCCCTTGATGGAGGATATAAGTGGTCCTGCAGGCTGATGCTAGGGGTTCCTCTCTCAGACATTCTCTCCCACACTCCCTCATTACACATCACTCCATTGGAGGCTACTCTTGGAAGGAAGCAAAAATACTCTCATTTTGGGAAGGAGAAGAACAACAATATCTTAGAGTTTTAGAGGCTTTTTAGTGATTTTTTAGTGAGCTTGTTGAAGATATTTGCAAGGATTTGTAAGGAACGATTTGGACCTTCTTTGAAGGATTGTAAGTCTTTCTTAAACATATATTCAGCTTGGTTTACTTGTGTTTACTTGTTTTTATTCTCTTTCATTTCATTTTCTTGCTATGGAAGCCATGAATGTTTGCTTGTTGAGTTTGAATGTTAAAATTCTTATTGTGGCTAAATATTTGTGATTTTAGGGTAACAGAATGATGGTTATGGCTTGGACTATGATAGAATAGACTTAAATGTATCTTTGGATGATTTGCTTGCTCGAACCTAACCACTATTGCGAATCACGGCCTGTGCTTGCCTAACCACGGCCGTGGTTTTGGATTATCAGCCCGTAATTTTCTTTGTTGTGCTTGTATTGATAAATCTGAATGTTAGGATGTTAGATTATTGAAATCCTAGTGTTTGTTAAGTTTAATCTAGCCTAGGGTGACCTAATGCTAGCAAACTAAGTGAGAGGAGAGACCTACCCGGTGATTCTTGATCTTAGGTACCAAAGATGATGAACTCTAGGTAGTAGTGAGTCTCACAATCCGCTATTGGACTGAATGTGGTAGGATTGATGTTTAGGACTTGCCTTCCCGTGACTTACCCGGTAAGGAGAGGTTAGACCCCTAGATAGCAATCCGGTTTATGTAGATTTCCCAACCTTAGGCTCCTAGAGACTTACCCGGTGATATGACCTTAGTTGCGGGATTAGTGGATCATGAGACCTACCCGGTGATGATCCCATTTGAGAAACATTCCTTCCCAACATACCATACCTAGTCCATGGTTGATTAGAAGCTTGAGTCCAATGCCATAACCGGAATTCCTAACCCCTAGAATCCGCTTTTCTCTCTTCGACCACCTATCTCGTGTTTGTGTTGCTAGCTAGATTTGTTAGTTTGTTTTATAATCTTGCATCGATTGTGATCTTGTTTGATCACCACAAAACCAACCCAAACATTATGATTTTCATTTCTTTATTCCTTTCTCTTTTCTTAGACTAGATTTGCACTATCTATAATCAATTGTTTGATTCGATTTCACCTTAATCTTTGTGTTCGACCTCGGAATACTATCCTTGATACAAAACGACCCATACACTGTTGCTTCACCAGGAGTTAAGAAATATATCGAGTTATAAAGTTAGGACTTTTGTGCGACACAATTCTAGCGTAACACTTACTCTCTTGTGTGCCTATTTCTTGCCTCTTTTCTACTCCATACACATTGAGTCTCTTCTTTGGGTGGGTTAGTTAGTTATCTTTGCGTGCTATCACACTAGTTGAGTCTACTTGCTATATTATTTTCACTTTGTGTTTATTGTGTGAAGAAATTTCTAGCAGCGGTTCCTTAACCCTCTTTTAACACAAGAACCTTCATCCAAGCCAAGTTGACATATTGATTCAACCAAGGTGTGTTCTAGTTGAAGCTAGGCATCGAACTTAGAGGAGTATGAATCCATCCAAGGCAATTACATCAAATTAGCTTACAATCATCATAATTGAGTGTGAGTGTCAGAGAAACCCAAGTGAGGAGTTTTGTTTTCACTAACTTCACAAGTGTGTTTTTACTTTGCGTGTTATTCCAGATGTGTAGGTCCAATAGTCCTAAAAGGTCACAAGGAAGTGATCCAGTGAATCTCGAGACAATCCAAGGAATTAAATCAAATTATCTTTTGTTGCTACCTTGAACGAGAGGATAAGGATGTTGGAATATCGCTCTCAATCCCATCCAAGATCTTAGACGAGATTGATGTTTGAATCTAGACGAAGCTCATGAAATCCAACTAAAATTATAGTCCCGGAAACACCTCAAAGAGCCCCTCAAGGGCAAGGTATAACATATTCTAAGAATTAGAATATGTTGAAGATTTTTAAGAATTAGAGGATGAGGAGGAAGAGGGCATGTGGATAGATTATCCTAGAGGAAACCATCATCCATGAAGAGGACGAGACATGGAACCATATAGACCTCATCAAGAGTATGACGGAATAGGAAAAGTGAAGGTTAAAATTCCAAGTTTTTAAGGCAAATGTGATCCGGACGCTTCCATGGAACGGGAGACCAAAATAGAACAAATTTGTTCTTGTCATAATTTTAATGAGCAAAGAAAGGTGCAGCTCACTTCATTGGAGTTTCAAGGTTATACCTTAGTATGGTGGGATCATCTTGTCAAGAATAGGAAAAGAATGCTAGATCCATCCATTAACACTTGGGAAAAAATGAAAGTCTTGATGAGAGCTAGATTTGAGCCTCAATATCATGCTAAAGAGCTAAGGCAAAGGTTGGAGAACCTTCGTCAAAGAACCATGAGTGCTGAAGAGATTACACATCTATACAAATGGCAATGGTGAAAGTTAATGTGATAGAGGATGAGGAGTCTACTATGGCTTATTATTTATGTATTTTTCATCCATCATTAGCTAATAAAATCGACTTGTACCCTTATAATACCATGGTGGATTTGCTACATTTGGCTATCAAGTTCTAAAAGAAGACCAAAGGACGCATCCAAGGAGCCAAGACTAGCTACAAATCTACAAGTTCAAGGAAGCCACAATCCAATTGGTTCCAAGATCCACAAAGCCGAGAGCATGCATCCACCAAGGAAGAAAAGAAAGGTCCAACCGTGGATCAAGTGAGAGCAAGGAAGCCTTTCACACCTCACTCATCATCTAGACCCTTGAATGAGACTTCAAGTGGTCCAAATGGGAGCAATTCTAACTCTACTACTCGTTCTAGAGATATTGTATGCTTTAAGTGTAAAGGTAGAAGTCATTATATCAGAGATTGTACAAATAAATAAGTCTTATTTATTAATCAATTTGGACAATATGAGAGTGAGGAAGAGCATGATCACGATAATAGCACCCACCTTAAGGCATTGCATGACATTGGTGGTGAGTGTGATGAAGGCATTGAGTATGAACATAGAGAATCATAAATTGCTAGAAGAACTTTGCATGCTAAGATAACCCCATGTGGGGATAATCGAAGGGAAAATCTTTTTCATACTAGATGTCTTGTTAAGGGAAAGCTGTGTAACATGATTCTAGATGGAGGTAGTTGTTGCAACATTACTAGTACCGATTTGGTCAATAAATTGTGAATTAATACATTTTATCATCCTAGACCATATGAGTTGCGTTGGATGAATGATTGTGGTGAATTGAAAGTGAACAAGCAAGCTAGAGTTACCATCATTTTACGTAGCTGTGTGTATACTATTACTTGTGATGTTGTACCCATGCAAGCATGTCATATTCTTTTAGGACGACCATGGCAATTTGATAGAAGAACTAAGCATGATGGGTATACTAATAGACATTCAATTGAGTTTAATGGTCAAATACTAACCCTTAAACCCATGACCCCATTGTAGATTGTTGAATCCTATGAGAAAAAGAAGGAAAAGACCAAGGAGCAAGAATTTGGCAAGAGAAAGGGAGGAGAAACGCAATCCAACAAAGAATCTCGGCCTAGTGAAGAGAAATATCGCCTTAGCATAGAGGTATCTCGCCCCTGTGAAGAACCTCACCCCAGTGAATAACTTCGGCCCAGTGTAGGTTTATCTCGCCCTAGTGAAGAATTATCTCGCCCCAGTGCAGGAAATTCTTACCCCCAACAGAGAATTTTGCCCTAGTGCAAGCACATCTCACCCTAGTGCATAAATCTCGGCCCAACCTTCTAGAGTCCTTCTGGCATCCAAGGAATAATACATCCATGACTATTCCCCTTTGGATGCCATTCTCATGGGTTTATGTAAAAGCCTAGTGACTTTGAGTGATGAAGTTAAGGCTACCTTACCCCAACCCATTTTAAAGATTCCAGATGAATTTAGTGATGTATTTCCAGATGAGATTCTAGTAGGACTTCCACCTTTTAAAGACATTGAGTCACAAATTGACTTAATTCCAAGTGCTACACTTCCAAATCGTCTAGCTTATATGATGAACCCTCAAGAGAGTCAAGAGATTCAAGATCAAGTTCAAGAGCTCTTAGATAAGGGTTAAGTGAGAGAAAGTTTGAGTCCATGTGTTGTTCGCGTCCTTTTGGTACCCAAGAAGAATAATACATGGAGGATTCTGTTGATTGTAGAGCAATAAATAATATCACCATTAAGTACCGTCATCCCACTCCCATATTAGATGATATGCTAGATAAGTTTAGTGGATCTACCTTGTTCTCTAAAATCAATCTTAATAGGGGATATCACCAAATTAGGATGCGGGAAGAAGATGAATGGAAGATTGCGTTCAAGAATAAGTTTGGTCTATATGAGTGGCTAATGATTCCATTTGGCTTGACTAATGCTCCTAGCACCTTCATGAGGTTGATGAACCATTTGCTACGTCACCATATTGGCAAATTTGAAGTGGTTTACATTGATGACATCCTCATTTATAGTAGATCACTGAGGAACATGAAGAGCACTTACGGGGAGTACTTGGAACTCTTAGAGCTTAATCTTTATATGCTAATGTTAAGAAATATGAGTTTAGCACTAATCAAGTTATTTTCCTTGGTTTTGTAGTGAGTACAAGAGGCCTAGAGGTTGATGAACAAAAGATTAAGGCCATCCAAGAGTGGTCAACACCTACTACCATTGGACATGATCGAAGCTTCCACGGCCTTGCCACCTTCTATAGGAGATTCGTGAGAGATTTTAGCACCATATCAGCCCCACTTAGTTCATTGACTAAGAAGGGAGTACCATTTGTGTGGGGATATGCTCAAGAGAAGGCGTTTAAGGATTTGAAGTGGCGGTTGTCCCATGCACCTCTTCTAACACTTCCGGACTTCACTAAACCCTTTGAAGTCAAATGTGATACTTCCAGAATTGGAAACGGATGATTACTTATACAAGAATATTGTAATGCAGGAAAATAGGTAGAATTCATCCAAGAATTTCATGCCAAGACACGCAAGAGGCTAGAGGCAAAAGGGAAGCTAGTTGCGGCCAAGAGGTTCTTGGAGAAGCACAAGTCGAAGTTGTCACCAAGAGGAGATGGGCTATTAAAGATGATGTGTAAGGTCGGCAACAACGCTTATGCTTTGGAGCTTCCGGAGGACTACGATGTGAGCCCTACGTTCAATGTTGGAGACTGGGGTATATTTGTGCCTAGTGATAAGCATGGTGACGATTCGAGCACGAATCCTTTTCAAGAAGGGGAATAATCACTAGATCCAAAGCAAGAACCATTTAAAAAGAGGTTTCTTGTTAGCATCTTTAGCTCCTAAAAAGACCATTGGTGATCTATTTGTGTCTAAGTCTTCCTTAGTTACATTATTGACAATTCTAGCCAAGGAAGACATAGAAGAGATGGCATGCATGCCATGCACACGTGAAGGCATATAGGAAAGCAAGGATGGAAGCTTTTGGAGCTTCTATTTATTTTATGAGACATTTTAATACCTTTAAACTATAGACATTCTGAAGGCATCTTTTATCATATATATTTTTAGGATTATTTTATTCTTTTATTTGGAGGCTTTTAGGCTATAAATCCTCCTTAGGATTCGACTTAGTGGATTAGATTTTTTAGCAAAAATAATTTGTGAGACTCGTTCCTTCGCTTATGAAGAGTTTGTTATATTTATTCCTATTCAATAAAAAAGAGAATATTTGATTGAATCGTTGAGTCCTTGATAGATTGTTCTTGTGTGTGTTAATCTCTTTAGGTATTAGTGCTCATAGTCAATTGTAGTTCCTCCTTGTACTTGTCTAGATTTGAAGACTTGTGTAGGATTAAAGAAGGAAGAGTTAAGGTAATTCATTGTGTGGGTTTCGATCCAATCGATCAAGGTTCTGGCAAGTATATCTTGGTTCTTCAACTCCTATATTTCATCAATTTCGTCGATCCCGTATCCACATCTAATCGTTCCATTCATTCATACATCTCCCCATTTGCTTTCTTTATTCTTTCGAAAATCTTGCCACTTGATCTTATTCATCTCAATCGATATTTTCACCGAGATTATCCAAGTTTGAAGCTTTTGTGGACTTCTCATCAAGATCCGTCAATTTGTGCCTGTTCGCCCCTAAAGGTGTGTGCAAATAAGCTTTAAATTTATAAACTAGAATCAAGCAGCGAACCCGCAGTGTACGGATCGACGTAGCTAAGCAAAAATTCCAGAGTATCGAACACAGGGATTTGGGTGGGAACAAATTCGATTGCAGATTATCAAGCGAGTAAATATGAGAGTTTGCAAATATCGGGAAAACAACAATCCTAAAGATCCAAGTATCCAGCTGTGGCAATCGATTCAAGATATACTTAATGATATAAAGACAGAGATGAGATATGCAAAGGTATACTAATGTAAGGTAATCGTACGGTGAAGTTCCAAAAACCTTATGTAACTCACCTACAAGGCACTCTCTATACAGGTTGTTGAGGCTCAATATAGAAAGATTCTAAAGATGAGAATTTATGTCAAATACCCAAACTTACAACCCAAAGATCAAGACTAACTTAACCGATTGAGGTTGTGACACTCACAATCGAGGTAGAGGTTGTTGAGGCTTCACTACCACCTAGAAAAGACAAGTCTAAACTAAGTTAAAGCAAATATTTAACTTTGGATTAAAGTAAAAGCAAGTTCGTGGACTTAAGGGAAATCACGGTTAGTTCTTGAGGTTCCACGGCCGTGGACTCAAGAACAGGCCGTAATTTAGGGTTGTCGGCGATTCTCTCTAACTCTCAGGGTCTAATCTGTTTGCGATCGATCTATCATCATCTAAGCCACAACTATCAACCCTTCACCTTAGAATTGTTAAGGGTTTTTAGCCAATAACAGTCATGTTGATATCAATTCAAGAATTAAAAGATAGAAAGATGAAAACTTTCAATAATCATCAAACCAATCTCAAAGTCACAATGAGAACAAGTATTGTCAAAGGATTCAGAATAAAACAAACAATCACAACCTTAGGAAAGAAGGGAAAACGGGATGTCAATCCGTTTTCCAAATCAAACCTAAACAAGAAGAGAGATCTTCTTGCAAAATCTTCCAAAAGCTTCGATCTTCCGCCAATCCGGAGATCTCAACAGCAATCTCCACCAAAAGTGCGAGATTAGGGTAATTCCCCGATGCGAGATTCGATCTCCAACGAGATGATCAATACTTCCAAGCGAAGGCCAAACGGCGTTGAAATTCTCTAAGCGGAGATGAACGATCCTCCGCGTCGATAAATGCCACTAAGCGAAGATGGCGGGTGTAAGCGGTTATGACGGAATCTTGCTTCGTCCGTCTCTTTATAGGGCAAGATAAAATATCGGCCCGGCCCAATCTTCAAAAGATCGTGGCTTCAAAGTGTGGCGAAAAGATTCGCCAAGATCACGGTCGTGGAAGTTTTCACGACCGTAATTTAGGGCGTGGATTAGGTCACGGTTTGTACCATATATTCCACGGCCGTAATAGTTACTGGAATGCATCACGCCTCTCTTGCAAGGTTCCACGGCCGTGGAACTGAACGTGGTTCGTAGTACGGCCGTATTTTAGAGCGTGGTTTAGGGCAAGAACGTGATTCTTCCCTAGCCTCGTGCATTCCTCAAGCTAAAACTCCAATTTGCTTCCAAATAATGTCCTCAATCTATGGACATATCAAATCAACTCTCCTTTGCTCGATTCCGTTCGGAAATAGCTCCAAATCACCTATAATCAACATAGAACTAGTGTAGACATCCATATCGACAATATAGGTAATACTAGCTCACATATGCACAAAGTTCAATCAAAGACTATCAATATGAATCAAATACGTTTAGAAAACATGCCTAAAATATCACAATATTTCATGCTAACAAATAACCCCATACTTAACACTTGCTTGTCCCTAAGCAAGGTCTTTCAAAAAGTTTTAAACAAGAGTTAGGATGAAATATGTGTACCTTCTTTTTGGGTGAATGTGACTTCTAAAGAATAGATCATTCTCAAACCTTGCTTCAATTGGTTGTCAAACTTTCACACACTCAATTAAAGAGTAAAAAGCAAAGAAAATTCATGAACCAATTTGACTTCTAAACAAGCATTATAACCTTCAAACATTATCAAAATCAATCACAAGAAACTTCAATTTAGATCACCAAGTCATATAACATTCTTTTGATCTTAAGGACTTTCAAAGAAAAGGTCTAGAATATGGAAGGGAAGGGAAAATTTTAAGGGAAAGTGGTGCATAAATCCGGGAAATTGGACAACTACCTTCTTCTTCTTATGCGGTTCCCGCAACACTTCGACTTAGAGCTTTGCTCTCTCCTTTTCATTTTTCGACTTTACTTTTGGAGTTATGGATAGAGGTGCACAAAAACCGAAGCCTAGGAGATCGGCGTTTCTCAATTTTCCAAGAGATGCCTCAAACCCTTAGCGCACATACCATAATCCGTAAGGAATATCGCTCAATCCGACTTTGGCAAGACACAAACACCCGGCTATGTGAATGGTGCCGAGTTACTCATCGTCATGATTGACTTCCCCAAACCTATAACTTCTTTTTATTCATTTGATTGCAAATAATTGCTCTCATGGCCCTCCCACATCAAACATGCCTTTTTCTCATTCACTTCTCCAAATTCCCGGATAGGTAAAGGAGGCTAATATTTCAATGAGGAGCTAGATGATCAAAGAAAGAAGAAAGAAAGTATCGAATTGCCTTAATCATTTCAACAAGAAGTATAGGGACTTATAATGTGATTTCAACTTCAATTTCCTAGCATGATTTAGGTAACATAATCACATTATGAAACTTGCAAAAGAGGTATAATTCATTCATTCAAATTCTTTTCAATTCACAATCCTTTTAAGCATGCAATTGTCATTAAACTCAATTCACAAGTAGTATTATCATGGAAATCATCTCAATTCATTAGAAGCTCAAAATTTTTCAATTTTTATTGGTTTTTCAAGTCACTTTTCATGCAATGCAATAAGGAAACGTGTAACACATAATGAACATGCAACGATAGTCTCAAATGAAAGCGAACATAGTAAGTAGAGTTATTACAAACTTTTTAGTACATCCCACCCCATACTTAGGACGAACATTGTCCCTAATGTTCAAAAGAAAGAAGGAAAAGAAAGAAAAGAAAAAGAAACTCACAAAGTGGTGGCGGGAATGTCTAAAACGAACGGTCATGCATCGAATCACTACGGCGCCGGCGGAGGCGGGAATGGGGAGAAGCTGGAGTCGTAGTGCCGCCCAAACTGCTGGCGGTAGACGTCCCTCATCATGTGGTCGAGGTCGTCGAGGCGTCCGTCTATAGCGTCGGCCCGGATCTCCAACGCTCCAACTCTCTCTGAAAGTCCGGTAGCCCAATCTGGCATCTGCTCGTACCATCCCGGGGCGTGACTGTACCATGCTGGGGCGTCGGATGGTGGTGGTGCTGCTGGCTGCTCCGTGGACCAAGGAGGGGGAACGCCATACCATGTGGGAGGTGTGGTCATCCACGTGGGCCTCTCACTCACGCTAGCGCGGCGAGATGACAAGCCTAAGGCTCTAGCTGGACGTGGAGAGTGTCTAGATACATCTGGGGCCGCCTCCGGCTGGTCCGGAAACGTGCCAAACTCCTGCTCCGCTCCTCCTCCACTCTCAAACTGATCTCCCATATCCTCCTCCTCGACAACCGGTGGTGGGACGTAAGGGGGAGCTACTATCCTGTTCGCATGCATCGCAGCGAACGTCTCCTTCCAATTATGGCGTCCCGCCATAATGGAATACTCCGGTAGCCACTCTATACCCTTGCCTGTCCTAGTCTCCCAAGGCATGCCCGCATAAGGCAGACCTCCATGTGTGGGAAAAATGAGACCCCTAACCATGAATGCATGTAGTCCTAAAGGAACGGCCGGTATGCGAGTGTAAGCAGAAAAATCTACACCAAAACTCCTTGCATTGTGGGTAACTATCCCACCATATCCGATGTTTCCCTTCGACTTGTTCTTGAGCTTGCTCATCGTAGCAGCCAAGAGAGTAGCACAATCTGCACGGCGTCCATAGAGCATGCAATAGAGCAAGAATAGCTCATCCGTCTTGATCTTTTGGGGCGTCTCCGTCCTAGGAAAGAGACACTCCAAAAGAACACGGTGAGCTATCTTCAAGGCTAGATGGTACATCAATCTAGCCTTGGTATCGGCGGGTTGCCAACGGTCCTCGTCGGCGTAAATCATTGCAACTTCCTCCCAAAAATCCTTGGGGTAAACACCACTCGGAAATCGACCATTATAGGTCTCATGAAACCCAAAAATAGTCCCAAACTCAACGATGCTCAAATGGTAGTCTCTTTCCATGAGACGGAAAGAGACGGTCCTATCTACGTGGCTGTGCTCGAAAGACGTCACAACCTCCCGGGTGATCTCCTCATAGGCGTCTTCTCGGATAGCCGAGAAGATAACTAATCCGGCTCTATCCAAGAGCCAAGTAAGATCATCAACTATGTTGAGAGGATGTAGATCCTCCAACAACAAATATCTAGGGCCAATCACTGGCCTCTTCGTGATCTTCTCGAATGCAGCAAGATGGTTCTCATGTATGGTCGGAATTCTAGGGTGAGGAGGTGAGGATGGAGGTGAAGGTGAAGATGGAGGTGAAGGAGATGAGGGTGGTGGTGCCCTAGAGGATGAGGAGGTGGAGGGATTGCCTTTCCTTTTCTTATTCTGCTCTCCCTTCTTCTCTTTTATCCTTCCCGACACTCTCCTTACGAAGTCCATTCTGCACCAAAAATTACGGTCTGTTCTTCAGGAATTACGGCCGTGGTTTACCCAGAGGCCGTGATTCGTCCCAGAATTTCACGAATCTCAGCAAATTCACAAGCAATCACCACAACAAGCAGTCCTAGTCTAATTACTTCCAGTCTCTATCAGTTCTTCCTAAAAATCTATAGCAAAAACGAACCAAATTGGCGAGAATCAAGAAGAAAGAATAAACCTCTTTTTCGGATTGAAAAATCCGAAATGCGAGTTTGTTGATGAATTTCCGTTCGATTCGTCGCTTGGATGTTGTTTGTGGTTGAATTTGCTGCAGTTTGGGAAGAAGAATCATTAGAAATGATTAAGAAACGAAGATTTTGAGGAGGTCGAGGAATTTCGGAAATTAGGTCGTGGAAAGAGGGGTTTCTGGGATGAGTTTTGTGAAGAACGTGGCTTATATAGTTGCAGGCAAAATTTTGAAAATCACGGTCTGTCGGGGTGTTCCACGGCCGTGGAAGTGTACGGAACCGTGGTTTTGGTGATTTTTCAAAGGCTTTTGGAAATTACGGCCACTATAGCTATGACGACCGTAATTTAGACCGTGGAACCTCCTGTAAAGCTCCAAAGTCCGAATTTCGTCGCTTTTCTTCAACATTACTCTCCTCTTTTCCTTTTACATTGATCCTACAACCAAAAACACGAACATACCAGAAGAAATCGAGGCAAAAACAAAGAAAAAAAAGGAACGTCTATTCTAAGCTAAACTATGAATCGAAAACAAAAACGAAAATGCAATACCTTGGGTTGCCTCCCAAGAAGCGCTTTGTTTAAGGTCCGTAGCTAGACCATTCTCGCACTTATTCGAGTGCGGTAGGCGCAAACTCCTCAGCTTGGAGTTCCGGCGTATACTTATTGAGTCGTTGGCCGTTCACCTTAAAACTTCCGCTAGCTTCACCCCATACTTCAACTGCACCATGGGGGAAAATACGCTTAATTAGAAAAGGTCCGGTCCAACGGGATTTAAGCTTACCTGGAAAGAGGCGAAGTCTTGAATTGTAGAGGAGAACTTGATCTCCTTCTTTGAAGTCCTTTGGAATGATATGCTTATCATGCCAACGCTTTGCTCTTTCCTTGTAGATCTTGGCGTTTTCATAGGCGTTCAAGCGAAGTTCATCCAGCTTATTGATGTCTAGGAGACGCTTCTCTCCCGCTTCCTTCATGCCGAAATTCAGCCACTTGATAGCCCAAAACGCTTTGTGCTCCAGCTCCACCGGCAAGTGACAAGACTTCCCATACACAAGGTTGTATGGTGTGGTTCCTATGGGAGTCTTGTACGCAGTCCGGTACGCCCATAATGCATCATCTAGCTTCAAGGATCAATCCTTCCTAGTCCTTGAAACCGTCTTTTCTAGAATTCCTTTGATCTCCCTATTTGAGATCTCAACTTGTCCACTAGTTTGTGGATGATAAGGGGTAGCGATCTTGTGAGTAACCCCATACTTAGCTAGAAGAGCTTCAAAGCGACGGGCTATGAAGTGAGAGCCTCCATCACTAATGATCGTCCTTGGTGTTCCAAATCGCGGAAAGATGGTCTTGTTGAAGAACTTAACCACCACCATGGCATCATTTGTGGGAGAGGCAATTGCTTCCACCCATCTAGAAACGTAGTCTACCGCCAATAGTATGTATTGGTTTCCACAAGAAGATGGGAATGGTCCCATGAAATCAACTCCCCAAACGTTGAAAATCTCCACCTCTTGGATGTTGTTGAGGGGCATCTCGTTCCTTCTAGAAATATTGCCTGTTCTTTGACAAGCATCGCAGCAAGAAACAAAGGATTGCACATCTCTAAATAAAGTAGGCCAGTAAAATCCAGATTGCAATACCTTTGCGCTAGTCTTGTTCGAACTAGCGTGTCCTCCACAAGGTAGTGAATGACAATGGCGGATGACACTTTGCATCTCATCTTCCGGCACACATCGCCGGATGATGCCATCCGGACCTCTCTTAAAGAGGAGAGGCTCGTTCCAATAGTATTCCCGGACGTCCTTAAAGAACTTCTTCCTTTGTGCGTAGGATAGTCCGGGCGGTATCTCCTGGCAAACCAAATAGTTAACAAAATCAGCAAACCACGGTTCGTTACCTTTGGAGATCACGTTGATGCACTCCTCTATGATGTGTAAGTGTTCGTCCGGAAAGGAGTCATCAATGGGTAGATGGTCGTCCCCTAGATGTGTTAGACGACTCAAATGATCCGCAACAGAATTTTCTGAACCTTTCTTGTCGCGGATCTCAAGATCGAATTCTTGTAGGAGAAGAATCCATCTAATTAGCCTTGGCTTCGCATCTTTCTTCGCAAGGAGGTACCGGATCGCAGCATGATCCGTGTAGACAATCACCTTTGCACCTACAAGATAAGAGCGAAACTTTTCAATAGCGTAGACAATGGCTAGAAACTCTTTCTCTGTAGTGGCGTAGTTGAGCTGTGCTTCGTCTAGCGTCTTGCTAGCATAGTATATGGCATGGGTTCGCCCTTCCTTTCGTTGTCCAAGAACACCTCCAATAGATACGCCACTAGCATCGCACATAATCTCGAAGGGGAGAGTCCGATCCGGAGGTTGGATAATAGGTGCTGTAATTAGAGCTTGCCGAATGGTGTTAAACGCATCCAAACGTTCTTGCAAAAACTCAAAAACCGCATCCTTCATCAATAGATTAGTGAGAGGTTTTGATATCTTAGAAAAGTCCTTAATGAAACGTCTATAAAATCCAGCATGTCCTAGGAAACTTCTTATCCCTTTCACCGAAATTGGGGGAGGAAGTTTCTCTATGGTCTCTATCTTAGCCTTGTCTACCTCTATCCCTCTACTAGAGACTAAGTGACCTAACACAATTCCTTCCTTAACCATGAATTGACACTTCTCCCAATTAAGAACTAGGTTAGTGTCTTCATATCTTTGCAAAACAAGAGAAAGGTTAGAAAGACAATCGTTAAAAGAGGAACCGTATACGGAGAAGTCGTCCATGAAGACTTCCATGATTTCCTCTACGTATTCGGAGAAGATGGCCATCATGCACCGTTGAAAGGTAGCTGGGGCATTGCAAAGCCCGAACGGCATTCTCCTATAGGCGAACGTACCCCAAGGGCACGTGAATGTGGTCTTCTTTTGATCATCCGGATGTATCGGAATCTGGAAGAAACCACTATAACCGTCAAGGTAGCAAAAATGTGAATGTTGTGCTAGCCTTTCAAGCATTTGATCGATGAATGGCAATGGAAAGTGATCCTTCCGCGTTGCGTTGTTGAGCTTGCGGTAGTCTATGCACATCCGCCATCCAGTCACGGTTCGGGTAGGAATGAGTTCGTTGTTCTTGTTGGTGATGACCGTCATCCCTCCCTTCTTCGGAACTACTTGAACCGGGCTCACCCACTTGCTATCGGAGATAGGATAGATGATACCTGCATCAAGAAGTTTAAGAATTTCCTTCTTGACAACCTCCTTCATGGTCGGATTCAACCGCCTTTGAGGTTGTCTTGAAGTTCTAAAGTCCTCCTCCATTAGTATCTTATGCATGCATAGGGAGGGTTTAATTCCTACTAAGTCCTCAATAGCATAGCCTATGGCTTTCCTATGTTTCGTAAGGACAATCATGAGCTGTTCATGTTCATCTATGCTTAATTTGGAGCTAACAATAACCGGAAAGGTAGAATTAGATCCAAGAAAAGCGTACCTTAGATGAGTAGGAAGCGGTTTGAGTTCCATCACTTTCGGGGCTTCCAATGATCCTTGAGGAGCATCCGACGTTTCCTTAGAAGTTTCTAAGGATGTTGAGTGGTTTGGAGGAGAATCAAAAGAAGTTGAAGAAGCATGCCGATCACCCTCTTCCACGGTCAGAATTACGGGCTCTCCATATGTTCCACGGCCGTGTAATCCACTGGAATGGAGGTCGATTTTTGTTGTGAAATCCACGGTCGTGGAATACAGGGTATGACCGTGGATTCTAACATTCTCAGCCTCATCGTGGAGTTTCTCAAACTCCACTTCATGCATCTCTTCTTGTGCTTCTAAGGCTTCAATTTCCTCTTTGCACTCTCCTTCTTCCCCTACATCTGTTAGAATCATGGTAATGACTTTTTGTAAAGGATCGTCAAAGAGGATCGCACTTACCTCTTCCCTAGATAAACCTTCTTCATCTTGGACATCGTAAATATCCTCGTCGAAGATTGGCTCCTTCACTAGAGTGGAAAGAACGAATTCTACTTTCTCTTCTCCAATATCAAAAGCGAGTCTTCCATTCTTGCAATCGACCATGCAGCCGGAAGTTGCAAGAAACGGTCTTCCGAGTATGATCGGGACCGGACTATCTGCAGGAATGTCAAGCACGACAAAATCAATGGGAACAAAGAATTTACCTAGCTTGACGGGGACGTCTTCTACAATACCGACGGGGCGAGTGATGGATCGATCCGCCATGTACAACGTCATCTTCACCGGTTTAGGGTCGCCTAAACCGATCTTTCTGCACAACGCAAGTGGTATGATACTCACACTTGCTCCTAAGTCACATAAAGCGTCATATGTGACATCTCCCACTCCAATGGGAATGCAAAATAACCCCGGATCCTTCAACTTTGGGGGCATTTTCTCCTTCATGGTCTTGATGAGATCCGAAGAATCCGAACTCATCTTGACCTCGCCAAAATCTTCTAGCTTCCTCTTGTTGGAGAGGAGTTCCTTCAAGAACTTGCCATAAGCCGGCATACCTACAATAGCATCAATGAAGGGTATATTAATATGCAGCTTACTCATGAGTTCTATGAACTTACCGAATTGTTTGTCTAGGCGCGCTCGCGCTCTAGATTGAGGAAATGGTAGGGGAGGTTTGTAAGCTGGAGGAGGAACATAGACATCTTTCTTCTCCTTCCCCTTTTCTTTGTCCTTCTCTACGGGGACTTCAACGAACGTAGGCTGCGGATCGGTAGTAGTCACTCCGCTCCTAGTTGTAATCGTCATCACCCTTCCCTTAGGGTTGTCCTCCGTCTTTCCTGGAAGTTTCCCTTGATTTCTAGGAACTTCCTCCGCGTGGTTGAACATTTGGTTTTCCAAAACTTTTTGAGCTTTGTCAACCTTAGAAACTTGATCATCAACCTTGATGAGGCGGTTCTCCAACCCTTGAAGCTTTCCCAAAATTGTTTCCAACATGGGATCGGGCTTCTCCTTTCCCGTATTGTTTCCTCCATTAGATGATTGCCCCTGGCTTTTCAAAGGAGTAGAGGAAGAGGAAGGTGGAGTTAGTGAATTAGAATTGGAAGGATAAGAGTTACCGGAATTTTGTTGATTGGAGCGCCAATTGTTGTTGTTTGAACCCCTATTGTTGTTGCCCAAATAGCCAACATCCTTCTCTTGTTGCTTTGGGAAGTTGGTCTTGATAGCCTCCTTCAATTCCTTGATCTCATTGTTGAGGGAGAAAATCTGATTTTGAGCTTCATGTGTGAGCTTCGCTCCTTGCTCCACACGATTTCCCTCCACTTTCCGGTGGGAATACTTCTCTATGACTCTTGATTGCTTCTCGATGAAGTCCCAAGCGTCATCTTCTCTCATGTCCATGAACGTTCCACATGAGAGGGATTGGAGGTTGAATTGTGTTCCCGCATCCAGCCCCTTGTAATAGATCACTAGCAAGGCAAGCTTGGATATGCCATGATGAGGGCAATCCAAGAGCAAGTCTTGAAACCTTTCCCAAGATTGAAACAAACTTTCATTATGTCTCATGGAAAAAGCATTAATCTTACCTCTAAGTTCCGCCGTTTTGGAGGGCGGAAAGAATTTGGTGAGGAACTCCTTGGAAAGGTCTTCCCACGTATCTAGTTTCCCACTAGGAAGAGCTTGATACCAAGATAACGCTTTCCCCTTCAAGGAGAAGAAGAAAGGCTTGAGCTTGTAGCTGTTGGTGGTAGCACTCTTCGGTCTCATCGTCTCCATCATACACTCAAAGTTTTGCAAGTGTTGGTGTGGAGATTCAGTGCTTGTACCGCCAAATTGATTTTGGCGAACAAGAGTAATAACTTGAGGGTTAAAGCTAAACCCTTGCATATCTTCAGCATCAAAATTCACGCCCAAGCGGCGTGGTTGTTGTGTTGGATCCATCCGCTGGCCAAGAGTTCTTGGCTCATTATCCACACGTTCGATCCTCACATTCCTAGGCGGAATGCGGCGATTAGCAGCTCCTTGTGGATGGAAAGGATTTACATTGATCGTGGGATCAATCTCCTCCAACGGTGGCATGGAAGAATCACTATCATCAGCGGATGAGTGACTTTTTCTTCTAGACCTTGATGCTTTCCTTGAGGATTTCTTGCTTCCCTTATTCTTAAGGTCGCTCATCTCTACCCTCATCTGGAAGATCATGTCTTGTAAACTGTTAACTTGAGATTGATGACGATCCATCTCATCCTGGCAGAGAGTCTCGTTCCATCGGAGTTGAGCTTCCTTCTCTGCCAACTCCGTTTGAAGATCCCGTTCGTGTTCTTCAGCCATCTTCTTTTCCTTGCGCTTTTGCCTCAAGGTTTCCTCTAGCTCTTGATCAAGAGGTAAGAGATCTTCGGTGTTCCTAGACCTGCGCATGCACTCAAAGAAATATCAAATAACGAGAGCAAGCTCCCAAGCTTGACAGCCGGCAACCGGATTTGGCCGAAACCAAATCCCCGGCAACGGCGCCAAAAACTTGTTCGCCCCTAAAGGTGTGTGCAAATAAGCTTTAAATTTATAAAACTAGAATCAAGCAGCGAACCCGCAGTGTACGGATCGACGTAGCTAAGCAAGAATTCCAGAGTATCGAACACAGGGATTTGGGTGGGAACAAATTCGATTGCAGATTATCAAGCGAGTAAATATGAGAGTTGCAAATATCGGGAAAACAACAATCCTAAAGATCCAAGTATCCAGCTGTGGCAATCGATTCAAGATATACTTAATGATATAAAGACAAAGTTGAGATATGCAAAGGTATACTAATGTAAGGTAATCGTACGGTGAAGTTCCAAAAACCTTATGTAACTCACCTACAAGGCACTCTCTATACAGGTTGTTGAGGCTCAATATAGAAAGATTCTAAAGATGAGAATTTATGTCAAATACCCAAACTTACAACCCAAAGATCAAGACTAACTTAACCGATTGAGGTTGTGACACTCACAATCAAGGTAGAGGTTGTTGAGGCTTCACTACCACCTAGAAAAGACAAGTCTAAACTAAGTTAAAGCAAATCTTTAACTTTGGATTAAAGTAAAAGCAAGTTCGTGGACTTAAGGGAAATCACGGTTAGTTCTTGAGGTTCCACGGCCGTGGACTCAAGAACAGGCCGTAATTTAGGGTTGTCGGCGATTCTCTCTAACTCTCAGGGTCTAATCTGTTTGCGATCGATCTATCATCATCTAAGCCACAACTATCAACCCTTCACCTTAGAATTGTTAAGGGTTTTTAGCCAATAACAGTCATGTTGATATCAATTCAAGAATTTAAAAGATAGAAAGATGAAAACTTTCAAGAACTTTCAATAATCTTCAAACCAATCTCAAAGTCACAATGAGAACAAGTATTGTCAAAGGATTCAGAATAAAACAAACAATCACAACCTTAGGAAAGAAGGGAAAACGGGATGTCAATCCGTTTTCCAAATCAAACCTAAACAAGAAGAGAGATCTTCTTGCAAAATCTTCCAAAAGCTTCGATCTTCCGCCAATCCGGAGATCTCAACAGCAATCTCCACCAAAAGTGCGAGATTAGGGTAATTCCCCGATGCGAGATTCGATCTCCAACGAGATGATCAATACTTCCAAGCGAAGGCCAAACGGCGTTGAAATTCTCTAAGCGGAGATGAACGATCCTCCGCGTCGATAAATGCCACTAAGCAAAGATGGCGGGTGTAAGCGGTTATGACGGAATCTTGCTTCGTCCGTCTCTTTATAGGGCAAGATAAAATATCGGCCCGGCCCAATCTTCAAAAGATCGTGGCTTCAAAGTGTAGCGAAAAGATTCGCCAAGATCACGGTCGTGGAAGTTTTCACGACCGTAATTTAGGGCGTGGATTAGGTCACGGTTTGTACCATATATTCCACGGCCGTAATAGTTACTGGAAGGCATCACGCCTCTCTTGCAAGGTTCCACGGCCGTGGAACTAAACGTGGTTCGTAGTACGGCCGTATTTTAGAGCGTGGTTTAGGGCAAGAACGTGATTCTTCCCTAGCCTCGTGCATTCCTCAAGCTAAAACTCCAATTTGCTTCCAAATAATGTCCTCAATCTATGGACATATCAAATCAACTCTCCTTTGCTCGATTCCGTTCGGAAATAGCTCCAAATCACCTATAATAAACATAGAACTAGTGTAGACATCCATATCGACAATATAGGTAATACTAGCTCACATATGCACAAAGTTCAATCAAAGACTATCAATATGAATCAAATACGTTTAGAAAACATGCCTAAAATATCACAATATTTCATGCTAACAGTGCCTCAACCCCGCATCATCTTTCTTTGTCAGAATCTGCATCCCCTTTCACCCATATGACGAAGTCGCATATTCCATAACTTAGTTGTATCATATTTGTGAACCTCTGAAGATACAACGAAAACAGACCCAGAAAATATTGAACCTTGTAGGAAATATAAAGTGCCCCTCTTGACACCTATTCGCTCTCACACGTGTGTGAATAATGAACGAAATAGCTTTGAATTTATAACCTAAAATAAAAGCCTGAACAATATGTGAACCCGTAGTGTACATATCAATTGTAATATGGCAAATACTCCAAGGTCGAACACAAGAGACTATGGTGAAATCAAGCACAGTAAATATCAGGTTTTCAATCAAAAGCAAGGCAATAAAAACGAAGATGATGTATAACTCAGATAAAGGAATGAAGATTCTAGAGGTCAAAGCATCCAGTTGTGGTTCCGACTCAAGATTTCTAAGGATAACGTGGACCAAGCTGAGGTTTGCTAAGAAAAGGTATTTCTAAGGTGCAAATAGATCAGCGGGTAAGTCTCACTACACATTATCCCAACCCAAAGATCCTATCACCGGGTAAGTCTCAAGGAACTAAGGAAAGGAACTATAATCTCAAACCAACACACCACCTAAGGGGATAGAACTAACCTTTACCGTGTAAGTCTCAAGCTAACTCACAAGGGTAGGATGAAGGCACACTCAAACCCTAACAAAGGATAAACTTTTATTACCTAACACTCATCATCATAGGTATACAAGGAAAGGAATCACCGGGTAAGTCTCATCCTAGGCTTGCGTATGAACCTGGAAAGGTGCAACAAGGATAGGATTTGGCAAACTAAAACCTAAACTCAGGATTGGTCGAATCAGGTCAGACGTCTCGCTCAGTTCATATCGATCTCGGTTGATATGTTCTATGAACCAACCTAGGCGAGGTGCAGTTTGGTATTGGCTCAAGCATTCAGGGTCCACTAAGGTAAAGGTTCACTCTTTCATCGTCTTTACCACAACCTTCAGCCAATCACCCTATATTCGCAAGGGAATTTAGCCAACAATCATCATGATAATAACAATGAAATATATAATAAAAGAATCAATCTGGAAACAAGAAAACCTTAACAAAAAGGTCTCAATAATCAATCAATCAAACAATCCAAACAAGAAGCAAATTGTGTTCCTCAATGAATCGAATCAAACGACAACAATCAAGGTTCCCACAAAAAACCTTACAACTTCCTTCAAAGCCTTCAACTTTCACTCCAAAGCTATCTTCCTTCAAACTTCTTTCTTCCTTGGAATATCTTCATTCCCAAAAATAATCAGCTCACCAAGCATACTTCCATCCAGAAAATATCTTCAATCTTATAGGAAAAATCACATGCCAAAAATAAAAGATCTCATGGGCTATGGGTCGGCAGTCTTGATCCAGGCCCAGTAAGTCATCTCGGTCGAGGTGATCACGTAGTCAACCGAGATGATCAAGCTGTTACGTGTAAATCCCCATAACTGATCCAATATCTCGTTTCCATCCAACTTCCATGGTTCCTATGCCTTCCTTGTAGCTCCTTAATGCTCCAAAATGCAGCTCCAATGACTCCTTAAATCCTTTGGCTCGATATTGCTCCAAAATGTGCCTTTTTCCCTACAATTACAACGAAACTAGGTGTAGACCTCAATTCTTAAAAAGGTAAACAAAACGACATAATCATAGAGAATATACAACCATGCATGCAGATTTATGATGATAAAACGTCCAAACCAATCCCAAAATATAGACTATAGTGCATGTTATCAAAATACCCCATACTTGTCCTTTGCTTGTCCCCAAGCAAGATTCAAATCTTAGATACAAGATAGAATAGATTATAAGTCATCAAAAAGATCAATGAAAAATATTTTCCAAAACCTTTTGGTGGTGTGCTTCCCATCATAGATCACCCTAAGAGAATGATTCATAGCATATAAAATCAACACATGGTCAAAACATATTATGAATATAAGAAAGTTGATCATCTTTGCATAAAATCATATAATGCATAATAAATCATATTTATCAAAATCAATCATGTATAATCCATTTTAAACCACAAAGTCAATCAGCATACTGAAGGTCTCAAGGGCTTCCAAAAGAGGTCAAGAAATGTGTTAGGGTGGGATGTACAAAGGGTAATGTGGTGCTGCAATCCGAAAATAGGATCTTTTATTCACTTCTTTGAATCACAAACATCTTCCACCAATAAGCTTTGCTTATTTTCATTGCATACTTTCACCTTTTTACTTTATTTTTGAGAACATGGACACAGGTGCACAATAACCGAAACCTAGGAGATCAGCAGTTCTCAATTTTTCGAGATGACTCAAACCCTTGATGCACATACCATGGCCCTTTAACACTATCGATCAATCCAACTTTGACAAGACACAAACATCCGGCCATGTGAATGGTTTCAAGTTACTCATCATCAAGATCAACGTCCCCAAACCTATTTTTCTAACACTTTCAACCACAATCTCAACTTTACTTCACATGCTTTTCATCAACATCGTCGAAATTCCCGGATAGGTAAAGGGAGGCAAATATATATATGAGGGGCCAAAGCATGTTCAAGAAGGAGAAGAAGAGAAGCGAAGTGCCTTAAACATCCCATGAATAATGTGAGAGAACTTATAAAGTGGTTTCAACCTTCAAATTCAACATGATTTTGATAAAACAAAATATTAAACATGCTACAATTTCAAACAAAACATTTAGCAACTTAAACATATCATCAAAAATATTTGAGCACATAAAGATTTTAAAGCTAATCTGCAAGCAAATATCATCATCGAGTTTATATCTGGAATAGAAGCACAAAACGTTTTGAAAATTTCTTCAGTTTCAAAACCATTTCGGTCGAGGTGATTTGAGAACACCCGAGGTGTTCATCCGAGGTGAACTTCATTTATCAAAGTCTCGTTTGGCCAAATTGTCTCGGTCGAGGCAAAAAAAAAATATTTTAACCAATTTCGACGTTTTCTTAAACAAAAACCTGTATACAGTGCATGCAAATAGACATATAAGCACATGTAAGCCAATAAGATTATAAGCAAAGTTAAGCAAGATTCAGTTATTAGAAATTACAGCAAAGAATGTCAAATACCCCATACTTGAGATACATTGCCCCAATGGGTCAAATATAAGTCAGAATCAAGTACTCACCGAATGAAAATGCATAAAAACAATAGAAATTAGAACAAGATCCAAAATAAGCCCAATCATCGGCCGGCGGTGGGCGGGATGTAGGGATACTAAGTCGGATCAAAGGGATATCCCATTGACTAAAGGATATTTTCCTAAGGTCGTTTGTATCCTGTCAAAATATTTTCCGAACTCAACACTAAAGCAAGTATAGTGATTAAGTAAGGGTCGAACCCAAGAGAGTTTGTGTTATTTTATTAAATTCAATTATTGATTATAGGACAAAGTAAGAAAAATGGGGGGGGTTTTGGAATGAATTGATGCACACAAAACTTAAAAAACAGTTAAAAGAGATTGATAAGATGATGATGAGTGAATCTACACTAGGTTGATTCTTAACATGCAATTACTACTTTGGCGAGTTCCTTTTACAAGTTTCAAGTAATGTTCCCGTATTTATCATATGTATGTGTTGAGCCAACCGGCATCAACACAACTTAACAAGTTAGTGTTCCGTAAACCTACAAGAACAAGTCACAAGTTAGCTTTCAAACAAAGACAAAGGGATATAAAGAGAAGATTAAAACCGTTAAACTACTCTTTATAATTGTGTTTTTTTTCCTTCAAGCAATTACAACCCGTTATTACTTAAAGGTTACTACTAGACTAAAGACCCGAACCCGGAATCTATTAATTCTAGTTGTTTACATGCACTTAGAACCTAAGGTGAACAATCTTAAGTAATAATGAAAACATGCAATTTACATAGTTGAAGCTCAAGAAACATAAAACATTACTGAATAAAACTTATATTAAAAGGGAACTTACAACCAAAGTAATAATGCAGCCTCAAATCAACCCAATGTAGCAAGGAAACTTAGAATCTCATTACAAAGGAAGCAAGAGAGAATAAAAGTGAGAAAATGATGGACGATTCTAGCAATCAACCATTGGTCTATTTATACTACAAATGGCACTAAATGGGAGTAAATGGCCGGCCCAAAATAGCCACCTTTAATGCCATAAAGGTGGTGTAAACAGCCGGAGTAAAGCCTTTGTCGCTGAACCGCAGGGGCAGCCTTCAGATCCGCAGGGGCGGTTCAGGCGAAAACGTGTGATCTTCTTCATGGCCGCAAGGGCGCTTGGCAGTTCCGCAGGGGCGGATCATTGATGATCTTCAAACGCTTGACTCTTCAACTTTCTGTCGCTTCAGATGCCAAGCCGCAGGGGCGGCCTAGTGTCAACGTAAGGGCGGTGATACTGACTCTTCAGCTTCACAGTTCCACAGGGTGAGACGCAGGTAGAGGCACAGGGGCGCCGGTCTTCGCTTCTTTAGGATAAGTCACTGCAGGGGCGCTAGTGAGTGGCGTAGGGGCGGGGACAATCTTTGTTCCTGGCACTGGCGAAGGCTTAGGCTGCGCTCCGGAACGTGGTGTCACCCGCACGGGCAGTGACACTGCTCCGCGGGGGCGGTAAGGCAACAAAAGCTTCGCTTCGTGCATGGTCTTCAACTCCCAAGTGCTAAAACTCCTCTTTTATCTTCTTTTGGTCTTCTTCTTCTAGATCAAGGAGTTAGTAGCATAAACCGACACTAATGTGATAAAAAGACTCTATAAACTAACCTAAATGATAGTGATTCCATCACCTATCAAACTCCCCCATACTTAGACCTTTTACTCGTCCCGAGTAAAACACATGACAATAATTTTTAGATTCAAAGGCCTCAGGAAGCATGGGTAAGAGGCATAGATAATGGAAAAGAAAAGCCAAGAAAGAAAGAAGGAAAAAGAGAGAAAATGTGAGAAAAAGGTGAGAAAACTACCATCCTTATTGCTCCGAGAGTGACTTACCCGGACAAAATCCTTATGACTCCCCTTCTTATGTCGCCAAATGCCGGAAAGGGAACCTACACTCGGTGCCGCTCATTTTGCCAAGGTGTCCTTTCGGGTTTTCACCTTGCCACTCTTCTTCTTTTCGTTGATGATCTCACTTGGAACTCACATCCCTCAAGTCCAATTTTGCACCAACCTAAGGTTGGTCGGACTACCTTCTGTTTGCCTAAACTACTCTTTCGGGTTTTTGGTTTATCCAAGGATTTTCATGCCTTTTTCATTTTCTTTGGCTTTTTTTTTATGACTTTCAAACTGAAAATTTAAACTACAACTTATAACAAACACACTCAAAAACAAATTATACATGCAAATAATAATTCCCTCCCCCATACTTGAAGCACACTTTGCCCTCAAAGTGGAAACTAAAAGCAAAGACAAAGGGAAAGGGAGAAAAGATGGTACCACTAATGGGATGGTCCGGCTAGACCATCCGGACCCTCCTCCGGTGGATACGGGAAGTGGCTAAAAAAGTGCTCCTGCCGGCGGTAGAGTGTGTCGATGCGGGCCTGCTGAGCATCCATCCGACGGCCAAATGAGGTCTCAAAGCCGGCTTGCCAAGCCAACTGCTGAGCCTCGAGCTGCTGCTGCTGAGCCGCCTGCCATGCATCGTGCCTCTGGTCAAAGTGGGAGGTCATTGAGAAGGCAAAGCTCGGCTGCCAGCTCTGCGGCAGCTCAAGCACGGTCCGCTAGCACTCGGTTTGCCACGCCTGATGCTGCGTGGTCAAGGCCGCCATCTGAGCCTGAAGGCTCGCAAGTGACGAATCATCATATGGTGCCGCAGTAGGCATCTCCTCGTCCTCCGGTATGGGCATATGTTGCTCATAATGAGCCCGGATGGAGCTCGCAGCGTGCCTATCAACAATGGCCCTCTGAGGCCTCCTCGGCACGAAAGGATCAGCCGGGATGAAAAGCTCGGAGAGCTCGTCTCCAAGTGGAAGTGGCCGGGGAAGGTATGTGATGTGGCTCCCATCTGCAAATGAGAGCCAAAATAGGTTGTCCCCATCCCTCTTGAGGAGCTTGCACCCGACTCAACATCCCCTCCGTGTAGAGAGGCGCCTTCAACCCGTCTTCTAGGCCGGAAAGATCCATAACATGTTAGGCGATCAAGGAGATCACCCCACCGCCAACAATGTCCCTTGGCTCATTCTTCCTAATCCGCTTCAAAGCGGTAAGGAAGAGGTACGGCCAATCCATCACCTTCTCGCTCATCGGGAGCATTGTAAGGTCCTTGAGGGCGACCTTGTTCACCTCCTTGTGTCCACAGAAGACACTCATGATGATCTTTGACAGGAGCCTCAAGCAAGGGTGAGTGAGTTTGTTGGAGTACTCACCCCCGGCATGAAACTCGGATCCTTTGGTAGCCTGCCAAAACTCGCATAGGTCCGGTGTCAAGACTGTCTCCCACCAGTTCTCTGAGGGGTTGAGGGTCACTCCAAAGTCCGCCTGCATCTGGAGGTAATCAACGGTGTACTTCTTCTTGTTGAACTTGAAGGTAAGTCCAACACACACGTGATCCTCCTTCTCCATGGTGAAGGTGGCTATGAACTGGCGGCTGAGCTCGGGGTACGTTGGAGCACTCCTCTGTAGAGAGTCTCCGAGCCCAGCATTATTAAGGAACGATTGCATGCTCTCCAATATGCCTAGCTTCTCTAAGGTGGGAATATGCAATAACCGAGTTGCATACACAACCCGATCTTGCACAATCCTATACCGCTCCTTCTCAGCCTCCGACATCTTGGACTTCATTTGTGGTTCCATTCTTGCAGTTGATTAATTAAAGGAATTAGTAACTTTCAAAAACAGAGAAAGAAGACAAACCCTCTGTTGTGTTTTCCGCAGGGGCGGCGAGGTGCAGGTGCGGTAGCTTGCATGCGCAGGGGTGGGAGAAGAGAAGAGGGCGATTTTGGACAACTACGAAAGTGGTGGCTCTTGGGGGTGCTCCGGTGGCTTCTTGCTGGTGGAGACGTCGCCGGAGGTGCTCAGAGTGGAGGGAAGAGAGTGTATGAGAGTGGAACATGTTGGAGGGTTAAAGGATGTGGATGTTGTTGGTGGTGGTGAAAGCTGGTGGCGCAAGGGCGTGGTGAGGGCATCGTTTGGGCTATCGGAGGTGTCGTAGAGGGGCGAGTAGAGGGTGGTGTGTGAGGGTGTGATGAGGGCGCAGGGGCGTGAGCTTTGAGAGAGGTAAGGTGCGAGGGAGAGTTGTGGTTGGTTAGGGGAGAGAGTGAGTGGGCGGGGTAGGTGTAGGGTATTTTGGGTTTTTTTATTTTTTTTCTTTTCTAACTAAAACCGCAGGGGCGGGGACTTGTCACCGTGGGGCGTGGACTTGTCACCGCGGGGGCGGGGGCGGGGACTTGTCGCCGCGGGGGCGGGGGCTTGTCGCCGCGGGGGCGGGGGCTTGTCGCCGCGGGGGCGGGGGCTTGTCGCCGCGGGGCGGGGGCTTGTCGCCGCGGGGCGGGGGCTTGTCGCCGCGGGGCGGGGGCTTGTCGCCGCGGGGCGGGGGCTTGTCGCCGCGGGGCGGGGGCTTGTCACCGCGGGGGCGGTGACAAGTCCCCACCTTTGCGCGTGTGTGGATCATAGAGATTCACGCATCTCATCAATTGGATCGTTCTTTACTTCTTCAAGGTAGGATTTTAGCCTTTGTCCGTTTACCTTGAACACCTTGTGCGTGTGTGGATCATAGAGATCCACAACGCCGTGGTGGTATACTTCGGCTATTACGAACGGCCCTGTCCACCTTGAACGCAGCTTACCTGCAAAACGTTTCTAACGTGATTGAAAGAGAAGTACCTTATTACCTACCTTGAAATCTTTCCGGAGAATGTTTCGGTCATGCCATGCTTTGGTTTTTCTTTGTATGCAGTGGCATGGTCATACGCATCTATTCTCAATTCCTCCAATTCTTGCAGTTGGAGTTTCCGGAATTCTCCCACTTCTTCTATGTTCATATTGCACTTCTTTACCGCCCACCAAGCTTTGTGCTCTAGCTCCACCGAAAAGTGGCAAGCTTTCCCAAACACGAGCCTGAAGGGAGACATCCCTATAGGAGTCAGTCTTGTAGGCTGTCCGATATGCCCATAGAGCGTTGTTTAACCTTGCACTACAATCCTTCCTTCTGGGAGAGACCGTCTTTTCGAGGAAGGTCTTAATTTCCCGGTTTGATACCTCCGCTTGCCCATTTGTTTGTGGACGAGAAGCTATTGACATTCGTTGGTGGACGTGGTACTTCTTGAGGAGGGCCGTGATCGTCTTGTTGTAGAAATGGGTTCCCCTATCAATTATTAAGGCTTTCGGAATTCCAAATCTTGCAAAAATGGTCTCTTTAAGGAATGTTGCAACCACTTTTGAATCATCAGTTTTGGTTGCCTTTGCTTCCACCCACTTGGAAACATAGTCCACCGCAAGTAAAATATATGTATGCCCAAATGAAGTAGGAAAAGGCCCCATGAAATCAATCCCCCAAACGTTGAATATTTCGCAAAATATAAGAGAGGATTGGGGCATTTCATGTCTCCTTGAAATATTTCCTACTGATAGGTGATGGAATCACTATCATTTAGGGTAGTTTTTAGAGCCTTTTTATTGCATTAGTGTCGGTTTATGCTACTAACTCCTTGGTCCAGAAGAAGAAGATCAAAAGAAGCTAAGGAAGGAGTTATAAGCACTTAGGAGTAAAGATCGATCAAGAAGCAAAGTTTATGTTGCTCCACCGCCCCTGCGGGCCCTTGCAACCTCCTCAGCGGGTGACACTTCCCACTGAAGCGCTCCCAGCACCTTCACTAGCGCCGGCCAAGATGCAGGTCGCCGCCCCTGTGCCACCCATCGGCGCCCCTACGGTGACTTGCCCGGACAAGACGAAGGCCAGCTCCCCTGCGCCCTGCCTGCGCCTCGCCTTGTAAGCTGGAAGGCAAAGAGTCTGTGTCACCGCCCCTGCGTTGGCCTTAAAGGCGCCCCTGCGCCTTGACATCAGAAACGTCAAGAAGGCGAAAGGTTAGACGTTGAAGTGCATTAAAGATCCGCCCCAGCGGAGCTGTGTAGCCGCCCCAGCGGTTATGAAGAAGAACAACCGATTCTGCCTAAACCGCCCCTGCGGGTCCTGAAGGCCGCCCCTGCGGTTTAACACCAGAAGCTTTACTCCGGCTATTTACACCACCTTTATGGCATTAATGGTGGCTGTTTTAGGCCGGCTATTTACTCCTAATTAAGTGTCTTTTGTAGTATAAATAGTCCATGGCTGATTGCTAGAATCATTCATGCTTTTCCCCACGAAATCCATTTTAGACTTGAGTTTTCCATTGTAATGAGTTGCTAACTCCCTTGCTACATTGGGTTGGTTTGAAGCTACTATGTTGCTTTGGTTGTAAGTTCTTTTAATATAAGTTTTTATTCAGTAATGCTTTGTGTTTCCTTGATCTCCATTGTTTAATTTCATGTTAACTATTACTTGAGATTGATCACCTTAGGTTCTAAAGTGCATGTAAACAACTAGGATTAATAGGTTCCGGGTTCGGGTCTTTAATCTAGTAGCAACTTTAAGTAATAACGGGTTGTAATTACTTAAAGAAAAGGAACACAAATATAAAGATAAGTTTAAGGGTTTTAATCTTCTCTTTATATCCCTTATTCTTTGTTTGAATGCTAACTTATTATTTGTTCTTGTAGGTTTACAGGACTTTAATAAGTTAAGTTGTGTTGATGCCGGTTGGCTCAACACATATGTATGATCGAGACGGGAGATTACTTAAAAACTTTTAAAAGGAATACACCAAAGTAGCAATTGTATGCTTAGAATCAACCTAGTGTAGATTCACCCATTATTGTCTTATTTGTCGTATTAATCGTTTTCATAAGTTTTTGTGAATCAATTCAACCAAACCCCCCCCCCTTTTTGTGTCACTTGTCATTATAATCGATAATTGCATCTAAAACACCTCAACTCTCTTGGGTTCGACCCTTACTTAATCACTATACTTGTTCTTAGTGCTAAGTCGGGATTTACTTTTGATTGGATATAGACGACCATAGAAATACCTCTAGTCACCTACCCTTTGGCATCTATCACACACTTTGCAAAACGCAAAAGCGTCTCTAAAAATGTGTGGCCAAAAGAAACCGGCATCCAAAACATTTCTTGCAGTTTTGTTTGCCCCAAAGTGCCCCCCACATGCTTCAGAATGACAAAAAGTTAGGACGGATTTTACCTCATTATCCGGAATACAACGTCGGATCACTTGGTCACTACAATGCTTCCAAAGGTAAGGATCGTCCTAAACGTAGTGTCGAGCTTCAACCTTTACCTTCTCTCGTTGTGCCTTGGTGAAGTCTGGAGGATACTCTTTCCTGACAATGAAGTTCACAATGTCAGCAAACCAAGGCTTAAAAGACTGGAGCTTAAGACAAACCTCTGTCGAAATTCCGCAAGGGCGGCTAGACTGAGCTGCAGGGGCGGGAAGTTTGAGGCGCGGGGGCGGTTACACAATAGAGGGTTGTGTACAATGTGTCGTCTGAAAAACTTCCAGCTATCTCCTTTCCTTTTTCTGGTTCTTCTTCTCCCTTTACTAATCTACTCAGATGATCAGCCATCAGGTTCTCAACCCCCTTCTTTTCCCGTATCTCTAGGTTGAACTCACTTAGAAGGAGCACCCATCGGATTAATCGTGGCCTCGTCTCCTTCTTCGCCATGAGGTACCTAAGAGCTTCATGGTCAGTAAAAATAATCACCTTTACTCCAAGTAGGTACTGTCTGAATTTCTCAAGGGCAAAAACCACCGCTAGCATGTCTTTCTCAGTGGTAGAATAATTCCTTTGCGCTCCATTGAGTGTCATAGACGCATAATGGATTACGTGTGAGGCTCGTCTATCCGTATGTCCTAAGACAGCTCCGACAGCATAGTCGTTGGCGTCACACATGATTTCGAAAGGTTTCTCCCAATCCGGAGAACGGATGATTGGCGTACTAGTAAGACATGCCTTCAAAGTCTCGAAAGCTCTGTTGCAACTTTCATACACTATGAAGGTGACGTCTTTCTTGAGAAATTCACATAAGGGTGCCGAGATCTTCGAGAAGTCTTTGATGAACCGTCGGTAGAAACGTGCATGACCAAGAAAAGATAGGATTTCCCGAACGTTAGTAGGATAAGGTAAACTTTAAATTACATCAACTTTTGCCTTATCTACCTCTATCCCCTTAGAGGATATTACATGTCCTAGCACGATACCTTGCTCCACCATAAAATGGCATTTATCGATTTAAGAACTAGATTGGTTTCAACACATTTTTCAAGAACAAGTTTTAAATGTCCTAGACATGCCTCAAAACTGTCTCCATGGACAGTGAAATCATCCATGAAGACTTCAATAAAGTTTTCTATGTACTCGGAGAAAATACTTATCATGCACCGTTGGAAGGTGTCGGGTGCATTGCAAAGTCCAAATGGCATTCTGCGGTACGCAAAAGTGCCAAATGGGCAAGTGAAGGTCGTCTTTTCTTGGTCTTCCGGTGCAATGGCTATTTGGAAGTACCCCGAATATCCATCAAGGAAGCAGTAGTATGGATGTCCTGCAAGACGTTCCAACATTTGGTCAATAAATGGTAATGGGAAATGGTCTTTATATGTTACCTTGTTGAGTTTGCGGTAGTCAATGCAAACTCTCCATCCGGTTTGCATTTTACTCGGAACCATTTCTCCATGTTGATTTTCCACCATTGTGATGCCTCCTTTCTTTGGAACCACTTGAGTTGGACTAACCCAAGTGCTATCCGAGATAGGGAAGATCATGTCTGCTTGGAGGAGCTTCAACACCTCCTTTTTGACCACATCCATCATTGGTGGATTTAACGTTCATTGAGGTTGCCGAGATGGTTTTGCTTCATCCTCAAGTAAGATCATATGCATGCAAGTTGATGGACTTATCCCTTTGATGTCTGTAATGGTCCATCCAAGGGCCGTCTTATGTTCTTTCAACACCTTCACCAACTTGTCTTCTTGACCGTTGGTCAACTTGTTGGAGATGATCACCGGCAAGGTATTGTTGTCTCCAAGGAAAATGTACTTGAGATGGGATGGAAGGTCCTTCAATTCTATGCCCGGTGCCTGCACTATAGATGGAACAAGCTTCTCGCTTGGGGTTAGTAAAGTGGGCCCAATGGCCAAATTAGAGATAGGTAACCTATTATGCCCATCTAATTGGGTTAGGACCTCTTTCATGCTGGATGTTAATACATATTCTAATTTCAAATCATCAATGTTATGCTCAATTATATTTTTCAACTCATCAATATCAGAATTATGAAACACATCTTGCACAAAAGGTTCAACAATGTCAATAGCACATAAAGAATGATCATCACTAGAAAATTTCATTGCATCATAGATGTCAAATTCCACTACTTCACCATCAAACTCCATGGTTAGTTTGCCACTAACATAATCAATTTTAGTCCTACCAGTTTTCAAGAATGGTTTACCTAACAATTTGGGTACAGCATGCTAGTCATTTTCCATTTCCATTACGAAGAAATCAGCAGGGAAAATTAGGTTGTCTACCATTGCTAATACATCTTCAATTATCTCTTTCGGGTATACATTCGATCTATGAGCGAGTTGTACTACAATCCTAGTTTCCGTTAATGGTCCAAGGCCAAGTGATTCGTAAATAGAATATGGCAAAACATTTATAGAAGCACTAAGGTCAAGCATGGCTTTGTTAAAACAGGTTTCCCCTATAACGCAAGGAATGCTTACCATGCCCGGATCGCTGCACTTCTTGGGCATTCTACGTTGAAAAACTGTAAACACATGCTAACTCACTTTCACTTTCTGTTTTCCTTTCAGCTTCTGATTCCTCTTGATAATGCAAAGTTCCTTCAAGAAACGAGCATATTTAGGAATACTTTTCACTAATTTAAGGAGAGGGATATTTACCTCGCATTTGGAGAAGGTCTCAAAGAGATCCTTGTCCTCAATGATTCTTCTCTCTTTTAGTGCCTCGGGAAAAGGAGTTGGTGGTTTCTCAAAGTATAGTGGTGGGAATGTTACGCGAGAAAGGTAGCACAAAAAGCTTTACATTTATAAACTCGAACTAAAATCCTAAACTACCTAGCGAAACCCGCAGTGTACGGATCGTTATGTAGGAAGGAAAGTATTCTTAGGTCGAACACAAGGACTGAGGTGAAATCAAGTCATTCAATGATCAAAGATAGGGTAAATCTAAACTAAGATGAGATGAGGAATAAAAAAGTCTAAAACACAATATTTTTGGTTGGTTTTTGGTGATCAAACAAGGATCACAAATATATCAACACAAACAAACAAGCAAACACACACACACACACACAAAGATAAGAGATAAGATGTAAGAAAGCGGATTCTAGAGATTTGGAATTCCGATTATGACAACGGACTCATGCTTCTAAAGATCAAAGGAAGGTTGTGGTTGTTCGGAGTTGGGTGTTTCTCTAATGGGAGCAATTACCGGGTAAGTCTCATGCTCCACTAGTCTCACACCTAAGGTCCTATTACCGGGTAAGTCTCAAGGAACCTAAGGAAGGGAATTCTACACAAACCAGCCACTACCTAAGGGACAAACCCCTCCTTACCGGGTATATCTCGGAATGGGTAAATCTTAGGCAACGATCCTAGCACACTCAATCCAATAGCGGCTTTTTTGGTTCACTACTACCTAGAGTTCATCATCTTATGCATCTAAGAGAGGAAATTACCGGGTAAGTCTCATCCCTCAAAAAGGTTGTTAAAATTAGGTCACCCTAAGCTAGATTAGGCTCAACAAACACTAGGATTTCAACACATCTACATCCTAACATCCAGATTCATCAATACAAGCACAACAAAGAAAATTGCGGGTGGATCAAGAAAACCACGGCCATAAAATCATGAAGAATAGGCCGTGATTCTACACTGAGTTGGGGTTTCAAACACAAATCGATCCTAAGCTAACATGGAAGTCCATACAATCATAGTCCAAAGCATAAACATCATTCCTTCACCCTAGAATCACAACTATTCAGCCAACAACATACATTTCAAGATCAAACTTCACAAATAGAGCATGCTTGCAAGTCATGGCTAGATAATGAAGAATAATCTAATGAAAAGACATTAAAAGCTAAAATAGAAGTTACCAAATCTTACAAAGGCTCCAAGAGCTGTTCCAAGTTGTCAACAATGGAAACCTCACTCAAAATAACTCTAATCTCACTTTTAAACGAAAATATACACTAATCTCTTCCAAGAACACCCACAATGGGTGCTTGGAAGAGAGGTAACAATGGAGAAGTGTTTTGCGGAAGAAGCTAGGTCAAAAAGGGAGGAGAGAGATCCTTCAATACAGCCTGCACCATAACTTAAATACTCCTCCAATAAGCAATGGTCGGGAAAAGAGATCGTGGGACACGTGTCAAAGTGGTCCACACAAAAACCACGGCCAAAACCACGGGCGTGAAAATGGCCTCAGGGCCGTGGTTTTGCTCTAGAAACCCTCCTTGGATCAAAGCCACAAATCGGTGCAAGCCATGCACCAACAAGGTCCTATGTGTTCTCCTTTGCTCCTAGCTTGCTCCTTAAAGAGTCCGAATGTGTGCCACCATAAGGAATGATCCTCGAATGTATCGATTAAGCTCCAAAAGCTCCCCGAAATACCTACAAAACCGACAAGAGTTCGTGTAGACGTCTATTCCGACAATATGCATGAATTAAATGTAAACGTCACGAACTAATGCGGAAACATGCAAGAATGGAAAGGAAAACTATCTAAAATAGTGCCTAAACTAGTGTCATGAATCATGTCATCAAAATACCCCATACTTAGCACTTTCTCGTCCCCGAGCAAGGTCCAACTATAGGCTACGAGATGGCATGATTTGTGAATGCAGAAAAACAGAAAAATATTTTTGGAATTGTGCTTCTAAAATTAGATCACCTTCATAGTCATGATTCATGGCAATGGACAAGCAATCATGTATTAAATGAATGAAGGCACGGAAAGACAATTATACTTAACTCGAAAGCATGCATGAAAGGTAAAAATGATGAAGTCAAGATGATCATGAGAATATCCAATCTAGAGCACTAAGTCATACACATAAGCAAATAGGTCTTAAGGACTTAGGAAAGAAGAGGCCAAGAAACGTGATGATAAGGTGGGAATTTTCTAAGGTCATGTGGTGCAAATCCGGGAAATGAACTAAACAACCACAACTTCACATTTATAATTCATCCACCAAAGTGTATTTTTCTCTTTCTTTTCTTTCTTTTCTTTTTTCATTTTCTTTCACTTATTTTTGAGACAATGGCATTGGTGTACAAAATCCGAAACCTTGGTGATTATGTGAATGGTGCCGAGTTACTCGTCATCAAAACCAAATTCCCCAAACCTATATTATTTTTTTTCTACACTTTCACAACACATTTTCAACAACTTCATTCACAACATTCATACACCACCTTCACCACCCCATACTTGCTTTTCACACACTCAACACACTAGCATGCTCTTATTCCCGGATGGGTCAAAAGAGGTCAAATTTTTAATCAATTGAGGTGTTAAAACAACATGATCAAGATGAGAAGAAGAGAGATGAATTGCCTTAATCATTCCTAAATGATGTGTAAGAACTAGCATGTAATTTCGACTATCAATTCTCAATCCAATCAAGGCAAACATCATAATCACAATTCATACATAGGATTCAAGAGAAGTATTTCAAGTCCACATATTCATAACTCCATTCAACACACAAGGCCATCCATAGCCAATTCACAAAACAATCTCATCAATAGGGTCATATCCAAACTAGGAAGCACAAAATTTTACAAATTTTAAAATTTTTTGATTTTTTGGAATTTTTGAGATATATATGTACAATGCAAAGCATAATGAAACATGTGACAATAATACGAAACTATCCTAGATGCGATCATGCTATGATAAGAATCATGAAAACCTCACCTCATACTTAGAAACACATTGTCCCCAATGTGCAAATCAAGTAAAGAAGAGTGAAAGAAGTCATCACAATGTAAAAATGGTGTCGTTCGGTATTTTGGTTCACTCATGTGGAGTGGTAGTGATGGATGATCAATCAAGCATGGTAGAGAGCTCTTCATAGTCATTCCGGCGTCGAGACCCGCGCCAAGGTGTATGCGAGATGGGAGCTCTTCCATCCCTCGAAGACACCTTATGCCATCCAAGTCTCACTTCCGCTCCACCCATGGTTGAAAACGGGATCAACATCATCAACTCGCCTTGCAAGGCTTCCTTATTACCCAAAATCTTCCACACAAACACAAAACACAAAAACACACAAAAACGAAAACAAAAACAAAAACGAAAACGAAAAGGGAAAGAGTTGTTACCCTTGGGTTGCCTCCCAAGAAGCGCTTCTTTTTGGTCATTAGCTTGACCAAACTCCGAGGATATGTCAATCTACCTCGAATACCATGGTTTGCTTGAGGAGTCCAAGCAACCATCGCTTTCCGGCATCCATGATGACAAGCGCGGGCCACTTGATGCCCAAATAAGCTTTAACTTCTCTCTTCGCTGGTGAGTAGTAGACTCCTCATCACCGCTTCCTTGATGATAGTATGGAGTTGCAACCATAGGTGCCACCCCATACTTAGACAATTGGTACTCCGCGGTCACACCGGTGAAATGCTTGCCATCCCCATCCTCTATGATCCGAAGAAAGCCGATTCTTGGAAAGAATTCTTCATTGAAATGCTTCATAACCATCATGGATCCATCATGCTTGCCTCCATCATTCAATATAGGAGATTCCTTAGGAAAGGGACTCCAATCTTCGTATGTACTACGGACAAGCAAGAAAGGATTGAAAGGAGTTGAAGTTAACTTAGGGTTCTCTATGACAGAGCTTTCCACGGTAAAATCCATGGGCGTGGAAGTCCCAGATAAGTCGTGGTTCTCTCTGTTTTCCTCATCCCTCGTGAGCTCTTCAAGTGTGGTTCCGGGGTTGATGGCAAGGATGTCCAAGGGTGAGAGCACTTCATTGCACTCCTCCAAAGGTGAAGGAGGTGGAGGTAAACCTTGAAGGATGGTAGGATCTCCTAGCATAAGAGCATTCCTAATCTCCTCAATCTCCCTCCTCATTTGTTCTTTTCTCTCAAAATTCAATCTTCTTTCATCCTTCAGGGCCAAATCCCTTAGCCTCACTTGCTCCCAAGCTTCATCCAACTCTTCTTGAAGTTTCTTAATGATCATGGTTGATTCGGGCAATTCTTGGATCTTCTCATGGTGAACCTCTTCTTGTTGAAATACTTCCGCTTCAAGCACCACGTGGGAACTCGAAACGGAAGCAAGGTTACTCTCTAGATCATCCATCTTCCTCAACATTTCTTCTAGCATTGATTCCACTCGATCATTGTGAGGTTGATGGTGGGGTTCTTCATGAGGCAATGTAGTCATGTGAGCTTGATCATGGGACACATGATAGGCATTAAACTCCTCCCAATACTCAAACTCATCATGGAGAGGTCCTCGATCTTGGGTTCCCATCCATTCCTCATACTCCATATTGTCAAGGTTGTATTGGGAGTGCAATCCGTCCATGGAAAACATGAAAAGGCATAGACAAAAACAACACAAGATCAAAAGTAACAAGAAAGATATACACTAAAAGCAATCAATTTCAAATGACTTAATCTAGACCTAGTCCCCGGCAACGGCGCCAAAAACTTGTTACGCTAGAAAGGTACCACAAAAAGCTGTACATTTATAAACTCGAACTAAAATCCTAAACTACCTAGCGAAACCCGCAGTGTACGGATCGTTATGTAGGAAGGAAAGTATTCCGAGGTCGAACACAACGACTGAGGTGAAATCAAGTCATTCAATGATCAAAGATAGTGTAAATGTAAACTAAGATGAGATGAGGAATAAAGAAAGTGTAAAACACAATATTTTTGGTTGGTTTTTGGTGATCAAACAAGGATCACAAATATATCAACACAAACCAACAAGCAAACACACACACACACACACAAAGATAAGAGATAAGATGTAAGTAAGCGGATTCTAGAGATTCGGAATTCCGATTATGACAATGGACTCATGCTTCTAAAGATCAAAGGAAGGTTGTGGTTGATCGGAGTTGGGTGTTTCTCTAATGGGAGCAATTACCGGGTAAGTCTCATGCTCCACAAGTCTCGCACCTAAGGTCCAATTACCGGGTAAGTCTCAAGGAACCTAAGGACGGGAATTCTACACAAACCGGCCACTACCTAAGGGTCAAACCCTCCTTACCGGGTAAGTCTCGGAATGGGTAAGTCTTTGGCAACGATCCTAGCACACTCAATCCAATAGCGGCTTTTTTGGCTCCCTACTACCTAAAGTTCATCATCTTATGCATCTAAGAGAGGAAATTACCGGGTATGTCTCCTCCCTCAAAAAGGTTGCTAACATTAGGTTACCCTAAGCTAGATTAGGCTCAACAAACACTAGGATTTCAACACATCTACATCCTAGCATCCAGATTCATCAATACAAGCACAACAGAGAAAATTACGGGTGGATCATGAAAACCACGGCCGTGGAATCATGAAGAACAGGCCGTGCTTCTACACTGAGTTGGGGTTTCGAACACAAATCGATCCTAAGCTAACATGGAAGTCCATACAATCATAGTCCAAAGCATAAACATCATTCCTTCACCCTAGAATCACAACTATTCAGCCAACAATATACATTTCAAGATCAAACTTCACAAATAGAGCATGCCTGCAAATCATGGCTAGATAATGAAAAATAATCCAAAGAAAAGACATTAAAAGCTAAAATAGAAGTTATCAAATCTTACAAAGGCTCCAAGAGCTATTCCAAGTTGTCAACAATGGAAACCTCACTCAAAACCACTCTAATCTCACTTTTATACGAAAATCTACACTAATCTCTTCCAAGAACACCCACAATGGGTGCTTGGAAGAGAGGCAACAATGGAGAAGTGTTTTGGGGAAGAAGCTAGGTCAAAAAAGGCGGAGAGAGATCCTTCAATACAGCCTGCAACATCACTTAAATACTCCTCCAATAAGCAATGGTCGGGCAAAGAGATCGTGGGACACGTGTCAAATTGGTTCAGACAGAAACCACGGCCAAAACCACGGGCGTGGAAATGGCCTCAGGGCCGTGGTTTTGCTCCAAAAACCCTCCTCGGATCATTAAGCCACGAATTGGTGCAAGGCATGCACCAACAAGGTCCTATGTGTTCGCCTTTGCTCCTAGCTTGCTCCTTAAAGAGTCCGGATGTGTGCCACCACAAGGAATGATCCTCGAATGTATCGATTAAGCTCCAAAAGCTCCCCAAAATACCTACAAAACCGACAAGAGTTCGTGTAGACGTTGATTCCGACAATATGCATGAATTAAACGTAAATGTCACGAACTAATGCGGAAACATGCATGAACGGAAAGGAAAACTATCTAAAAGAGTGCCTAAAATAGTGTCATGAATCATGTCATCAGGGAACTTAGGTCGGATGTAAGAATCCTTCTCAACAGAACTCTTTGTCGAGTTTTCCGCAAGGGCGTCAAAGTATAGGCGCAGGGGCGGCTCAGGGGATGTCACCGCAAGAGCGGGGACCTCTAGCCGCAAGGGCGGCGTCTGCTCAGAGTTGGACGCAGTTGCAGCCGCAGGGGCGGCTGTGGGTGCGAAAAACTCGTTAGAGGGTTTGCTTTGTAGTTCTTTTTCTGGTTTTTGTTGGATTTGCTTCCCACTCCTCAATGTTAGGGAACTAACATTCTCCTTGGGGCTTATAATGGTCTGGGAGGGCAATCCTCCGAAGGATCTAGTTTCGATCCTCGTTATGGCTTCCGCCATTTGCCCAACCTGTTTTTCAAGGTTCTTGATGCTGGATTCTGTTGTTTGGACATGAGTAGCAAAATGTTTAGTCCAAACCTACAACATATCCTCAGTTGATTGATACTTACATTGTCGGGGCTGTTGTTGTTGGTTTTGTTGATCGTTCCAACGATAATTCTGTTGGTCACGCCAGTTTGGCATGAAGTTTTGTGCATAAGGATCGTTCCTAGGCCTTTGTTGTTGTGGTTGTCCATAACCTACTATACTCACCTCTACATCGTCATCCTGGACTTGGGGACATATTTCCGTTGGGTGATATGGGTCAGCACACACTCCACATGCCTTCAGTTGTTGTGGGGTTCCCATAAGTGTTAATCTCTTCACTATTTCCTTCAGTTCCACAAGCTCATTGGAGATCTCACTCTTTCCGGAATTCACAGCATGAACACCTCTCTTGGAAGAAGTCCTTCCAAAGTTCCTGGTTCCTTCCGCTAGTTCCTGTATTTTTTCAAGAGCAAGGTTAAGGGTAGAGTTAATAATGTTACCTCCACAAGCCGCATCGACGATCCTCCGTTCGGTGTCAAGCAAGACATTGTACAAGTACAAGACTAGATCCTGAGTTGAATATCCATTGAAAGGGCAGTTGGATCGGAGGCGTGTAAACCGCTCAAAGTACTCATAAAGAGTCTCGTCCGCCTCTTGCTCGATGTTGCTTATAGATTTCTTCAAGCTATTAGCCTTCTTGGCTAGGAAGTATTTCTCCAAAAACGCCTTGTGGAGATTCTCCCAAGTGTCGATGCTCCCGGATGGAAGGTGGTAATACCAATCATCCGTTGCATCTTTGAGTGTGAAGCTGAATGCCCTCATCTTGATTTGCTCTTCGGTAATGTTGGCCGGCTTCATGCTCATACACACGGTATGGAACTTCCCAATGTGCTTGATGGGGTCTTCACCACTTAACCCATGGTAAGATGGGAGCAAGTGCATGAGGCCCGGCTTGAGTTTGAAGTTGACTCCTTCCCCTAGTGCGGGTATAGTAACCACAAGAGGGTGTTGAGACAAAGTTGGCTGAGTGAGTTGACGAAGGGTACGATCAGCCATTTCTTGTTGGAGTTGTTGTTGTCTACGTCGCCGGTTGTGTGTCCTCTCAATTTCTGGATCAAAGGGAACAAAGCCGGAGTTAGTAGCACGGGTTTGGACCATAAAAATGGTCCAAACCAATAATCAATAATAATAAAATAAAGGGAAATTCCGGATGGTACCCTTATGGTTTGGGGTTTTCCGGATTTTTCCCAACAGTTTTTTTGAGTTCGGATGGTACCCTTAAGTTTACGTTATTTTCCGGATTTTGCCCAAATTTATTAAAAATTTCCAAATTCCATTAAAAAAATAAAAGAAAATAAAGTAAAACTAAAAAATAAATAAAATATAAACACTGATTTCTTTATTTTAAGAATAAAATAAAACAATGATTTTAAAAAAAAAATTTAAAAGATATTTATATTTTAAATAAAGTATAACACTTACGTTTTTATATTTTGTAAAGAAATGCTAATCCGTTCTATTTATTTTTAAAATAAAATAAAATACTGATTTTTTTAAATTTTTGTAAAAATTATTTGATTTATTTATTTTTAAATTAATATAAAATAATGATTTTTTTAAAAAAATTTACTGTTTACTTTATTTGTAAAATAAATAAATCATTCTTTCTATTTATATTTATTTTTCAATTTTACTTAATATTCTTCTATATTTTTTAATGGAATTTGAAAATTTTTAATTAATTTGGGCAAAAACCGGAAAACAACGAAAACTTAAGGGTACCATCCGAACTCGAAAAAACTGTTGGGCAAAATCCGGAAAACCCCAAACCACAGGTGAGATGCAGGTAGAGGCGCAGGGGCGCCGATCTTCGCTTCTTTAGGATAAGTCACCGCAGGGGCTCCAGTGAGTGGCGTAGGGGCGGCGACAGTCTTCGTTCCTGGCGCTAGCGAAGGCGTAGGTTGCGCTCTGGAATGTGATGCACCCGCAGGGGCGGTGACACTGTTCCGCGGGGCGGTGAGGCAATAGAAGCTTTGCTTCGTGCATGGTCTTCAACTCCCAAGTGCTAAAACTCCTCTTTTATCTTCTTTTGGTCTTCTTCTTCTGGATCAAGGAGTTAGTAGCATAAACCGACACTAATGTGCTAAAAAGACTCTAAAAACTAATTTAAATGATAGTGATTCCATCACCTATCAAACTCCCCCATACTTAGACCTTTTACTTGTCCCGAGTAAAACACATTACCATAATTTTTAGACTTAAAGGCTTCAGGAAGCATGGGTAAGAGGTATAGACAATGGAAAAGAAAAGTCAAGAAATAAAGAAGGAAAAAGAGAGAAAAGGTGAGAAAACTACTGATAACGTGATTTATGACGTTAGTTTAGGCATTCATTTAGATAGTTTTTCCCGTTATTCATGCACGGTTTGGCATTAGTTCATGACGTTTACGCTTAATTCATGCATATTTCTAGAAAAGGCGTCTACACGAGCTTTTGTCGGTTTTGTAGGTATTTCGGGGATCTTTTGGACATTAATCGATACATTAAAGTGTCAAGTCTCATGGTGGTACACATCCAAGGCTTTGAAAGAACATAATTGGAGCAATGAAGGACACAAAGACCCTTATAGGTGCAAGCAATGGAGCAACTCATGGCTAGATGATCATAACAAGCCTTTGACAGCTTAAGCCACGTGTCCCACGATCTCTTTGTCCGGCCATGCTCTTAATGGAGAATATAAGTGGTCCTGTAAGCTGTTGTTGAGCATCCTCCTCTCCCAGATTCTGTCACACACACCTCATTCCATGGGAGGATAGACTTGGAGAAGAAGAAAAACTCTCTCAATTTGAGGGAAGAAGAAGAACACCAAACTTAGAGTGAAAGTGAGATTTTGAGTGATTTTTGGAGTCTTTGATTGAAGAACTATTGGAAGAATTGTTAGGAACGTTTTGGAACTTCTTTTGAAGGGTTGTAAGTCTTGCTAAAACTAAGATTCATTGTTTTTACTTGCTTGTCTTTCATCATCTATCTATGAAACCCATGTATGCTTGTGTGATGATTTTGGATCTTGAAATGCATATTATTGGCTAGTTTGTTGTGATTCTGGAGTGATGGATTGATGGTTATGGCTTGGGTGAGGATAGAATGGACTTATATGTTAGTTGAGGATGATTCGTATGCATAAAACCTAAACCAGAGTGAAAAATCGACCTGTTCTTCAGGCAGATCGTCCGATTTATTCTATGATCCACCCGATTTTTCTCTCTGTTGCTCTTTAATTGATGAATCTGTATGTTAGGGTGTTAGGTTGTTGGAATCCTAGTGTTTATTAAGCATAATATAGCTTAGGATCACCTAATGCTAGCAACCTAAGTGAGGGAAGAGACCTACCCGGTGATTTCCGACCTTAGATATCTAAGATGATGAACTCTAGGTAGTAGTGAGCCTCACAAGCCGCTATTGGATTGAGTGTGCTAGGATTATTGTTACGCTAGAAACGTGTAGCACAAAAAGCTTTACAATTTATAAACTCGATATATTTCTCCTAACTCCTAGCGAACCCGCAGTGTACGGGACGTTTGTAATAGGGATAGTATTCCGAGGTCGAACACAAAGACTAAGGTGAAATCAAGTCAAACAATGGTCATAGATAGTGTGGATCTAGTCTAAGAAAAGGGTCAAGGAACAAAGAAATGAAAATCTCGATATTTTTGGTTGGTTTTTGTGGTGATCAAGCAAAGATCACAAATCAAGCAAGATAATAAAACAAACTAACAACTCAAGCTAACAAGGTAAACAAGTAACACAAGCACAAAATATGTGATAAAAGAGAGAAAAGTGGATTTTAGAGGTCAAGACTTCCGGTTATGGCATTGGACTCAAGGTTCTAAAGATTCTAAGGACAAGGCTGCGGTGTTGGGAAAGGGTGTTTCACTAATGGAAGCAATTACCGGGTAGGTCTCTTACTTCACTAATCCCGCATCAAACTCCTATTACCGGGTAAGTCTCAAGGAGGTAAAGTAGGGAATTCTACACAAACCGGACACTACTTAAGTGGCAAACCTCTCCTTACCGGGTAAGTCTCGGAAAAGTATGTCTCAAGCAATAATCCTAGCACACTCAATCCAATAGCGGCTTGTGAGGCTCACTACTACCTAGAATTCATCATCTTAGGTATCTAAGATCGGAAATCATCGGGTAGATCTCTTCCCTCACTTAGGTTGATAGCATTAGGTGATCCTAAGCTAAATTAAGCTAAATAAACACTAGGATTTCAACAACCTAACACCCTAACATACAGATTCATCAATTAAAGAGCAATAGAGAGGAAAATCGGGTGGATCATGGAAAAATCGGCCGATTTGACTGAAGAACAGCCCGATTTTTCCTTCTGGAACGGGTTTCGTGCATACAAATCATCCTAAACTAACATATAAGTCCATCCTATCATCACCCAAGCCATAGCCATCAATCCATCACTCCAGAATCACAATAAACTAGCCAATAATATGCATATCAAGATCCAAAATCATCACACAAGCATACATGGTTTTCATAGATGGATGATGAAAGATAAGCAAGTAAAAACAATAAATCTCAGCTGAATCTAAGTTTTAGCAAGACTTACAACCCTTCAAATGAAGTTCCAAAACGTTCCTAACAATCGTTGCAAAAGTTCTTCAATCAAAGACTCCAAAAATCACTCAAAATCACTCAAAACTTCACTATCACTCTTAGATTGGTGTTCTTCTTCTTCCTTCAATTTGAGAGGGTTTTCCTCTTCTCCAAGTCTATCCCCAATGGAATGAGCTGTGAATGAGAGAATGTGGGAGAGGAGAGATGCTCAGCAACAGCTTGCAGGCCCACTTATATTCTCCACCAAGAGCAAGGCTGGATCAAGAGATCGTGCGACACGTTGCTTAAGCTTTTGAAGACCAAAAAATCGACCTAGTCAGGAAAATCGGCCGATTTTCCTGAGTGATGGTCCGATTTTCTTCAACAGAAGCATGCTATGATCGTCTAGCCATGAGTTGCTCCATTGATTGCACCAATAGTGGTCTTTGTGTCCTTTGTTGCTCCAATTATGCTCCTTCCAAGCTTTGTATGTGTATCACCATGAGGCTTGACCCTCGAATGCATCGGTTAATGTCCAAAAGATCACCGAAATACCTACAAAACCGACAAAAGCTCGTGTAGACGTCTTTCATAGAGATATGCATAAATTAGACGTAAACGTTATGAACTAATGTCAAACCATGCATGAATAACGGGAAAAACTATCTAATTTAATGCCTAAACTAACGTCATAAATCACGTTATCAAAATACCCCATACTTAAGATTTGCTCGTCCCCGAGCAAGATCCTACTATAGACTAAGAGATGACATGATTTATGCATGCAGAAAAACAACAAAATCTTTTTGGAATTGTGCTTCTAACATTGGATCACCTTCATAGTCATGTTTCATAGCAATGGATAAGCAATCATGCATCAAATGAGTGAAGGCATGGAAAGACAATTATACTTAACTAGAAAGCATGCATGAGAGGTGAAAATGAAGAAGTCAAGATGATCATGAGTATATCCAATCTAGATCACTAAGTCTTACACACATGCATTTAGGTCACAAGGACTTAGGGAAGAAGAGGCTAAGAAACGTTGTGATTAGGTGGGAATTTTTAAGTCATGTGATGCTAATCCGGGAAAGGAACTAACTCCACAATTTCGTTTTTGCTCAACTTCCCAACAAGTGTATAATTTTCCCATCTTTTCTTTGTTTTCTTTTCTTTTTCACTCATTTTTGAGACAATCGCATTGGTGTACAAAAGCCGAAACCTTGGTGATTAGCCATCCTCGGGCTTTTTTATTTTTCGAGGTGCATCCACACCGGGCACACATACCAAAGCTCGTTAGGATTATCGGTTTATTTGACTTTGGCAAGGCACAAACACCCGATTATGTGAATGGTGCCGAGCTACTTGTCATTTAAACCAACATCCCCAAACCTATATTTTTGTTCTACACTTTTCATAACAAATTCAGCACTTCATTCACAACATTCTTTCATCAACAACTTCACCCCACACTTGCTTTTCACACACTCAACACACTAGCATGCTCCTATTCCCGGATGGGTCAAAAGATGTCAAATTTTTCATCAATTGAGGTGCTCAAACAACATGATCAAGATGAGAAGTAGAGAAAGATGAATTGCCTTAATCACTCCTAAATGATGTGCAAGAACTAGCATGTAATTTCGACTTTCAATCCTCGATTCAATCAAGGCAAACATCATAATCACAAATCATTCATGGGATTCAAGATAAGTACTTCAAGTCCACATATGCATTCATCTATTCAACACATAAGGCCATCCATAGGCCAATTCACAAGACAAATTTCATCATAAGGGTCATTCCCAAGCTTAGAAGCACTAAAATTTTTTAAATTTTCTGATTTTTTTTTTTGATTTTCGAAATATGTATGTACAATGCAAGACATAATGAGACTTGTGACAATATTAAACTGTCCTAGATGCTAATCATGCAAGTGGTCATGAAAACCCCATCCCATACTTAGAAACACATTGTCCCCAATGTGGAAACTAAATAAAGAAGTGAAAGAGAGTCCTCACAATGTAAAATTGGTGATGCTTTGGTATTTCGGTTCACATCGAATGATGATGGTGGATGATCGATCAAGGATGGTAGAGAGCTCTTGATGTTCATTATGGTGTCGGAACCCGCGCTTGGCACCGCAAGCCGTCCAAGTTCCACGTCCGCTCCACCCATGCTTGATTGGAGATCATCACTTTCCTTTACAGAAGGAAAAATCGGACCAACTGCCCAGAAAATCGGCCGATTTCTGTGAAGATCAGTCTGATTTTTCTGGGTGTTTCCTCCCTCGTCCATGTGCTTAGATCTTGTACCTTCAACAGTTCCATGAGGTTTACACATGACCTCCAACATCTCATCACTCATGAAAATCAATCAAGATCTAGCATCCAAAAACACGAAAGAAAAACAAAGCACACCAAGAGTAAGATCACACAAAAAACAAGAAAAACGAAAGGAAAAATATGTACCAATGGGTTGCCTCCCATTAAGCGCTTCTTTAAGGTCATTAGCTTGACCAAATTCAGGAGCGTTTCATTCAAGGTGAAGTGGGGCAATCACTTCCATCGGGGCTTCCGGAATGTACTTCTTCAAACGGTGCCCATTCACCTTAAAGTTACTACAATGATCTCCTCCTATCTCCACCGCTCCATGAGGAAAAACTTTCTTTACAACATAGGGACCCGTCCATCTTGATTTGAGCTTTCCAAGGAAGAGCCGCAGCCTCGAGTTGAAGAGAAGCACTAAGTCACCCTCATTCAACTCCTTTGGGATGAGGCGCTTGTCATGCCAACGCTTGGTCCTTTCCTTGTAGATCCGGGCATTCTCATAAGCATCCAACCGGATCTCTTCAAGGGCGTTCATGTCTAGCAACCTCTTCTCTCCGGCCTCCTTGAGGTCAAAATTTAGCCACCTTATGCCCCAATATGCTCTATGCTCCATCTCCACCGGAAGGTGGCAAGACATGCCATAAACTAGCTTGTAAGGAGTGGTGCCAATCGGTGTCTTGAAAGCGGTCCTATAAGCCCGTAAGGCATCATCGAGCTTCATAGCCCAATCCTTTCTTGTTCTAGAAACCGTCTTCTCAAGGATTCCTTTTATCTCCCGGTTGGAGATCTCCACTTGGCCACTAGTTTGGGGATGGTAAGGTGTTGCCACCTTATGAGTCACCTCATACTTAGCCAAAAGTGCTCCAAAGTTCCTATTAGTGAAGTGCTTTCCTCCATCACTTATGATCACCCTTGGTGTTCCAAACCTAGGAAAGATCACTCGGTTGAAGAACCGCACCACCACCTTGGCATCATTAGTGGGAGAGGTGATTGCCTCCACCCATCTCGAAACATAGTGTACCGCCAATAGGATGTAGAGGTTGCCACATGAACAAGGGAATGGTCCCATGAAGTCCACACCCAACACCTCAAATATCTCCACCTCTTGTATGTTGTTCAAGGGCATTTCATTCCTCCTTGAGATGTTGCCCGTCCTTTGGCAAGCATCACAACCTACAACAAAGTTTTGCACATCCTTGAACAAACTTGGCCAAAAGAAGCCCGATTGCAACACCTTAGCACATGTCTTGTGTGAGCTAGCATGCCCTCCATGTGGCAAAGAATGACAATGGCGGATCACACTCTCCACCTCATCCTTCGGTATGCATCTTCTAAAGACTCCATCCGGCCCTCTCTTGAACAAAAGCGTTTCACTCCAATAGTAGTGCCTCACATCTTTGAAGAACTTCTTCCTTTGGACATACGACAATCCGGGAGGCACTTCCTCACACACTAGGTAGTTAACAATGTCGGCATACCATGGCTCACTTCCTCTAGACACTTGGAACAAGCATTCTTCCACCATTTGCAATTGCTCATCCCGGAATGAGTCATCAATCGGGATGTTATCTCTATCAAGCTCTAATGGTGGGAGTCTACTAAGGTGATCCGCCACTGAATTTTCGGATCCTTTCTTGTCCCGGATCTCCAAATCAAACTCTTGAAGAAGAAGGATCCACCGAATCAACCTAGGCTTGGCATCCTTCTTTGCAAGGAGATAACGGATCGCAGCATGATCCGTATACACTATGACCTTCGCTCCAACAAGATATGAGCGGAACTTCTCAAATGCATACACCACCGCTAGCAACTCTTTCTCGGTTATGGCATAGTTAAGTTGGGCATCATCTAACGTCTTGCTAGCATAATAAATGGCATGTGTGCGCCCATCTTTCCTTTGCCCCAAAACAGCCCCAATGGCCACATCACTTGCATCACACATCACTTCAAATGGTAAGCTCCAATCCGGAGGTCGCATGATGGGGGCGGAGATCAAAGCATCCTTTAACCTACAAAAAGCTTCAAGCCAATCCTTGGAGAAAACAAACTCAACATCTTTCATTAGTAGGTTAGTAAGAGGCTTTGAAATCTTAGAGAAATCTTTAATAAACCTCCGGTAAAAACCGGCATGCCCTAGAAAGCTCCTTACCCCTTTCACCGAGGTAGGTGGTGGCAACTTCTCTATCGTTTCAATCTTGGCCCTATCAACCTCAATGCCACGGTTGGACACCAAATGTCCCAACACAATACCTTCACTTACCATGAAGTGGCATTTTTCCCAATTTAAGACAAGATTTGTCTCCTCACATCTCTTAAGAACCAAAGACAAGTTAGTTAGGCAATTATCAAAGGAAGATCCATAAACAGAAAAGTCATCCATAAACACCTCCATGATATTCTCAATATATTTAGAAAATATGGCCATCATACACCTTTGAAAGGTGGCGGGTGCGTTACACAACCCAAATGGCATTCTCCTATTTGCAAAAGTTCCCCATGGACATGTAAATGTGGTTTTTTCTTGATCATCGGGGTGGATAGGGATTTGGAAGAATCCACTATAGCCATCTAGGTAACAAAAATGGGAATGTTGAGCTAATCTCTCCAGCATTTGGTCAATAAAGAGAAGAGGTTTAAGATCAAGTTGAGGAGGACCTTTTTCGGTTGGAGATGATCCATACAATATAGGTTGAGATGATTGCAAAGCCATGGAAGCCTCCCCTAAGTCCCTTGATGATTGCTCACAATCAATTGGTTGATGCTCAAGAGACTCAGGAAAATCGGCCCAGTCGGAAAAATCGGCCGATTTTCCTGAGTGTAGGTCGATCTGAGTTTCTGTATTTGTAGAATTTGATGAAACTTTAGGATAAGTATAAAAATCGGCCGATCTGGCCCCCCCAGTCCGATTTTTCTGCCTGCTTCTCTCTTCTTCTAGTACTTCAAATCCAACACTTGGTAGCTCGTCCAATGCATTCAAGGCCTTGATTACTTCATTGCTACTCTCCTCAACTCCTTCCTCCATCAAACTTGAGCTAAGAACCCTCTCAAGTGGATCTTTGAGCAAGATTTAGCTCACAACCTCTCTAGACTCCTCTTCTTCAACAATGTTGAGGACATCCTCACCTAGGGTTGGCCCCTTTACCATTGTGGACGAATTAAACTTGATGTTCTCTTCCCCAATGTTGAAAGAGAGAACTCCATTCTTGCAATTCACCAAACATCCGGAAGTAGCTAGGAAAGGTCTCCCCAAGATGATAGGAACCGGATAGTCCGCCGGGATATCCAAAACAACGAAGTCTATGGGCACATAGAACTTCCCTAGTTGCACCGGAATGTCTTCCAAGATTCCAACCGGATGAGTGATTGAGCAGTCCGCCATGTAAAGGGTCATCTTGACCGGCTTTGGCTCTCCTAGCCCAAACTTGTTGCAAAGTGCAAGCGGGATGATGCTTACACTTTCCCCAAGATCACATAGGGCGTCATACTTCACCTCTCCTACTTCGATTGGCACACAAAAGGATCCCGGATCTCTTAGCTTAGGAGGCATCTCCTCCTTCATCGTTTGAATCAACTCCGAGGATCTCTTTGTCATCCTTACTTCCCCGTACTCCTCCAACTTCCTCTTGTTGGAGAGTATTTCCTTCAAGAACTTGCCATACGCCGGCATTCCTAAAATGGCATCCATGAACGGAATGTTAATATGCAATTTAGACATAAGTTCAAGGAATTTACCAAAGTGCTTGTCCAAACGAGCTCTTGCTCGTGATTGTGGGAATGGTAGTGGTGGCTTGTATGGAGGCGGTACCACATAAGTTGGCTCATCATCCTTGCTCTTGCCTCCATCTTCTTGTAATTGCTCTTCTTCATTCACCACTTGCTTCCCTTTGTCATTTCCCATAGGTAAGGGATTCTTCATGCTCAACCCACTTCTCGTTGTGATAGCCAACACTTGGCCTCTTGGATTATCTTCGGTTCTTCCGGGAAGCTTTCCCGGATCTCTATGGGCTTCACCCGCTTTTTGGAACACTTGTGCTTCCAAAACCTTTTGAGCTTTAGAAATTAAAGTCACCGTGCTCTCAAGACCACTCAACCTTCCAAGCAATTGCTCAAACATCATTTCGGTTCTATCCTTTGGAGGTTGAGTGAATCCGGGTGGAGGTTGTTGTGAAGCCCTTGGTGGTGGAGTTGTGCTTGTGTAAGCGGGAGGGTTCAAGGCTCCATCCGAGTTAGAATAGGAAAACCCGTGATGGTTATGGTTAGGCCGGTAATTGTTGAATTGCCGGTTGTTGTTGAAGTTCCTTGGGCCTTGATAGTTGTTGTAGTTGCCCCTTCCCATGTAGTTCACATCTTCCTCCTTGGAAGACAAATTTGCTTGCACTTGCACTTGAGGGGTTGCTTGGTTCTTCAAAGTTGTAGCACACAACTCCCTCAAAGACTTTAGCTCGTTGTTGATGGCGTCAAACTTGAAATTGCTCATGGTGACTTCACTCACCTCATATGCTCCCGCTTTCCTCCCTTCACTCTTCCTATGGGAATACTTCTCAATCACTAGAGCTTGTTTCTCTACAAACTCCCAAGCTTCATCTACGTTCTTTTCCATGAAAGTCCCACCGGAAAGAGATTGAAGCTTGAATTAGCTATCTTCATCAAGTCCTTTGAAGTAGATCTCCAATAGCTCAATTTTCGGTATGCCATGGTGTGGACAATCTAGGAGAAGGTCTTTGAACCTCTCCCAAGACTTGAATAAACTCTCTCTATCCTTCATCACGAAGGCATTGATCTTCCCTCTTAGCTCGGTAGTCTTATGGAATAGATTGATACCAAGCCAAGGCCTTATCCTTAAGTGAGAAGGAGAAAGCCCTAAGCTTATGGTTGTTGCTCTCCAATCTAGGCGGTCTTAGAGTCTCCATCAAGATCTCATAGTTCATCAAGAATTGATGAGGAGACTGTCCTTCCATCCATCCAAATTGATTATGCCTGATCATTTGTAGAACTTGAGGGCGGAGCTCGTAATTGTGGGTTGCGGGATCTCCTAAGTTCACACCCGGACGGTGTGCTCTTTGTGCCGGATCCATACGTCTCCCTAATGTTTGTGGCTCTACAATTGCAATGGGCACAACCCTAACATTCGCCGCCGGCTGTGGTTGTGGTGGTGGAGGTGGAGGTTGTTGACGATTAAGCTCTCCTTGTACAAGGGCTTGCCTAATCTCATCAATCTCCCTCCTAGTTGCTTCTTGCCTCTCATTGGCAAGTCTCTTTTCTTCCTCCAAGAGCTCATCTCTTAGCCTTATTTGCTTTAAAGCCTCATCCAACTCAGCTTGGAGATCTCTTCCGGCCATCTTCTTTCCCTTTTTAATGCTCTTGGATCTAGATCTAAGGGTTTTCTCCGGTTCGGGATCGAATGGAGCTAAATCCTTGCCACGAGATCTTCGCATACACCTAAAGAGTGAGAGATGTCCTGAAAAGCAAAGACACACACCAAAAGAGATCAAAAGCAACAAGAAAGATCTACACTATAAACAATCACAAAAATGACTCGATCTAGACCTAGTCCCCGGCAACGGCGCCAAAAACTTGTTACGCTAGAAACGTGTAGCACAAAAAGCTTTACAATTTATAAACTCGATTTATTTCTCCTAACTCCTAGCAAACCCGCAGTGTACGGGACGTTTGTAGTAGGGATAGTATTCCGAGGTCGAACACAAAGACTAAGGTGAAATCAAGTCAAACAATGGTCATAGATAGTGTGGATCTAGTCTAAGAAAAGGGTCAAGGAACAAAGAAATGAAAATCTCGATATTTTTGGTTGGTTTTTGTGGTGATCAAGCAAAGATCACAAATCAAGCAAGATAATAAAACAAACTAACAACTCAAGCTAGCAAGGTAAACAAGTAACACAAGCACAAAATATGTGATAAAAGAGAGAAAAGTGGATTCTAGAGGTCAAGACTTCCGGTTATGGCATTGGACTCAAGGTTCTAAAGATTCTAAGGATAAGGCTGCGGTGTTGGGAAAGGGTGTTTCACTAATGGAAGCAATTACCGGGTAGGTCTCTTACTTCACTAATCCCGCATCAAACTCCTATTATCGGGTAAGTCTCAAGGAGGTAAAGTAGGGAATTCTACACAAACCGGACACTACTTAAGTGCAAACCTCTCCTTACCGGGTAAGTCTCGGAAAAGTAAGTCTCAAGCAATAATCCTAGCACACTCGATCCAATAGCGGCTTGTGAGGCTCACTACTACCTAGAATTCATCATCTTAGGTATCTAAGATCGGAAATCATCGGGTAGATCTCTTCCCTCACTTAGGTTGATAGCATTAGGTGATCCTAAGCTAAATTAAGCTAAATAAACACTAGGATTTCAACAACCTAACACCCTAACATACAAATTCATCAATTAAAGAGCAACAAAGAGGAAAATTGGGTGGATCATGGAAAAATCGGCCGATTTGACTGAAGAACAGCCCGATTTTTCCTTCTGGAACGGGTTTCGTGCATACAAATTATCCTAAACTAACATATAAGTCCATCCGATCATCACCCAAGCCATAACCATCAATCCATCACTCCAGAATCACAATAAACTAGCCAATAATATTCATATCAAGATCCAAAATCATCACACAAGCATACATGGTTTTCATAGATGGATGATGAAAGATAAGCAAGTAAAAACAATAAATCTCAGCTGAATCTAAGTTATAGTAAGACTTACAACCCTTCAAATGAAGTTCCAAAACGTTCCTAACAATCCTTGCAATAGTTCTTCAATCAAAGACTCCAAAAATCACTCAAAATCACTCAAAACTTCACTATCACTCTTAGATTGGTGTTCTTCTTCTTCCTTCAATTTGAGAGAGTTTTCCTCTTCTCCAAGTCTATCCCCAATGGAATGAGCTGTGAATGAGAGAATGTGGGAGAGGAGAGATGCTCAGTAACAGCTTGCAGGCCCACTTATATTCTCCACCAAGAGCAAGGCTGGATCAAGAGATCGTGGGACACATGGCTTAAGCTGTTGAAGGCCAAAAAATCGACCTAGTCAGGAAAAATCGGCCGACTTTCCTGAGTGATGGTCCGATTTTCTTCAACAGAAGCATGCTATGATCGTCTAGCCATGAGTTGCTCCATTGCTTGCACCAATAGTGGTCTTTGTGTCCTTTGTTGCTCCAATTATGCTCCTTCCAAGCTTTGGATGTGTACCACCATGAGGCTTGACCCTCGAATGCATCGGTTAATGTCCAAAAGATCACCGAAATACCTACAAAACCGACAAAAGCTCGTGTAGACGTCTTTTCTAGAGATATGCATAAATTAGACTTAAACGTTATGAACTAATGTCAAACCATGCATGAATAACGGGAAAAACTATCTAATTTAATGCCTAAACTAAAGTCATAAATCACGTTATCAATTATTGCTTGAGACTTCCCTTTTCCGAGACTTACCCGGTAAGGAGAGGGTTGCCCCTTAAGTAGAGTCCGGTTTGTGTAGAATTCCCTACTTTAACCCCTTGAGACCTACCCGGTAATAGGAGTTTGATGCGGGATTAGTGAAGCGAGAGACTTACCCGGTAATTGCTTCCATTAGAGAAACACCCTTTCCCAACACCGCAGCTTTATCCTTAGAATCTTTAGAAGCTTGAGTCCAATGCCATAACCGGAAATCTTGACCTCTAGAATCCATTTTTCTCTCTTTGATCACACAATCTTGTGTTTGTGTTACTTGTTTGTTTTGCTAGCTTGAGTTGTTAGTTTGTTTTATTATCTTGCTTGATTTGTGATCTTTGCTTGATCACCACAAAAACCCAACCAAAAATATCATGATTTTCATTTCTTTATTTCTTTCTCTTTTCTTAGACTAGATTCACACTATCTATGATCACTTGTTTGACTTGATTTCACCTTAGACTTCGTGTTCGACCTCGGAATACTATCCCTATTACAAAACGTCCCGTACACTGCGGGTTCGCTAGGAGTTAGGAGAAATATATCGAGTATAAATTTAAAGCTTTTGTGCTACAAAATCTTAGCGTAACAAGTTTTTGGCGCCGTTGCCGGGGACTAGGTCTAGATTGAGTCATTGATTGTGATTGTTTATAGTGTAGATCTTTCTTGTCGCTTTTGATCTTGTTGGGTTTGTGTCTTTGCTTTTCAGGATATCTCTCACTCTTTAGGTGTATGCGAAGATCTCGTGGCAAGGATTTACCTCCATTCGATCCTGAACCGAAGAAAACCCTTAGATCTAGATCCAAGAGCACTCGAAAAGGGAAAAAGATGGCCGGAAGAGATCTCCAAGCTGAGTTGGATGAGGCTTTAGAGCAAATTAGACTAAGAGATGAGCTCTTGGAGAATGAAAGGAGACTTCCCAATGAGAGGCAAGAAGCGACTAGGAGGGAGATTGAAGATATTAGGCAAGCTCTTGTGCAAAGAGAGCTTAATCGTCAACAACCTCCACCTCCACCACAACCGCAGCCGGCGGTTAATATTCGAGTTGTGCCCATTGCTATTGAAGAGCCACAACACACCGTCCGGGTGTGAACTTAGGAGATCCCACAGCTCATGATTACGAGCTCCGCCCTCAAGTTCTACAAATGATCCGGCATAATCAATTTGGAGGGATGGAAGGAGAGTCTCCTCTTCAACACTTGATGAACTATGAGATCTTGATGGAGACTCTAAGACCGCCTAGATTGGAGAGCAACAACCATAAGCTTAGGGCTTTCTCCTTCTCACTTAAGGATAAAGCCTTGGCTTGGTATCAATCTATTCCAGAAGGGCGAGTGAGTACTTGGGAGGAGATGACAACCGAGTTTTTGACTAAGTTCTTCCCACCTTCCAAGACTACCGAGCTAAGAGGGAAGATCAATGCCTTTGTAATGAAGGATAGAGAAAGCTTGTTCAAGTCTTGGGAGAGGTTCAAAGACCTTCTCTTGGATTGTCCACACCATGGTATACCGAAAATTAAGCTATTGGAGATCTACTTCAAGGGACTTGATGAAAATATCCAATTCAAGCTTCAATCCATTTCCGGTGGGACTTTCATGGAAAAGAACGTGGATGAAGCTTGGGAGTTTGTAGAGAAACAAGCTTTGGTAAGTGAGAAGTACTCCCATAGGAAGAGTGAAGGGAGGAAAGCGGGAGCATATGAGGTGAGTAAAGTCACCATGAGTAACTTCAAGCTCGATGCAATCAACAATGAGCTTAAGTCTTTAAGGGAGTTGTGTGCTACAACTCTGAAGAGTCAAGCAAGCCCTCAAGTGCAAGTGCAAGCAAACTTGTCTTCCAAGGAGGAAGATGTGAACTACATGGGAAGTGGCAATTACAATAACTATCAAGGCCCAAGGAACTTCAACAACAACCGGTAATTCAACAATTACCGGCCTAACCACAACCATCCCGGGTTTTCCTATTCTAACCCGGATGGAGCCTTGAACCCTCCCGCTTCCACAAGCACAACTCCACCATCAAAGGCTTCACAAGAACCTCCACCCAGATTTACTCAACCTCCAAAGGATAGAACCGAAATAATGTTTGAGCAATTGCTTGGAAGGTTGAGTGGTCTTGAGAGCACGGTGACTTCAATTTCTAAAGCTCAAAAGGTTTTGGAAGCAAAAGTGTTCCAAAAGGCGGGTGAAGCTCATAGAGATCCTGGAAAGCTTCCCGGAAGAACCGAGGATAACCCAGGTGGCCAAATGTTGGCCATCATAACAAGGAGTGGGCTGAGCATGAAGGATCCCTTACCTAAGGGAAATGACAAAGGGAAGCAAGTGGTGATAGAAGAAGAGCCATTGCAAGAAGATGGAGGAAAGAGCAAGGATGATGAGCCATCATATGTGGCACCACCTCCATACAAGCCACCACTACCATTCCCACAATCACGAGCAAGAACTCGTTTGGACAAACACTTTGGTAAATTCCTTGAACTTATGTCTAAATTGCATATTAATATTCCGTTCATGGATGCTATTCTAGGTATGCCGGCATATGGCAAGTTTTTGAAGGAAATACTCTCCAACAAGAGGAAGTTGGAGGAGTATGGAGAAGTGAGAATGACGAAAAGGTCCTCGGAGTTGATTCAAACTATGAAGGAGGAGATGCCTCCCAAGCTAAGAGATCCGGGATCCTTTTGTGTGCCAATCGGAGTGGGAAAAGTGAAATATGACGCCCTATGTGATCTTGGGGCAAGTGTAAGCATCATCCCGCTTGCACTTTGCAACAAGGTTGGGCTAGGAGAGCCAAAGCCGGTCAAGATGACCCTTTATATGGCGGACCGTTCAATCACTCATCCGGTTGGGATCTTGGAAGACATACCGGTGCAACTAGGGAAGTTCTATGTACCCATAGACTTCGTTGTTTTGGACATCCCGGTGGACTATCCGGTTCCTATCATCTTGGGGAGACCTTTGCTAGCTACTTCCGGATGTTTGGTGGATTGCAAAAATGGAATTCTCTCTTTCAACATTGGAGAAGAGAACATCAAGTTTAATTTGTCCACAATGGTGAAGGGGCCAGCCCTAGGTGAAGATGTCTTCAACGTTGTTGAAGAAGAGGAGTCTAGAGAGGTTGTGAGCTCAATCTTGTTGAAGGATCCACTTGAGAAGGTTCTTAGCTCGAGTTTGATGGAGGAAGGAGTTGAGGAGAGTAACAATGAAGTAATCAAGGCCTTGAATGCATTGGATGAGCTACCAAGTGTTGGATTTGAAGTACTAGAGGAAGAGAGGAATACTTGTAGAAAAATCGGACCAGAGGGGCGAAAATCGGCCGATTTTTGCATCAACCCTGAGTTTTCATCCGATTTTGCAAATGCAGAAACTGAAATCGACCCCCAGATCGGCCGATTTTCTTCACAGAGGGTCGATTTTCCTGAGTCTTTTGAGCATCATCCAAGTGTTTGTGAGCAATCATCAAGGGACTTAGGTGAGGCTTCCATGGCTTTGGAATCATCTCAACCTACATTGTATGGATCATCTCCAACCGATAAAGGTCCTCCTAAACTTGATCTAAAACCTCTTCCCTCTCATTTAAAGTATGCTTTCCTTGGTTCAAATTCTACTTATCCGGTGATTGTGAATGCATCTTTGAATGATGATGAGCTTAATAGATTGTTGACTGAATTAAAATTGTATAGAAAGGCAATAGGATACACCATTGATGACCTTGTTGGCATTAATCCCTCTTTGTGCATGCATAAGATATTGATGGAAGATGACCATAAACCCTCTATTGAACATCAAAGAAGATTGAATCCTATAATGAAAGAGGTAGTCAAGAAAGAGATCATTAAGTTGCTAGATGCGGGAATCATCTACCCTATTTCGGATAGTAAATGGGTTAGTCCCATACATGTGGTTCCTAAGAAGGGTGGTATGACCGTACTGACAAATGAGAATAATGAACTAATCCCTACTAGAACGGTTACGGGATGGAGGATGTGTATAGACTATAGGAAACTAAATGTGGCCTCTAGGAAAGATCACTTCCCTCTTCCTTTCATTGACCAAATGCTAGAAAGATTAGCTCAACATTCCCATTTTTGTTACTTAGATGGCTATAGTGGATTCTTCCAAATTCCTATTCACCCGGATGACCAAGATAAAACAACATTTACATATCCTTGGGGTACATTTGCATATAGGAGAATGCCATTTGGGTTGTGTAATGCACCCGCCACCTTTCAAAGGTGTATGATGGCTATCTTTTCTAAATATATTGAAAACATCATGGAAGTGTTTATGGATGATTTCTCTGTTTATGGATCTTCATTTGATGATTGTCTAGCTAACTTATCTTTGGTGCTTAAGAGATGTGAGGAGACAAATCTTGTCTTGATTTGGGAGAAATGCCACTTCATGGTAAGTGAAGGCATTGTCTTGGGACACTTGGTGTCCAACCGTAGCATTAAGGTTGATAGGGCTAAGATAGAGACGATAGAGAAGTTGCCACCACCTACCTCGGTGAAAGTGGTAAGGAGTTTTCTAGGGCATGTGTTAGCATGAAATATTGTGATATTTTAGGCACGTTTTCTAGTCGTAATTGATTCATATTGATAGTCTTTGATTGAGCTTTATGCATATATGAGCTAGTATTGCCTATATTGTCGATATAGATGTCTACACGAGTTCTATGTTGATTATAGGTGATTTGGAGCTATTTCCGAACGGAATCGAGCAAAGGAGAGTTGAGTTGATGTGTCCATAGATCGAGGACACTCGTTGGAAGCAAAATGGAGTATTAGATTGAGGAATGCACGAATGAAGGCAAGAATCACGGTTTTACCCTAAATTACGGCCGTGGATTGTGAGTCAGAATTCGATGTTCATTCCAGGGGATATTACGGCCGTGGAAGCTAGCCGTATTTGTTTCCACGCCTCAAAATTACGGTCGTGGAATCTTCCACGACCGTGATCTTGGCGAATCCCTTCGCCACGTTTCGAAGCCATGATCTCTTGAAGATTGGGCCGGGCCGACATTTGGCCCTGCATTATAAAAAGGACGGATGAAGCAAGATTCCGTCACCTCGCCTAACCTCGTGAACGTCGCTTACGACCTTTCAACCCTAAAGTTTAGCGGCAAAAACGCACGCTTAGCAACACAAACCCTCATTCTTGGAGGTGATTTTGAAGATCTCATTGAAGTTCCAAAGTTCGTATTGGAGAGTTGCTGTTTGTGATCTTCGTGTGGAAGATCGAAGTTCTTGGAGAATTTTTGCAAGAAGATTCCTCTTCTTGCTTAGGTTTGCTTTAGGATCGGATTGACATCCCGTTTCTTTTCTTTCCTAAGATTGTGATTGTTTATCCTGTTTTGAATCTTTTGACAAACACTTATTCTTGATTGTGATTCTAAGATTCAATTGAAGATTATTGATAGTTCTTGAAAGTTCCCATCTTTTACCTTTTTAATCTTGAATTAATATCAATATGACTGTTATTGGCTAAAAACCCTTAACAATTCTAAGGTGAAGGGTTGATAGTTGTGGCTTAGATAATGATAGATCGATTGTAAATTGATTAGACCCTGAGAGTTAGAGAATTGTCGCCGAAAACCCTAAATCACGGCCTGTTCTTGAGTTCCACGGCCGTGATTCTTAAGAACTAACCGTAATTTCCCTAAAGTTTACGAGCCTGCTTTTACCTTGATCCAAAGTTAAAGATTTGCTTTAGCTTAGTTTAGACTTGTCTTTTCTAGGTGGTAGTGAAGCCTCAACAACCTCTACCTCGATTGTGAGCCTCAACAACCTCAATCGGATAGGTTAGTCTTGATCTTTAGATTATAGGTTTGGGTATTTGATGCTAATCCTTGTCTTTAGAATCTTTCTATATTGAGCCTCATCAACCTGTATAGGAGGAGTCTTTTAGGTGAGTTACATAAGGTTTTTGGAACCTCAACCGTACGATTATCTTACATTAGTATACCTTTGCATATCTCAACTCTGTCTTTATATCATTAGTATATCTTGAATCGATTGCCACAGCTGGATACCTGGATCTTTAGGATTGTTGTTTTCCCAATATCTGCAAAACTCTCATATTCACCGCTTGATAACCTGCAATCGAGTTCGTTCCACCCAAATCCCTGTGTTCGATACTCTGGAATTCTTGCTTAACTATATCGATCCGTACACTGCGGGTTCGCTTGCTTGATTCTAGTTTTATAAATATAAAGCTTATTTGCACACACCTCTAGGGGCGAACAAGTTTTTGGCGCCGTTGCCGGGGATTTGGCTTCGTCCGAATCCGGTAGCCGGTTGTCAAGCTTGGGAGCTTGCTCTCGTTATTTGATCTTTCTTTGAGTGCATGCGCAGGTCTAGGAATACAGAAGATCTCTTACCTCTTGATCAAGAGCTAGAGAAAACCTTGAGGCAAAAGCGCAAGGAAAGGAAGATGGCTGAAGAAAACGAGCACGATCTTCAAAATAAGTTGGCGGAGAAAGAAGCTCAGCTCCGATGGAATGAGACTCTCCTCCAGGATGAAATGGATCGCCATCAAACTCAAGTTAATGGTCTACAAGACATGATCGTTCAAATGAAGATAAAGATGAGCGATCTTGAGGACAAGGTGGGCAAGAAGTCCTCGAGAAGGAGGACAAGGTCTAGAAGAAGAAACCACTCACCCACCGATGATAGTGATTCTTCCATGCCTCCTTTAGAAGAGATTGATCCCACGATCAATATAAATCCTTTCAATCAACAAGGAGCTACTAACCGTCGCATTCCACCTAGAAATGCGAGTGTCGAACGTGTGGATAATGAGCCAAGAACTCTTGGCCAGCGGATGGATCCAACACAACAACCACGCCGTTTAGGTGTGAACTTTGATGCTGAAGATGTACAAGGGTTTAGCTTCAACCCTCAAGTTATCACTCTTGTTCGCCAAAGCCAGTTTGGCGGTACAAGCACCGAATCTCCACACCAACACTTGCAAAACTTTGAGTGTATGATGGAGACGATGAGGCCAAAGAGCGCCACTACCAACAGCTATAAGCTCAAACCTTTCTTTTTCTCTTTGAAAGGGAAAGCGCTATCTTGGTACCAAGCTCTTCCTAGTGGAAAGCTAGAGACGTGGGAAGACCTCTCCGCAGAGTTTCTCACCAAGTTCTTTCCGCCCTCCAAAACGGCGGAACTTAGAGGTAAGATTAATGCTTTTTCTATGAGACCTAACGAAAGTTTGTTTCAATCTTGGGAAAGGTTTCAGGATTTGCTCTTGGATTGCCCTCATCATGGCATATCCAAACTTGCCTTGCTGGAAATTTACTACAAGGGGCTGGATGCGGGAACGCAATTCAACCTCCAATCCCTCTCATGTGGAACGTTCATGGACATGAGAGAAGATGACGCTTGGGACTTCATTGAGAAGCAAGCAAGAGTCATAGAGAAGTATTCCCACCGGAAGGTGGAGGGAAATCGTGTGGAGCAAGGAGCAAAGCTCACACATGAAGCTCAAAATCAGATTTTCTCCCTCAACAATGAGATCAAAGAGTTGAAGGAGACTATCAAGACCAACTTCCCAAAGCAACAAGAGAAGGATGTTGGCTATTTGGGCAACAACAACGGCGGTGATAACACCAACCGCAACAACAATAACCGGAACAATAACCGGAACAACAATTGGAATGGGAACAACAACAACCGGAACAACAACAATTGGAACAACAATCGGGGTTCGAATAACAACAATTGGCGCTCCAATCAACAAAATTCCGGTAACTCCTATCCTTCCAATTCCAATTCACTAACTCCACCCTCCTCTTCCTCTACTCCTTTGAAAAGCCAGGGGCAATCATCAAATGGAGGAAACAATACGGGAAAGGAGAAGCCGGATCCCATACTGGAAACGATCTTGGGAAAGCTTCAAGGGTTGGAGAACCGCATCATCAAGGTTGATGATCAAATTTCTAAGGTTGACAAAGCTCAAAAGGTTTTGGAAAATCAAATGTTCAACCATGCGGAGGAAGTTCCTAGAAATCAAGGGAAACTTCCAGGAAAGACGGAGGACAACCCTAAGGGAAGGGTAATGGCGATTACAACTAGGAGCGGAGTGACTACCACCGATCCGCAGCCTACGTTTGTTGAAGTCCCCGTAGAGAAAAGCAAAGAAAAGGGGAAGGAGAAGGAAGATGTCTATGTTCCTCCTCCAGCTTTCAAACCTCCCCTACCATTCCCTCAATCCAGAGCGCGAGCACGCCTAGACAAGCAATTCGGTAAGTTCATAGAACTCATGAGCAAACTACATATTAATATACCTTTCATTGATGCCATTGTAGGTATGCCGGCCTATGGCAAGTTCTTGAAGGAGCTCCTCTCTAACAAGAGGAAACTAGAAGATTTTGGAGAGGTCAAGATGAGTTCGGATTCTTCGGATCTCATCAAGACCATGAAGGAGAAAATGCCCCCAAAGCTGAAAGATCCGGGGTCATTTTGCATTCCCATTGGAGTGGGAGAGATCACATATGACGCTTTATGTGATTTGGGAGCAAGTGTGAGCATCATACCACTTGCATTATGTAGGAAGATCGGTTTAGGCGACCCTAAACCGGTAAAGATGACGTTATACATGGCGGATCGATCTATTACTCGTCCCGTCGGTATTGTAGAAGACGTCCCGGTCAAGCTAGGCAAGTTCTTTGTTCCCATTGATTTTGTCGTGCTTGACATTCCTGCAGATAGTCCGGTCCCGATCATACTCGGAAGACCGTTTCTTGCAACTTCCGGCTGCATGGTCGATTGCAAGAATGGGAGGCTCGCCTTTGACATTGGGGAAGAGAAAGTAGAGTTCGTTCTTTCCACTCTAGTGAAGGAGCCAATCTTTGATGAGGACATTTACAATGTCCAAGACGAAGAAGGTTTATCTAGGGAGGAGGTAAGCGCGATTCTCTTTAACGATCCTTTGCAAAAGGTTATTACTATGAGTCTAACCAATGTAGGGGAAGAGGAAGAGTGCAAAGAGGAAATTGAAGCCTTAGAAGCACAAGAAGAGATGTATGAAGTGGAGTTTGAGAAACTCCACGATGAGGCTGAAGACACTCGAATCCACGGTCATACTCTGTATTCCACGACCGTGGATTCCACGACCAAAATCGACCTCCATTCCAGAGCACTCCACGGCCGTGGAATACCAGGGGAGACCGTGATTTTGACCGTGGAAAAGAGCGATCGGCACACTTCTTCAACTTCTTCCAATTCTTCTCCAAACCATGCAACATCCTTAGAAACTTCTAAGGAAACATCGGAAGCTCCTCAAGGACCATTAGAAGTTCCGAAAGCAATGGAACTTAAACCACTTCCTACTCATCTAAGGTACGCTTTTCTTGGATCTAATTCTACCTTCCCGGTTATCGTTAGTTCCGAATTAAGCATAGATGAACATGAACAGCTCATGATTGTCCTTAGGAAACATAGAAAAGCCATAGGGTACACTATTGAGGACTTAGTAGGAATTAAACCTTCCCTATGCATGCACAAAATACTAATGGAGGAGGACTTTAGAACTTCAAGACAACCTCAACGGCGGTTGAATCCGACCATGAAGGAGGTTGTCAAGAAGGAAATTCTTAAACTTCTTGATGCAGGTATCATCTATCCTATCTCCGATAGCAAGTGGGTGAGCCCGGTTCAAGTAGTTCCAAAGAAGGGAGGAATGACGGTCATCACCAATAAGAACAACGAACTCATTCCTACCCGAACCGTGACTGGATGGCGAATGTGCATAGACTACCGCAAGCTAAACAATGCAACGCGGAAGGATCACTTTCCATTGCCATTCATCGATCAAATGCTTGAAAGGTTAGCACAACATTCATACTTTTGCTACCTTGACGGTTATAGTGGTTTCTTTCAGATCCCGATACATCCGGATGATCAAGAGAAGACCACATTCACGTGCCCTTGGGGTACGTTCGCCTATAGGAGAATGCCGTTCGGGCTTTGCAACGCCCCAGCCACCTTTCAACGGTGCATGATGGCCATATTCTCCGAGTATGTAGAGGAAATCATGGAAGTCTTCATGGACGACTTCTCCGTTTACGGTTCCTCTTTTGACGATTGTCTTTCTAACCTTTCTCTTGTTTTGCAAAGATGTGAAGACACTAACCTAGTTCTTAATTGGGAGAAATGTCAATTCATGGTTAAGGAAGGAATCGTTTTAGGTCACTTAGTCTCTAGTAGAGGGATAGAGGTAGACAAAGCTAAGATAGAGACCATAGAGAAACTTCCTCCCCCAATTTCGGTGAAGGGAATAAGAAGTTTCCTAGGACATGCTGGATTTTATAGACGTTTCATTCAAGACTTTTCTAAGATATCAAAACCTCTCACTAATCTATTGATGAAGGATGCGGTTTTTGAGTTTTCACAGGAATGTCTAGATGCGTTCAACACTATTCGGCAAGCTCTAATTTCAGCACCCATTATCCAACCTCCGGATTGGACTCTCCCCTTCGAGATTATGTGTGATGCTAGTGACGTAGCCATTGGAGCTGTTCTTGGGCAACGAAAGGAAGGACGAACCCACGCCATATACTACGCTAGCAAGACGCTAGACGAAGCTCAACTCAACTACGCTACTACGGAAAAAGAGTTTCTAGCCATTGTCTATGCCATTGACAAGTTTCGCTCTTATCTTGTAGGTGCAAAGGTGATTGTCTACACGGATCATGCTGCGATCCGATACCTCCTTGCAAAGAAGGATGCGAAGCCAAGGCTGATTAGATGGATTCTTCTCCTACAAGAATTCGATCTTGAGATCCGCGACAAGAAAGGCTCGGAAAATTCTGTTGCGGATCATTTGAGTCGTCTAACACATTTAGAGGACGATCATTTACCCATTGATGACTCCTTTCCGGACGAACACCTACACATCATAGAGGAGTGCATCAAGGTAATCTCCAAAGGTAACGAACCATGGTTTGCTGATTTTGTTAACTATTTGGTTTGCCAGGAGATACCACCCGGACTATCATACGCACAAAGGAAGAAGTTCTTCAAGGACGTCCGGGAATACCATTGGAACGAGCCTCTCCTCTTTAAGAGAGGTCCGGATGGCATCATCCGGCGATGTGTGCCGGAAGATGAGATGCAAAGTGTCATCCGTCATTGTCATTCACTACCTTGTGGAGGACACGCTAGTTCGAACAAAACTAGCGCAAAGGTATTGCAATCTGGATTTTATTGGCCTACTTTATTTAAAGATGTGCAATCCTTTGTCTCTTGTTGCGATGCTTGTCAAAGAACAGGCAATATCTCTAGGAGGAACGAGATGCCCCTCAACAACATCCAAGAGGTGGAGATTTTCGACGTTTGGGGAGTCGATTTCATGGGACCATTCCCTTCTTCTTGTGGAAACCAATACATACTATTGGCGGTAGATTATGTCTCTAGATGGGTCGAAGCAATTGCCTCTCCCACAAATGATGCCATGGTGGTGGTCAAGTTCTTCAACAAGACCATTTTTCTGCGATTCGGGACGCCAAGGACAATCATTAGTGATGGAGGTTCTCACTTCATAGCCCGTCGCTTTGAAGCTCTTTTGGCCAAGTATGGGGTTACTCACAAGATCGCTACCCCTTACCATCCACAAACGAGTGGACAAGTCGAGATCTCAAATAGGGAGATCAAGGGAATTCTAGAGAAGACGGTTTCAAGGACTAGGAAGGATTGGTCCTTGAAGCTAGATGATGCATTGTGGGCATACCGGACTGCATACAAGACTCCCATAGGAACCACACCATACAACCTCGTGTATGGGAAGTCTTGTCATTTGCCGGTAGAGCTAGAGCACAAAGCGTTTTGGGCTATCAAATGGCTGAATTTCGGCATGAAGGAAGCGGGAGAGAAGCGTCTCCTGGACATCAACGAGCTGGATGAACTCCGTTTGAACGCCTATGAAAACGCTAAGATCTACAAGGAAAGAGCAAAGCGTTGGCATGATAAGCATATCATCCCAAAGGATTTCCAAGAAGGAGATCAAGTTCTCCTCTTCAATTCGAGACTTCGCCTCTTTCCAGGTAAGTTAAAATCTCGTTGGACTGGACCTTTTCTAATTAAGCGTATTTTCCCCCATGGTGCAGTTGAAGTATGGGGTGAAGCTAGCGGAAGTTTTAAGGTGAACGGTCAACGACTCAAAAAGTACTCACCGGAACTCCAAGCTGAGGAGTTTGCACCTACCGTACTCGAATAAGTGCGAGAATGGTCTAGCTACGGACCTTAAACAAAGCGCTTCTTGGGAGGCAACCCAAGGTATTGCATTTTCGTTTTTGCTTTCGATTCATAGTTTAGCTTAGAATAGAAATTTTTGCTTTATTTTTGCCTCGATTTCTCCCGGTATGTTCGTGTTTTTGGTTGTAGGATCGATGGAAAAGAAGAAAAGGGGGATAATGTCGAAGAGAAGTGACGAAATTTGGACTTTGAAGCTTTACAGAGAGTTCCACGGTCTAAATTACGGTCGTCATTGCTACAGTGGCCGTAATTCTCAAAGGCCTGTGAAAAACCACAAAAATTACGGGTCCGTACATTTCCACGGCCGTGGAACACCCCGACAGACCGTGATTTTTGAAATTTTGCCTGCAAGTATAAAAGCCACACTTCACCACAAAAACACCACAAAACCCCCAATTTCCACGCCCTAAATACCGAAAACCCGCAGATTCTCCCAAATCTTCGTTCTTTAATCGTTTTTAACGATTCTTCTTCCTAAACTGAAGCAAATCCAACCAAGAACAGGATCCAAGCAACAAATCGAGTGGAAAACGATCAACAAACCCGCATTTCGGATTTTTCAATCCGAAAAATAGGTTTTTGCTCTCTTCTTGATTCTAGTCGTTTTTGTTCGTTTTTGTTAGAGATTTTTAGGAAGAACTGATTGAAATCGGAAGAAATTAGATTAGGACTGCTTGTTGTGGAGTTTGATTGCTGAATTGCTGAGAATTGAGAATTTCTGTGTCGAATCACGGTCTACCCAGATTCCACGGCCGTGGTTTACGAAGAACAGACCGTAATTTTCAACAGAATGGACTTTGTGAGGAGAGTTTCGGGAAGGATTAAGGAAAAGAAAGGGGAACAGAATAAGAAGAGAAAGGGCAACCCTTCCACATCTAGGGCACCACCACCCTCATCCCCCTCACCACCATCGTCACCTTCACCTCCATCTTCACCCCCTCCTCCTAGCATCCCGATCATACACGAGAACCACATAGCTGCGTTTGAGAGAATAGAGAAGAGGACAGTGATAGGTCCTAGATATCTGTTGTTGGAGGATCTACATCCTCTCAACATAGTAGATGACCTCACATGGCTCTTGGATAGAGCCGGTTTGACCGTCTTCACGAACATTCGTGAAGACGCTTATGAGGAGATCACCCGAGAGGTTGTGACATCTTTCGAGCACAGCCATGTTGATAGGACCGTCTCCTTCCGTCTCATGAATAGAGACTACCACCTTAGCATTGTTGAGTTCGGGACCATCTTTGGGTTCCATGAGACCTACAACGGTCGCCTCCCTAGGAACGTTTCCGCTAAGGATTTTTGGGAGGATGTGGCGATGATCTATGCCGACGAGGACCGTTGGCATCCAGCTAATACCAAGGCCAAATTGATGTACCATTTGGCCTTGAAGATAGCTCACCGTGTTCTCTCGGAGTGTCTCTTTCCTAGGACGGAGACGCCCCAAAAGATCAAGACGGACGAGCTATTCCTCCTCTACGCTATGCTTCATGGATGCCGCGCCGATTGTGCTACCCTTTTGGCGGCGACGATGAGTAAGCTAAAGAACAAATCGAGAGGGAACATTGTATATGGTGGGATAGTGACCCACATAGCTAGGACTTTTGGAGTGGACTTCTCGGCTTGCACACGTATACCGGCAGTTCCATTAGGGCTACACGCTTTCATGGTTAGGGGACTCATCTTCCCCACACATAGAGGTCCGCCTTATGCGGGCATGCCCTGGGAGAGTAGGACCGGCAGGGGTATTGAGTGGCTGCCGGAGTATTCCATTGTGGCGGGACGCCACAATTGGAAGGAGACGTTCGCTGCGATGCACGCGAACAGGCTTGTAGCTCCCCCTTACGTCCCACCACCGGCTGATGATGAGGAGGACATGGGAGAGCAGTACGAGAGTGGTGGAGGAGCAGAGCAGGAGTTCGGCTCGTTTCCGGATCAGCCGGATGCGACCCAGGATGTACCTAGGCGCTCTCCACGCCCAGCTAGAGCTTCAGGCTCGTCATCTCGCCGCGCCAGTGTGAGCGAGAGGCCCACGTGGATGACTACACCTCCCACTTGGTACGACACACCCCCTCCTTGGTCCACGACGCAGCCACCACCGCCACCACCAGCACCAGCACCAGCCGACGCCCCCACATGGTACGGTCAGCCTCCGGGATGGTACGAGCAGATGCCGGATTGGGCTACCGGACTTTCAGACAGAGTCGGCGCATTGGAGATCCGGGCGGACGCTAGAGACAGACACTTGGACGACCTTGACCACATGATGAGGGACGTCTACCGCCAGCAGTTTGGGCGGTACTATGATCCGAGTTTCTCCCCGTTCCCACCTCCACCGGCACCGCAGTGATAGATGACCGGACAGCTCGTTTTTAGACATTCCCGCCACCATATGTGAGTTCTCTTTTTCTTTTCTTTCTTTTTGTTCTTTCTTGTGAACATTAGGGACAATGTTCGTCCTAAGTATGGGGTGGGATGTACTAAATGTTTGTAATAACTCTACTCTATATGTTGCTTCTATTCCGAGACTATCATTGCATGTTCATTGTATGTTACACGTTTCATTCTTGCATTGCATGAAAAAGAACTTTAAAAACCCATAAAAATTGAAAAATTTTGAAAAATTTGATGCTTCTAACGAATCGATATGATTTCCATGATAATCATTACTTGCGAATTGAGTTGATAACAATTGCATGCTTGAAAGGATGGTAATTCGAAAAGGATTTGAATGAATGAATTTTACCTCTTTTGCAAGTTGTATAATGTGAGAATGTTACCTAAATCATATAAGAAATTGAAGTTGAAATCACATTATAAGCTCCTATACTTCTTGTTGAAATGATTAAGGCAATTCGATATTCTCTTTCTTCTTTCTTTGATCATCTAACTCCTCATTGAAATATTAGCCTCCCTTACCTATCCGGGAATTTGGAAAGTGAATGAGAAAAAGGCATGTTTGATGTGGGAGGGCCATGAGAGCAAATATTTGCAATCAATTGAATAGAAAGAAATTGTAGGTTTGGGGAAGTCAATCATGACGATGAGTAACTCGGCACCATTCACATAGCCGGGTGTTTGTGTCTTGCCAAAGTCGAATTGAGCGATATTCCTAGCGGATTATGGTATGTGCGCTAAGGGTTTGAGGCATCTCGCAAAAATGAGAAACGCCAATCTCCTAGGCTTCGGTTTTTGTGCACCTCTATCCATAACTCCAAAAGTAAAGTCGGAAAATAAAAAGGAAAGAGCGAAGCTCTAAGTGAAGTGTTGCGGAAACCGCAAAAGAAGAAGAAGGTAGTTGTCCACTTTCCCGGATTTATGCACCACTTTCCCTTAAAGTTTTCCCTACCCTTCCATGCTCTAGACCTTTTCTTTGAAAGTCCTTATGATCAAAAGAATGTTATATGGCTTGGTGATCTAAATTGAAATTCTTATGATTGATTTTGACAATGTTTGAAGGTTATAATGCTTGTTTGGAAGCTAAATTGATTCATGATTTTTCTTTGCCTCTTACTCTCTAATTAAGTGTGTGAAAGTTTGAAAACGATTGAAGCAAGGGTTGAGAATGATCTATTCTTTAGAAATCACATTCATCCAAAAGAAGGTACACATATTTCATCCTAACTCTTGTTTTAAAGCTTTTTGAAAGACCTTGCTTAGGGACAAGCAAGTGTTAAGTATGGGGTTATTTGTTAGCATGAAATATTGTGATATTTTAGGCACGTTTTCTAGTCGTAATTGATTCATATTGATAGTCTTTGATTGAGCTTTATGCATATATGAGCTAGTATTGCCTATATTGTCGATATAGATGTCTACACGAGTTCTATGTTGATTATAGGTGATTTGGAGCTATTTCCGAACGGAATCGAGCAAAGGAGAGTTGAGTTGATGTGTCCATAGATCGAGGACACTCGTTGGAAGCAAAATGGAGTATTAGATTGAGGAATGCACGAATGAAGGCAAGAATCACGGTTTTACCCTAAATTACGGCCGTGGATTGTGAGTCAGAATTCGATGTTCATTCCAGGGGATATTACGGCCGTGGAAGCTAGCCGTATTTGTTTCCACGCCTCAAAATTACGGTCGTGGAATCTTCCACGACCGTGATCTTGGCGAATCCCTTCGCCACGTTTCGAAGCCATGATCTCTTGAAGATTGGGCCGGGCCGACATTTGGCCCTGCATTATAAAAAGGACGGATGAAGCAAGATTCCGTCACCTCGCCTAACCTCGTGAACGTCGCTTACGACCTTTCAACCCTAAAGTTTAGCGGCAAAAACGCACGCTTAGCAACACAAACCCTCATTCTTGGAGGTGATTTTGAAGATCTCATTGAAGTTCCAAAGTTCGTATTGGAGAGTTGCTGTTTGTGATCTTCGTGTGGAAGATCGAAGTTCTTGGAGAATTTTTGCAAGAAGATTCCTCTTCTTGCTTAGGTTTGCTTTAGGATCGGATTGACATCCCGTTTCTTTTCTTTCCTAAGATTGTGATTGTTTATCCTGTTTTGAATCTTTTGACAAACACTTATTCTTGATTGTGATTCTAAGATTCAATTGAAGATTATTGATAGTTCTTGAAAGTTCCCATCTTTTACCTTTTTAATCTTGAATTAATATCAATATGACTGTTATTGGCTAAAAACCCTTAACAATTCTAAGGTGAAGGGTTGATAGTTGTGGCTTAGATAATGATAGATCGATTGTAAATTGATTAGACCCTGAGAGTTAGAGAATTGTCGCCGAAAACCCTAAATCACGGCCTGTTCTTGAGTTCCACGGCCGTGATTCTTAAGAACTAACCGTAATTTCCCTAAAGTTTACGAGCCTGCTTTTACCTTGATCCAAAGTTAAAGATTTGCTTTAGCTTAGTTTAGACTTGTCTTTTCTAGGTGGTAGTGAAGCCTCAACAACCTCTACCTCGATTGTGAGCCTCAACAACCTCAATCGGATAGGTTAGTCTTGATCTTTAGATTATAGGTTTGGGTATTTGATGCTAATCCTTGTCTTTAGAATCTTTCTATATTGAGCCTCATCAACCTGTATAGGAGGAGTCTTTTAGGTGAGTTACATAAGGTTTTTGGAACCTCAACCGTACGATTATCTTACATTAGTATACCTTTGCATATCTCAACTCTGTCTTTATATCATTAGTATATCTTGAATCGATTGCCACAGCTGGATACCTGGATCTTTAGGATTGTTGTTTTCCCAATATCTGCAAAACTCTCATATTCACCGCTTGATAACCTGCAATCGAGTTCGTTCCACCCAAATCCCTGTGTTCGATACTCTGGAATTCTTGCTTAACTATATCGATCCGTACACTGCGGGTTCGCTTGCTTGATTCTAGTTTTATAAATATAAAGCTTATTTGCACACACCTCTAGGGGCGAACAGCATGCCGGTTTTTACCGGAGATTCATCGAAGATTTCTCTAAGATCTCTAAGCCTCTTACTAACCTACTAATGAAAGACGTTGAGTTTGTTTTCTCCAAGGATTGCCTTGAGGCTTTTTGTAGGTTGAAGGATGCTTTGATCACCGCCCCCATCATGCAACCTCCGGATTGGAGCTTACCATTTGAAGTGATGTGTGATGCTAGTGATGTGGCCGTTGGGGCTGTTTTAGGACAAAAGAAAGATGGGCGTACATATGCCATCTATTATGCTAGCAAGACGCTAGATGATGCCCAACTTAACTATGCCACAACCGAGAAGGAGTTGCTAGCGGTGGTGTATGCCTTTGAGAAGTTCCGGTCATATCTTGTTGGAGCGAAGGACATTGTGTACACGGATCATGTTGTGATCCGTTACCTCCTCACAAAGAAAGATGCCAAGCCTCGCCTCATTCGGTGGATCCTTCTTCTTCAAGAGTTTGACTTGGAAATCCAGGATAAGAAAGGGTCCGAAAATTCTGTGGCGGATCACCTTAGTAGACTCCCACCATTGGAGCTTGAGAGAGATGACATCCCGATTGATGACTCATTCCGGGATGAGCAATTGCAAATGGTGGAAGAATGCTTATTTCAAGTGTCAAGGGGTAATGAGCCATGGTATGCCGATATTGTGAACTACCTTGTGTGTGAGGAAGTGCCACCCGGTTTGTCATATGCCCAAAGGAAGAAGTTCTTCAAGGATGTGAGGCACTGCTATTGGAGTGAACCGCTTTTGTTCAAGAGAGGGCCGGATGGAGTCTTTAGAAGATGCATACCGGAGGATGAGGTGGAGAGTGTGATCCGGCATTGTCACTCTTTGCCATGTGGAGGCCATGCTAGCTCACACAAGACATGTGCTAAGGTGTTGCAATCGGGTTTCTTTTGGCCAAGTTTGTTCAAGGATGTGCAGAATTTTATGGTAGCTTGTGATGCTTGCCAAAGGACGGGCAACATCTCAAGGAGAAATGAGATGTCCTTGAACAACATACAAGAGGTGGAGATATTTGATGTGTGGGGTGTGGACTTCATGGGACCATACCCTTCCTCATGTGGCAACCTCTACATCCTATGGGCGGTGGACTATGTGTCAAGATGGGTGGAAGCAATCGCTTCTCCCACAAATGATACCAAGGTTGTGGTGCGGTTCTTTAACCGAGTGATCTTCCCTAGGTTTGGGACACCAAGGGTAATCATAAGTGATGGAGGAAAGCACTTCACTAATAGGAACTTTGGGTCACTTTTGGCTAAGTATGGGGTGACTCATAAGGTGGCAACACCTTACCACCCCCAAACTAGTGGCCAAGTGGAGATCTCCAACCGGGAGATAAAAGGGATCCTTGAGAAGACGGTTTCTAGAACAAGAAAGGATTGGGCTATGAAGCTCGATGATGCTTTGTGGGCTTATAGAACCGCTTTCAAAACACCAAATGGCACCACTCCCTACAAGCTAGTTTATGGCAAGTCTTGCCACCTTCCGGTAGAGATGGAGCATAGAGCATATTGGGCCATAAGGTGGCTAAATTTTGACCTCAAGGAAGCCGGTGAGAAGCGGTTGCTAGACATGAACGCCCTTGAGGAGATCCGGTTGGATGCTTATGAAAATGCCCGGATTTACAAGGAGAGGACCAAGCGTTGGCATGACAAGCGTCTCATCCCAAAGGAGTTGAGTGAGGGTGACTTAGTACTTCTCTTCAACTCGAGGCTGCGGCTCTTCCCCGGAAAGCTCAAGTCAAGATGGATGGGTCCTTATGTTGTGAGGAAGATCTTTCCTCATGGAGCGGTGGAGATAGGAGGAGATCATTGTGGTAACTTTAAGGTGAATGGGCACCGTTTGAAGAGGTACATCCCGGAAGCCCCGGTGGAAGTGATTGCCCCACTTCACCTTGAGTGAAACGCTCCTGAATTTGGTCAAGCTAATGACCTTAAAGAAGCGCTTTATGGGAGGCAACTCATTGGTACATATTTTTCCCTTTTATTTTTCTTGTTTTTGTTTGATCTTGCTCTTGGTGTGCTTTGTTTTTTCTTTTGTGTTTTTGGGTGCTAGATCTTGTTGATTGTCATGTGTGATGAGATGTTGGAAGTCATTTGAAAACCTCATGGAACTGTTGAAGGTACAAGATCCAAGAACATGGACGAGGAAGAAAGCACCCAGGAAAATCGGACTGTTCTTCATAGAAATCGGCCGATTTTCCTGGGTTATGGTCCGATTTTTCCTTCTGTCAAGGAAAGTGATGATCTCCAATCAAGCATGGGTGGAGCGGACGTGGAACTTGGACGGCTTGCGGTGCCAAGCGCGGGTTCCGACACCATAATGAACATCAAAGAGCTCTCTACCATCCTTGATCGATCATCCACCATCATCATTCGATGTGAACCGAAATACCAAAGCATCACCAATTTTACATTGTGAGAACTCTCTTTCACTTCTTTATTTAGTTTCCACATTAGGGACAATGTGTTTCTAAGTATGGGGTGGGGTTTTCATGATCACTTGCATGATTAGCATCTAGGATAGTTTAATATTGTCACATGTTTCATTACATCTTGCATTGTACATACATATTTCGAAAAATCCAAAAAAATCAGAAAATTTTAAAAACTTTAGTGCTTCGAAGCTTGGGAATGACCCTTATGATGAAATTGTCTTGTGAATTGGCTATGGATGGCCTTATGTGTTGAATTGATGTATGCATATGTGGACTTGAAGTACTTATCTTGATTTCCATGAATGATTTGTGATCATGAATGTTTGCCTTGATTGAATTGAGGATTCAAAGTCGAAATTACATGATAGTTCTTCCACATCATTTAGGAGTGATTAAGGCAATTCATCTTTCTCTACTTCTCATCTTGATCATGTTGTTTGAGCACCTCAATTGATGAAAAATTTTACCTCTTTTGACCCATCCGGGACTAGGAGCATGCTAGTGTGTTGATGTGTGTGAAAAGCAAGTGTGGGGTGAAGTTGTTGATGAAAGAATGTTGTGAATGAAGTGCTGAATTTGTTGTGAAAGTGTAGAAAAAAAATATAGGTTTGGGGACGTTGGTTTAAATGACGAGTAACTCGGCACCATTCACATAATCGGGTGTTTATGCCTTGCCAAAGTCAAATAAACCGATAGTCCTAACGAGCTTTGGTATGTGTGCCCGGTGTGGATGCACCTCGAAAAATAAAAAAGCCCGAGGACGGCTAATCACCAAGGTTTCGGCTTTTGTACACCAATGCCATTGTCTCAAAAATAAGTGAAAAAGAAAAAGAAAACAAAGAAAAGTTGGAGAAAATTATACACTTGTTGGGAAGTTGAGCAAAAACGAAATTGTGGAGTTAGTTCCTTTCCCGATTAGCATCACATGACCTAAAAACTCCCACCTAATCACAACGTTTCTTAGCCTCTTCTTTCCTAAATCCTTGTGACCTAAATGCATGTGTGTAAGACTTAGTGATCTAGATTGGACATACTCATGATCATCTTGACTTCTTCATTTTCACCTCTCATTCATGCTTTCTAGTTCAGTATAATTGTCTTTCCATGCCTTCATTCATTTGATGCATGATTAATTGTCCATCACCATGAAACATGACTATGAAGGCGATCCAATGTTAGAAGCACAATTCCAAAAAGATTTTGTCGTTTTTCTGCATGCATAAATCATGTCATCTCTTAGTCTATAGTTGGATATTGCTCGGGGACGAGCAAATCTTAAGTATGGGGTATTTTGATAACGTGATTTATGACGTTAGTTTAGGCATTCATTTAGATAGTTTTTCCCGTTATTCATGCACGGTTTGACATTAGTTCATGACGTTTACGCTTAATTCATGCATATTTCTAGAAAAGGCGTCTACACGAGCTTTTGTCGGTTTTGTAGGTATTTCGGGGATCTTTTGGACATTAATCGATACATTTGAGGGTCAAGCCTCATGGTGGTACACATCCAAGGCTTTGAAAGAACATAATTGGAGCAATGAAGGACACAAAGACCCTTATTGGTGCAAGCAATGGAGCAACTCATGGCTAGATGATCATAACAAGTCTCTGTTGAAGAAAATCGGACCAACACTCAGGAAAATCGGCCGATTTATTTGACTGGGTTGATTTTCTGGCCTTTGACAGCTTAAGCCACGTGTCCCACGATCTCTTTGTCCGGCCTTGCTCTTGGTGGAGAATATAAGTGGTCCTACAAGCTGTTGCTGAGCATCCTCCTCTCCCAAATTCTCTCACACACACATCATTCCATGGGAGGATAGACTTGGAGAAGAAGAAAAACTCTCTCAATTTGGGGGAAGAAGAAGAACACCAAACTTAGAGTGAAAGTGAGATTTTGAGTGATTTTTGGAGTCTTTGATTGAAGAACTATTGGAAGGATTGTTAGGAACGTTTTGGAACTTCTTTTGAAGTGTTGTAAGTCTTGCTAAAACTTAGATTCAGTTGAGATTCATTGTTTTCACTTGCTTGTCTTTCATCATCTATCTATGAAACCCATGTATGCTTGTGTGACGATTTTGGATCTTGAAATGCATATTATTGGCTAGTTTGTTGTGATTCTGGAGTGATGGATTGATGGTTATGGCTTGGGTGAGGATAGAATGGACTTATATGTTAGTTGAGGCAGATCGTCCGATTTATTCTATGATCCACCCGATTTTTCTCTCTGTTGCTCTTTAATTGATGAATCTGTATGTTAGGGTGTTAGGTTGTTGGAATCCTAGTGTTTATTAAGCATAATATAGCTTAGGATCACCTAATGCTAGCAACCTAAGTAAGGGAAGAGACCTACCCGGTGATTTCCGACCTTAGATACCTAAGATGATGAACTCTAGGTAGTAGTGAGCCTCACAAGCCGCTATTGGATTAAGTGTGCTAGGATTATTGCTTGAAACTTCCCTTTTCCGAGACTTACCCGGTAAGGAGAGGGTTGCCCCTTAAGTAGAGTCCGGTTTGTGTAGAATTCCCTACTTTAACCCCTTGAGACCTACCCGGTAATAGGAGTTTGATGCGGGATTAGTGAAGGGAGAGACTTACCCGGTAATTGCTTCCATTAGAGAAACACCCTTTCCCAACACCGCAGCTTTATCCTTAGAATCTTTAGAAGCTTGAGTCCAATGCCATAACCGGAAATCTTGACCTCTAGAATCCGTTTTTCTCTCTTTGATCACACAATCTTGTGTTTGTGATGCTTGTTTGTTTTGCTAGCTTGAGTTGTTAGTTTGTTTTATTATCTTGCTTGATTTGTGATCTTTGCTTGATCACCACAAAAACCCAACCAAAAATACCATGATTTTCATTTCTTTATTTCTTTCTCTTTTCTTATACTAGATTCACACTATCTATGATCACTTGTTTGACTTGATTTCACCTTAATCTTCGTGTTCGACCTCGGAATACTATCCCTACTACAAAACGTCCCGTACACTGCGGGTTCGCTAGGAGTTAGGAGAAATATATCGAGTATAAATTTAAAGCTTTTGTGCTACATAATCTTAGCGTAACAACTACCATCCTTATTGCTCCAAGAGTGACCTACCCGGACAACCTCCTTATGACTCCCCTTCTTATGTCGTCAAACGCTAGAAAGGGAACCTACACTCGGTGCCGCTCATTTTGCCAAGGTTCCCTTTCGGGTTTTCACCTTGCCACTCTTCTTCTTTTCTTTTATGATCTCACTTGGAACTCACATCCCTCAAGTCCAATTTTGCACCAACCTAATGTTGGTCGGACTACCTTCTTTTTGCCTAAACCACTCTTTCAGGTTTTCGGTTTATCCAAGGATTTTCATACCATTTTCATTTTCTTTGGCTTTTTTTTATGACTTACAAACTGAAAATTTAAACTACAACTTATAACAAACACACTCAAAAACAAACTCTACATGCAAATGATAATTCCCTCCCCCATACTTGAAGCTCACTTTGCCCTCAAAGTGGAAACTGAAAGCAAAGAGAAATGTGGGAAAGGGAGAAAATATGGTACCACTAATGGGATGGTCCGGCTAGACCATCCGGATCCTCCTCCGGTGGATACGGGATGTGGCTGAAGAAGTGCTCCTGCCGGCGGTAGAGCGTGTCGATGCGGGCCTACTGAGCATCCATCCGATGGCCAAATGAGGTATCAACGCCGGCTTGCCAAGCCAACTACTGAGCCTCGAGCTGCTGCTGTTGAGCCGCCTACCACACATCCTGCCTCTAGTCAAAGTGGGAGGTCATGGAGGAGGCAAAGCTCGTCTTCCAACTCTGTTGCTACTCAAGCATGGTCCGCTGGTACTCGGTCTGCCATGCCTGATGTTGGGTGGTCAAGGACGCCATCTTAGCCTGAAGGCTCGCAAGTGCCAGATCATCATCTAGTGCCGCAGTAGGCATCTCCTTGTCCTCCAGTATGGGCATATGCTGCTCATAATGAGCCCGAATGGAGCTCGCAGCTTGCCTCTCAACAATGGCCCTCTGAGGCCTCCTCGGCACGAAAGGATCAACCGGGATGAAAAGCTCGGAGAGCTCGTCTCCAAGTGGAAGTGGCCGGGGAAGGTATGTGACGTGGCTCCCATCTACAAATCAGAGCCAAAATAGGTTGTCCCCATCCCTCTTGAGGAGCTTGCACCTCCTCAGCATCCCCTCCGTGTAGAGAGGCGCCTCCAACCCGTCTTCTAGGCCGGAAAGATCCATAACTTGTGAGGCGATCAAGGAGATCACCCCACTACCAACAATGTCCCTTGGCTCATTATTCCTAATCCGCTTCAAAGTAGTAAGGAAGAGGTACGGCCAATCCATCACCTTCTTACTCATCGGGAGGCATGAATAGAGCATTGTAAGGTCCTTGAGGGCGACCTTGTTCTCCTCCTTGTGTCCACAGAAGACACTCATGATGATATTTGACAGGAGCCTCAAGAAAGGGTGAGTGAGTTTGTTGGAGTACTCACCCCCGGCATGAAACTCAGATCCTATGGCAGCTTGCCAAAACTCGCACAGGTCCGGTGTCGGGATTGTCTCCCACCAGTTCTCTCAGGGGTTGAGGGTCACTCCAAAGTCCGCCTGCATCTGGAGGTAATCAACGGTGTACTTCTTCTTGTTGAACTTGAAGGTAAGTCCAACACACATGTGATCCTCCTTCTCCATGGTGAAGGTGGCTATGAACTGGCGGCTGAGCTGGGGGTACGTTGGAGCACTCCTCTGTAGAAAGTCTTCGAGCCCAGCATTGTTAAGCAACAATTTCATGCTCTCCAACATGCCTAGCTTCTCTAAAGTGGAAATGTGCAAAAACCGAGTTGCGTACACAACCCGATCTTGCACAATCCTATACCGCTCCTTCTCAGCCTCCGACATCTTGGACTTCCTTTGTGGTTCCATTCATGCAGCTGATTAATTAAAGGAATTAGCAACTTTCAAAAACAGAGAAAGAAGACGAACCCTCTATTGTGTTTTCCGTAGGGGCGGCTGAAGGATGCGCAGGGGCGGCAAGGCGTAGGTGAGGCAGCTTACAGGCGCAGGGGCGGGAGAAGTGCAGAGGGCGATTTTGGACAACTACGAAGGTGGTGGCTCTTGGGGGTGCTCCGGTGGCTTCTTGCTGGTGGAGACGTTGCCGGAGGTGCTCAGAGTGGAGGGAAGAGAGTGTGTGAGAGTGGAACGTGTTGGAGGGTTAAAGGATGTGGATGTTGTTGGTGGTGGTGAAAGCTGGTGGCGCAAGGGCGTGGTGAGGGCGTCGTCTGGACTGTCGGCGGTGGCGTAGGGGCGTGAGCTTTGAGAGAGGTAAGGTGCGAGGGAGAGTTGTGGTTGGTGAGGGGAGAGAGTGAGTGGGCTGGGTAAGTGTAGGGTATTTTGGGTTTTCCTTTCTTTTTCTTTTTTGGGTAAAATCGCAGGGGCGGGGAGCGGTGACAAGTCCCCGGCCCTGTGTAATGCCTCAATTTTTTCACGTGTTTGCAGTTTAAATTATTATATTATATCGTAAATTTCGTTAATATGACAATCCAGCAGGCCCATCAAGACAGGCCAACTCTGGGCCCATCAAAGAGAGGTTGCTAGGCAATTAAACGTAACCCTAGTCACACTCTCACCTTCCTTTCTCTTTCCTTCTATTTACAGCGCCTCCCTCCCCTGGTTCTTTCTTCTCCCAAACGTCCAGGAAAGCTCCTCGCCGCCAGCCTACACGCGGCTCCGCCCTCCCCTCTGGAAAGCCGCCACCGTTCCTCTTTGGACGCCACCACCGCCTCGATCCCGACACCAGGGGGTGCCGTCGCCACAACTACAACCCAGTCACTGCAGGCCGCCAGCTTGCACCGCTGCACCACCTTGAAACCGCCGGGACAAAGGGAAGCCGCCTCCACGTCGCCGCCCCGAGCAACCAGCGCCGCCAGCAAGCAGAGCTCCCACTGACTTCCTTTTTCTCCCCTCCTTTGTTTTCTTTCGTCGCGAGAAGGGCCGTCGCAGTCGGAGTTTGACCGCCTCTGTGCCGCCGACATTGCTGCGCCTCCCTCTATGTGTTCTACCACTGGTCGCCGCTCCTGCCTTCGCCTTGGCCTCTCCTCCCTTCTCCCCAACTTCTGTTGCGCCGGAACCAGGGAGAAAACCTCGCCGCCCCGCCGCTCTTGCTGGCCAGATCTCGTCTCCTTGCCGGAGCCAAGGCCGCCGCCTTTTCCTTGCCTTTCTTCTCGGTTATTCCCTGTTGCCGGGAAGCGACGGCTGCCGCCGGAGTTCGGGATGCCTCCCCCTTGCCGCCTCCTTGCTGTCACAGATTTACAGGGTTGAAGAAACCCTTCATTCATAATTACAATCGGGAACCCCTTGGTTTATATTTAATGATAGTTTATAACCCATTCTTTGAATTGTAATTTATGCCACTATTTTGGGATATTTACAGTTTTTACCCACAGTTTGATAATTGCAGTTTTGATCCAAGTTTTTGGAAACTTGATACATATGCCCTCTATTGAGATTTTTCAGAATATGCACAAGGATTTATTTATTGAAAATGACCCATAGTTTTGGAACGGTATATTTTGCCCCGGAAAACGGTTGAACGGTTTTCTTTATCCTCGGTTTTGTAAACGAGTTTCCCTTGGGTTTTAAAAGTGGGGTTTTCCTTAGATTATATATGTTCTTTATTCCGTTCAAATTTAGCTTATAAGCTAAATTTGCTTAGTTTGGTGCTAGGTTCGGAAGCGCCCCGATAAAGGCCTAACGAGTCCAAGTCGGTATCCGTTGAACGACTTCCGTCTTTCGACGTCGTGTGAGTATTCTTTCCCTTCGATCTAGTTATGTTAAGTTTTAGTATCATGCTAGGTTGGATCTAGCATAACTTAGAGTAAATACCAAGTAGTGGTTATGGACCTTAGGTGAGTGTTTGAGCATTGTGAAATGTTTTATGACTTGAGGTGTTGACGTTATCTTGTGAGGCTTGTGAGGTTTGAGAATTGGAGTATATGGTTGTTGAGTTTATGGGCTAGTATATGCGTATCCTAAGGACTTTTAGCTTATGTTGAGTGTGATGTGAGCATGGGGGATTCTAGGATACGGTCCTAGAATGTGAGTCAAATAATCTCGCGTAGATCATTTGTATAGAAGTCTTAGACTTCTTGAGTTGAGCGGGTTTTGATAGATATCTTGTTGTGAGCAGGTTGTATACTTCTTTCCAAGGGAAGCGAGAGCATTTTGTGAGTTAGCGTTTGGGATGAGGTAAGTCTCCGGACTTACTTTGCTCGTATTCCTTGTATTAGCATTGATGTGTGTTTGGTGGTGTGTGTTTATTGTTTATAACAACTAAACCGAAATTAGGATTACCGACCATTATATTATTTTGGCCCAAGTGTATGATAACGGGCGGTGACAACTTGCCTAGCTCCCGCGAGAGCTAGGAGGTTCTCGGCGACTATCCCGTGCTGGTAGACGGTCGGATGCATCAGTACCATTCCATGCCGGTAAGTAGGGACCGAGGCGAGTTTCGGTGACTCTCGTGTCACAACCTAAGTTGAATTAGAACGGGATACGACTTAATAATAATAAAGATAATAAACCGGATTTTTGTGCTTTTACGTACGTTGTATGCTTGTGATGAGATTACTTGTATGTGCCTTTCCCATTGATTCTAATGCCTCGAATATTAGCTAACGGTTTTATACCGATTGTTGTAGATTACCTTGCAGGTTAGGAATGCGGCCGAGAGATCCGGAAGAGTTGGCAGCCGGGGTTCCGTACATTTTAGGAGTGGGTTTTGGTTAGAGTCGAGTTTGTATATTATTCATGTATATTGTATATCGCGTGGTGGCATTTGACCCTTGGTGTTGCATATCGGCTGAAGTCCTTTGTTGTTTCTTTCGGGTTTTCATTCATTGCATAAAAATGTATTTAAGTTTTGGCCTTTATTTGTGCCTTGTTGCAAGATCCGGTGAAATTGTTGTCAAGCTAAGGGTCGGGACCCATTGTGAGGTCCCAACCCGTAGCGCTCCGAGTCCCGCGGATTCGGGGTGTTACAAAAGTGGTATCAGAGCCCTAGGTTGACAACAATGGCACTCGGAATCTTCTAAAGGCCGAATAAGGAATAAACAGAACCCCACGGGTTCTGAGTTTTCGTTTTAAAAATCACATGCATGAGTCGGGGTAGAATGTACGGACCACCACTCCTTTCGCGGATCTCGGCAGCGTAGTTTATTGGATTATTAGTGTATGTATATAAATATATATAGATATGTATATGTGGATTTAGGATGGTTGTTGGACTACTATTATATGTTGATTATAGTTATGCATGATGGACTTGTTATGTGAAAATGGTGGCATGATTTTTATATTGATATGAGTTTTTACATGTTGCATGATGATATCATATGAGTGTTAGAACATTGTTTTGTTGTAATAAGTTTTGCTTGGATATGATATGTTGGTTATAGCAATGTGGACATAGGACTTATATAGTCATATACGTAAACTAGGATATATAGTAGCATATGGTTTTTGGACCTTGTAGTTAGGATGATAGAAGGCTATCATCACACCTTCAAAACGCCTTTTGGCTTGGGATAGTGTCAACACGAAGACGAATATACTCAAGTATCGAGTTGAACATCACGTTTTAGTGAGCACCCCGGTGATTCCTCAGACTCCTTAGAGAGCATCTAAGCAGCCATATGAAGACTAGAGATGATGTTAACCACAAGGACAAACAAAGAGAAGAGAACCTTGAGTCAACATAAGCAAAACCGAGATGGAAGATATACAAATAGGGAAGCAATCTAAAGTTGTGGGAGTAGTTCCGAGAAAGCGATGACAAGTAACAATGAAGTGAAGTCGAGACGACGAAATTAGGATTCTTCAAGACGATGCATGAATAACTAAAGACGCAAAGCGGGAAGGAAAGGAGTGCATACTAGCAAGGGTAGAAGTGGTATTTCCTTGAGACGTGAAGTTTTTTCTAGATGCTCCTAAGCATGGGAGTCAGAGTGTGAAGTGTGGTCGAACTAATACGAAGTTCATGAGATGCGTAAGTTAAGCTTACAAAAGAACTAGAAAGTGAAGTGACGGTTTTTGTGTGAGATTAAGCAGGAGACTTCTTCAGGAATACGAGAGTTATGAGGAGGATTACATGGAGAAAGTTCACATAGTAGAATTTCCTTGTGGAGTCAATCGTTTTCCGTCGTGGTGATGAGAATGAGCAATTTTAAGAAGGAGAAAGTGTGTGTGGGTGATGATCTTTAAAAGATGAAAGATGAAACAAGGGGCGAGGATCGAAAGACTTGAGTTACCAACCAAGAGAAGAGAATGGTTATTAATGATAGAGATGTGGGAAAAATACACTTACAACACATTATGAAGGACGGTTAAGCATATGAATTTGGGTCATTTGACACAAACGAGCCGAGAAGGTGTAGTTATCTTATAGAAGTGGAAGGAAGAGGGGAGCGTGGAAAAGCTAACAGAGTTTGAAGTAAGGAAAATGAGCTAGTGAAGTTTAAGGCGGAATACCCCGAGAGGGTATCCTTCAGGAGTGTGGTAACGTGGAAGTATGGTAGGAGGGTAAGTCGTTGATCTTGAAAAGGGTCATTAATGAGTTAGTCAGTGACCATCGAGACTGTACATGTGGGGGTTGTATACTGGTGCGGTAGGTGGGAGGAGTAACCCAGGATTTGGGATCATGAAGAAGGGGATAAAGAGCGTGGAATATTCGTGGTGGTTGAATGTCGGTAGTAAAAAGGTGTATCAAGGGAAGTGCAAATATATTAATCATGTAGAAATTTATCGTTTTTAGCAAGTGATGGTAGCATACCTTGTGGGATTGGAAAGACAGAGGAAGATGAGCCTTCTATGGTTATTGTGCGTAAAGGGGGAGTATATAAGGGGATGCATGGTATGGTTGTTCTAAAGTAATAAATGTCATGTTTTCACGAACAAAAGCTAAGTCAAGTTCCACGACTCGCATGGCGAAGCCGTAGTGGCTATGATGTGAAACGAGAAATCTGGATTTGGGCAACGCGACAAGTTTAGAGTTATGATGTTAGTGCTCGGTGAAGTATTGAGTGGATCTTTCAGTGATGTGGTTGAAAAAAAAATAAAAAATAAAAAATAAAAAAATAAAAAAAATTGCCTAGAGTTTCTCCACGGAGCATACTGGTACGGTTTTGAAGTTGTCATGAATACCAAGAGATGCATAAGGTGGCCGACAAGAGTAAGAGAAGACCGATGTTTGAAGTTTGATGTCGCCGTGAGATGTACGAGAAGTACATGAAAGCTTGAGACCAAGAACATCCGTTGTCGGATTGACGTCGCAAAAAGAGAATGAAGTGAGTTCTACACCTACTTGAAGAAAGGATGTTTATAGTGCAAGCTTACGTAAAATATGAAGAGTTCCTCCAATGTGTTGGGATGTCAGAGAATGGGAAGAAGATGAGGTCAATTATTTTGAAGCACGGTTAAGTCCTGCAGTTTGGACCCCTATGGCTGCACCAAAAGCGAGGAACCTTATAAGATTTTTACAATCATGTCATCAAAGAGGGAAATTGGATTAAGTTAAAGGAACACTTAAATAAGGTCACGGGAGTCAGAAGACTCAAGCAAGTCTTTCCAATTCCAGAAAGGTCGAATCTTTGGAAGAGAATGGTCAACATTGTAGTTGAAGATGGAACAATACACGAGTTTTAAAGAAGTCACATCAATAGATAGAGGTAGATCAATTGTGTCATGACCATTTGTAAAGTGATACGACAAGATTGTGTTGGTTATTAGGATATGTGATGGGTAGAGAAAAGATAGAACCCGAGATAGAACGGATTCCAATGCATCGGAATGTGAATTTTACCGCTAAGATTGATTTGGGCTCAACTCCCATTTCTAAGACGCTGTACAAAAGACATCAATAAATGATACCCGTGAGGATACTCGAATTGAGGATGCAATCAAAGGAGCAATTGCAAGGACTAGATGATAAAGGTTCATTAGAACCAATGCACTGTCATAGAGTACACCAAAAGTTATCCTGAACTTTTGATTTGAAGTTTATATGGAAATATACCTTAAACTCTTGAATTAAAGTTATTGTGAGAACACCAGAGTTGTTGTGGAAAAGACAGGCAGTTCTCTCCAATTGAACATCGATTACCGTGAGTCGAAGGACAAGTATTTCTTACAACGAATGGATGATCTACTCGATCGGTTACAAGGGTCGGTAGTCTCTTATCAGAATGATTTAAGGTCTGATTGTCACCAATTGAGAATTCGAGTCTGAGATATTGCAAGTGCGGCATTTTGGGCCAATCAAAGTCACTACGAGTTGTAGTTATTCCATATGGGCTTACCAATGCCCCGGATATTTTGGTCTACTCTCGAAGAAGAGAGAAGTTTTATGACAAGTTGTCTCGGGATGGCAACCCCCGAATGACGTGAAAGAAGTTACAAGTTTTCTTAGTCATGCTAGTTGTTACCGGATTTGTGGAGATACTCTCCAAAGTAACACCATCTATGACTAACCTACTTCAGAAGACAAATAAGTTTGAGTAGGACAAAAATTGACAATGGAGTTGTTGAGAGTTAAGAGGAGATTCATTGGTGTAACAGTTTTGAAATTGTTTCGAGGTATGATGGGTTTGAAGTGTACAAGTGATTCTCAAAAACAAAGTCTTGACTGAGTATTGAAGAATGATGTAAAAGTAATAGCGTATGTGTCTCGTTAGTAGAAGCCCTGTGAAATAAAGTATTTCCTCCATTACTTAGAACTTACTTCAAAAGTTCAAGAAACGTAACATTAAAGTTGGGTTGATAAGGACTAGAGTCAACTGTGAAAAGGGGAGATTTTATCTTCCTTGTAGGAGACAATCAACAAGAAGGATAGTGGTTATGCTGCTTCGAGAAGGACCCGAGAAGGAAGTCGAGTTTCCGATATATCGGAGCTTTGTGAAGATCATAATGTTAGTAAGGAAAGTAGTTTACCGGTTGGCGTAGCTGCCAAGAGTAGTGGGTGCTCACCCAAGGTTTCATGTGTATCAATCTAGAGAGTACATACATGACTGGAGACATGTTGTCAGTCATGATGATTTAGTGGCAGACGAGGAACCGATGAGGCTAATGGGAAGACGGAGAATAGTATCTTTAGTTGAGTTTTATGTGGATCTAGTGGCATCGATAGAATCGACGGGTTAGACCTAGTTCTTCTCTTAGTTGAGTTGTGTATATATGTGATGTTATATGCTATTTGTGCCCCGTGCGGGAACGTGTTATATAACCAGATATATATTGTGGTGGTAGTTGAGTAGGTTTTGTGTATAGATTTGAAGGTTTAAACCTTCTTAGTTTGAGAGTTCATACCTCGATCTTAGGGACCGAGAAGTTCGACGCATAGTAAGTTTCGGGACGAAACTTGTTTTTAGGGGGATCTGATGTAATGCCTCAATTTTTTCGCGTGTTTGCAGTTTAAATTATTATATTATATCGTAAATTTCGTTAATATGACAAACCAGCATGTCCATCAAGACAGGCCAACTCTGGGCCCATCAAGATAGGCCCGATGGGCCCATCAAAGAGAGGCTGCTAGGCAATTAAACGTAACCCTAGTCACACTCTCACCTTCCTTTCTCTTTCCTTCTATTTCCAGCGCCTCCCTCCCCTGGTTCTTTCTTCTCCCAAACGTCTAGGAAAGCTCCTCGCCGCCAGCCTACACGCGGCTCCGCCCTCCCCTTTGGAAAGCCGCCACCGTTCCTCTTTGGACGCCACCACCGCCTCGATCCCGACACCAGGGGGTGCCGTCGCCACAACTACAACCCAGTCACTGCAGGCCGCCAGCTTGCACCGCTGCACCACCTTGAAACCGCCGGGACAAAGGGAAGCCGCCTCCACGTCGCCGCCCCGAGCAACCAGCGCCGCCTGCAAGCAGAGCTCCCACCGACTTCCTTTTTCTCCCCTCCTTTGTTTTCTTTCGTCGCTAGAAGGGCCGTCGCAGTCGGAGTTTGACCGCCTCTGTGCCGCCGACATTGCTGCGCCTCCCTCTATGTGTTCTACCACTGGTCGCCGCTCCTGCCTCCGCCTTGGCCTCTCCTCCCTTCTCCCCAACTTCTGTTGCGCCGGAACCAGGGAGAAAACCTCGCCGCCCCGCCGCTCTTGCTGGCCAGATCTCGTCGCCTTGCCGGAGCCAAGGCCGCCGCCTTTTCCTTGCCTTTCTTCTCGGTTATTCCCTGTTGCCGGGAAGCGACGGCTGCCGCCGGAGTTCGGGATGCCTCCCCCTTGCCGCCTCCTTGCTGTCACAGATTTACAGGGTTGAAGAAACCCTTCATTCATAATTACAATCGGGAACCCTTGGTTTATATTTAATTACAGTTTATAACCCATTCTTTGAATTGTAATTTGTGCCACTGTTTTGGGATATTTACAGTTTTTACCCACAGTTTGATAATTGTAGTTTTGATCCAAGTTTTTGGAAACTTGATACATATGCCCTCTATTGAGATTTTTCAGAATATGCACAAGGATTTATTTATTGAAAATGACCCATAGTTTTGGAACGGTATATTTTGCCCCGGAAAACGGTTGAACGGTTTTCTTTATCCTCGGTTTTGTAAACGAGTTTCCCTTGGGTTTTAAAAGTGGGGTTTTCCTTAGATTATATATGTTCTTTATTCCGTTCAAATTTAGCTTATAAGCTAAATTTGCTTAGTTTGGTGCTAGGTTCGGAAGCGCCCCGATAAAGGCCTAACGAGTCCAAGTCGGTATCCGTTGAACGACTTTCGTCTTTCGACGTCGTGTGAGTATTATTTCCCTTCGATCTAGTTATGTTAAGTTTTAGTATCATGCTAGGTTGGATCTAGCATAATTTAGAGTAAATACCAAGTAGTGGTTATGGACCTTAGGTGAGTGTTTGAGCATTGTGAAATGTTTTATGACTTGAGGTGTTGACGTTATCTTGTGAGGCTTGTGAGGTTTGAGAATTGGAGTATATGGTTGTTGAGTTTATGGGCTAGTATATGCGTATCCTAACATGGTGTTGTTATCGTTGTGTCTGTTTGGACTAGGTATGTTTATCCTAGTAGGTACTATGAGTTATGATCCTGCGAGATCAAAGGGTCTAGAAGTCTAAGGACTTTTAGCTTATGTTGAGTGTGATGTGAGCATGGGGGATTCTAGGATACGGTCTTAGAATGTGTGTCAAATGATCTCGCGTAGATCATTTGTATAGAAGTCTTAGACTTCTTGAGTTGAGCGGGTTTTGATAGATATCTTGTTGTGAGTAGGTTGTATACTTCTTTCCAAGGGAAGCGAGAGCGTTTTGTGAGTTAGCGTTTGGGACGAGGTAAGTCTCCGGACTTACTTAGCTCGTATTCCTTGTATTAGCATTGATGTGTGTTTGGTGGTGTGTGTTTATTGTTTATAACAACTAAACCGAAATTAGGATTACCGACCTTTATATTATTTTGGCCCAAGTGTATGATAACGGGCGGTGACAACTTGCCTAGCTCCCGCGAGAGCTAGGAGGTTCTCGGCGACTATCCCGTGCTGGTAGACGGTCGGATGCATCAGTACCATTCCATGCCGGTACGTAGGGACCGAGGCGAGTTTCGGTGACTCTCGTGTCACAACCTAAATTGAATTAGAACGGGATACGACTTAATAATAATAAAGATAATAAACCGGATTTTTGTGCTTTTACGTATGTTGTATGCTTGTGATGAGATCACTTGTGTATGTGTCTTTCCCATTGATTCTAATGCCTCGAATACTAGCTAACGGTTTTATACCGATTGTTGTAGATTGCCTTGCAGGTTAGGAATGCGGCCGAGAGATCCGGAAGAGTGGGCAGCCGGGGTTCCGTACATTTTTGGAGTGGGTTTTGGTTAGAGTCGAGTTTGTATATTATTCATGTATATTGTATATCGCGTGGTGGCATTTGACCCTTGGTGTTGCATATCGGCTGAAGTCCTTTGTTGTTTCTTTCAGGTTTTCATTCATTGCATAAAAATGTATTTAAGTTTTGGCCTTTATTTGTGCCTTGTTGCAAGATCCGGTGAAATTGTTGTCAAGCTAAGGGTCGGGACCCATTGTGAGGTCCCAACCCGTAGCGCTCCGAGTCCCGCAGATTTGGGGTGTTACACCCTGCGTCTTCCTCTTCCTTGTCACCACGGGGCGGGGACAAGGAAGAGGAAGACGCAGGCTCAGCGCCGGAACAAAGCTATCCAAAACTCTCACAAACTCAACAAAACTCAAGGAAGATCGAGATAGAGATCCAAGAAAGTTAGAAGAAGAAGATGAACGTGAGGGAGAAGATAAAGTTGTAAATGAGGCAACCCTCGTTAGGAGAGAGAGAAGGAAGCTTATAAAGGAAGGAAAGGGGTAAAGCACGGGTCAAAAGTCAACAAAGACGGCTGCAACACACCCTAAACTGCAGGGGCGGCTCAGTGAGGCGTAGGTTTTTCCCAAGAAAACCGCAGGGGCGGATTCTAGGTCATGCAGGGGTGGTTTAGGCACAATTTGTACCCTCAACACACACTCTCAGCAACTCAGCAACTAGGCTCTTACAACAACGGCCCCCATAAGGCATGTTGTGTTAACAACGCTTGCATATTGATTTACCACAAACTAAAACTCTTCATCCTTGTGAACTCGTCGATCTTCGTGTTTGAAGAAGACATTTTTCTCCCTGATTATATAAAACCAAAAAACTTGGGCGCTTTAATACAAATTTGTTGTGCGGAATTATGAGAAAGAACATAATTCAACAAACAAACAAAACGGCACAAAATTTTATAGTGGTTCGTCCAATACTAGCTACGTCCACTTTCAAAGAGATTTTATTAAAGAGTTTCTTATTACAGATAAACATATGATTAACATATGAATGTGGCAGAATAAATACTAAAATATATAAAATAACGAAATCATAGGTAATAAGATTGAGTCAAACAATAAATGTTCAAACATTTTACATGCTCATTCAAGGCTTATCAGCATAAAGGTTCGACGTACATTTGAAAGTGACAAACAAGAAATTTAACCTCACAAACAACATAACATAAAAGTAAGTGTACAACAAATAAAAAAAAACATAATATTGTCAAGTCACACAATGAGTAAAATAGCAATAGTACATATAATTCAGCTTTGTGTTGTTGTTATTAATTATAACACTCCGGTGGCCTTGCTATCTAATCCTTGAAGCTCCTATAAGTTTGTAGGATAGATAGAATGAGAAGAATAAGCGCATAGCCGATACCGATAACCGCCCACGGATGGATGAAATACACATGTTTTAGTATAGTCATGTTCTTGTGCCACTTGTTCTTTTGGTAAATATTGAGATGCTTGGCAATATCTCCATATAAGTAACCTTTAGAAAAATCATAAGCATACTCGCCCATAAAGTTGATGAGATCAGACAACTTCTTTTCGCTTCCTAACCAATTTTCGATGATGCCTGCCTTGGTTAGTAGTTGCACGTCCATAGGAGTGTTAATTAGGCAATCCAAGAAAAACTGGTAGTCTGTAATGTAACTTCCGTCTCGTTGATTGCGACATTTCTCAAACGCTATCAGATTTCGCAACCTAGACTCCGTTCCATCATCCACCTTTAGTTTTGGTATGAAAAGGATTCCCTTATGTATGTCAAAATATATATCAAGTAAGCTTAGTGCATCCTTGTTCACTTGAAACTTTATGCCGGAGTCATAAAGAGAGGTTGTAGTAGGGCACGTTATTTCCTGCGGATGTTTGAAAGCAAAATAGTTGCTTTTGGGGTTAGGGCGTATATAGCGGGGTTCATTGAGTTGAATGCTCGTTTCGTTTACTAGTCTATCGCCATTACCGGAAACATTACTCTTGGTAATCGACAACCAAGAGATTCGAACCCAGTCTAGTAGATGGCATGGAGTATATGTATCATCTTCAAATAAGTTTAGGTTGATGCCAAAAAACCACGACAAAAGTTGTGGAAAGGGGGTATGCTGGGGTTGAGGGAAGGCTAGTGCATACAAGTCCTCTAAGATGAAGAGCGGCAGTTGGTTCTCGGCTAACATTATGTCTCTCTCTATTTCTTTCCGTTTTAGCGGGGCCTTCCATATTGAATCCCTGTTATCCCAAGATCTTGTATGGTGCCTAAGGAATTGAATGATGAAGACGCAATCGAGAAGGACCATTTCAGAGAACAAGTCATCGTAGTCGAATATAGCCATGGAATCTACATAGCAGCCACGAATGTCCGATTTTTTGTTTGCCACAGTTTTCAAGCAAGATTCCAGGTCCGTTTCAGAGTCCTCGAGGAAGGATTTTAGGCACTTTAGTTTGTATAATCCATTACGAAATAAGTCAACGGCATCGCCCGATGAAAAATCTTCCCCATAATTCTTTTGGTGAAGAGGTCCAATTTGTATTGTCATAGGCGTGTACGCTTCTGGATTTACACCACGGAGTAGCTTTGGTACGGTGTAGATGCAACACTCTTCCGATAACTTTGGTAATTTGTCTAGTTGTTGTTGTATGTACTCCACTATTGTTGTGCTACTCCGTTTCCCTATATGGCAATTCCAATTTATCTACATCAACACTTTGTTGATAACTTTGGTAATTTGTAAACTATTTTAATTAGAAAAAGTATTTGTAAAACACAAATGTTTTTATTCCGATAAAGTCGATGATAAATTTCACAAGACACTAATGTATGCACCCTAAAATTGTTTTTGTTTGAAGAAATTAATAAAGACATGGAGGACAACTATATAAAATTCACAAATAATTTTCAATTTCACTAGGTAACTTCCTCTTGATGTTTATGTTTCTTTTGCTAACAAAAATTCATTGAAGATTAGCAAACCAACACGTTTATGTCGCACTTATTAATTAAGAAAGAAGACTTATTGCTACATGTTGTCTCAAACACGAGTTTGATTAATGAGATGCACGCTAAGTGAACCTACACACAACTTTTTTGAAATTTTATCTTAAAATCAATTAGTAATAGTAGGTGTAACCTAAAACTTATATATTAAGTTCACGTAGTATTATATTGGTGACGTGGGAAATTTACACACAAAATCTTAGTTTAACTCCAACTTATCTATAAACTCTAACGATTAAACATTTTAGGGCTAATTTGGTTAATATATATATTTTTTGAGTTTTACTTTTAGTAACTAGGCCATTTAATTTTTTAATTAGGTAAATATACCCCAACCTTTTGTATTTTCTCTCAAACTCTAAACACTCTTCTCTCAAGAAGTACATTTACTAAAACTAAAACTCAAAAAAGTCTAGAAAACCAAATTATTTCAACAAATTTTATTAGACGCTATTTTCCATAGGCATTTAACGTGTTAAGTTTAATGGTTAGGTCATGACAATATTATAAAATTTGTTATATTTTAGTAGTACATGATACCATTTATTTACAAAAGTGAAGCATAAAGAAAAGAAGAGTTAAAATTCATTGTTAACCTAAACCTTGGCCATAAAAAGTCAAATACGTACCTTTCTCCGTTGATTTTGGGGTATCCTCTTCTTCCTCGGCTTCTACCTCCGGGTTGTATTGTCGGCTACCTTCGCCAACTTCTCTTTCTGAGATAATACTCATCAATTATTTAAATTATAATATAAATTGGTTTAAATTAAAAGAGCTACTTACTTGATTTCCAAAGACCTGATGTTTCCATATATAGTTGCGACTTCAGATGGAAATTTGAGCACGATGGTGTTCTTTGTTAGGCTACACAATTCATATTCTCAAACTCTCATGCTCCTTATATAGTATTTTACAAAATACGTCAACGCTAATTGCTAATATTAAGTAATCTCAACCATCAAATAAACAAATCTTGCCTACTAAAAAAAATCAACAAATTGATTTAGATACATTGCTCTAAACTTCAAAAATATTCCACTAATTCTTTCTACGGATATAGAGTCGTAGTCCGTAAGAGTTTGTCGTATGAAGTCAGAGTCCCATGAGCGGGTTGGAGTAAACTGTGAATGAGGGTGTTCCGAGGCGATGGATCCTGAGTTGTCCACCCCTCAACTTGTCCCATTACCTGTCTCATGTCACCTGAGTTTTACATGAATGTAAACTAGTGTAATTCCCATGCTTTACCGGGATAATTTTTAAAACAAATTTGAGGTGAAATACATTTTTATAATTTTACTATCTAACAATTATAATTAAATATTTTTTTTTATTTATTATAATTTAATATGTTGCAATTTTTTTTAGTAATTTAAAAATTAAGTTTGAAAAAAACTACCCAATCGAATATATTAGGAAATGAATATATAAGAAGAAATTTGTTTATTAAAACTAACATTTATTTAGAAGGTACAAAATATCAATTATGTAGATATTGCCTTTTTAGATTAGCAGTATTTTATTTCATTTTGATTTATATGGTAAAAATAGCTAAATTTTATTTAATGAATGATATAATAAAAATAAACAAATAATAAATACTAAAAGGTAAAATGTAAAAAAAAATGACACGTGTGATCCGATGTATAAATTAATAACTCGGAATTTAAGGGCTAATGCTTTTATATCATATATAAATTAATACTCTCTCCGTAACACAATGTTTGTCATTTGAGAGTTGAACACTTGAATTAAAAAATTGTTAATGACTTTAAACAATCAAATAAAGTTTGTAATTATTTGGGTGATAAGTACAATCTTTAATGATTTTATTCATGTTTTCTAGAAAAAAAAACTCATTTTTAATAGATTTTAGCCAATTAGAAAGTATAAGGAGTTAATTTGAGAATAATTAATTCATTGATAGTAGTGTAATCATTCTATCTATGCATTAATTAATTAATTAGAAACAATTTGGTTTACTAGACTTTTTCTAATTTTGTGTGTAGTAAATGTACCCCTTGAGAGAATAGTGTGTAGAGTTTGAGACTAAATACAAAAGGTTGGAGTATATTTAATTAATTGAAACATTGAAAAGCCTAGTTACTACTATAGTTTTTCAAAAAGGGTTAGTTACCAAAATTGCCCTTAATATTATAGAAGTGTCAAACATTTTGTTAAACTAAACTAATTGCTCAAATGACAAAAATTTTGTTACGGAGGGAGTATATATTAAAAGAAAAGTAGTCACTATTAAGATGTATAATTCTAATATATTAATAAATCGATAAATTAAATAAGGGAACAAAATCTATCATTTAAACTATTTTTATTAAAAAAAAAATACAGTAATTGAAAAAATTTAATAAAAGTAAATGACATATGGCATAATTTTGGTTAGGAAGAATCACATTAGTATAATTTGAAGTATGTTTAGTATATATATAAAGACATGTTTGGTAAGTTTTACAATGAGATAATTAAAATATGGTAACTATATATATAATTTTTTTAAAAACTAAAATTCTAAGAAAATGACACGTGGCATAATTTTGATTAGGAAGAACCACGTTGAAGTAAATGTTTTGACTTTAATATAGTATATAGATGGGTTTTTTGAGGCGGGATCGTGCACACCACTGTTAAGACTCATCGGGTGTTAAATTGTTTACATTTTAAAATTATATATATATATATATATATATATATATATATATATATATATATATATATACATATATAGATATTAGTTCAAGTGAGGAGAGAGCTTGTAGATAGGAATTAGGAGGGATGTAAGCCATTGGATGGATTTAAATCAAGGGCTCTCACACGCTCATCATTAATGGCATTTTTGTAATTTGACTTACAATTTGAAAAAATACCCTTACGTTCAAAATAGTCATTGGTGTTCATACTTTTATATGTCATTGTTCATGTTTTTATACATCGGTGTTCATAATATTTTTATTCATCAAAGTGTCATGTCCATTTATTTTTTTATGTTCATTTTATAATGCATAGATGTTCATTTACAATATATAACCCAAAAAAAAAAAACTCATCACAAAACGTTAAAAGATGATCATAATATGTTATGTATGTGTGAAAGTTATAGATAAGTCATTGGTGTTCATACTTTTATACGTCATTGTTCATGTTTTTATTCGTCAGTGTTCATACTTTTTATGTCATTCTTCATGCAAATATTATAAACTATTTTTCTATAAGACATTTTGCCGAACAGATTGCGTGCACACTAAAAGGAGCATATAAATTATTCAATTGGAGCTATTAGACCAACTCAACATATGTATGTACATATATTTTCTCAATCAAACTTATCAAACACAAAATGATTCAAACAGATTTGATTTCGAACACAAACATCATCATAATGAAACTTAAACCTTAAGAATGGAAATCTAAACAGTGAGAGTAGAAATTCGAAGAAACAAAACCTGAATCGTCTTATATTCTCTTTGATTTCACAATTTTTTATGTAATCGATCTCTGAATATTATAAACACGATTTTAAAGAAATGTATAATTTTCAAAAAAAAAATGAACATCATATTATAAACATCATAACTGTAAAAAAAAATGAATACATACTTGTAAAAAAATGAGCATCATATTTTATTAACACGATTTGAAAGAATAGTATAATTTTCAAAAAAAAATCCAAAAAAAATGTTTTAAAAAAAATACAAAAATGAACAATTAATGTTAAAAATTGAAAAGTTAGTGTTGGGAAAAAATGAACATTTTATTGATAAAATATGAACAATGACTCTTTTAAAAACGAACACATACTTATAAAAATATGATCACCAATTTTTATTTAAAAAAAAAAATGATGAAAAAAAAAAAAAGGTGACGTGGCATGCCACATGTCACCACCCCGGCTCTCCTTATTCCTATCTGTAAGGGTCCTCCTCACCGGAACTGGACCCTATATATATATATATATATATATATATATATATATATATATAGATTTTAGTTCAAGTGAGGAGATTGCTTGTAGATAGGAATTAGGAGGGTTGTAAGCCATTGGATGGATTTAAATCAAGGGCTCTCACACGCTCATCATTAATGGCATTTTTGTAAATTGACTTAAAATGTGGAAAAATAACCTTACGTTCAAAATAGACATCGGTGTTCATACTTTTATATTTTATTGTTCATGTTTTTATACATCGGTGTTCATAGTATTTTTATTCATCAAAGTGTCATGTCTATTTATTTTTTTGTGTTCATTTATAATGCATAGATGTTCATTTACAATATATCCACACAAAATAAAAAAAACTCATCACAAAACGTTTAAAGATGATCATAATATGTTATGTATGTGTCAAAGTTATAAATAAGTCATTGGTGTTCATACTTTTATACGTCATTGTTCATGTTTTTATTCGTCAGTGTTCATACTTTTTATGTCATTGTTCTTGTGAATATTATAAACTATTTTTTTATAAGGCATTTTGCCAAACAGTTTGTGTGTGTAATAACCGGATATTTTACTTCCGGTTATTTTCGAGACAAACCGGAAGTCGAACGGTTTGAAACTTCTTCCGTCACCTTATCCTTTTTCTTTAAACTCCGAGTTGGTTTATGTTTTATTTTTTTCTTTTCTTTCTTTTCCAGTTATATTTATCCTTTTATGGATACAAATCTAGTCTTACCGGATCTTTTCCGATCTAGATCGAACCGGACGGGCCAACAAGAGTTAAACCCTTCTTCTTTAAGCTTGACGGGCCCATCAAGCTGACAGGCCCATTAGAAGAAGCCCTCCTCAACCTTCTGTCGCTTTCTTGCCCTAACGCTCCTCTCACGCACACTGCTGATGCCGCTCCTCCTTCACACGAGCCAACAACGCCCCTTCTTTCTTCTACTCCAGTCGGCAACAGGGGACTCGTGGTTCACGCCGACGGAAGTCCGACGTCGCCCTTCGGCGAGCCATGGGTGGCTGTGGTTGTGGCTCCTTCGTCGACGCTCCCTCATACCTTCTCCAGCCGTGTTGTGCGTCGGTATGAGCAGTACCGGATTCCACCAAGCTCCCCGCCCTTCCCTTCTGTCGACCCTTCCACACCGACAGCAGCACCGGACTATCTCTTCGCCTCCAGCCCACAACCGCATCTCCTTACGACCTGCTGGTGCGCCTTGCCCTAGCCGCAGGTGGCTCAGTTTGGGCCGCAGGGGCGCCTCCTCCCAGACCTGGCACGCGACGCAGTGAACCTCGTTCGGCAAGGTGAGCTTTCTGCCTCCCTTTTCCCTCTTTAACTCCCTCCTTACTGCTGACTAGTGCAATCTAGACAGCAGCCTTCCCAGCAGATCGTGGACAGCCGACTTCCTTAGCTTCTGATGCCGGATCTCCAACCCAGGAACCCTAGCAGCAGCGAGTCATGAACCTTCCTTGCCTTCATTCACGCAAGCATGTCTTGTCCGGCTAGTTGGGTAAGGACCGCAACCCTCTTCTCTACGTTACCCTCTTTGTTCATACACTGATTAGAGTACCATTTGATGCCTTTAGACCTTCCCTAACAGCCTCGGAAGATAGCTTGAAAAGCTGAGGCGTTTTCTGAATTTTTCAGAAGTGACAAACAATCAACTTCGGGTCCAGATTTGGGTAAGTTAGATTTCTTCTTTTTGGCTGATTTTCGGGTATGTTGTAGTCAGTGTTGCATAGTATATCATACTAAAATTTGGGAACAATCGGAGTTACGATGTGAGAGTTATAGTATCCCGAAGTTGGCTATTCATGCAGTTTTTCTTTTAGTGTGCTGAGTTTGAGGAAATTTGCTTGAGATGCAGTTTTGTGGAATAAATTTGGAGGGGTTATTGACTTCTGTTAGACTTGAATTTCTGACACATTATAGTTGATATAGTATAGTAGATCATACTAAAATTTCAGAGGAATCCATGTTATGGTTTGAGAGATATGGGGTTTCAAAGTTCAGTTTTATAAATGTGCTGAGTTGAGAAAAACAGCATGGGATGCTGTTTTGTGAGATAGTTTTGAATAGGCTTTTGATCTCTGTTAGGCTTGAATTTTTGATATGATATAGTTGACATCTTGTTGTAGATCATATTAAAATTTGGGAAGAATCGGAGTTACGGTTTGAGAATTATTGTGTTTCAAAGTTGACGTTTTTATATATGTGCTGAGTGTTGGGGAAAACAGCAAGTGATGCTGTTTTGTGGATGATTTTGAATAAGCTCTTGATATCCGTTGGGCTTGATTTTTGGATATGATATAGTTTACATATTGTTGTAGAACATATTAAAATTTGAGAGGCATCCAGCGAGTGGTTTGGGATGTATGATTTTTCAAAGATTGAGTCGTAAGCAGTTTTTCTGTTGTGTTGAAATTCGGTTTTGTGAGATAGTTTTAAATAAGATTTTGATCTCCTTTGCGGCTGAATCTTGGATATATTATAGATAAGATTTTATAGTAGGACATATCAAAATTTGGGATAAATCCAGTGAGTGGTTTAGGAGTTATGATTTTTTCAAAGTGTACTCAGATTTTGGCTAAGTATAGGACACTTCAAGTGTTGTAACCTACTTTGGAATTTTTATAAAAATGATGGATGAACAGTTTTGAGAAATTCTTGCTCCTAAGGGTAGAGGGAACATCATAAATGATCTAGAGAATTGTTTCGGAATTTTTATAAGCTTTTACGAATTTTATATTTGAAACCGAAGTTGGACCTTTACGATCTTTCGGAAAATAGGAAATAAGAAAAGTGACAGTTTGTAACCAAACTAAACTTTAGGACTTATAATATGACTTTATAGTCTCAAATAGAAGTTTAGACTTGAGTTTTGGAAATTCTGGGAGTTTCGGGACCAAGGGTAAAATAGTCATTTTTCCATAAATTAGTACTGTAATTGGTTATGTCCTATTACGATCTTCTATCTTAGAAGTCTTAGACTTCTAATTACGTGGGAGTGTGCTAATGCACTTATCTCCTTTGGCAGGCAACTGAGTTGCTACAGTTTACAGAGCGAGTTTGGTTTACAGAGAGTCGAGATTTATAACAGGTAAGTCCTTTGGGCTTACTTAGCTGACTTCTAAATATGAGCATGAATGATGATAGTGGTGTGTGATTGAGATGTTTAGAGTTATAGGTTGTGATAGATATTTACCGACCTATACTTGGCCTAAGAGTAACGGGTGGTGGCATTCTGCTCAGTTAGCTTGCGGGCGCTGGGGGTTTCTTTAGGGACTAGTCCATACTCGGTTTGTAGTGATGCTACCGGCGGAGGTCAGCTAGACCTACACCCAGTTGGATAAGGAACGGAGGCGAGAACTGTTAATAGCTCTCGTGCCACAACTGTAAAATTGAATAAGATGAATCACCTAAATAATAGATATTAAACGGTTGAGTGTCAGCATGATGTTTGTTTAAAATTTTTCTGCGTGTGTTTGTGCTATTGTTATTGTGCTTATATTTGGATTGTTATCTAACGGTTTATCCGTGTTGTAGATCTGTAGAGATAGACAGTTGCAGAGAGATCCGGAACGGATAATCAACCTGGTCCACGTACTCATTAGATGGGGACGGGGGAGTCTTCCATACGTCATGCATGTTATGTATCTTTATATATGTTTGTAAGGCTGTCACATGTGTACGTTCATACCATTAAAAATATTATGTTTTAGAAATTGTTTTAATTACATTTGTGCCTTGTTGTAAGATCCTAGTAAAGTTGTTGTTAAACTAAGGTCGGGACCCATTGTGAGGTCCTAACCAGTAGCTCCCCGAGTTCCGATAATTTGGGGTGTTACAGTGTGCACACTAAAAGGAGCATATAGATTATTCAATTGGAGCTATTAGACCAACTCAACATATGTATATATATGTATTTTCTCAATCAAACTTATCAAACACAAAATGATTCAAACAAATTTGAATTCGAACACAAACATCAATCATAATGAAACATAAACCTTAAGAATGAAAATCTAAACAGTGAGAGTAGAAATTCGAAGAAACAAAACCTGAATCGTCTTGTATTCTCTTTGATTTCACAATTTTTTATGTAATCGATCTCGAAATATTATAAAGACGATTTTAAAGAAAAGTATAATTTTCAAAAAAAAAATGAACATCATATTATAAACACCATAACTGTAAAAAAAAATGAATACATACTTGTAAAAAAAATGAGCATCATATTTTATTAACACGATTTGAAAGAATAGTATAATTTTCAAAAAAAAATCCAAAAAAAATGTTTTAAAAAATAAAAAATGAATAATTATTGTTAAAAAATGAACAGTTGGTGTTGGGAAAAAAATGAACATTTATTGATAAAATATGAACACATACTTATAAAAATATGAACACCAATTTTTATTTACAAAAAGAAAATCTGGAAAAAAAAAAAAAAAAAAAGTGACGTGGCATGCCACATGTCACCACCCCGGCTCTTCTCATTCCTATCTGCAAGGGTCCTCCTCACCGGAACTAGACCCTATATATATATATATATATATATATATATATATATATATAGGGTGTGGTTCCTATGAGAACACCCCTAACGTGTATACATGAGAACAATCGTACACCGTTTGATGGTGAGTATTAAGGGTTGAGATTTAGAGTAGATATCATAATTAATAATAACTACGAATAATACATTAAACGATATGACACCTTCGTAAAAAAACTAATAATAATTACAAATCTGTTCTCATGTATACACGTTGGGGGTGTTCTCATAAGATCTATAATATATATATATATATATATATATATATATATATATATATATATATATATATATATATATATATATATATATATATATATATATATATATATATATATGGGGTTTAGGTGAGAAGTCTCCTTATTTCTTATGGAAAGGAGGCGAGGAAAAAAGATATTTTTTTTACTTCCTACTTCAAATTTAAATCTTCAAATGTTTAAAAATAATTATTTTAAAAATAAAATTTTATATTTTAAAAAATAAATTTATATTTTTTTCATAACTTAAAAAAAAATGAGTGCTTATAAAAAAATAAATGAACGCTAATACAAAAATAAAATAAACACCTAACAAAATTTCTCTTTACTTGTTTCTACAAGCAACCTCTTCTTTTTAAAGTTGTTGAAATTTGATGTATCATGATTATCATATTTGTTGTTTTTGTTTTCTAAATTCTAACAAGCTTTCTTATGGAAGTGGATTATTTATCAATTATAAAAATAGTTAGGGCTTGTTTGACTTTGATTTCGTAGAATCGAGAGTGGAACAAGGATGAACAATTTCGATACTCGATTTTTATAAAGATTGAAATATTTTCAGAAAGCTTTGTGTGAGTGATGGTCTGGATGAACGGTTTTATTATACGGGGCAATCGAAGAAACCTAACCCATTAACATCATAGCTCTAAACATTAAAATAAATGTGTTAAAAGGCCGGATTATTTTAATGATCGGCAATGAAAAGGTGGTAACACGAGAGATCATTCTCATATATTCTAAAAATCCAACATATGATGGCGACAAAAAGCATATATAAAAATGGGAAACACAAGCAATCTCCCAATTGCCATTAATAAGTAAAACGTGGAGAGCTCCAAGTCAATACTTTTTAATCGTAATCTTGTTCGGTTGGACCGACTCAACACACCGATCATTTGTTAGACCAAGATATCTAAGTCGACACTCTACTAATATTCTAAAGTTATTGCCTTCTAGCCCTACAAATATTGTAATCAACTTAAATTTATTGCCTTCTAGCCGTACGTAATTGTAAGTTCGGCGGTCTTTCTTCAAGAATTAAAGTTGGACAGATTTTTTCCCCATCCTCCAACTCTCTCCTACTTACGTTTCGCATCATTCTTTCGCATGCCTTACTCCTCCTCGTAACCGTCAGTGTCTGCGCCGCTTATCGCCGAGATTGCATCACTGTAACAATTTCTAATCATAGTGTTGCTTCCACGGTACAAATATTGGGTATTAATTAAGATTGATTATAAAATAAGATTGGATAATCAAAATTAAGTATTATGAAACTTGAATATTATAAACTTGACTAATTAAGGGTATTCGATTCTAATTATGATTGCAAATTAAATTTAGATTTAAGTATAACTTTACAAATTAATAATAAGAAAATAAGATGCAATGGCTGATACCTCAAAAGCGAAGTCATAAGACTATCATCTATAGGACTGCACATAAATGGTCCGGACCAGACCGGAAATTAAGGTCCGGTCCGGTCCAAAATAATATGGTCCGATCCGGTCCTGGATCGTAATCTTCCGATCCGGTCCTGGACCGTAATCTTCCGGTCCGGTCGTGGACCGTAATCTTCCGGTCCGGTCCTTGACCGTAATCTTCAGGTCCGGTCCTGGGCCGTAATCTTTCGGTCCGGTCATGGGCCGTAATCTTCCGGTCCGGTTCTGGGCCGTAATTTTCCGATCCGGTTCGGAGCGTATCTTCCGGTCCGGTCCGGATCGGACCGGATTTTTACACTTTCAAATAATTTTGAACTGAAAAACCATCCGGTCAGGTCCAAACCCGGACCGGACCGGAATTAATCCATACAAAAATTATATCTTTGATTTTTTTAAAAAAATAAAAATAAAACGGTCCGGACCGGACCGTATTGGACCGGACCATGGTGGACCGGACCATAACGGTCCGGTCCGGTCCATGGACCATTTCACACAAGTAGTGAAACGGTCAGGTCCGGTCCGGTCCGGTCTGTTAATTTCCGGTCCAGTCCGGATCGTATGAACAACCTTAATCATCTATCGACAGTTGATCCACGCGTGACGATTTTCTTGAATCGCGAATGGATGATACACTCATGGTATCCTGAAGAGAAAGATGGAAATGGTAGTTGTGAAGCTATAGTCACAATGGCTGAAGAAGGAGTAGAAGATGATGGATTTCATGATGCACATGTGAGTTCTATTTCATGGCTCTTTTCAGTTTGAGTTTATCATTGATGTTTGTGAGCCATTTTATATATATGTAAATTTCTAAAACTGCAATTCCTCGTTGATTTACATAACCGAACTTCAAATTTGTAATGCATTGAATTGATGAATGTTAGGTGCTGACAGGCTATATTCCAAATACCATACATGTATCATTTCTCCAAGTGGATTCTCTAATCTTGATGATTTATGGTGTCTTTCAAGAAAATGAGATATATGTCAATTATATCATGTTTAGATAGACTTGAACATATTAGTAGCAAATAATAGTGACATTCAAGCCGAGGGTATTGTAATTACGAGTCAGTTGTTGTCCATCCGGATTCCTATTTCAAGCTATAGTAATATGATCTTGTTGAACTGTTTCTACATATGGATTATTTCCTGGAAATAAATTGAATTTTCAAGGCTCCGTAGTCCCATTGTTAAGGTTTGTGTTGCTGTTGTTGCTTTGAACTAAGAGTAGGTTTTTCCTTTGTGTTATGATTTGGCTCACGTTTGATCCCCACTTGCCTGTCACTCTTTTGTGTCTCATTTTATTGTTAGAATCACAAGAAGTGAAGAGTTACTGAGATGGTGTCAAGCAAAACCAAGAAAAGAAGGAAAGCTGAAAGCCTTACAATTTATGGAGATACAGGTCAACCAAAGTCTTGCCATTAATCAACTCCTTCATAAATCCTAAACTCGAGCTCGCCCGAGTTCCAAAACTCAGTCATAGTTTTGAATAAATTAGAGTTTCATTAGGCCGAGGGAGTATCTCAAGATGCTACATCGGGTTAATGATTGTTTTTTGTAATAATGTGTGTTATTTTTCCCTGTGCTTGAAGTTTATTTGAGAATTTTTAAGTTAATTCGCTAATCTTAGTTCCAACCAGTGTTATTCAGTTTTGGTATGTTCATTTGTCTTAGATGCAAACTCTAACCTCACGCAGAATTTTGGTATGTTCACTTTCTGGTTTGAAAATTCTATTATGAAAATTCTAGTGTGTTCATTTTCTAGTCTGAAAATTCTGGTATGAACTTCTATTATGAAAAATTTCATACCAAAAATTCATTCCAAAAAATAAAAAAAAATAATGAAAAAAAATGAAAAAGGCAAAAAGAAAAAAAAAATTCGGTCTTTAGGAATTAAAACTTACACTTACATAACAAATAAGAAACATCTATTATTCTTTAAAAGAACTTGGCCAAATAGTCCTTTTTATTAGTTTTGTTTTAGTAAGTGTACCCCATTATTTTTTACGACTTTCATTTAGTAGTAAATGTAATTCACCCCTCTATTTTAATAAAAAAAAAGAATAATAGATGTTTGTTGGTTGTTATGTAAGTGTAAGCTTTAATTCCTAATTACTGAATTTATTTATTTTTCTTTTTTTCTTTATTATTTTCTTTATTATTTTTTGAAATGAATTTCTGGTATGAATTTTTCATACCAGAAGTTTTCATACCAAAAGTTCATACCAGAATTTTTTTATACCTGAATTTTATATCAGAAATTATCATACCAGAATTTGATTGGAATAATTTCATACCATAGTTTTTCATATTAGGAATTATGATACCAGAAGTTATGATACCAGAAATTAGATACTAGACATGATACAAAATCTTGCTAATTGAACTGGAGGGTAGGAAGAAGCTTTTGAAAGTCGACAGACTGGTTCAACTATAGATTTTAAGGCAAACTAACAACTAGGGTTGGACTCACATGGACACTAGTGTCGACGTTGCCGTCCGACGAAGAGGGGATGCTCCTCTGGACGGGTCTGCGTGTAGAAAGAGAGTTGGGGAAATCCATTGTCTGTTGTGTGCCGGTTACAAGAAGCATCTTCAGTTTCTTGTTGTCAAGGTTACATGTTAGAACCCCTCGTCAAAGGAAGAGGAAGTCCATAATCCAACTATGGGTGGCAAGTTCGCGAGTTTCGTGTCACTGATACCATGAGGGATGGAAAGGCTAGCAATGGTGAGGCCAGAGATGACATCAGATCTAAGGAGGGAGAAGGAGTAAAGAGGGCCCCATTGGAAGATAGGGAAGAAGAACTAGAGGGTAATAAGAAGCTTTTGAAAGCCGACATACTAGTTCAACTATAGATCTTAAGACGGACTAACAACCAGGGTTGGACTCACCTGGACACTAGTGTCGACGATGGTGTCCGACGAAGAGGGGATGCTCCTCTGGACGGGTCTGCGTGTAGGAGAAGGTTGGGGAAATACCTTGCTATTGTGTGTCGACTACATGAAGCATCTCCGGCTTCTTGCTGTCAAGGTTACAGGTTAGAACCACTCGTCAAAGGAAGGAAGAGGAAGTCCTAAGTCCAACTGTGGGTGGCAAGTTCATTAGTTTCGCGTAATCGATACCCTAAGGGATGACAAGGCTAGCAATGGTAAGGCCGGAGATGACATCGGATCTAAGGAGGGAGAAGGAGTAAAGAGGGCCCCACTGGACGATATGGAAGAAGAATTGAAGGGTAAGAAGAAGCTTCTGAAAGTGACAGGGTGGTTAAACTATAGATCTTAAGGCGGAATAATAACTAGAGTTGGACTTACCTGGACAGTAGTCCGACGATGGCATCCGACGAAGAGGGGATGCTCCTCTAGACGGGTCTGCGTGTAGGAGAGGGTTAGGGAAATCCATTGTCTATTGTGTGCCGGCTACAAGAAGCATCTCCGATTTCTTGCTGCCAAGGTTATAGGTTAGAACCACTCGTCAAAGGAAGGAAGAGGAAGTCCATAGTCCAACTATGTGTGGCAAGTTCGCGAGTTTTGCATAACTGATTCCCTGAGGGATGGCAAGGCTAGCAATGGTGATGCCGGAGATGACATCTGATCTAATGAGGGAGAAGGATTAAAGAGGGCCCCACTAGACGATAGAGAAGAATAATTGAAGGGTAAGAAGAAGCTTTTGGAAGAAACTGAGGCCATTCTTGTGGATTAAAGTTAAGTCGGAGAAGCAGACATGGAAAGGGTTGTTAGGGAAGAAGATATCGGATAGTCTTTGGCGAGTTTGAGAGAAGCGGAAGAATAAGTGACGCCTAGGGTTCTGACAGTAAAAAATAGGAGTGGGATACACTTACTTACCAATAAAATACAATGGGCCTAGTTAGTGGAATATAAACTGAAAAATGCCTATAAACCAAATTAACCCTTATTCTTTTTTTTTTTTTTTAAAATAGAGGGGTTAATTACTTTTACCTACCATTAAATGAAAGTGGTAAAAAATAATGGGGTACACTTACTAAAACGAAACTAAAAAAACCTATTCTGCCAAATTCTATAAATCAAAATTGGATAGATTATGTAAATCGGGTAATTTATTCCCTAACAAAATTAAGAGTATGTTTAGGAAGTTACATATATTACATTAGGAATTACCCAAATAATTTATTTTAATAAATACAAAAGAGTCTACTTGATGCTCTTATATATAATAAGAGTTCACTTACCATTTAACCAACAAATTAATAACAAACTGAACAAAGAACGAACTAAACATTCACAATAAATCGCCTAAACATTCCAAATAAATGAATTACTAATTTGCAAAAAATACTCTGAATACTTGCAAAAATATTTTGAAGTGTATCAATCACAAAATATGCTTATATTGGGAAGAAGGAAGGATATTTTACAAAATGAACTACATGTTTCACCAAATAATTAAATTAAATATTCACAAAAATGATCTAGACATATAATGTAGGGCTCACACACATATAAAGTTAGGTTCCGATGAGAACATGTATTACAGTAAGAAACAAGAATACATAAGAAATGTTGGATTAAATAACATACCTCTTAGGTCAATCATTTATAAATGATTGTTCATATAGAATTATTGCATTATTTGTGCTTATGGGTAATTGATAGCTAAACGGAAAACACATATTGCTCAAATGGAAAAAATATATTGGGGATTGCAAATTAATTTTTCTGGAGTTTTTATACTTTCTCTATTTGAGAACATTCAAAGACTATCGGCGATATCCTACTATCAACAATAGAGATATGTTTGTAATCTTTATTTTTTCTTTGTCTATTTGTGTCGTTGTAATCGTGTAAATGATGTACTTTATATGCTATAAATATACCTGTAACAATCGGAAATTTTCCTTTCCAAATATCCGAACCAGGAAGGAACGGAAGCTCACAAACCAACAATAAAGAGGTCGCCGCGAGCAAGCGACGCGGTTGAGCGTACTTGCCGCAGCCGCGCCTGTGTTCTGCCGCGGTCGCGGTGAAGCATTAGATCTCGCCCCTTATCTTTGTAACCGTTTTCTATTTCTTTCCTTTGGTGTTAAAAACGATTTTCCTCCTTTATATTACACCTTCTAGTCTCCTTTTCAAACCTTAGCTACCGTACTTCCAATTCACGTAAGTTCTTTTCTTCTTCTTCTTCTTCTTCCTCTTCTTTCGATACCAGCAACGACATTATTCTTGCAGTCTCCATTGAACAAGCAGTAACAGTAAATTGGAGGCAGCCTGATGTGGGGTCGATGCCGCAGTTCCTGATCTAGATAGAAAATCCTCAAATTGAAAAACAGAAGCAAATCTTTGATGAAATACAAGGAATCTCGGGCGAGATTTTATGAAGAATATGTTGAGATTTACAAAAACTCAAAATGTGGAATAATGAATGATATGGAAAGATATGAAGATGAACAATAGAATGCGATATGATAAGTATAAGAAGATCAGACTATTATAACACTAGCAAAGAACCTTGACCAATTATGTGTCAAAACCCTAAACAAAGAATTACCTTTCACTCTTCCTTCTTTAACCTTATACAAGCCTTCTAGATAAGACAAGCACAAGGAGGGACTAGTCTTTGACTTGTAGCATCAACCTTCAAAAAGTTTAACACACAAGAACAACCTAGCAAAGATTTACAACTTTTGAACCAAAAACTCGCCTTTTGATTGGAGAGAGGTGATAAAATGTAAATTTCATAAAGAAATCACAAGTATCTCACAATAATGTGGAAAATCATCTAAAAGTCTGAACTCCCTATGAATCTTGTCCTCTAAGGCAATTTATAGGAGAGATTCCTCTAAAAGATGATCTAAAATTAATCCTAAACGATAGGATCAATACTAACAAATATCTTCTTAATGTTTAAGAGATAAAACGTATTAAAAATACTAAAGATAAGTAAGATCTCAATAGGTCTCATTATTCTCGACATAATGGAAATCTCGGCCGAGATTTTATGTTGTTGACCGAGATTTTGCATCTTCCATGCAATCTGCCACTCTCTTGGATTCTCCCATGTAAGATGCTTGCAAAAAACCTTTCCTTGAGTATCCCTTACTCCATACATGTGAAGGTTCCATGTAATGTAGGAGTTATCGAGGATTGTAACGACCGGATTTTCGTTACACTTGGATAGGGTTAGAGGAGGGTAGAAGCCGGGCGCAAACGCTCACGCCCTTGCGGCTTTGGCGACATAGTCGAGTAGGCCGCATGTTAGAACCACTTGTCAAAGGAAGGAAGAGGAAGTCCTAAGTCCAATTGTGGGTGGAAAGTTCATTAGTTTCGCGTAATCGATACCCTGAGGGATGGCAAGGCTAGCAATGATGAGGCCGGAGATGACATCGGATATATGGAGGGAGGAGGAGTAAGGAGGGCCCCATTGGAAGATAGGGAAGAAGAACTGAAGGATAAGAAGAAGCTTCTGAAAGTGACAGGGTGGTTAAACTATAGATCTTAAGGCGGAATAATAACTAGAGTTAGACTTACTTGGACACTAGTGTCGACGATGGCGTCCGACGAAGAGGGGATGCTCCTCTAGACGGGTCTGCGTGTAGGAGAGGGTTGGGGAAATCCCTTGTCTATTGTGTGCCGGCTACAAGAAGCGTCTCCGATTTCTTGCTGCCAAGGTTATAGGTTATAACTGTAATAACCGAAAATTTTAAAGTTCCGGTAAACTGCAATTAACCAAATTCCGATGAGGCGACCTTAAATAAATAAATAAAGAAAATAAAACGAGTTTAAATGTTATCATTTTATGTGACTTTAAGTCACCTAAAATTTATGAAAACTTATAACCGGAATTAATTTACGCGCCTTAAAATAAAAATAATAATAAAGTAGATAATACGGAATTTAAATCCCGTATTATATAAATTCCCGCACAAAAGTAACAAGTTCCGAACTTTTTTTTCCGTTCTAAAGAGAAGGGCCGGATATAAGCCCACTTATCAGCCCATTAATTATTTCCTAAATAAAGCCTAACCCTAATTTTCTCTTAATCTAACCCACTAATTACCCTTCTAATCCTCATGTGCCGCTTCGATATTCCTCTCGCAAACCTACTGCACAATACAACATTACCGCCGGACTCCTGCAATCGCCGCAACCACCAGAGCCGCTACCGCCTTCGACCGGAGACGCCACCGCCGAGCCTGCGCCGCCTCCAGTCGAGTCCAGTAAGTGCACTGCCTTGCCTCCGTCGTTTCTCCTCTGTTCGTGCCTCAGCGTTCCGCTTCTGCAGGAAGAGAAGACACGGCTGCTCCGCCTCGTCTTCCACCGGAGCCACCGCCGCACCGCCTCGCAGCATCAGCAACCGCAGCACCGCGAACCAGCCGGACCTCCCGCCAATTGAATCGCCGCCTCGAGCCCAGTCAGATTAGCCGCAAGGTACCGCCCGATTTGCTTTTCTTCTTTCTGCTGAACCGTCCTATTCCGTCCATTCCGCTGAACCTTGTAGTTTCGATCACCAACAGGGCGAGTGTTCTCCTCCCTTGCTGCGGTGAACTGATCGATACAGCCGGTGAGTCTCCGTCTCTCTTCCTTCTGCTACTCCCCTCAGCTTGATGTCCCGTACATAAGTGTATATATATGATTAGGGAGGGTATAAGTATATATTTTAGATGAAGAGATATGAGTATCAGTAAACGTATATATATATATATATAGACCTGGGCTTATTAAACAGTTTACAAATATAAGTGCGAGTTTACGAGATTATATATGTATATAGAAATGAATGGAATACGTATATAAGTGAGGGAATACGTATATAGCTGAGTTTGATTACATATATATAAACCGTAGAATGGAGGTGGTACGGGTATGCAATACGGAAGGTTAGTAAAAGCAGGTGTGAACTTATATAGGAGAGTGTATGCCGAGTATATAAATATACGTATATATATTATTTGAAATAAAAGTATACTTATGAGTTGAGTTGGTGAAATTATAAAGTATGTGAATTTATATATATATCTAAATACCTAAGAGTTACGGATTTTATATAATTGGAAGGAAGGTTAGTATGCACGAAAGTATATATATATATATATATATATATATATAGATATATAGATATATATAAGATTAGATAATACCCAAGAATGACGTAATGTGTTTCTAGATGACGAGTGGACGAGATTAATTTTATAACTTCAGTAAACTGTTTTGGAAGTAATCATATATTAGAAAAGTGTTCCAAAAGAAATATTAGAGGTTAACAAGTGACTCGGAGAATTATCGACACTAAGGGTAAAACGGTCTTTTACCGTATGAGAATCGTTCTTTCCGTAATTCCTTCGCATGAGGTTGGACATCGAGATGTGATTTTGATACACATGTCTTAATTGACAGGCGCTTGAGTTACTACGAGTACGGACTGTTTGAGAAGTGTTAGAGTGTTTTGACTCAGGTAAGTCCTTGCGACTTACTTAGCCAGTTTTTGGGTGTTAGTTGAGTGATAGTAGTTGTGTGTGCTATTTGCGTGTTTAATAATAATAACTTGCTAGGACGACTGTTATTATTACGTTAAAGGCCCAAGTGTATGTATAACGGGCCGTGACATCACTGCCCAGCTCTGACAAGAGACTGGGAGGTTCTCTATACCCAGACCAGGCAGGTACAAGGTGAGATGCATCGGATCCATTGCTGATGGTTCTACGTGGGCGGAGGCGAGGTTTGGGAATCCCTCGTGTCACAACATAAGTATCATTAGCGTGAAAGAGTAACTAAATTCAAGATAATAAAACGGACTTGTTTGTAAGCATGATGAGTGTTTATATTTTTCTGAGTGTGTTTGTGCTACTATTATTCTGCTAATATTTAGATAACTAGCTAATGGTTCCTCTTGTTGTGTTTTAGATTTACCGCAGGTTAGACCAGCAACTGAGTGATCCGGAAGTAGTGGTCAGCCGGGTCTCCGTCCTCCTTAGAGTGGGGGTTGGGGGTTGTGTTTGTCTTTCCTTTCGTTTGGTTAAGACAATTGTTCTTTCTTTTGTTTAAGTACTTTAGGCTGCTAGACAGTGTTGCATTCATTACCCTAAAAATATTTTTTTTATGAATTTCGGTTTCTTTATTTGTGTCTTGTTGCAAGATCTTAGTAATGTTGTTGTCAAACTGAGGTCGGGACCCACTGTGAGGTCCTAACCAGTAATGTTCCGAGTTCTGAGAATTCGGGGTGTTACAACATGGTATCAGAGCTCTAGGTTGGCAACAATGGCACTTGAAATCTTCTGAAAGACCGAATAAGTTTTAAGCAGAACCCGAAAAGAGGTCTGAATTTTAAAATGAAAATTTTTGGTTTTAAATGCATGCATAGTCTGGTTGGGAATAGAAAAGTACGGTTGACCACCACTACTACCGCGGATCTCAGTATGCTTAGTTTGGACTTTAGGTTTTACTGTAGTTGGACTTTTGGACTTTCAGCTAGTAGTAATTATAGTTATTATTCTTGCGCAGATGGCACGTACTAGAGCTACGCTAGCTACTGGTCGAGGCAGAGGTCGTCCACCTCTCCCTCCAGCTGGACCAGGTAGGGGAGATAGGACCCCTACATTTAGAGGACGCGGCCGTGGAGGTAGACCTCCACTAGCCCGAGGCCGAGGTCGAGCTCCTCGAGAGGATCCACCAGCAGTGTTCATGCTAGAGGCTGGAGTGGAGGAGGTAGCTGAGAGTGTAGGTCCTGAGGTCAGGAATGAGACCGTTGCTAGGTCTGGAGCATAGAGAGCACGTTCGACGGAGTCAGGACGTGTTTCCATTGGAGCGACTGAGTATAGAGAGTACCGAGCATACGTTGAGCGTATGGAGGAGGCTGCTAGGACAGAGAGACTTACCCAGGTACCACCAGTACCGGTTAGATCTGTCCAGGTGACACAGGGAGCGCCTCAGGTGCCAGCTGTACCTGAGAGGAGAGTTGTGGTTGATAGAGCGCCTACTGGGACTAGAGCACCGAGGTCGGATGAGTGGTTGAAGGCTTTCAACTCTCAGAAGGTCCCCTCATATAGTGGAAAGATAGGACTGGAGGTGGAGCACTGGATTGGACAGGTAGAGACTACGTTAGAGGCAATACGCTGCCCAGAGGATCGGCAGGTGGACTTGGTGCAGACCTGCTTCACTGGAGATGCTCATTCCTGGTGGCGGACCATGCGTAGTCGAATCACTAGTTGGGAGCAGATGAGGAGCATTGTTAGAGACAGATACTGCCCTATCTCGTTGAGGAGAGAGAGATTCCAGGACTTCATTGAGGCTGGATTTGAGGACATTCCGATTGCTGTTGCCATCAAGAAGTTCCAAAAGGAACTGACATTGCTTGGACCAGCTGCACCTCCTGAGGAACAACATGTATATCTTTTTTCGAGGAGATTGAGAGAGAACACTCGGTCCTATCTGGCAGGATTTCGCTGTGAGACTCTGTCAGACTATCAGGATAGAGCATCTGCATATGAGAGAGACAGACCAGTGTCGAGGAGAGCTGCTCAGTCAGACATGCCGGATAAGCGGCAGAGAACAGGTTATGCTAGTGGTAGTTCAGGAGTAGCTGCTTTTGGACGGGGATAGACTCAGGGGCGACAGAGCCATACAACTACTGGTCAGACTTCAGCTGGTGGCTTGCAGTGCCACAACTGCAGTAGCTATGGACATATCCGATCGAACTGCACGAAGCCAGCAATGACTTGCTTCCAGTGCGGAAAGGTTGGACATAGAGCTGCATTCTACCGTCAGGGCAAGGCTCCATCTCAGCAGGGTTCTTCTCTTGCAGGCTTATCAGGGAGTGTACAGAGACCGCCACAGTACCGGACTCCGAGTCAACAACAGCAGTACAGAGCTCCTAGTCAGCAGCAGTCTTATAGGGCTCCAGGACACACACCACCACAGAGTTCTATGCAGGGATAAGGTCGGGGCAGAGGACGTGGTAGTGTGGCTGATACTAGAGGAGCTCAAGCACGAGTGTTTGAGTTGAGAGATGCTGATCAGCCAGATGCACTGACTGCCACATGTACGATCCAGATTCATGACTTACCTGTACGAGTTTTATTTGATACGGGTGCTACACACTCCTTCACGTCTGATGCATGCGTAGATAGGTTGTCCTTAGCTACTGTAGAGGGGATACCTTTTATGATAGGCTTACCTGATGGGAGTAAGGTAAGAGGGACTAGAGAGATCTTTGGATGTCCTGTTCGCATGGGAGATCGAGACTGGCTAATCAATTTTCTAGTCATGCCCTTAGCTCATGAGGATGTCATTTTAGGGATAGACTAGATGAGGAGACACGGAGCAGCTTTAGACATTGGTAAGAGGACAGTGGCCGTTGCCACTGAGGAGGGTCATAGGGTGATATTCCGAGGTTGGGACCTCGGAAAGTCAGGCACAGTTATCAGTGCAGTGAGGGCAGCGAGACTGATAGCACAGGGTTGTGAAGCCTTCTAGTGTTATGCCATGAAGGAAAGCAAGAGCCTGACTATAGAGGAGATACCTATTGCATGCGAGTTTGCAGAGGTATTCAGTGACGATCTGCCAAGACTACCCCCACAGAGGAGCGTTGACTTCAGTATTGACTTGGAGCCGGGCACGAGACCTATCTTGAAGGCTCCGTACCGTATGGCACCTATAGAGCTGCTTGAGCTGAAGAAGCAGTTAGAGGAGCTAGCAGAGAAGGGTTTTATACGCCCTAGCGTGTCTCCTTGGGGTGCGCCAGTGTTGTTTGTGAAGAAGAAGGACGGATCGATGAGGCTGTGTATAGACTACAGGGAACTGAACAAGGTGACCATCAAGAACAAGTACCCACTGCCACGCATAGATGACCTATTGGACCAGTTGCATGGAGCGTCTGTGTTCTCGAGGATAGACTTGAGGTCAGGTTACCACCAGTTGAGGGTGAGAGATCAGGACATACCTAAGACGGCATTTCGGACTAGGTATGGTCATTATGAGTTCGTAGTGATGTCATTTGGGCTCACTAATGCACCAGCGGTGTTCATGGAGTTGATGAATGAGATATTCATTGACTTCTTAGATCAGTTTGTAGTGGTCTTCATTGACGACATCCTAGTCTACTCTAGGAGTCGAGAGGAGCATGCCGAACATTTGAGGACAGTACTACAGATTCTACAGGATAGCCAGCTGTATGCTAAGCTATCCAAGTGTGAGTTTTGGATGTCGGAGGTGGCTTTCTTAGGTCACGTGGTGACTGTTGAGTCAATATCTTCTTGGAAACCTCCTAAGAATGTTAAGGAGGTTCGCAGCTTTCTAGGTTTAGCAGGTTACTACCGCCGGTTTGTGGAAGGGTTCTCCTTGATTGCCCGACCACTTACTTGTCTTCTGAGGAAGACCACTCAGTTTGTCTGGTCTGAGCCGTGTCAACAGAGTTTTGAGGAGCTGAAGAGGAGATTGACGTCCGCTCCGATTTTAGCACAGCCTGAGGGTATTGATGACTCTGTGGTATACAGTGATGCATCCAAGCTGGGCTTGGGGTGTGTTTTGATGCAGAGGGGTAAGGTCATAGCCTATGCGTCTCGACAGTTGAAGACGTATGAGGAGAACTACCCCACACATGATCTAGAGTTGGCTGCAGTAGTCCATGCTCTTAAGATCTGACGTCACTATCTCTATGGAGCGACATGTCAGATCTTTACAGACCATAAGAGTCTGAAGTACATATTCACTCAGAGAGAGTTCAATAACCGCCAGAGGCGGTGGTTAGAGTTGATCAAGGACTTCGACCTTGAGATCCTCTACCACCCCGGAAAGGCGAATGTAGTAGCTGATGCTTTGAGCAGGAAGACGCCTAGGGAGAGGGCGATAGCTCGGTTGACAGTACAGCCACAGTTGCAGAGAGACTTGGCTTGGTTGGAGATAGAGATTCAGTTTCCCGATACTGATGGTCAGTTGACTACCATGGAGTTACTTCCGGATCTGTTGGATGAGATCCGACAGAAGCAGGAGACTTGCCCTACTTTGATCAGGATCCAAGACAGGATGTCTCGAGATGAGGCCCCACAGTTTACTATTGGTGCAGATAGAGTGATGAGACGTCAGGACCGCGTTTGTGTACCGTCAGACAGTGAGTTGAGACAGAGGATACTAGGTGAGGCTCATGCTACCCCATACTCAGTACATCCTGGAGCGAGTAAGATGTACAAGGATGTGAGATGGTCCTTTTGGTGGGGTGGTCTGAAGCCCGATGTGACTCGGTATGTAGCTCAGTGCGCGACCTGCCAGCAGGTAAAGATTGAGCACCGTAGGTCTGGAGGAGAGCTCCACCCACTTCCAGTACCACAATGGAAGTGGGAGGATATATCTATGGATTTTGTCACTGGTTTGAGACTCAACAGAGGATTTGATGCTATTTGGGTAGTGGTAGACCGTCTGACGAAGACTGCACGTTTCATTCCGATTAAGGAAACGTGGCCGGTGAGTCGTCTGGCTGAGGAGTTCACCAGACACATTGTGAGACTCCATGGGGTACCGAGGACTATCGTCTCTGACAGAGATGGACGTTTTACCTCGAGATTTTGGCAGCAGGTACATACTGCTTTGGGGGGAAGTCTCCACTTTACTACCGCCTACCATCCACAGACAAACGGACAGTCCGAGAGGACCATTCAGACCTTAGACGACATGCTTCGGGCGTGTGTACTAGATTGGGGACATGTATGGCTAGATCATCTTCCACTGGTAGAGTTTTCGTATAATAATAGCTGGCACGCGTCTATTGGGATGGCTCCCTATGAGGCTTTGTACGGGCGGAGATGTCGTACACCATTATGTTGGGATGAGCCCAACAGAGTTGATGGAGTAGCTCCAAATCAGATACAGGATGACATCGCTCGGATTGCCCTAGTCCGAGAGCGAATGTTAGCAGCTCAGAGTCGTCAGAAGTCCTACGCCGACAAAAGGCGTCGACCTTTGGAGTTTAGAGTGGGTGCACAGGTGTGGCTGAGAGTGTCACCTACGAGAGGAGTCAGGCGTTTCGGCATTATTGGGAAGCTGAGTCCCCGATATGTCGGACCTTTCGAGATCTTGGAGAGAGTTGGAGAGGTGGCCTACAGACTAGCACTACCGCCGAGACTAGAGAGTGTCCATCCGGTCTTTCATGTATCTCAGTTGAGAGAGTACATTCCGGATCCGAGACACGTCATCAGCCATGAGGATCTGACAGTTGAGCCTGACCATACATTTGTTGAGTACCCAGTAGCTGTCTTGGAGCGCAGTACCAGACGTCTGCGATCCAAGGAGATACCTATGCTGAGGATCCAGTGGTCTAGGAGAGGAGTTGATGAGGCCACTTGGGAGACTGAGGAGAGTATTAGACGTAACTATCCCGAGTTCTTTGCGGGGTTAGAGGTTACTCCTGTTTGACGAGTTAGTACTCGGATGTTGTGTTGTTTGACCTTTCAGATTTTCATATTGTTTTGAGTGATTCTGTTTTCGTGCTACTTGCCTGTTTGATGCTTGAGTAGTTGCATGGTAGAAAATGAAAATGTCGAGAAAACTAAAATATACCAAAGGAAATGTACGAGTAAGAGGAACATTCTAAGTTTCGGGACGAAACTTCTTTTAAGAGGGCACTAATGTAATAACCGAAAATTTTAAAGTTCCGGTAAACTGCAATTAACCAAATTCCGATGCGGGGACCTTAAATAAATAAATAAAGAAAATAAAACGAGTTTAAATGTTATCATTTTATGTGACTTTAAGTCACCTAAAATTTATGAAAACTTATAACCGGAATTAATTTACGCGCCTTAAAATAAAAATAATAATAAAGTCGATAATACGGATTTTAAATCTCGTATTATATAAATTCCCGCACATAAGTAACAAGTTCCGAACTTTTTTTTCCGTTCTAAAGAGAAGGGCCGGATATAAGCCCACTTATCAGCCCATTAATTATTTCCTAAACAAAGCCTAACCCTAATTTTCTCTTAATCTAACCCACTAATTACCCTTCTAATCCTCCTGTGCCGCTTCGCTATTCCTCTCGCAAACCTACTGCACAATACAACATTACCGCCGGACTCCTGCAATCGCCGCAACCACCAGAGCCGCTACTGCCTTCGACCGGAGACGCCACCGCCGAGCCTGCGCCGCCTCCAGTCGAGTCCGGTAAGTGCACTGCCTTGCCTCCGTCGTTTCTCCTCTGTTCGTGCCTCAGTGTTCCGCTTCTACAGGAAGAGAAGACACCGCTGCTCCGCCTCGTCTTCCACCGGAGCCACCGCCGCACCGCCTCGCAGCATCAGCAACCGCAGCACCGCGAACCAGCCGGACCTCCCGCCAATTGAATCGCCGCCTCGAGCCCAGTCAGATTAGCCGCAAGGTACCGCCCGATTTGCTTTTCTTCTTTCTGCTGAACCGTCCTATTCCGTCCATTCCGCTGAACCTTGTAGTTTCGATCACCAACAGGGTGAGTGTTCTCCTCCCTTTCTGCGGTGGACCGATCGATACAGCCGGTGAGTCTCCGTCTCTCTTCCTTCCGCTACTCCCCTCAGCTTGCTGTCCCGTATATAAGTGTATATATATGATTAGGGAGGGTATAAGTATATATTTTAGATGAAGAGATATGAGTATCAGTAAACGTATATATATATATATATATATATATATATATATATATATATATATATATATAGAGAGAGAGAGAGAGAGAGAGTATAGATCCTATGAGAACACCCCCTAACGTGAGAACGTGAGAACAAATTCGTAATTATTATTAGTTTTGTTACGAATGTGCCATATCGTTTAATGTATTATTCGTAGTTATTGTTGGTTGAGTGGATTATTCGTAGTTATTGTTGGATTCCTAATTATTATTATTCGTAGTTATTATTATTTTTGATATCTACTCTAAATCTCAACCCTTAATATTCACATCCAACGGTGTACGATTGTTCTCATGTTCTCACGTTAGAGGGTGTTCTCATGGGAACCACACCCTATATATATATATAGTTTACAAATATAAGTGCGAGTTTACGAGATTATATATGTATATAGAAATGAATGGAATACGTATATAAGTGAGGGAATACGTATATAGCTGAGTTTGATTACATATATATAAACCGTAGAATGGAGGTGGTACGGGTATGCAATACGGAAGGTTATTAAGAGCAGGTGTGAACTTATATAGGAGAGTGTATGCCGAGTATATAAATATACGTATATATATTATTTGAAATAAAAGTATACTTATGAGTTGAGTTGGTGAAATTATAAAGTATGTGAATTTATATATATATCTAAATACCTAAGAGTTACGGATTTTATATAATTGGAAGGAAGGTTAGTATGCACGAAAGTATATATATATATATATAGATATATAGATATATATAAGATTAGATAATACCCGAGAATGACGTAATGTGTTTCTAGATGACGAGTGGACGAGATTAATTTTATAACTTCAGTAAACTGTTTTGGAAGTAATCATATATTAGAAAAGTGTTCCAAAAGAAATATTAGAGGTCAAGAAGTGACCGGGAGAATTATCGACACTAAGGGTAAAACGGTCTTTTACCGTATGAGAATCGTTCTTTCCGTAATTCCTTCGCATGAGGTTGGACATCGAGATGTGATTTTGATACACATGTCTTAATTGACAGGCGCTTGAGTTACTACGAGTACGGACTGTTTGAGAAGTGTTAGAGTGTTTTGACTCAGGTAAGTCCTTGCGACTTACTTAGCCAGTTTCTGAGTGTTAGTTGAGTGATGAGTGATAGTAGTTGTGTGTGCTATTTGCGTGTTTAATAATAATAACTTGCTAGGACGACTGTTATTATTACGTTAAAGGCCCAAGTGTATGTATAACGGGCCGTGACATCACTGCCCAGCTCTGACAGGAGACTGGGAGGTTCTCTATACCCAGACCAGGCAGGTACAAGGTGAGATGCATCGGATCCATTCCTGATGGTTACACGGGGGCGGAGGCGAGGTTTGGGAATCCCTCGTGTCACAACATAAGTATCATTAGCGTGAAAGAGTAACTAAATTCAAGATAATAAAACGGACTTGTTTGTAAGCATGATGAGTGTTTATATTTTTCTGAGTGTGTTTGTGCTACTATTATTCTACTAATATTTAGATAACTAGCTAATGGTTCCTCTTGTTGTGTTTTAGATTTACCGCAGGTTAGACCAGCAGCTGAGTGATCCGGAAGTAGTGGTCAGCCGGGTCTCCGTACTCCTTAGAGTGGGGGTTGGGTGTTGTGTTTGTCTTTCCTTTCGTTTGGTTAAGACAGTTGTTCTTTCTTTTGTTTAAGTACTTTAGGCTGCTAGACATTGTTGCATTCATTACCCTAAAAATATTTTTTTATGAATTTCGGTTTCTTTATTTGTGTCTTGTTGCAAGATCTTAGTAATGTTGTTGTCAAACTGAGGTCGGGACCCACTGTGAGGTCCTAACCAGTAATGTTCCGAGTTCTGAGAATTCGGGGTGTTACAATAACCACTCGTCAAAGGAAGGAAGAGGAAGTCCAGAGTCCAACTATGTGTGGTAAGTTCGCGAGTTTTGCATAATTGATTCCCTGAGGGATGTCAAGGCTAGCAATGGTGAGGCCGGAGATGACATCGGATCTAAGGAGGGAGAAGGAGTAAAGAGGGTCCCACTGGAAGATAGGGAAGAATAATTGAAGGGTAAGAAGAGGCTTTTGGAAGAAACTGAGGCCATTCTTGTGGATTAAAGTTGAGTCGGAGAAGCAGGCATGAAAAGGGTTGTCAAGGAAGAAGATATCGGATAGTCTTTGGCGAGTTTGAGAGAAGCGGAAGAATAAGTGACGGGTAGGGTTTTGACAGTAAAAAATAGGAGTGGGATACACTTACTTACCAATAAAATACAATGGGCCTAGTTAGTGGAATATAAACTGAAAAATGCCTATAAACCAAATTAACCCTTATTCTTTTTTTTTTAATTAAAATAGAGGGGTTAATTACTTTTACCTACCATTAAATAAAAGTGGTAAAAAATAATGGGGTACATTTACTAAAACAAAACTAAAAAAAACCTATTTGGCCAAATTCTGTAAATCAAAATTGGATAGATTATGTAAATCGGGTAATTTATTCCCTAAAAAATTAAGAGTATGTTTTGGAAGTTACATATATTACATTAGGAATTACCCAAATAATTTATTTTAATAAATACAAAAGAGTCTACTTGATGCTCTTATATATAATAAGAGTTCACTTACCATTTAACCAACAAATTAATAACAAACTGAACAAAGAACGAACTAAACGTTCACAATAAATGACCTAAACATTCCAGATAAATGAATTACTAATTTGCAAAAAATACACTGAATACTCGCAAAAATATTTTGAAGTTTATCAATCACAAAATATGCTTATATAGGGAAGAAGGAAGGATATTTTACAAAATGAACTACATGTTTCACCAAATAAATTAAATTAGATATTCACAAAAATGATCTAGACATATAATGTAGGGCTCCCACACATATAAAGTTAGGTTCCGATGAGAACATGTGTTACGGTAAGAAACAAGAATACATAAGAATTGTTGGATTAAGTAAGATACCTCTTAGGTCAATCATTTATAAATGATTGTTCATATAGAATTATTGCATTATTTGTGCTTATAGCTTGTTAGTATTCTTTAGGATACTAACAAGCTAAGCATACACATGTATATAACATATTATAATAAACATCATAAAAAGTCTATAAGCTAACTCCTATCGATCTAAGTTGCAGAGATCCACGGAGAGTGATGGTGGTCCGACGTACTACTAACCCAACAACCCGACTATACGTGCGTGTAAAAACATAAATCTGTTTTGAAAATTTAGACCCCTTCGGATTCTAGTTATTTTATACATTTGGTCTTTCAGAACATTTCAAGTGCCATTGTTGCCAACCTAGAGCTCTGATACCATATTGTTACACCCCAAATTCTGAGAGCTCGGGGAGCTACTGGTTAGGACCTCACAATGGGTCCCGACCTTAGTTTGACAACAATTTTACTAGGATCTTACAACAAGGCACAAAAGTATTTAAAACATTTGAAAACTTTAAACAATATATACATGGAGAATATGTATCAGCCTTACAAGAAAAGATACTAAAACGACGCATATGAAGAACAAAAGACATCCCCGTCCCAAACTAAAAGAGTACGTGGACCCGACTAACCATTTCCTCCGGATCTCTCTACAACTGTCTTAACCTGCAAGGCATCTACAAGCGGTATAAAACCGTTAGCTAACATTCTATGCATAAGTATAAAGGTAAAAGCACAAACACACAACATACACAATCAACATGCAACACTCAATCCTTTTATTATCTTTAATTAGGTGATATGTCATTACTAATGATACTTATTTTGTGACACGAGGGATTCCCAAACCTCGCCCCTATCCCCGTTTACTAACGGGGAATGGTACTAATGCATCTGACCGTCTACGTGACTGGGCTGGTCGTTGGGAACCTCCTAAACTCTCACAAGAGCTAGGCAAATGATGTCACGACCCGTTATCATACACTTGGGTCAATTACGTAAATAACAAAGTCGGCCTAATCCGGTTTCGTTGTTTATCATAACCATCAAACACCACTCATACACATTACACTCATACAAGAAGCCAGCTAAGTAAGTCCGTGAACTTACCTGAATCAGATCTCGACTCTCTTAATCACAATTCAATCTGTAGCTGTATAACTCGGTTGCCTGTCAAAGGAGGCAAGTGGATCAACACATATCCAATATACTTACAAGTCTAAGACTTCTAAGATATAAGATCCAATCGGAAGAGAAATATACTAAAATACACGTCTAAGGTAAAATGACCATTTTACCCTAGGTTCCGAATCTTCTAAAAATCTCGTGATATGTACTTAAACTCTTACTTGAGACTAACTATCATATTCAAACTCTTAATGTTGAGTTTAGGTCAAGACTAGAACATTACATGTTTTCTTTAACCTTCTAAAAAGGTCACTAGGGTCCAACTTTGGCTTCAAATATGAAATTCGAATAAACTTATAAAAATTCCGAAATAATTCTCTAGTTCATCTATGATATCTCATTTACTCTTAGGAGCAAGAATTTTTTAAAACTGTTCAACCATCACTTCTACAAAAATTTCCAAAGTTGGTTACAACACTTGAAATTTTCTATACTTAGCCAAAATCTGAGTATGTTTTTTAACTGTACAACAAGTCCACTTTGAGCCTCTATAATTATAAATCCCACCGTTGGATTCATCCCAACGTTTGACATATTAACTTATGCATGACACTAAACAACATCTAAAAAATTGAACGATGGATCTTATCTCTAAGGCATCAAAAAGTATGCTCAAACTTGATTGATCAACACAGTTTCTGGAAATTCAGCAAACACTGAACAAAGCAACACACTATCTAACTTTGAAAAATCATAACTCCTAAACCACTTGCTGGATTTATCCCAAATTTTAATATGTTCTACAACAATATGCCAACTATATCATATCCAAAATTCAAGTCCAACAGAGATCAAAAGCCTATTCAAAACTATCTCACAAAACAACATCACATGCTGTTTTTTTCCAGCACTCAACACAGTTATAAAAATTGTGTGATGAGGCCACTTTGAAACACCATAACTCTCAAACTGTAACATGGATTCCTCTAAAAATTTTAGTATGATTTATTATGCAATACCTTCTATGACATATTCGAAAACCAACCAAAAAGGAGAAGTCTAACTTACCCAAATCTGGACCGGAAGTTGACTATTTGTCACTTCCGAAAACTCAGGAAAACACTTGAATCTGTACAGCTCACTTAAGGTTGTTCTGAGTAGGTTTAAAAACGGAACTAGTGCACGTTAGGCAAGGGAAAGGTGGACTGAAATGTAGTGTAGAAAGGGGTACAAGCCTTACCCGATTCCGATACTCGAATGCAAGGGAAAGAAGGTACCAAGGTTGCTCCTGAGTATGCGTTTTGCACAGAAGGGGAGGAGCCATGATCCCTGATTGCTCGAGGTTGCAGCAACAAGAATAAGGAGGCGGTTACTGTCCTTAGAGGTGCACCAGCGGCTCGGCACGCCACACCAACGGTTCAACGCCGCCGCCTCCGAGGTTTGGATCTGGAACGCCCTCACAGGCTCCTGTTTGTTGCGTTGTTGTCTGTTGTTGGTTGCGGATCTGCGCTCGACGGTATCACCGATCTGTTGGAGTCAACAGAAGAGGAGAGTGAGCCACCATTAGCACCGGTGTTAGAGTCCACAGACAAGGGGAGACGCGAACCATTCCGGCGTTGTTGCTAGCGTGATCTGCAGGAGAGAACGTAGGATTGTTAGATTCCGAAGATGACTCATACTTGTGCACTGCAGGGCTGGAGAAGAAGGCTCGTCTGCTGCTGTTTGAAGGATGGTACGATGGAGGAGGAGAGGGGATGAGAAAGCCGGCATCCATGGTTGTGTTGTTGTTGTGCACGAAACAGGAGAAGCGAGGCTAGGGTTATAGAGGAGCTGATTGCCTGAGAGAGTAAGATGTACACGCAGGAGAGAAGAGAGCGCTCACGGCCCAGCTGGCTGTCCAAGACGGGCCCAGATGGTAGGATTAGAAAGGTCCAAACTACTCAGCTTTGTAAAGGCCCGGAAGGCATGTTGCATATGGGCCCGGATGAGTCCATTTTAAAGAATAAAGAAGGTAGATTGACTTGTGTATTTTATGTGAGTAAGATTCTCACATAAAATGATAAAAAGATCAAAGGATAAGAATCCGGTGTCACATAGGATATAGTAGGAAGTCGGGAAAATCCCAAAACCGGTCATGTTCCGGTTTGCTTCGGAATAACTCGGAAGTAAAAATTTCAGATGTTACAAGCTAGGATTCCCGCAGGGGTGGTGACACGCGTGGGCGGGGTAGCAGCGTTTTGGGCAACCGTTCACCTTCCGATCCTTTTAACTCCTCTCTTTAATGCCATAGGGAGTTGTTGGCTGAAGACCTTTGGCATCCTTCTTCTTTTATGCAGCCAACCCTCCTCCTCCTCTCATTTTTCCACTCACGTTACTTTCTTTCCTCCTACCAACTTCATCCTCTTGCACTTTCCTCTTACATCCTTCTCCTCCATTCTTCTCTTGGAGTGCTCCAGCTTGGATCCACCATTCTTGAGGTCGGGACTGCAGTGTCGGGACGAGGGTAAGGCTGCTTCCTTTCTTCTTCTTTATTTCTTCTTCTTCTTCTTCTTCTTCCTTCTTCCTTCCCCTTCCATGGCTTAAATGGAAGATATTCATGAATCCGTGCTCAACGATCTATCGTTGTTTTGTTGGTTTGATGACGAAAGTAGACTGTACAGGGAGGCTAAGACCAAGTGTGAGAAGTGGAAGACGTTCATAGCACCAAAGGAGACCTAAAGGACCGGCTGCACAATCGAAGAACTCAGCAGACGGACTTTTTGCACAGGCAGGCGCATGAGCAGATTCACAAAGACGCAGGGGCGGCTTTTGTCAAGGGTAGGGGCGGACCTAGATCGGCGCAGGGGTGCACCTAGATAGGCGCAGAGGCGGCTCAGGCAGGCGCGGGGGTGGTTTTGGCTCCAGTGAGTCCCGAATCTTGTTCTTTCCTTTCCTTCTTTCATTCCTTAGATTCGTTATACCTTAGAAGCATGTTAGGCTGGCTTAGGGTAGTTGAACTAGAATGCTTTAGAGTGGTTGGATCTTAGAGGTCTAGTGTGAGTTACGTGAGTATTGTGGTGGTATGTTATTGAGGGTTCGTTTTGAGCTTGTGGAAGCAACCTTTGTGTATATCGTTATGTTGAGAGTTGGATAGGTCATGGACTGATAGTTCAGTCTTCTTGGACTAGGTGGTTGAGGAGTTTGAGCCTAGAAGTCTAAAGACTTCTAGTGGACTAGAGTGTGGTTTGATTGTGTGCCTTGTTTTGAACAGGCGTTGTACGTTTTCCCGAGGAAACTTACGAGTGAGGTGATCTTGTGCGCTTCGAAGACTGGTGTTCACTCCAAATGGTGTGTGCAAGCTTTAAATTTATAACCCAAGAAGTATGCTTAAAACAAGGATGCGAACCCGCAGTGTACGGATCAATTATAGTAAAAGCAAGAATTCCGGGGTGTCGATCTTAGGGACTTAGGTTAAACAAAGCAAGTTTAGGTTGTCAATATTGCAAATAACCACAAAAGCGATTAAAACAATCAAAGATGATAATATAGTCAATTAAAGGGAATATGCAAATTCTAGGGATTAAAGCATCTAGTTGTGGTTCCAACTCAAGATCTCAAGATAAGCGGACAAAGCTAAGGTTTTGCAAATGGAAGATGTTACTAAAGCGGAATAGATCACCGGGTAAGTCTCACTACTCACAATCCCAAGCCAAAGAACCTATTACCAGGTAAGTCTCAAGGTACTAAGGAAATGAATTATAATCTCAAACCAACACACCAACTAAGGGAATAGAATCAACCTTTACCGGGTAAGTCTCACGCTAACTCACAAAGATGGAATGAAGGCACACTCGAACCCCAATGAAGGATAAACCTTTATTACCTACACTTATGATCATGGGTAAACAAACAAAGGAATTACCGGGTAAGTCTCATCCTAGGCTTGCATTGAACTAGGAAAGGTGTAATAAGAATAGGATTTGGCAAACTCTAACACTTAACTCTCAGTTTCGGATCAGAAAAGGTCTCCTCGGTCAGCCAAGTTCCACCCCGGCCGAGATGTTCATCGACTGAACGAGATGTTCTAAGGTTAAGGATAAAGACTCGAGCTTTCAGGGTCCTACTGGGATTAAGATTATTCTATCATCGTCTTTCCCACAACTTTCAGCCAATCACCCTAGAATCGCACAAGTAAATTAGCCACTCATCATCATGAAAGCAATAATCAAATATATGGGAAGAGAATGAATATTTGAACACAAAAACCTTAAGAACAAGGCTTCAATAACTGAATCAAATAAATAAATCAGCGTTCCTTGGATTACAAATCCAACAAGACAATCAAACAAAAAGGGAATCAAAGAAAGTCTTACAAATCCCTTCACAAAAGCTATAACAAGCTATGAACTTCCTTCCTTCAATCTTCCTTCAACCTACCAAAAATCCTTCCTAACTCCAGCTTCTTCAATCCCCAAGTGCTGCGATGGTAGCGGGTTGCTGAATTTGTGGAAAATCCCGCCCTTTATATAGGAAAATTATCTTCCAAAGATAATAATATCTTAAAAAGATAATTTCCTAATAAAGTATATCCATATCTCTAAAATAGATCTCCAAAATATATGATCTTCCTTCCAGAAATCCAGCCCAAAAATATAAGATCTCCCTTTCCAAAAATAAAAGATCTTAGCCAAATAAAATATATCTCGCCGCGTCCAGGGTGTTCTCCTCGGTCGGGGCGCTCCTCAAGATCACCTCGGTAGAGGTGACTCTGTGGTCAACCGAGGTGAATCTCAGCTGAAGGTGAAATCTCTCAAATCTGGTCCAAAGTAAATCTTCTTTGTTAATTCCTTGCTTCCTGAGTTCTTCCTTAAGCTCCAGAATGTAGCTTCAATGACTCCTTAGCTCGTTTAGCTCCATTTTAGTCCAAAATGTGCCATTTTACCTACGATTATAACGAAACTTGGTGTAGACCTCGATTCCCGTAAAGGTAGATGAAACGACAATATAATCACATAATATACATTCAAACATGCAGATTATTGAAGATAAAACGTCTAAACAGGTACCAAAACATGGACTATAATTCATGCTATCAATTAGTAAGTCTACGGACTTACTTAGTTGGCTTCTTGTATGAGTGTGATGTGTATGAGTAGTGTTTGTTAGTTATGATAAACAACAAAACCGGATTAGGCCGACCTTATTATATTACGTAATTGACCCAAGTGTATGATAACGGGTTGTGACATCACTGCCTAGTTCTTGCGAGACCTAGGAGGTTCTCTGTACCAGCCCAGACAGGTAGACGGTCAGATGCTTTAGCACCATTCCTCGTTGGTAAACGGGATCAGGGGCGAGGTTTGGGAATCCCTTGTGTCACAAAATAAGTATCATTAGTAATGACATATCACCTAATTAAAGATAATAAAAGGAATGAGTGTTGCATGCTAATTGTGTATCTTGTGTGTTTGTGGTTTTACCTTTATACTTTTGCATAGAAGGTTAGCTAACGATTTTATACCGCTTGTAGATGCCTTGTGGGTTAGAGAGGCCATCGAGTTATCCGGCGGTAGTGGGCAGCCGGGGTTCCGTGCATATAGGATGGGACTGTTATCATTTTATTGCACGACTGTTGAGACTTATGTTGTTACTTTAGTTTTGAGAATTGGCTGGATTGTTTTCAGATTTGTACCTTTTTCCTCCGCTCATGCTATAAAACTATGTGTTTTGCCTTTTTATTTGTGCCGTGTTGTAAGGTCCGAAGAAGTTGTTGCTAGGCTAAGGGCCGAGACCCATTGTGAGGTCCCAACTCGTATCATTCCGAGTCCTTTAGGAATTGTGGTGTTACAATATGGTCTCAGAGCCAGGTTGGCAACAACGGCACTTTCTATCTTCAAAAAGGCCGAATAAACAAATAAACAGAAACCGTAAGGGTTCCGAACTTTTTAAATGAATTTTTGTTTTCAAAACCATGAGCATAAATGGGTTGGGATAGAATGCACTGGCCGCCACTACCTCCGCTGAACTCGATGGCATAGTTTATTGGACTTTTGTTATAACTTGTGTTTAGTAGTTACATTGTGACCTTTAGAATTAACCTAGTGTAATAAGATAGTTATGTCCTTACTAGCAATTAAAATAGTCTTACATCAATCACATCTCTACCAGATGGCACGTATGAGAGCGACAACTTACGTTGGACGAGGAGGGGGCCGACGTATGAATAAAAAGCTTAACATATGCATGGAGTATAGTTGCGTGAGAAAAAATTGTTCACTTCATCTGAATTTGGAGTTGTCATAACATTCACATATTATTAGTGTTTCTATGTTAATTGTTTGTTAGAGTGCACTTCGTCCTTCAACTTCTTTCATCCTTATATTCAAACCGGTATTGTATATTTGTTAAATAGAGATGACATTGTGTCGATCATATAATTATAAGGAAAAGATATTTCTCGGTTTGAACCATGATCCGATTCCACACCCCATCTTTTGATATTGAAGAGAATCAATTGTCTGACATATGCAATCTCGAACAAGTGTTAAGGAATTGTGTGGTTGTCCACTCCACATATAACTCTCAATGTTCATTTTTGAAGCTTCTCTTACGACCCTCGAGTTCGAACATACACCTGTTATTCTTCAACCTCACGTAGCTAGTTTGTAATACCCGGAAATTTAAATTCCGGTAAATCCCGAGTCAACATAAATCTTGTCATTTTATGTGAAGAGTTAATCACATAAAAATTCTTTTACCAACTTCTATGATATTATGTGAAAGTTAATCATATAAAATCATTCTTAAAACACTCTTTCAAGCCTTATAGTATTTGACCCATTTGACAAACCCATATCTAAGTCATGACAAGGACATCCCGGCCCATTTTGACAAGATCACTTCAGCCCAAAGACAAGGCCAACCTTCTTGCTTCAGCCGTGTAATTTCTCTCCTTCCCTACCAAACCCTAGCAGCCCTCCCACCTTCACGTAAACAGCAGCCTTGCTGCGGCACACACGACGACCTGCGCCCTCTCGTCTCCTCCGTCTTCGTACACCGAGCAACAACCGGACTGTCTCTCTCGTTTCTACACGCAGCTTTCAACCACGCAGCTCTCAACCCGGACTGTCCCTGTCGTCCTTCCTTTCCAACCGTCGACAGCAGCCCTCAGAGCACGGGTCTCCTCTTCTCCGGTCGCAACACAACTCAGGACATGAGTCCACCGACAACAGGCATCCACCTCGCGTGCGTTGGGGCTGGCACAACCACATCAGGCGGAGGTTGGTTCTTCTCTACCAGGGTCGTCACGTAGCAACAAGCAATTCCGGTCCCCTCCATGATCAGTTGCAGCCTCACTGGTCTCTTTGTCGCATCAAAAACGCAGATGCCAGGACAGTTGAACCAACCTCGCAGTCCTTCCTTTGGAACTCACGTAAAAACAAGCTACAATAGCATTGCCTCCCTCTTGTCGAGTATTGTAGTTGCGTATGACCATGCTCTTCCTCCTTGCTTTCTTCAGTCAGATATGTGCTTATAGTTGTCTCTAAACCATTTTACAATCTATATATTACAGCCAAGGAACAACTACAGTGAGCTGTTGTAGTTTCTCAGTTTTCAAACATTGAAGAATAGTCAACTTTGAGTCTAGATCTGGGTAGGCTAGACTCTTTCTTTGTTCGTCATTTTTGGATATGTTGTTGTCGGTATTGCAGTGTAGAACATACTGAAATTTGAGCGTATTCTGAGTTATAGTTTAGGAGATATGATTCTCTAAAGTTGGCTCCTCATGCAGTTTTCTAAGTATGCTGAGTTTGAAATAAACTACTTAGGATGCAGTTTTGTGGAATAGTTTTGGATGGATTATTGACTTCTGTTGGACTTGAATTTCGGAAATGTTATAGTTGATATAGTATAGTAGATCATACTAAAATTTTACAGGAATCCATGTTACAGTTTGAGAGTTATGGTGTTTAAAAGTTGACTCCTCACACAGTTTTTATAACTGTGCTGAATGCTGGAAAAAAACAGCATGTGATGCTGTTTTGTGAGATAGTTTTGAATAGGCTTTTGAACTCTGTTGAACTTGCATTTTGGATATGATATAGTTGACATATTTTTGTATAACATATTAACATTTGGGAGGAATCCAGGTTGTGGTTTAGGATTTATGATTTTTCAAAGATTGGGTCGTAAGCAGTTTTTCTGTTGTGCTGAAAAGTGCAGGAAATATCTGGTGATGTGCAGTCATGTTTGAACTCAAGTTTGAATACCTTAGAAACATAATTCACCGTTCAATTTTTGGTATGTTATAGAGTGTCACGTATAGTGTGATGTATGAAAAGTTGGGGATGATCCAACGGTTGGATTTAGATATTTGAGGATGCAAAGTGGACTAGTTGAGCAGTTTATAAACACTCAGTTTTTGGCTAAGTCTTAATTTTCTGGTTTTGGAACCGACTTTGAGAATTTGTGTAGAATTGATTATTGGGTGTTGTTGGAAAGTTCTTGCTTCTATGGATAGAGTGCATAGCATAGAAGATTTAGAGATTCTTGTTGGATTTTTATATTTTTATTCGGTTCTCATATCTTAAGCCAAAGTCGGACCTTATCGACTTTTTATGAAAGGCAAGAATGTAGTTAACCCTTCTAAATCTTTAGCAAACTTTCCTTTGAGAGTTTTGGGTGTGGTTTTGAGTTCCAAAGAATAGTTTAGAACTTTGTTATAGAAAGTTATAAAGTTTCGAGGCCAGGGGTAAAATGGTCATTTACCCGTAGAAGGGTATTTTGGTAATTTATCCGATGATAGAGTTAAATATCTTAGAAGTCAGAGACTTTTAATTAAGTGGGATACATTATTGATCCACTTACCTTTTATAACAGGCGGTTGAGTTCCTGCGGTTATAGACCGAGTCGAGATAACGAGATTATGTTTGGATTCAGGTAAGTCCTTTGAGCTTACTTAGCTAGCTGTCAGATATGAGTGTGAATGATGATAGTGGTGTGTGAATGATGTGTGCCCTAGTATATTTCTAATAATCATTGACCGACTTACATATCTGGCCTAAGAGCAACGGGCGGTAGCATTCTGCTCACTTAGCCCGAGGGCGCTTGGGGTTTCTTTCGGGACTAGTCCATACTTGGTTTGCGGGGAAGCCACCGGCGGAGGTGTGCCAAACCATCACCAGTTGGATAAGGAACGGAGGCGAGAATCTTAAGATTTCTCGTGCTACAACTTTTATAATCGGATAAAGTGAATCACGTAATTTATCAGATAATAACATGATTGTGTGCCAGCATGTTGAGTGTTTGTATTTGTCTTCTGTGTGTTTATGGTATCTTTATTCTTCTTATATTTATATTGTTAGCTAACGGTTTATCCGTGTTGTAGTTTTGGTAGAGATAAACAGTTGCAGAGAGATCCGGAACGGATGGTCAGCCGGGTCCACGTACTCATTAGATGGGGACGGGGGAGTCTTCCATACGGCATGCATGATTATGTCTCTATATATATGTTGTAAGGCTATCACATATGTACTTTCATGCCATAAAAGTATTATGTTTTGAAATTGTTTAAATACATTTGTGCCTTGTTGTAAGATCCTAGTAAAGTTGTTGTTAAACCAAGGTCGGGACCCATTGTGAGGTCCTAACTAGTAACCCCCGAGTTCCAAGAACTTGGGGTGTTACATAGTTGATGACGCAAAATCAAGGTCAATGTCTTTCTTCTTACCTAGATCTTCATACCGTTCGCATGTAAAAGAAATATACAAAAGACAACATTTTTTACCAGGATTTGTTTGAGATTAACACCATCCCCCCAACATAACTATACCAATACACTATAAGGCTCGTTTGGTACGATTCCCATTGAATCAGGAATCGGAATAAGTCATACCAATATCTCGTGTTTTGTAAGACTTATAATCGGAATGAAAATGATTCCATGGAATGACTCATTCCAACTCTAGAGATTAGAGGAGTTGATTCCATAAATTAAAGGTGGGTATCATCCATTCCAAAATAAACTCATTTCAAATTTTAAACTACAATTATATATATATATATATATATATATATAGGGTCGAGATCTGGTGAGAACAATTATTTGAGTCGTCGGATTATATGATGAACGTCCAAGATTTAATGAATTATATAAGGTAACCGTGCATTGTCTTTATTAGATAATTATTTATTAGGTAATTAAGTGTAAATGGCATATAAAATCGTTACTGATTAGGAAATAAAATATTGTTATTGTGCTTTGTTCAAATTTGTTTTAGTAAATTTTTATTATAAATATAAATTAGAAATATTAATGTTTTCTTTATTCGTGTTTACAAATTAAAGCAATATTCGGTTTACATTTTTTTTTATAATTTTATGTTTACTATTAGGTATTATACAAAGAGCATGCATGAATAAATTTTTTTTAAAGCATGCACGATTAAGTATTATTGCACGTGTAATTTAAATATGGCAATTTTATGTATCGTTTTATTTATTATTTTACGTGTATTTTATGTGTTGTTTTGAAAGCATGCACTAGTAAATGAAAGAGAGATAATATACACGAGTAAGTAGCACTGAGTGCACTAGTAAGTATTGCACGATTTATGTTTTTTTGAAAGCATGCACGAGTAAGTGCACTAGTAAGTATTACACGTTTTATGTTGTTTTGAAAGCATGCACGAGTAAGTGCAAATGAACATCAATGTGCGTGTGCATGTATTGGTTGTGCACATGTACATTTCGTGCATATATTAGAATATGAAAATACTGGTGAAATAGGGTCCTTTTTGTTTAGTGTAGACTAACTAGGCCCCTAACAAAATCAAATTAAAAAATAAAGATAAACTAGGGATTGAATACTATAATTAAGGATAGAAGATAGGTAGTTAACTGATATTCTGTTTTCAAAAACTGGCTAAAAATTTGAAACTGCTGTGGAAAAATTGGAAACCGTAAAACCAAGGATTCTCGAAATCTTTTTAAGCGACTAATTCATATAAATCACAATCAGTATCCCGTATTTCAAGTCAAATACTCTCTACTCTCTCTCCGACTCCATTGAAGACGATTGAAGGTATCTTCGTTGTGCATCATCTTCTCCGTCTTGCAATCGTCGTTTCCTGGTGTTCATCTTCATCGATTGTTGTTTATTATACCAGGTAAGTTTTCGATCTCATCTTTTTCAGTCTATTCTTGGTTAAATCCCCGACATTGAAAACTTCTCAACCTAGTTTGCCAAGAATGTTAACAATGGAGTACACAACATTCCGACTACAATCAATGACCTTTATTTTGTGTACAAATATGATAACAAATAATGTGTGCATAGATATAGTATGTTTTGATTATGTTCTAATCATACAAACATACGTAGTTGCTAACAATGTACATATCATACATTATGTATCATACATACGTCGTTGCTAATAAATATTATGTAACTGCTTCTTTGATTATGTTCGCCAAAATTGATAACAATGTGTACATATCATACATATATAGTTACTGATATATATTATGTTCTAATCACACATTTATGTAACAAGTATACATCAATGTGTATAGAAGGAAGGACCAGCAAGAATGGACGTTCAAATCAGAGTCCACGAATGAAGATATTGTTAACATTTGTTTCCTATTTTAACGAGTTTTGATAATTATTATCATTCTTAATTAGGTAAACAAATAAAGATAAATAGGAGAGAGAAATATTATTGATTTATTGAGTATCTTTATTTATGTTTTTAATAAATCTTTTTATGAAAATATGGAGGGGCCTATTTTGTCAACATATAAACAAAAGAACCTAGTTTATACACCTTGATACATAAACTGCCTACTTAGCCAACTCGTCCTTAGAATATTACACAATGTATGATCAAATGATACGTATCATGCACGTTACGTTCAATTTATGAGCAAGACGTCGGAACGGGTAAAATCAACAAAATCGAATAATAGTTAATCTGAATTGTGTCAAGTTATATATAATGGTAATAAATATCTTTTGTAGTTTAAAAGGTAACCATATATATCTATCGTAAAATATCAATCATCTAATTAATATACAAAAATAATATTGAATCAGGATCGTTGATTTTATTTAATCATGTGGTCTAAATTGGTTCTTATTTCTTATTGTAACTATTGTTTTAACTTGATTCTATCCCTATATATATATATATATATATATATATATATATATATATATATATATATGCATGTACTTGCTTATTTTGTTTCAAAAAATATTTAAAAATAATTTTGTAACATTTTTTTATCGTCCATCAATTAATTTGAGTTATATTATTATTTTGTAGAAAAACATGATTTTGACAAAAATATTTTTTTTAGCTATAATACGAATATTTCGTTAAAGATGTAATGTAACCGGAAAATGCTCGAAAACAATATAAATGCTCGAAAACAAGATATTTGGGTTGACGATTATTTATTGTCTATTCTTTAAGTTATTAATTAGTCTTCATTTTTCTTAAATGTAGTTTAAAAAATAGCATATATTTACATTATAAACATTCACACATATATCATCAAATATGATATGATTTTTTGATTCATAACTCATATGAAATAGAAAATATGTATAAAAAATCTTTCATTCCAACATCATACCAAACACCAAGTGTCAAGAATGCTTTATTGTAATTCCTCATTCCATTCCAATTCCTGATTCCAACCTTATTCCTACAATCATATCAAACGAGCCATGTAGACTTTCGGCCGTGAAAAATCCATGCGGAGCAAACACATCAAAATAATCGGAATCATTAAAATAAACCGATTAACCCTAAGTTTAAACATGGTGTCTTCAATTAATTACCTTTTGCCTCTATTTTCAACAATTATATACTTTTATCGTGTAATTTTATTAAAATGTATTCCAACAATTGCAGTTTTACATTATGTAGATACCGAATTGATAATATATACATAAAAACACAATTTTTATGATTTATTTCACATATAGGCATAACTATGTAAGATAAAAACGAAAAGTATGTTGCAAACATATTTCATGTTGCATGTGAAGTTCATTTGAAATCGTTTAGACTATTTCCGTCGTCAGCATATGAAGTCATTTATACAAAACTGAATAAATTTTCTTATTACAAAAAGACGAGAATAATAATATTTTTTTACAATTGGAAATTATTTCTACACTTATGGAGTGTTTCATGTAACAATGTAACACCCGGAAATTTAATTTCCGTTTTATTTCGATATAACACCGGAACTCAATCGGTTTGGAAGTTTGCGTCATCTCCGTCATTTTCTGTGGCACCGAGTTCTTCAATTCTCTTTACTTTATTTTTACGAGATTTCTATTCATATAAAATATGTGGAATCAATATACCTTTTTTATTCTTTATTTAAGCCATTCGGGCCCATTAACGACTTACCATTCGGGCCCATTAAGCTTGTCTTCCCCTCCTTACCTCTTACGTGAAACCTAACCCTAGCAGCCTCCTTCTACCTTACGTGAAAGAAGATGACCCCTTCCCAAGCCCTAACGTCCTTCCTCCCCCTTCACGTGATAGCAACCTCATCTCCCCTACCTACCACCATCGATGACAATGTGCCGATGAGCCTCGCTGACCCTTCCTCGCCCTGTCCTCCCGAACGCAACAACACCTTCACCGCGCCGCCAAGAGACCGCCTCCCTTCTTCTCCACTAGGTCGACAACACCTTCGCCGTTCCGCCAGGAGACACATCAGGCCGCCTCCCTTCTTTTGCACTAGGCCGACAACAGCAGCGGAGGGACGTCCTAGAGCCTCTTCGATCGGAGCCTAGGATCCGAGCAGGCACGCAAGACCTTCCACGACCCACGTGCGGCAGCGTTGAGGCGCAAGGACGGCAACAAGAACGCAAGCACGGCGTCCCCAGACCGCAGGTGCGAGTGGCATCTGATCCGCTGGTGCGCCTTCCTCTGACTGCGAGTATGTCCCAACGACAGTAAGATCGTTCCGTTCGTCTTCCTCGTATTTGCGAGCACGTTGAGCCGACTAGTTAAGTAAGGCATCACCCTCTTCTCTTCCGTACCCTCTCTATATATATGTGCTGATGTGAGCCCGTTTGCATCTCGGAACCGTGCATAACAAACCCTAGAAGATGGCTTGTGGAGCTGCTGCGTTTTCTGGGTTGTAAAGTGATGAACACCTAACTTCGGGTCCAAATTTAGGTATGAAAGACTGATCCATTTTGGCTGAAATTTTTATATGTTATAGCTGGGATACTGTGGTAGAACATATTCAAATTTGAGAGGAATCCAGCGAGTGGTTTAGGATTTATGATTTTTCAAAGATTGTGTCGTAAGCAGTTTTTTTTTTCTGTTGTGCTGAAATTTCTAAGTGTTGAAAAACTGCATGTTGATACAGTTTTGTAATCCATATTTGGGTAAGTTAGACTCCTCATTTGTTGCTGATTTTCGGATATGTTATAGTTGGAACTGTATAATATAACATACTGAAATTTGAGAGTATTCCGAGTTATAGTTTAGGAGATATGGTTCTCCAACGTTGGTTCCTCACGCAGTTTTTGTAAGTGTGTTGAAAATTCTAAGTGTTGGGAAAAACTGCTTGTGATACAGTTTTGTGAGATAAATTTGAATAGGTTATTTACCTCTTTTGGACTTGAATTTTGGATTTGTAATAGTTAGGGTTACATACTAGAAGATATCAAAATTTTAGAAGATTTCATCAAAAGGTTTAGGAGTTATGAATTTTCAAAGTCGAGGATGTAAGTAGTTTTCTTCATGTTGCTGAAATTTGCCAAGTGTTGGAATTATTTGGTGTTGTGCAGTCATGTTTGAACTTAAGTTTGGATACCTCAGAAACATAATTCACCGTTCAAGTTTTAATATAAAATAGATGGATATGTGTATTGGGATGTATCAGAAGTGGAGACCAATCCAACGATCGGATCTGAATCTATAGGAACTCAAAGTCGACTGTTTGTGCAGTTTGGGGAATGACTCAGATTTTGCTAAGTATAGAATTTCTGTATTTTGTATCCAACTTTGGAGATTTGTGTAGAAGTTATTGTTGGGTATTTTTGAGATTTTCTTACTTCTATTACCAGAGTGCATCATGTAGAAGACCTAGTTATTTTATTTAGAATTTTTATATTTTTATTCAGTTCTCATATCTAAAGCCAAAGTCGGACCTTAGCAACTTTTTATGAAAGTCAAGAATGTAGTTAACTCTTCTTAATCTTTAGCAAACTTTCTTTTGAGAGTTTTAAGTGTGGTTTTGAGTCCGAAAGAATAGTTTGAAACTTTGTTATAGAATTTTATAGAGTTTCGGGACCAGGGGTAAAATGGTCATTTAACCATAAGGGTATTTTGGTAATTTCTTTATGATAGATCATATATTTTAGAAGTTGGAGACTTCTAAAAAAGTGAGATACTTTATTGATCCACTTGCCTTGTATAACAGGCGATGGAGTATTCTACGGTTGTTGACTGAATTGAGTTTTAGATAGTCGAGATTGATTCAGGTAAGTCCTTTGGGCTTACTTAGCTAGCTTTCACATCAATAATGATACCGGTGTTTGAATGATGTGTGTATATGTGTATTTCATACTAATTATCGACCGACACACATATTTGGCCTAGGAGTAATGGGCGGTGGCATTCTGCTCAGTTAGCCCGAGGGCGCTGGGGGTTTCTTTCGGGACTAGTCCATACTTGGTTTGCGGGGACGCCACCGGCGGAGGTGTGCCAAACCATGACTAGTTGGATAAGGAACGGAGGCGAGAAATCTTAAGATATCTCGTGCCACAACTTTTAAAACGGAATGAAGTGAATTACTTAACTTATCAGATAATAACCTGTTTGTGTGCCAGCATGATGATTGTTTTATTTTGCTTGAGTTGTGTTTGTGCTATTTTTATTCTACTTATATTTGGATTGTTAGCTAATGGTTTATCCGTGTTGTAGACTCTGTAGAGATGGACAGTTGCAGAGAGACCCGGAACGGATGGTCAGCCGGGTCCACGTACTCATTAGAGGGGGACGGGGAGTCTTCCGTTCAACATGCATGTTATTAATATAATTATGTTTTGTAAGGCTGTCATATGTTGAAGGTTCATGTAAATATTGTTTTTTATTTTCAAAGAATTTAAATAAATTTGTGCCTTGTTGTAAGATCCTAGTAAAAGTTGTTGTTAAACCAAGGTTGGGACCCATTGTGAGGTCCTAACCAGTGGCTCTCCGAGTTCCAAAAATTCGGGGTGTTACAACATGGTATCAGAGCTCTGGGTTGGCAACAATGGCATTTGGAATCTTATGATAGACCGAATGTAAAAATAACCAGAACCCGAAAGGGATCTAAAATTTTCAAAATGAAGTTTTATTTTAAAATCATGTGAATACTCGGGTTGTTGGGATAGTAGTACGTCGGACCACCATCGTTCTCCGTGGATCTCTGCAACTTAGAATGATAGGTTAGTTAATATTAGACTTTTATTGATATGTTTTAATGTATGAGTATATATATGTGTATGTGTATCATGTTAGTATCCTAAAGGGTATCTTATAGCCTTTAGTTGTGATATCATGAAGCGATTATCGCCTCATGATAAATCGGTAGCGGACTTATAGAGTTTTCAACCCGAGACAATGGATTCAGACCTAGGATTTAGTATTATACTCTGGTGGATGTCCTGGGGACCCTATAAATCATCCGAAGAACGGGTGAGCAAAGAAGTAGAGATATTGAGATAATTTTCACCACAAGTACAACCCGATGAGAAAGAAATTTCCGAGTCAACTCAGATAGAAGTGATAGAAGTCCGTACAAGGAATTTAGCGGTGTGGGGATCAGAGATGAAACTCAAGGATGCATGTAAGGACTGATAAGAAGCGCAGATTGAAGAAGACAATTTTGGAATACAAATCCAATGGGTAGTTTACAACTACACTTGACAAGCGAAAGGACAAGTACAACCAAGGTGGATACCGCCATAGGCAAGGATGGGCACGAGAATCTAGAGAAGATAGAGTATGATCCAGATAGGAAGAACTGGAGGAGCACAAAGACCGACATTTACATTGGAATTAAAGAGGGAAGGCAAAATCCACAACCATTGAGAATGGTGGACTTCTACAAGACTACGAAATTTTTTTTGAAAGAAATCACGACACAAGTATTAAAGAGAATGGTAGTTTGTAACCGAGACAAGGGATGTCCATGAAGGAAATGTTACAATACAATGCTAACAAAAGCAAAAAAAAGTGGGTGAGAATGACCTGGGTAGACTCAAGTGTCCACCACGATATCTCACTCAACACGAGACTTAAGTTACCGACACCAACGATCCATAAAAGAGAAACCGCTAATTAAGGGATGGAAATTTAGGTTAAAGGATTCTCGGAAAAGGCGTCTACAAGCTATCGGAGAAGATGTGATAAGTCACAGATGGCATATGGGTAATACAACTAGACTCGGGTAAAGTGATCTTACAGAAAGGAAGAAAAGTGTTGATCGTAGAACAAGCTAAAGGGTATAAATAAATAACCTAGTGGATAACTTTCTACTCCGTATGTAACACCCCAAATCCGCGGGATATCGAGATGCTACGGCCGAGACCTCACAATGGGTCCCGGCCCTTAGCTTGACAACAATTTTACCGGACCTTTCCAACATGGCACAAATAAAGGTAAAAACTCAAATCATTTATAATGTATGCGAGAAACTGGAAGTAAAAGTACAAAGTGGAAACTCAACCGAGTCCTCAAAATGACACAATCTCAAAGGATAAATCCGAAATCCATAAATCCAAAAATAACAAAATAAACCCAAAAACGCCCCCGTCCTATAATGTACGGTGACCCTCGGCTGTCCACTCCTCCACCTCACTCGACGGTGTTCCTAACCTGCAGGGCGTCTACACAAATGGTTTAAAACCGTTAACTCATATTCTAAGCATTAGAAACGGGGTGAGAAGCACAATCACAAACAATCATCATAAACACACACGCATCATACCACAAGGCATACAAATCCAGTTTATTATCTTTATTATTATTAAGTCATATCCCGTTCTAGTTCAACTTCTTTTGTGACACGAGAATCTCCCGAAACTCGCCTCGGTCCCCACTTACCGGCATGGAACGGTGCGGATGCCTCCGACCGTCTAACCAGCACAGGCTAGTCGCCGAGAACCTCCTAGCTCTTGCAAGATGTAGGCAGTGATGTCACCGCCCGTTATCATACACTTGGGCCAAATAATATAAAGTCGGTGATCCTATTACCGGTTTAGTTGTTTATAAACATTCAACAATAACACACACACACACACACACACCACCTCACACACACCGATGCTAATACGCAAAATACAAACTAAGTAAGTCCGGAGACTTACCTCTCTTGAGGTAACTCGAATAAACCACTCTCAACTTCCCGTAGGAAAACGCTCAAAGCCTGCCCAAACGAGGCACTATCAATAACTGACTAAAAGCTAATAGTTCTCGGACTTCTAGTTTCCAACATATATAAATATGATATCTACTCTAGCATGCTAGGTCCATTTTATAATCCCGAAGGTCATCCTAAGATCGTAGATAAGATAATTCCATAAGTTCAATACCCCAACCCTAAAACTTATGATTCAGGGCCACTACATGGCATTTGCTCTACGATATGCTAAGTTCATCTAACATGATATACTACCATTACCGAACTAACGAAGGATAGTACTCACACGAGATCCAAGGTGAAGCACGGTCCACAGAGTTAAGAACGAGTTCGATTGCTCCTATTGGGCGCTTCCGGATCTAAGGACAAAACTAAGAAAAATTAGCTTAAACGCTAATTTTAAAAAGGAAGGTTTAGCGCATAAATATTTTCCAATGAAAACTCCGTTTTCCAAAACCGAGGTTAAACTCGTTAAAACCATTTCCGGGTAAATTATCCAAAATGGAAGGTTGATTGAAAAACCAAAATTCTAATTTATCCAACAATCGAGTTAAACCCATCAAAGACACCAAAAATACTTGTAAAGGAGTTGGGTCACAAATCTTAACAAAATTAAGGGTTTAATAATATTAATAATTTACTGCAGGATATAAATGTTCCCTTTCCAAAGTTTTTGGGTCAAAACTGCAATTACACACAAAATGGGCACAAACTGTAATTATCCAAAAAAATAGGGTCACAACAGGAATTAGGTGCAAATAGAGGGGCAATTTACAAATAAAAATCAAGCCTTCTTCAGCCTACTGTAACACGATAGGAGGCAGGCAGAGGAGCTTGCGGCGGCGGCCAGGCGGAGGGAGAAGAAGGCGACGACGTCCCGGTGGCGGTTCCGACGGCGGTGAGCGGCGTCTCCGATGGCGGCCCTCACTGCACATAACAAACAAGGTGGCCGATTAGGGAAGGAGAGGAAAAGAGAAAGGATGGGGAGATAGGGCGGCCACCAACCAATCCGGCAGTCCAGGCGGCCCGAGGTGGGGGGAGGCTGCGTCTGCTCTTCCCGGCGGCTCCTAGCGGCGCTATAGGCGGCTGCCACCAGACCCGGCAGCCATTGATAAACAACAGAGAAGAGGAAGAAAAAGAGAAGGGAAAAGGGGAGATGCAGCTCACCAGTTCCGGCTGGCTGTGGCGAGGCGGGGCGCTGGTTCTCCGACCGGCGTCGTCTCCCGGAGGCAGAGGCGGGCTGAGAGAGAGTTGAGGGAGAGACGTGTAGAGAGAGTTGAGGGAGTGGGGAAACGATTGAATAGGGAAAGGAAGGTTGGGTTTGGGTTTTGTCATCAAGAGGGGAGTAGAGGAGGCTAGGGTAGGTGAGCAGCTACAACAGAGGAAACGAGGAGACACTCCTCAAGAACTCCTTCAGCACGTCAGGCAGGAAAAAGAGAAGGGAAGAAAAGAAAGAAAGAAAAAGGAAAGAAAATAAATAAAAGAGTAAATAGGAGGGATTATATATATATATATATATATATATAAATATATATAATTTTTTTTTTGAAAAAGAAACTAACTCGATTTACATTTGGAACGGGATTTCCCGGATGGGTAAATCCCAAATTCCGACATAATTAATTTAATAAAATACGGGAATACATAATTGTATCCCTAAAATAATATAATACCCAGAAAAGTTATTTTTAAAATCTATATATATATAAAATATTTTATATAAGAACTCGAGCTATAGCGAATCGTGTGAAGGGGGAAAGACAACGTCGGAATGCACCCGAATAAACGGGGCGTTACACCATATATCCACATCGAAGGAAATAGAAGAAAAGGCTATGATCTTGTAGAAATCAACTTTATACTAACGAGTAACAACAAAGAATTTACACATAGGGGTGACTAGTTGACTGGCTGGCAGATAAGAAGAATAACCACACAATTATAAAAGACTTTTATCAACATCTGGACCCTGCAAGAAATCAGTTGCGACAATAGTGAAATTAAATCAAAAAGGAGTGTTAATAAAATTGAACAAGTTCAAGTTAGTAACTCTAATTAAATTTAAGAAGAAAATTCGGGCGATCGGATTTGACTCCTTAATTATTAATTGTAAAGAGGATTGTTATGAGCAATTGTCCTCCTACTAGCTAAGGAAAATTTGACAGATCACAATTAACACGGAATGGAGACTCACAATTTAGTGTAAGGGCGAGAAGTAGACTTTACACGCCTGGAGACGTTTTCTCTTCTTCGAAGATATAAGAATTTCGGAAGAAATCACAACGCCAGTATCAAAAGGATCGACGCCCTGTGGCATAGTCAATAGAGTTTTTGAAGGAAGTATTTCAAACAACGCCGATTAAGGAACATGTGTATGTGAGAATAGTGTGGTGGACTCAAGAGTCCGGGGTAACCTCTACATTATAACAAGTCTTAAGTCATAAACACCCGCAATCCATACAAGAAGAACGGTAAATAGAGAATAATTAAGGTCATAGGAACCGCAAGGAAGTACTTACAAGCTATCATAGGAGACTCGAAGGAACTATTTACGCTTGATGAGTGACAAAGTTGGAATCAACTGTTTGGTATGTAAACCGAGTAAGTGGTGCCTACAAGAAAATTCAATATCAATAGAGGTATGTGAAGAGTAAGTTCAGGATGTTCAAGTAAGTCAACTATAGACTGGCGGACAACATTTAAGAATGTGTAAGTGTTGTTTAGTATTGACGGATTATGTACACATAAGAAGAGATAATTGTGATTGAGGATTATCGAAGTAACTATGCCGATGCCTGGTGGATTTCCTCAAGGAGGCAACGACAACCTTCTTGGATTAACTAAAAGTATAAATAGAATCGTGTTAGGGATTACTGGCTGGTTAAGATCAAACTCTGGTCGAGCCACGGAGTTTGGATCCGTCTTAGAAGAATTAAGAAAGTAAACTAAAGAGGTTGTTTTTCAATCTTTATTTTTATTTCAGGTAGGCGAGTAAGGAAAATACTTGGTACTCCATCTGGATAGGACTAATAGGGTAATTAAGAGAAAGAGTTTGGGGTCAATCACTGTGGACACATAGAAAATGTCATTATGATTAATGGGTGATAACAAAATTATCACAGTAGCGCAGCGGAAGCGTGGTGGGTCCTAACCCACAGAGTAGGAAGTTCATTGGTCTAGAAAAACGACGTGTCGAGTTTAAGATGATGGTAGTTGGTGAAATGCGTTTTGATGAGAACAAACATGAGATGGGCTATGCGGAGCGACTATAAATTTTGTTGAAAAGTTTTACCACCATCAAGGTAGACGGGAAGGTACCTACATGTAGAGGTTATGGAAAGAGAGTGGTACCCTATTATGGATTCCGGTGAAACATGACAACTTCGTCATATGTCGACAGATAAGAAGTCTTGGGAATTAATACCTAAAGGAGTATTCGAGAGTGTATTTCCATTGGAGGGAGAAAATAATTAACGATATTATTAAGGTATTGTGCGTGGTCTGTACTAGAAAACTCAAAGTGCGTAACCACCATTCTGGGTCGAAAGATACATAAGAAAGAGAAGCGACAAGAGTATAGTTGCAACCATGTAACCTTACTCAAAGAAAACATAATCTCGGAGTGGAGTACGTAGAGTTTGTATCGGAATCGAACCGAGTAGCGTTCGGCGTTAGAGAAATATTCTCGGTCCAGTATATGTGAGGATATAAGAGTGCAATACTAATGGTGCGTTAGCAGTTATCGAGTAGTTATGATCAAACGATGGTGATGTGAGATCACCTTGTGTCTAGGGTTGTCATTACGGATACATTCTATATCACCTAAGGTCTTGGCTACTACGTAAGAAATTTGAGTTGAGTCAGAGATCTATAAAATAATATGATGATGTTGATAGAACACAAAGATTTACCACCAGATTTTGTTTATTAAGTTATATCAAGTTTAAGACCAAAAATGAGCAGATGATGAATCTTTTATGGAAGAACCATATGATTGAGTCATATTAGGAGACAAGACCAAGTGAGTTGTGAGACAACTAGACTTAAGCACTTAATAAAGTGCCGGGAGATGTATAAGGGGGATATCCTAGATCGGTTACTCGGAACCTTCTTAGAAGACCAGAGGAAAAGGAATTAAAAAAAAAAATTACCTCAAGAAGGTCATCAAAAGATCTAGAGGTGAGTTATGTAAGGCAACCTTGTGAGACCGTGCAAGCGGAATTGAAAGTGATTGATGGACTAGTATGCCTCACCCTATTGAGGAGAGCAACCCCATTGGTCCACTGATTTAGTTAGAGGGACTACCTACTAGACACGAGTTAAGTCCTCAAAATAGAGGATCGGACAGTTGGGCTGAACGATACCGGTGAGATCGCTGATAACCACTCTAGAATATGGTAGCAAGCGCTTGTGATGTAAGTACATGAAATGATTTTTGGAGTCGGTGATTCTATGAAAAGCCGACGAGGCTACCTGTGATACTGCGGATAGTGTGAGACGTAACTGTGAGGAAACCGATACATAGATAAATGTAACATTGAAAACGACAAGATAGGGATTGACCCTGCAATTGTGTGATATTATTTGACTACATGCTTATTTAATGCTTGAGTCCTTAGTCAATTGGGTGTGTTTCATATGTAACCCTTGATGTGAGGGGCACTTATATGTGAAAACGACGAGACTTTTGGGTAGTGATTAGATCACCTGATTAGTGCCTTAAAAGCTGACCTTATGACCGTCTTACCCTATGTTTCGGGGCGAAACTTCTTTTAAGGGGGAACTAATGTAACACCCGAAAATTTAATTTCCGTTTTATATCGATATAAAACCGGAACTCAATCGGTTTGGAAGTTTGCATCATCTCCGTCATTTTATGTGGCACCGAGTTCTTCAATTCTCTTTACTTTTATTTTTACGAGATTTCTATTCATATAAAATATGTGGAATCAATATACCTTTTTATTCTTTATTTAAGCCATTCGGACCCATTAACGACTTACCATTTGGGCCGATTAAGCTTGTCTTCCCCTCCTTACCTCTTACGTGAAACCTAACCCTAGCAGCCTCCTTCTACCTTACGTGAAAGAAGATGACCCCTTCCCAAACCCTAACGTCCTTCCTCCCCCTTCACGTGACAGCAACCTCATCTCCCCTACCTACCACCATCGATGACAATGTGCCGATGAGCCTCGCCGACCCTTCCTCACCCTGTCCTCCCGAACGCAACAACACCTTCACCGCGCCGCCAAGAGACCGCCTCCCTTCTTCTCCACTAGGTCGACAACACCTTCGCCGCGCCGCCGGGAGACACATCAGGCCACCTCCCTTCTTCTGCACTAGGCCGACAATAGCAGCGGAGGGACGTCCGAGAGCCTCTTCGATCGGAGCCCAGGATCCGAGCAGGCACGCTAGACCTTCCACGACCCACGTGCGGCAGCGTCGAGGCGCAAGGACGGCAACAAGAATGCAAGAACGGCATCCCCAGACCGCAGCTGCGAGTGGCATCTGATCCGCTGGTGCGCCTTCCTCTGACTGCGAGTATATCCCAACGACAGTAAGATCGTTCCGTTCGTCTTCCTCGTATATGCGAGCACGTTGAGCCGACTAGTTAAGTAAGGCATCACCCTCTTCTCTTCCGTACCCTCTCTATATATATGTGCTGATGTGAGCCCGTTTGCATCTCGGAACCGTGCATAACAAACCCTAGAAGATGGCTTGTGGAGCTGCTGCGTTTTCTGGGTTGTAAAGTGATGAACACCTAACTTCGGGTCCAAATTTAGGTATGAAAGACTGATCCATTTTGGCTGAAATTTTTATATGTTATAGCTGGGATACTGTGGTAGAACATATTAAAATTTGAGAGGAATCCAGCGAGTGGTTTAGGATTTATGATTTTTCAAAGATTGTGTCATAAGCAGTTTTTTTTCTTCATGTTGTGCTGAAATTTCTAAGTGTTGGAAAACTGAATGTTGATACAGTTTTGTAATCCATATTTGGGTAAGTTAGAATCCTCATTTGTTGCTGATTTTCGGATATGTTATAGTTGGAATTGTATAATATAACATACTGAAATTTGAGAGTATTCCGAGTTATAGTTTAGGAGATATGGTTCTCCAAAGTTGGTTCCTCACGCAGTTTTTGTAAGTGTGCTAAAAATTCTAAGTGTTGAGAAAAACTGCTTGTGATACAGTTTTGTGAGATAAATTTGAATAGTTTATTTACCTCTTTTGGACTTGAATTTTGGATTTTTAATAGTTAGGATTACATACTAGAAGATATCAAAATTTTAAAAGATTTCATCAAAAGGTTTAGGAGTTATGAATTTTCAAAGTCGAGGATGTAAGCAGTTTTTTGGATGTTGCTGAAATTTGCCAAGTGCTGGAATTATCTGGTGTTGTGCAGTCATGTTTGAACTTAAGTTTGGATACCTCAGAAACATAATTCACCGTTCAAGTTTTAATATAAAATAGATGGATATGTATACTGTGATGTATCAGAAGTGGAGACAAATCCAACGGTTGGATCTGAATCTATAGGAACTCAAAGTCGACTGTTTGTGCAGTTTGAGAAATGACTCAGATTTTGCTAAGAATAGAATTTTTGGATTTTGTATCCAACTTTGGAGATTTGTGTAGAAGTTGTTGTTGGGTATTTTTGAGATTTTCTTACTTCTATTAGCAGAGTGCATCATGTAGAAGACCTACTTATTTTATTTAGAATTTTTATATTTTTATTCAGTTCTCATATCTAAAGGCAAAGTCGGACCTTAACAACTTTTTAGAAGGGGACGGGGAGTCTTCCGTTCAACATGCATGTTATTAATATAATTATGTTTTGTAAGGTTGTCATGTGTTGAAGATTCGTGTAAATATTGTTTTTTATTTTCAAAGAATTTAAATACATTTGTGCCTTGTTGTAAGATCCTAGTAATAGTTGTTGTTAAACCAAGGTCGGGACCCATTGTGAGGTCCTAACCATTGGCTCTCCAAGTTCCAAGAATTCGGGGTGTTACAAACAACATCCGACTTCAATCAACGGTAATAATTATCATCATTGAATGATGACATGTTCGAATCTCACGAGCCTAATGTCTGGCGGAGTCGGACACATTGTAGGTTCTGCATAGTAAGTTTGCGTAATGTGAATGATATTCTTCTACACAATCGTACAATAAATGATACAAGCATTTAGTAGATCTATCACCGTGTACATAATTTTTTTGTTGGATCTGAATCTATAGGAACTCAAAGTCGACTGTTTGTGCAGTTTGGGAAATGACTCAGATTTTGCTAAGTATAGAATTTTTGGATTTTGTATCCAACTTTGGAGATTTGTGTCGAAGTTGTTGTTGGGTATTTTTGAGATTTTCTTACTTTTATTAGCAGAGTGCATCATGTAGAAGACCTAGTTATTTTATTTAGAATTTTTATATTTTTATTCAGTTCTCATATCTAAAGGCAAAGTCGGACCTTAATAACTTTTTATGAAAGTCAAGAATGTAGTTAACTCTTCTAAATCTTTAGCAAACTTTCCTTTGAGAGTTTTGAGTGTGGTTTTGAGTCCGAAGGAATAGTTTGGAACTTTGTTATAGAATTTTATAGAGTTTCGGGATCAGGGAAAAAATGGTCATTTAACCATAAGGGTATTTTGGTAGTTTCTTTATGATAGATCATATATTTTAGAAGTTGGAGACTTCTAAGAAAGTGAGATACTTTATTGATCCACTTGCCTTGTATAATAGGCGATGGAGTATTCTACGGTTGCTGACTGAATTGTGTTTTAGACAGTCGAGATTGATTCAGGTAGGTCCTTTGGGCTTACTTAGCTAGCTTTCAGATATGAGTGCGAATAATGATAGTGGTGTTTGAATGATGTGTGTATATGTATATTTCATACTAATTATCGACCGGCACACATATTTGGCCTAGGAGTAACGGGCGGTGGCATTCTGCTCAGTTAGCCCGAGGGCGCTGGGGGTTTCTTTCGGGACTAGTCCATACTTGGTTTGCGGCGACGCCACCGGCGGAGGTGTGCCAAACCATCACCAGTTCGATAAGGAACGGAGGCGAGAAATCTTAAGATATCTCGTGCCACAACTTTTAAAACGGAATGAAGTGAATTACTTAACTTATCAAATAATAACCTGTTTGTGTGCCAGCATGATGATTGTTTTATTTTGCTTGAGTTGTGTTTGTGCTATTTTTATTCTACTTATATTTGGATTGTTAGCTAACGGTTTATCCGTGTTGTAGACTCTGTAGAGATGGACAGTTGCAGAGAGATCCGGAACGGATGGTCAGCCGGGTCCACGTACTCATTAGAGGGGGACGGGGAGTCTTCCGTTCAACATGCATGTTATTAATATAATTATGTTTTGTAAGGCTGTCATGTGTTGAAGATTCATGTAAATATTGTTTTTTATTTTCAAAGAATTTAAATACATTTGTGTCTTGTTGTAAGATCCTAGTAAAAGTTGTTGTTAAACCAAGGTCAGGACCCATTGTGAGGTCCTAACCAGTGGTTCTCCAAGTTTCAAGAATTCGGGGTGTTACAAACAACATCCGACTTCAATCAACGGTAATAGTTATCATCATTGAATGATGACATGTTCAAATCTCACGAGCCTAATGTCTGGCGGAGTCGGACACATTGTAGGTTTTGCATAGTAAGTTTGCGTAACGTGAATGATATTCTTCTACACAATCGTACAATAAATGATACAAGCATTTAGTAGATTTATCACCGTGTACATAATTTTTTTGTTGATACAGTTATCTAGAAAGAAATAATAGTAAAAATGTATAATTTCAAATACTAAAAAATAAAAAATAAAAAATAAAAATGAAGTTAAGAACTGAATAAATTAGTTTCTTAATCTATGTCACAAAAACAAAGATAAAAAAATTTCAGTATATATTTTGACTATTTTAAAATTTTAAAATTTTAATTTTATATAAGGGGAATAAAAATAGTGAATAGTAATTATCGGGCATTTTTTGCCGCACTTTCCTAGGGTTACCTCTGACCATTCTCCCATTGGAAAACCGAGTGAGACAAAAGAAGAGAAGGATATTGGGTTCAAGCAACTGTACTACCTCAGCGTTGGCGGCGCCGATGATTCATTCGTAGGTATACTCGTAGGTATACACCCTATCTCTTTCATTTTGTTTCGGATTCCTCTTTTTACGACCTCTCTTTCATTTTGGTTCTGATTGTTGTTTTCATTTCCGTTGCGCTCAACTTGTCACGTATCTGTATTTGTTGTCTAATTCCTTATGTTTTCTTGGTTAAAGTTTCGGATCGTTAGTTACTTTTTCGTGCAATTCCTATTTCTAGTTATGGTGAATTTTCTCATTGATCTTTCTATTCGATTAAAATAGAATCAATGCAATCGATTTGAAATTCGTGCTCTCCTCCAAGAGGTAGAAGGTTTTCTTGATTTTAATTTCTTGTGACAAGGTTAGGTGATTGATCGAAGTTGATTGAAAACAGTGAACGAGCTGTGATATAGTGGTTACGTGTTGTTGTGAATCAGGTTAGGGTTTGCTTGTATGTTCTAAGATTTTAGGTGAGAAAACTTCCTTTCTTGGTTTATGAACAACTTAGTCATAAACAAAATTCAAGGTGAAGTACAAATACATAAATGATGTGTAGAAAGAAATTAATCGGGATTTTGTCGAATTGATGTTGTACCTTCCTATAATTAAGAGGTAAAAAGTCATGATTTTGACAAAATTAATTGTTATTAGTTACAATGAGTCCTGAAACTTACAATCAAGTTTGAGATATTACAATCTTCTGTCTCTCCCCACGTGGGAAAGCACCAACAGAGAAGAACAAACCCTTTTGCATCGCTATTGGTCACTTGGTGATACTTGTAAAATCCTAAATATAATATAATTTCTAGTAACTGCCCTTTGATAAGATTTGTACCGCAACTCGCATTATGTCAATTCTAGAATTTCCATATCTAAAAAACTCCTATGAAATTATACTTGACCTGGATTATGATATTATATAGTCAACCCTACTTGTCTCCTCTTTCAACCTCTATCTCCCTGAGGTTGAAATCACTCTTTTAGGTCACCCATTCGAGTTTTTATCCCATGTAGTTTTGAATCGTGCATAAATCTCAATCATTTGACATATGAAGCTTGCTTTTATCAAACTTGTAGCAAAACATAAGGTACATAATAAAGTTATAGAGTATGACTAAAAACATACTCATCTTCTCTAGTGTAAGAGTCTATTCAAGGAACCTTTTAGTCTCCTTTATTCTTCCTATAGAAAATAACTGAAGAAGAGTAATGTTCTCTATTGTTAGTTTCTATTGGCGCTACACACCAAAAATTTCATAATTAATTTTATGATAATTTTTAGAACTAAAATTTTTATGTCTAGACAACTCCATGGGTTGGTTGCAATACTACAAGCTATGGTTGGGTAATGTCTAAACTCAACAAACTTAAATCTGATCAAAACTACTATTTTAATGCCCTCTGGTTTGCAATTGCGGAGTTCCGAAATATATATTTTTTCTAAGATATGGTTTCTTTTTTGTTGTAGCATTATTCAGTGTGTAGTTTCTTGGTTGCAAGTAGTTTCTTGGCGCTGATCCTGGGTAGCTGATTAGTTAGTTTAATCTTTACTTTGTAATGTCCTCTAGTTAGCAATTGCAGAGTTCCTATCGATTTGTTTTTTTTTTCTCAGAGCTGGTTGAATTTTGTTGCTATATTCTGTGTGTGTAATTTCTTGATTGCAAGCATATTCTTTGGCGTTGATCTTGGGTAGCTTATTAGATAGTATTAATCTTTGTTTTGTAAAAAATATTTTAAACTTATTTTGATAGCATGAATTATAGTCTATATTTTGGGGCTTGTTTAGACGTTTTATCTTCAATAATCTGCATGTTTGGATGTATATTATATGATTATATTGTCGTTTCATCTACCTTTGCGGGAATCGAGGTCTACACCAAGTTTCGTTGTAATCGTAGGTAAAATGGCACGTTTTACATCAAAATGGAGCTAAAGGAGCTAAGGAATCATTGGAGCTACATTCAGGAGCTTAAGGAAGAATCCAGGAAGCAAGGAATTAGATTAAAGATTCACTTTGGACCAGCTTTGAGAGATTTCACATTCAGTTTAGAGTCACCACGGTCAGCTACAGTACCACCTCGACCGAGGTGATCTTGACGAGCGCTCCGACCGAGGCGAATACTCTGAAACGATGAAACCAATAAATGCTATCTCGGACATCCAAAACTCGCACTTAGAGAGCTTAGCGTAAATCTCTCTATCTTGCAGGACTTGGAGTACGATCCTTAAATGTCCTGCATGCTCCTCTCTGATGCGAGAGTATACCAGAATGGCATCTATGAGGACAACTACAAACTGGTCTAGGAAGTCGATGAAAATGCTATTGATCGCAGTGCGTTCGTAAGCCCGAATGACATTACTACAAACTCGTAGTACCCACATCTAGTCCAAAATTCCATCTTGCCTATGTCCTTCTCTCTCACCCTCAACTGGTGATATCCAAATCTCCGATCGATCCGTGAAAACACTGAAGCTCCATGCAGTTGATCCAAAAGATCATCGATACGGGGCAATGGGTACTTATTCTTGATTGTCACCTTGTTAAGCTCTCGGTAGTCGATACATAACCTCATTGATCCGTCTTTCTTCTTGACGAAGAGAACTGGTACGCCGCAAGGAGAAACACTAGGGTGGTTGAAGCCCTTCTTAGCTAATTCCTCGAGCTGCTTCTTCAACTCAAGCATCTCGATAGGCGCCATAAGATAAGGAGCCTTAGAAATGGGTCTCGTACCGGGCACTAGTTCTATGCCAAAGTCTACACTCTTTTCTGGAGGTAAACCTGATGGCTCCTCTAAGACGTCAGCAAACTTGTAACCTAATGAGATCTCCTCCAAATCCGGACTCGTACTATCCTTCATGGCATAGCACCAAAACCTCGCATCCCTGAATGATAAGTCTCGTAATACGCACTGCACTGATGATTGTATCATACTTTCCGAGATCCCATCTTCTGAAGATCTCAACATGGCATGCATCTGTGGTTACCGTCACTGTTCTCTTGCCGATGTCTAGAACTGCTCAGTGTCGATCCATCCAATCCATACCCAAAATAACTTCTTCGTGTAGTAAGTAGATGATGAAATAGTCAACTGGCCAATCGCGACCTCCCAGTCTAATAGGGCAATCGCAAACCTCTCGTGTACCTCTAATCTTACCCCCATCGGGTATTCCTATAGAGAATGGCCTACCTTCCATGTTAACTAAGGCCAATCTATCTAAATATGCATCAAATATAAAAGAATGCGTAACACCGGTATCGAAAAGAACTTTGACAAGAAAACCATTAATATGAATGGTACTTGTGGTCGTTGGCGTTGTCGGCTCTACAACATCCCTTAGTCATACACTCTGGCTGATGCATCTCTGGTGTTTGTTGAACCGCCAACTCGTCCTCTACCTCTCCCGTGTCCCAGAGTGGAACCTTGAGGAGTGGTAGAACCAGGAACTCTCTATTGCTGCTACTGATACTGAGATCTTTGTCCACCTCCTGCAACACTAGCAAGTGAAGAGCCCTGCTGAGATATCGCCTTTCCTTGACGGCAGAACGCAACTCTATGTCTGGGCTTGCCGTAGGAGTAGCAAGTCACAACTGTCGTCCTCTATCGGAACTCCGTATCGTCGGCTAGAATCCTAGGTGTCTTATTGTCTGACCATGCCCGAATCCTGATGCTCCAGCTACAGTGCTGGTTGGTCCATTCTTTTGTATCTTCGCAAGACCTCCTGCCTGAAGAGTTCTCCTGAGATCTGGTCTATTCCTAAGCGTACTTCTTATCGACTCCAAAGTTAAATCCATATGGTCCATCCAAAGCTCGACTTCCGGACTTGCTCCATCTTGAACTTTGATGTTCTCAACTGGTCTTACGGGTACTGGCGGTGTAGGTGCAGGTCCTCCAGTCCTGATAGCTTCTTCAACTCTTTGCACGTAGTCGCGATAGGCAGAAGCTCCTGTGGACACTCGACCGGACTCTATCGATGGCGGTCTTTATGCTCCAGACCTAGCAGCAGTCCCGTTTCCAGCCTCAGGAACAACAGTCTCAACAACTTCTTCAACTAACGCCTCAAAGATAGGTGGTTCAACAACTAGGGCTTGTCCTCGACCTCTAGCTAGTGGAGGTCTTCCTGCACGTCCTCGTCCACGGACGGAAGGTGGAAGAGGTGGTTGACCCCTTCCTCGCCCTATAGCAGATATAGCTCTAGAACGCGCCATCTGCTATAAGGATGGATATATAAGAAGCTATATATGGCCACACTACAGCTAAAGAAAAAATCCACAAAAAGCACATATAAAGGCCAACATCAAAGAAACACTAATTGTTGAGATCCGCGGAGGTAGTGGTGGTCGCCCGTACATCTATCCCAGACCGACAAGTTTAAAACAAAAACCCCGTTTTTGAAAACGTTAGACCTCTTGCGGGTTCTATTTATTTATCCATCCGATCTTTAAAAGATTTTGAGTGCCATTGCTGCCAACCTGCCTTTGATACCATATTGTAACATCCCAAGTTCTGAGAACTCGAAGCGTTACGGGATAGGACCTCACAATGGGTCCCGACCCTCATGGTACCAACAACACAACATATATTACAACAAGGCACAAACGAATGAAAGCCAAAGGTTTAAACAAAAAATAACATAAAAGACTTGCATGAATTATAGTCTATATTTTGGGGCTTGTTTAGACGTTTTATCTTCAATAATCTGCATGTTTGGATGTATATTATATGATTATATTGTCGTTTCATCTACCTTTACGGGAATCGAGGTCTACACCAAGTTTCGTTGTAATCGTAGGTAAAATGGCACGTTTTACATCAAAATGGAGCTAAAGGAGCTAAGGAATCATTGGAGCTACATTCAGGAGCTTAAGGAAGAATCCAGGAAGCAAGGAATTAGATTAAAGATTCTCTTTGGACCAGCTTTGAGAGATTTCACATTCAGTTTAGAGTCACCTCGGTCAGCTACAGTACCACCTCGACCGAGGTGATCTTGAGGAGCGCCCTGACCGAGGCAAATACTCTGACACGGAGAGATATATTTTATTTGGCTGAGATCTTTTATTTTTGGAAGGAGATATCTTATATTTTTTCGGCTTGATTTCTAGAAGGAAGATCATATATTTCGGAGATTTATTTTAAAGATAAGATATATTTTATTAGGAAATTATCTTTTAAGATATTTCCAATAAAATTATCTTAGGAAGATATTTATTTTACGAGATATGGATATATTTAATAGGAAATTATCTTTTTAAGATTTTTATCTTTGGAAGATAATTCTCCTACATAAAGGGTTGGATTTTCTACAATTCAACCATCTTCGGATCACCGAATGCTTATACATGCCTAGAGGGCTGATAGAATCCAACAATTATGGGATTTTCTCCAGAGTTTTGAAGGAAGGAAGATTGAAGATCAATCTAGGAAGGATTGATAGCTTGTTAGAGCTTTTGTGAAGGGTTTTGTAAGACTTTCTTAGATTCCCTTTTGTTGATTGTCTTGTTGGATTTGTTATCCAAGGAACGCTTATTTGTTTGATATTTGATTCAGTTATTGAAGCCTTGTTCTTAAGGTTTTTGTGTTCAAATATTCATTCTCTTCCCATATATTTGATTATTGCTTTCATGATGATGAGTGGCTAATTTCCTTGTGCGATTCTAGGGTGATTGGTTGAAGGTTGTGGGAAAAACAATGATAGAATAATCTTAAATTCCAGTAGGACCCTGAAAGTTCGAGTCTTTATCCTTAACCTTAGAACATCTCGTTCAGTCGATGAACATCTCGGCCTGGGTGGAACTTGACTGACCGAGGTGACTTATCTGATCCGTAACTGAGTGTTAAGTGTTAGACTTTGCCAAATCCTATTCTTAATATACCTTTCCTGGTTCAATGCAAGTCTAGGATAAGACTTACCCGATAGTTCCTTTGTTTGTTTACCCATGATCATAAGTGTAGGTAATAAAGGTTATCCTTTATTGGGGCTTGAGTGTGCCTTCATTCCATCTTTGTGAGTTAGCGTGAGACTTACCCGGTAAATGTTGATTCTATTCCCTTAGTTGGTGTGTTGGTTTGAGATTATAATTCCTTTCCTTAGTACCATGAGACTTACCCGGTAATAGGAGCTTTTGGTTTGGAATTGTGAGTAGTGAGACTTACCCGGTGATCTATTCCACTTTAATAACACCTTCCCTTTGCAAAACCTCAACTTTGTCCGCTTATCTTTAGATCTTGAGTTGGAACCACAACTAGATGCTTTAATCCCTAGAATTGCATATTTCCTTATTTGACTTTTTATCATCTTTGATTGCTTTAATCGTTTTTGTGGTTAGTAATTACATAGACAACCTACACCTGCTTTGTTTCACCAAGTCCCTGAGATCGACAACCCGGAATTCTTGCTTTTTACTACGATTGACCCGTATACTGCGGGTTCGCATCCTTGTTTTAAGCTTACATCTAGGGTTATAAATTTAAAGCTTGCACACACCGTTTGGAGCGAACAATCATTCCATGACAAAGTGTTTTTTCTTGAAATAACCATCAGGTAGGGTTTGAATCCAATGTGAAAACGAAATATTAAGCTCACTCATGTAAGTGATTTATTGTTAAGTGTCATAGATAAATAATACAACAAATTTCCTAGCACCTAAACTATGATTTTCCTTCATCAGGTTTTTTTACTAATGTTTTTTGGGCTAATTAGGTAAGTATGCTTTTTTATTTTATTGGATACTAAATAGGCCTTTTCTAGTTTTCTATTTAATAAATATACCCCAACTTTTTGTATTTTCTCTAAAACTCTAAACACTCTTCTCTCAAGGGGTACATTTACTAAAACTAAAACTCAAAAAAGCCTAGTAAACCAAATTGTTTCATGCTTTTTTTTGTGTTGGCAGGATTGACCTTACCTAAAATTATATACAGGAGGATTTTCTAGTTTTGTTTTTACTAACCTAAATAAGTTTCTTTCATGGCTCGGAAGAGAGAACACAAGAATGGGTCAGATCGCAAAGCGTTAGGAAATAAAGAAAGAATCCAACACAAGAGTGCAGGCCACCTTTTTGTCAATAAAACTGGAAAGTATAATGACATGAAGGATGTCCAGAATGGTGATTAACCCCACATACGACTGACCGAGGAAGTAAAAAATAATTTCTCTTCAGGAGATGGAAAAAGAAGAATTTATAAAAAAATGTTAAGTCACAAAGACATCTTGAGCAAGGGGTGGATGCGAAGTAGAGAATTCAGAAACCAGAACATGACAAAGATGACTCAGGTCATGACATGGATACTTTATCCCTATGGGAGATTGGGACGTCTGAGAGTATCTATGATGCAAATCTTGTGAAGGAAAGTTTTGATATTTCACAAGATAGATTGCAAACTGAAGATATCAGTGGATAGTTGCATCTTTCGGATATATATGGTTTTGAAATCCTCAAGACATTTGTGTTCTCATTGTTAAATACATTTTATGACTGGTCGGAAAGACATAGGCCACTTTTTGCTGTTGTGATAAACAAGATACAGAGCACTTGTGACTATGTCCACATGAAATGTGTCCAGGCATATCCAGTTGCTAATTGCTATAAAATGACTTCGGTATTGTGAAAATGTTTTGCTTGTTGTGTTGATGGTTTGGTTGGATTGTTTTCTAAGAGGGGTTGATTCCTTTGTGCGCAAGGGGACAACGTCATTCTTCTCTGTTATGTGATCCCGTCTTCTTTCAGTCATTGCTATGGTGGGGACCTTCAAGTTTCTTCTAGTATTGGTAAGTTCTTCAGGGTTCCTTTTCTTGACTCTACTCTGAATGCATAGCAATAACTGAAGAACTTACCGATACTAGAAGAAACTTGAAGGTCTCCACCATAGCAATAACTGAAAGAAGACCGGACCACATAACAGAGAAGAATGACGTTGTCCCCATGCGCACAAAGGAATCAACCCCTCTTAGAAAACAATCCAACCAAACCATCAACACAACAAGCAAAACATTTCCACAATACCGAAGCCATTTTATAGCAATTAGCAACTGGATATGCCTGGACACATTTCATGTGGACATAGTCACAAGTGCTCCGTATCTTGTTTGTCACAACAACAAAAAGTGGCCTATGTCTTTCCGACCAGTCATAAAATGTATTTAACAATGAGAACACATATGTCTTGAGGATTTCAAAACCAAATATATCCGAAAGATGTAACTATCCACTGATATCTTCAGTTTGCAATCTATCTTGTGAAATATTAAAACTTTCCTTCACAAGATCTACATCATGGATACTCTCAGACGTCCCAATCTCCCACAGGGATGAAGTATCCATGTCATGACCTGAGTCATCTTTGTCAAGTTCTGGTTTCTGAATTCTCTACTTCGCATCCACCCCTTGCTCAAGATGTCTTTGTGACTTAACATTTTTTTATAAATTCTTCTTTTTCCATCTCCTGAAGAGAAATTATTTTTTACTTCCTCAGTCAGTCGTATGTGGGGTTAATCACCATTCTGGACATCCTTCATGTCATTATATTTTCCAATTTTATTGACAAAAAGGTGGCCTGCACTCTTGTGTGGATGCTTTTCTTTATTTCCTAACGCTTTGTGATCTGACCCATTCTTGTGTTCTCTCTTCCGAGCCATGAAAGAAACTTATTTAGGTTAGTAAAAACAAAACTAGAAAATCCTCCTGTATATAATTTTAGGTAAGGTCAATCCTGCCAACACAAAAAAAAATTAGTAAAAAAATTGATCAAGGAAAATCTTACTTGCTATGAAATTTGTTAGTATTTATTATTTGTGACACTTAACAATAAATCACTTACATGACTTAGCTTAAAAATTTTGTTTTCACATTGGATTCAAACCCTAGCTGATGGTTATTTCAAGAATAAACACTTTATCATGGAATGATAAGTTCAAGATATTTTTTTACAAAATAAAGTTTACAACTAACTAATCAGCTACCCAGGATCAGCGCCAAAGAAAGTGCTTGCAACCAAGAAATTATATACAGAGAATATAGCAACAAAAATCAACTAGCTCTGAGAAAAAAACAAATAGATAGGAACTCCGCAATTGCTAACTAACTACATGACGTTACAAAAAAAAGATTAAACTAACTAATCAGATACCCAAGATCAACGCCAAGAAACTACTTGCAACCAAGAAATTACACACAGATAATATAATAACAAAAACCAACCAAATTTGAGAAAAAACATATGTATAGGAACTCCGCAATTGCTAACGAGAGGACATTAAAACAATAGTTTTGATCAGATTTACTTTTGTTGAGTTTGAACATTACCCAACCATAGCCTACAATATTGCAACTGTAAACGCACACAAGATTGAGAGAATTCTCTCGATTGATTGATATTAACAATAAACAATTACAATGGATTTATAATACAGAAAACAAATGAAGAAACTAATCCTATTCTATTAACAAGGAGATACATCAGAAGTGGAGGAAGAAGTAAAAACGTTTACACATAAAATCATATTTGACCTACTCTATCGGATGACGTATTCTTGTGTTGGTTGTTACCCCCAAGCAAGACCAATTCCGGGACGGACTTCGAGCTTGGAACGAAGAAAGGCAATCCGGTCCTTGGAAAGAGGGTTGGTGAATATTTCTGCAAGTTGATCGTTGGAGGAGATGTGATGAACTTTGAGAGTCCCTGATTCAACTTGTGCACGAACGAAGTGGAAATCTAACTAAATATGCTTGGAATGGGCACTTATAACCGGGTTTTTGCACATGAAATTAGCACCGATGTTGTCCCACATAAGCTTAGGAGGTTGCTACAGAGGAGTCCCAAGATCACGCAGTAGTTGTTTGATCCACAACAATTCAGCAGCGGTGTTGGCGAGATCCCTATATTCTGCTTCAGTACTAGACATTCCAACCACTTTTTGCTTGCGACAAGGCCAACTAATCAGATTTGGACCGTGGAAAATGGCAAAGCCATATTGTGAGCGACAATAATTGATGTCGGAGATCCAACCAGCGTCGGAATAGGCTAGGAGAAAGGGTGAGTCGGTTTGGCGAAAACTAAGGTAGTGAGACAAAGTGCCATTGAGGTACCTAAGGATGCGTTTGACAAGTTGCTAGTGTTGAAGGGTTGGCTTGTGCATATACTAACGGACCGTATTAACGGCAAAAGAGATGTCGGGGCGAGTTATGGTGGCGTATTGGAGGGAGCCTACAATACGTCTATAGAGGGTTGGGTCAGGGAAGAGTTTTCCGGTTTTTGACAATTTGGTTGACGGTTTTGCAAGGGTGGGAATGGGTTTTGAATCTGTCATGTTGCTCCTAGTTAGGATATCTTCAATGTACCCACATTGGGAGAGATGGATTGTGGTTGGGGATCGGGTATTTTAAGGCCAAGGAAGTAATGGAGGTCTCCAAGGTCTTTGAGAGAAAAGTTTGTGTTTAGGGTGGATATGAAACGCTTGATGGCCATCGGATTGTAACCCGTAATGATAAGATCATCAACATAAAGAAGAAGATAAATAGTGGCTGATTTAGAGGAGTGCACAAAGAGTGATGTGTCGGATTTACAAGCTCGAAAACCATGAGTGACTAGATAGGACTTAAGCTTATTGAACCAAGCCCGTGGAGCTTTCTTGAGGCCATATAGTGCTTTGTGTAATCGACACACATGTGTTGGGCGAGACACATCTTCAAATCCCTTTTATTATTCCATGTATAATTCCTCTGTTAAGTCACCATTGAGAAAAGCGTTGTTTATGTCAAGTTGCTTAACGGGCCATCCCTTAGAGAGAGCAATTGACAAGACAAGTCGGATTGTGGTAGGTTTGATGATGCGACTAAATGTGTCGAAGGTGTATCTTCCCTCCTCTTGAGTGAACCCTTTGGCAACTAACCGAGCTTTGTATTTTTCCATCGAGCCATCCGAATGTCGCTTTATCCTGAAAATCCACTAACACCCTACAAGTTTAGTGTGTCTAGGATGGGGAACAATAGACCAAGTATTATTTGGAATCAAAGTATCATATTCTTGTTTCATCGCAAGTCGCCAACACTCATGTTTATGGGCATGGGAGACAGTTTTTGGCTCAGTTGTAGGTGGGCTCGATACTGTTAGGACTCTTGGTCTTAGGGAATTTGTACTAGACTAAGTACTATTTCGAATCAAAACATCATATTCTTGTTTCATCTCAAGTCGCCAACACTCATGTTTAAGGGCATGGGAGGCAGTTTTTGGCTCAGTTGTAGGTGGGCTCGATACTGTTAGGACTCTTGGTTTTAGGAAATTTGTATTAGCCCTAGTTGACATGGAGTTTTTGTTGTTTGCAGCTGGGCGAAAATAGCTAGGTACGGTGGGAGGATTAGGGGTTTTGGCTCGGGAAATAATGTTGGGTTGCTGATAGCGGGGTGGGGAAAGGGAAGGATGGTCTGTTGATGGCAGGTTAGGGGGTTGTACGGGTTCAAAAGTGGCTGATGCGAGGTCAAGCAAAGCCGAGGAGGTGGGTTGAGGCGGCGGCAGTGGCGAGGAGCACTCACGGTCGGGTTGTGCATCGGTGTATGGAAACAAGTCTTCATTAAATACTACATGGCGGGAGATGTATATCCGAGAAGTGGGTTTGTCAAAGAAAAGGTAGCCTTTGTGTGTTGAACAATACCCAATAAAAACACAAGGAAGTGAACGGAAATCCATCTTGTTGCTATTGTATGGGCGTAGGAATGGAAAACACAAGCAACCGAATTCTTTTACAAAACCAAAATCTTGATTTTTATTGTAGAGTTTTTATTAGGGAGAGATGAAATTGGGAGTTGGGGTGATGGTTCAGTTGTGAAGATAAGTTGCGGTTTTGAAAGCATGTTCCCGAAACTATTTTGGAAGCGAGGATTGGGCTAAGAGAGCTAGACCCTTTTAAACTATTATTCTGTTGCGACGTTCAACAATACTGTTTTGTTCTTGAGTATAGGGGCAAGATATTTGATGTTTGATGCCATAGGATGAGAGGAGGGTTGAGACATTGCAAATTTCACCCCCCCTCAGCCCCCGTCTGTTTGGAGGCTTTTTATGTCACAATCGAATTGTGTTTTGATCATAGTACGGAATTGTATGAATATGGTAAGAGCTTGGGATTTGTGTTACAAAAAGTAAATCCAAACGAATTTAGTGCAATCATCAATGAACAAAACAAAGTAGCGATTGCCATTCATAGAAAACATAGGGGAGGGGCCCCAAATGTCGGAATAAACAAGATCAAAAGGACTTTTAGAAGCAACATGCAAAGTGGGAAGATAAAAATTATGACTTTTGCCTAATTTGCAAGAATCACAAACATTAGGAAATTTATTTGTAGTAATTGAAAGATTGAAGATTGAGACCAAACGCCAAAGAATAGACTCGTGAGGGTGCCCTAACTGAAAATGCCACCATTGAAGCGAGGTATGGACAGTTGTGAGAGCAATGGTTGATGTGGTGGAGGGTTAGGTTGCGGGCAGCCTATAGAGACCATGCTTGACGTCCCCTTTGGAGGATTGTTTTGGCATCCGATTGCAGTCTAGAGCGAGGTATGATATGCCTGCGTTCTAGAGCGAGGTATGAGATGCCTACGTTCGAATGACATTCCCATGTTGAGGATACAGTGGTCGAGACGAGGACCTAAGGAGGATACATGGAAGACTGAAAATAGTTTCCAGAGGAACTACGAAGAATTTTTTGTTGAGATAGATGCACCTGTAGGATCACCGAGTAGATTTTAGTGTTATCTTGGTAGTGTTGTTATTATGTGCTTTGATGTGTTTATTTTCGTGCTAGCTATGATGTGATATATGATCTTGTTAGATCTTGATGTGCTAGCACGATTTATGATTATAGCTAAGATGGTTCTTTCCTCCACGCTACCTTGATGGACATAGTTTCGTTGGAAATGTTCTTCCTCCATGCTTTATAGATGAGTATGATCTGGCTAGAGATGTGCTTCATCTAGGCCCTATGATATGATTATGGTAAGAAATGTGTTTCCTCTATGCCTTGTGATGAGATTATAGGTTGGCTAGAGATGGTTTTCCTCTATGACTTTGGATAGCGTTATGATCTTGCTGCTGGAGTTTGTGATTCCTCCATGCTATGTTTTGAGGTTATAGAATATTATAGGTTGATACCTTTGAACTGAGATTGATTCCTCCGATAGATACAGTGTTTATACCTCGCGTATGGGTCCGAGAGGATTTGGTAATTGTTCACGTTTAGGGACGAAACTTTTTTTTAGGGGTGTGTGATGTAATAGCTAGGACTTCCGAAGTCTAATTAATGTTGATTAACTTAATCATTGCTAGTAATTGACATATAACTCGCGAAGATTGCATAAGTATTGAGTATAAGTCCCACCGTTATGTTCTTGGCGTAATTGTGGGCTTATGGTGAAAATTTCACTTTCCCCCGGGTAATTATTTTTACCCTCCCGTGTTATTTGGAGCATTTGGGAGCTTCATTTAATAAAAATGCAGTTGAAAGAAATGATCAGGACATCGGATATGTCCTAGATATGAAATTACATTGAGAGTCAAAACGGCCAAAATAGTCGTTATTTCGTTTGTTAACGGCTAAAAAAGACGGCTTAGGAATACACGTTTTCCGAGGAAATTGTGGAATAATTATCCCTACAATATTCCAAATTTATTATTCCAATCTCGAGAAGTTTGGAGAAGGGGGTTCGACCCGCCTTTGGATCGCTTAAAGGATAATTATCAGCTTCGCTAAAGGATAATTATCGTCTTCACTATAAATAGCGGAAAATCCTTTATTAATTCATTTCCTTTCATGTTTCCTCGTAAAAGCTCTGATTTCTCTCAACCTTCAAACTCAGATCTACTGTCCGTTTCTAATCCAATTTCAATTCCGTTTGAGTTTCGGAATTCCTCTCCTCATTCTCTTCATATCAGGACCGAGTTTCTGCATTTCCATGTATATAGAGATATGGTCGAGCATATATGTCACCAGGACGGTGCCGTCCCTCAGATTCCGGTGAATATGATGTTGTCCATGCGTAGCCTGCGTCGTTGTGATTCCGAATCTTCTTTCAGATCATCAATCGGGTTAGTAACGAATAAGTTATAAATTTATTCGTTTTCCGTACTACAATTTGGCCTAAATTGACTTTAGGCTTGTCAAAATGGATAATTAGAAATTCCATTATGGTCGTTATATTATTCAGGTGATTATGGGTTGTTTGTTTGATGAAATCTGATAACAAGTGGGTTTAGAAATTGCCTGCGGGAAAAACGTTATTCTGGCAAAATTTAATTAATTAATTAAAGGTTAATTAATTAAATTAGGATTAGAATTGAGATTGAGGAATGTTGATTAGATACTATCTTGAGATTGAGGAATTGTGAGCTATGTTGACATATTGAGGTTTAGTTAGTTGTGAGGCTTATAGATTGATTGTGATCCTGATGGATCACTTGGGTCTAGGTGTGACCTTTTTGATTGATAGGAGTATTGATATCTCTTTATGCCTTGTTATTAGGCAGTGTCCCTCTCGGGATTGGAGGTTGATTGTGGTTGAGGTTGTACGAGGTTGAGGTAAGTCCGTAGGACTTACTTAGCTACCATCCTTATATTCGGTGTTTGTATGAGTGGTGTGTGTATTATATGCTTGATATGATAGCATGAGACGTCGAGTATTACCAACCTATGTTTTATTGATAGCCCTAGTGTGTGGCATTGATAACCCTTCCCTTCATCCTGTAAGGAGTTGGGGTGTTCTCTATGCTCATGCCATCCAGTTTATAGGAAGGGCGCAATCCACTCCCATTAGGTACACGGGTTGTGTGAGTGACACTACTTCCAGATGGACGTCAGGCCTAGAGGCGGGGATGATACGGTCCTCGTGTTACATAGTTTCATCTATCTATATATATATGATTTGAAAGAATGACTATTATATAAAGATGATAAAATGGGTAAATGTGTGATAGCATGATTTGAAAGAATGACTATTATATAAAGATGATAGGAGGGGATGATACGGTCCTCTGCCTCCCAAGTTGCGTCATCAGCTGCTCGCATTGACCACTGAATCTTCATTATCGGTATGTCCTTCGAACGCAAGCGTCTCGTACTACGCTCTAGGACAGCTACCGGGTGCTCAACGAACGTGTGGTCTAGATCGATCACTAGATCCTCATGATTGATGATGTGTCTCGGGTCCGGTATGTACTCCCATAATTGAGACACATGGAAGATGGGGTGAACACCCTCAAGCCTCGGTGGCAAAGCAAGTATGTATGATGCATCTCCAACTCGCTCCAGAATCTCGAACGGTCCAACGTATCTGGGACTCAGCTTCCCCTTGACATCGAAACGGCTGATGTCTCGTGTCGGAGATACTCTCAACCAAACCTGAGCTCCAAATCTGAACTGCAGGGGTCTGTACCTCTTATCTACATAAGACTTTTGTCGACTCTGCGCTATTAACATCCGCACTCGAATCACCGCTACTCGAGCCATGTCATCCTGAATCTGCTCAGGTGCTATTCCGCTAGTACTCTTCTGCTCGTACCAGCACAACGGTGTACGACATCCTTGTCCGTATAAAGACTCATAAGGAGCCATCCGGATCGATGCGTGCCAACTGTTGTTGAACGAAAACTCTACTTAGGGAAGGTGATCTGGCCACACCTGTCCCCAGTCTAACACGTAGGCTCTCTACATGTCCTCCAGAGTCTGGATGGTCCGCTCGGACTGACCATCAATTTGAGGATGATAAGCAGTCGTGAACTGTAGACTCATACCTAGGGCGGCATGCACTTGCTGCCAGGACCTCGAGGTGAACCGTCCGTCTTTGTCAAAGACTATAGTCCTAGGTACTCCATGAAGTCTCACTATCTGTCTAGTGAACTCCTCTACCAATCGACTCACCGGCCACGTCTCCTTGATGGGAATAAAATGTGCGGACTTCGTCAGTCCATCTACTATAACCCAGATATCATCAAAACCACGACTCGGTCTCAAACCGGTAACGAAATCTATCGAGATGACCTCCCACTTCCACTGAGGAACGGGAAGTGGGTGTAGCTCGCCTCTTGGTCGATGATGCTCTATCTTGACATATTGACAGGTCACACATTGAGCTACATATCTCGTGACATCTGGCCTCAGACCTCCCCACCAGAAAGAGTGTCTCATATCTTGATAAATCTTACTCACACCGGAGTGCACTGAGTAAGGTGAAGAGTGAGCCTCCTATAGGATCCTCTGTCTCAAATCTCGATTCGAAGGCACACATACACGCTTCTGGCGTGTCCAGATCCCATCAGCACCTACTACAAACTGTGGTGCCTCTCCTCGAGATATCTTGTCTCGGATCTGTGTCAAAGCTGGACAACTCTCCTGTTTTTGTCGGATTTTGGCCAACAGATTAGGTACTATCTCCAAGGTGGACAACTAGTTGTCGAAATCCGGGAAGTGGATATCTATCTCTAGCCATGCAAGGTCTAGCTGGAACTGTGGATGTGCTATCAACCTAGTGATAACCATCTTCCGGGGAGTCTTCCTACTAAGGGCATTAGCTACCACGTACGAAGAGAAATACCATACCCATGATCTGGAGTCTTCCTACTAAGGGCATCAGCTACCACATCAGCTACCACATTCGCCTTCCCTGGGTGGTATATCTGACACATAGCTCGGTACAAATAATGCCTCCAAATCTTCAAAGCATGAACGACAACAGCCAACTCCAGATCATGGGTACGGTAATTCTCTTCGTACGTCTTCATTTGTCGAGACGCGTAAACAATCACCTTACCCTCTGCATCAGAACAAATTCCAACCCAAGCTTGGATGCATCACTGTAAACCACGAAGTCCTCAATGCCCTTTGGCTGAGCTAGGATAAGAGTAGAGGTAAGCCTTTTCTTGAGCTCCTCGAAGCTCTACAGGCACGGCTCGGACCATACGAACCTCGTAGACTTTCACAGCAAGGAGGCGTACCCCCTTGACGTTCTTAGGAGGCGGCTAAGATGCTACTGACTCGATCTTCGCCGGTTCTACTTTGATCCCTTCATCTGAAACGATGAAACCAATAAATGCTATCTCGGACATCCAAAAATCACACTTAGAGAGCTTAGCGTAAATCTCTCTATCTTGCAGGACTTGGAGTACGATCCTTAAATATCTTGCATGCTCCTCTCTGATGCGAGAGTATACTAGAATGGCATCTATGAGGACAACTACAAACTGGTCTAGGAAGTCGATGAAAATGCTATTGAACGCAGTGCATTCGTAAGCCCGAATGACATTACTACAAACTCGTAGTACCCACATCTAGTCCGAAATTCCGTCTTGCCTATGTCCTTCTCTCTCACCCTCAACTGGTGATATCCAAATCTCCGATCGATCCGTGAAAACACTGAAGCTCCATGCAGTTGATCCAAAAGATCATCGATACGGGGCAATGGGTACTTATTCTTGATTGTCACCTTGTTAAGCTCTCGGTAGTCGATACATAACCTCATTGATCTGTCTTTCTTCTTGACGAAGAGAACTGGTACGCCGCAAGGAGAAACACTAGGGTGGTTGAAGCCCTTCTTAGCTAATTCCTCGAGCTGCTTCTTCAACTCAAGCATCTCGATAGGCGCCATAAGATAAGGAGCCTTAGAGATGGGTCTCGTACCGGGCACTAGTTCTATGCCAAAGTCTACACTCTTTTCTGGAGGTAAACCTGATGGCTCCTCTAAGACGTCAGCAAACTTGTAAGCTAATGATATCTCCTCCAAATCCGGACTCGTACTATCCTTCATGGCATAGCACCAAAACCTCGCATCCCTGAATGATAAGTCTCGCAACACGCACTGCATTGATGATTGTATCATACTTCCTGAGATCCCATCCTCTGAAGATCTCAACATGGCATGCATCTGTGGTTACCGTCACTGTTCTCTTGCCGATGTCTAGAACTGCTCGGTGTCGATCCATCCAATCCATACCCAAAATAACTTCTTCGTGTAGTAAGTAGATGATGAAATAGTCAACTGGCCAATCGCGACCTCCCAGTCTAATAGGGCAATCGCAAACCTCTCGTGTACCTCTAATCTTACCCCCATCGGGTAATCCTATAGTGAAGGGCCTACCTTCCATGGTAACTAAGGCCAATCTATCTAAATATGCATAAGATATAAAAGAATGCGTAACACCGGTATCGAAAAGAAATCTGACAAGAAAACCATTAATATGAATGGTACTTGTGGTCGTTGGCGTTGTCGGCTCTACAACACCCCTTAGTCATACACTCTGGCTCCAGACCTAGCAGCAGTCCCGTTTCCAACCTCAGGAACAACAGTCTCAACAACTTCTTCAACTAACGCCTCAAAGATTGGTGGTTCAACAACTAGGGCTTGTCCTCGACCTCTAGCTAGTGGAGGTCTTCCTGCACGTCCTCGTCCACGGACGGAAGGTGGAAGAGGTGGTTGACCCCTTCCTCGCCCTATAGCAGATATAGCTCTAGAACGCACCATCTGCTATAAGGATAGATATATAAGAAGCTATATATGGCCACACTACAACTAAAGAAAAAATCCAGAAAAAGCACATATAAAGGCCAACATCAAAGAAACACTAATTGTTGAGATCCGCGGAGGTAGTGGTGGTCGCCCGTACATCTATCCCAGACCGACAAGTTTAAAACAAAAACCCCGTTTTTGAAAACGTTAAACCTCTTGCGGGTTCTATTTATTTATCCATCCGACCTTTAAAAGATTTTGAGTGTCATTGCTGCCAACCTGCCTTTGATACCATATTGTAACATCCCAAGTTCTGAGAACTCGAAGCGTTACGGGATAGGACCTCACAATGGGTCCCGACCCTCATGGTAGCAACAACACAACAGATATTACAACAAGGCACAGACGAATGAAAACCAAAGGTTTAAACAAAAAATAACATAAAAGACTTGCATGAATTATAGTCTATATTTTGGGGCTTGTTTAGATGTTTTATCTTCAATAATCTGCATGTTTGGATGTATATTATATGATTATATTGTCGTTTCGTCTACCTTTGCGGGAATCGAGGTCTACACCAAGTTTCGTTGTAATCGTAGGTAAAATGGCACGTTTTACATCAAAATCGAGCTAAAGGAGCTAAGGAATCATTGGAGCTACATTCAGGAGCTTTAGGAAGAATCCAGGAAGCAAGGAATTAGATTAAAGATTCACTTTGGACCAGCTTTGAGAGATTTTACATTCAGTTTAGAGTCACCTCGGTCAGCTACAGTACCACCTCGACCGAGGTGATCTTGAGGAGCGCCCAGACCGAGGCGAATACTTTGACACGGAGAGATATATTTTATTTGGCTCACATCTTTTATTTTTGGAAGGAGATATCTTATATTTTTTGGGCTGGATTTCTAGAAGGAAGATCATATATTTAGGGGATTTATTTTAGAGATAAGATATATTTTATTAGGAAATTATCTTTTAAGATATTTCCTATAAAATTATCTTAGGAAGATATTTATTTTAGGAGATATGGATATATTTAATAGGAAATTATTGTTTTAAGATTTTTATCTTTGGAAGATAATTCTCCTACATAAAGGGTTGGATTTTCTACAATTCAACCATCTTCGGATCACCGAATGCTTATACATGCCTAGAGGGCTGATAGCATCCAACAATTATGGGATTTTCTCCAGAATTTTGAAGGAAGGAAGATTGAAGATCAATCTAGGAAGGATTGATAGCTTGTTAGAGCTTTTGTGAAGGGTTTTGTAAGACTTTCTTAGATTCCCTTTTGTTGATTGTCTTGTTGGATTTGTTATCCAAGGAACGCTTATTTGTTTGATATTTAATTTAGTTATTGAAGCCTTGTTCTTAAGGTTTTTGTGTTCAAATATTCATTCTCTTCCCATATATTTGATTATTGCTTTCATGATGATGAGTGGCTAATTTCCTTGTGCGATTCTAGGGTGATTGGTTGAAGGTTGTGGGAAAAACAATGATAGAATAATCTTAAATTCCAGTAGGACCCTGAAAGTTCGAGTCTTTATCCTTAACCTTAGAACATCTCGTTCAGTCGATGAACATCTCGGCCTGGGTGGAACTTGACTGACCGAGGTGACTTATCTGATCCGTAACTGAGAGTAAAGTGTTAGACTTTGCCAAATCCTATTCTTAATATACCTTTCCTGGTTCAATGCAAGTCTAGGATGAGACTTACCCGATAGTTCCTTTGTTTGTTTACCCATGATCATAAGTGTAGGTAACAAAGGTTATCCTTTATTGGGGCTTGAGTGTGCCTTCATTCCATCTTCGTGAGTTTGCGTGAGACTTACCCGGTAAAGGTTGATTCTATTCCCTTAGTTGGTGTGTTGGTTTGAGATTATAATTCCTTTCCTTAGTACCATGAGACTTACCCGGTAATAGGAGCTTTTGGTTTGGAATTGTGAGTATTGAGACTTACCCGGTGATTTATTCCACTTTAGTAATACCTTCCCTTTGCAAAACCTCAGCTTTGTCCGCTTATCTTTAGATCTTGAGTTGGAACCACAACTAGATGCTTTAATCCCTAGAATTGCATATTTCCTTAATTGACTTTTTATCATCTTTGATTGCTTTAATTGTTTTTGTGGTTAGTAATTACATAGATAACCTACACCTGCTTTGTTTCACCAAGTCCCTGAGATCGACACCCCGAAATTCTTGCTTTTTACTACGATTGACCCGTACACTGCGGGTTCGCATCCTTGTTTTAAGCTTACATCTAGGGTTATAAATTTAAAGCTTGCACACACCGTTTGGAGCGAACAAGTTTTTGGCGCCGTTGCCGGGGACTTGGTCTAGACCGAGCCGGTTGCGGTTGTCTTTTGGGGCAATTGCCCTTGTTGCTATTAACCATTCTACTTGAGTGTTCTTGCAGATTTGTGTTCTTAGGTACATACGAAGTTCTCACTGGAACAGAGTTTCGCCAAAGAACAAGTTTTCCTATGAGTTTTGTAGTTTTTAGGATATTCGATGACTACATTTGATCCGGCATGGATAGCAAGACAAAGTGCTTGGGCAGACCATTATGAATACTTGGAAGAGAAATATTCTTTCTATTGGTTTGACAATGAAAGAGAAAGAGAAGAGGTCATTAAGGAGGAGCTTGCGATATGGGATGAGATGAATGTCCCTAGAAAGATTTATGAGCAACCTCTTGAAGATTCGCTTGAATCAAAATGGGAGAAGTTTATGAAGAAGGTGGAGGAGCTCAAGGAAAGCACCCTATCCTATGCTAAGCCGAAAGAGGAGCATAAGGAAGTACTGCAAGTTTCAAGCATTCCTCCAATCGAACCAGAAGTTTCTCCTGAAGCTTTTGAGGAAGTGGAAGATCTCGATCCAACTGTTGAGACTTCGGCCAAGGTGAAAGAGAGATCGGCCGAGGTGGAAGAGAGATTGGCTGAGATGGAAGAGGAATCTGTAGAACTGGAAGTGGAAGATGCAGAGAACCTTGGCCAAATTACTGAGACTGTGGCCAAGGTGGAAGAAAGACCAGCTGAGTTGGGAGAGATTTCATGTGTGGATTATCAACCTAACATGAAACTTGTCCCAAGCTTTGGAGAACTTTACAAGGTGCCTTCTCTTACTCCCTTTGTAATTCCTACTAAAGTTCTAAATTTCTTCAGGGATGCACCGAAGAGTTGGAGGTCTCTTCCGAAAGAACCTCCTAAGATCAAGATGAACCCTCCTTGAATTTGATGAAAGTAAATGCCCCTTGGACTAGAAGGAGTGGAGTTAACAAACGCTTCACCGCTAAGGCAACAAATTGTTATTTGTTCAAGTATGGGGTCACTCACGTGAAAAAGACCTTGTACTATCCCCAAGCTGGAGATGGGGGAGCTAAGTGGATTCTCGGGAAGCTGATTTCCCGATCCAGGAAAGGATGGGATGCAAAACTGAGTTATGTCCCATGGAAGCATAGGAAGACCGGAGCCGGAACCTTCTTGGAAGAATTTTATGATGGATGTGATGAGCACTCCAAGATATTCGAAGTACATTGAGTAAATCCATGAGGAAATGTCCAACTAGCGACCTTAAATCAAGCGCTTCTTGGGAGGCAACCCTAGGTATTGCTTTCTTTTCCTTTTCCTAGTCTAGCTTAGATAGTTTGTTTTTGCTTTGCTTTGCTTTGTTTTTGGCGTCCTAGACAGAAACCATGTACTTTCTAAGGAAGGAATACAACCCAGGAGCAACACTTGAAGGACAAAATTTCGAGGAACCAAGAGGACGGAGCTTGACTGAGACACATCTCGGGTTCAATCACAGGACCTCGACCGAGATGTTCTTCGCCAACCGAGACAGTCTTATCTGGAGTTGTTTCTTATTTCTTTATGCAGTTCAGCTATGTCCGGTGAGTTTCCTATTTTCCTTGACTCTTATTTGACCCATTGGGACAATGTGTCCCAAGTATGGGGTATTTGGATGTATTTATGTGACCTTATGTGTATGCTTGTATGACTCTACCGTATATTACTGTTTTATCTTGCTCTATGTGTTTATCTGAGATTACATGCATGCATATAGGTTATTTGATTGAGAAAAACGTCAAAAACTGGTTAAGAAAAAAAAAATTATGACCTCGACCGAAGTAATTCTGACCAATCGAGGTGCAGTACCTCGGTTGACTTAGAACATCTCGACCGAGACGGTTTAACTGAGAAAGTTTTCGAAACGATTTTGTGCTTCTTATCTGGATATGACCTCAGTGAAGATTTTGTTTGCAAACTGGTTTTTTAAATCTTTATATGTTTGAAAGGTTTTATGATATGTTTAAGTTGCTAAATGCTTTGTTTGAAATTTTGGCATGTTTAATACTTTGATTCTATCCAAATTATGTTGAATTTGAAGGTTGACACCACATGATAAGTTCTATCACTTTCTTCCTGGGATGATTAAGGCAATTTATTATCTTCTCTTCTTCTTGTTGATCATGTTTAGCCCCTCATATACATATTTGCCTCCATTTACCTATCCGGGAATTCGGAAGCAAGCAAGTAAAAAGCAAGTGAAAGAAAAGTTGAGATGTTGGCTGGAAGTTAGAAAGAAACAAATAGGTTTGGGGAAGTCAATCATGATGATGAGTAACTCGGCACCATTCACATAGCCGGGTGTTTGTGTCTTGCCCAAGTCGGATTGAGCGATATTCCTAACGGGTCATGGTATGTGCATCAAGGGTTTGAGGCATCTCGAGAAAATGATGATTGCTGATTTCCTAGGCTTCGGTTATTGTGCACCTCTGTCCATGCATCCCAAAAAGTAAAAAGTAAATAAACAAAGCTTATTGGTGGAAGATGTTGAAATTCAAATCAAGTGAAGTGAAGATCCTTTTCCCGGATTCTAGCACCACATTCCCTATATACATCCCACCCTCACACGTTTCTTGACCTCTCTTGAAAAGCCCTTGAGACATCAAGCTTGTTGATTGACTTGGTGGTTTAAACTGGATTATGCATGATTAATTTCGATAATTATAATTTATTATGCATTCTATGATTTTATGCAAGGATGAACAACTTTCTTATATTTATAAAATGTTTTAAGCATGTTTTGATTTTAAATTCCATGAAGCATTCTCTTAGAGTGATCTATGATTTGAGCACACCACAAAAAATGTTTTGAAAGACTTTTCATTGATCTTTATGACTTATAATCCATTCTATCTTGTACTTAAGAGTTTGAACTTGCTTGGGGACAAGCAAGGGACAAGTATGGGGTATTTTGATAGCATGAATTATAGTCTATATTTTGGGGCTTGTTTAGACGTTTTATCTTCAATAATCTGCATGTTTGGATGTATATTATTTGATTATATTGTCGTTTCATCTACCTTTGCGGTAATCGAGGTCTACACCAAGTTTCGTTGTAATCGTAGGTAAAATGGCACGTTTTACATCAAAATCGAGCTAAAGGAGCTAAGGAATCATTGGAGCTACATTCAGGAGCTTAAGGAAGAATGCAGGAAGCAAGGAATTAGATTAAAGATTCATTTTGGACCAGCTTTGAGAGATTTCACATTCAGTTTAGAGTCACCTCGGTCAGCTACAGTACCACCTCGACCGAGGTGATCTTGAGGAGCACCCCGACCGAGGCGAATACTCTGACACGGAGAGATATATTTTATTTGACTGAGATCTTTTATTTTTGGAAGGAGATATCTTATATTTTTTCGGCTGGATTTCTAGAAGGAAGATCATATATTTAGGAGATTTATTTTAAAGATAAGATATATTTTATTAGGAAATTATCTTTTAAGATATTTCCAATAAAATTATCTTAGGAAGATATTTATTTTACGAGATATGGATATATTTAATAGGAAATTATCTTTTTAAGATTTTTATCTTTGGAAGATAATTCTCCTATATAAAGGGTTGGATTTTCTACAATTTAACCATCTTCGGATCACCGAATGCTTATACATGCCTAGAGGGCTGATAGAATCCAGCAATTATGGGATTTTCTCCAGAGTTTTGAACGAAGGAAGATTGAAGATCAATCTAGGAAGGATTGATAGCTTGTTAGAGCTTTTGTGAAGGGTTTTGTAAGACTTTCTTAGATTCCCTTTTGTTGATTGTCTTCTTGGATTTGTTATCCAAGGAACGCTTATTTGTTTGATATTTGATTCAGTTATTGAAGCCTTGTTCTTAAGGTTTTTATGTTCAGATATTCATTCTCTTCCCATATATTTGATTATTGCTTTCATGATGATGAGTGGCTAATTTCCTTGTGCGATTCTAGGGTGATTGGTTGAAGGTTATGGGAAAAACAATGATAGAATAATCTTAAATTCCAGTAGGACCCTGAAAGTTAGAGTCTTTATCCTTAACCTTAGAACATCTCGTTCAGTCGATGAACATCTCGGCCTGGGTGGAACTTGACTGACCGAGGTGACTTATCCGATCCGTAACTGAGAGTTAAGTGTTAGACTTTGCCAAATCCTATTCTTAATATACCTTTCCTGGTTCAATGCAAGTCTAGGATGAGACTTACCCGATAGTTCCTTTGTTTGTTTACCCATGATCATAAGTGTAGGTAATAAAGGTTATCCTTTATTGGGGCTTGAGTGTGCCTTCATTCCATCTTTGTGAGTTAGCGTGAGACTTACCCGGTAAAGGTTGATTCTATTCCCTTAGTTAGTGTGTTGGTTTGAGATTATAATTCCTTTCCTTAGTACCTTCAGACTTACCCGGTAATAGGAGCTTTTGGTTTGGAATTGTGAGTAGTGAGACTTACCCGGTGATCTATTCCACTTTAGTAACACCTTCCCTTTGCAAAACCTCAGCTTTGTCCGCTTATCTTTAGATCTTGAGTTGGAACCACAACTAGATGCTTTAATCTCTAGAATTGCATATTTCCTTAATTGACTTTTTATCATCTTTGATTGCTTTAATCGTTTTTGTGGTTAGTAATTACATAGACAACCTACACCTGCTTTGTTTCACCAAGTCCCTGAGATCGACACCCCGGAATTCTTGCTTTTTACTACGATTGACCCGTACACTGCGGGTTCGCATCCTTGTTTTAAGCTTACATCTAGGGTTATAAATTTAAAGCTTGCACACACCGTTTGGAGCGAACAATCATTCCATGACAAAGTGTTTTTTCTTGAAATAACCATCAGGTAGGGTTTGAATCCAATGTGAAAACGAAATATTAAGCTCACTCATGTAAGTGATTTATTGTTAAGTGTCATAGATAAATAATACAACAAATTTCCTAGCACCTAAACTATGATTTTCCTTCATCAGGTTTTTTTACTAATGTTTTTTGGGCTAATTAGGTAATATGCTTTTTTATTTTATTGGATACTAAATAGGCCTTTTCTAGTTTTCTATTTAATAAATATACCCCAACTTTTTATATTTTCTCTAAAACTCTAAACACTCTTCTCTCAAGGGGTACATTTACTAAAACTAAAACTCAAAAAAGCCTAGTAAACCAAATTGTTTCATGCTTTTTTTTGTGTTGGCAGGATTGACCTTACCTAAAATTATATACAAGAGGATTTTCTAGTTTTGTTTTTACTAACCTAACTAAGTTTCTTTCATGGCTCGGAAGAGAGAACACAAGAATGGGTCAGATCGCAAAGCGTTAGGAAATAAAGAAAGCATCCAACACAAGAGTGCAGGCCACCTTTTTGTCAATAAAACTGGAAAGTATAATGACATGAAGGATGTCCAGAATGGTGATTAACCCCACATACGACTGACCGAGGAAGTAAAAAATAATTTCTCTTCAGGAGATGGAAAAAGAAGAATTTATAAAAAAATGTTAAGTCACAAAGACATCTTGAGCAAGGGGTGGATGCGAAGTAGAGAATTCAGAAACCAGAACTTGACAAAGATGACTCAGGTCATGACATGGATACTTTATCCCTGTGGGAGATTGGGACGTCTGAGAGTATCCATGATGCAGATCTTGTGAAGGAAAGTTTTGATATTTCACAAGATAGATTGCAAACTGAAGATATCAGTGGATAGTTGCATCTTTCGGATATATTTGGTTTTGAAATCCTCAAGACATCTGTGTTCTCATTGTTAAATACATTTTATGACTGGTCGGAAAGACATATGCCACTTTTTGCTGTTGTGACAAACAAGATACAGAGCACTTGTGATTATGTCCACATGAAATGTGTCCAGGTATATCCAGTTGCTAATTGCTATAAAATGACTTCGGTATTGTGGAAATGTTTTGCTTGTTGTGTTGATGGTTTGGTTGGATTGTTTTCTAAGAGGGGTTGATTCCTTTGTGCGCAAGGGGACAACGTCATTCTTCTCTGTTATGTGATCCCGTCTTCTTTCAGTCATTGCTATGGTGGGGACCTTCAAGTTTCTTCTAGTATTGGTAAGTTCTTCAGGGTTCCTTTTCTTGACTCTACTCTGAATGCATAGCAATAACTGAAGAACTTACCGATACTAGAAGAAACTTGAAGGTCCCCACCGTAGCAATAACTGAAAGAAGACCGGACCACATAATAGAGAAGAATGACGTTGTCCCCATGCGCACAAAGGAATCAACCCCTCTTAGAAAACAATCCAACCAAACCATCAACACAACAAGCAAAACATTTCAACAATACCGAAGCCATTTTATAGCAATTAGCAACTGGATATGCCTGGACACATTTCATGTGGACATAGTCACAAGTGCTCTGTATCTTGTTTGTTACAACAACAAAACGTGGCCTATGTCTTTCCGACCAGTCATAAAATGTATTTAACAATGAAAACACATATGTCTTGAGGATTTCAAAACCAAATATATCCGAAAGATGCAACTATCCACTGATATCTTCAGTTTGCAATCTATCTTGTGAAATATTAAAACTTTCCTTCACAAGATCTGCATCATGGATACTCTTAGACGTCCCAATCTCCCACAGGGATGAAGTATCCATGTCATGACCTGAGTCATCTTTGTCAAGTTCTGGTTTCTGAATTCTCTACTTCGCATCCACCCCTTGCTCAAGATGTCTTTGTGACTTAACATTTTTTATAAATTCTTCTTTTTCCATCTCCTGAAGAGAAATTATTTTTTACTTCCTTAGTCAGTCGTATGTGGGGTTAATCACCATTCTGGACATCCTTCATGTCATTATATTTTCCAGTTTTATTGACAAAAAGGTGGCCTGCACTCTTGTGTGGATGCTTTTCTTTATTTCCTAACGCTTTGTGATCTGACCCATTCTTGTGTTCTCTCTTCCGAGCCATGAAAGAAACTTATTTAGGTTAGTAAAAACAAAACTAGAAAATCCTCCTGTATATAATATTAGGTAAGGTCAATCCCGCCAACACAAAAAAAAAATTAGTAAAAAAATTGATCAAGGAAAATCTTACTTGCTATGAAATTTGTTAGTATTTATTATTTGTGACACTTAACAATAAATCACTTACATGACTTAGCTTAAAAATTTTGTTTTCACATTGGATTCAAACCCTAGCTTATGGTTATTTCAAGAATAAACACTTTGTCATGGAATGATAAGTTCAAGATATTTTTAAAAAAAATAAAGTTTACAACTAACTAATCAGCTACCCAGGATCAGCGCCAAAGAAAGTGCTTGCAACCAAGAAATTATATACAGAGAATATAGCAACAAAAATCAACTAGCTTTGAGAAAAAAACAAATAGATAAGAACTCCGCAATTGCTAACTAACTACATGACGTTACAAAAAAAAGATTAAACTAACTAATCAGATACCCAAGATCAACGCCAAGAAACTACTTGCAACCAAGAAATTACACACAGATAATATAATAACAAAAACCAACCAAATTTGAGAAAAAACATATGTATAGGAACTCCGCAATTGCTAACGAGAGGACATTAAAACAATAGTTTTGATCAGATTTACTTTTGTTGAGTTTGAACATTACCCAACCATAGCCTACAATATTGCAACTGTAAACGCACACAAGATTGAGAGAATTCTCTCGATTGATTGATATTAACAATAAACAATTACAATGGATTTATAATACAGAAAACAAATGAAGAAACTAATCCTATTCTATTAACAAGGAGATACATCAGAAGTGGAGGAAGAAGTAACGTTTACACATAAAATCATATTTGACCTACTCTATCGGATGACGTATTCTTGTGTTGGTTGTTACCCCCAAGCAAGACCAATTCCGGGACGGACTTCGAGCTTGGAACGAAGAAAGGCAATCCGGTCCTTGGAAAGAGGGTTGGTGAATATTTCTGCAAGTTGATCGTTGGAGGAGATGTGATGAACTTTGAGAGTCCCTGATTCAACTTGTTCACGAACGAAGTGGAAATCCAACTAAATATGCTTGGAATGGGCACTTATAACCGGGTTTTTGCACATGAAATTAGCACCGATGTTGTCCCACATAAGCTTAGGAGGTTGCTACAGAGGAGTCCCAAGATCACGCAGTAGTTGTTTGATCCACAACAATTCAGCAGCGGTGTTGGCGAGATCCCTATATTCTGCTTCAGTACTGGACATTCCAACCACTTTTTGCTTGCGACAAGGCCAGCTAATCAGATTTGGACCGTGGAAAATGGCAAAGCCATATTGTGAGCGACAATAATTGATGTTGGAGATCCAACCAGCGTCGGAATAGGCTAGGAGAAAGGATGAGTCGGTTTGGCGAAAACTAAGGCAGTGAGACAAAGTGCCATTGAGGTACCTAAGGATGCGTTTGACAAGTTGCTAGTGTTGAAGGGTTGGCTTGTGCATATACTAACAGACCGTATTAACGGAAAAAGAGATGTCGGGGCAAGTTATGGTGGCGTATTGGAGGGAGCCTACAATACGTCTATAGAGGGTTGGGTCGGGGAAGAGTTTGCCGGTTTTTGACAATTTGGTTGACGGTTTTGCAAGGGTGGGAATGGGTTTTGAATCTGTCATGTTGCTCCTAGTTAGGATATCTTCAATGTACCCACATTGGGAGAGATGGATTGTGGTTGGGGATCGGGTATTTTAAGGCCAAGGAAGTAATGGAGGTCTCCAAGGTCTTTGAGAGAAAAGTTTGTGTTTAGGGTAGATATGAAACACTTGATGGCCATCGGATTGTAACCCGTAATGATAAGATCATCAACATAAAGAAGAAGATAAATAGTGGCTGATTTAGAGGAGTGTACAAAGAGTGATGTGTCGGATTTACAAGCTCAAAAACCATGAGTGACTAGATAGGACTTAAGCTTATTGAACCAAGCCCGTGGAGCTTTCTTGAGGCCATATAGTGCTTTGTGTAATCGACACACATGTGTTGGGCAAGACACATCTTCAAATCCCTTTTATTATTCCATGTATAATTCCTCTGTTAAGTCACCATTGAGAAAAGCGTTGTTTATGTCAAGTTGCTTAACGGGCCATCCCTTAGAGAGAGCAATTGACAAGACAAGTCGGATTGTGGTAGGTTTGATGACGCGACTAAATGTGTCGAAGGTGTATCTTCCCTCCTCTTGAGTGAACCCTTTGGCAACTAACCGAGCTTTGTATTTTTCCATCGAGCCATCCGAATGTCGCTTTATCCTGAAAATCCACTAACACCCTACAAGTTTAGTGTGTCTAGGATGGGGAACAATAGACCAAGTATTATTTGGAATCAAAGTATCATATTCTTGTTTCATCGCAAGTCGCCAACACTCATGTTTATGGGCATGGGAGACAGTTTTTGGCTCAGTTGTAGGTGGGCTCGATACTGTTAGGACTCTTGGTCTTAGGGAATTTGTACTAGACTAAGTACTATTTCGAATCAAAACATCATATTCTTGTTTCATCTCAAGTCGCCAACACTCATGTTTAAGGGCATGGGAGGCAGTTTTTGGCTCAGTTGTAGGTGGGCTCGATACTGTTAGGACTCTTGGTTTTAGGGAATTTGTATTAGCCCTAGTTGACATGGAGTTTTTGTTGTTTGCAGCTGGGCGAAAATAGCTAGGTACGGTGGGAGGATTAGGGGTTTTGGCTCGGGAAATAATGGTGGGTTGCTGATAGCGGGGTGGGGAAAGGGAAGGATGGTCTGTTGATGGCAGGTTAGGGGGTTGTACGGGTTCAAAAGTGGCTGATGCGAGGTCAAGCAAAGCCGAGGAGGTGGGTTGAGGCGGCGGCAGTGGCGAGGAGCACTCACGGTCAGGTTGTGCATCGGCGTATGGAAACAAGTCTTCATTAAATACTACATGGCGGGAGATGTATATCCGAGAAGTGGGTTTGTCAAAGAAAAGGTAGCCTTTGTGTGTTGAACAATACCCAATAAAAACACAAGGAAGTGAACGGAAATCCATCTTGTTGCTATTGTATGGGCGTAGGAATGGAAAACACAAGCAACCGAATTCTTTTACAAAACCAAAATCTTGATTTTTATTGTAGAGTTTTTATTAGGGAGAGATGAAATTGGGAGTTGGGGTGATGGTTCAGTTGTGAAGATAAGTTGCGGTTTTGAAAGCATGTTCCGGAAACTATTTTGGAAGCGAGGATTGGGCTAAGAGAGTTAGACCCTTTTAAACTATTATTTTGTTGCGACGTTCAACAACACTGTTTTGTTCTTGAGTATAGGGGCAAGATATTTGATGTTTGATGCCATAGGATGAGAGGAGGGTTGAGACATTGCGAATTTCACCCCCCTCAGCCCCCGTCTGTTTGGAGGCTTTTTATGTCACAATCGAATTGTGTTTTGATCATAGTACGGAATTGTATGAATATGGTAAGAGCTTGGGATTTGTGTGACAAAAAGTAAATCCAAACGAATTTAGTGCAATCATCAATGAACAAAACAAAGTAGCGATTGCCATTCATAGAAAACATAGGGGAGGGGCCCCAAATGTCGGAATAAACAAGATCAAAAGGACTTTTAGAAGCAACATGCAAAGTGGGAAGATAAAAATTATGACTTTTGCCTAATTTGCAAGAATCACAAATATTAGGAAATTTATTTGTAGTAATTGAAAGATTGAAGATTGAGACTAAACGCCAAAGAATAGACTCGTGAGGGTGCCCTAACTGAAAATGCCACCATTGAAGCAAGGTACGGACGGTTGTGAGAGCAATGGTTGATGTGGTGGAGGGTTAGGTTGCGGGCAGCCTATAGAGACCATGATTGACGTCCCCTTTGGAGGATTGTTTTGGCATCCGATTGCAGTCCTAGAGCGAGGTATGATATGCCTACGTTCTAGAGCGAGGTATGAGATGCCTACGTTCGAATGACATTCCCATGTTGAGGATACAGTGGTCGAGACGAGGACCTAAGGAGGATACATGGAAGACTGAAAATAGTTTCCAGAGGAACTACAAAGAATTTTTTGTTGAGATAGATGCACCTGTAGGATCACCGAGTAGATTTTAGTGTTATCTTGGTAGTGTTGTTATTATGTGCTTTGATGTGTTTATTTTCGTGCTAGCTATGATGTGATATATGATCTTGTTAGATCTTGATGTGCTAGCACGATTTATGATTATAGCTAAGATGGTTCTTTCCTCCACGCTACCTTGATGGACATAGTTTCGTTGGAAATGTTCTTCCTCCATGCTTTATAGATGAGTATGATCTGGCTAGAGATGTGCTTCATCTAGGCCCTATGATATGATTATGGTAAGAAATGTGTTTCCTCTATGCCTTGTGATGAGATTATAGGTTGGCTAGAGATGGTTTTCCTATATGACTTTGGATAGCGTTATGATCTTGCTGCTGGAGTTTGTGATTCCTCCATGCTATGTTTTGACGTTATAGAGTATTATAGGTTGATACCTTTGAACGGAGATTGATTCCTCCGATAGATACAGTGTTTATACCTCGCGTATGGGTCCGAGAGGATTTGGTAATTGTTCACGTTTAGGGACGAAACTTTTTTTTAGGGGTGTGTGATGTAATAGCTAGGACTTCCGAAGTCTAATTAATGTTGATTAACTTAATCATTGCTAGTAATTGACATATAACTCGCGAAGATTGCGTAAGTATTGAGTATAAGTCCCACCGTTATGTTCCTGGCGTAATTGTGGGCTTATGGTGAAAATTTCACTTTCCCCCGGGTAATTATTTTTACCCTCCCGTGTTATTTGGACATTTGGGAGCTTCATTTAATAAAAATGCAGTTGAGAGAAATGATCAGGACATCGGATATGTCCTAGATATGAAATTACATTGAGAGTCAAAACGGCCAAAATAGTCGTTATTTCGTTTGTTAACGGCTAAAAAAGACGGCTTAGGAATACACGTTTTCCGAGGCAATTGTGGAATAATTATCCCTACAATATTCCAAATTTATTATTCCAATATCGAGAAGTTTGGAGAAGGGGGTTCGAGCCGCCTTTGGATCGCTTAAAGGATAATTATCAGCTTCGTTAAAGGATAATTATCATCTTCACTATAAATAGCGGAAAATCCTTTATTAATTCATTTCCTTTCATATTTCCTCGTAAAAGCTGTGATTTCTCTCAACCTTCATACTCAGATCTATTGTCCGTTTCTAATCCAATTTCAATTCTGTTTGAGTTTCGGAATTCCTCTCCTCATTCTCTTCATATCAGGACCGAGTTTTTGCATTTCCATGTATATAGAGATCTGGTCGAGCATATATGTCACCAGGACGGTACCGTCGCTCAGATTCCGGTGAATATGATGTTGTCCATGCGTAGCCTGCGTCGTTGTGATTCCGAATCTTCTTTCAAATCGTCAATCGGGTTAGTAACGAATAAGTTATAAATTTATTCGTTTTCCGTACTACAATTTGGCCTAAATTGACTTTAGGCTTGTCAAAATGGATAATTAGAAATTCCATAATGGTCGTTATATTATTCAGGTGATTATGGGTTGTTTGTTTGATGAAATATGATAACAAGTGGGTTTAGAAATTGCCTGCGGGAAAAACGTTATTCTGGCGAAATTTAATTAATTAATTAAAGGTTAATTAATTAAATTAGGATTAAAATTGATATTGAGGAATGTTGATTAGATACTATCTTGAGATTGAGGAATTGTGAGCTATGTTGACATATTGAGGTTTAGTTAGTTGTGAGGCTTATAGATTGATTGTGATCCTTATGGATCACTTGGGTCTAGGTGTGACCTTTTTGATTGATAGGAGTATTGATATTTCTTTATGCCTTGTTATTAGGCAGTGTCCCTTTCGGGATTGGAGGTTGATTGTGGTTGAGGTTGTACGAGGTTGAGGTAAGTCCGTAGGACTTACTTAGCTACCATCCTTATATTCGGTGTTTGCATGAGTGGTGTGTGTATTATATGCTTGATATGATAGCATGAGACGTCGAATATTACCGACCTATGTTTTATTGATAGCCCTAGTGTGTGGCAGTGATAACCCTTCCCTTCATCCTGTAAGGAGTTGGGGTGTTCTCTATGCTCATGCCATCTAGTTTATAGGAAGGGCGCAATCCACTCCCATTAGGTACACGGGTTGTGTGAGTGACACTACTTCCAGATGGACGTCAGGCCTAGAGGCGGGGATGATACGGTCCTCGTGTCACATAGTTTCATCTATCTATATATATATGATTTGAAAGAATGACTATTATATAAAGATGATAAAATGGGTAAATGTGTGATAGCATGATTTGAAAGAATGACTATTATATAAAGATGATAGGAGGGGATGATACGGTCCTCTGCCTCCCAAGTTGCGTCATCAGCTGCTCGCATTGACCACCGAATCTTCATTATCGGTATGTCCTTCGAATGCAAGCGTCTCGTACTACGCTCTAGGATAGCTATCGGGTGCTCAACGAACGTGTGGTCTAGATCGATCACTAGATCCTCATGATTGATGATGTGTCTCGGGTCCGGTATGTACTCCCATAATTGAGACACATGGAAGATGGGGTGAACACCCTCAAGCCTTGGTGGCAAAGCAAGTATGTATGATGCATCTCCAACTCGCTCCAGAATCTCGAACGGTCCAACGTATGTGGGACTCAGCTTCCCCTTGACATCGAAACGGCTGATGTCTCGTGTCGTAGATACTCTCAACCAAACCTGAGCTCCAAATCTGAACTGCAGGGGTCTGTACCTCTTATCTACATAAGACTTTTGTCGACTCTGTGCTGTTAACATCCGCTCTCGAATCACCGCTACTCGAGCCATGTCATCCTGAATCTGCTCAGGTGCTATTCCGCTAGTACTCTTCTGCTCGTACCAGCACAACGGTGTACGACATCCTTGTCCGTATAAAGACTCATAAGGAGCCATCTGGATCGATGCGTGCCAACTGTTGTTGAACGAAAACTCTACTAAGGGAAGGTGATCTGGCCACACCTGTCCCCAGTCTAACACGTAGGCTCTCTACATGTCCTCCAGAGTCTGGATGGTCCGCTCGGACTGACCATCAATTTGAGGATGATAAGTAGTTGTGAACTGCAGACTCATACCTAGGGCGGCATGCACTTGCTGCCAGGACCTCGAGGTGAACTGTCCGTCTTTGTCAAAGACTATAGTCCTAGGTACTCCATGAAGTCTCACTATCTATCTAGTGAACTCCTCTACCAATCGACTCACCGGCCACGTCTCCTTGATGGGAATAAAATGTGCGGACTTCGTCAGTCCATCTACTATAACCCAGATATCATCAAAACCACGACTCAGTCTCAAACCGGTAACGAAATCTATAGAGATGACCTCCCACTTCCACTGAGGAACGGGAAGTGGGTGTAGCTCGCCTCTTGGTCGATGTAACACCCCGAATCTGCGGGACTCGGGGCGCTACGGGTTGGGACCTCACAATGGGTCCCGACCCTTAGCCTGACAACAATTTCACCGGATCTTTCAACATGGCACAAATAAAGGCAAAACCGAAATACATTTTATGCAATGTAAGAAAACCCAAAAGAAAACAAACAACGGACTTCAGCCGATAAACAACATTAAAGACCAAAACGCCATACACGCGGCATACCAACATAATAAACAAAGAATAAAATACAACCCGACTCTAACCCAAACTCACTCCTAAAATGTACGGAACCCCGGCTGCCCACTCTTCCGGATCTCTCGGCCGCATTCCTAACCTGCAATGCAATCTACAACAATATCGGTATAAAACCGTTAGCTAGCATTCAAGGCATTAGAATCATGGTATTGGCACACACACACACATAAGGCATCATAAACACACAACATGTTCCAAAATACACAATCCGGTTTATTATCTTTTTATTATTAGGTCATATCCCGTTCTAATTCACTTCTTTTGTGACACGAGAATCTTAAAGATCTCGCCCTTGTCCCCTTTCACCATACGGGTTTGTACTTGATGCGGATCAGCATCACCCGATGGACTGGTCGCAAGGCACCTCCCAGTCATCCCCATTTTGGACCGGACATAGCGGTCACCGCCCGTTATCATACACTTGGGCCAAATATAAACATATAAAGTCGGTGGTCCTATTACCGGTTTAGATGTTATAACATAAGCAATAAACACGCACATAAACAATAAACACACACCACCAAACACGCATTGAAACTAATACAGAGAATACGAGCTAAGTAAGTCCGAAGACTTACCTCGTCCCAAAAATAATCCCGCTATATCCCGCTCTCAGCTTCCCGTAGGAAGACACTCAATGCCTGTCAAAAGGCACACGATCAACATCTTTCTCACATGCTAGAAGTCCTAAGACTTCTAGTCCTAATGATCTCGCAAGATCATAAATTATAACCATGATAGGATAACAACCTCCTAATCCTCACGATCTCACAAAGTCATAAGCATCACAACACTTGCTAGGATACTCTCGTCCTAGTCACCATAATCTCAACAACATATAACCATAATCTCGATCCTCATAAGCTCACAAGATCAACCAAACACTCAACGCCTTACAATCCTCACAAGATAATAACACCTCAAGCTTTATAACGATCATAAATCCTCAAAACTCACCTAAGGTTCAAAGCCACTACTTGGCATTCACTCTAAGTTATGCTAGATCCAACCTAGCATGATACTACTAAACATAACAAGATCAAGGAAGGAGATACTCACACGAGGTCAAAGGCGGAAGACGATCTACGAATGTCGAGAAAGGATTAGTTGGCCTTTGTCGGGGCGCTTCCGAACTAAGACCAAACTAAACAAATTTAGCATAACGCTAAATTTGAACGAATACTTATCATATAAAAATTTAAGGAAAACCCAACTTTTAAAACCCAAGTTTAAACCGTAAATATATATTCCGGGCAAATTGTATAACATCATAAACCCAAGGTAAAACTCGTTATCAAAATCAACTTTAAAATCCCGCAATTTAATCTTCGAGTCATAACCCGGAATCAATCCAACATGAGCATAATATATATGGTATATATGAATAAGAATATAAATCAAGTGAAACCCAAATTTAAAATGGTAAAAATTATTTTTCCGGGTAATATAAACAATTCTAGAAACTTGGGACATTTTCTGTAAATAAAACCTTGGGCCAAAATCTGTAACTAATTTCCTGCATATGGCATACTTGTTACATTCCAAAATTATGGGTCAAATCTGCAATTACACACAAACTGGGCAGAAACTGTAATTACAGTAAATAGGGGGGTCAAAATTAGAATAATTCCAAGTTGTTTCTTCAACCTAATTCACGCGACATGGAAGAAGGGAAAATCGCTCCAGCTGCTGCGTAGGTCGGGCAAGGGCGAGGCGTCACCGGCTCTACTCCGGCGGGGCGGTACCGGCTCTACTCCGGCGAGGCGTCCTGTCTTCCAGCAGCTGTCACAACCGGTCACCCACTGTTATGCAGAAGGAAGGAAAAGAAGAAAAAGAAAGGAGAGGGAGAGAGCCAGCGTTCACCAGCGGGGAAGAGGGTCTAGCGGCTCCGGTGGGCTGTGCGGCTGTTGCTTCTTCCGGCCGGCTCGTGCAGGCGGCATCGACTATTGGTGCTGCTGCACCGGACGAGGAGATGCAGATGAGAGGGCAAAGGTGAGTTGGGAGGCTGCGACAGAAAAAAAAAATGAGAAAAGAGGTATGAGGCTGTTGTTGGGAGGGTTTCGTTGCAGGGAGGCAGGGGAGCGAGGGGTCGGACGCAGCTAGGGCTGTAGGCTAGGGCCGGAGGTCGAGGGGCCGGGTATGGAGAGGTCGGCCTCTGGCCCTCCTCTGCTGAAGCGCCACACGCAAGAAAGCAAGAAAAGAGAGGGGAGGAAATAAAAAGGAAAATAAATAAATAACTAAATAATAGGGTAAAGAGGGGCTTTTTCTTTTTAACACTCGATTAATATTCGGAACGGGATTTCCCGGATCAGTAAATCCCGATTTCCGACAAAATTAAATTAATAAAATACAGAAATACATACATGTATTCCAAAATAATATAATACTTGGAAAAGTTAATTCTTTTTAAATCTATAAAGAATATACTTTAAAAAAAGAACTCGAGTTATAACGAATTGATGGAAGGGAGGAAAGTAAAGTCGGAACGCACCCGAATAAACGGGCCGTTACATCAGGTCCTCCTAAAAAAAAGTTTCGTCCCGAAACTTGCTAAACGCCGAACTTCTCGGTCCCTAAGGCCGAGGTACGAACTCTCAAACTAAGAAGGCTTAAACCCTTTAATCTAAACACGATCTACCCGAATTACTACTGTAAGATACATCACGTCATAAAGCACATTCCCGAACGGGCACACACAACATATAACATCACACATATACACAATAACTTTAAGGGAAGAACTAGGTCTAACTCGTCGATTCTATCAAAGCTACTAACTCGGCGTAAAACTCAACCAAAGATGCTACACTCTGTCTTTATATTAGCCTCTTTTGTTCTTCGTCAATCACCATAACTGACAATCTGTCTCGAGTCGTGTATGTATTCTCTCGACTGATACACATGAACACCGGGTGAACGCTCTCTACTCTTGGCGGCTACACCAACCGGTAAACCACTTTCCCAACCTACGCTAACGTCTCACAAAGGTCCGATATACCAGAACTCAACTTCCTTCTCGGTCTTTCTCAAAGCAGCATTTCCATTATTTTCCTTTCGATTTCTCTAACAAAGAAGATCGAACTCCCAATTTACACCGTTGGCTTGAATTCTTGTCAAACCAAACTTTGATGTTATGTTTCCCTAATTCTTGTTGCAATTCCAAGTAACAAAGGAAGTATTTTACTCCATACTACTTCTACTAACACGACATGTAGGCTATTACTTTTACATCGCTACTCACTACTTAATCAAGACCTTGTCTTGAACAATCACTTGTACACCTCAAACACATAATACCTCAAGGTAAATCAAAACAGTTGCACCAATGAATCTCCTTCTTAACTCTCCACAACTCTATTGTCCATTTCCGTCTCATTCAATACTTCATTGTCATCCGGAGTAGGTTACCATAATTGGCATTATACAACTCCTCCCTTCGCAGATTTGGTAAAGCTCGGCTCATCTAATAAAACTTGTAACTTCTTTCACATCTTTCGGGGTTTGCCATCCCAGGACAACTTGTCAAACATCTTCTTTCTTTTTGAAGAGTAGACCAAAGTATCTTATCCGGGGCATTAGTAAGCCCATATGGACTCACCACAACTTGTAGCGGTCATGGTCTGTCTGGAATGCCGCTTTATAAGAGACTACCGACCCTTGTAACCGGTCGGGTAGATCCTCTATCCGTGGTGAGGGGTACTTGTTTCTTCATTGTTATATTGCTCGGCTCACTGTAATCAATGTACAAACGGAGATAACCGTCTCTCTTTTGCAAATTGGTGTTCTCCATAACAACTTCAAATCAAGAGTTTAAGATATACACCAATATGAACTTCAAATCGAGAGTTCAAGATAACCTTCAGAGTTCTCCATAACATTTCACCAATTCCAATGAACTATTTTCAGTAAGTTCTTCCAAATGCTCCTTCACTTATTCACAACTCATGTCTCTTCACAAGTGTCATTCCATACGGCACCTAAGATATCGAAATCGAGTCAAGCTTGACCTTAGTGAACAAATCCACATTCTAACGTGTTGGAAACTGCGATATCTTGGTTTTCGTCTTTCCTTCTTTCGTCCCATAAATAAAACCTACACAACCTTGTCTTAAAACTTGACAGGTGGTCCACTCTGATCTGTTGGGGTGACGTCCTGCAGCCCTTTTTATTGCTCCTTCTGTAACTACTATGTTCACCGTCCTCTTCTAGAGATCCTTCATCTCTTGGAGTCGAGAGACTTGCTCGAGTCTTCTAACTCTTGTAGCCTTATTTAAGTATTCCTTTATCTTAATCTCGTTTTTCCTCTTTTATGACATGTTTGTAAAAATCTTCTAAGGTTTCTAACTTATGTGCAACCATAAGGGTCCAAATTACAAGATTTAACCGTGCTTCAAAACAATTGACCTTATCTTCTTTACTTCTATGACATCCCAACATAGGGGAGGAGCTCTTTGTATTGTATATAAGCTTTCACCATAGACATTTTTTTCTTCAAGTAGGTGCCGAAATTTTATGCTTCATTTCCTTATGTAACGTCACACCGAAAGTAGAGGCTCTAACCTCAAACTTTCATGTACTTCTTGTACATCTCATAGCGATATCAAACTTCCAAACCTCAGTCCTCTCTTACTCTTATTGGCCACCTTATGTTTCTCTTGGTTTCCACGAACGAGTTCACACCGTACTAGAATGCCTTTAGGCAAAATTCTCCAACCACAATAACTGAAGATTCACTCATAACTTCACCAAGCACTCATGTTATTACTCTAAACTTGCAGCATTACCCTAATCCAGATTCCTCATTTCACGTCACAGCAACTATGGCTTCGCCATGTGAGTCCCAAAACTTTGACTTAGCTCTTGCTCGCGAAAACATGACATCATCACTGTAGAACAAACATACCATACATCTCCTTATATATCCTCCCTTTACGCACAATAACCATATAAGACTCCTTTCCCTTTTTGTCCTTCTAGTTCCCTTTACCCCGAGCCATGTCATTCCTCCATATGAAAATCTCATGACCTAAGAAGGTCGCACCAGATCGTTACAATCCCTCTCAACAAGCTACGTGACCATCACTTGTTGGAGTCAGTAAATTGTTACTTGATTAAGATATTTGCACTTTCCATGATATACCTCTTTGTTGCCGACATTAATCCACCACGAATATTCCACGTTCTTGTTACCCCTCTTCATGATCCAATCTCTTGGGTTACTCTCCCCACCTACTATCACTAGTATCAACCCGCACCTGTGCATTCTCAGTGGTCACCGATTAGCTCATTAATGACCCTTTCCAAGATCAGGGACTGACCCTCCTACCACACTTCTATGTTACCATACTTATGAAGGATACCCTCTCGGGGTATTCCGCCTTAACTTCACTAGCTCACTTTACTCTATTTCCGACTTCGTTAGCTCCTATTACGCTTCCCTCTTCCTTCCGCTTCTGTAAGATAACTATACCTCCCAACTCTTCCATGTCATATGACCCACCTTCATAGGCTTAACTTCTCTTAATGATGTTTTGCAAAAGCACTTCTCAAACATTCTGACATTAAACAACACTCACTCGCGTTCCTCTTGTTGGTATCTTAAGTCTTTTGATCCAAGCTCCTTGTTTCATCTCTCATCTTCTGAAGATCATCATCCGCATACACTTCCCCTTCTTAACATTGCCCAGTCTCATCACCACGACGGAAAACGATTGACTCCGCAAGGTAGTTCTACTATGTGAACTTTTGCCATGTAATCCTCCTCATAACTCTCGTATTTCTAAAGAAGTCTCCCGCTTAAGCTCTCACAAAAACCGTCACTTCACTTTCTAGTTCTTCTGTAAGCTTAACTTACGCATCTCATGAATCTTCGTATTAGTTCGACCACACTTCACACTCTGACTTCCATGCTTAGGATCATCTAGGAAAAACTTCACGTCTCAAGGAAATACCACTTCTACCCTTGCTAGTATGCACTCCTTTCCTTCCCGCTCCGCGTCTTTATTTATCCATGCGTCGTCTTGAAGAATCATAATTTCGTTGTCTCGACTTCACTTCATTGTTACTCGTCATCGCTTTCTCGGAACCACTCTCACAACTTCAGATTGATTCCCTATTTGTATATCTTCCATCTCAGTTTTGCTTATGTTGACTCGAGGTTCTCTTCTCTTTGTTTGTCCTTGTGATTAACATCATCTCTAGTCTTCATATGGCTGCTTAGATGCTCTCTAAGGAGTATGAGGAATCATCGGGGTGCTCACTAAAACGTGATGTTCAACTCGATACTTGAGCATTTTCGTCTTCGTGGTGACACTATCCTAAGCCAAAAGGCATTGTTCAAGGTGCGATGATAGCTTTCTATCATCCTAACTATAAGGTCCAAAAACCATATGCTACTATATATCCTAGTACATGTATATGACTATATATAAGTCATATGTCCACATTGCTATAACCAACATATCACATCCAAGCAAAACTATTACAACAAAACAAGGTCCCAACACTTATATGATATTATCATGCCACATGTACCAATATCAATATAAAAATCATGCCTTCATTTTCACATAACAAGTCCATCATGCATAACTATAATCCACATATAATAATATTCCAAAAACATCCTAAGTCCACAATACATATCTACATATATACATATATATACATATATATACTAAAAATCCAATAAACTATGTTGCCGAGATCCGCGGAAGGAGTGGTGGTCCGTACATTCTACCCCGACTCATGCATGTGATTTTGAAAACGAAAACTCAGAACCCGCGGGGTTCTGTTTATTCCTTATTCGGCCTTTAGAAGATTGCGAGTGCCATTGTTGTCAACCTAGGCCTCTGATACCACTTTTGTAACACCCCGAATCTGCGGGACTCGGGGCGCTACGGGTTGGGACCTCACAATGGGTCCCGACCCTTAGCCTGACAACAATTTCACCGGATCTTTCAACATGGCACAAATAAAGGCAAAACCGAAATACATTTTATGCAATGTAAGAAAACCCAAAAGAAAACAAACAACGGACTTCAGCCGATAAACAACATTAAAGACCAAAACGCCATACACGCGGCATACCAACATAATAAACAAAGAATAAAATACAACCCGACTCTAACCCAAACTCACTCCTAAAATGTACGGAACCCCGGCTGCCCACTCTTCCGGATCTCTCGGCCGCATTCCTAACCTGCAATGCAATCTACAACAATATCGGTATAAAACCGTTAGCTAGCATTCAAGGCATTAGAATCATGGTATTGGCACACACACACACATAAGGCATCATAAACACACAACATGTTCCAAAATACACAATCCGGTTTATTATCTTTTTATTATTAGGTCATATCCCGTTCTAATTCACTTCTTTTGTGACACGAGAATCTTAAAGATCTCGCCCTTGTCCCCTTTCACCATACGGGTTTGTACTTGATGCGGATCAGCATCACCCGATGGACTGGTCGCAAGGCACCTCCCAGTCATCCCCATTTTGGACCGGACATAGCGGTCACCGCCCGTTATCATACACTTGGGCCAAATATAAACATATAAAGTCGGTGGTCCTATTACCGGTTTAGATGTTATAACATAAGCAATAAACACGCACATAAACAATAAACACACACCACCAAACACGCATTGAAACTAATACAGAGAATACGAGCTAAGTAAGTCCGAAGACTTACCTCGTCCCAAAAATAATCCCGCTATATCCCGCTCTCAGCTTCCCGTAGGAAGACACTCAATGCCTGTCAAAAGGCACACGATCAACATCTTTCTCACATGCTAGAAGTCCTAAGACTTCTAGTCCTAATGATCTCGCAAGATCATAAATTATAACCATGATAGGATAACAACCTCCTAATCCTCACGATCTCACAAAGTCATAAGCATCACAACACTTGCTAGGATACTCTCGTCCTAGTCACCATAATCTCAACAACATATAACCATAATCTCGATCCTCATAAGCTCACAAGATCAACCAAACACTCAACGCCTTACAATCCTCACAAGATAATAACACCTCAAGCTTTATAACGATCATAAATCCTCAAAACTCACCTAAGGTTCAAAGCCACTACTTGGCATTCACTCTAAGTTATGCTAGATCCAACCTAGCATGATACTACTAAACATAACAAGATCAAGGAAGGAGATACTCACACGAGGTCAAAGGCGGAAGACGATCTACGAATGTCGAGAAAGGATTAGTTGGCCTTTGTCGGGGCGCTTCCGAACTAAGACCAAACTAAACAAATTTAGCATAACGCTAAATTTGAACGAATACTTATCATATAAAAATTTAAGGAAAACCCAACTTTTAAAACCCAAGTTTAAACCGTAAATATATATTCCGGGCAAATTGTATAACATCATAAACCCAAGGTAAAACTCGTTATCAAAATCAACTTTAAAATCCCGCAATTTAATCTTCGAGTCATAACCCGGAATCAATCCAACATGAGCATAATATATATGGTATATATGAATAAGAATATAAATCAAGTGAAACCCAAATTTAAAATGGTAAAAATTATTTTTCCGGGTAATATAAACAATTCTAGAAACTTGGGACATTTTCTGTAAATAAAACCTTGGGCCAAAATCTGTAACTAATTTCCTGCATATGGCATACTTGTTACATTCCAAAATTATGGGTCAAATCTGCAATTACACACAAACTGGGCAGAAACTGTAATTACAGTAAATAGGGGGGTCAAAATTAGAATAATTCCAAGTTGTTTCTTCAACCTAATTCACGCGACATGGAAGAAGGGAAAATCGCTCCAGCTGCTGCGTAGGTCGGGCAAGGGCGAGGCGTCACCGGCTCTACTCCGGCGGGGCGGTACCGGCTCTACTCCAGCGAGGCGTCCTGTCTTCCAGCAGCTGTCACAACCGGTCACCCACTGTTATGCAGAAGGAAGGAAAAGAAGAAAAAGAAAGGAGAGGGAGAGAGCCAGCGTTCACCAGCGGGGAAGAGGGTCTAGCGGCTCCGGTGGGCTGTGCGGCTGTTGCTTCTTCCGGCCGGCTCGTGCAGGCGGCATCGACTATTGGTGCTGCTGCACCGGACGAGGAGATGCAGATGAGAGGGCAAAGGTGAGTTGGGAGGCTGCGACAGAAAAAAAAAATGAGAAAAGAGGTATGAGGCTGTTGTTGGGAGGGTTTCGTTGCAGGGAGGCAGGGGAGCGAGGGGTCGGACGCAGCTAGGGCTGTAGGCTAGGGCCGGAGGTCGAGGGGCCGGGTATGGAGAGGTCGGCCTCTGGCCCTCCTCTGCTGAAGCGCCACACGCAAGAAAGCAAGAAAAGAGAGGGGAGGAAATAAAAAGGAAAATAAATAAATAACTAAATAATAGGGTAAAGAGGGGCTTTTTCTTTTTAACACTCGATTAATATTCGGAACGGGATTTCCCGGATCAGTAAATCCCGATTTCCGACAAAATTAAATTAATAAAATACAGAAATACATACATGTATTCCAAAATAATATAATACTTGGAAAAGTTAATTCTTTTTAAATCTATAAAGAATATACTTTAAAAAAAGAACTCGAGTTATAACGAATTGATGGAAGGGAGGAAAGTAAAGTCGGAACGCACCCGAATAAACGGGCCGTTACAGTCGATGATGCTCTATCTTGACCTGCTGACAGGTCACACATTGAGCTACATATCTCCTGACATCTGGCTTTAGACCTCCCCACCAGAAAGAGTGTCTCATATCTTGATAAATCTTACTCACACCGGAGTGCACTGAGTAAGGTGAAGAGTGAGCGTCCTATAGGATCCTCTGTCTCAAATCTCGATTCGAAGGCACACATACACGCTTCTGGCGTGTCCAGATCCCATCAGCACCTACTACAAACTGTGATCGCAGTGCGTTCGTAAGCCCAAATGACATTACTACAAACTCGTAGTACCCACATCTAGTCCGAAATTCCGTCTTGCCTATGTCCTTCTCTCTCACCCTCAACTGGTGATATCCAAATCTCCGATCGATCCGTGAAAACACTGAAGCTCCATGCAGTTGATCAAAAAGATCATCGATACGGGGCAATGGGTACTTATTCTTGATTGTCACCTTGTTAAGCTCTCGGTAGTCGATACATAACCTCATTGATCCGTCTTTCTTCTTGACGAAGAGAACTAGTACGCCGCAAGGAGAAACACTAGGGTGGTTGAAGCCCTTCTTAGCTAATTCCTCGAGCTGCTTCTTCAACTCAAGCATCTCGATAGGCGCCATAAGATAAGGAGCCTTAAAGATGGGTCTCGTACCGGGCACTAGTTCTATGCCAAAGTCTACACTCTTTTTTGGAGGTAAACCTTATGGCTCCTCTAAGACGTCAGCAAACTTGTAAGCTAATGAGATCTCCTCCAAATCCGGACTCGTACTATCCTTCATGGCATAGCACCAAAAACCTCGCATCCCTGAATGATAAGTCTCGCAACACGCACTGCACTAATGATTGTATCATACTTCCCGAGATCCCATCCTCTGAAGATCTCAACATGTCATGCATCTGTGGTTACCGTCATTGTCCTCTTGCCGATGTCTAGAACTGCTCGGTGTCGATCCATCCAATCCATACCCAAAATAACTTCTTCGTGTAGTAAGTAGATGATGAAATAGTCAACTGGCCAATCGCGACCTCCCAGTCTAATAGGGCAATCGCAAACCTCTCGTGTACCTCTAATCTTACCCCCATCGGGTACTCCTATAGAGAAGGGCCTACCTTCCACGGTAACTAAGGCCAATCTATCTAAATATGCATCAGATATAAAAGAATGCGTAACACCGGTATCGAAAAGAACTCTGACAAGAAAACCATTAATATGAATGGTACTTGTGGTCGTTGGCGTTGTCGGCACTACAACACCCCTTAGTCATACACTCTGGCTGATGCATCTCTGGTGTTTGTTGAACCGCCAACTCGTCCTCTACCTCTCCCGTGTCCCAGAGTAGAACCTTGAGGAGTGGTAGAACCAGGAACTCTCTATTGCTGCTACTGATACTGAGATCTTTGTCCACCTCCTGCAACACTAGCAAGTGAAGAGCCCTGCTGAGATATCGCCTTTCCTTGACGGCAGAACGCAACTCTATGTCTAGGCTTGCCGCAGGAGTAGCAAGTCACAACTGTCGTCCTCTATCGGAACTCCGTATCGTCGGCTAGAATCCTAGGTGTCTTATTGTTTGACCATGCCCGTATCCTGATGCTCCAGCTACAGTGGTGGTTGGTCCATTCTTTTGTACTTTCGCAAGACCTCCTGCCTGGAGAGTTCTCCTGAGATCCGGTCTATTCCTAAGCATACTTCTTATCGACTCCAAAGTTGAATCCATATGGTCCATCCAAAGCTCGACTTCCGGACTTGCTCCATCTTGAACTTTGATGTTCTCAACTGGTCTTACGGGTACTGGCGGTGTAGATGCAGGTCCTCCAGTCCTGATAGCTTCTTCAACTCTTTGCACGTAGTCGCGATAGGCAGAAGCTCCTGTGGACACTCGACCGGACTCTGTCGATGGCGGTCTTTATGCTCCAGACCTAGCAGCAGTCCCGTTTCCAGCCTCAGGAACAACAGTCTCAACAACTTCTTCAACTAACGCCTCAAAGATAGGTGGTTCAACAACTAGGGCTTGTCCTCGACCTCTAGCTAGTGGATGTCTTCCTGCACGTCCTCATCCACGGACGGAAGGTGGAAGAGGTGTTTGACCCCTTCCTCGCCCTATAGCAGATATAGCTCTAGAACGCGCCATCTGCTATAAGGATGGATATATAAGAAGCTATATATGGCCAAACTACGGCTAAAGAAAAAATCCAGAAAAGCACATATAAAGGCCAACATCAAAGAAACACTAATTGTTGAGATCCGCGGAGGTAGTGGTGGTCGCCCGTACATCTATCCCAGACCGACAAGTTTAAAACAAAAACCCCGTTTTTGAAAACGTTAGACCTCTTGCGGGTTCTATTTATTTATCCATCCGATCTTTAAAAGATTTTGAGTGCCATTGCTGCCAACCTGCCTTTGATACCATATTGTAACATCCCAAGTTCTGAGAACTCGAAGCGTTACGGGATAGGACCTCACAATGGGTCCCGACCCTCATGGTACCAACAACACAACAGATATTACAACAAGGCACAGACGAATGAAAACCAAAGGTTTAAACAAAAAATAACATAAAAGACTTGCAGCCGAGTTCAAAACAAAAGGGAAAGCAACAACATATACATAAACCCAATCTCGTCCTATAATGTACGGGAACCCCGGTTCACCATACCGTCCGGATCACTAAGCAGTACTTATATCCTGCAAGGCATCTACAACATCGGTATAAACCATTAGCTAACATTCTAGATAACAGAAAGAGCGTAAAGGCACAAACACACATAAGGTAAAGTAAACATATAGCATGCTTGCACACAACCGCTTTCAATAAATTATCCATTACTAATTCAACTTCTTTAGTCGCACGAGAATCTCCCAAAACTCGACTCCGCTTCTGTTCTCTCCAAAAGGTGTGTGCAAGCTTTAATATTTATAACCTAAGAAATATGCTTCAACAATATGTGAACCCGTAGTGTAGGGATAAATTGTAATAAAAGCAAGAATTCCAAGGGTCGATCACAAGGACTATGGTAAAAAAAAAGAACAGTAATTCAGGTTGTCAAATAACTACGAGTAGTAAATTAAAGCAATCAAAGATGATATAAAAGTCAGATAAAGAGAATGCGGATTCTAGAGATTAAAGCATCCTGTTGTGGTTCCAACTCAAGATCTCAAAGGATAATGTGGACGAAGCTGAGGTTTGCAAAGGGAAGGTGTTTCTAAGGTTAGAATAGATTATCGGGTAAGTCTCACTACTCATTATCCCAAACCAAAGATCATCTCACTGGGTAAGTATCATGGTACTAAGGAAAGGAACTATAATCTCAAACCAACACACCACCCAAGGTAATAGAATCAACCTTTACCAGGTAAGTCTCAGGCTAACCCTCAAAGATAGGATGAAGGCACACTCAAACCCCAATAAATGATAAACCTTTATTACCTACACTCATGATCTTGGGTAAATAGCAATGGAATCACTGGGTAAGTCTCATCCTAGGCTTCCGTTAAACCAGGAAAAGTATAACAAGGATAGGATTTGGCAAACAGAAACTCTTAACTCAGATAAGGTTCAGGAAAGGTTCACCTCGCTCAGTTATCAAAGTTGGAGCCTAGTACGAGACCCATCTCGAAGGCCCCATATCGTATGGCTCTTGTTGAGATGTTAGAGCTGAATAAGCAATTCGAGGAGTTGGTTGAGAAGGGCTTCATTTGCCCTAGCGTATCCCCCTGGGGAGCACACGTCCTCTTCGTGCGGAAGAAGGACGGATCTTTGAGATTGTGTAACGATTACAAAGACCAGAACAAGGTGACCATCAAGAACAAGTATCCACTGTCTCGTATTGATGATCTACTTGATCAGCTTCAGGGAGTGACAATATTCTCCCGGATTGATTTACGCTCAGGATATCACCAATTGAGGGTGAGAGAGCAGGATGTACACAAGACGGCATTTCGTACCCATTATGGACACTACGAGTTTTTAGTGATGCCATTTGGGCTCACGAATGCCCCAACAGTCTTCATGGAGTTGATGTACAGTATTTTCATTGACTTCCTTGATTAGTTTATAGTGGTCTTCATTGATGACATTTTGGTGTACTCTCGTAGTTGAGCGGAGCATGCCGGTCATCTGAGGACGGTTTTGCAGATTCTGAGGGATAGAGAGTTGTATACCAAATTCTCTAAGTGTGAGTTTAGGGTGCCTGAGGTAGCCTTCCTAGTCCATATTGTCTCCGCCAGTGGGATCATGGTTGATCCGGCAAAGATCGAGTCTGTTGCTGCATGGACGACACCGACGAACGTCAAAAAAGTGCGTAGCTTTCTTGGCCTAGCCGGATATTACCGACACTTTGTGGAGGGTTTTTGTGTGATTGCCCGTCCACTAACGAGTCTAATGAGGAAGACTACTAGATTTGTATGGACTGATATGTGTGCCTATAGCTTTGAGTTGTTGAAGAGGCGTTTGACTTCTGCTCCTATCTTGGCACAGCCAGAGGGTTTTGAGGATTTTGTGGTTTATAGTGATGCATCCAAACTAGGCTTGAGATGTGTATTGATGTAGAGGGGCATAGTGATTGCATATAGGTCTCTACAATTGAAGACGTATGAGGAGAACTACCCGAATCATGATCTAGAGTTAGCAGCAGTAGTTCATGCTTTGAAGATCTAAAGACATTACCTGTATAGTGCCACATGCCAAATCTTCACAGACCATAAGAGTCTGAAGTATATTTTTATGCAGCGGGAGTTGAATAACCGCCACCGTCGATGGCTTGAGTTGATCAAGAAGTTTGTCCTTGAGATTATGTATCATCCAGGGAAGGCGAATGTTGTACCTGACTCTCTGAGCAGGAAGACGCCTTTAGAGAAGGCGATTTCGAGACTGATAGTTCAGCCTCAGCTTCAGAGGGATCTAGCTTGGCTAGAGATGGACATCCAGTTTCCTGATGAGGATGCTCAGTTGTACACCTTAGGGGTTCTACTTGGTCTGTTGGGTGAGATCCAACAGAAGCCCAACCTTAATGAGGATCACAGAGAGGGTGCCTCTTGGAGAGGAACCACATTTCTCCATTGGAGCAGATGGAGTGTTGAGACGCCAAAACCGCATTTGTGTACCTGCTGATGCAGAGATGAGACAGAGGATCTTACAGGAGGCTCACTGTACACCTTACTCAGTATATCCAGGTACGAGTAAGATGTACCATGATGTGAGACGCTAATATTGGTGGGGAGGGTTGAAGCCCGATGTAGCCAGATTTGTGGCATAGTGTGCGACCTGCCAACAAGTCAAGATCGAGCATCACAGACCTGGAGGTGAGCTCCATCCACTGCCAGTACCACAGTGTAAGTGGGAGGACGTCTCCATGGACTTTGTGACCGGATTGAGGCCCAGCAGGAGTTTTAATGTTATCTGGGTTGTTGTTGATAGATTGACGAAGACAACACATTTCATTCCTATCAGAGAGACGTGGCCAGTGAGATGATTGGTTGAGGAGTACACTAGACATATAGTAAGACTCCATGGTGTACCGAGGACGATCGTTTCTAATCGAGATGGACGGTTTACCTCAAGGTTTTGGCAGTAAATTCAGACTACTTTGGGGACAAGTCTACACTTCACGACTGCGTTTCACCCCTAGACAAGCGGTCAGTCAAAGAGGACCATCCAAACCCTTGAGGATATGTTGCGAGCTTGTGTGTTGGATTGGGGACGAGGATGGTCTGATTACCTCCTATTGGTTGAGTTCTCATACAACAACTAGCATGTATCAATTGGGATGGCTCCATATGAGGTACTATATGGACGTAGGTGTCGTACACCATTATGTTGGGATGAACCTAGAAGTATCAGTGGGATAGCGCCAGAGCATATTCAAGATGATATGGCTCGAGTAGCGCTGATTAGAGAGAGGATGCTGGCTGCACAGAGTCGCCAAAAGTCAGATGTAGACAGGAGGAGTCGACCACTAGAGTTCAGAGTGGGAGCTCATGTCTAGCTTAAAGTATCTACGATGCGAGGCATTAGACGTTTTGGAATAAAGGGGAAGCTGAGTCCCCGATATGTCGGTCCTTTCAAGATATTGGATAGAGTCGGGAGGGCAGCCTACAGATTAGCATTGCCTATTAGATTAGAGGGTGTTCATCTTGTGTTCCATGTGTCTCAACTGAGGGAGTATATACGAGATCTGAGGCACATTGTGAGTTATGATGATTTAGTGGTTGAGCCGGACCACACCTTTGCTGATCATCCTATTACAGTCCTAGAGCGAGGTGTGAGATGCCTGCGTTCAAAGGATATCCCCATGTTGAGGATACAGTGGTCGAGACGAGGACCTGAGGAGGCTATATGGGAGACCGAGGATAGTATCCAGAGGAACTATCCAGAGTTTTATGTTGAGATAGATGCACCTATGATCAATGAGTAGATCTTAGTGCTATCTTTGTGAGTATGTGATTTTGTACTTATGTGCTTACATGCCTTGATGTGTTTATTCCATGCTACCTATGATGTGATTTATGATCTTATTATATCTTGATGTGCTAGCATGATGTATGATTATAGTTGAAGGATGTTGTTTCCTCCATGCTATCTGAGTGCTATTAGGATTTAGTTGGAGATGGTTCTTTCCTCCATGCTACCTTGTTGGACATAGTTTCATTGGAGATGTATTCCTCCATACATTATATATGAGTATGATTTGGCTAGAGATGTACTTCCTCTATGCCCTTTGATGTCAGTATGGGAAGAGATGTGATTCCTCTATGCCTTTGGGTAGCGTTATGACCCTACTTTTTGGAGTTAAGGATACCTCCATGATGGTGTTTTGATGTTATAGATTGATATAGCTTGTGACCTTCTGAGCGGAGATGTGATACCTCCGATAGAGAGAGAGTTATACCTCAGCACATGGGTCCGAGAGGATTTGGAATTTTGCAAGTTTCGGGATGAAACTTATTTTTAGGGGGGTGAGATGTAAGAGCCTTAGTTGCTGAGTTAATGAGATTGAGTGCTGAGGGCACATATTGTGCCTAAACCGCCCCTGCATGACCCAGAGGCCGCCCCTGTGGTTTGCCTTGGCCGCACCTGCGCCTCCCTGAGCCGCCCTGTGGTTTAGAGTGTGCTGCAGCTGTCTTTGTTGACTCTTGACCCGTGCTTTACTCCATTCCTTCCTTTATAAGCTTCCTTCTCTCTCTCCTAATAAGGGTTACCTCATTTGCAACTCCATTTTCTCCCTCACATTCCTCTTCTTGTTCTTCCTCTCTTGGATCTCTTTCTTGATCTTCCTTGAGCGTTGTTGAGTTTGTGAGAATTTTGGATGGCTTTGTTGTTGGTTGATGATGGTTATTGATGATGCGCTTGTTGATAGCCAGCCTTGAGCTTGTGAAGTGTGTTTCCCTGTGCATAGGTTCAACTTGGTGAGTTCATCTCCCATCTCTTCTTATCTTTCTTCTTTCTTCCTTCTTTTCTTCTTTCCTTCATCTATAGCTTAGGTTCCACAAGTTTGATCTTGTGGCAGCCATGATTGGCTTCATTTGATGTATATATGTATTTATATGGATGTGTATGGGTGTTGGCTGAAGAAGGAGGAAAGAGATCGAGTGAAGAAGCAAGGAGAAGCTAAAGGTGTGCCCTTTGCACACCAGCCGTCCCTGCGCCACCTTGAACCGCCCCAGCGCTGGCTGACAGCCGCCCCTGTGCCACCTCCTAGCCGCCCCTGCGGCCATCTCCACCAGCCTTGCCTTGCTCTTGGTTCTGCAGGCGTGTCTTGCTTCTAGGCTTGCCTATGGATGGCATTGCCTCTTCCTTTCCTAGTATAAGAGTGTAGTACCATGCTAGGGAAAGATGAGAGTGTTCGGATGATGTATGATCATGTTATGCCTTATACGGCTTTTGAGGACTACTAGGTGGTGAGGCTTAGGTTAAGGGTGATCCTATGGATCCCTTGGGTCTAGGTGTGACCTCTTTGATTGATATGAGATTTACATATCTCTATGCCTTGTTATTGGATAGTGTAACTTTCAGGATTGGAGGTTGATCGTGGTTGACTGTTATACGAGGTTGAGGTAAGTACGTAGGACTTACTTAGCTACCATCCTTATATTGGGTGTTTGCATGAGTGGTGTGGGTTATATGTTTGCTATGATAGCATGTGATGTCGAGTATTACCGACCAATGTTTTATTTATAGCCCCGTATGCGTGGCTGTGATAACCTTTCCCTTTCATCCCGCCATGGAGTCTGGGAGGTTCTTTGACGCCAAGTCACTAGGTATACAGGAAGGGTGAAATCCACTCCCATTGGATATACGGGTTGTGTGACCGACAATACTTCCAGATGGCTAGCAGCCCTAGAGGCGAGGATGATACGTTCCTCATGTCACATAGTTTCATCTATCTATCTATCTATCTATCTGCATATATACGATTTGAGTGAATGACTATTATATAAAGATAATAAATGGGTAAATGTGTTATAGCATGCTGATGTGTTTATCTTTCATGATTGTGCTTGTGCTTATGCATTACCTTATATACTTATGGTTAGCTAATGGTTTCATACCATGTTGTAGATGCCTTGCACGATAGGCGTGCTGCTGAGTGATCTAGCAGGATGGCAGGCCGAGGACCTCACGTACATAGGATAGTTGTGGCTTTTGGGGTTGTTTATGTTTCCCTCCTGCGTGAGGATGATGTTTTTTTTACCTCTTGTGTGAGGATGTTGTTTTATACTCGGCTATGATCTTGTTTACCTCTTTTTGTTGTACAGTTTTATACAGCTTCATGTATTTGTTTTATATCTATCAGTGCCATGTTGTAAGGTCCAGTGAGCTTGTTGTCAGGCTAGGGTCAGGATCCACTGTGAGATCCTAGCCCAATGTGGCATCCCGAGTCTAGCTGATTTGGGGTGTTACACATATAAGCCTGATATCATCTCATGAGCGTAATATCCACTAGACGAATACATGTGTTTTGTTGATATGATCTCTTGTAGATAAATTATAATCAATAGCTAACGTTTTAAACCGATTATTTTTAGGTAATGCTGATCATAAGAACATTGAAGGGATGTCAACTATAGGATGTTGACATTCGGAGTAGTGTTACCCCAAGGGTTGGTTGAACTTGTTTTGAAGCTTTGTCATCATGGGCGCTTACAAAGCCACAATTGTATAGGCAACGCTTGCAAGCAAGTCTTTATGTAAATGTTTTGCCAAATAACATGTTGGATGTTTTCTTTTTTTTTTTCGTGATTCTAGTTGCAAGGTTCTATTTTTGAAGTTGGTATGAGACTAATTAATGTTACCCATTGTGTGAAACTTAGCCTAATGACGTCTTGAGTTATTAAAAAACCGGGTTATTACATATATAATGTCATGTAAAGTAGTATAACTAAATAAAACCACAAGTCCAAAATATAAAATTACTCATTGGTCTTGTAAGCGTTCATGACGACGTATGAATAAAAAGCTTAACATATGCATGGAGCATAGTTGCGTGAGAAAAAATCGTTCACTTCATTTGAATTTGGAGTTCTCATAACATTCACATATTATTAGTGTTTCTATACTAATTGTTTGTTAGAGTGCACTTCGTCCTTCAACTTCTTTCATCCGTATATTCAAACCGGTATTGTATATTTGTTAAATAGAGATGACATTGTGTCGGTCATATAATTGTAAGGAAAAGATATTTCTCGGTTTGAACCGTCATCCGATTCCACACCCCATCTTTTGATATTGAAGAAAACCAATTGTCTAACATATGCAATCTCGAACAAGTGTTAAGGAAATGTGTGGTTGTGCACTCCACATATAACTCTCAATGTCCATTTTTGAAGCTTCTCTTACGACCCTCGAGTTTGAATTTACACCTGTTATTCTTCAACCTCACGTAGCTAGTTGATGACGCAAAATCAAGGTCAATGTCTTTCTTCTTACCAAGATCTTCGTACCGTTCGCATGTAAAAGAAATATACAAAATACAACATTTTTTACCATGATTTGTTTGAGATTAACACCATCCCCCCAATATAACTATACCAATACACAATAAGGCTCGTTTGGTACGATTCCCATTGAATCAGGAATCGGAATCGGAATAAGTCATACCGATACCTCGTGTTTGGTAAGACTTATAATCGGAATGAAAATGATTTCATGGAATGACTCATTCCAACTCTAGAGATTAGAGGAGTTGATTCCATAAATTAAAGGTGGGTATCATCCATTCCAAAATAAACTCATTTCAAATTTTAAACTACAATTACATATATATATATATATATATATATATATATATATATATATATATACATACAGGGTCGAGATCCGGTGAGAACTATTATTACGGTGAGAAATAAGAACTTATATGAGTCGTCGGATTATATGATGAACGTCCAAGATTTAATGAATTATATAAGGTAACCATGCATTGTCTTGATTAGATAATTATTTATTAAGTAATTAAGTGTAAATGGCATATAAAATCATTAATGATTAGGAAATAAAATATTGTTATTGTGATTTGTTCAAATTTGTTTTAGTAAATTTTATTATAAATATAAATTAGAAATATTAATGGTTTCTTTATTCGTGTTTACAAATTAAAGCAATATTCGGTTTACATTTTTTTTATATAATTTTATATTTACTATTAGGTATTATACAAAGAGCATGCATGAATAATTTGTTTTAAAGCATGCACGATTAAGTATTATTGCACGTGTAATTTAAATATGGCACATTTTATGTATCGTTTTATTTATTATTTTACGTATATTTTATGTGTTTTTTTGAAAGGATGCACTAGTAAATGAAAGAGAGATAATATGCACGAGTAAGTAGCATTGAGTGCACTAGTAAGTATTGCACGATTTATGTTTTTTTGAAAGCATGCACGAATAAGTGCACTAGTAAGTATTACACGTTTATGTTGTTTTGAAAGCATGCACGAGTAAGTGCAAATGAACATCAATGTGCATGTGCATGTATTGGTTGTGCACATGTACATTTCGTGCATATATTAGAATATGAGAATATTGGTGAAATAGGGTCATTTTTGTTTAGTGTAGACTAACTAGGCCCCTAACAAAATCAAATTAAAAAATAAAGATATACTAGGGATTTAATACTATAATTAAGGATAGAAGATAGGTAGTTAATTGATATTCTGTTTTTAAAAACTGGCTAAAAAGTTGAAACTGCTTTGAAAAAATTGGAAACTATAAAACCAAGGATTCTCGAAATCTTTTTAAGCGGCTAATTCATATAAATGACAATCAGTATCCCGTATTTCAAGTCAAATACTCTCTACTCTCTCTCCGACTCCATTGAAGGCGATTGAAGCTATCTTCGTTGTGCATCGTCTTCTCCGTCTTGCAATCGTCGGTTTCCTGGTGTTCATCTTCATCGATTGTTGTTTAATTATACCAGGTAAGTTTTCGATCTCATCTTTTTTGGTCTATTTATGGTTAAATTTCCGTCATTGAAAACTTCTCAACCTAGTTTGCCAAGAATGTTAGCAATGGAGTACACAACATTCCGACTATAATCAATGGCCTTTATTTTGTGTACAAATATGATAACAAATAATGTGTAAATGGATATAGTATGCTTTGATTATGTTCTAATCATATACACATACGTAGTTGCTAACAGTGTACATATCATACATTATGTATCATACATAGGTCTTTGCTAATAAATATTATGTAATTGCTTCTTTGATTATGTTCGCCAAAATTGATGACAATGTGTACATATCATGCATATGTAATTACTGATATATATTATGTTCTAATCACACATTTATGTAACAAGTAGACAGCAATGTGTACAAAAGGAAGGACCACCAAGAATGGACGTTCAAATCAGAGTCCACGAATGAAGATATTGTTAACATTTGTTTCGTATTTTTACGAGTTTTGATAATTATTATCATTCTTAATTAGGTAAACAAATAAAGATAAATAGGAGAGAGAAATATTATGATTTATTGAGTATCTTTATTTTTGTTTTTAATAAATCTTTTTATGAAAATATGGAGGGGCCTAATTTGTCAACATATAAAGTCATTTAGCCAACTCGTCATTAGAATATTACACAATGTATGATCAAATGATACGTATCATGCACGTTTCTTGCAATTTATGAGTAAGACGTCGGAACGGATAAAATAAACAAAATCGAATAATAGTTAATCTTAATTGTGTCAAGTTATATATAGGTAGTAAATACCTTTTGTAGTTTAAAAGGTAACCATATATATCTATCCTAAAATATCAATCATCTAATTAATATACAAAAATAATATTGAATCATGATCGTTGATTTTATTTAATCATCTGGTCTAAATTGGTTCTTATTTCTTATTTTAACTATTGTTCTAACTTGATTCTATCCCTATATATATATATATATATATATATATGTACTTGCTTATTCTGTTTCAAAAAATATTTAAAAATAATTTTGTAACATTTTTTATTGTCCATCAATTAATTTGAGTTATATTATTATTTTGTAGAAAAACATGATTTTGACAAAAATATTTTTTTAGCTATAATACGAATATTTCATTCAAGATGTAATGTAACCGGAAAATGTTCGAAAATAATATAAATGCTCGAAAACAAGATATTTGGGTTGACGATTATTTCGTGTTTATTCTTTAAGTTATTAATTAGTCTTCATTTTCTTAAATGTAGTTTAAAAAATAGCATATATTTACATTATAAAGATTCACACATATATCATCAAATATGATACGATTTTTTGATTCATAACTCATATGAAATAGAAAAAATGTATAAAAAATCTTTCATTCCAACATCATACCAAACACAAAGTGTCAAGAATGCTTTATTCTAATTCCTCGTTCCATTCCGATTCCTGATTCCAACATCATTCCTATAGTCATATCAAACAAGCCATGTAGTCTTTCAGCCGTGAAAAATCCATGCGGAGCAAACATATCAAAATAATCGGAATTATTAAAATAAACCGATTAACCCTAAGTTTAAACATGGTGTCTTCAATTAATTACTTTTTGCCTCTATTTTCAAAAAATATATACTTTTATCGTGTAATTTTATTAAAATGTAATCCAACAATTGCAGTTTTACATTACGTAGATACCAAATTGATAATATATACATAAAACACAATTTTTATGATTTCTTTCACATATAGGCATAACTATGTAAGATAAAAAAGAAAGGTATGTTGCAATCTTATTTCATGTTGCATGTGAAGTTCATTTGAAATCGTTTAGACTATTTCCGTCGTCAGCATATGAAGTCATTTATACAAAACCGAATAAATTTTCTTATTACAAAAAGACAAGAATAATAATATTTTTTTACAATTGGAAATTATTTCTACACATGTGGAGTGTTTTAATCTAACAACATCCGATTTCAATCAACGGTAATAATTATCATCATTGAATGCTGACATGTTCGAATCTCACGAGCCTAATGTCTAGCGGAGTCGGACACATTGTAGATCTGCACAGTAAGTTTGCGTAACACGAATGATATTCTTCTACACAATCGTACAATTAATTATACGAGTATTCAGTAGATCTATCACCGTGTACATAATTTTTTTTGTTGATACACTTATCTAGAAAGAAATCATAGTAATAAATGAATAATTTCAAATACTAAAAAATAAAAAATGAAATTAAGAACTGAATAAATTAGTTTCTTAATCTATGTCACAAAAATATAGATTAAAAAATTTCAATATATATTTTGACTATTTTAAAATTGTAAAATTTTAATTTTATATAAGGTGAATAATTTATTTTATTTATCAAATTTACCTATATACATAATTATCATACGGAATAATTTAAGAACCTAACTTTTGGGTACACTGAATAGTAATTATCGGGCATTTTTTGCCGCACTTTCCTAGGGTTACCTCTGAGCATTATCCCATTGGAAAACCGAGAGAGACAAAAGAAGAGAAGAGAGACAAAAGAAGAGAAGGATATTGGGTTCAAGTAACTGTGCTACCTCGGCGTTGGCGGCGCCGATGATTCATTCGTAGGTATATTCGTATACCCCTATCTCTTTCATTTTGTTTCGGATTCCTCTTTTACGGCCTCTCTTTCATTTTGGTTCTGATTGTTGTTTTCATTTCCGTTGCGCTCAACTTGTCAGGTATCTGTTTTCGTTGTCTGATTCCTTATGTTTTCTTGGTTAAAGTTTCGTTTAGAGATTTTGATCGTTAGTTACTTCTTCGTGCAATTCCTATTTCTAGTTATGGTGAATTTCCTCATTGATCTTTCTATTCGGTTAAAATAGAATCAATGCAATCGAGTTGAAATTTGTGCCCTCCTCCAAGAGGTAGAAGGTTTTCTTGATTTTAATTTCTTGTGACAAGGTTAGTGATTGATCAAAGTTGACTGAAAACAGTGAACGAGCTGTGATATAGTGGTTACGTGTTGTTGCAAATTAGGTTAGGGTTTGCTTGTATAATCTGAGATTTTAGGTGATAAAACTTCCTTTCTTGGTTTATGAACAACTTAGAGTCATAAACAGAATTCAAGGTGAAGTACAGATACATAAATGATGTGTAGAAAGCAATTAATCGGGGTTTTACCGAATTGAGGTTGTACCTTCCTATAATTAAGAGGTAAAAAGACATGATTTCGACAAAATTATTTGTTATTAGTTACAATGAGTCCTGAAACTTACAATCAAGTTTGAGATATTACAATCTTCTGTGTCTCTCCACGTGGGAATGCACCAACATAGAACAACAAACCCTTTTGCATCGCTATTGGTCACTTGGTGATACTTGTAAAATCCTAAATATAATATAATTTCTAGTAACTGCCCTTTGACTAGATGTGTACCGGAACTCGCATTATGTCAATTCTAGAATTTCCATATCTAAACAAATCCTATGAAATAATACTTGACCTTGATTATGATATTATATAGTCAACCCTACTTGTCTCCTCTTCCAACCTCCATCCCCATGAGGTTGAAATCACTATGTTAGGTCACCCATTCGAGTGTTTATCGCATGTAGTTTTGAATCGTGCATAAATCTCAATCATTTGACATATGAAGCTTGCTTTTATCAAACTTGTAGCAAAACATAAGGTACATAATTAAGTTATAGAGTATGACTAAAAACATACGCATCATAACTCTTCTCTAGTGTAAGTCTATTCAAGGAACCTTTTAGTCTCCTTTATTCTTCCCATAGAAAATAGCTGAAGAAGAGTAATGTTCTCTGTTGTTAGTTTCTATTGTTTGCGCTACACACCAAAAACTTCATAATTAATTTTATGGTAATTTTTTGAAATAAAATTTTTATGTCTAGACAACTCCATGGGTTGGTTGCAATACCACAAGCAATGGTTTGCAATTGCGGAGTTCCTATATATATGTTTTTTCTCAGATATGGTTGACTAATACAACAAATTTCCTAGCACCTAAACTATGATTTTCCTTGATCAATTTTTTAACTAATTTTTTTATTTGTGTTGGCAGGATTGACCTTACCTAAAATCATATACAAGAGGATTTTCTAGTTCTGTTTATAACAACCTAAATAAGTTTCTTTCATGGCTCGGAGAGAGAACACAAGAATGGGTCAGATCACAAAGCGTCAGGTAATAAAGAAAAGCATCCAGCACTAGAGTGCAGGCCACCTTTTGTCAATGGAACTGGAAAATATAATGGCATGAAGGATGTCCAGAATGGTGATTAACCCCACATACGGCTGACCGCGGAAGTAAAAAATAATTTCTCTTCAGGAGATGGAAAAAGAAGAATTTATAAAAAAATGTTAAGTCACAAAAACATCTTAAGCAAGGGGTGGATACGAAGTGGAGAATTCAGAATCCAAAACGTGACAAAGAAGACTCAGGTCATGACATGGATACTTCATCCCTATGGGACATTGGGACGTCTGAGAGTATCCATGATGCAGAGCTTCTGAAGGAAAGTTCTGATATTTCACAAGACAGATTGCAAACTGAAGATATCAGCTGATAGTTGCAGCTTTCTGATATATTGGGTTTTGAAAACCTCAAGACTTTTGTGTTGTCATTGTTAAAGACATTATATGATTGGTTGGAAAGACATAGGCCACTTTTTGCTGTTGTGACAAACAGGATACAGAGCACTTGTGACTATGTCCAAATGAAATGTGTCCATGCATATCCAATTGCTAATTGCTATAAAATGGCTTCGGTATTGTGGAAATGTTTTGCTTGTTGTGTCGATGGTTTGGTTGGATTGTTTTCTAAGAGGGGTTGATTCATTTGTGCGCATGGGGACAACGTCATTCTTCTCTATTATATGATCCGGTCTTCTTTCAGTTATTGCTATGGTGGGGACCTTCAAGTTTCTTCTAGTATTGGTAAGTTCTTCAGGGTTCCTTTTCTTGACTCTACTCTGAATGCATAGAAATAACTTAAGAACTTACCAATAGTGGAAGAAACTTGAAGGTCCCCACCATAGCAATAACTGAAAGAAGAATGAACCACATAATAGAGAAGAATGACGTTGTCCCCATACGCACAAATGAATCAACCCCTCTTAGAAAACAATCCAACCAAACCATCGACACAACAAGCAAAACATTTCCACAATACCGAAGCCATTTTATAGCAATTAGCAACTGGATATGCATGGACACATTTCATTTGGACATAGTCACAAGTGCTCAGTATCCTGTTTGTCACAACAGCAAAAAGTGGCCTATGTCTTTCCAACCAGTCATATAATGTCTTTAACAATGACAACACAAAAGTCTTGAGGTTTTCAAAAACCAATATATCAGAAAGCTGCAACTATCAACTGATATCTTTAGTTTGTAATCTGTCTTGTGCAATATCAGAACTTTCCTTCAGAAGCTCTGCATCATGGATACTCTCAGACGTCCCAATGTCCCATAGGGATGAAGTATCCATGTCATGACCTGAGTCTTCTTTGTCACGTTTTGGTTTCTGAATTCTCCACTTCGCATCCACCCCTTCTCAAGATGTTTTTGTGACTTAACATTTTTTTATAAATTCTTCTTTTTCCATCTCCTGAAGAGAAAGTATTTTTTACTTCCTCGGTCATCCGTATGTGGGGTTAATCACCATTTTGGACATCCTTCATGCCATTATATTTTCCAGTTCCATTGATAAAAGGTGGCCTGCACTCTAATGTTGGATGCTTTTCTTTATTACCTGACGCTTTGTGATCTGACCCATTCTTGTGTTCTCTCTCCGAGCCATGAAAGAAACTTATTTAGGTTGTTATAAATAGAACTAGAAAATCCTCTTGTATATGATTTTAGGTAAGGTCAATCCTGCCAACACAAATAAAAAAATTAGTAAAAAAATTGATCAAGGAAAACCTTACTTGCTATGAAATTTGTTAGTATTTATTATCTATGACACTTAACAATAAATCACTTACATGAGTTAGCTTAAAATTTTGTTTTCACATTGGATTCAAACCCTAATTGATGGTTATTTCAAGAATAAACACTTTGTCATGGAATGATAAGTTGAATATATTTTTTTACAAAATAAAGTTTAAAACTAACTAATCAGCTACCCAGGATCAGCGCCAAAGAAAGTGCTTGCAACCAAGAAATTACACACAGAGAATATATCAACAAAAATCAACTAGCTCTGAGAAAAAAACAAATAGATAGGAACTCCGCAATTGCTAACTACATGACATTACAAAAAAAAGATTAAACTAACTAATCTGATAACGAAGATCAACGCCAAGAAACTGCTTGCAACCAAGAAATTGCACACAAATAATATAATAACAAAAACCAACCAAATTTGAGAAAAAACATATGTATAGGAACTCCGCAATTGCTAACTAGAGGACATTAAAACAATAGTTTAGACCAGATTTACTTTTGTTGAGTTTGAACATTACCCAACCATAGCCTACAGTATTGTAACTGTAAACGCACACAAGATTGAGAGAATTCTCTCGATTGATTGATATTAACAATAAACAATTACAATGAATTTATAATACAGAAAACAAATGAAGAAACTAATCCTATCCTATAAACAAGGAGATACATCAGAAGTGGAGGAAGAAGTAACAACGTTTACACATAAAATCAGATTTGACCTATTCTATCGGATGACATATTCTTGTATTGGTTGTTACCCCCCGGCAACACAAATACCGGGACGGATGTAACGCCCGATTTCGATTTTTCCCCTCTCGCGTACTTCTATCGATATTTTATTAGTAGATTATATCTATTTTTTTTCTTTCAAATGTTTTAAGACGTAAAAATAACTTCCCGAGTATAATTATATTTTTGGTTTACTTCCGAAGAAGTTCGGAAGGTTGTTCCGATTCAGAAATCCCGTTCGGTACACTTAAAAACGAGTCTACCGTTTATTAACTCTTTTCTTCTTCTATTTCTTTTTCCTTTTTATTTTTTTTCTTTCCCTCTATTTTTCTTCCTCTCTCATCTGGCTCGTGAGCAGCCTCACACTAACCCCCTAGTGCCGACCCCTCGTTCCTGCGCCCGGCAGTGACCCTTCGTTTCTCCCTCTGTGCCCTATCTCTCTCCATCTGTTTGTTTCTCAGCACAAGCAACCGGCCCTTCGTTTCCCTCTATTTCCTTCTGACCCCCTTCTCCTTTTGCTTCCCAGTTGGACCAGGAGCACAACAGACCTTCTCTGTTGGAGCAGCAAGCAACATCCCTCTAACAACTCTCAATATTGCAACCCTTTGTGCCGCCCATTGGAGCCGCCTCGAATCCCACCAAGCGTCGCCGGACGAGTTTGGCAACTGATCGCTACCCTGCCTCGACCCCATCTTTGCTTGAGCCACCTTTCCTCTCCTCTCCATGTCTAATCTCTTTTATGGCACCCTCGTCGAGCCTCGACGTGCCCGGCCTATGCGATCCCTGCCGGAGCCATGACGGCCGCCTGATGTCCCTCTTCCATCATCGGAGCTGCCATCGCCAGCCCCTGCCTCGCTCGCTAGCGCAGCAGCCGCGCCATCTCCTTCCCCCTTTCTTCTCCGCTTCCTTGCGCACTGCCTTGCTTCAGTGAGCACCGTCAGCTTGAGGAATTCGCCGCTGCACACCGGAGGGCAGCCACCAGCGTTGCCGGAAGAAGGCGCCATCTCCCCCGCCTCTGGCCGCCAACAAGCCGCCGGAGAGGACCTCTGTGCGTGTCTTCTCCCAGCCTGCAGTAAAGGGTTCAAAACCCTAGTGTTAAATTATAATCGGGGCCCTCTTATTTGTGTTAATTGCAAATGTAACCCAATGTTTTATATTTACATATTTGACCCACAGTTTGGGTTTTTTGCAATTATACCCTTGCAGAAGTTATTTTTCAGAAAATGCCCCAAGGTTTTAATGACGGATTATGACCCATATTTTTGGAATTGTATATTTTGCCCCGGAAAATGTTATTGCGTTTTTAACCTTGGGTTTTAGTTATGAGATACTCTTATATTGATATTCACGGTATATTAAAATCTTTGTTGGTTTTAAAACTCGATTTATGGCCCAAAGTATTACTTGCGGTTTCATGACCAAGCTCCTTGAAATTTATATTTTGGCCGGAAGGATTTTGCGAGTTTCAACTTGGACTTTTGAAATTGAGTTATTCCTTAGTTTTATATATATTATTTATTCCAATCAAATTTAGCGTACGGGCTAAATTTGTCTAGTTTTGGTGCTAGGTTCGAACGACCCCATAAAGGCCAAACGAGTCGAAGTTCGACATCCGTCGACTGACTACCGTCTTTTGGAAGTCATGTGAGTTACCTTCTTACTCGATTTAGTTATGTTTGGTATTAATATCATGCTAGGATGGACGTAGCATAATTTAGTGGAAATGCCAAGTAGTGGCCTTGAACCTTAGGATCGTGGATTGGATTATGAGCTTTTGTTGAGTTATATTTGGTACGATCTTAGGACGATCTTCGAGATTAGGAGTTGGACCTAGCATGCTAGGGTGTGACCTCATATAGGTTTTGGGAGACTAGAAGCCCGAGGGCTTCTAGCTTATCGATTAGTTATTGATTGTGTGCCTTGTCTGTTTAGGTGTTGAGTTACATTCCTGCGGGAAATCGAGTACGGAATTTAGCGGGTTTAGCTTTGGGACAGGTAAGTCTTCGGACTTACTTAGCTCGTATTCTCTGTATTAGTCTCAATGTGTGTTTGGTGGTGTGTGTTTATTGTTTATGTGTGTGTTTATTTCTTATGTTATAACATCTAAACCGGTAATAGGACCACCGACTTTATATGTTTATATTTGGCCCAAGTGTATGATAACGGGCGGTGACCGCTTGTCCAGTCCAAAATGGGGATGACTGGGAGGTGCCTTGCGACCAGCCCATCGGGTGATGCTGATCCGCATCAAGTACAAACCCGTATGGTGAAAGGGGACAAGGGCGAGATCTTTAAGATTCTCGTGTCACAAAAGAAATTGAATTAGAACGGGATATGACCTAATAATAAAAAGATAATAAACCGGATTGTGTGTTTTGGAACATGTTGTGTGTTTATGATGCCTTATGTGTGTGTGTGCCAATACCATGATTCTAATGCCTTGAATGCTAGCTAACGGTTTTATACCAATATTGTTGTAGTTGCCTTGCAGGTTAGGGACGCGGCCGAGAGATCCGGAAGAGTGAGCAGCCGGGGTCCGTACATTTTAGGATGGGTTTTGGGGTTGTTTTTATGTATTGTTTAGGGTATTATGTATGTCGCGTGTATGGCGGTTGCCTTTAGCGTTGTATCTCGGTTGAAGTCTTTCTTTGTTTTCTTTTGGGGTTCATATCATTGCATTAAAATGAATTTCGGTTTTGCCTTTATTTGTGTCTTGTTGTAAGATCCAGTGAAATTGTTGTCAGGCTAAGGGTCGGGACCCATTGTGAGGTCTCCGCCCGTAGCATCCCGAGTCTCGTGGAATCGGGGCGTTACAAAAGTGGTATCAGAGCCCTAGGTTGACAACAATGACACTCGCAATCTTCTAAAGGCCGAATGAGGAATAAACAGAACCCACACGGATTCTGACTTTTCGTTTTCAAAATCATATGCATGAGTCGGGTTTGAGTTAGAATGTACGGACCACCACTCCTTCCGCGGATCTGGGCAGCATAGTTATTGGATTTTTAGTGTATATATATAGATATGTGTATATAGGTAGATATGTATTGTGGACCTAGGATGTGTTTGGACTATTATTATATGTTGATTATAATTATGCATGATGGACTTGTTATATTGTTATGGTGGCATGACCTTTATATTGATATGAGTTGTACATGTGGCATGGTAATATTATATTAGTGCTTGGAACTCGTTTTATGAGAATGGTTTCCTTGGATGTGTTATGTTGATAGTATGTGGACATAGGACTTATATAGTTATATACATATACTAGGATATATAGTGACATATGGATGCTAGACCTTATAGTCGAGATGATAGAAAACTACCATCGCCCCTTAAATGACGCCGTTTGGCTTAGTATAGTTTACATATGAGGGTGAGTAATGTCAAGTACCGAGTTGTGTATCGCGTTATGGACAAACACCTTGGTGTTTCTCGGACTCCTTTAAGAGGATGTCGAAGCGAAGGATTAGAGATGACGTAAACTAAGGAAAAATAAGTGGAAGAGAACCGCGAGTTAGTTTAAGCAAAACTAAGAAGGAATTCATAAGAGTAAGGAAGCGACATGAAGACATGAGAGTGGTTACAAAGAAGCAATGAGTGAACAACCACGAGACCAACTAGAGAGGATGAACTTTTGGTTCTTCCAGAAGACGCATGGACAACTAAAGACGCGAAGCGGGGAGGAAAAGAGTGCGTTCTAGCAAGGGTAGAAGTGATATTTCATTAAGACGTGAAGTTTTCTGGGTGCTCCTAAGTATGGGAGTCAAGATGAAAATAATTGTCAAACAATTGTGAAAGGTTGATGAGAACCATAAGCTAAGCGTGTAGAGAGAGTAGAAAGTGAAGTGACGGTTTTTGCGAGAGCTTAAGCGGGAGAATACTTCAGAAATACGAGAGTTACGAGGAGGATTCCATGGTGGAAGTTCGTATGGTAGAATTACCGGGCGAGTCAATCATTTTCCGTCATTGTGATGAGGTTGAGCAACACTAAGGAGGAAGTGTATGTGGGTGATGACCTTCAGAAGATGAAAGATGAAACAAGGGGCGCGGATCGAAAGACTTAAGTTACCACCCAAGAGAAGAGATAGTGGTTATTAACGATAGAGATGTGGGGAAGATACACTTACAACACATTATGAAGGACGGTTAACCCTATGAAGTTGGGTCATTTGACACAAAAGAGCCGAGAAGGTGTAGATATCTTACAGAAGTAGAAGGAAGAGGGGAGCGTAGAAAAGCTAACGGAGTTTGAAATAAAGTAAATGAGCTAGTGAAGTTTAAGGCGGAATAACCCGAGAGGGTATCATTCAGGAGTAAGGTAACATGGAAGTGTGGTAGGAGGGTAAGTCGTTAATCTTGGAGAGGGTCATCAACGAGTTAATCGGTGACCACCAAAAATGCACAAGTGCAGGTTGTATACTGGTGAATGTAGCTCGGGCGAGTAATCCAAGTGTGGGATCATGAAGAAGGGTAACGAGAACTCCAAATATTCGTAGTGGGTGAATGTCGGCAATGTAGAGGTATATCAAGGAAAGTGCGAATATCTTAATCAAGTAACAATTTACCGATTCCAATATGTGACGGTAACATACCTTGTTGAGAGGGATTGTAACGATCTGATGTGACCTTCTTAGGTCATGAGATTGTCATATGGAGGAATGACATGAATCAGGGTAAAGGGAACTAGAAGGACAAAAAGGTAAGGGAGTCTTCTATGGTTATTGTGCGTAAGGGGAGGATATATATATAAGAGGATGTATGGTATGTTTGTTCTAAAATAAGGATGTCATGTTTTTGCGAGCAAAAGCTAAGTCAAAGTTTTGTGACTCACATGGTAAAGCCATAGTGGCTATGATGTAAAACGAGGAACCTAGAATAATGCAACGTGGCAAGCTTGGAATTACGATGGTAGTGCTTGGTGAAGTAATGAGTGGATCTTTCAGGCCGTGGTTGCGAAATTTCGCCTAAGGGCATACTAGTACGGTTGTGAAGATTGTTCATGGAATACCAAGAGATGATTAAGGTGACCAACAAGAGAAAGAGAAAACTAAAGTTTTGAAGTTCGATGTTGATTTGAGATGTACAAGAAGTGTATGAAAGATCGAGGTTAGAGCCTTTGCGGTCGTTTGACATTACATAAGAAAATAAAGTGTAAATTTCTACGCCTACTTGAAGAGAGAATGTCTATGGTGAAAGCTTATGTACAATATGAAGAGCTCCTCCCATATGTCGGGACATCAGGGAAAGAAAAGAAGATAAGATCGATTAGTTATAAGGCACGATTAAGTCTTAGAGTTAGGACCTTCGTGACTGAACATTTGTGCGAGATCGGGAAATATTATTATCACCATTCCTTAGAAAAGGAAAAAGGGGATTAAGTTGAAATATTGCTTAACTAAGGCTTGAAGAGTCGGAAGACTCGAGCAAGTCCCTTGAGTTCAGGAGAAGAAGGGTCTTTGAAAGAGGATGGTCGACATTGTTGCTACAAATGAAACAATACATGTGTTTTAAGGACGTCACCCCAACAGATCTAGGTAGGTCATTGGTATCATGACCACTTGTAAAGTGATAAGACAAGATTGTGTCGGCTATTACGATATGTGATGGGAAGAGAAAAGAGGAAACATGAGATATCACGGATTCCAATACGTCAGATTGTGGATTTTTCCACTAAGTGAAGCTTGATTCAATTCCGATATCTAAGGCGTTGTATGGACTGACACTTGTGAAGAGAAATGAGTTGTGGAAGCAAGTGAAGGAGAAATTGCAAGAACTTATTGATAAGAGTTCATTAGAATTAGTGAAATGCTATGGAGAACTCTGAAAGTTATCTTAAACTCTTGATTTGAAGTCGTTATGTAGAACACCAGTTTGCAAGAAGAGAGACGGTTATCTCCGTTGTCCATCGATTACAGTGAGCTCAACAAGATTACAATGAAGAACAAGTACCCCTTCCCGCGTATAGGTGATCTACTCAATCAGTTGCAAGGGTCAGTAGTCTCTTCTAAAACTAATTAAGGTCTGATTTTCACCAATTGAGAATTCGAGACTTGGATATTGCAAACACGGCATTTTGGACCAACCAAAATCACTAGAGTGAGAAGTCGTATGATAAGATGTCTCAGGATTGCAAACCCCGAGAGATATGGAAGGAGTTACAAGTTATCTTAGATGTGTTGAGCTTCACCAGATATGTGAAGAGAGAAGTTGGATAACACCTTTTATGGTAACCTACTACGGATGACGATGAAGTATTGAATGGGACGAAGAATTGACAATAGAGTTGTCGAGAGTTAAGAGGGGATTCATTGGTGCAACTGTTTTTATTTACCTTGAAGTATTATGGGTTTGAAGTGGGCAAGTGATTCTTCAAGACAAGGTCTTGATCGAGTATTGAGGGGCGATGTAAAAGTAATAACATACGTACCTTGATAAGCAATGTCAACTAAAGTGCTCCCCTCATTACTTAGCACTTGCAACAAGAATTGAGGAAACGTCACATCGAAGCCGTGTTTGACAAGAACCAAGCCAAATGTGTAAATTAGAAGTTTGATCTTCTTTGATAGAGAAATCAAAGGGGAACATAATGTAAATGGTGCATTGAGAAAGACCCGAGAAGGAAGTTGAGTTCCGATATATCAAACCTTTGTGAGATGTTAACGCGAATGAGGAAAGTGGTTTACCGGTTGGCGTAACCGCCAAGAGTAGAGAGTGTTCACTCGGTGTTCATGTGTATTAGTCGAGAGAACATACACGACTCAAGACAGAATGTCAATTATGGTGATTTAGTCGCAGACGAAGAACCGAAGAGGCTAATAGGAAGACGGAGTATAGTATCTGTGGTTGAATTTTACGCCGAGTTAGTAGCTTTGATAGAATCGACGGTTAGACCTAGTTCTCCCCTTAAGTTATTTGTGCTTTTGTGTGATGTTATATGTGGTTTTGTGCCCCTTGCGGGAATGTGTTTTATGTTCGGTTATATTTGTCGCGATGGTGGTTGGAGCAGTTTGTTTATATAGATTTGAAGGTCTAAGCCTTCCTATTTGTGATTTTATAACTCGGCCTTAAGGACCGAGAAGTTCGGCGTATGGCAAGTTTCGGGACGAAACTTGTCTTTAGGGGGACCTAATGTAACGCCCGATTTCGATTTTTCCCCTCTCGCGTACTTCTATCGATATTTTATTAGTAGATTATATCTATTTTTTTTCTTTTAAATGTTTTAAGACGTAAAAATAACTTCCCGAGTATAATTATATTTTTGGTTTACTTCCGAAGAAGTTCGGAAGGTTGTTCCGATTCAGAAATCCCGTTCGGTACACTTAAAAACGAGTCTACCGTTTATTAACTCTTTTCTTCTTCTATTTCTTTTTCCTTTTTATTTTTTTTCTTTCCCTCTATTTTTCTTCCTCTCTCATCTGGCTCGTGAGCAGCCTCACACTGACCCCTTGGTGCCGACCCCTCGTTCCTGCGCCCGGCAGTGACCCTTCGTTTCTCCCTCTGTGCCCTATCTCTCTCCATCTGTTTGTTTCTCAGCACAAGCAACCGGCCCTTCGTTTCCCTCTATTTCCTTCTGACCCCCTTCTCCTTTTGCTTCCCAGTTGGACCAGGAGCACAACAGACCTTCTCTGTTGGAGCAGCAAGCAACATCCCTCTAACAACTCTCAATATTGCAACCCTTTGTGCCGCCCATTGGAGCCGCCTCGAATCCCACCAAGCGTCGCCGGACGAGTTTGGCAACTAATCGCTACCCTGCCTCGACCCCATCTTTGCTTGAGCCACCTCTCCTCTCCTCTCCATGTCTAATCTCTTTTATGGCACCCTCGTCGAGCCTCGACGTGCCCGGCCTATGCGATCCCTGCCGGAGCCATGACGGCCGCCTGATGTCCCTCTTCCATCATCGGAGCTGCCATCGCCAGCCCCTGCCTCGCTCGCTAGCGCAGCAGCCGCGCCATCTCCTTCCCCCTTTCTTCTCCGCTTCCTTGCGCACTGCCTTGCTTCAGTGAGCACCGTCAGCTTGAGGAACTCGCCGCTGCACACCGGAGGGCAGCCACCAGCGTCGCCGGAAAAAGGCGCCATCTCCCCCGCCTCTGGCCGCCAACAAGCCGCCGGAGAGGACCTCTGTGCGTGTCTTCTCCCAGCCTGCAGTAAAGGGTTCAAAACCCTAGTGTTAAATTATAATCGGGGCCCTCTTATTTGTGTTAATTGCAAATGTAACCCAATGTTTTATATTTACATATTTGACCCACAGTTTGGGTTTTTTGCAATTATACCCTTGCAGAAGTTATTTTTCAGAAAATGCCCCAAGGTTTTAATGACGGATTATGACCCATATTTTTGGAATTGTATATTTTGCCCCGGAAAATGTTATTGCGTTTTTAACCTTGGGTTTTAGTTATGAGATACTCTTATATTGATATTCACGGTATATTAAAATCTTTGTTGGTTTTAAAACTCGATTTATGGCCCAAAGTATTACTTGCGGTTTCATGACCAAGCTCCTTGAAATTTATATTTTGGCCGGAAGGATTTTGCGAGTTTCAACTTGGACTTTTGAAATTGAGTTATTCCTTAGTTTTATATATATTATTTATTCCAATCAAATTTAGCGTACGGGCTAAATTTGTCTAGTTTTGGTGCTAGGTTCGAACGACCCCGTAAAGGCCAAACGAGTCGAAGTTCGACATCCGTCGACTGACTATCGTCTTTTGGACGTCATGTGAGTTACCTTCCTACTCGATTTAGTTATGTTTGGTATTAATATCATGCTAGGATGGATGTAGCATAATTTAGTGGAAATGCCAAGTAGTGGCCTTGAACCTTAGGATCGTGGATTGGATTATGAGCTTTTGTTGAGTTATATTCGGTACGATCTTAGGACGATCTTCGAGATTAGGAGTTGGACCTAGCATGCTAGGATGTGACCTCATATAGGTTTTGGGAGACTAGAAGCCCGAGGGCTTCTAGCTTATCGATTAGTTATTGATTGTGTGCCTTGTCTGTTTAGGTGTTGAGTTACATTCCTGCGGGAAATCGAGTACGGAATTTAGCTGGTTTAGCTTTGGGACAGGTAAGTCTTCGGACTTACTTAGCTCGTATTCTCTGTATTAGTCTCAATGTGTGTTTGGTGGTGTGTGTTTATTGTTTATGTGTGTGTTTATTTCTTATGTTATAACATCTAAACCGGTAATAGGACCACCGACTTTATATGTTTATATTTGGCCCAAGTGTATGATAACGGGCGGTGATCGCTTGTCCAATCCAAAATGGGGATGACTGGGAGGTGCCTTGCGACCAGCCCATCGGGTGATGCTGATCCGCATCAAGTACAAACCCGTATGGTGAAAGGGGACAAGGGCGAGATCTTTAAGATTCTCGTGTCACAAAAGAAATTGAATTAGAACGGGATATGACCTAATAATAAAAAGATAATAAACCGGATTGTGTGTTTTGGAACATGTTGTGTGTTTATGATGCCTTATGTGTGTGTGTGTGCCAATACCATGATTCTAATGCCTTGAATGCTAGCTAACGGTTTTATACCGATATTGTTGTAGTTGCCTTGCAGGTTAGGGACGCGGCCGAGAGATCCGGAAGAGTGAGCAGCCGGGGTCCGTACATTTTAGGATGGGTTTTGGGGTTGTTTTTATGTATTGTTTCGGGTATTATGTATGTCGCGTGTATGGAGGTTGCCTTTAGCGTTGTATCTCGGCTGAAGTCTTTCTTTGTTTTCTTTTGGGGTTCATATCATTGCATTAAAATGAATTTCGGTTTTGCCTTTATTTGTGTCTTGTTGTAAGATCCAGTGAAATTGTTGTCAGGCTAAGGGTCGGGACCCATTGTGAGGTCTCCGCCCGTAGCATCCCGAGTCCCGCGGAATCGGGGCGTTACAACGGACTTGGATCTTGGAAGAAAGAAAGGAAATCCGGTCCTTGAAAAGAGGGTTTGTGAATATTTCCGCAAGTTGATCGTTGGAGGAGATGTGATGAACTTTGTGTAATAGCTAGGATTTCCGAATTCTAATTAATGTTGATTAACTTAATCGTTGATAGTAATTGACATATAACTTGTGAAGATTTTCCAAGTGATGAGTATGAGTCCCACCGTTATGTTCCTCGCGTAATTTTGGACGTTTGGGGAAATTTTTACTTTTTCCCCCGGGTAATTATTTTTACCCTCCGGTGTTATTTGGAGCATTTGAGAGCTCCAATTAATAAAAATGCAGTTGAGACAAATGATCAGGACATCGGATATGTCTTAGATATGAAATAACATGGAGAGGCAAAACGGCATAAAGAGTCGTTATTTCGTTTCTTAACGGCTAAGAAAGACGGCTTAAGAATACACGTTTTCCGAGGCAGTTGTGTAATAATTATCCCTACAATATTCCAGATTTAATGTTCAAATCTCGAGAAGTTTGGAGAAAGAGGTTCGACCCGCCTTTGGATCGGTTAAAGGATAATTATCGACTTTACTAAAGGATAATTATCGTCTTCACTATAAATAGCGGGAAATCCTTTATTAATTCATTTCCTTTCAAGTTTTCTCTTAAAAGCTCTGATTTCTCTCAACCTTCAAACTCAGATCTACTCTCTGTTTCTAATCCGATTTCAATTGCGTTTGAGTTTCTGGATTCCTCTCTTCATTCTCTTCATAACGGTACCGAGTTTCTACATTTCCGAGTATATGGAGGGCTGGTCGAGCATATAGGTCACCAGGACGGTTCCGTCGCTCAGATTCCGATGAATTTGATGTTGTCCATGCGTAGCCTGCGTCGTTGTGATTCCGAATCTTCTTTCAGATCGTCAATCGGGTTAGTAACGAATAAGTTATGAATTTATTCGTTTTCCGTACTACGATTTGGCCTAAATTGACTTTAGGCTTGTCAAATAGGACAATTAGAAATTCCATAATGGTCGTTATATTATTCTGGTGATTATGGGTTCTTGTTTGATGAAATCTGATGACAGGGGGTTTAGAAATTGCCTGCGGGCAAAACGTTATTCTAGCGAAATCTAATTAATTAATTAAAGGTTAATTAATTAAATTAGGATTAAAATTGAGATTGAGGAATGTTGATTAGATACTACCTTGAGATTTGAGGTATTGTGAGCTATGTTGAGATATTGGGGTTTAGTTGGTTGTGAGGCTCATAGATTGAGTATGATCCTTGTGGATCCCTTTGGGTCTAGGTGTGACCCCTTTGATGAATAGAGGTTGATATATCTCTTTAAGCCTTTTTATAGGCCGTGTTGTCCCTCCAGTGTAGAGGTGATCGTGGTTGATTTTGTACGAGGTTGAGGTAAGTCCGTAGGACTTACTTAGCTACCATCCCTATATTGGGTGTTTGCATGAGTGGTGTGTGCTTTATATGTTTGCTATGATATCATGAGTTGTCGTTTTTATCGACCTATGTTCTATTGACTGCCCCACTGCGTGGTTGTGATAACCTTTCCCTTTCATCCCGCCGTGGAGTCTAGGAGGTTCTCTGATGTCGGGCCAGACTGGTTTACAGGAAGGGCGCAATCCACTGCCATAGGGTACACGGATTGTGTGACTGATACTCGTACAGCTGGACATTGTACTCAGAGGCGGGGATGTATCGGTCCTCGTGTCACATACTTTCATCTATCTATATATATACGGTTTTTGAGTGAATGGTTATTATATAAAGATAATAAATGGGTAAATGTGTGATAGCATGCTGGTGTGTTTATCTTTCATGATTGTAGTTGTGCTTATGCATTACCCCATATATGTATGGTTAGCTGACGGTTTCATACCGTATTGTAGATGTTTACAAGTTAGGCGCTACTGGTGATTTGGCAGGGTGACAGACCGAGGACTCTCGTACATTAGGTGGTTGGTTTGGGGTTGTTGTGTTTCCCCTCCTGCGTGAGGATGATCTTTTGCACCTCCTATGTGAGGATGTCGTTTTATATACTCGGCTATGTTGTTGTTTACTTTGGGTCGTACAATTTATACTGTTTTATGTATTTGTTTTATATCTGTCAGTGCCATGTTGTAAGGTCTAGTGAACTTGTTGTCAGGCTAGGGTCAGGATCCATTGTGAGATCCTAGCCCAATGTGACATCCCGAGTCCCGCGGATTCGGGGTGTTACAGAGTTGGTATCAGTGCCCAGGTTGACAACAATGGCACTTGCTACCTGCAATGAGGTTTGATAGGTAAAATAAACAGAGCCCACATGGGATCTGACGTTTGCAAAGGTTTTGGTTTTAAGTGTGGTTTTGGGATAGAATGTACGAGAAGTCATCACCTCTGCCATGGATCTCTGCAGCGTAGATATGTATATATATCTGTGTGTACTATGGATTATGTGGATTTATTATATACATATCGATACCTATGGCATATATATAGCCTTATAAGATTAGGTGCGTATATCCTACAGATGACTCACACTAGAGTAGTATCTGTAGTGGGATGAGGTAGGAGTACACCCCCCCTCTTCCTCCAGTGGTGATAAGTTAGGGACCAGTTTCCGCTGTTGTTTCGCCTATGGCAGAGAACGAGTTTGAAGAGGCTGATCGTGTCTCCATGAGTAGATCCGAGTTTCAAGAATATATGTAACAAGTATATGAAGCGGTGATAGCGGGTAGATCGACACCAGATTTACCAACAATTGTGAGATCAACTGAAGCTTCTGGATCCGGAAAGAAGCAATGGACTGAATCAGTTACTGGAGAAGCAAAGATGATGAATGAGGAACCAAGTCCGATATCAGGACAATCTAGTGATCCTTTGGCCATGAAGATGACTGGCAAGGAACTACAGTGTTTTAATTGCGTGGAAGTTGGGACACTAGCGAGCTATGTGCCCAAAGGCTCCCATCATATGCTTTACGTGTGGTAAAGCAGGGCATAGAGCGAAGTTTTGTCGACAGGGCAAGGCATTGCCTTTACAGGTTCCCTTCAAGAGTGAGATCATTTTAGGTGGACGACGAAGGTCGAGTTACCCTTCAGCTGCACAGGTTGCAAGGATGGGATGATTATGTTTCAGTTGTGGCTATCCAGATCATTTGCGTTCTGTGTGCCCTTTGGCACTAATAGCTTGTTTCACTTGTGGTGAGCTAGGCCATTTGGTCCTTTCTGTCAGCACGGTGGTGTTTCTTCCCAGCAAGACCTTCCTCTTTCCGGTGCAGAAAGAGTGGAAGTGGAGGCTATAGTAATGACCTCAGTGATACCTGAGGAGCATGGATCTGACATTGAGTGATGATATGTAGTGGAGCTAAGAGTGTTAGCTGTTATAGGTACTATTCTCGTTAATGGTTTACCTGGTGGAGTTTTGCTTGTTGTGAGTGCTATGCACTTCATGTCTTTCGATGCATGCGTTAATGGTTGACTTTTTGTATATAGTAGAAGGTGGATTTTCCTTTACAAGATTAACTTTTTGGGTCTGAGATACCCGTGAGATGCGTGTTTCTTCCCTTATTTTAGGGACCCGTGTATGGTTGTAGACTTCTTTGTCATGTCGTAGGTGCATGAGGAAGTCATTATGTGTATGGTTTGGATGAATAGATATCATGTGGTGTTAGCTTTTAATAGTAAGACTATTATAGTCTTTACTGAGTTGAGTTAAATAGAGGTCTTATGAGGTTAAGACCTTTGAAGAGACGGGTTTGTCATCAGGACTGTATGAGCAGCGAGCTGATAGCACAGGGATGTGACGCCTTCTAGTTTTATACCATAAAGGAGCGAGATAGTCCAACAATTGAAGGTATTCTAGTTGTTTATGAGTTTATAGACGTGTTACTGAACCGTCTAGTTGCCATCTCAGCGGAGTGTGGACATTGTTATCGAGTTGAAGTATGATACAAGATTGAATGGGAAAGCCACACTATATGGTGCTTGTTGAGATATTGTACTGATAACTTGAAAAGTTTACCGAAACGGGTTTACCCTAGTGGGTTCCATGTTCCGTATTGACGACCTGACGAGTTAACTTCAAGAAGTAATTGTGTTTTCGGGATTCCTTTATACTCAAGATATCCCTAGTCATGGATGAGAGAGCAGCATGTGTATGAGATAGCATCCCATACCCGTTATGGACACTACGAGTTTGTAGTGATGTCATTTGGGTTGACAAATGTTTTAGTAGTTTTTATGGAGTTGACGAATAGTATCTTCATCGACTTCCTTGATTAGTTGGTGGTGGACTCCATGTATGACATGTCGGTATACTCTCATAGCAGAGAATAGTAGACCGATCGTCTGAGGACCGTTCTACAAATTTCGAGAGATAGAGGGTTGTATGCTACGCTCTCTAAGTGTAAGTTGAGATGCTAGTGGTAGCCTTTTTAGGCCATGTTGTCTCCACCAGTGGGATCATGGTTGACCTGGCGAGAATTAAGTATGTTGTAACATGGGAGATACTAATGAACATTAAGGAAATACGTAGTTTTCTCGGCTCAGCCGATTGCTACCAATGCTTTGACGAAGGATTTTATATGATTATGTATTCATTTGCGAGTCTTTTGAGAAGACCACCATAACTACGTGATGGAAGCAGTGTGTCTATGTTCTGAAGAGTTGAGGAGGCATTTGACCTCTGCTTCCATTCTGTTGTAGTTAGAAGATTTTTAGGATCCCGTGATTTACGGTGATACATCCCAGCTAAGTTTTAGATGTGTATTACTACAAAGGAGTAGGGTTATTGATATGTGTGCTTACAGCTGAGAACGTATGATGAGTACTACTCGACTCATGATTTAGAGTTAGTAGTGGTAGTTCAAGCCTTTAAATTTTGAAGACCGTACCAGTGTGATCTTCATGTTAGATTTCTATAGATTATAGAAATCTGAAGTATATTTTATGCAACAGGGGTTGAATAACCGCCAGTATTAAGAGCTTAAGTTGATCAAGACTTTGACTTGAAGATTTCATATCATTCAGAGAAGTTGAATGTTGTCGCCGATAACTTGAATGGAAAGATGCTCCAAGAGAAGATGATTGTTTGAGTGATAGTTCAACCTCAGCTTCAAAGAGATCTAGCTTGGCTAGAGTTGGACAATCAGTTCCTTGATAAGGATACCCATTTATACCTCAGAGGTTCTACCTGGTTTGTTGGATGAGGTCCAACAGAAGCAGGAGACCTGCCGGGCCTTGACAAGGTTTAGAGAAAGGATGTCTCGTACTGAGGCACCATAGTTCTCCATAGGAGTAGATGGACTGATGAAGAGTCATGACCGCTTTTGTGTTCCTACTGATGCAGATGGAGACAGAATATTACGTATAACCATTGTACGCCTTATTCAGTACATTCATGTACGAGTAAGATGTACAACGAGATGAGACGATTATATTGTATGAAGCCGATATAACCAGATTTGTGATATAGTGTGTGACATGTCAGCAGGTCCAGATAGAGTATTTCCGATGTAGAGATAAGCCCCCACCCACTACCAGTGCAGTAGTAGAATTTGGGAGGAAATCTTTATGGACTTTGTTATGGGATTGTGACCCTCTAGAAGATTGATGTTATTTGGATTGTTGGTAATAGATTAATGAAACCGGCACGTTTCATTTCTATGAGAAGGACGTGGCTAGTGAATGAATTGGTTGAGGAGTACACTAGACAAATAGTGAGACTCCATGGTATACCGAGAACGATCATTTCTGATCGAGATGGATGTTTTTACTTTGAGATTGTGGGCAGCAGATTCAGATTGCTTTGGGGACAAGTATGTACCTCATGACTACACTTCACCCCCTGATAAATGCTTAGTTAGAGATGATCATCTAGATCTTAAAGATCTATTATAAGTTGTAAGTTGAATGGGAAACGTGGAGGGTTATATTACCTTCCATTAATGAGTTTATTATATAACAATGAAGGACGTGCATCTTTTTGGGATGACCCTATGAGTCAATATATAGACATAGATGTCGTATATCCTTATGCTAGAAGTGATCTAGCAGTAGAGTGGAATAACACCTGACCAGACTCAGGATTTTATAGTTCAAGTAACGTTGATTGAAGGAAGAATGCTGGATGTACAGAGTCACCAGATATTATATGTAGACAAGAGGCGGTAACCTCTAAAGTTCAAGCAAAAGTTCATGTCCGGCTGGAGGTATCTCAGATGTGAGACGTTAGTTGTGTATTATGGAAAGGGGAACTGAGTTTCCAATATATCGGTTACTTGAGATCTTGATCAGTTTTGTGAAGGCAACATGATGTTTAGCTTTCACTCTGAAGTTGGTGGATGTTCACCCAGTGTTCCTGTGTCTCAACTGAGAAAGTATATACCAGGTTGGAAACACTTTGTGAGTTATAATGATCTAGTGGTTAAGTTGAACCACATCGTTGTTGAGCATTTGATTACATTCTTGGAATAAGATATGAAACGCTTGCATTTAAAAGACATGCCCATATTGAGGATATGTTGGTCGAGATGAAGACCTGAAGAGGCTATGTGAGAGACTGAGGATAGTGTCCTGAAGAACTATCCAGAGTATATGTTAGGACATACCCATTTGTGGGAGCACGAGTAGATCTTAGTGCTATCTTGATGAATGTTGTGCTTATGTGCTTATATGCCTTGATATGTTATTCTATGCTAGTTGTGATGTGATTTATGATCTTAGTAGATCTTGATGTGCTAGCGTGATGTACGCTATAGCTGTAGATGATTACTTCCTCCACGCTACCCGAGTATGATCATATTTATAGCTAGAGATGGTTCTTTCGTCCATGCTATTTGAGTGGGATTAGGATTCAACTGGAGATGGTTCTTTCGTCCATGCTACCTTGATGGACATAGTTCAGTGGAGATGTGATTCCTCCATGCGATGTATATGTTTATGGGTTGGCTAGAGACGTATTTCCTCTATGCATGTGATATGTTTTGGCTAGAGATGTGCTTCCTCTATGCCTTGTGATGTGGTATGGCGAGAAACGTGATTCCTCTACGCCTTTGGATAACGTTATGACCCTACTTCCTGGAGTGATGATTCCTCCATGTTTATACTTGAGGTTATAGATTGTTATAGGTTGTGATCTTTGGAACGGAGATGTGGTACCTCTGATAGAAAGAGTGAGAGTTATACCTCGGCGTATGGGTCCGAATTCTAATTAATGTTGATTAACTTAATCGTTGATAGTAATTGACATATAACTCGTGAAGATTTTCCAAGTGATGAGTATGAGTCCCACCGTTATGTTCCTCGCGTAATTTTGGACGTTTGGGGAAATTTTTACTTTTTCCCCCGGTAATTATTTTTATCCTCCGGTGTTATTTGGAGCATTTGGGAGCTCCAATTAATAAAAATGCAGTTGAGAGAAATGATCAGGACATCGGATATGTCTTAGATATGAAATAACATGGAGAGGCAAAACGGCCAAAAGAATCGCTATTTCGTTTCTTAACGGCTAAGAAAGACGGCTTAAGAATACACGTTTTCCGAGGCAGTTGTGTAATAACTATCCCTACAATATTCCAGATTTAATGTTCCAATCTCGAGAAGTTTGGAGAAAGAGGTTCGACCCGCCTTTGGATCGGTTAAAGGATAATTATCGACTTTACTAAAGGATAATTATTGTCTTCACTATAAAGAGCGGAAAATCATTTATTAATTCATTTCCTTTCACGTTTTCTCGTAAAAGCTCTGATTTCTCTCAACCTTCAAACTCAGATCTACTCTCCGTTTCTAATCCGATTTCAATTCCGTTTGAGTTTCTGGATTCCTCTCTTCATTCTCTTCATAACGGTACCGAGTTTCTGCATTTTTGAGTATATGGAGGGCTGGTCGAGCATATATGTCACCAGGACGGTTCCGTCGCTCAGATTTCGATGAATTTGATGTTGTCCATGCGTAGCCTGCGTCGTTGTGATTCCGAATCTTCTTTCAGATCGTCATCCGGTTAGTAACGAATAAGTTATGAATTTATTCGTTTTCTGTACTGCGATTTGGCCTAAATTGACTTTAGGCTTGTCAAAATGGATAATTAGAAATTCCATTATGGTCGTTATATTATTCTCATGATTATGGATAGTTTGTTTGATGAAATTTGATGACAGGTGGGTTTAGAAATTGCCTGCGGGCAAAACGTTATTCTGGCGAAATCTAATTAATTAATTAAAGATTAATTAATTAAATTAGGATTAAAATTGAGATTGAGGAATGTTGATTAGATACTACCTTGAGATTTGAGGTATTGTGAGCTATGTTGAGATATTGGGGTTTAGTTGGTTGTGAGGCTCATAGATTGAGTATGATCCTTATGGATCCCTTTGGGTCTAGGTGTGACGCCTTTGATGAATAGAGGTTGATATATCTCTTTATGCCTTTTTATAGGCCGTGTTGTCCCTCCAGTGTAGAGCTGATCGTGGTTGATTTTGTACGAGGTTGAGGTAAGTCCGTAGGACTTACTTAGCTACCATCCCTATATTGGGTGTTTGCATGAGTGGTGTGTGCTTTATATGTTTGCTATGATATCATGAGTTGTCGTTTTTATCGACCTATGTTTTATTGACAGCCCCACTGCGTGGCTGTGATAACCTTTCCCTTTCATCCCGCCGTGGAGTCTGGGAGGTTCTCTGATGTCGGGCCAGACTGATTTACAGGAAGGGCGCAATCTACTCCCATAGGGTACACGGATTGTGTGACCGATACTCGTACAGCTGGACATTGTACTCAGAGGCGGGGATGTATCGGTCCTCGTGTCACATACTTTCATCTATCTATATATATACGGTTTTTGAGTGAATGGTTATTATATAAAGATAATAAATGGGTAAATGTGTGATAGCATGCTGGTGTGTTTATCTTTCATGATTGTAGTTGTGCTTATGCATTACCCCATATATGTATGGTTAGCTGACGGTTTCATACCGTGTTGTAGATGTTTACAGGTTAGGCGCTACTGGTGATTTGGCAGGGTGACAGACCGAGGACTCTCGTACATTAGGTGGTTGGTTTGGGGTTGTTGTGTTTCCCCTCCTGCGTGAGGATGATCTTTTGCACCTCCTATGTGAGGATGTCGTTTTATATACTCGGCTATGTTGTTGTTTACTTTGGGTCGTACAATTTATACTGTTTTATGTATTTGTTTTATATCTGTCAGTGCCATGTTGTAAGGTCCAGTGAACTTGTTGTCAGGCTAGGGTCAGGATCCATTGTGAGATCCTAGCCCAATGTGACATCCCGAGTCCCGCGGATTCGGGGTGTTACACTTTGAGAGTCCCTAATTTAACGTGTTCACGATCGAAGTTGAAATCCAACTGAATATGCTTGGAATGGGCACTTATAACCGGGTTTTTGCACATGAAATTAGGACCAATGTTGTCACACATAAGCTTATGAGGTTGCTACAGAGGAGTCCCAAGATCACGCAGTAGTTATTTGATCCACAACAATTCAACAGCGGTGTTGGCGAGAGCCTTATATTCTACTTCAGTACTGGACATTGCAACCACTTTTTGCTTGCGAGAAGTCCAGCTAATCAGATTGGGACCGTGGAAAATGGCAAAGCTATATTGTGAACGACAATCATTGATGTCGGAGATCCAATCAGCGTCGGAATAGGCTAGGAGAAAGGGTGAGTCGGTTTGGCGAAAACTAAGGGAGTGAGACAAAGTGCCATTGAGGTACCTAAGGATGCGTTTGACAACTTGCTAGTGTTGAAGGGTTGGCTTGTGCATATACTGACAAACCCTATTAACGGAAAAAGAGATGTCTTTCATAGCTAGGATTTCCGAATTCTAATTAATGTTGATTAACTTAATCAGTGATAGTAATTGACATATAACTCACGAAGATTGCGTAAGTATTAAGTATAAGTCCCACCGTTTTATTCCTGGCGTAATTGTGGGCTTATGGTGAAATTTTCACTTTCCCCCCGGGTAATTATTTTTACCCTCCGGTATTATTTGGAGCATTTGGGAGCCCCAATTAATAAAAATGTAGTTGAGAGAAATGATCAGGACATCGGACATGTCCTAGATATGAAATAACATGGAAAGGCAAAACGGACAAAAGAGTCGCTATTTCGCTTCTTAACGGCTATGAAAGACGGCTTAGGAATACACGTTTTCCGAGGCAATTGTGGAATAATTATCCCTACAATATTCAATATCTATTATTCCAATTTCGAGAAGTTTGAAGAAGGGGGTTCAACCCGTCATTGGATCGATAAAAGGATAATTCTCGACTTCGCTAAAAACTCTGATTTCTCTCAAACTTCAAACTCAGATCTACTCTCCGTTTCTAATCCGATTTCAATTTCGTTTGAGTTTTTGGATTCCTCTCTTCATTCTCTTCATATCGGTACCGAGTTTTTGCATTTCCGAGTAGATAAGGACGTGGTCGAGCATATATGTCACCAGGATAGTTCCGTCGCTCAGATTCCGTAGAATTTGATGTTGTACATGCGTAGCCTATGTCGTTGTGATTCCGAATCTTCTTTCAGATCGTCAATCGGGTTAGTAACGAATAAGTTATGAATTTATTCGTTTTCCGTACTACGATTTAGCCTAAATTGACCTTAGGCTTTTCAAAATGGATAATTAGAAATTCCATTATGATCATTATATTATTCTAGTGTTTATGGGTTGTTTGTTTGATGAAATCTGATGACAGGTGGGTTTAGAAATGGCCCGCGGGCAAAACGTTATTCTGGTGAAATTTAATTAATTAATTAAAGGTTAATTAATTAAATTAGGATTAAATTTGAGATTGAGGAATACTGATTAGATGCATGCTAGGATTCAGAATTAGTTGAGGATGATGATGATGATGTTATGGATATCGGTTATGGCTTTAAGGTTTAGTATGTGTACGAGTATGATGAGATGTTATGTTGAGGATATGCCTTAGGCATCTATGAATGTGTTGAGGATCTGAGGTTTAGATTTGAGATATAGGTTGGTTGTGGTTAGTGAGATGAGTCTCCTAGCCTTTGCAGTATGTGATTGTGTGTGCCTTGCTATTGCAGGCGTTGATTACTTCCCCAAGGGGAAGCTGTGACGTGGTACAGGTTACGAGTATATCAGGTAAGTCCATAGGACTTACTTAGCGTGCAATTGTGGATTGTATGATTGTGATAGTTGTGTGTGTTCATATGATTGTGCATTTATAACCTAAACCGGACTAGGATGACCATTCATTACATTTATTTGGCCCAAGTGTATTATAACGGGCGGTAACCGCCGGTCTCCGCCTGCTGGTTAGGAGGAGGTGCCCTGAAGATGATCTCACAGGAGGGGACGAGTGAAGGTCACCCCATGCAAAACTCATGTGTTACGTTGGATGGGACGGGGTTCTTGAGGCTCCTCGTGTTACAAAAGAAGTTGAATTAGTAATGGAATAACCTTAATCATCTATCGACAGTCGATCCACGCGTGACGATTTTCTTGAATCGCGAATGGCTGATACACTCATGGTATCCTGAAGAGAATGATGGAAATGGTAGTTGTGAAGCTATAGTCACAATGGCTGAAGGAGTAGAAGATGATGAATTTCATGATGCACATGTGAGTTCTATTTCATGGCTCTTTTCAGTTTGAGTTTATCATTGATGTTTGTGAGCCATTTTATATATATGCAAATTTCTAAAACTGCAATTCCTCGTTGATTTACATAACCGAACTTCAAATTTGTAATGCATTGAATTGATGAATGTTAGGTGCTAACAGGCTATATTCCAAATAACATACATGTATCATTTCTCCAAGTGGATTCTCTAATCTTGATGATTTATGGTGTCTTTCAAGACACTGAGATATATGTCAATTATATCATGTTTAGATAGACTAGAACATATTAGTAGCAAATAATAGTGACCTTCAAGCCGGGGGTATTGTAATTACGAGTCAGTTGTTGTCCATCCGGATTGTAACACCCCGAATCCGCGGGACTCGGGATGTCACATTGGGCTAGGATCTCACAATGGATCCTGACCCTAGCCTGACAACAAGTTCACTAGACCTTACAACATGGCACTGACAGATATAAAACAAATACATAAAACAGTATAAACTGTACGACCCAAAGTAAACAACAACATAGCCGAGTATATAAAACGACATCCTCACATAGGAGGTACAAATGATCATCCTCACGCAGGAGGGAAGACACAATAACCCCAAACCAACCACCTAATGTACGAGAGTCCTCGGCCTGTCACCCTGCCAGATCACCCAGTAGCGCCTAACCTGTAAACATCTACAACACGGTATGAAACCGTTAGCTAACCATACATATATGAGGTAATGCATAAGCACAATCACACATAGGGAAAGATAAACATATCAGCATGCTTTCACTCATTTACCCATTTATTCATCTCAATATAATGGTCATTCACTCAAATCGTATAGATATAATATATATATGAAACTAGGTGACACGAGGACCAATATATCCTCTCCTCTGAGCCTGCTAGCCAGCCGTACTAGTATCGGTCACACAATCCGTGTACCCTATGGGAGTGGATTGCGCTCTTCTTGTAAACCGGTCTGACCTGACATCAGAGAACCTCCCAGACTCCACGGCGGGATGAAAGGGAAAGGTTATCACAGCCACGCAGTGGGGCAATCAATAAAACATAGGTCGGTAAATACGACATCACATGCTATCATAGCAAACATATAAGGCACACACCACTCATACAAACACCCAATATAAGGATGGTAGCTAAGTAAGTCCTACGGACTTACCTCAACCTCGTACTCAGCTCAACCACAACAACCTCCAATCCTGAGAGAGGGGCACTACCTAATAACAAGGCATAAAGATATATCAAACTCTATTCATCAAAGGGGTCAAACCTAGACCCAAAGGGATCCATAAGGATCATACTCAATCTATGAGCCTCACAACCAACTAATCCTCAATATCTCAGCATAACTCACAATTCCTCAAATCTCAAGGTAGTATCTAATCAACATTCCTCAATCTCAATTCTAATCCTAATTTAATTAATTAACCTTTAATTAATTAATTAGATTTCGCCAGAATAACGTTTTGCCCGCAGGCAATTTCTAAACCCACCTGTCATCAAATTTCATCAAACAAACTATCCATAATCACCAGAATAATATAACGACCATAATGGAATTTCTAATTATCCATTTTGACAAGGCTAAAGTCAATTTAGGCCAAATCGCAGTACACAAAACGAATAAATTCATAACTTATTCGTTACTAACCCGATTGACGATCTGAAAGAAGATTCGGAATCACAGCGACGCAGACTACGCATGGACAACATCAAATTCACCGGAATCTGAGCGACGGAACCGCCCTGGTGACATATATGCTCGACCAGACCTCCATATACTCGGAAATGTAGAAACTCGGTACCGTTATGAAGAGAATGAAGAGAGGAATCCAGAAACTCAAACGGAATTGAAATCGGATTAGAAACGGAGAGTAGATCTGAGTTTGAAGGTTGAGAGAAATCAGAGCTTTTACGAGGAAACGTGAAAGGAAATGAATTAATAAAGGATTTTCCGCTATTTATAGTGAAGACGATAATTATCCTTTAGTAAAGTCGATAATTATCCTTTAACCGACCCAAATGCGGGTCGAACCTCTTTCTCCAAACTTCTCGAGATTGGAACATTAAATCTGGAATATTGTAGGGATAATTATTCCACAACTGCCTCGGAAAACGTGTATTCCTAAGCCGTCTTTCTTAGCCATTAAGAAACAAAATAGCGACTCTTTTGGCCGTTTTGCCTCTCCATGTTATTTCATATCTAGGACATATCCGATGTCCTGATCATTTCTCTCAACTGCATTTTTATTAATTGGAACTCCCAAATGCTCCAAATAACACCGGAGGATAAAAATAATTACGCGGGGGAAAAAGTAAAAATTTCCCCAAACGTCCAAAATTACGCCAGGAACATAGCGGTGGGACTCTTACTCATCACTTGCGAAGTCTTTGCGAGTTATATGTTAATTACTATCAACGATTAAGTTAATCAACATTAATTAGAATTCGAAATCCTAGCTATTACATCACACACCCCTTAAAAAAAAGTTTCGTCCCGAAACTTGAACAATTCCCAAATCCTCTCGGACCCATACGCCGAGGTATAACTCTCGCTCTTTCTATCGGAGGTATCACATCTCCGTTCAAAAGATCACAACCTATAACAATCTATAACCTCAAGTATAAACATGGAGGAATCATCACTCCAAGAAACAAGGCCATAACGCTACCCAAAGGCGTAGAGGAATCACGTCTCTCGCCATACCACATCACAAGGCATAGAGGAAGCACATCTCCAGCCAAAACATATCACATGCATAGAGGAAATACGTCTCTAGCCAACCCATAAACATATATATCGCATGGAGGAATCACATCTCCACTGAACTATGTCCATCAAGGTAGCATGGAGGAAAGAACCATCTCCAGCTGAATCCTAATCCCACTCAAATAGTGTGGAGGAAAGAACCATCTCCAGCTATAAATATGATCATACTCGGGTAGCGTGGAGGAAGTAATCATCTCCAGCTATAGCATACATCACGCTAGCACATCAAGATCTACTAAGATCATAAATCACATCACAACTAGCATAGAATAACATATCAAGGCATATAAGCACATAAGCACAACATTCATCAAGATAGCACTAAGATCTACTCGTGCTCCCACAAATGGGTATGTCCTAACATATACTCTGGATAGTTCCTCAAGACACTATCCTCAGTCTCTCACATAGCCTCTTCAGGTCTTCATCTCGACCATCATATCCTCAATATGGGAATGTCTTTCGAATGCAAGCGTTTCATATCTTATTCCAAGAATGTAATCAGATGCTCAACAACGATGTGGTTCAACTTAACCACTAGATCATTATAACTCACAAAGTGTTTCCAACCTGGTATATACTTACTCAGTTGAAACACAGGAACACTAGGTGAACATCCACCAACTTCAGAGTGAAAGCTAAACATCATGTTGCCTTCACCAAACTGATCAAGATCTCAAGTAACCGACATATTGGAAACTCAGTTCCCCTTTCCATAATACACAACTAACATCTCACAGCTGAGATACCTCCAGCCGGACATGAACTCTCACTTGAACTTTAGAGGTTAACACCTCTTGTCTACACACACAATCTGGTGACTATGTAGAGCCAACACTCTTCCTTTAATCATCGTTACTTGAACTATAAAATCCTGAATCTGGTCAGGTGTTATTCCACTGCTATTGCTAGATCACTTCTAGCATAAGGATATACGACATCTATGTCTATATATTGCCTCATAGGGCCATCCCAGAAAGATGCACGTCCTTCATTATTATATAATAAACTCATTAATGGAAGGTAATATAACCATCCACATTTCCCATTCAACTTACAACTTATAATAAATCTTTAAGATCTAGATGATTCTCCCCAACTAACCATCTGTCAGGGGGTGAAGTGTAGTCATGGGGTACAAACTTGTCCCCAAAGCAGTCTGAATCTGCTGCCCAAAATCTCAAAGTAAAAGCATCCATCTCGATCAGAAATGATCATTCTCGGTATACCATGGAGTCTCACTATCTGTCTAGTGTACTCCTCAGCCAATTCATTCACTAGCCACATCCTTCTAATAGAAATAAAATGTGTCAGTTTCATTAATCTGTTACCAACAATCCAGATAACATCAATCTTCTACTGGGTCACAATCTCATAACAAAGTCCATAGAAATGTCCTCCCAAATTCTACTACTACACTGTTAGTGGGTGGAGCTTATCTCTAGATCGGAAATACTCTATCTGGACCTACTAACAGGTCACACACTGTATCACAAATCTGGTTATATCGGCTTCATACAATATAAGCGTTTCATCTCGTGATCCTTCTTACTCGTACTTGAATGTACTGAATAAGGCGTACAGTGGGTATACAGTAATAATCTATGTCTCCATCTGCATCAGCAGGTACACAAAAGCGGTCATGACTCTTCATCAATCCATCTACTCCCATGGAGAACTATGGTACCTCAGTACGAGACATCCTTTCTCTAAACCTTGTCAAGGCCGGGCAAGTCTCCTGCTTCTGTTTGACTTCATCCAACAGACCAGGTAGAACCTCTGAGGTATAACTGGGTATCCTCATCAAGGAACTGATTGTCCAACTCTATCCAAGCTAGATCTCTTTGAAGTTGAGGTTGAACTATCAGTCTCACAATCATCTTCTCTTGGAGCGTCTTTCCATTCAAGTTATCGGTGACAACATTCAACTTCTGTGAATGATATGGAATCTTCAAGTCAAAGTCTTGATCAACTTAAGCTCTTAATACTGGCGGTTATTCAATCCCTGTTGCATAAAATATACTTCAGATATCTATGATCTATAGAAACCTGACATGAAGATCACACCGGTACGGTCTACAAAACTTAAAGGCTTGAACTACCACTACTAACTCTAAATCTTGAGTCAGGTAGTTCTCATCATACGTTCTCAGTTGTAAACACACATATCAATAAACCTACTCCTCTGTAGTAATACACATCTCAGACTTAGTTAGGATGTATCACCATAAATCACGGGATACCAAAAATCTTCTAACTACAACAGAATGGAAGTAGAGGTCAAATGCCTCCTCAACTCTTCAGAACATAGACACACTGCTTTCATCACATAGTTATGGTGGTCTTCTCAAAAGACTCGCAAATGAATACGTAATCATATAAAATCCTTCGTCAAAGCATTGGTAGCAATCGGCTGAGCCGAAAAAACTATGTATTCCTTAATGTTCATCAGTATCTCCCATGTTACAACATACTTAATTCTCGCCAGGTCAACCATGAGCCCACTGGCGGAGACAACATGGCCTAAAAAGGCTACCACTGGCATCTCAACTTACACTTAGAGAGCGTAACATACAACCCTCTATCTCTCGAAATCTGCAGAACGGTCCTCAGACGATCGGTCTACTATTCTCTGCTATAAGAGTATACCGACATGTCATCAATGAAGTCCACCACCAACTAATCAAGGAAGTCGATGAAGATATTGTTCATCAACTCCATAAAAACTACTAAAACATTCGTCAACCCAATTGACATCACTACAAACTCGTAGTGTCCATAACGGGTATGGGATATTATCTCATACACATGTTACTCTCTCATCCATGACTAGGGATATCTTGAGCACAAAGGAATCTTGAAAACACAATTGCTTCTTGAAGCTAACTCATCAGGTCGTCAATACGGAACATGGAACGTACTAGGGTAAAAGAAGCCCGTTTCAGTCAACTTTTCAAGTTATCAGTATAATATCTCAACAAGCACCATATAGTGTGGCTTTCCCATTCAATCTTGTATCATACTTCAACTCAATAACAATGTCCACACTCTACTGAGGTGGCAGCTAGACGGTTCAGTAACACGTCTATAAACTCATAAACAGTTGGAATACCTTCCAATGTTGGACTATCTTGCTCCTTCATGGTATAACACTAGAAGGCGTCACATCCCTGTGCTATCAGCTCGATGCTCGTACAGTCTTGATGACAAACCCGTCTCTTCAAAGGTCTTAATCTCAGAAGACCTCTATTTAACTCAACTCAGTAAAGACTATAATAGTCTTACTATTAAAAGCTAACACCACATGATATCTATTCATCCAAACCATACACATAATGACTTCCTCATGCACCTACGACATGACAAAGAAGTCTGCAACCATACACGGGTCCCTAAAATATGGGAACAAACACGCATCTCACGGGTATCTCAGACCCAAAAAGATAATCCTGTAAAGGAAAATCCACCTTCCACTATATACCGAAATTCAACCATTAACGCATGCATCGAAAGACAGGACGTGCATAACACTCACAACAAGCAAAACTTCACTAGGTAAACCATTAACGAGAATGGTACCTATAACAGCTAACACTCGTAGCTCCTCTACATATCATCACTCAATGTCAGATCCATGCTCCTCAGGTATCACTGAGGTCATTACTATAGCCGCCACTTCCACTCTTTCTGCACCGGAAAGAGGAAGGTCTTGCTGGGAAGATACACCACCGTGCTGACAGAAAGGGCCAGATGACCTAACTCACCACAAGTGAAACAAGCTATCAGTGCCAAAGGGCACACATAACGCAAATGATCCGGATAGCCACAACTGAAACATAATCGTCTCATTCTTGCAACCTGTGCAACTGAAGGGTAACTCAATCTTCGTCGTCCACCTTGAATTATCTTATTCCGAGAGGGAACTTGTAAAGGCAACGCCTTGCCCTGTCGACAAAACTTTGCTCTATACCCTACTTTACCACACGTAAAGCATATGATGGGCACCTTTGGGCACATAGCTCGCCAGTGTCCCAACTTCCACGTAATTAAAACACTGTAGTTCCTTGCCAGTCATCTTCATGGCCAAAGGATCACTAGATTGTCTTGATATCGGACTTGGTTCCCCATTCATCATCTTTGCTTCTCCAGTAACTGATTCAGTCCATTGCTTCTTTCCGGATCCAGAAGCTTCAGTTGATCTCAGAATTGTTGGTAAATCCGGTGTGGATCTACCCGCTATCACCGCTTCATATACTTGTTACATATATTCTTGAAACTCGGGTCTACTCATGGAGACACGATCAGCCTCTTCAAACTCGTTCTCTGCCATAGGCGAAACAACAGTGGAAACTAGTCCCTTACTTATCACCACTGGAGGAAGAGGGGGTGTGCCCCTACCTCATCCCACTACAGATACTACTCTAGTTTGAGTCATCTGTAGGATATACGCACCTAATCTTATAAGGCTATATATATGCCATAGGTATCGATATGTATATAATACATCCACATAATCCATAGTACACACAGATATATATACATATCTACGCTGCAGAGATCCATGGCAAAGGTGACGACTTCTCGTACATTCTATCCCAAAACCACACTTAAAACCAAAACCTTTGAAAACGTCAGATCCCGTGTGGGCTCTGTTTATTTTACCTATCAAACCTCATTGCAGGTAGCAAGTGTCATTGTTGTCAACCTGGGCTCTGATACCAACTCTGTAACACCCCGAATCCGCGGGACTCGGGATGTCACATTGGGCTAAGATCTCACAATGGATCCTGACCCTAGCCTGACAACAAGTTCACTAGACCTTACAACATGGCACTGACAGATATAAAACAAATACATAAAACAGTATAAACTGTACGACCCAAAGTAAACAACAACATAGCCGAGTATATAAAACGACATCCTCACATAGGAGGTACAAAAGATCATCCTCACGCAGGAGGGAAGACACAACAACCCCAAACCAACCACCTAATGTACGAGAGTCCTCGGTCTGTCACCCTGCCAGATCACCCAGTAGCGCCTAACTTGTAAACATCTACAACACGGTATGAAACCGTTAGCTAACCATACATATATGAGGTAATGCATAAGCACAATCACACATAGGGAAAGATAAACATATCAGCATGCTTTCACTCATTTACCCATTTATTCATCTCAATATAATGGTCATTCACTCAAATCGTATAGATATAATATATATATGAAACTAGGTGACACGAGGACCAATACATCCTCGCCTCTGAGCCTGCTAGCCAGCCGTACTAGTATCGGTCACACAATCCGTGTACCCTATTGGAGTGGATTGCGCCCTTCCTGTAAACCGATCTGACCTGACATCAGAGAACCTCCCAGACTCCACGGCGGGATGAAAGGGAAAGGTTATCACAACCACGCAGTGGGGCAATCAATAAAACATAGGTCGGTAAATACGACATCACATGTTATCATAGCAAACATATAAGGCACACACCACTCATACAAACACCCAATATAAGGATGGTAACTAAGTAAGTCCTACGGACTTACCTCAACCTCGTACTCAGCTCAACCACAACAACCTCCAATCCTGAGAGAGGGGCACTACCTAATAACAAGGCATAAAGATATATCAAACTCTATTCATCAAAGGGGTCACACCTAGACCAAAAGGGATCCATAAGGATCATACTCAATCTATGAGCCTCACAACCAACTAAACCTCAATATCTCAGCATAACTCACAATTCCTCAAATCTCAAGGTAGTATCTAATCAACATTCCTCAATCTCAATTCTAATCCTAATTTAATTAATTAACCTTTAATTAATTAATTAGATTTTGCCAGAATAACGTTTTGCCCGCAGGCAATTTCTAAACCCACCTGTAATCAAATTTCATCAAACAAACTATCCATAATCACCAGAATAATATAACGACCATAATGGAATTTCTAATTATCCATTTTGACAAGCCTAAAGTCAATTTAGGCCAAATCGCAGTACAGAAAACGAATAAATTCATAACTTATTCGTTACTAACCCGATTGACGATCTGAAAGAAGATTCGGAATCACAGCGACGCAGACTACGCATGGACAACATCAAATTCACCGGAATCTGAGCGACGGAACCGCGCTGGTGACATATATGCTCGACCAGACCTCCATATACTCGGAAATGCAGAAACTCGGTACCGTTATGAAGAGAATGAAGAGAGGAATCCAGAAACTCAAACGGAATTGAAATCGGATTAGAAACGGAGAGTAGATCTGAGTTTGAAGGTTGAGAGAAATCAGAGCTTTTACGAGGAAACGTGAAAGGAAATGAATTAATAAAGGATTTTCCGCTATTTATAGTGAAGACGATAATTATCCTTTAACCGATCCAAATGCGGGTCGAACCTCTTTCTCCAAACTTCTCGAGATTGGAACATTAAATCTGGAATATTGTAGGGATAATTATTCCACAACTGCCTCGGAAAACGTGTATTCCTAAGCCGTCTTTCTTAGCCATTAAGAAACGAAATAGCGACTCTTTTGGCCGTTTTGCCTCTCCATGTTATTTCATATCTAGGACATATCCGATGTCCTGATCATTTCTCTCAACTGCATTTTTATTAATTGGAGCTCCCAAATGCTCCAAATAACACCGGAGGATAAAAATAATTACGCGGGGGAAAAAGTAAAAATTTCCCCAAACGTCAAAAATTACGCCAGGAACATAACGGTGGGACTCTTACTCATCACTTGCGAAGTCTTCGCGAGTTATATGTTAATTACTATTAACGATTAAGTTAATCAACATTAATTAGAATTCGAAATCCTAGCTATTACACGGATTCCTATTTCAAGCTATAGTAATATGATCTTGTTGAACTGTTTCTACATATGGATTATTTCCTGGAAATATTTTGAATTTTCAAGGCTCCGTAGTCCCATTGTTAAGGTTTGTGTTGTTGTTGTTGCTTTGAACTAAGAGTAGGTTTTTCCTTTGTGTTATGATTTGGCTCGCGTTTGATCCCCACTTGCCCGTCCCTCTTTTGTATCTCATTTTATTGTTAGAATCACAGGAAGTGAAGAGTTATTGAGATGGTGTCAAGCAAAACCAAGAAAAGAAGGAAAGCTGAAAGCCTTACAATTTATGGAGATGCAGGTCAACCAAAGTCTTGCCATTAATCAACTCCTTCATAAATCCTAAACTCGAGCTCGCCCGAGTTCCAAAACTCAGTCATAGTTTTGAATAAATTGGAGTTCCATTAGGCCGAGGGAGTATCTCAAGATGCTACATCGGGTTAATGATTGTTTTTTGTAATAATGTGTGTTATTTTTCCCTGTGCTTGAAGTTTATTTGAGAATTTTTAAGTTAATTTGCTAATCTTAGTTCCAACCAGTGTTATTCAGTTTTGGTATGTTCATTTGTCTTAGATGCAAACTCTCACCTCACGCAGAATTTTTGTATGTTCACTTTCTGGTTTGAAAATTCTATTATGAAAATTCTAGTGTGTTCATTTTCTAGTATGAAAATTCTGGTATGAACTTCTATTATGAAAAATTTATGGTATGAAAAATTTCATACCAAAAAATAAAAAAAAAATAATGAAAAAAAATGAAAAAGGCAAAAAGAAAAAAAAATTCAGTCTTTAGGAATTAAAACTTACACTTACATAACAAATAACAAACATCTATTATTCTTTGAAAGAACTTGGCCAAATAGTCCTTTTTTTTTTAGTTTTGTTTTAGTAAGTGTACCCCATTATTTTTTACGACTTTCATTTAGTGGTAAATGTAATTCACCCCTCTATTTTAATAAAAAAAAAGAATAATAGATGTTTGTTAGTTGTTATGTAAGTGTAAGCTTTAATTCCTAATTACTGAATTTATTTATTTTTCTTTTTTTCTTTATTATTTTCTTTATTATTTTTTGAAATGAATTTTTGGTATGAATTTTTCATACCAGAAGTTTTCATACCAAAAGTTCATACCAGAATTTTTTTATACCTGAATTTTATATTAGAAATTATCATACCAGAATTTGATTGGAATAATTTCATACCATAGTTTTTCATATTAGGAATTATGATACCAGAAGTTATGATACCAAAAATTAGATACTAGACATGATACAAAATCTTGGTAATTGAACTGGAGAGTAGGAAGAAGCTTTTGAAAGTCGACAGATTGGTTCAACTATAGATCTTAAGGCAAACTAACAACTAGGGTTGGACTCACATGGACACTAGTGTCGACGTTGGCGTCCGACGAAGAGGGGATGCTCCTCTGGACGGGTCTGCGTGTAGAAAGAGAGTTGGGGAAATCCATTGTCTGTTGTGTGCCGGTTACAAGAAGCATCTTCAGTTTCTTGCTGTCAAGGTTACATGTTAGAACCCCTCGTCAAAGGAAGAGGAAGTCCATAGTCCAACTATGGGTGGCAAGTTCGCGAGTTTCGTGTCACTGATACCATGAGAGATGGAAAGGCTAGCAATGGTGAGACCGGAGATGACATCGGATCTAAGGAGGGAGAAGGAGTAAAGAGGGCCCCATTGGAAGATAGGGAAGAAGAACTAGAGGGTAATAAGAAGCTTTTGAAAGCCGACATACTAGTTCAACTATAGATCTTAAGACGGACTAACAACCAGGGTTGGACTCACCTGGACACTAGTGTCGACGATGGTGTCCGACGAAGAGGGGATGCTCCTCTGGACGGGTCTGCGTGTAGGAGAGAGTTGGGGAAATACCTTGTCTATTGTGTGTCGACTACATGAAGCGTCTCCGGCTTCTTGCTGTCAAGGTTACAGGTTAGAACCACTCGTCAAAGGAAGGAAGAGGGAGTCCTAAGTCCAACTGTGGGTGGCAAGTTCATTAGTTTCGCGTAATCGATACCCTAAGGGATGACAAGGCAAGCAATGGTAAGGCCGGAGATGAGATCGGATCTAAGGAGGGAGAAGGAGTAAAGAGGGCCCCACTGGACGATATGGAAGAAGAATTGAAGGGTAAGAAGAAGCTTCTGAAAGTGACAGGGTGGTTAAACTATAGATCTTAAGGCGGAATAATAACTAGAGTTGGACTTACCTGGAAAGTAGTCCAACGATGGCGTCTGACGAAGAGGGGATGCTCCTCTAGACGGGTCTGCGTGTACGAGAGGGTTAGGGAAATCCATTGTCTATTGTGTGCCAGCTACAAGAAGCATCTCCGATTTCTTGCTGCCAAGGTTTTAGGTTAGAACCACTCGTCAAAGGAAGGAAGAGGAAGTCCATAGTCCAACTATGTGTGGCAAGTTCGCGAGTTTTGCATAACTGATTCCCTGAGGGATGGCAAGGCTAGCAATGGTGAGGCCGGAGATGACATCTGATCTAAGGAGGAAGAAGGATTAAAGAGGGCCCCACTGGACGATAGAGAAGAATAATTGAAGGGTAAGAAGAAGCTTTTGGAAGAAACTGAGGCCATTCTTGTGGATTAAAGTTAAGTCGGAGAAGCAGACATGGAAAGGGTTGTTAGGGAAGAAGATATCGGATAGTCTTTGGCGTGTTTGAGAGAAGCGGAAGAATAAGTGACGCCTAGGGTTCTGACAGTAAAAAATAGGAGTGGGATACACTTACTTACCAATAAAATACAATGGGCCTAGTTAGTGGAATATAAACTAAAAAATGCCTATAAACCAAATTAACCCTTATTCTTTTTTTTTATTATTAAAATAGAGGGGTTAATTACTTTTACCTACCATTAAATGAAAGTGGTAAAAAATAATGGGGTACACTTACTAAAACAAAACTAAAAAAAACCTATTTGGCCAAATTCTATAAATCAAAATTGGATAGATTATGTAAATCGGGTAATTTATTCCCTAACAAAATTAAGAGTATGTTTAGGAAGTTACATATATTACATTAGGAATTACCCAAATAATTTATTTTAATAAATACAAAAGAGTCTACTTGATGCTCTTATATATAATAAGAGTTCACTTACCATTTAACCAACAAATTAATAACAAACTGAACAAAGAACGAACTAAACGTTCACAATAAATCGCCTAAACATTCCAAATAAATGAATTACTAATTTGCAAAAAATACTCTGAATACTTGCAAAAATATTTTGAAGTGTATCAATAACAAAATATGCTTATATTGGGAAGAAGGAAGGATATTTTACAAAATGAACTACATGTTTCACCAAATAAATTAAATTAGATATTCACAAAAAAGATCTAGACATATAATGTAGGGTTCCCACACATATAAAGTTAGGTTCCGATGAGAACATGTGTTACGGTAAGAAACAAGAATACATAAGAATCGTTGGATTAAGTAAGATACCTCTTAGGTCAATCATTTATAAATGATTGTTCATATAGAATTATTGCATTATTTGTGCTTATGGGTAATTGATAGCTAAACGGAAAACACATATTGCTCAAATGAAAAAAATATATTGGGGATTGCAAATTAATTTTTCTCGAGTTTTTAAACTTTCTCTATTTGAGAACATTCAAAGACTATCGGCGATATCCTACTATCAGCAATAGAGATATGTTCGTAATCTTTATTTTTTCTTTGTCTATTTGTGTCGTTGTAATCGTGTAAATGATGTACTTTATATGCTATAAATATACCTGTAACAATCGGAAATTTTCCTTTCCAAATATCCGAACCAGGAAGGAACGGAAGCTCACAAACCAACAATAAAGAGGTCGCCGCGAGCAAGCGACGCGGTTGAGCGTACTTGCCGCAGCCGCGCCTGTGTTCTGCCGCGGTCGCGGTGAAGCATTAGATCTCGCCCCTTATCTTTGTAACCATTTTCTATTTCTTTCCTTTCGTGTTAAAAACGATTTTCCTCCTTTATATTACACCTTCTAGTCTCCTTTTCAAACCTTAGCTACCGTACTTCCAATTCACGTAAGTTCTTTTCTTTTTCTTCTTCTTCCTCTTCTTTCGATACCAGCAACGACATTATTCTTGCGGTCTCCATTGCACAAGCAGTAACAGTAAATTGGAGGCAGCCTGATGCGGGGTCGATGCCACAGTTCCTGATCTAGATAGAAAATCCTCAAATTGAAAAACAGAAGCAAATCTCTGATGAAATACAAGGAATCTCGGGCGAGATTTTATGAAGAACATGTTGAGATTTACAAAAACTCAAAATGTGGAATAATGAATGATATGGAAAGATATGAAGATGAACAATAGAATGCGATATGATAAGTATAAGAAGATCAGACTATTATAAGACTAGCAAAGAACCTTGACCAATTATGTGTCAAAACCCTAAACAAAGAATTACCTTTCACTCTTCCTTCTTTAACCTTATACAAGCCTTCTAGATAAGACAAGCACAAGGAGGGACTAGTCTTTGACTTGTAGCATCAACCTTCAAAAAGTTTAACACACAAGAACAACTTAGCAAAGATTTACAACTTTTGAACCAAAAACTCGCCTTTTGATTGAAGAGAGGTGATAAAATGTAAATTTCATAAAGAAATCACAAGTATCTCACAATAATGTGGAAAATCATCTAAAAATCTGAACTCCCTATGAATCTTGTCCTCTAAGGCAATTTATAGGAGAGATTCCTCTAAAAGATGATCTAAAATTAATCCTAAACAATAGGATCAATACTAACAAATATCTTCTTAATGTTTAAGAGATAAAACGTATTAAAAATACTAAAGATAAGTAAGATCTCAATAGGTCTCATTATTCTCGACATAATGGAAATCTCGGCCGAGATTTTATGTTGTTGACCGAGATTTTGCATCTTCCATGCAATCTGCCACTCTCTTGGATTCTCCCATGTAAGATGCTTGCAAAAAACCTTTCCTTGAGTATCCCTTACTCCATACATGTGAAGGTTCCATGTAATGTAGGAGTTATCGAGGATTGTAACGACCGGATTTTCGTTACACTTGGATAGGGTTAGAGGAGGATAGAAGCCGGGCGCAAGCGCTCACGCCCTTGCGGCTTTGGCGACGTAGTCGAGTAGGCCGCATGTTAGAACCACTCGTCAAACGAAGGAAGAGGAAGTCCTAAGTCCAATTGTGGGTGGAAAGTTCATTAGTTTCGCGTAATCGATACCCTGAGGGATGGCATGGCTAGCAATGATGAGGCCGGAGATGACATCGGATATAAGGAGGGAGAAGGAGTAAGGAGGGCCCCATTGGAAGATAGGGAAGAAGAACTGAAGGATAAGAAGAAGCTTCTGAAAGTGACAGGGTGGTTAAACTATAGATCTTAAGGCGGAATAATAACTAGAGTTAGACTTACTTGGACACTAGTGTCGACGATTGTAACACCCCGTTTATTGGGTGCGTTTGCGATAATTATTTTTATACTTTTATCGATTTTTTTAAATGGGTTAAATATTTTTACGAGTACTTTACGTCGTAAATTAAATTCTACGAGTATATATATCGATATATTTTATTACCCGTATTTAAAGTATTATATCATCTCATAATAATTTACGAGAAGGGTTTTGTATTGCAAAGTATTTTTTTCCGAGTTTATTTATATATTCGATCCACGTATATTCCCGCATCTTTATTTTTGGAAAATCTCGAAAAAGTTTTTCGATCTAGAATTCCCGTTCTGACTATTTTCAATCGGGTATATTTATTAGTCCTCTTTGTTTTTGTCTTTTCTTCGTTTTTTTTCTTCTTTCTTTCCTTTCCACCTCTATCCTAGTTGGTGAGCTATAGTGACCCCTCGACTCCCTCGACCCCTCGCTCTCCAGTCTACAACCTACAACCTGTAGTGACTCCCTCGACCCCTCGACTCCCTCGTTCCCTTTGGCCTTACCCACACCTGGCAGCTCGACCCTCACCGGTGCAACCCATTTCTCTCCCTGTCCATCTATCCCTCTGCTCTTCTTCTCTATCCGCTCGAAAACTCGCGGACATGCTGCTCCTACAGGTTGTTACCACCACCGGCTTCGGCTCTCACCGCCGCAAGGAACCTCGACTCCCCTACTACTCACTTCGTCGACACTTTAGTCCACCGGAGCTCTGTTCTCCTCTGTCTAACTCTCTGTCTCCCTTCTTCGCCCCAGTCGATCCTCCTTCACTGGCGAGGAGCCTGCGCTGCCGTCACCCCCACCAAGAATGCAACCACCGGACTCGAGCCACCTTTGGCCGCCTCCATCCATCTCCGTCCCCATCTCGAACCTATTTAATTGAGATCCCGAACCTATCTCTCGCCTCACATCAGAAATCGCATGGAAGGAAGTCGGCGCTGCTATCCCTCTTCGTCTTACCGTCGGACGAAGCAATGCCCTAGCCACACCTACAAGAGGCCGCTCCTGTCCCCCGCCTTCGCCTCCGTCTAAGCCACCGCCCTGCGTCGAATGCCCTGCCTCCAAGCCGCCGCCATAGGTGAAGGACTGAGGAGGAACGGGTTTTGAAAACCCTTCTTTAAAATTTGAGCGGGCCTCCCTACATTTATGTGTAATTACAAAATGCACCCATACTTTGCTTTTACAATTTCTGGCCCAACATTTGTGAGTTTCCAACTTATGCCCCTGCTGATTTATACAATTATAGTTTTGGCCCTATGTTTTTGGATATGTGCAGATTTGCCCTTGTGAATAAATTATAGATTCGACACAAACTTTATTTTCGGAAATTGGCCTATGTTTCTTGAGTTCCATATTTATGGCTCGGAGATTTTATTGCGGATTTCGACCTATATTTATATAATTGTATGAATCCCCAAAAAATGTTCTTACAAGTTTTAACCTTGGTTTTGAAAGCGAGTTTTCCTTATATTTTTATATTCCGTTCAAATTTAGCATATGAGCTAAATTTGCTTAACTTTGGTGTTAGGTTCGGAAGCGTCCCGATAAAGGCCTACCGAGTCCAACTTGACATCCGTTGATTGACTTCTGTCTTTTGACCTCGTGTGAGTACCTCCTCCCTCGATCTAGTTATGTTAAGTTTTAGTGTCAAGTTAGGATGGATCTAGCATAACTTAGAGTTAATGTCAAGTAGTGGCTTTGAACCTTAGGTGAGTTTCGAGGATTTGATATTGTTTGATGGATTGATGTTGATTCTAAGCTTGAGGTGTTGGTTATCTTGTGAGGTTGTTATAAGGATTTAAGTTATATGGTTGATCTTGTGAGCGTTTTGAGGCTCAAGGTGGGGTCGTATGATCTTGTGGGATGTTGAAGTTTAGGTTTGGCTTATCCTATTATGTTGTTATGAGTTACAATCTTGCGAGATCCTTGGGAGGGTAGATGTCCCTATGTTTTTATAGTTTATGATCTTACGTGATCATTGGTACTAGAAGTCTAAGGACTTCTAGCATGTGGGAGAGATGTTGATCGTGTGCCTTGTTTTGACCAGGCGTTGAGTGCCTTCCTACGGGAAGTTGAGAGCAGTGGTTATCGGGTTTATCTTTGGGGACGAGGTAAGTCTTCGGACTTACTTAGCTCGTATTCTTTGTATTAGCATTATTGTGTGTTGGGTGGTGTGTGTTTATTATTTTACTGTTTATAACAACTAAACCGGAAATAGGATTACCGACCTTTATATTATTTGGCCCAAGTGTATGATAACGGGCGGTGACATCACTGCCTGGCTCCCCGTGAGAGCTAGGGGGATCTCGGCGACTGGCCCGTGCTGGTTAGACAGTCGGAGGCATCCGACCGTTCCATTGGCGGAAGAAGGGACCGAGGCGAGTTTTGGAGGATTCTCGTGTCACAAAAGAAGTTGAACTAGAACGGGATATGACTTAATAAATAAAGATAATAAACCGGATTTGTGTGCTTTGAGTATGTTGTATGACTATGTTGAAGTAATTGTGTTTGTGCCTTTCCCTTTAATTCTAATGCTTTGAATGTGAGCTAACGGTTTTATACCAAATGTTGTAGTTTTCCTTGCAGGTTAAGCATGCTTCGAGAGATCCGGAAGGGTGGGCAGCCGGGGTCTGTAAATTTTAGGAAGGGTTTTGTTTGAAGTCATGTTCGGAGTTTTGTATATTGTATTATTGTATGCCGCATGTATGGCGTTTTGTCTTTGTAGTTGTTTTCGGCTGAAGTCCGTTGTTTGTTTTCTTTTGGATTTTCTTACATTGCAAAAAATTTATTTCGGTTTTGGCCTATATTTGTGCCTTGTTGCAAGATCCGGTGAAATTGTTGTCAAGCTAAGGGTCGGGACCCATTGTGAGGTCCCAACCCGTAGCGCCCCGAGTCCCGCGGATTTGGGGTGTTACAACGATGGCGTCCGACGAAGAGGGGATGCTCCTCTAGACGGGTCTGCGTGTAGGAGAGGGTTGGGGAAATCCCTTGTCTATTGTGTGCCGGCTACAAGAAGCGTCTCCGATTTCTTGTTGCCAAGGTTATAGGTTAGAACCACTCGTCAAAGGAAGGAATAGGAAGTCCAGAGTCCAACTATGTGTGGCAAGTTCGCGAGTTTTGCATAACTGATTCCCTGAGGGATGTCAAGGCTAGCAATGGTGAGGCCGGAGATGACATCGGATCAAAGGAGGGAGAAGGAGTAAAGAGGGTCCCACTGGAAGATAGGGAAGAATAATTGAAGGGTAAGAAGAGGCTTTTGGAAGAAACTGAGGCCATTCTTGTGGATTAAAGTTGAGTCGGAGAAGCAGGCATGAAAAGGGTTGTCAAGGAAGAAGATATCGGATAGTCTTTGGCGAGTTTGAGAGAAGCGGAAGAATAAGTGACGGGTAGGGTTTTGACACTAAAAAATAGGAGTGGGATACACTTACTTACCAATAAAATACAATGGGCCTAGTTAGTGGAATATAAACTGAAAAATGCCTATAAACCAAATTAACCCTTATTCTTTTTTTTTTATTAAAAATAGAGGGGTTAATTACTTTTACCTACCATTAAATGAAAGTGGTAAAAAATAATGGGGTACATTTACTAAAACAAAACTAAAAAAAACCTATTTGGCCAAATTCTGTAAATCAAAATTGGATAGATTATGTAAATCGGGTAATTTATTCCCTAAAAAATTAAGAGTATGTTTTGGAAGTTACATATATTACATTAGGAATTACCCAAATAATTTATTTTAATAAATACAAAAGAGTCTACTTGATGCTCTTATATATAATAAGAGTTCACTTACCATTTAACCAACAAATTAATAACAAACTGAACAAAGAACGAACTAAACGTTCACAATAAATGACCTAAACATTCCAGATAAATGAATTACTAATTTGCAAAAAATACACTGAATACTCGCAAAAATATTTTGAAGTTTATCAATCACAAAATATGCTTATATAGGGAAGAAGGAAGGATATTTTACAAAATGAACTACATGTTTCACCAAATAAATTAAATTAGATATTCACAAAAAAGATCTAGACATATAATGTAGGGTTCCCACACATATAAAGTTAGGTTCCGATGAGAACATGTGTTACGGTAAGAAACAAGAATACATAAGAATTGTTGGATTAAGTAAGATACCTCTTAGGTCAATCATTTATAAATGATTGTTCATATAGAATTATTGCATTATTTGTGCTTATAGCTTGTTAGTATTCTTTAGGATACTAACAAGCTAAGCATACACATGTATATATCATATTATATAAACATCATAAAAAGTCTATAAGCTAACTCCTATCGATCTAAGTTGCAGAGATCCACGGAGAGCAATGGTGGTCCGACGTACTACTAACCCAACAACCCGACTATACGTGCGTGTAAAAACATAAATCCGTTTTGAAAATTTAGACCCCTTCGGGTTCTAGTTATTTTATACATTCGGTCTTTCAGAACATTTCAAGTGCCATTGTTGCCAACCTAGAGCTCTTATACCATATTGTTACACCCCAAATTCTGAGAGCTCGGGGAGCTACTGGTTAGGACCTCACAATGGGTCCCGACCTTAGTTTGACAACAATTTTACTAGGATCTTACAACAAGGCACAAAAGTATTTAAAACATTTGAAAACTTTAAACAATATATACATGGAGAATATGTATCAGCCCTACAAGAAAAGATACTAAAACGACGCATATGAAGAACAAAAGACATCCCCGTCCCAAACTAAAAGAGTACGTGGACCCGACTAACCATTTCCTCCGGATCTCTCTACAACTGTCTTAACCTGCAAGGCATCTACAAGCGGTATAAAACCGTTAGCTAACATTCTATGCATAAGTATAAAGGTAAAAGCACAAACACACAACATACACAATCAACATGCAACATTCAATCCTTTTATTATCTTTAATTAGGTGATATGTCATTACTAATGATACTTATTTTGTGACACGAGGGATTACCAAACCTCGCCCCTATCCCCGTTTACCAACGGGGAATGGTACTAATGCATCTGACCGTCTACGTGACTGTGCTGGTCGTTGCGAACCTCCTAGACTCTCACAAGAGCTAGGCAGATGATGTCACGACCCGTTTGTAATAACCGAAAATTTTAATTTCGGTTTAATCCCGGATCAAACCGGATTCCGATCCGTCAACCTTAATTCTTAAATAATATAAGACAATATTAAATTCTATCATTTTATGTGACCTTGATTCAGATATGATGATAATTTATGTAACCCGTAAATAATTCCGTAAATAATTCCGTAAATGGTTCCGTAAATAATTCCGTACTTAAAATGTTAGTTCTTTCAGCCCATTCCTTTTTTCTTCTATTGATCAGCAGGCCCAAACTTCTGGCCCATTCACCTTCTGCCGGCCCACTCTATAAGCTCTCCTAATTCCCCCACTAACTTCTTTTAACCTAATTAATTTTAACCTAATCTAATGACCTTAACCCTAATTACGTTCTACCTTCCCACATCTCTCTGTACTATCGACTTAGCAGCAGCAACCTCATGTGCCGGACCGAACTGAAGACGCCCGATAGCGACCACTCCGGCGTTCTTCCTCTGCGCCGGACCTTGCCCCGTCGACGCCGGCCAGGTGAGTACCAGCTTTACCTCTCCTCCTCCTGAGTTAGTGCACTCTCGTCGACCACCTTCCTGCTGCACGGTGAAAGGAAACGTCCAGCTCCGGTCCACTGCACAAGAACCTTGTTGTAGCCGCTGGAGTCGAGCATCAAGAGCCTCATTGACGTCGCTGGAGTCGAGCATCAAGGGACCTTGCTGCAGCCGCTGGATTCTTGCATAAGGTGAGCAAGCGGTCTGTTTCCCCTCTACTCCTCTACTTCCTGCACACCTCGAGCCTAGTCCGGCACGCAAGCCTCACTGCACCAACAGGTACCAACGACTGCTCACTGCACCAACAGGTACCAACGACTGCTGCCAACCTCGAGCCTAGTCCGGCACACAAGCCTCACCCCAGTCCGTTAGGGAAGCAGTTATGACTCCTAACTGCGGCCGAGTATGGGGTGAGTCTTCTACACTCTTGTTCCTCCTTAGTATTGTTTCAGAATTTCAGTAGCATAAAGGAGTAATATAGACTGAGTTAGGAATTTGGGTTAGTAGAGAAGTGTATCTTGTCTTTGTTGGTAGCATGGTGAAGGGGTAGAGAGTAGGTAGGTTGTGTGCTTGTATCATATGTCTCTTGTTCTTGTTCTAAATAGGATCTGCAAGGTATAGTATGGAAGATAGGGGTGCTGTCCTAAAAACTAGATTTCTAAGATCCAAAAACAACCCAGAAATTTCAGTTTTTGTGTGCTGAAACTAATGACTTTGAACCCGTATTTGGATAGCTTATCTTGAACATCCACCGTTGAATTTTTGATATATTGTAGATAGAAGTATGAAGTTTACTGTGTTAAAATTTGGGAGAAAGTTAACGGTCGGATTAGAACTTATAAGGGCTCAAAGTAGGACAGTTGGGCTGTTTTTACAGCAGAAGAAAATTTGGCTAAGTATAGAATTCTTGGATATTTTAACCAAGTTTAAGAATTTATGTAAGAGTTGTGGGTGGATAGTTTTGAGAGATCTTTGCTCCTATGAATAGCATGTATATCATAGATGACCTGGAGATTAATTTCGGAATTTTTATATTTTTGTTCGAGCCTCGTATCTTAACCCAAAGTCGGACCTTAACGACTTTTTGGGAAAATCTAGAATTTTGTGTAACTATTATAAATCCTTACCAAACTTTTCCGCAACAACTAGATTGTGGAAATGGGTTCCAAAGGAGAGTTTGAAACTAAGATATAGACAAATCTGGGAGTTTCGGAACCGGGGGTAAAATAGTCATTTTACCTTAAGAGGACTTTTTAGTAATTTTCTCTTGATGAGTTTGTGCATCTTAGAAGTTATAGACTTCTAAGATTATGGGATGTATTTTGACCCACGTGCCTTGTATGATAGGCGTTTGAGTTTCTACGGTTGCAGACCGAGTTGAGATTGTGAGAGTTGTGGTTTGATTCAGGTAAGTCCTTGCGACTTACTTAGCTGGTTTCTGGATCTTAGTTGAGTGATGATGGTTGTGTGTGTACAATGTGTGTTATAATAAATAACAACTTGTTAGGACGACAGTGGTTATTATGTTTTAAGGCCCAAGTGTATGTATAACGGGCCGTGACATCACTGCCCAGCTCTGCCAGGAGACTGGGAGGTTCTCTATACCCATACCATACAGGTACACGGTGAGATGCATCGGATCCACTCCTGATGGGTACACGGGGGCGGAGGCGAGGTTTGGGAATCCCTCGTGTCACAAAATAAGTATCATTAGAGTGAATGACTTAAATGAAGATAATAAATAGATTGTTTGAAAGCATGATGAGTGTTTATTATTTTATGTGTGTGTGTGCTATTATTATTCTCCTAATGTTTAGATAACTAGCTAATGGTTGTTTTGTTGTGTTTTTAGTTTTAGGGCAGGTTAGAACAGCAACTGAGTGATCCGGAAGTAGTGGTCAGCCGGGTCTCCGTACTCTTTAGAGTGGGGGTTTGGGTTGTTGCTTTGTTGTCTTTCCCTTTTGTTAAGACAATCTTTTCCGTTGTTTAAGTACGATAGGTTGTTAGACTTTATTGCATTCATCCTTTTTCAAATACATTTTATGAATTTTGGTTTTTCTTATTTGTGTCTTGTTGCAAGATCCTAGTAATATTGTTGTCAAACTGAGGTCGGGACCCATTGTGAGGTCCTAACTAGTAATGCTCCGAGTTCTGAGAATTCGGGGTGTTACAACATGGTATCAGAGCTCTAGGTTGGCAACAATGGCACTTGAAATCTTCTGAAAGACCGAATAAGTACTTAAGCAGAACCCGAAAAGGGATCTGAATTTTGAAAAGGACTTTTGGTTTTCAAATGCATGCATAGCCTGGTTGGGGATAGAAAGTACGGCTGACCACCACTACTACCGCGAATCTCAGTATGCTTAGTATGGACTTTGGGTTTTACTCAAGTTGGACTTATTATCTTGTTTATAAAGATAGTTGATATAGATAAGTATATGCAGAAGATTAGTAGAAATTATAGTTATGTTATGTCTTTAACGGAAGTAACATAATGAGTTTCTCACCCCTTAGACACATCTAAGTAGATTTTGAACGGTGAAAACGTGAGGATTAGTATGTACATCTTATGTCCATTAGGGTAGACGAACGGCAGACAACTCCTTCGAGCTTGTTGAAGAACGTCAAAACGGAAAAGTGAAGATTAAAAGACAACACCAACTACAATGACAAGATAGGAATTCCAAATCAACTCCATAGGATCAAATGAAGAACATACATGAGGGTAGTTGCGTCAATGAGTTGGATGACCGACAAGTATACCAATTGGAAGAGACAACCCATAGGTTCTTTCAAGATGGTGTAAAGCAACGTTACAACCAAAAGGGATGCCTTTAGAAAAACAAATAGGCATGAAGGTCAAGGTGGAAGATAGTAGCAATCAAGACAAAAGACATCGAATCTAAGCTTACTGACGGACCAGAAGGTGAAAGTTTGAAATTAGAAGCAGAGCGGAATATGATCCCTCCTAACCTGCTACTTGACACCACAATCAAGATGGGAAACCAAGATAATCATAAGCGTAGATGTCAAGATGAGATATATTGTCCATCCAAATACGAAGAATAAAAGAGCCACAAAAGGGAAGCTTACAGGTTGCTAGAAAGTGGAAGGCATATTTCACCAACATGGAAGTGGTGTAACCTCCTAGAACACACAATAATTACAACAAGGATCGGGATACAACAAAGACCGGACTTCTACAAAGGCGGAAGTACAAGCGGCACCCAAGGGAGTAGGGTGTAAGAGAATGGTCTTGGTAAAAAAATAAAATAAAAGAGGGCCTCTAATGGTTTATCACTCACGAAGGGATTTAAGCTAATAACACTAGCGGGTCATAACAGTGAACCGCCAGTGGACAATAACTCGGATACAAAGAATCATGGAGAAATGCCTACAAGTTATCGTAGAAGAAGTTATAAGCCGTTGTCGGAAGATGAAAATACAACTAGACTCGTAAGAGTATAGTGCTCTTATAGGAGTGTAATTTGTAGAAGGAGCTAAAGGAAAATAAAAGGAAGAGATATATTTTCACCTTGTACATCACACCTCAAAAGAGGTAGAAGAAAAGTAAGTCTACGATCTTATAGAAGGCCAACTACAGACTAATTGGTAACAATAGAGAATTTACACGTGCTGGCTAACTAGTGATGGTTGGTTGACAGATAAGAAGATTAACCACAAGGTTATAAACGAATTTTATCGACATCCAGTGAATTTCTTTTAGAGATCGACGACGACAATGGTGAAGTTAAATCAATACAAGTACTAGTAGCCTTGATGGTAACATTGAATGAGTCCAATATGACAACTCTAATAAAGAAAATGAAGAGAAGCTCTTGACGGACGGTAAGGACCATTGATGATAGTAATGGTGTAAAGAGGATTGTTGTGAGTAGTTGCTTACTACTAACTAAGGAAAGATACATATCAAAGTTAGTATGTAGGGATCCCTGTAAGAAGAACTAGAGGATTGAGAAGAAACAAATGATTGTGGGCATGTCCTAGGTCTTGGCATTCCACACAAGTTGAAATGATGGTGCTCCTCCGAGAAAAAGTGAGGTCAAACTGTCTAGTTTGACAGAGGAAGCCTTGTGATTAAAGTTGTGACACAGAATAATTGAAATGGTAGAGGCGGCACAAACATAGAGAGTATGATTTACAGCCTTAGTGAAATGTATGATCGAGTGTGAGGTGATTGCAAAGGGAATCTGCATGTTGGCTAGAAAGACATGAGAAGGAGTAAAGTTGAATGACTAAAGGTGTCTATATAAGAGTAATGAGAAATGATGGTACTCCGATGAAAAATCAAGCTTGACTGATGGAATAAGAGTTGATAAAAGTAATAAGACCAATCAACGTGGTCGTAAGGCGTATACGAGAAAACACCAAGGGATTTAACTATCCTACTGGGGGTAAATATTTATAGAAGGTAAAGCGACACGAGCATAAGGACAACATAATAAATGTGAGTCGAGAACTGTGATTTTTGAGAAAATCATATACAATTGAGGTTCTTATGCAAATGGTACCGATAGGTGTTTAACAAAAGTCATACACATCAGACCGATAATGCTTGGATGGATAAAGTGTAAACCAAAAGAATAACTTATACAGTAAGAAGGAAAGTCATGTATCAAAAGGCGAGTCTTGCTAAATTGGAATAAAGTGTTGAGATGAGGATGCCTTTGTAGAATCTATGCAAGAGTACAACGTAACCGAGGTTCCAAAATGAAATGAGCAGTAATGATCAACTGAAAGTTGAGACCAATTCAAGGGAAGAAATTGTTATAAGACGAGTCACCTAGTAGGAAAGTTCACAAGACAAGCTTGAGAGACCAAAAGAGATAAAATGTCGATCCGGATATGAGAGTCTAAAGTGCATGGAAGGGATACCTACAATGAGGTATAGAAACAAAATGTAGACTTTACAAGTATGGAGAGGTTTTGACCTCCTCAAAGATATGAGAATTTGAAAGAAATCACAATGTCGGTATCAAAGAGTTAAAGCCCTATAGCGGAAACAATAGAGTTTCATGAAGGCAATATTGCCAGTAACACCAACGAAGGAATGTATATATGAGAACGGCCTTGGTGGTCTCGAAATTTCAAGGTAAACCTAATTATCACGGGACCTAAGTCATTAACAAAAACGGTCCATGCAATGGGAACTACAAGGGGATGATAACTAAAGTCATCAAAACTACCAAGACACTTACCAGCTAATGTTGAAGACTTGGAATGACTATTTATGTTAAGATGAATGACCCAGTTGGGCTCGAGAAGTAGAGTTAGCCTAAGGAAACAGTAGTGTGGAAGATAAAACAAATTAGCGAAGCATGAAAGGATTAATCAAGCACATGATGCTCACCAAGAATTTAACGCCAGTATAGGTATGAGAAGAGTAAGTCCGGGGTATTGAGATAAGCCAATTATATACTGACCGACGTCAACTGAGGACGTGTAAGTGTTGGTTTGTATTGACGAGTAGGTACCGTTAAGAAGAGACATTAGTGACTACGGAGTTAATAGGTAACTTTACCGCTGCCTTGGAGGATTCCCCAAGGCAACGACAACCTTCTGGGATGATCTAAGGATATGGGGAGAATCGGGTTAGAGGTTGCTTACTTGTTGGTTAAGAACAGATTGCGGTTGAGTAAGAGAGTAAGGGTCTATCTGAAGAGGATCTTGCTAGTATTAGAAGAGAAGAATCAGCGGGAGTTGGGTAAATCATGTTGACCCACATAAAGACGCCATTGTGCCTAAAGGGGGTTACAACTGAAGCGTGGTAGGCATATAACCCACAAACGAAGAAAAATCAATGTTAGGTTAACTATGATTTCAAGTTAAGGAATTAGATATCTATATAACAAGGTCCACTCGGATGTGTGATTTGTTTTGAGTATATAAATTTCAAAGCTTGACAAGAAGTAGGTGAAAACCCATTAATTAAGGAACGATCCGATTAGGTCACTTTGAGGAAACCGGGCCAAGCGGTTTGTATTACAAAGAGCATTAGGCACTTAGTAAAGTGCCGACAGAAGTTTAAGATCATTATTTCAAAATCGATAGTCGGGAACTCTAAAAAAAAAAAAAAAAAAAAATTTGGCCCAGTGGAAGGAATCGTGGTTTGGTAAAGTCATCAAAAGAGCTGGAAGTAAGTTTCGAAAACCAAACCGTTGAGGGAGTACTTACCGAATCCGAGACACGTCATCAGCTATGAAGATCAGAAAATTTAGCCGGCTCATGCTTTTGTAGAGTTCTAGTGATCTAGACTAAGAATCGATGAGGCTACTTAGGAAACCGTTGAGAGAGTACCTACTTTGCGGAGTTATTCTCTACTTCTGTATCGACGAGTTAGTACTCGGATGCTGTTTTGTTGGACTTTTCATGTTTTACCTTGGTTTGAGTGTTTGTGTTTTATGTTATGTGTGCTTAAATATGATGATTGCGTAGTTACATGTTAGAAAACAAGACTTAATGAAATCAAGTTATACAAGGGAAGTCGTTTGATTAGATACATTATGTAACCCGTAAATAATTCCGTAAATAATTCCGTAAATGGTTCCGTAAATAATTCCGTACTTAAAATGTTAGTTCTTTCAGCCCATTCCTTTTTTCTTCTATTGATGAGCAGACCCAAACTTCTGGCCCATTCACCTTCTGCCGGCCCACTCTATAAGCTCTCCTAATTCCCCCACTAACTTCTTTTAACCTAATTAATTTTAACCTAATCTAATGACCTTAACCCTAATTACGTTCTACCTTCCCACATCTCTCTGTACTATCGACTTAGCAGCAACAACCTCATGTGCCGGACCGAACTGAAGACGCCCGACAGCGACCACTCCGGCGTTCTTCCTCTGCGCCGGACCTTGCCCCGTCGACGCTGGCCAAGTGAGTACCGGCTTTACCTCTCCTCCTCCTGAGTCAGTGCACTCTCGTCGACCACCTTCCTGCTGCACGGTGAAGGGAAACGTCCAGCTCCGGTCCACTGCACAAGAACCTTGTTGTAGCCGCTGGAGTCGAGCATCAAGAGCCTCATTGACGTCGCTGGAGTCGAGCATCAAGGGACCTTGCTGCAGCCGCTGGATTCGTGCATAAGGTGAGCAAGCGGTCTGTTTCCCCTCTGCTCCTCTACTTCCTGCACACCTCGAGCCTAGTCCGGCACGCAAGCCTCACTGCACCAACAGGTACCAACGACTGCTCACTGCACCAACAGGTACCAACGACTCCTGCCAACCTCGAGCCTAGTCCGGCACGCAAGCCTCACCCCAGTCCGTTAGGGAGGCAGTTACGACTCCTAACTGCAGCCGAGTATAGGGTGAGTCTTCTACACTGTTGTTCCTCCTTAGTATTGTTTAAGAATTTCAGTAGCATAAAGGAGTAATATAGACTGAGTTAGGAATTTGGGTTAGTAGAGAAGTGTATCTTGTCTTTGTTGGTAGCATGGTGAAGGGGTATTGAGTAGGTAGGTTGTGTGCTTGTATCTTATGTCTCTTGTTCTTGTTCTAAATAGGATCTGCAAGGTATAGAATGGAAGATAGGGGTGCTGTCCTAAAAACTAGATTTCTAAGATCCATAAACAACCCAGAAATTTCAGTTTTTGTGTGCTGAAACTAATGACTTTGAACCCGTATTTGGATAGCTTATCTTGAACATCCACCGTTGAATTTTTGATATATTGTAGATAGAAGTATGAAGTTTTCTGTGTTAAAATTTGGGAGAAAGTTAACGGTCGGATTAGAACTTATAAGGGCTCAAAGTAGGACAGTTGGGCTATTTTTACAGCAGAAGAAAATTTGGCTAAGTATAGAATTCTTGGATATTTTAACCAAGTTTAAGAATTTATGTAAGAGTTGTGGCTGGATAGTTTTGAGAGATCTTTGCTCATATGAATAGCATGTATATCATAGATGACCTGGAGATTTATTTCGGAATTTTTATATTTTTGTTCGAGCCTCGTATCTTAACCCAAAGTCGGACCTTAACGACTTTTTGGGAAAATCTAGAATTTTGTGTAACTATTATAAATCCTTACCAAACTTTTCCGCAACAACTAGATTGTGGAAATGGGTTCCAAAGGAGAGTTTGAAACTAAGATATAGACAAATCTGGGAGTTTCGGAACCGGGGGTAAAATAGTCATTTTACCTTAAGAGGACTTTTTAGTAATTTTCTCTTGATGAGTTTGTGCATCTTAGAAGTTATAGACTTCTAAGATTATGGGATGTATTTTGACCCACGTGCCTTGTATGACATGCGTTTGAGTTTCTACGGTTGCAGACCGAGTTGAGATTGTGAGAGTTGTGGTTTGATTCAGGTAAGTCCTTGCGACTTACTTAGCTGGTTTCTGGATCTTAGTTGAGTGATGATGGTTATGTGTGTACAATGTGTGTTATAGTAAATAACAACTTGTTAGGACGACAGTGGTTATTAGGTTTTAAGGCCCAAGTGTATGTATAACGGGCCGTGACATCACTGCCCAGCTCTGCCAGGAGACTGGGAGGTTCTCTATACCCAGACCATACAGGTACACGGTGAGATGCATCGGATCCACTCCTGATGGGTACACAGGGGCGGAGGCGAGGTTTGGGAATCCCTCGTGTCACAAAATAAGTATCATTAGAGTGAGTGACTTAAATGAAGATAATAAATGGATTGTTTGAAAGCATGATGAGTGTTTATTATTTTATGTGTGTGTGTGCTATTATTATTCTCCTAATGTTTAGATAACTAGCTAATGGTTGTTTTGTTGTGTTTTTAGTTTTACTGCAGGTTAGAACAACAACTGAGTGATCCGGAAGTAGTGGTCAGCCGGGTCTCCGTACTCTTTAGAGTGGGGGTTTGGGTTGTTGCTTTGTTGTCTTTCCCTTTTGTTAAGACAATCTTTTCCGTTGTTTAAGTACGATAGGCTGTTAGACTTTGTTGCATTCATCCTTTTTCAAATACATTTTATGAATTTCGGTTTTTCTTATTTGTGTCTTGTTGCAAGATCCTAGTAATATTGTTGTCAAACTGAGGTCGGGACCCATTGTGAGGTTCTAACCAGTAATGCTCCGAGTTCTGAGAATTCGGGGTGTTACACCGTTATCATACACTTGGGTCAATTTCGTAAATAATAAAGTCGGCCTAATCCGGTTTCGTTGTTTATCATAACCAACAAACACCACTCATACACATTACACTCATACAAGAAGCCAACTAAGTAAGTCCGTGAACTTACCTGAATCAGATCTCGACTCTCTTAATCACAATTCAATCTGTAGCTGTATAACTCGGTTGCCTGTCAAAGGAGGCAAGTGGATCAACACATATCCAATATACTTACAAGTCTAAGACTTCTAAGATATAAGATCCAATCGGAAGAGAAATATACTAAAATACACGTCTACGGTAAAATGACCATTTTACCTTGGTTTCGAATCTTCTAAAAATCTCGTGATATGTACTTAAACTCTTACTTGAGACTAACTATCATATTCAAACTCTTAAAGTTGAGTTTAGGTCAAGACTAGAACATTACATGTTTTCTTTAACCTTCTAAAAAGGTCACTAGGGTCCAACTTTGGCTTCAAATATGAAATTTGAATAAACTTATAAAAATTCCGAAATAATTCTCTAGTTCATCTATGATATCTCATTTACTCTTAGGAGCAAGAATTTTTTAAAACTGTTCAACCATCACTTCTACAAAAATTTCCAAAGTTGGTTACAACACTTGAAATTTTCTATACTTAGCCAAAATCTGAGTATGTTTTCTAACTGTACAACAAATCCACTTTGAGCCTCTATAATTCTAAATCCCACCGTTGGATTTATCCCAACGTTTGACATATTAACTTATGCATGACACTAAACAACATCTAAAAAACTTGAACGATGGATCTTATCTCTAAGGCATCAAAAAGTATGCTCAAACTTGATTGATCAACACATTTTCTGGAAATTCAGCAAACACTTAACAAAGCAACACACTATCTTAACTTTGAAAAATCATAACTCCTAAACCACTAGCTGGATTTATCCCAAATTTTAATATGTTCTACAACAATATGCCAACTATATCATATCCAAAATTCAAGTCCAACAGAGATCAAAAGCCTATTCAAAACTATCTCACAAAACAACATCACATGCTGTTTTTTTCCAACACTCAACACAGTTATAAAAACTGTGTGATGAGGCCACTTTGAAACACCATAACTCTCAAACTGTAACATGGATTTCTCTAAAAATTTTAGTATGATTTATTATGCAATACCTTCTATGAAATATTCGAAAACAAACCAAAAAGGAGAAGTCTAACTTACCCAAATCTGGACCGGAAGTTGACTATTTGTCACTTCCGAAAACTCAGGAAAACACTTGAATCTGTACAGCTCACTTAAGGTTGTTCTGAGTAGGTTTAAAAACGGAACTAGTGCACGTTAGGCAAGGGAAATGTGGACTGAAATGTAGTGTAGAAAGGGGTACAAGCCTTACCCGATTCCGATACTCGAATGCAAGGGAAAGAAGGTACCAAGGTTGCTGCTGAGTATGCGTTTTGCACAGAAGGGGAGGAGCCATGATCCCTGATTGCTCGAGGCTGCAGCAGCAAGAATAAGGAGGCGGTTACTCTCCTTGGAGGTGCACCAGCAGCTCGGCACGCCACACCAACGGTTCAACGCCGCCACCTCCGAGGTTTGGATCTGGAATGCCCTCACAGGCTCCTGTTTTTTGCGTTGTTGTCTGTTGTTGGTTGCGGATCTGCGCTCGACGGTATCACCGATCTGTTGGAGTCAACAGAAGAGGAGGGTGAGCCACCATTAGCACCGGTGTTAGAGTCGACAGACGAGGGGAGACGCGAACCATTCCGGCGTTGTTGCTAGCGTGATCTACAAGAGAGAACGTAGGATTGTTAGATTCCGAAGATGACTCATACTTGTGCACTGCAGGGCTGGAGAAGAAGGCTCGTCTGCTGCTGTTTGAAGGATGGTACGATGGAGGAGGAGAGGGGAGTAGAAAGCCGGCATCCATGGTTGTGTTGTTGTTGTGCACGAAACAGGAGAAGCGAGGCTAGGGTTATAGAGGAGCTGATTGCCTGAGAGAGTAAGATGTACACGCAGGAGAGAAGGGAGCGCTCACGGCCCAGCTAGCTGTCCAAGACGGGCCCAGATGGTAGGATTACAAAGGTCCAAACTACTCAACTTTGTAAAGGCCCGGAAGGCATGTTGCATATGGGCCCGGATGAGTCCATTTTAAAGAATAAAGAAGGTAGATTAACTTGTGTATTTTATGTGAGTAAGATCCTCACATAAAATGATAAAAAGATTAAAGGATAAGAATCCGGTGTCACATAGGATATAGTAGGAAGTCGGGAAAATCCCAAAACCGGTCATGTTCCGGTTTGCTTCGGAATAACTCGGAAGTAAAAATTTCAGATGTTACAAACTAGGATTCCCGCAGGGGTGGTGACACGCGTGGGCGGGGTAGCAGCGTTTTGGGCAACAGTTCACCTTCCGATCCTTTTAACTCCTCTCTTTAATGCCATGGGGAGTTGTTGGCTGAAGACCTTTGGCATGCTTCCTCTTTTATGCAGCCAACCCTCCTCCTCCTCTCATTTTTCCACTCACGTTACTTTCTTTCCTCCTACCAACTTCATCCTCTTGCACCTTCCTCTTACATCCTTCTCCTCCATTCTTCTCTTGGAGTGCTCCAGCTTGGATCCACCATTCTTGAGGTCGGGACTGCAGTGTCGGGACGAGGGTAAGGCTCCTTCCTTTCTTCTTCTTTCTTTCTTCTTCTTCTTCTTCCTTCTTCCTTCCCCTTCCATGGCTTAAATGGAAGATATTCATGAATCCGTGCTCAACGATCTATCATTGTTTTGTTGGTTTGATGACGAAATTAGACTCTAGAGGGAGGCTAAGACCAAGTGTGAGAAGTGGAAGACGTTCATAGCACCAAAGGAGACCTAAAGGACCGGCTGCACAATCGAAGAACTAAGCAGACGGACTTTTTGCACAGACAGACGCATGAGCAGATTCACAAAGGCGCAGGGGCGGCTTTTGTCAGGGGTAGGGGCGGACCTAGATCGGCGCAGGGGTGCACCCAAATAGGCGCAGAGGCGGCTCAGGCAGGCACGGGGGCGGTTTTCGCTCCAGTGAGTCCCGAATCTTGTTCTTTCCTTTCCTTCTTTCATTCCTTAGATTCGTTATACCTTAGAAGCATGTTAGGCTGGCTTAGGGTAGTGGAACTGGAATGCTTTAGAGTGTTGGAACTTAGAGGTCTACTGTGAGTTACGTGAGTATTGTGGTGGTATGTTATTGAGGGTTCGTTTTGAGCTTGTGGAAGCAACCTTTGTGTATATCGTTTTGTTGAGAGTTGGATAGGTCATGGACTGATAGTGCAGTCTTCTTGGACTAGGTGGTTGAGGAGTTTGAGCGTAGAAGTCTAAAGACTTCTAGTGGACTAGAGTGTGGTTTGATTGTGTGCCTTGTTTTGAACAGGCGTTGTACGTTTTCCCGAGGAAACTTACGAGTGAGGTGATCTTGTGCTCTTCGGAGACTGGTGTTCACTCCAAATGGTGTGTGCAAGCTTTAAATTTATAACCCAAGAAGTATGCTTAAAACAAGGATGCGAACCCGTAGTGTACAGATCAATTATAGTAAAAGCAAGAATTCCGGGGTGTTGATCTCAGGGACTTAGGTGAAACAAAGCAAGTATAGGTTGTCAATATTGCAAATAACCACAAAAGCGATTAAAACAATCAAAGATGATAATATAGTCAATTAAAGGGAATATGCAAATTCTAGGGATTAAAGCATCTAGTTGTGGTTCCAACTCAAGATCTCAAGATAAGCGGACAAAGCTAAGGTTTTGCAAAGGGAAGATGTTACTAAAGCGGAATAGATCACCGGGTAAGTCTCACTACTCACAATCCCAAGCCAAAGAACCTATTACCAGGTAAGTATCAAGGTACTAAGGAAAGGAATTATAATCTCAAACCAACACACCAACTAAGGGAATAGAATCAACCTTTACCGGGTAAGTCTCACGCTAACTCACAAAGATGGAATGAAGGCACACTCGAACCCCAATAAAGGATAAACCTTTATTACCTACACTTATGATCATGGGTAAACAAACAAAGGAATTACCGGGTAAGCCTCATCCTAGGCTTGCATTGAACTAGGAAAGGTGTAATAAGAATAGGATTTGGCAAACTCTAACACTTAACTCTCAGTTTCGGATCAGAAAAGGCCTCCTCGGTCAGCCAAGTTCCACCCGGCCGAGATGTTCATCGACTGAACGAGATGTTCTAAGGTTAAGGATAAAGACTCGAGCTTTCAGGGTCCTACTGGGATTAAGATTATTCTATCATCGTCTTTCCCACAACTTTCAGCCAATCACCCTAGAATCGCACAAGTAAATTAGCCACTCATCATCATGAAAGCAATAATCAAATATATGGGAAGAGAATGAATATTTGAACACAAAAACCTTAAGAACAAGACTTCAATAAGTGAATCAAATAAATAAATCAGCGTTCCTTGGATTACAAATCCAACAAGACAATCAAACAAAAAGGGAATCAAAGAAAGTCTTACAAATCCCTTCACAAAAGCTATAACAAGCTATGACCTTCCTTCCTTCAATCTGCCTTCAACCTTCCAAAAATCCTTCCTAACTCCAGCTTCTTCAATCCCCAAGTGCTGCGATGGTAGCGGGTTGCTGAATTTGTGGAAAATTCCGCCCTTTATATAGTCTTCCAAAGATAATAATATCTTAAAAAGATAATTTCCTAATAAAATATATCCATATCTCTAAAATAGATCTCCAAAATATATGATCTTTCTTCCAGAAATCCAGCCCAAAAATATAAGATCTCCCTTTCCAAAAATAAAAGATCTTAGCCAAATAAAATATATCTCGCCGCGTCTAGGGTGTTCGCCTCGGTCGGGGCGCTCCTCAAGATCACCTCGGTAGAGGTGACTCTGTGGTCAACCGAGGTGAATCTCACCTGAGGTGAAATCTCTCAAATCTGGTCCAAAGTAAATCTTCTTTGTTAATTCCTTGCTTCTTGAGTTCTTCCTTAAGCTCCAAAATGTAGCTTCAATGACTCCTTAACTCCTTTAGCTCCATTTTAGTCCAAAATGTGCCATTTTACCTACGATTACAACGAAACTTGGTGTAGACCTCGATTCCCGTAAAGGTAGATGAAACGACAATTTAATCACATAATATACATTCAAACATGCAGATTATTGAAGATAAAACGTCTAAACAGGTACCAAAATATAGACTATAATTCATGCTATCAACTAGTAAGTCTACGGACTTACTTAGCTGGCTTCTTGTATGAGTGTGATGTGTATGAGTAGTGTTTGTTAGTTATGATAAACAACAAAACCGGATTAGGCCGACCTTATTATATTACGTAATTGACCCAAGTGTATGATAACGGGTTGTGACATCACTGCCTAGTTCTTGCGAGACCTAGTAGGTTCCCTGTACCAGCCCAGACAAGTAGACGGTCAGATGCTTTAGCACCATTCCTCGTTGGTAAACGGGATCAGGGGCGAGGTTTGGGAATCCCTTGTGTCACAAAATAAGTATCATTAGTAATGACATATCACCTAATTAAAGATAACAAAAGGAATGAGTGTTGCATGCTAATTGTGTATCTTGTGTGTTTGTGCTTTTACCTTTATACTTTTGCATAGAAGGTTAGCTAACGATTTTATACCGCTTGTAGATGCCTTGCGGGTTAGAGAGGCGATCGAGTTATCCGGCGGTAGTGGGCAGCCGGGGTTCCGTGCATATAGGATGGGACAGTTATCATTTTATTGCACGACTGTTGAGACTTATGTTGTTACTTTAGTTTTGAGAATTGGCTGGATTGTTTTCAAATTTGTACCTTTTTCTTCTGCTCGTGCTATAAAACTATGTGTTTTGCCTTTTTATTTGTGTCGTGTTGTAAGGTCCGATGAAGTTGTTGCTAGGCTAAGGGCCGAGACCCATTGTGAGGTCCCAACTCGTATCATTCCGAGTCCTTTAGGAATTGTGGTGTTACAATATGGTCTCAGAGCCAGGTTGGCAACAACGGCACTTGCTATCTTCAAAAAGGCCGAATAAACAAATAAACAGAAACCGTAAGGGTTCCGAACTTTTTAAATGAATTTTTGTTTTCAAAACCATGAGCATAAATGGGTTGGGATAGAATGCACTGGCCGCCACTACCTCCGCTGAACTCGATGGCACAGTTTATTGGACTTTTGTTATAACTTGTGTTTAGTAGTTACATTGTGACCTTTAGAATTAACCTAGTGTAATAAGATAGTTATGTCCTTACTAGCAATTAAAATAGTCTTACATCAATCACATCTCTACTAGATGGCACGTATGAGAGCGACAACTTACGTTGGACGAGGAGGGGGCCGACGTATGAATAAAAAGCTTAACATATGCATGGAGTATAGTTGCGTGAGAAAAAATCGTTCACTTCATTTGAATTTGGAGTTGTCATAACATTCACATATTATTAGTGTTTCTATGTTAATTGTTTGTTAGAGTGCACTTCGTCCTTCAACTTCTTTCATCCTTATATTCAAACCGGTATTGTATATTTGTTAAATAGAGATGACATTGTGTCGATCATATAATTGTAAGGAAAAGATATTTCTCGGTTTGAACCGTGATCCGATTCCACACCCCATCTTTTGATATTGAAGAGAATCAATTGTCTGACATATGCCATCTCGAACAAGTGTTAAGGAATTGTGTGGTTGTGCACTCCACATATAACTCTCAATGTCCATTTTTGAAGCCTCTCTTACGACCCTCGAGTTCGAACATACACCTGTTATTCTTCAACCTCACGTAGCTAGTTTGTAATACCCGGAAATTTAAATTACGGTAAATCCCGAGTCAACATAAATCTTGTCATTTTATGTGAAGAGTTAATCACATAAAAATTCTTTTACCAACTTCTATGATATTATGTGAAAGTTAATCATATAAAATCATTCTTAAAACACTCTTTCAAGCCTTATAGTATTTGACCCATTTGACAAACCCATGACTAAGTCATGACAAGGACATCCCGGCCCATTTTGACAAGATCACTTCAGCCCAAAGACAAGGCCAACCTTCTTGCTTCAACCGTGTAATTTCTCTCCTTCCCTACCAAACCTGTAACACCCCGAATTTTTAGAACTCGGAGTATTACTGGTTAGGACCTCACAATGGGTCCCAACCTCAGTTTGACAACAACATAACTAGGATCTTGCAACAAGACACAAATAAAGAAACCGAAATTCATAAAAACCATGTTTTTAGAGTAATGAATGCAACATTGTCTAGCAGCCTAAAGTCCTTAAACAAAAGAAAAGAACAACTGTCTTAACCAAACGAAAGGAAAGACAAAAACACCCCCCAACCCCGCTCTAAGGAGTACGGAGACCCGGCTGACCACTACTTCCGGATCACTCAGCTGCCGATCTAATCTGCGGTAAATCTAAAACAACAACCAGAAGAACCGTTAGCTAGTTATCTAAATATCAGCAGAATAATAGCAGCACAAACACACTCAGATAAACATAAACACTCATCATGCTTTCAAACAAGTCCGTTTTATTATCTTGTTTTAAATTACTCATTCACTCTAGTGATACTTATTTTGTGACACGAGGGATTCCCAAACCTCGCCTCCGCCCCCGTGTAACCATCAGGAATGGATCCGATGCATCTCACCTTGTACCTGCATGGTCTGGGTATAGAGAACCTCCTAGTCTCCTGTCAGAGCTGGGCTGTGATGTCACGGCCCGTTATACATACACTTGGGCCTTAAACATAATAAAAACCGTCGTCCTAGCAAGTTATTATTATTAAACACGCAAATAGCACACACAACTACTATCACCCAACTAACACTCAGAAAATGGCTAAGTAAGTCGCAAGGACTTACCTGAATCAAAAGACTCTAACACTCCTCAAATAGTCCGTACTCGTGGTAACTCAAGTGCCTGTCAATGAAGGCATGTGTATCAAAATCACATCTCTATGTCCAACCTCATGCGAAGGAATTACGAAAAGAACGATTCTCATACGGTAAAAGACCATTTTACCCTTAGTGTAGATAATTCTCCGGGTCAATTCTTGACCTCTAATATTTCTTTTGGAACACTTTTCTACTCTAAGATTACTTCCAAAACAGTTTACTAAGGTTATAAAAATTAATCTCGTCCACTCGTCATCTTGAAATATATTACTTCATTTTCGGGTATTAACTAATCTTATATATATATATCTATATATCTATATATCTGTATATATATATATATACTTCCGTGCATACTAACCTTCCTTCCAAAAAAAAACATCCGTGACTACCCGTTATTTGTATATATATAGTTACATAATTTCACTTCTCATCTCGTACGGGTATAAGTGCACTTTAGTATAAGAATATATATATACTTATAGGAATACCTATATAATCCAACATCCACTTACTCTTACATACCTATATATATATTCACTCGTCTGTAGTACTCACATATATATATATATATATATATATAAGCATCTCCACCATCTCTAATTAAACATACAACCTACTCAATACGTGTATACACAAACCACAACTACAGAAGGCTTGAACTAGGATTTACCCTCACTGTCGGGCACGGGTTGGGCGCAGCAGTGGCGTTCTAAATTCGTTCGTCACCGACTCGCCAACTCTCTACGGTATGCTCGCATTCAAGGCTGTCACCGCCGGAAAACAAACGGAAAGCTCGGGTTAGTTATGTCCCGCTACAGACAAAGAGGGAAGAGGGAAGGAGCAGTAGAGGGGTAGAAAGCGAGGCCAAGGAGGCAACACTTACCGGAGCTATTGTAGCGGTCGGTGGCGATGGGCTGGCGGACTCACCTCGTCACGCGTCGGCACAAGAGAAAGGCTCGTTGGGAGGCGGCGGTTCGCTGGATCGCTTCCGGATTGCACTACAGGCAACAGGGTGAAGTGTCGGAATGGTGTACGTGCGACAAAAAGAGAGGGAGGCGGAGAGGAAGGAGCAGGTCTTACCGGTTCACTGAGGCGGACGGCGGCGGCTGCGCGGTGGCTCCGGTGGCAGACGAGGAGAGGTAGTGTCTTCGACCGGCTGTTGCAGTGGGGTGTGTTCCGGAAGTGCAGAAAGTAGGGAAGGGCGAGAAGAGAGGTGGCGGCGTCTTACCGGACGGATGGCGGTCGGCGAGACAGTGGTGGCGTCTCCGGTGGAAGGCGGGAGCCTGTTGGTGGTTGCGGCGTCTGAGTTGCGAGGGAGAAGAAGAAGCGGTCCGTTGAAATCCAGAAGTGCGTGAATGAGGTAAGGGGCAGGTTACTTTAGGAGTAGGATTAGGTTAAATTTAATTAGGGTTAGGAAATAATTAAGTGGGCTGCTAATTGGGCTTTGTAGTGGCCCACACCCGGTCCGCTATGTGATTATAAATACGGATACGCAACTCGTTATTTGCGTGCGGAAAATTATAAAAATACGGAATTAAATTCCGTATTTTATAACTTATTATTTTTCTTATTTTAACGTACGTAATTTATTTCCGGTCAATTACTTTATCATTTTATGTGAATCTAGGTCACATAAAATGATAGAACTAAACTCGTTTTATTCTACTTATTTATTTATTTACGATTGTCGCAACGGACTTTGGTAAAATTCAATTTACCGGAACTTAAAATTTTCGGTTATTACAAAACCCTAGCAGCCCTCCCACCTTCACGTAAACAGCAGCCTTGCTGCGGCACACACGACGACCTGCGCCCTCTCGTCTCCTCCGTCTTCGTACACCGAGCAACAACCGGACTGTCTCTCTCGTTTCTACACGCAGCTTTCAACCACGTAGCTCTCAACCCGGACTGTCCCTGTCGTCCTTCCTTTCCAACCGTCGACAGCAGCCCTCAGAGCACGGGTCTTCTCTTCTCCGGTCGCAACACAACTTAGGACATGAGTCCACCGACAACAGGCATCCACCTCGGGTGCGTTGGGGCTGGTACAACCACATCAGGCGGAGGTTGCTCCTTCTCTACGAGGGTCGTCATGTAGCAACAAGCGATTCCGGTCCCCTCCACGATCAGTTGCAGCCTCACTGGTCTCTTTGTCGCATCAGAAACGCAGATGCCAGGACAGTTGAACCTACCTCGCAGTCCTTCCTTTGGAACTCACGTAGAAACAAGCTGCAATAGCATTGCCTCCCTCTTGTCGAGTATTATAGTTGCGTATGACCATGCTCTTCCTCCTTGCTTTCTTCAATCAGATATGTGCTTATAGTTGTCTCTAAACCATCTTACAATCTATATATTACAGCCAAGGAACAACTACAGTGAGCTGTTGTAGTTTCTCAGTTTTCAAACATTGAAGAACAGTCAACTTCGAGTCTAGATCTGGGTAAGCTAGACTCTTTCTTTGTTCGTCATTTTTGGATATGTTGTTGTCGGTATTGCAGTGTAGAACATACTGAAATTTGAGCGTATTCTGAGTTATAGTTTAGGAGATATGATTCTCTAAAGTTGGCTCCTCATGTAGTTTTCTAAGTATGTTGAGTTTGAAATAAACTGCTTAGGATGCAGTTTTGTGGAATAGTTTTGGATGGATTATTGATTTTTGTTGGACTTGAATTTCGGAAATGTTATAGTTGATATAGTATAGTAGATCATACTAAAATTTTAGAGGAATCCATGTTACAGTTTCAGAGTTATGGTGTTTAAAAGTTGACTCCTCACACAGTTTTTATAACTGTGCTGAATGCTGGAAAAAAACAACATGTGATGCTGTTTTGTGAGATAGTTTTGAATAGGCTTTTGATCTCTGTTGGACTTGAATTTTGGATATGATATAGTTGACATATTTTTGTATAACATATTAACATTTGTAAGGAATCCTGGTTGTGGTTTAGGATTTATGATTTTTCAAAGATTGGGTCGTAAGCAGTTTTCTGTTGTGCTGAAAAGTGCATTCATGTTTGAACTCAAGTTTGAATACCTTAGAAACATAATTCACCGTTCAATTTTTAGTATGTTATAGAATGTCACGCATACTGTGATGTATTAAAAGTTGGGGATGATCCAACGGTTGGATTTAGATATTTGACGATGCAAAGTGGACTAGTTGAGCAGTTTATAAACACTCAGTTCTTGGCTAAGTCTTAATTTTCTGGTTTTCGAACAGACTTTGAGAATTTGTGTAGAATTGATTATTGGGTGTTGTTAGAAAGTTCTTGCTTCTATGGATAGAGTGCATAGCATAGAAGATTTAGAGATTCTTGTTGGATTATTATATTGTTATTCGGTTCTCATATCTTAAGCCAAAGTCGGACCTTATCGACTTTTTATGAAAGGCAAGAATGTAGTTAACCCTTCTAAATCTTTAGCAAACTTTCCTTTGAGAGTTTTGGGTGTGGTTTTGAGTTCCAAAGAATAGTTTAGAACTTTGTTATGGAATGTTATAAAGTTTCGAGGCCAGGGGTAAAATGGTCATTTACCCGTAGAAGGGTATTTTGGTAATTTATCTGATGATAGAGTTAAATATCTTAGAAGTCAGAGACTTTTAATCAAGTGGGATACATTATTGATCTACTTACCTTTTATAACAGGCGGTTGAGTTCCTGCGGTTATAGACCGAGTCGAGATAACGGGATTATGTTTGGATTCAGGTAAGTCCTTTGGGCTTACTTAGCTAGCTGTCAGATATGAGTGTGAATGATGATAGTGGTGTGTGAATGATGTGTGCCCTAGTATATTTATAATAATCATCGACCGACTTACATATCTGGCCTAAGAGCAACAGGCGGTAGCATTCTGCTCACTTAGCCCGAGGGCACTGGGGGGTTTCTTTCGGGACTAGTCCATACTTGGTTTGCGGGGACGCCACCGGCGGAGGTGTGCCAAACCATCACCAGTTGGATAAGGAACGGAGGCGAGAATCTTAAGATTTCTCGTGCTACAACTTTTATAATCGGATAAAGTGAATCACGTAATTTATCAGATAATAACATGATTGTGTGCCAGCATGTTGAGTGTTTGTATTTGTCTTCTGTGTGTTTGTGGTATCTTTATTCTTCTTATATCTATATTGTTAGCTAACGGCTTATCCGTGTTGTAGTTTTGGTAGAGATAAACAGTTGCAGAGAGATCCGGAACGGATGGTCAGCCGGGTCCACGTACTCATTTGATGGGGACGGGGGAGTCTTCCATACGGCATGCTTGATTATGTATCTATATATATGTTGTAAGGCTATCACATATGTACTTTCATGCCATAAAAGTATTATGTTTTGAAATTGTTTTAAATACATTTGTGCCTTGTTGTAAGATCCTAGTAAAGTTGTTGTTAAACAAAGGTCGGGACCCATTGTGAGGTCCTAACTAGTAACCCCCGAGTTCCAAGAACTTGGGGTGTTACATAGTTGATGACGCAAAATCAAGGTCAATGTCTTTCTTCTTACCAAGATCTTCATACGGTTCGCATGTAAAAGAAATATACAAAATACAACATTTTTTACCAGGATTTGTTTGAGATTAACACCATCCCCCCAACATAACTATACCAATACACTATAAGGCTCGTTTGGTACGATTCCCATTGAATCAAGAATCGGAATCGGAATAAGTCATACCAATATCTCGTGTTTTGTAAGACTTATAATCGGAATGAAAATGATTCTGTGGAATGACTCATTCCAACTCTAGAGATTAGAGGAGTTGATTCCATAAATTAAAGGTGGGTATCATCCATTCCAAAATAAACTCATTTCAAATTTTAAACTACAATTATATATATATATATATATATATATATATATATATATATATATATATATAGGGTCGAGATCTGGTGAGAACTATTATTACGGTGAGAAATAAGAACTTATATGAGTCGTCGGATTATATGATGAACGTCCAAGATTTAATGAATTATATAAGGTAACCGTGCATTGTCTTTATTAAATAATTATTTATTAGGTAATTAAGTGTAAATGGCATATAAAATCGTTACTGATTAGGAAATAAAATATTGTTATTGTGCTTTGTTCAAATTTGTTTTAGTAAATTTTTATTATAAATATAAATTAGAAATATTAATGTTTTCTTTATTCGTGTTTACAAATTAAAGCAATATTCGGTTTACATTTTTTTTTTATAATTTTATATTTACTATTAGGTATTATACAAAGAGCATGCATGAATAAATTTTTTTAAAGCATGCACGATAAAGTATTATTGCACGTGTAATTTAAATATGGCAATTTTATGTATCGTTTTATTTATTATTTTACGTGTATTTTATGTGTTGTTTTGAAAGCATGCACTAGTAAATGAAAGAGAGATAATATACACGAGTAAGTAGCACTGATTGCACTAGTAAGTATTGCACGATTTATATTTTTTTGAAAGCATGCACGAGTAAGTGCACTAGTAAGTATTACACGTTTTATGTTGTTTTGAAAGCATGCACGAGTAAGTGCAAATGAACATCAATGTGCGTGTGCATGTATTGGTTGTGCACATGTACATTTCGTGCATATATTAGAATATGAGAATACTGGTGAAATAGGGTCCTTTTTGTTTAGTGTAGACTAACTAGGCCCCTAACAAAATCAAATTAAAAAATAAAGGTTAACTAGGGATTGAATACTATAATTAAGGATAGAAGATAGGTAGTTAATTGATATTCTGTTTTCAAAAACTGGCTAAAAATTTGAAACTGCTGTGGAAAAATTGGAAACCGTAAAATCAAGGATTCTCGAAATCTTTTTAAGGGACTAATTCATATAAATCACAATCAGTATCCCGTATTTCAAGTCAAATACTCTCTACTCTCTCTCCGACTCCATTGAAGGCGATTGAAGGTATCTTCGTTGTGCATCTTCTCCGTCTTGCAATCGTCGTTTCCTGGTGTTCATCTTTGTAACACCCCAGTTTTTGGCGCGTTGCGTTATTTATTTTCTTGGATCTTATCGCTATTTTAAATAGTACATTTTTTTTTACGAGTATCTTGATGTCGTAAGTTAAACTCAACGAGTATATATCGATATATTTTATTACCCGTAGTTAAAGTATTATATATCTCGTAAATAATTCACGAGAACGGTTTTGTATTGCAAAGTATATCTTTTATGAGTTTATTTATATGTTTAATCCATATATATATATATATTATTCCATATTTTATCCGTCGGAAAAGTTTGAAAATTTATTCGATCCAGAAATTTCATTACGGGATTTCCAAATCGAGTTAATCTTATACCCTTTTTCTTTTATTTTCTTTTATTTCATTTCTCCTTTCTTCACTCCCCCTCTTCTTGCCATCAGATGAGACGGAAAGGGCCAGCCTGCCGCCCTAGCCTGCACACGCGTAACCTGCCGTGCAATCTCCCCGACCCCTCGCTCCCCGTCAACCCTGCAACTCGACTCCTCGCCACCCACAACCTGTTGTCACCTATGATGCAGCCCCTCAATCTTCACTCATCTCTTTTCCCTCTCCACACTGCTTTGTCCTCAAGCCCCTTCCCTACAGCCCTCAATCATCCCAGCCTTACCGTGCCTTCACTTGTCACCAGAGAGCCCTCCCGAAGCCACCTCTCGCTCACCACCACAACGCCGGAGAAGATCCCTCCTCCCTCTTCTTCTTTCCTTCTCGAAAGGCCACCGGAACTAGGACGGAAGTCTCCATTGCCTCACTGATTTGCTTGACCTCCCGCGGTCCCGTTTACCTCCACACCATCCGCCTCCAACAACCGGAGGACTAGCCCTGTGCCTTCGCCCTTGCCGGAGACGGAAGCCGACTGTCAAGCTTCATCCTCCTAGCATCGTGGTGCTTCTGTCCTCACCTTCCCTCTCTATTCTTGCGGTTTTCTGAGGCCCCGAACACAGGAAACAGAGGGAGAAATGCCGCTGCTTCAGCCTGGAGCCCCACCGAAGGATCTTCGCACTCGCCGGAGGAGCCTAGCTCCCCTGCTCTCGCCGCCTGCCGGCGCACACCGGGCTGCCGCTGTCTCCTTCCCCATTTTTTTTCTTCTCTGCTTACTGTGCAACATCTCTTTCTCCTGTGAGCTCCGCCGGGCGGAGAGAGTGGTCGATTTCTTCTGCCCTTCGTCGCCGGAGGTCGGGACGAGCCTCACCACTAGCGCCCTTGCCCTGTCGAAGTTGGGATCCCGACGGACGAATCCAGCGCTGCCCTGCACCCCTCTTCCTCACTGCCGCTTTCGTCTATCGGGTTAAGATAAAACCCTATTTCGAAATTCCAAATCGGGCCCCTCAGTTCTGGTATAATTACAAATGTGACCCACTGTTTTGTATCTGCGATTTTGAACCCAGTTTTTGAAATGTAACAATTATACCCCTGCAGAATTATTTACATGGAATGACCCATATTTATATTGTGAATTATGACCCAGCTTTTTACAAATTATTAATTATGCCCTTGTTAGTTTAATTTCGGATTATGACCCTAAAGATTTTAATTGTGGTTTATGACCAAGTTCCTATGTTTGTATAAATTGCCCGGAAAATGTATTGTGGGATTTTAATGTTGGCTTTTGAAAACGAGTTTTACTTCAAATTAATATATCGTATATATTATTATCAAATTTAGCGTATGAGCTAAATTTGTTTAGCTTTGGATTTAGGTTCGGAAGCACCCCGATAAATCGAATCCTTTCTCCACATCCGTAGATCGTCCTCCGCCATCGACTTTGAGTGAGTACCTCTTTCTCCATATAGTATTATTTAGTAATAGTACCATGCTAGGTTGGATTTAGCATAACTTAGAGTAAATACCAAGTAGTGGCTTTGATTTTTAGGTGAGGATTTGAGTATGGTTTGAACGTGCTAAGGATTGAGGTGTGTATGTTATCATGTGAGCTTTGTTGAGGTTATGAGTATGTGTTTGTTGATATTGCGGAGTTTAGGATGAGAGTATCCTGGTACATGGGACTATGGTTGTGATCTTATGAGTTGTGAGGACTAGGAGTGTTATCCTAGTTTATGAGAGTGCTTGATGTTGTGAGAGCATATAGGACTAGAAGTCTATGGACTATTAGCTTGCAGGGATGGTTGTTAATTATTGTGCCTTGTCTTGAACAGGCTTTGGTTATATTCCTTCGGAGAGTGTTATCGGTTTCGGGTAGCTTTGAGACGAGGTAAGTCCTCGGACTTACTTAGCCGCTTTTATGGCTTATTTGGATATATATGGTGGTGTGTGTTTACCGCTTTTAAGCATGAAAATGGATTAGGATTTACTTGACCTTATTTATTGGCCCATCGTTACTACTATTATTATTATCGGGCGGTGACATCACCGCTCAGTTCCCCGAGGGAGACTGGGGGGATCTCTTGTAACACCCCGAGTCCACGGGATATCGGGATGCTACGGGCAAGACCTCACAATGGGTCCCGACCCTTAGCCTGACAACAATTTCACCGGATCTTTCAACATGGCACAAATAAAGGCAAAACCAAAATTTCCTTTTAATGCAAATGATAAGAAACCCGAAGGAAAAAACAAAAGACTTCAGCCGATACTCAACACCAAAGATCAAAACGTCATACACACGGCATACCAACATAATAGACGAAGAATAAAACATAACCCGACTCCAACCAAAACCGACTACTAAAATGTACGGAACCCCGGCTGCCCACTCTTCCGGATCTCTCGGCCGCTTTCCTAACCTGCAAGGCAATCTACAACAATCGGTATAAAACCGTTAGCTAATATTCGAAGCATTAGAATCAAGGTGAAAGGCACAAACACAAGTAAATAAACATAACACACAATGTACACCAAATCACACAAGTCCGGTTTATTATCTTTTTATTATTAAGTCGTATCCCGTTCTAATTCAACTTCTTTTGTGACACGAGAATCCTCCGAAACTCGCCTCGGTCCCTTCTTCCGGCAATGGAACGGTCGGATGCCTCCGACCGTCTAACCAGCACGGGCCAGTCGCCGAGATCCCCCTAGCTCTCACGGGGAGCCAGGCAGTGATGTCACCGCCCGTTATCATACACTTGGGCCAAATAATATAAATGTCGGTAATCCTATTTTCGGTTTAGTTGTTATAAATAGTAACATAATAAACACACACCACCCAACACACAATAATGCTAATACAAAGAATACGAGCTAAGTAAGTCCGAAGACTTACCTCATCCCAAAGATAATCCCGCTATATCCCGCTCTCAGCTTCCCGTAGGAAGACACTCAACGCCTGTAAAAAGGCACACAATCAGCATCTCTCTCACATGCTAGAAGTCCTTAGACTTCTAGTCCCAATGATCTCGCAAGATCATAACCCATAACCATGCTAGGATAACAACTCTTAGTCCTCACGATCTCACAAGGTCATAACCATCAAACCACATGCTAGGATAAGCCAAACCTAAACTCCAAAATCCCCCAAGATCATACAACCCCGACCTCGAGCCTCAAAACGCTCACAAGATCAACCCTATAACTTAAAGCCTTATAACAACCTCACAAGATAACCAAACACCTCAAGTCTTAGCACAATCATAAATCCTCAAAACTCACCTAAGGTTCATAACCACTACTTGGTATTCACTCTAAGTTATGTTATATCCAACCTAGCATGATACTACTAAACATAACTAGATCGAGGGAAAGGAATACTCACACAACGTCAAAAGACGGAAGTCGATCTACGGATGTCGAGATTGGAATCGTTGGCCTTTATCGGGGCGCTTCCGGTCCTAACACCAAAGCTAAACAAATTTAGCTTATATGCTAAATTTGAACGGAATATATATAACTTATGTAAAATCTAAGGTAAAACTCGTTTTCAAAACCAAGGCTAAAACCGCTTAAATACTTTCCGGGACAATTTATACAATTTTAGAAACTTGGTCATAATCCGTCAATAAACCTTCGGGCCATAAATCCGAAATAAATCCAACAAGGGATTAATTGATAATTATGAAATAAACTCGTATTTAAACTCCAAGGTTAAAACCCGTAAAAATATTTTCTGGACAAATTATACAATTTCTGCATATGGGTCTTATTCCATAAATAAATCTGTAGGGATATATATTCAGATTTCTAAAACTTGGGGTCAAATCTGCAAATTAGAAATATGGGCTACATTTGCAATTATACCAAAAAGAGGGCCTCGATTGGAAATAAGGAAATAGGGTTTCTTAACCCATTGTTGTTGCGGCTAATGTTGGAGGGGATCTGGCGGCGGTGAGGTTTGGCGAGCAAGAGCAGCGGGGCGGCGAGGTGAAGACGAAGGCGCCACTGGCCTCACCGGCGCCGTCTGGCAGCCTCGATCCCCGGCGGTTGTAGCGGCGCACTGGAGACTCCAGCGGCTCGATTCCGGAGGCAAGCTTGCAACTCCCTCTGGTTTTTTTTTTGTTTTCTGGTGTTGGTGGCACAGCAAGGAAAGGGGGCTTCTCTGGCTAAGCGACGCTTCTCCGGTGGCATCGATGGAGATAACTCAGGCGTGGTAGCACATCGACAAGAAGATGAACCTTGATGATAGTTACAGACGGTGGCGGATTGGACTGCGCGAGGGGCAGCGACTCCAGGATCCGGTGGGTTTGGATGCCCAGGCGAGAAGGTGGGCCAAGGCACGAGCTTTCCGGCGAGGGCTTCGGCTCCCGGCGTATGTTGCTTCCGGTGTGCCGATTTGACAAAGGAGGAGGGGGAACAGAGTTCGATTTGTGCTGCTACGACGTTTGTTGTGGGTTGTTGTTTGCAGGTGGTCGTTGCTCAAGACAGGCTCGACTTTGGCGGTGCTGGCTCGACAAAGGAGGACGAAGGTGAGGAGCTGAGGAGATGTGTGAAGGTTGTTGAGATGAGCAGAGGTGGAGAGTTGAGAGGCTCAATTTGCAGACATGAACAATTGGAACGATAGGGAAGAAATGAGGGATCACAGGCTGAGTCAAATTGAGGGGATCAAGGGGTCGGGGGTAGCTGAGCTAGCCACAGAGAGAAGGAGCGTGCAGGGGGCTACCTCGGGTAGCTTGGGCGGGATCAGAGGCCAACAAGGGTGTCATCAGGCGTAAGGAAGGAAAGGACATTTATGAAAAGGGAATAAATAAATAAATAAATCGATCAAGAATAACTCGATCGAAACATTTGAAACGGGATTTCCGAATCGAAAAACTTTCTTGAATTTTCCGAAAATAATAAAACGGATATACGTAAACCTATCAAAAACTTAAATATGCTCGGGAAAATATTTTACGCCTTAAAATACTTTTAATAATAAAAAAAAAAAAAAATTTAATCTAATAAAATATCGATAGAAGTCGGATAAATAAATATCGAAAACGCGTCATAAAATTTGGGGCGTTACATTAGATCCCCCTAAAAACAAGTTTCGTCCCGAAACTTACTATACGCCGAATTGCTCGGTCCCTAAGGCCGAGGTATGAACTCTCAAACTACGAAGGCTTGGAACTTTTATATCTATATACACAAAACTACTTCAACCACTATCATAACATATTTATAACCGGACATAAAACACATTCCTGCACGGGTCACAAAACCACATATAAATCACGCATATACACAACCAACTTAAGGGAAGAGTTAGGTCTAACCCGTCGGTTCTATCAAATATACTAGCTCGGCGTAAAACTCAACCAAAGATACTATCGTTCGTCTGGTACACATGAAACACCGGGTGAACACTCTCTACTCTTGGCGGTAACGCCAGCTTATAAGACACTTCCCTAACTCGCGCTAAGATCTAAAAGGTCGATATATCGGAACTCAACTCCCTTCTCGGGTCCTCCTCAATGCAACATTTCTACTTTGTTTCTCTCTGATTGCCTCTAACACATAAGGTCAAACTTCTTAATTGGTCCGCTAACCAAACGTTGATGTTACATCTTCTCAATCTTGTTGTAAGTTTCAAGTAATGAAGGAAAATACTTAATTCACAATGCTTCTACAAAAGAGTCACATATGCTATTTCTTTTACATCGTTCCTTAATACTTAATCAAGACCTGGTTTTTGAGAACCACTTGTACACTTCAAACCCATCATACCTCAAGGCAATTTCTAAATAGTTGCACCAATGAATCTTCTCTTAACTCTCAACAACTCCATTGTCAATCTCTGTCCCACTTAATACTTCATTATCATCCGGAGTAGGTTATCCATAGATGGTGTTACCTTGGAAAATCTCTCCACAAATCTGGTAATGACCAACACATCCAAGAAAACTTTTAACTTCTTTCACATCCTTCGGTGTTGCCATCCCGAGATAACTTTTCATACAACTTCTCTCTTCTTCGGGAGTAGACCAAGATATCTTATCAGGGCATTAGTAAGCCCATATGGAATCTTTACAACTCGTAGTGACCATGGTTCGTCCAGAATGCCGCATTTGCAACATCTCAAACTCGAATTCTCAGTTTGTGAAAAGAAACCTTAAATCGTTCATAGAAGCGACTACCGACCTTTGCAACTGGTCGAGTAGATCATCTATCCGTGGTGAGGAATACTTTGTTCCACATTGTTATCTTGTTCAACTCTCGGTAATCGATGTACAGACGGAGATAACTGTCTCACTTTTCGTGAACTGATGTTCTCCATAACAACTTCAAATCAAGAGTTTAAGATAACGTCTGATGTTCTCTATGGCATTTCACTAGTTCTAGTGAAATCTTATCACTAAGTTCTTGCAATTTCTCCTTCACTTGCTTCCACAACTCATGTCTCTGCACAAGTGTTATTCTATACGGCACCTTAGAGATCGAAATTATGTCAGCTCGACCTTAGGGGAAATTTCCACATTCTGACGTATTGGAATCCGTGATATCTCAGGTTTCATCTTTTCTCTTCCCGTCACATATTGTAATAACCGACACAATTCTGTCTTATCACTTTACAAGTGGTCGTGATACTAATGATCTACCTCGATCTGTTGGGGTGATGTCCTTTAAACACGTGTAATATTCCATTCGTAGCTACCATGTCGACCGTCTTCCTTTTACAAATCCTTCATCTCCTAGACTCGTGGAACTTGCTCGAATCTTCCGACTATTGAAGCCTTGGTTAAGCAATAGTTCAGCTTAATCCCTCTTTTCACTTCAAAGGAAAGGCGATAATACATCTCTTGATCTCGCGCATGTGTTCAGTCACAAAGGTCTTACTACAAGACCCGATCATACCTTATACAACTCGATACAATCTCTTTTGCTTTCTATGACATCCCAACATATGGGAGGATCTCTTCGTATTTTACAACAGCTTTCACCGTAGACATCCTTTCCTCAAGTAGGCGTAGAAATTTACACTACATTTTCTTATGTAGCGTCGAACCGACTGTAAAGACTCTAGTTTCAATCTTTCAGGTACTTCTTGTACATCTCAAATCCACATTGAACTTCAAAACTTTCGTTTTCTCTTTCTCTTGTTGGTCACATTAAGCATTTCTTGGTATTCCATGAACAATCTTCACAACCGTACTAGTATGCTCCGTGGAGAACGATAGGCGAAATCCCAACCACTACTATTGGAAGATCCACTCATGACTTCACCAAGCATTAACATCATAAACTCTCAACTTGCAGTGTTGTCCTAATCTATATCCTCTCTTTCACGTCATAGCCACTATGTCTCTTCCGTGTGAGTCTTAAATATTTTACTCAGCTTTTACTCGCAAAAACATACCATCATTTCATTAGATCAAACATACCATGCATCCCCTTTACACACGACAACAATAGAAGCCTCACTTTCTTCTTGTTTCTTCTAGTTCTCTTATCCTTAATCAAACTTTAAAAATTTTGATCCGTGTCATCCCCCCCTATGCCAATCCCATGACCTAAGAAGGTCGCATAAGATTGTTACAATCTCCTCCTCGGAAGTCTTGTTATAAGTACTTGCTTGAACTCGTTCTGCATTATTTGATTTAAAACAAAAGCGCTCTGTTGACGTACTTCCATACCATTGACATTGGTCCACCGCGAATACTTTAAACTCTTTTTGTCGATACTCTTAATGCCCATAATATTGTTTACTTATCCCCTCTACACTCACCAATAGACACTCGAACATGTGCGTTCTTAGTTGTCCCCGCTTAACTAGTATTTGACCTTCTCCGAAGTCAACGACTTATTATTCTACTACGCTTCTCATGTTACCTTCTCATGAAGGCTACCCTCCTCGGGGTACTTTACCTTAAGCTCAGTTAGTTCTTTCCCCGTTCCATGCTTTCTTCCTCTTCCATAAGGTAACCATACTTTTCTAGGCTTCGCACGCCGTATAACTCACCTTCATAAGCTTAACTACTCTTCCTTGATGTCTTTCAAATGCACCCTTCCAAATATTCTGACCTTAATTAGCATACACTCACGTTCCTCTTGGTTGGTATCTTTAGTATCTCGATCAAAGCTCTCTGTTTCGTCTTTCATCTTCTTGGGGTCATCATTATACACACTTCCTCCTTCTTGGCGTCTCTTAGTCTTATCATCATAATTGAAACCGGTCAACTCCACGTGGATCCCCACCATGCTCTTCTTCTTCTCATAACTCTAGAAATGTTGAAATTACTTTTTTGTAACTCGTAGACTTAACTTACGGTATCTTGAATCTTTAGCAAATGTTTAGATCACTCTTCTCGTCTTGACTCCAATGCTTAGGAGCGTGTAAGGAAAGCTTCACATCTTCAAGAAATACCACCTTTAATCTTGTTAGAATGTATCCATCTCCTTCTCGATTCGCATCTAAGTTGTCCACGCGTCTTCTTGAAGAAGTTAAGTTCGATATCTCCATTGGTCTCGTCATCGTTCGATCATGGCTTCTTTAGAACCGCTTCTACATTTTAATGTTGCTCCCTTTTCTTGTATCGCTTCCATCTTGATTCCTCTTAAGTTGTCTCGAGTTTTCCTCCCACTTGTTCATCCTTCGTTTATGTAATCTCTAATCTTCCTTTTCGACATCCTTTTAAAGGAATGCGAGAAACGCCATGGTATTCGTCCGAACATAACGCTCGAACTCGATACTTGAGCTTATTCCTCCTCGTATGGACACTATCCTATATAAAACAACGTCCTCCAAGGGCGATGATATCGTAATAGCATCTCAACTAAAAGGTCCTATATCTCCATATGCTACTATATGTAACAGGAATACGTATCCATAACTATAGAAGTCCTAAGTCCATATTACTACTAATATCACGCATCCGGCATTCCATAACAACAATACAAGGTCCAAAACATATAATCGTTCACATATACAACTATACACATAATCATGTTCATCATGCAACTACAATCCACATATAATAATAGTCCAAAAACATCCTAAGTCCACGATACATATCTACATATATACGTATATATATATATACACTAAAATCCAATAAACTATGCTGCCGAGATCCGCGGAAAAAGTGGTGGTCCGTACATTCTACCCCGACTCATGCATGTGATTTTGAAAACGAAAACTCAGAACCCGCGGGGTTCTATTTATTCCTTATTTGGCCTTTAGAAGATTGCGAGTGCCATTGTTGTCAACCTAGGGCTCTGATACCACTTTTGTAACACCCCGAGTCCACGGGATATCGGGATGCTACGGGCAAGACCTCACAATGGGTCCCGACCCTTAGCCTGACAACAATTTCACCGGATCTTTCAACATGGCACAAATAAAGGCAAAACCAAAATTTCCTTTTAATGCAAATGATAAGAAACCCGAAGGAAAAAACAAAAGACTTCAGCCGATAATCAACACCAAAGATCAAAACGTCATACACACGGCATACCAACATAATAGACGAAGAATAAAACATAACCCGACTCCAACCAAAACCCACTACTAAAATGTACGGAACCCCGGCTGCCCACTCTTCCGGATCTCTCGGCCGCTTTCCTAACCTGCAAGGCAATCTACAACAATCGGTATAAAACCGTTAGCTAATATTCGAAGCATTAGAATCAAGGTGAAAGGCACAAACACAAGTAAATAAACATAACACACAATGTACACCAAATCACACAAGTCCGGTTTATTATCTTTTTATTATTAAGTCGTATCCCGTTCTAATTCAACTTCTTTTGTGACACGAGAATCCTCCGAAACTCGCCTCGGTCCCTTCTTCCGGCAATGGAACGGTCGGATGCCTCCGACCGTCTAACCAGCACGGGCCAGTCGCCGAGATCCCCCTAGCTCTCACGGGGAGCCAGGCAGTGATGTCACCGCCCGTTATCATACACTTGGGCCAAATAATATAAATGTCGGTAATCCTATTTTCGGTTTAGTTGTTATAAATAGTAACATAATAAACACACACCACCCAACACACAATAATGCTAATACAAAGAATACGAGCTAAGTAAGTCCGAAGACTTACCTCATCCCAAAGATAATCCCGCTATATCCCGCTCTCAGCTTCCCGTAGGAAGACACTCAACGCCTGTAAAAAGGCACACAATCAGCATCTCTCTCACATGCTAGAAGTCCTTAGACTTCTAGTCCCAATGATCTCGCAAGATCATAACCCATAACCATGCTAGGATAACAACTCTTAGTCCTCACGATCTCACAAGGTCATAACCATCAAACCACATGCTAGGATAAGCCAAACCTAAACTCCAAAATCCCCCAAGATCATACAACCCCGACCTCGAGCCTCAAAACGCTCACAAGATCAACCCTATAACTTAAAGCCTTATAACAACCTCACAAGATAACCAAACACCTCAAGTCTTAGCACAATCATAAATCCTCAAAACTCACCTAAGGTTCATAACCACTACTTGGTATTCACTCTAAGTTATGTTATATCCAACCTAGCATGATACTACTAAACATAACTAGATCGAGGGAAAGGAATACTCACACAACGTCAAAAGACGGAAGTCGATCTACGGATGTCGAGATTGGAATCGTTGGCCTTTATCGGGGCGCTTCCGGTCCTAACACCAAAGCTAAACAAATTTAGCTTATATGCTAAATTTGAACGGAATATATATAACTTATGTAAAATCTAAGGTAAAACTCGTTTTCAAAACCAAGGCTAAAACCGCTTAAATACTTTCCGGGACAATTTATACAATTTTAGAAACTTGGTCATAATCCGTCAATAAACCTTCGGGCCATAAATCCGAAATAAATCCAACAAGGGATTAATTGATAATTATGAAATAAACTCGTATTTAAACTCCAAGGTTAAAACCCGTAAAAATATTTTCTGGACAAATTATACAATTTCCGCATATGGGTCTTATTCCATAAATAAATCTGTAGGGATATATATTCAGATTTCTAAAACTTGGGGTCAAATCTGCAAATTAGAAATATGGGCTACATTTGCAATTATACCAAAAAGAGGGCCTCGATTGGAAATAAGGAAATAGGGTTTCTTAACCCATTGTTGTTGCGGCTAATGTTTGCAGGGGATCTGGCGGCGGTGAGGTTTGGCGAGCAAGAGCAGCGGGGCGGCGAGGTGAAGACGAAGGCGCCACTGGCCTCACCGGCGCCGTCTGGCAGCCTCGATCCCCGGCGGTTGTAGTGGCGCACTGGAGACTCCAGCGGCTCGATTCCGGAGGCAAGCTTGCAACTCCCTCTGGTTTTTTTTTTGTTTTCTGGTGTTGGTGGCACAGCAAGGAAAGGGGGCTTCTCTGGCTAAGCGACGCTTCTCCGGTGGCATCGATGGAGATAACTCAGGCGTGGTAGCACATCGACAAGAAGATGAACCTTGATGATAGTTACAGACGGTGGCGGATTGGACTGCGCGAGGGGCAGCGACTCCAGGATCCGGTGGGTTTGGATGCCCAGGCGAGAAGGCGGGCCAAGGCACGAGCTTTCCGGCGAGGGCTTCGGCTCCCGGCGTATGTTGCTTCCGGTGTGCCGATTTGACAAAGGAGGAGGGGGAACAGAGTTCGATTTGTGCTGCTACGACGTTTGTTGTGGGTTGTTGTTTGCAGGTGGTCGTTGCTCAAGACAGGCTCGACTTTGGCGGTGCTGGCTCGACAAAGGAGGACGAAGGTGAGGAGCTGAGGAGATGTGTGAAGGTTGTTGAGATGAGCAGAGGTGGAGAGTTGAGAGGCTCAATTTGCAGACATGAACAATTGGAACGATAGGGAAGAAATGAGGGATCACAGGCTGAGTCAAATTGAGGGGATCAAGGGGTCGGGGGTAGCTGAGCTAGCCACAGAGAGAAGGAGCGTGCAGGGGGCTACCTCGGGTAGCTTGGGCGGGATCAGAGGCCAACAAGGGTGTCATCAGGCGTAAGGAAGGAAAGGACATTTATGAAAAGGGAATAAATAAATAAATAAATCGATCAAGAATAACTCGATCGAAACATTTGAAACGGGATTTCCGAATCGAAAAACTTTCCTGAATTTTCCGAAAATAATAAAACGGATATACGTAAACCTATCAAAAACTTAAATATGCTCGGGAAAATATTTAAGCCTTAAAATACTTTTAATAATAAAAAAAAAAATTTAATCTAATAAAATATCGATAGAAGTCGGATAAATAAATATCGAAAACGCGTCATAAAATTTGGGGCGTTACATCTCTGCGACCAGGCCATACACGGTATACGGGCGGGCTTCTTCATCACTCCCTAGGGGTATACGGGTTGGGCGCCGCCACACTCCTGTTGGTTACACGGGGACAGAGGCGAGAGTTATAAGACTCTCGTGTCACACTTGAACGAATGAATTAGATATGGAATAACTTAAAAAGATAATAAGTAATGGATGTGTATGTTTATGAGCATGTTGTGTGTTTGTGTTCCTATGTGTGTTTGTGCCATATTATTCTTATAATGCCTAGAATGTGAGCTAACGGTTTTATACCGATTGTTGTAGTTGATGTGCAGGATAGGATGTGGCCGAGTGATCCGGAGGAGTGGGCAGCCGGGGTTCCGTACATCTTAGGTTGAGTTGGGTTTTAAAGTCCTTGTGTCGTTGTTATTATATATTATGTTGACGTTGTTGTAAGGACGGCTGAAGTCTTTCCTTTCTTTTATTGTCGGGTTTCATAACATTGCATAAAAATGTATTTCGGTTTTGGCTTTTATTTGTATCTTGTTGCAAGATCCGGTGAAATTGTTGTCAGGCTAAGGGTCGGGACCCATTGTGAGGTCTCGCCCGTAGCATCCCGAGTCCCGCGGATTTTGGGTGTTACAATCTTCATCGATTATTGTTTAATTATACCAGGTAAGTTTTCGATCTCATCTTTTTCGGTCTATTCATGGTTAAATCCTCGACATTGAAAACTTCTCAACCTAGTTTGCCAAGAATGTTAACAATGGAGTACACAACATTCCGACTACAATCAATGGCCTTTATTTTGTGTACAAATATGATAACAAATAATGTGTGCATAGATATAGTATGTTTTGATTATGTTCTAATCATACAAACATACATAGTTGCTAACAATGTACATATCATACATTATGTATCATACATACGTCGTTGCTAATAAATATTATGTAACTGCTTCTTTAATTATGTTCGCCAAAATTGATAACAATGTGTACATATCATACATATATAGTTACTGATATATATTATGTTCTAATCACACATTTATGTAACAAGTAGACATCAATGTGTATAGAAGGAAGGACCAGCAAGAATGGACATTCAAATCAGAGTCCACGAATGAAGATATTGTTAACATTTGTTTCCTATTTTAACGAGTTTTGATAATTATTATCATTCTTAATTAGGTAAACAAATAAAGATAAATAGGAGAGAGAAATATTATGATTTATTGAGTATCTTTATTTATGTTTTTAATAAATCTTTTTATGAAAATATGGAAGGGCCTATTTTGTCAACATATAAACAAAAGAACTAGTTTATACACCTTGATACATAAACTGCCTACTTAGCCAACTCGTCTATAGAATATTACACAATGTATGATCAAATGATACGTATCATGCACGTTACGTTCAATTTATGAGCAAGACGTCGGAACGGGTAAAATCAACAAAATCGAATAATAGTTAATATGAATTGTGTCAAGTTATATATAATGGTAGTAAATATCTTTTGTAGTTTAAAAGGTAACCATATATATCTATCCTAAAATATCAATCATCTAATTAATATACAAAAATAATATTGAATCAGGATCGTTGATTTTATTTAATCATGTGGTCTAAATTGGTTCTTATTTCTTATTGTAAATATTGTTCTAACTTGATTCTATCCCTATATATATATATATATATGTATGTATGCATGTACTTGCTTATTTTGTTTCAAAAAATATTTAAAAATAATTTTGTAACATTTTTTTATCGTCCATCAATTAATTTGAGTTATATTATTATTTTGTAGAGAAACATGATTTTGACAAAAATATTTTTTTAGCTATAATACGAATATTTTGTTAAAGATTTAATGTAACCGGAAAATGCTCAAAAACAATATAAATGCTCGAAAACAAGATATTTGGGTTGACGATTATTTATTGTCTATTCTTTAAGTTATTAATTAGTCTTCATTTTTTTTAAATGTAGTTTAAAAAATAGCATATATTTACATTATAAACATTCACACATATATCATCAAATATGATACGATTTTTTGATTCATAACTCATATGAAATAGAAAATATGTATAAAAAATCTTTCATTCCAACATCATACCAAACACCAAGTGTCAAGAATGCTTTATTGTAATTCCTCATTCCATTCCAATTCCTGATTCCAACCTCATTCCTACAATCATATCAAACGAGCCATGTCGACTTTCGGCCGTGAAAAATCCATGCGGAGCAAACACATCAAAATACTCGGAATCATTAAAATAAACAGATTAACCCTAAGTTTAAACATGGTGTCTTCAATTAATTACCTTTTGCCTCTATTTTCAACAATTATATACTTTTATCGTGTAATTTTATTAAAATGTATTCCAACAATTGCAGTTTTACATTATGTAGATACCGAATTGATAATATATACATAAAAACACAATTTTTATGATTTATTTCACATATAGGCATAACTATGTAAGATAAAAAAGAAAAGTATGTTGCAAACATATTTCATGTTGCATGTGAAGTTCATTTGAAATCGTTTAGACTATTTCCGTCGTCAGCATATGAAGTCATTTATACAAAACTGAATAAATTTTCTTATTACAAAAAGACGAGAATAATAATATTTTTTTACAATTGGAAATTATTTCTACACTTATGGAGTGTTTCATGTAACAATGTAGCACCCGAAATTTAATTTCCGTTTTATTTCGATATAACACCGGAACTGAATCGGTTTGGAAGTTTGCGTCATCTCCGTCATTTTCTGTGGCACCGAGTTCTTCAATTCTCTTTACTTTTATTTTTACGAGATTTCTATTCATATAAAATATGTTGAATCAATATACCTTTTTTATTCGTTATTTAAGCCATTCGGGCCCATTAACGACTTACCATTCGGGCCCATTAAGCTTGTCTTCCCCTCCTTACCTCTTACGTGAAACCTAACCCTAGCAGCCTCCTTCTACCTTACGTGAAAGAAGATGACCCCTTCCCAAACCCTAACATCCTTCCTCCCCCTTCACGTGACAGCAACCTCATCTCCCCTACCTACCACCATCGATGACAATGTGCCGATGAGCCTCGCCGACCCTTTCTCGCCTTGTCCTCCCGAACGCAACAACACCTTCACCGTGCCGCCAAGAGACCGCCTCCCTTCTTCTCCACTAGGTCGACAACACCTTCTCCGCGCCGCCAGGAGACACATCAGGCCGCCTCCCTTCTTCTGCACTAGGTCGACAACAGCAACGGAGGGACGTCCCAAAGCCTCTTCGATCGGAGCATAGGATCCGAGCAGGCACGCAAGACCTTCCACGACCCACGTGCGGCAGCGTCGAGGCGCAAGGACGGCAACAAGAACGCAAGCACGGCGTCCCCAGACCGCAGGTGAGAGTGGCATCTGATCCGCTGGTGCGCCTTCCTCTGACTGCGAGTATGTCCCAACGACAGTAAGATCGTTCCATTCGTCTTCCTCGTATGTGCGAGCACGTTGAGCCGACTAGTTAAGTAAGGCATCACCCTCTTCTCTTCCGTACCCTCTCTATACATATGTGCTGATGTGAGCCCGTTTACATTTCGGAACCGTGCATAACAAACCCTAGAAGATGGCTTGTGGAGCTGCTGCGTTTTCTGGGTTGTAAAGTGATGAACACCTAACTTCGGGTCCAAATTTAGGTATGAAAGACTGATCCATTTTGGCTGAAATTTTTATATGTTATAGCTGGGATACTGTGGTAGAACATATTCAAATTTGAGAGGAATCCAGCGAGTGGTTTAGGATTTATGATTTTTCAAAGATTGTGTCGTAAGCAGTTTTTTTTTTCTGTTGTGCTGAAATTTCTAAGTGTTGGAAAACTGCATGTTGATATAGTTGTAATCCATATTTGGGTAAGTTAGACTCCTCATTTGTTGCTGATTTTCGGATATGTTATAGTTGGAATTGTATAATATAACATACTGAAATTTGAGAGTATTCCGAGTTATAGTTTAGGAGATATGGTTCTCCAACGTTGGTTCCTCACGCCGTTTTTGTAAGTGTGTTGAAAATTCTAAGTGTTGGGAAAAACTGCTTGTGATACAGTTTTGTGAGATAAATTTGAATAGGTTATTTACCTCTTTTGGACTTGAATTTTGGATTTGTAATAGTTAGGGTTACATACTAGAAGATATCAAAATTTTAGAAGATTTCATCAAAAGGTTTAGGAGTTATGAATTTTCAAAGTCGAGGATGTAAGTAGTTTTCTGGATGTTGCTGAAATTTGCCAAGTGTTGGAATTATCTGGTGTTGTGCAGTCATGTTTGAACTTAGGTTTGGATACCTCATAAACATAATTCACCGTTCAAGTTTTAATACAAAATAGATGGATATGTATATTGTGATGTATCAGAAGTGGAGAACAATCCAACGATCGGATCTGAATCTATAGGAACTCAAAATCGACTGTTTGTGCAGTTTGGGAAATGACTCAGATTTTGCTAAGTATAGAATTTCTGGATTTTGTATCCAACTTTGGAGATTTGTGTAAAAGTTATTGTTGGGTATTTTTGAGATTTTCTTACTTCTATTAGCAGAGTGCATCATGTAGAAGACCTAGTTATTTTATTTAGAATTTTTATATTTTTATTCAATTCTCATATCTAAAGCCAAAGTCGGACCTTAGCAACTTTTTATGAAAGTCAAGAATGTAGTTAACTCTTCTAAATCTTTAGCAAACTTTCTTTTGAGAGTTTTAAGTGTGGTTTTGAGTCCGAAAGAATAGTTTGAAACTTTGTTATAGAATTTTATAGAGTTTCGGGACTAGGGTAAAATGGTCATTTAACCATAAGGGTATTTTGGTAATTTCTTTATGATAGATCATATATTTTAGAAGTTGGAGACTTCTAAGAAAGTGAGATACTTTATTGATCCACTTGCCTTGTATAACAGGCGATGGAGTATTCTACGGTTGTTGACTGAATTGAGTTTTAGACAGTCGAGATTGATTCAGGTAAGTCCTTTGGGCTTACTTAGCTAGCTTTCACATATGAGTGCGAATAATGATAGTGGTGTTTGAATGATGTGTGTATATGTGTATTTCATACTAATTATCGACCGACACACATATTTGGCCTAGGAGTAACGGGCGGTGGCATTTTGCTCAGTTAGCCCGAGGGCGCTGGGGGTTTCTTTCGGGACTAGTCCATACTTGGTTTGCGAGGACGCCACCGGCGGAGGTGTGCCAAACCATCACTAGTTGGATAAGGAACGGAAGCGAGAAATCTTAAGATATCTCGTGCCACAACTTTTAAAACGGAATGAAGTGAATTACTTAACTTATCAGATAATAACCTGTTTGTGTGCCAGCATGATGATTGTTTTATTTTGCTTGAGTTGTGTTTGTGCTATTTTTATTCTACTTATATTTGGATTGTTAGCTAACGGTTTATCCGTGTTGTAGACTCTGTAGAGATGGACAGTTGCAGAGAGATCCGGAACGGATGGTCAGCCGGGTCCACGTACTCATTAGAGGGGGACGGGGAGTCTTCCGTTCAACATGCATGTTATTAATATAATTATGTTTTGTAAGGCTGTCATGTGTTGAAGATTCATGTAAATATTGTTTTTTATTTTCAAAGAATTTAAATACATTTGTGTCTTGTTATAAGATCCTAGTAAAAGTTGTTGTTAAACAAAGGTCGGGACCCATTGTGAGGTCCTAACCAGTGGCTCTCCGAGTTCCAAAAATTCGGGGTGTTACAACATGGTATCAGAGCTTTGGGTTGGCAACAATGGCATTTTGAATCTTATGAAAGACCGAATGTAAAAATAACAAGAACCCGAAAGGGATCTAAAATTTTCAAAATGAAGTTTTATTTTAAAATCATGTGCATAGTCGGGTTGTTGGGATAGTAGTACGTCGGACCACCATCGTTCTCCGTGGATCTCTGCAACTTAGAATGATAGGTGAGTTAATATTAGACTTTTATTGATATGTTTTAATGTATGAGTATATATATGTGTATGTGTAGCATGTTAGTATCCTAAAGGGTATCTTGTAGCCTTTAGTTGTGATATCATGAAGCGATTATCGCCTCATGATAAATCGGTAGCGGACTTATAGAGTTTTCAACCCGAGACAATGGATTCAGACCTAGGATTTAGTATTATACTCTGGTGGATGTCCTGGGGACCCTATAAATCATCCGAAGAACGGGTGAGCAAAGAAGTAGAGATATTGAGATAATTTTCACCACAAGTACAACCCGATGAGAAAGAAATTTCCGAGTCAACTCAGATAGAAGTGATAGAAGTCCGTACAAGGAATTTAGCGGTGTGGGGATCAGAGATGAAACTCAAGGATGCATGTAAGGACTAATAAGAAGCGCAGATTGAAGAAGACAATATTGGAATACAAATCCAATGGGTAGTTTACAACTACACTTGACAAGCGAAAGGACAAGTACAACCAAGGTGGATACCACCATAGGCAAGGATGGGCACGAGAATCTAGAGAAGATAGAGTATGATCCAGATAGGAAGAACTGGAGGAGCACAAAGACCGACATTTACATTGGAATTAAAGAGGGAAGGCAAAATCCACAACCATTGAGAATGGTGGACTTCTACAAGACTACGAAATTTTTTTTGAAAGAAATCACGACACAAGTATTAAAGAGAATGGTAGTTTGTAACTGAGACAAGGGATGTCCATGAAGGAAATGTTACAATACAATGCTAACGAAAGCAAAAAAAAGTGGGTGAGAATGACCTGGGTAGACTCAAGTGTCCACCACGATATCTCACTCAACACGGGACTTAAGTTACCGACACCAACGATCCATAAAAGAGAAACCGCTATTAAGGGATGGAAATTTAGGTTAAAGGATTCTCGGAAAAGGCGTCTGCAAGCTATTGGAGAAGATGTGATAAGTCACAGATGGCATATGGGTAATACAACTAGACTCGGGTAAAGTGATCTTACAGAAAGGAACAAAAGTGTTGATTGTAGAAGAAGCTAAAGGGTATAAATAAATAACCTAGTGGATAACTTTCTACTCCGTATGTAACACCCCAAATCCGCGGGATATCGGGATGCTACGGGCGAGACCTCACAATGGGTCCCAGCCCTTAGCTTGACAACAATTTCACCGGACCTTTCCAACATGGCACAAATAAAGGCAAAAACTCAAATCATTTATAATGTATGCGAGAAACTGGAAGTAAAAGTACAAAGTGGAAACTCAGCCGAGTCCTCAAAATGGAACAATCTCAAAGGATAAATTCAAAATCCATAAATCCAAAAATCCATAAATAACAAAATAAACCCAAAAACACCACCGTCCTATAATGTACGGCTACCCTCGGCTGTCTACCCCTCCACCTCACTTGGCGGCGTTCCTAACCTGCAGGGCGTCTACACAAATGGTTTAAAACCGTTAACTCATATTTTAAGCATTAGAAACGGGGTGAGAAGCACAATCACAAACAATCATCATAAACACACACGCATCATACCACAAGACATACAAATCCGGTTTATTATATTTATTAATATTAAGTCATATCCCGTTCTAGTTCAACTTCTTTTGTGACACGAGAATCTCCCGAAACTCGCCTCGGTCCCCACTTACCGGCATGGAACGGTGCGGATGCCTCCGACCGTCTAACCAGCACGGGCTAGTCGCCGAGAACCTCCTAGCTCTTGCAAGAGGTAGGCAGTGATGTCACCGCCCGTTATCATACACTTGGGCCAAATAATATAAAGTCGGTGATCCTATTACCGGTTTAGTTGTTTATAAACATTCAACAATAACACACACACACACACACCACCTCACACACACCGATGGTAATACGCAAAATACAAACTAAGTAAGTCCGGAGACTTACCTCTCTTGAGGTAACTCGAATAAACCACTCTCAATTTCCCGTAGGAAAACGCTCAAAGCTTGCCCAAACGAGGCACTATCAATAACCAACTAAAAGCTAAAAGTTCTCGGATATCTAGTTTCCAACATATATAAATATGATATCTACTCTAGCATGCTAGGTCCATTTTATAATCCCGAAGGTCATCCTAAGATCGTAGATAAGATAATTCCATAAGTTCAATACCCCAACCCTAAAACTTATGATTCAGGGCCACTACATGGCATTTGCTCTACGATATGCTAAGTTCATCTAACATGTTATACTACCATTACCGAACTAACGAAGGAGAGTACTCACACGAGATCCAATGTGACGCCCCTATTTCATTTCTAGTTTATTACCAGTTAATTAACCCTGTTTAAAGCAATAAGCGGAAAAGCGGAAAACGTAAAATTTTAAAACTTTATCTTACAACCATATTCACAACATTTATACATACTAACATACGTCATAAACTCCGTTTAACCAAAACACAACTGTTTTAAAACCATGCAAAACATCCTAGGCGGTAGCATCCCATAACAGCCCACCTGATGTGATCTCAAATCCAGGTGTTGCGTCCAACGTCCTTGCCTTGGTCAGGCCGAGTCTGAGTAGCTGAAAAATATGTGGATATAACAACAATGAGCCACACGCTCAGTAAGGGTATACAAATCGCACTCTCCCAATATATATAAGTATCTAATATCCCGTCCCTAAAGGACACTCTATACCCTTCCTCACATTCCAGAGTCGATCAATGCATACATATCCACATTCACATATAATTCCACAACCATTCACATCACATTTCACATAAACATTCAAGCATTTTATCACACATCACATATCAACATATCATCTCATATAAACATCTCATATCATCTCATCACATATAAATAATCATAACATAACATATAACATGCTAGACTCGATCGCATCGATGCATAGGTGATAATTAACTAACTAGCTCCAACTGATCGTACGATATATTTTCTCATTGCTTTCGTATTTCTTTTTTTTCTTTCTTCTTTTTTTTTTCTTTCGGTTGGCCAACCCGATAGCGTCATAGGCCCCCTGTAGATCAGGTAGCGACCTCGGCCATCTGTCCTAAGACCCCCTGTAGATCAGGTCGCGATCTTGGACTATTTTTCTTATCTTGAGGCCCCCTGTAGATCAGGTAGCGACCCCTGGCTGTTTTTCTTATCTCGAGGCCCCCTGTAGATCAGGTAGCGACCTCTGAGGCCCCCTGTAGATCAGGTAGCGACCTCGTCCCCCGGAAACCCGTGCGGGACCCAGTTGGGTTAATTAATCAATTACCATCCTATATTATCACTGTCATATCATAACTCAATTTCATGCTTCCATCATATTCTTTCATCACATTCTTTCCACTATCTCATGTACCTCATGCATGCTTTCATAAGGAATATCAAGTCATCATCATCGTCTCACTCATATACATATAAGCATGCATACAATCATAACAAACATATATATACACACTCAAGCATGCATAAAATCATAGCATATTAAATACATAACATATATTAAGCAAGTGTAATTCATATACACTTACCTCGCAGGTAAGAACAATAAAACCTCGCAAACCAACTATTGAGTCCGTTTCCCACTCGGACTATCCTCCTTTCTCGTATTTGGATACACTCACAAAGAAGTAAGCTATAATTAAACCGAACCCTTCAACAACACCTGTTGAGAATATCATATTCCTCGTATTAAACTTCTCGCTTCAAACACCAGTTAAATTCATTCCTTTGAATTTAATTAGCTTATAGCATTTTCTAGAATCCCAATTTAATTAATTAACCTTTAATTAATTAATTAAATTTCGCCAGAATAACGTTTTGCGCGCAGGCAATTTCTGAACCCACCTGTCATCAAATCTCATCAAACAAACAGCCCATAATCACCAGAATAAAGTAACGAGCATAATGGAATTTCCAATTATCCATTTTGACAAGCCTAAGATCAATTTAGGCTAAATCGCAATACGGAAAACGAATAAATTCATAACTTATTCGTTACTAACCCGATTGACGATCCGAAAGAAGATTCGGAATCACAACGACGCAGGCTACGCTCGGACACCACCAAATTCACCGGAATCTGAGCGACGGAACCTCCCTAGTATCATATATGCTCGACCAGACCTTCCCTTGCTCGGAAATGCAGAAACTCGGTACCAAAATGAAGAGAATGAAGAGAGGAATCCAAAAACTCAAACGGATTTGAAATCGGATTAGAAACGAAGGGTAGATCTGAGTTTGAAGGTTGAGAGAAATCAGAGCTTTTACGAGGAAACGTGAAAGAAAATGAATTAATAAACGATATTTCAGCTATTTATAGCGAAGACGATAATTATCCTTTAGCGGAGTCGATAATTATCCTTTTACCGATCCGGAAGCGGTTTAAGCCCCCTTCTCCAAACTTCTCGAAATTGGAATAATAAATCTGGAATATTTTATGGATAATTATTCCGCAATTGTTTCGAAAAACGCGTATTCCTAAGCCGTCTTTCTTAGCCGCTAAGAAACGAAATAGCGACTCTTTTAGCCATTTTGCCTTTTCATGTTTTTTCATATCTAGGACATGTCCGATGTCCTGATCATTTCTCTCAACTGCATTTTTATTAATTGAAGCTCCCAAATGCTCCAAATAATACCGGGGTGTAATATCATCTAGGAGCTGGTTACCTCGAGAGGTATCTCGTGTTAAAACGGATTTAATTTCCTAAATTACTCGATTAGGTCATCTTCGATTTTTGACTGTTACAAATATCTCCCACTTTAAGAAATTTCGTCCCGAAATTTAAGAAAGGACGTAGAACCAAACTCGTAGATGTATCAAAAGGATGCACAACCGGATCACAATTTCTCGAGGTTTTTACTTAAAAAGGTAGGGGTATTTCGCTTTCATATCTCGTTCGGTCTCCCATGTAGCCTCTCGAGCTGAATGATGTCCCCATCTGACCTTCACCATCGGAATCTCCTTGTTTCTCAATCTTCGAACTTGTCTGCCTAAAACCTCAACTGGTTCTTCTGGGTAGGACAAGTTCTCAGATACTTCTATCTCAGGTTCGGGAATGATATGACTTGGATCTGACCTATACCTCCGTAGCACCGATACGTGAAAGACGTCATGCAATCTTGATAACTCAGGTGGTAACGCCAATCTATACGCAAGTGGTCCGATCTTCTCTAAGATCTCATATGGACCAATGTATCTCGGTGCTAACTTCCCATGCCTACCAAATCTCATAACTCCCCTCCAAGGAGATACCTTCAAAAACACTCTCTCGCCTATCTCATATGTCATCTCTCGTCTATGGCGATCAAAGTAGCTCTTCTGACGATCTTGTGTTGCCTTCAAGCAGTGCTTTACTACTTGTACTTTCTCTATTGTTTGTTGTACAAGTTCAGGACCCTCTATCTGTCGCATGCCCTCAAAATCCCAACATACAGGTGTGCGACACTTCCTTCCATACAAGGCCTCGTAAGGGGCCATACCAATACTTGAATGGAAACTGTTATTATACGCAAATTCGAGCAATGGCAGGTTAGAATCCCAGTTACCTTTAAGCTCCAAAACACAAGATCTCAACATCTCCTCCAAGGTCTGAATCGTTCTCTCTGATTGTCCGTCTGTTTGAGGATGAAATGCCGTACTGAAATGCAATCTTGTACCTAAGGCAGTTTGCAGACTTCCCCAGAAATGCGAGGTAAACCTCGGATCTCTATCGGATACAATCGATACAGGGACTCCGTGCAATCGAACAATCTCTCTCACATACAACTCTGCCAGCTCATCCAAGGAGTTATCTTGTCTCATCGGTAAGAAGTGGGCAGATTTCGTCAATCTGTCTACAATCACCCATACCGTGTCATTCTTTCTGAAAGTCCTAGGAAGTCCAACCACAAAATCCATTGTAATCCGCTCCCACTTCCACTCAGGAACTGATAAAGATTGTAATTTTCCTGCTGGTGCTTGGTGTTCAGCTTTCACTTGCTGGCACACTAGACATCGAGCTACAAAATCAGCTACCTCTCGTCTCATCCTGGGCCGCCAATAGATCTTCCTCAGGTCATTAAACATCTTCGTACTCCCAGGATGCATGGAATACCTCGAGGAGTGTGCCTCTTCAAGTAGCTTCTTCTTTAACTCCTCAATGTTGGGCACGCATATCCGTGTACCTCTGTATAACACTCCCTGATCAGACAACTGGAAGTGTGTAGTGGTAGCATCTCCCACTTTAGCTTTTAACTTCTTCAGTGTAGCATCCTCATCTTGTCTAGTTGAAATCTCATCGAGAATCAACGGTCTAACCTGAATGTTTGCTATCAACTCGGATCCTCTTACATCCATCTCTACTCTCATAACTCTGAGAGCTAATAGATGCTCAACTTTGTAGTTGACCTTACTGCCTTGATCACTACTCTTTCTGCTAAGAGCGTTAGCTACCACATTCGCCTTTCCCGGATGGTACTCTATAGTGCAATCATAATCCTTGAGTAACTCCATCCATCTTCTCTGCCTCAGGTTCAGATCCCTCTGAGTGGGAATATACTTCAGGCTTTTATGATCGGTAAACACCGAAAATGTATCACCATAAAGATAGTGCCTCCAGGTCTAAAAAGCATGAACTATAGCAGCAAGCTCTAGGTCGTGTGTAGGATAGTTCTGCTCATGAGGTCTCAACTGTCTAGATGTATATGCTATTACCTTCCCTTCCTGCATTAGAACTCCTCCTAAGCCACTCCCAGATGCGTCGGTGTAAACCACAAAGTTACCCTTATCTGAGGGTACAGCCAGAATAGGGAACGTAGTCAATCTTTTCTTAAGTTCTTCAAAGCTCTCTTGACAACTGTTATCCCATATAAACTGCTGATTCTTATTTAGCAGGTTAGTCAATGGGCGCGCGATAATCGAGAAGTTCTTTACAAACCTCCTGTAATAACCCGCCAGTCCTAAGAAGTTGCGAATCTCCGTAATGCTCTTCGGAATTTCCCATTCTGTAATAGCCTTGATCTTGGATGGATCAGGTTGTATACCATCTCGTGATATCACATGCCCTAGAAAGGCAATCTGATCCGTCCAAAACTCGCACTTGCTGAACTTCGCATACAATTGTCTCTCCCTCAAAATCCCTAAGATACGTCTCAGATGTTCTCTATGAGTATCTGCATCTCGGGAATATATCAAGATATTGTTCGCCCCTAGAGGTGTGTGCAAATAAGCTTTAAATTTATAAAACTGAAATCAAGCAAGCGAACCCGCAGTGTACGGATCGATATAGTTAAGCAAGAATTCCAGAGTATCGAACACAGGGATTTGGGTGGAACGAACTCGATTGCAGGTTATCAAGCGGTGAATATGAGAGTTTTGCAGATATTGGGAAAACAACAATCCTAAAGATCCAGGTATCCAGCTGTGGCAATCGATTCAAGATATACTAATGATGTAAAGACAGAGTTAAGATATGCAAAGGTATACTAATGTAAGGTAATCGTACGGTTGAGGTTCCAAAAACCTTATATAACTCACCCAAAAGACTCTTCCTATACAGGTTGATGAGGCTCAATATAGAAAGGTTCTAAGGACAAGGATTAACATCAAATACCCAAACCTATGATCTAAAGATCAAGACTAACTTATCCGATTGAGGTTGTTGAGGCTCACAATCGAGGTAGAGGTTGTTGAGGCTTCACTACCACCTAGAAAAGACAAGTCTAAACTAAGCTAAAGCAAATCTTTAACTTTGGATCAAGATAAAAGCAGGCTCGTAAACTGGGGTAAATCACGGGTAGTTCTTGAGAATCACGGCCGTGGAACTCAAGAACAGGCCGTGATTTAGGGTTTTCGGCGACAATTCTCTAACTCTCAGGGCCTAATCTGTTTGCGATCGATCTATCATCATCTAAGCCACAACTATCAACCCTTCACCTTAGAATTGTTAAGGGTTTTTAGCCAATAACAGTCATATTGATATTAATTCAAGATTTGAAAGGTAAAAGATGGGAACTTTCAAGAACTATCAATAATCTTCAATTGAATCTCAGAATCACAATCAAGAGCAAGTGTTTGTCAACAGATTCAAAACGGAATAAGCAATCAAAATCTTAGGAAAGAAAAGAAACGGGATGTCAATCCGATCCTAAATCAAACCTAAGCAAGAAGAGGAATCTTCTTGCAAAATCCTCCAAGAACTTCGATCTTCCACACGAAGATCACAAACAGCAACTCTCCAATACGAACTTTGGAACTTCAATGAGATCTTCAAAATCACCTCCAAGAATGAGGGTTTGTGTTTTTCTAAGCTTGCGTTTTTACCGCTAAACTTAGGGTTGAAAGGTCGTAAGCGACGTTCACGAGGTTAGGCGAGGTGACGGAATCTTGCTTCATCCATCCTTTTTATAATGCAGGGCCAAATGTCGGCCCGGCCCAATCTTCAAGAGATCATGGCTTCGAAACGTGGCGAAAGGATTCGCCAAGATCACGGTCGTGGAAGTTTCCACGACCGTAATTTTGAGGCGTGGAAATAAACACGGATATCTTCCACGGCCGTAATATCCCCTGGAATGAACATCGAATTCTGCTTCACAATCCACGGCCGTAATTTAGGGTAAAACCGTGATTCTTGCCTTCATTCGTGCATTCCTCAATCTAATACTCCAAATTGCTTCCAAAAGGTGTCCTTGATCTAGAGACACATCGACTCAACTCTCCTTTGCTTGATTCCGTTCGGAATTAGCTCCAAATCACCTATAATCAACATAGAACTCGTGTAGACATCTATATCGACAATATAGGCAATACTAGCTCATATATGCATAAAGCTCAATCAAAGACTATCAATATGAATCAATTACGACTAGAAAACGTGCCTAAAATATCACAATATTTCATGCTAACAAATAACCCCATACTTAACACTTGCTTGTCCCTAAGCAAGGTCTTTCAAAAAGCTTTAAAACAAGAGTTAGGATGAAATATGTGTACCTTCTTTTGGATGAATGTGACTTCTAAAGAATAGATCATTCTCAACCCTTGCTTCAATCGTTTTCAAACTTTCACACACTTAATTAGAGAGTAAGAGGCAAAGAAAAATCATGAATCAATTTAGCTTCCAAACAAGCATTATAACCTTCAAACATTGTCAAAATCAATCATAAGAATTTCAATTTAGATCACCAAGCCATATAACATTCTTTTGATCATAAGGACTTTCAAAGAAAAGGTCTAGAGCATGGAAGGGTAGGGAAAACTTTAAGGGAAAGTGGTGCATAAATCCGGGAAAGTGGACAACTACCTTCTTCTTCTTTTGCGGTTTCCGCAACACTTCACTTAGAGCTTCGCTCTTTTCTTTTCATTTTTCGACTTTACTTTTGGAGTTATGGATAGAGGTGCACAAAAACCGAAGCCTAGGAGATTGGCGTTTCTCATTTTTGCGAGATGCCTCAAACCCTTAGCACACATACCATAATCCGCTAGGAATATCGCTCAATTTGACTTTGGCAAGACACAAACACCCGGCTATGTGAATGGTGCCGAGTTACTCATCGTCATGATTGACTTCCCCAAACCTACAATTTCTTTTTCATCAATTGATTGCAAATATTTGCTCTCATGGCCCTCCCACATCAAACATGCCTTTTTCTCATTCACTTTCCAAATTCCCGGATAGGTAAGGGAGGCTAATATTTCAATGAGGAGTTAGATGATCAAAGAAAGAAGAAAGAGAATATCGAATTGCCTTAATCATTTCAACAAGAAGTATAGGAGCTTATAGTGTGATTTCAACTTCAATTTCTTATATGATTTAGGTAACATTTTCACATTATACAACTTGCAAAAGAGGCAAAATTCATTCATTCAAATCCTTTTTGATTCACAATCCTTTTAAGCATGCAATTGTCATCAAACTCGATTCACAAGTAGTGATTATCATGGAAATCATCTCAATTCATTAGAAGCTCAAAATTTTCAAAATTTTTCAATTTTTATGGTTTTTTAAAGTTCTTTTTCATGCAATGCAAGAATGAAACGTGTAACATACAATGAACATGCAATGATAGTCTCGGAATAGAAGCAACATATAGAGTAGAGTTATTACAAACATTTAGTACATCCCACCCCATACTTAGGACGAACATTGTCCCTAATGTTCACAAGAAAGAACAAAAAAAAGAAAAGAAAAAGAAAACTCACAAATGGTGGTTGGGATGTCTAGAAACGAGTTGTCCGGTCATCTATCACTGCGGTGCCGGTGGAGGTGGGAATGGAGAGAAACTCGGATCATAGTACCGCCCAAACTGCTGGCGGTAGACGTCCCTCATCATGTGGTCAAGGTCGTCGAAACGTCTGTCTCTATCATCCGCCCGGATCTCTAGTGCTCCGACTCTCTCTGAAAGTCCGGTAGCCCAATCCGGCATCCTCTCATACCACCCAGGGGGGTGATCATACCATCCGGGAGCATCGGCTGGTGCTGATGGTGGTGGTGGTGGTGCTGCTGGTGCTGCTGACTGCGTAGTGGACCAAGGAGGGGGTGTCTCGTACCAGGTGGGAGGTGTAGTCATCCACGTGGGCCTCTCGCTCACGCTAGCGCGGCGAGATGACGAGCCTGAGGCTCTAGCCGGACGCGGAGAGCGTCTAGGTACATCCTGGGCCGCATCCGGCTGATCCGGAAACGAGCCGAACTCCTGCTCTGCTCCTCCACCACTCTCGTACTGCTCTCCCATGTCCTCCTCATCATCAGCCGGTGGTGGGACGTAAGGGGGAGCTACAAGCCTGTTCGCGTGCATCGCAGCGAACGTCTCCTTCCAATTGTGGCGTCCCGCCACAATGGAATACTCCGGCAGCCACTCAATACCCCTGCCCGTCCTACTCTCCCAAGGCATGCCCGCATAAGGCGGACCTCTATGTGTGGGGAAGATGAGTCCCCTAACCATGAACGCGTGTAATCCTAGAGGTACGGCGGGTATGCGGGTGCAGGCTGAGAAGTCAACACCAAACGTCCGAGCTATGTGGGTCACTATCCCACCATATCCAATGTTCCCTCTCGATTTGTTCTTAAGCTTGCTCATCGTCGCCGCCAAAAGGGTAGCACAATCTGCGCGGCATCCATGAAGCATAGCGTAGAGAAGGAATAACTCATCCGTCTTAATCTTTTGGGGCGTCTCCGTCCTAGGAAAGAGACACTCCGAAAGAACTCGGTGAGCTATCTTCAAGGCCAAATGGTACATCAATTTGGCCTTGGTATCAGCTGGATGCCAACGGTCCTCGTCGGCATAGATCATCGCCACATCCTCCCAAAAATCCTTAGCGGAAACGTTCCTAGGGAGGCGACCGTTGTAGGTCTCATGGAACCCAAAGATGGTCCCGAACTCAACAATGCTAAGGTGGTAGTCTCTATTCATGAGACGGAAGGAGACGGTCCTATCAACATGGCTGTGCTCGAAAGATGTCACAACCTCTCGGGTGATCTCCTCATAAGCGTCTTCACGAATGTTCGTGAAGACGGTCAAACCGGCTCTATCCAAGAGCCATGTGAGGTCATCTACTATGTTGAGAGGATGTAGATCCTCCAACAACAGATATCTAGGACCTATCACTGTCCTCTTCTCTATTCTCTCAAACGCAGCTATGTGGTTCTCGTGTATGATCGGGATGCTAGGAGGAGGGGGTGAAGATGGAGGTGAAGGTGAGGATGGTGGTGAGGGGGATGAGGGTGGTGGTGCCCTAGATGTGGAAGGGTTGCCCTTTCTCTTCTTATTCTGTTCCCCTTTCTTTTCCTTAATCCTTCCCGAAACTCTCCTCACAAAGTCCATTCTGTTGAAAATTACGGTCTGTTCTTCGTAAACCACGGCCGTGGAATCTGGGTAGACCGTGATTCGACACAGAAATTCTCAATTCTCAGCAATTCAGCAATCAAACTCCACAACAAGCAGTCCTAATCTAATTTCTTCCGATTTCAATCAGTTCTTCCTAAAAATCTCTAACAAAAACGAACAAAAACGACTAGAATCAAGAAGAGAGCAAAAACCTATTTTTCGGATTGAAAAATCCGAAATGCGGGTTTGTTGATCGTTTTCCACTCGATTTGTTGCTTGGATCCTGTTCTTGGTTGGATTTGCTTCAGTTTAGGAAGAAGAATCGTTAAAAACGATTAAAGAACGAAGATTTGGGAGAATCTGCGGGTTTTCGGTATTTAGGGCGTGGAAATTGGGGGTTTTGTGGTGTTTTTGTGGTGAAGTGTGGCTTTTATACTTGCAGGCAAAATTTCAAAAATCACGGTCTGTCGGGGTGTTCCACGGCCGTGGAAATGTACGGACCCGTAATTTTTGTGGTTTTTCACAGGTCTTTGAGAATTACGGCCACTGTAGCAATGACGACCGTAATTTAGACCGTGGAACTCTCTGTAAAGCTTCAAAGTCCAAATTTCGTCACTTCTCTTCGACATTATCCCCCTTTTCTTCTTTTCCATCGATCCTACAACCAAAAACACGAACATACCGGGAGAAATCGAGGCAAAAATAAAGCAAAAATTTCTATTCTAAGCTAAACTATGAATCGAAAGCAAAAACGAAAATGCAATACCTTGGGTTGCCTCCCAAGAAGCGCTTTGTTTAAGGTCCGTAGCTAGACCAGTCTCGCACTTATTCGAGTACGGTAGGTGCAAACTCCTCAGCTTGGAGTTCCGGTGAGTACTTTTTGAGTCGTTGACCGTTCACCTTAAAACTTCCGCTAGCTTCACCCCATACTTCAACTGCACCATGGGGGAAAATACGCTTGATTAGAAAAGGTCCAGTCCAACGAGATTTTAACTTACCTGGAAAGAGGCGAAGTCTCGAATTGAAGAGGAGAACTTGATCTCCTTCTTGGAAATTCTTTGGGATGATATGCTTATCATGCCAACGCTTTGCTCTTTCCTTGTAGATCTTAGCGTTTTCATAGGCGTTCAAACGGAGTTCATCCAGCTCGTTGATGTCTAGGAGACGCTTCTCTCCCGCTTCCTTCATGCCGAAATTCAGCCATTTGATAGCCCAAAACGCTTTGTGCTCTAGCTCTACCGGCAAATGACAAAACTTCCCATACACGAGGTTGTATGGTGTGGTTCCTATGGGAGTCTTGTATGCAGTCCGGTATGCCCACAATGCATCATCTAGCTTCAAGGACCAATCCTTCCTAGTCCTTGAAACCGTCTTCTCTAGAATTCCCTTGATCTCCCTATTTGAGATCTCGACTTGTCCACTCGTTTGTGGATGGTAAGGGGTAGCGATCTTGTGAGTAACCCCATACTTGGCTAAAAGAGCTTCAAAGCGACGGGCTATGAAGTGAGAACCTCCATCACTAATGATTGTCCTTGGCGTCCCGAATCGCGGAAAAATGGTCTTGTTGAAGAACTTGACCACCACCATGGCATCATTTGTGGGAGAGGCAATTGCTTCGACCCATCTAGAGACATAATCTACCGCCAATAGTATGTATTGGTTTCCACAAGAAGAAGGGAATGGTCCCATGAAATCGACTCCCCAAACGTCGAAAATCTCCACCTCTTGGATGTTGTTGAGGGGCATCTCGTTCCTCCTAGAGATATTGCCTGTTCTTTGACAAGCATCGCAACAAGAGACAAAGGATTGCACATCTTTAAATAAAGTAGGCCAATAAAATCCAGATTGCAATACCTTTGCGCTAGTTTTATTCGAACTAGCGTGTCCTCCACAAGGTAGTGAATGACAATGACGGATGACACTTTGCATCTCATCTTCCGGCACACATCGCCGGATGATGCCATCCGGACCTCTCTTAAAGAGGAGAGGCTCGTTCCAATGGTATTCCCGGACGTCCTTGAAGAACTTCTTCCTTTGTGCGTATGATAGTCCGGGTGGTATCTCCTGGCAAACCAAATAGTTAACAAAATCAGCAAACCATGGTTCGTTACCTTTGGAGATTACCTTGATGCACTCCTCTATGATGTGTAGGTGTTCATCCGGAAAGGAGTCATCAATGGGTAAATGATCGTCCTCTAAATGTGTTAGACGACTCAAATGATCCGCAACAGAATTTTCCGAGCCTTTCTTGTCGCGGATCTCAAGATCGAATTCTTGTAGGAGAAGAATCCATCTAATCAGCCTTGGCTTCGCATCCTTCTTTGCAAGGAGGTATCGGATCGCAGCATGATCCGTGTAGACAATCACCTTTGCACCTACAAGATAAGAGCGAAACTTGTCAATAGCATAGACAATGGCTAGAAACTCTTTTTCCGTAGTAGCGTAGTTGAGCTGGGCTTCGTCTAGCGTCTTGCTAGCGTAGTATATGGCGTGGGTTCGTCCTTCCTTTCGTTGCCCAAGAACAGCTCCAATGGCTACGTCACTAGCATCACACATAATCTCGAAGGGGAGAGTCCAATCCGGAGGTTGGATAATGGGTGCTGAAATTAGAGCTTGCCGAATAGTGTTGAACGCATCTAGACATTCCTGTGAAAACTCAAAAACCGCATCCTTCATCAATAGATTAGTGAGAGGTTTTGATATCTTAGAAAAGTCTTGAATGAAACGTCTATAAAATCCAGCATGTCCTAGGAAACTTCTTATTCCCTTCACCGAAATTGGGGGAGGAAGTTTCTCTATGGTCTCTATCTTAGCTTTGTCTACCTCTATCCCTCTACTAGAGACTAAGTGACCTAAAACGATTCCTTCCTTAACCATGAATTGACATTTCTCCCAATTAAGAACTAGGTTAGTGTCTTCACATCTTTGCAAAACAAGAGAAAGGTTAGAAAGACAATCGTCAAAAGAGGAACCGTAAACGGAGAAGTCGTCCATGAAGACTTCCATGATTTCCTCTACATACTCGGAGAATATGGCCATCATGCACCGTTGAAAGGTGGCTGGGGCGTTGCAAAGCCCGAACGGCATTCTCCTATAGGCGAACGTACCCCAAGGGCACGTGAATGTGGTCTTCTCTTGATCATCCGGATGTATCGGGATCTGAAAGAAACCACTATAACCGTCAAGGTAGCAAAAGTATGAATGTTGTGCTAACCTTTCAAGCATTTGATCGATGAATGGCAATGGAAAGTGATCCTTCCGCGTTGCATTGTTGAGCTTGCGGTAGTCTATGCACATTCGCCATCCAGTCACGGTTCGGGTAGGAATGAGTTCGTTGTTCTTATTGGTGATGACCGTCATTCCTCCCTTCTTTGGAACTACTTGAACCGGGCTCACCCACTTGCTGTCGGAGATAGGATAGATGATACCTGCATCAAGAAGTTTAAGAATTTCCTTCTTGACAACCTCCTTCATGGTCGGATTCAACCGCCGTTGAGGTTGTCTTGAAGTTCTAAAGTCCTCCTCCATTAGTATTTTGTGCATGCATAGGGAAGGTTTAATTCCTACTAAGTCCTCAATAGTGTACCCTATGGCTTTTCTATGTTTCCTAAGGACAATCATGAGCTGTTCATGTTCATCTATGCTTAATTCGGAACTAACGATAACCAGGAAGGTAGAATTAGATCCAAGAAAGGCGTACCTTAGATGAGTAGGAAGTGGTTTAAGTTCCATTGCTTTCGGAACTTCTAATGGTCCTTGAGGAGCTTCCGATGTTTCCTTAGAAGTTTCTAAGGATGTTGCATGGTTTGGAGAAGAATTGGAAGAAGTTGAAGAAGTGTGCCGATCGCTCTTTTCCACGGTCAAAATCACGGTCTCCCCTGGTGTTCCACGGCCGTGGAGTGCTCTGGAATGGAGGTCGATTTTGGTCGTGGAATCCACGGTCGTGGAATACAGAGTATGACCGTGGATTCGAGTGTCTTCAGCCTCATCGTGGAGTTTCTCAAACTCCACTTCATACATCTCTTCTTGTGCTTCTAAGGCTTCAATTTCCTCTTTGCACTCTTCCTCTTCCCCTACATTGGTTAGACTCATAGTAATAACCTTTTGCAAAGGATCGTTAAAGAGAATCGCGCTTACCTCCTCCCTAGATAAACCTTCTTCGTCTTGGACATTGTAAATGTCCTCATCAAAGATTGGCTCCTTCACTAGAGTGGAAAGAACGAACTCTACTTTCTCTTCCCCAATGTCAAAGGCGAGCCTCCCATTCTTGCAATCGACCATGCAGCCGGAAGTTGCAAGAAACGGTCTTCCGAGTATGATCGGGACCGGACTATCTGCAGGAATGTCAAGCACGACAAAATCAATGGGAACAAAGAACTTGCCTAGCTTGACCGGGACGTCTTCTACAATACCGACGGGACGAGTAATAGATCGATCCGCCATGTATAACGTCATCTTTACCGGTTTAGGGTCGCCTAAACCGATCTTCCTACATAATGCAAGTGGTATGATGCTCACACTTGCTCCCAAATCACATAAAGCGTCATATGTGATCTCTCCCACTCCAATGGGAATGCAAAATGACCCCGGATCTTTCAGCTTTGGGGGCATTTTCTCCTTCATGGTCTTGATGAGATCCGAAGAATCCGAACTCATCTTGACCTCTCCAAAATCTTCTAGTTTCCTCTTGTTAGAGAGGAGCTCCTTCAAGAACTTACCATAAGCCGGCATACCTACAATAGCGTCAATGAAAGGTATATTAATATGCAGTTTGCTCATGAGTTCTATGAACTTACCGAATTGTTTATCTAGGCGCGCCCGCGCTCTAGATTGAGGGAACGGTAGGGGAGGTTTGAAAGCTGGAGGAGGAACATAGACGTCTTCCTTCTCCTTCCCCTTTTCTTTGCTCTTTTCTACGGGGACCTCAACAAACGTAGGCTGCGGATCGGTGGTAGTTACTCCGCTCCTAGTTGTAATCGCCATTACCCTTCCCTTAGGGTTGTCCTCCGTCTTTCCTGGAAGTTTCCCTTGATTTCTAGGAACTTCCTCCGCATGGTTGAACATTTGGTTTTCCAAAACCTTTTGAGCTTTGTCAACCTTAGAAATTTGATCATCAACCTTGATGATGCGGTTCTCCAACCCTTGAAGCTTTCCCAAGATCGTTTCCAACATGGGATCCGGCTTCTCCTTTCCCGTATCGTTTCCTCCATTTGATGATTGCCCCTGGCTTTTCAAAGGAGTAGAGGAAGAAGAGGGTGGAGTTAGTGAATTGGAATTGGAAGGATAGGAGTTACCGGAATTTTGTTGATTGGAGCGCCAATTGTTGTTATTCGAACCCCGATTGTTGTTCCAATTGTTGTTGTTCCGGTTGTTGTTGTTTCCATTCCAATTGTTGTTCCGGTTATTGTTCCGGTTATTGTTGTTGCGGTTGTTGTTGTTTCCATTCCAATTGTTGTTCCGGTTATTGTTCCGGTTATTGTTGTTGCGGTTGGTGTTATCACCGCCGTTGTTGTTGCCTAAATAGCCAACATCCTTCTCTTGTTGCTTTGGGAAGTTGGTCTTGATAGTCTCCTTCAACTCTTTGATCTCATTGTTGAGGGAGAAAATCTGATTTTGAGCTTCATGTGTGAGCTTTGCTCCTTGCTCCACACGATTTCCCTCCACCTTCCGGTGGGAATACTTCTCTATGACTCTTGCTTGCTTCTCAATGAAGTCCCAAGCGTCATCTTCTCTCATGTCCATGAACGTTCCACATGAGAGGGATTGGAGGTTGAATTGCGTTCCCGCATCCAGCCCCTTGTAGTAAATCTCCAGCAAGGCAAGCTTGGATATGCCATGATGAGGGCAATCCAATAGCAAATCCTGAAACCTTTCCCAAGATTGAAACAAACTTTCGTTAGGTCTCATAGAAAAAGCATTAATCTTACCTCTAAGTTCCGCCGTTTTGGAGGGCGGAAAGAACTTGGTGAGAAACTCTGCGGAGAGGTCTTCCCATGTCTCTAGTTTCCCACTAGGAAGAGCTTGGTACCAAGATAGCGCTTTCCCTTTCAAAGAGAAGAAGAAAGGTTTGAGCTTATAGCTGTTGGTAGTGGCGCTCTTTGGTCTCATTGTCTCCATCATACACTCAAAGTTTTGCAAGTGTTGGTGTGGAGATTCAGTGCTTGTACCGCCAAACTGACTTTGGCGAACAAGAGTGATAACTTGAGGGTTGAAACTAAACCCTTGTACATCTTCAGCATCAAAGTTCACACCTAAACGGCGTGGTTGTTGTGTTGGATCCATCCGCTGGCCAAGAGTTCTTGGCTCATTATCCACACGTTCGACCCTCGCATTTCTAGGTGGAATGCGACGGTTAGCAGCTCCTTGCTGATTGAATGGATTTATATTGATCGTGGGATCAATCTCTTCTAAAGGAGGCATGGAAGAATCACTATCGTCGGTGGATGAGTGGTTTCTTCTTCTTGACCTTGTCCTCCTTCTCGAGGACTTCTTGCCCACCTTGTCTTCAAGGTCGCTCATCTTTATCTTCATTTGAACGATCATGTCTTGCAGACCGTTAACTTGAGTTTGATGGCGATCCATCTCATCCTGGAGGAGAGTCTCATTCCATCGGAGCTGAGCTTCTTTCTCCGCCAACTTATTTTGAAGATCGTGCTCGTTTTCTTCAGCCATCTTCCTTTCCTTGCGCTTTTGCCTCAAGGTTTTCTCTAGCTCTTGATCAAGAGGTAAGAGATCTTCTGTATTCCTAGACCTGCGCATGCACTCAAAGAAAGATCAAATAACGAGAGCAAGCTCCCAAGCTTGACAACCGGCTACCGGATTCGGACGAAGCCAAATCCCCGGCAACGGCGCCAAAAACTTGTTCGCCCCTAGAGGTGTGTGCAAATAAGCTTTAAATTTATAAAACTGAAATCAAGCAAGCGAACCCGCAGTGTACGGATCGATATAGTTAAGCAAGAATTCCAGAGTATCGAACACAGGGATTTGGGTGGAACGAACTCGATTGCAGGTTATCAAGCGGTGAATATGAGAGTTTTGCAGATATTGGGAAAACAACAATCCTAAAGATCCAGGTATCCAGCTGTGGCAATCGATTCAAGATATACTAATGATGTAAAGACAGAGTTAAGATATGCAAAGGTATACTAATGTAAGGTAATCGTACGGTTGAGGTTCCAAAAACCTTATATAACTCACCCAAAAGACTCTTCCTATACAGGTTGATGAGGCTCAATATAGAAAGGTTCTAAGGACAAGGATTAACATCAAATACCCAAACCTATGATCTAAAGATCAAGACTAACTTATCCGATTGAGGTTGTTGAGGCTCACAATCGAGGTAGAGGTTGTTGAGGCTTCACTACCACCTAGAAAAGACAAGTCTAAACTAAGCTAAAGCAAATCTTTAACTTTGGATCAAGATAAAAGCAGGCTCGTAAACTGGGGTAAATCACGGGTAGTTCTTGAGAATCACGGCCGTGGAACTCAAGAACAGGCCGTGATTTAGGGTTTTCGGCGACAATTCTCTAACTCTCGGGGCCTAATCTGTTTGCGATCGATCTATCATCATCTAAGCCACAACTATCAACCCTTCACCTTAGAATTGTTAAGGGTTTTTAGCCAATAACAGTCATATTGATATTAATTCAAGATTTGAAAGGTAAAAGATGGGAACTTTCAAGAACTATCAATAATCTTCAATTGAATCTCAGAATCACAATCAAGAGCAAGTGTTTGTCAACAGATTCAAAACGGAATAAGCAATCAAAATCTTAGGAAAGAAAAGAAACGGGATGTCAATCCGATCCTAAATCAAACCTAAGCAAGAAGAGGAATCTTCTTGCAAAATCCTCCAAGAACTTCGATCTTCCACACGAAGATCACAAACAGCAACTCTCCAATACGAACTTTGGAACTTCAATGAGATCTTCAAAATCACCTCCAAGAATGAGGGTTTGTGTTTTTCTAAGCTTGCGTTTTTACCGCTAAACTTAGGGTTGAAAGGTCGTAAGCGACGTTCACGAGGTTAGGCGAGGTGACGGAATCTTGCTTCATCCATCCTTTTTATAATGCAGGGCCAAATGTCGGCCCGGCCCAATCTTCAAGAGATCATGGCTTCGAAACGTGGCGAAAGGATTCGCCAAGATCACGGTCGTGGAAGTTTCCACGACCGTAATTTTGAGGCGTGGAAATAAACACGGATATCTTCCACGGCCGTAATATCCCCTGGAATGAACATCGAATTCTGCTTCACAATCCACGGCCGTAATTTAGGGTAAAACCGTGATTCTTGCCTTCATTCGTGCATTCCTCAATCTAATACTCCAAATTGCTTCCAAAAGGTGTCCTTGATCTAGAGACACATCGACTCAACTCTCCTTTGCTTGATTCCGTTCGGAATTAGCTCCAAATCACCTATAATCAACATAGAACTCGTGTAGACATCTATATCGACAATATAGGCAATACTAGCTCATATATGCATAAAGCTCAATCAAAGACTATCAATATGAATCAATTACGACTAGAAAACGTGCCTAAAATATCACAATATTTCATGCTAACAGATATCATCAATGAAGACCACGACAAAGTGATCTAGATAAGGTTGGAAGATCGAGTTCATCAAAGCCATGAATGCTGCAGGTGCATTCGTCAACCCAAAAGGCATAATTGTAAACTCATAGTGTCCATACCGAGTACGAAAAGCTGTCTTCGGTATTGAATTCTCTACTATCCTCAACTGCCAGTATCCCGATCGAAGGTCAATCTTTGAAAATACTGTAGCACCCCTTAACTGATCAAGCAAGTCCTCTATCCTTGGTAAGGGATACTTGTTCTTGATTGTGATTTTGTTCAGCTGACGGTAGTCTATGCACAATCGTAAACTACCGTCCTTCTTCTTCACAAAAAGCACTGGTGCACCCCAAGGAGAAATACTCGGGCGTATAAAACCCTTCTCGAGCAACTCTTCTAGTTGTTTCTTTAACTCCTTTAGCTCTAGCGGAGCCATCCTGTAAGGAGCAATCAATATCGGTGCTGCACCTGGTAATGTCTCAATCTCGAAGTCTACCTCTCTACTCGGAGGTAAACCAGGTAAATCATCAAGGAAAACTTCAGGAAATTCTCTGACAACATCCACCTCAGATACTCCGGGGCTAACAATAGCAGAATCTGACACACTAGCCAGATAAGCCTGACATCCTTCCCGAAGTAATCTAAAAGCTGTTACTGCAGATATGAGGCAAGTAGGAATAACATTCCTCTCACCGGTGAAAATCACTTCCCTCAATCCATTTGTCTCCTTGATTACTTCCTTCGCATAACAGTCTATCAAGGCTCTATGGGTGGATAACCAATCCATACCCAATATCACATCAAACTCTCTCAAAGATAACGGTATAAGGTCAGCTACAAATTCTCGGTCAGCTATAACTATGGGGCACAATCTCACACACATATCAACAGTCAAGGTCTCCCCCGCTGGCATCGAGACTCTAATGATATAACCTAAGGGTTCAACTACCTTTCCCAATCTTAAAGCAAAAGACTCGGATACAAAAGAGCATGTAGATCCAGGATCAATCAAAACATAAGCTAACAAGCCAGAGACAAGAATCCTACCGGTAATGACGTATGTAGTCTTAGCTGCATCCTCGCCAGCCAAAGCATATACTCGAGCTTGTGCCTGACCCTGAGGCTGTGGTGCAGGTGGTCTGGAAGATGTCTGTTGGGAATATCCACCTCGACCATAACCTCTACCTCTACCTCGACCTGAACCAGAACCTCTCTGAGCATTGTCTCCAACGCTACTAGCTGTACTCGGTGTCGGTAATCCAGACCTATTCCGACACTCTCGGGCTATGTGCCCAGGCTGGTGGCACATATAACATATAATCGGTGGACGATAGGATCCTGAAGCTGATGTGGTAGGAGCTGGAGCACTTGATCTACTGCCTCCACTCCATGAACCTCTATATCCTTGATAACCACCTCTGTGTCCCCTAGGCGGTCCACTGTAACTTCTGGGTACAAAAGATCGCGAGCCAGATGGTGGTGCACTACTACTCTGCCCGGTCTTTTGTCTCTTTCCTGTCAAAGCCTTCTTCTCCAAGACCATCTCCTCCGCTCGAGTGGCGGAATCAATGAGGAGAGAATAAGACAAGGGCCGAGTAGCAAACTTCTTCCTAATCTCCAAATTCAGCCCTCTTTCAAACTTGTTTCTCTTCTTAATATCAGTATCAACCTCCTCAGGAGCATATCGAGATAATCTAGTGAACTGTACCTCGTAATCGGCAATGGACATGCCTCCCTGCTTGAGTTCCATGAACTCAATCTTCTTCTTCTCTGTATAGGCAGGTGGAGTATATCTCTCGGCAAACTCCCTAAGGAAGTCTTCCCAAGTCAGGAGTGGGGGTATATCCCGACCGTGTGGAACTGTGTCCCACCAATCTCTCGCTGCTCCCACAAGCAATGACACAGCGTACTGAACCCTCCTCTCAGTAGGGCATATAATCCTATCAAGAATAGGCTCTGTATCCCTCAACCACTCCTCTGCAACTAAGGGATCCGTAGTCCCCTCGAAGGGTTTTGCCCCCTGCCGGCGAATCTTCTCAAAGTTCTTGTCCATCTCAACAGGAATAATACCATGTTGAGGTGCTGGCTGTGGTTGCGGTTGTGGTGGTATGACCTCTCTCAAATAAGCCACAAGCTCTGGTATGCCTGTTATACCTGGGGGTGGTGGTACTACATGAACTGGCACCTCTTTCTGGTGCTCCTGATCACCCCCTACAGACTCTGTGGACCCTTCATGGCTGTGCTCCGCCATCTAAAAGAAAATCAAAGCAAAATTTTCAGAAAACTTCCCACACCCAAGCCAAGGAATCATATCCCTGCTATGATACCAACCAAATGTGACGCCCCTATTTCATTTCTAGTTTATTACCAGTTAATTAACCCTGTTTAAAGCAATAAGCGGAAAAGCGGAAAACGTAAAATTTTAAAACTTTATCTTACAACCATATTCACAACATTTATACATACTAACATACGTCATAAACTCCGTTTAACCAAAACACAACTGTTTTAAAACCATGCAAAACATCCTAGGCGGTAGCATCCCATAACAGCCCACCTGATGTGATCTCAAATCCAGGTGTTGGGTCCAACGTCCTTGCCTTGGTCAGGCCGAGTCTGAGTAGCTGAAAAATATGTGGATATAACAACAATGAGCCACACGCTCAGTAAGGGTATACAAATCGCACTCTCCCAATATATATAAGTATCTAATATCCCGTCCCCAAAGGACACTCTATACCCTTCCTCACATTCCAGAGTCGATCAATGCATATATATCCACATTCACATATAATTCCACAACCATTCACATCACATTTCACATAAACATTCAAGCATTTTATCACACATCACATATCAACATATCATCTCATATAAACATCTCATATCATCTCATCACATATAAATAATCATAACATAACATATAACATGCTAGACTCGATCGCATCGATGCATAGGTGATAATTAACTAACTAGCTCCAACTGATCGTACGATATATTTTCTCATTACTTTCGTATTTCTTTTCTTTCTTTCTTCTTTTTTTTTTCTTTCGGTTGGCCAACCCGATAGCGTCATAGGCCCCCTGTAGATCAGGTAGCGACCTCGGCCATCTGTCCTAAGACCCCCTGTAGATCAGGTCGCGATCTTGGACTATTTTTCTTATCTTGAGGCCCCTTGTATATCAGGTAGCGACCCCTGGCTGTTTTTCTTATCTCGAGGCCCCCTGTAGATCAGGTAGCGACCTCTGAGGCCCCTTGTAGATCAGGTAGCGACCTCGTCCCCCGGAAACCCGTGCGGGACCCAGTTGGGCTAATTAATCAATTACCATCCTATATTATCACTGTCATATCATAACTCAATTTCATGCTTCCATCATATTCTTTCATCACATTCTTTCCACTATCTCATGTACCTCATGCATGCTTTCATAAGCAATATCAAGTCATCATCATCGTCTCACTCATATACATATAAGCATGCATACAATCATAACAAACATATATATACACTCAAGCATGCATAAAATCATAGCATATTAAATACATAACATATATTAAGCAAGTGTAATTCATATACACTTACCTCGCAGGTAAGAACAATAAAACCTTGCAAACCAACTATTGAGTCCGTTTCCCACTCGGATTATCCTCCTTTCTCGTATTTGGATACACTCACAAAGAAGTAAGCTATAATTAAACCGAACCCTTCAACAACACCTGTTGAGAATATCATATTCCTCGTATTAAACTTCTCGCTTCAAACACTAGTTAAATTCATTCCTTTGAATTTAATTAGCTTATAGCATTTTCTAGAATCCCAATTTAATTAATTAACCTTTAATTAATTAATTAAATTTCGCCAGAACAACGTTTTGCCCGCAGGCAATTTCTGAACCCACCTGTCATCAAATCTCATCAAACAAACAGCCCATAATCACCAGAATAAAGTAACGAGCATAATGGAATTTCCAATTATCCATTTTGACAAGCCTAAGGTCAATTTAGGCTAAATCGCAATACGGAAAACGAATAAATTCATAACTTATTCGTTACTAACCCGATTGACGATCCGAAAGAAGATTCGGAATCACAACGACGCAGGCTACGCTCGGACACCATCAAATTCACCGGAATCTGAGCGACGGAACCTCCCTAGTATCATATATGCTCGACCAGACCTTCCCTTGCTCGGAAATGCAGAAACTCGGTACCAAAATGAAGAGAATGAAGAGAGGAATCCAAAAACTCAAACGGATTTGAAATCGGATTAGAAACGAAGAGTAGATCTGAGTTTGAAGGTTGAGAGAAATCAGAGCTTTTACGAGGAAACGTGAAAGAAAATGAATTAATAAACGATATTTCAGCTATTTATAGCGAAGACGATAATTATCCTTTAGCGGAGTCGATAATTATCCTTTTACCGATCCGGAAGCGGTTTAAGCCCTGTAACGCCCCAATTTTTTTTGGCGCGTTTGCGTTAATTATCTTTCCGGATATTATCTATATCTTTATACCTTAAGTATATTTTTGACGAGTATATTTGACATCGGAAATTGAATTTTACAATTACATAGAAATACATCGATGTATTATTACCGTGTTTTAATTATCATATCTCATAAATAATTTAAACGGAAAAGGTTTTGGTATTTCAAAGTATATTTTGCGAGTTACTTGGATATTCGATCAACATATATTTTTTTCGTTCATTTAAATTTCGGAAAAGTTTTCCGTTCCAGAATTTCCGTTCCTATTATTTCGATCGAGTATATTTTATTGGTTCACTTTTTCTTTTTTCTTTTTTTTTTTTTTTTTTTTTTTTTACTTTTACTGTTCTTTTTTTCCTTCTTTTCCCCCTCTCCTGAGTCTTGGCTGGTGAGCAGCTATGCAGACCGACTCCTCGCTTCCGGAAGCTGCAACCGACCCCTAGCCTTCCGACTCCTCGCTCCCGAGTTGTAGTTGCAACCGACCCTTCGACCTTGCCCTCCTCTACACCCGATCTTCCTCCTCTGATTTCCAAGCAAACCAACAGCTTCTTCACCCTTCTCTTCTGTCTTCCTTCATCGACACTAGGCATCTTCTGCAGCCACTCCTCGACCTCGCCTGGATATGTAACCTGGAGCCTCCGACTCCAGCCTTCAACCCTCCTCTTGCAAGCACCGGTGAACCCGTACCTTGGACCCGTAGCCTCCTCAGTTTTTCAATCTCAAATGCTGATGCAGAAAGCTTCAGAAGACTGTATCGGTTATGGTAGAGGTCGATGGCAGGTCAGTAGGAGATAGAGGAGGGTGGTCGATCTAATTGCTAACCTCAAGGTTCAATCTCTGCTCTTCTCATCCTCTCTCGCTTCTTCACAGATCCAAGGTGAAGAGCCTAGCCCTACTCAATTGTGTTACCCTTTTCACACTAGATGCAGAAGGGGGCAAGCTTGGATGCTGTTCGAAGCTCCCGGCCAACACGAGCTACGCCGCTGGCTGGGAAACCTCGGGAAGGGGCCGGCGAAGCGTCTTCTGCCGCCCTTGATGCACCGTACCCCTGGAGGAAGCCGCAAGCCAGGGCTGCACGCCTGCGTATTACCTCCCCCTGCTGCTCTGTCGAATCCGGAAAGCCCATCGGACCGCCTTGCCCTGACTTCGCCCCGTCGGAGGAGTTCGTGTGCCACCTTCGCTTCGCCCTAGCCGGAGGCCACAAGGACGCCGCCCCTGTTTTCCCTCTTCTCCAGCGAGACGGCTCCTTCGAATGGTGAAAAAGAAACCCTTCCTTATAATTACAATCGGAACCCTCACTTTTGGTATAATTATAAATTTTAACCCATCTTTGGTATTTACAATTTGTGCCCCAGATTTATTTATTGCAGTTTTAAACCCAGGTTTTTGAATGTGAGCAACATACCCTCATGCATAAATTATTTACAAAAATGGACCCAAATATTATAATGGGGTCACAAATCATTTATGTCTTGTTGGTTAATCTCGGTTTATGACAAAGATCTAATTGCGGTTTATTACCATGGTTTTAATTACGGAATATGGCCCATTATGAAATTGCTCACATTTGTCCTAAAAATGTATTTGTCGATTTAAACTCGGACTTCCATTTCGGGGTTATTCTTATAGCTTATATATATTATATATTCCGTTCAAGTTTAGCGTATGAACTAAACTTACTTAGTTTTGGTATTAGGTTTGGAAGCGTCCCGATAAAGGCGTAACGAATCCATATCGACGTCCATAGATCGTTTTCCGTCTTTTGACGTCACGTGAGTACCCTCTCCCCCGAGCTTATGATCTTGTCTCGATTTAGTTATGTTTAGTATTAGTATCATGCTAGGTTAGATAATCTAGCATAACTTAGAGTGAATACCAAGTAGTGGTTTGGACCTTAGGTGAGTTTTGAGGATTGTCGATTGTTGTAAGACGTTGAGTGTTTGGTTGACCTTGTGAGTATTTGAGGCTTGAGGTTGTGGATTTATGGTTGTTAAGATTATGGACTAGAATATGCGTATCCTAGCATAGTGTTGATACTGTTGAGATTGTTGACACTAGGCATGTATATCCTAGTATGTGGTATGGGCTATGATCCTGCGAGATCATAGGGTCTAGAAGTCTAAGGACTTCTAGCTTGTGTTGAGTGGGATGTGAGCATGAGAGATTCTAGGATGCGGTCCTAGAATGTGAGTAAAATGATCTCGCGTAGATCATTTGTGTAGAAGTCTTAGACTTCTTGAGTTGAGCGAGTGGTTGATATAGTTATCTTTTTGTGAGCAGGTTGTGGACCCAAGGGAAGCGAGAGTGTTGTGAGTTGAGTGTGGCGATAAGGTAAGTCTCCGGACTTACTTAGCTCGTATTCCTTGTATTAGCATTGATGTGTGTTTGGTGGTGTGTGTTTATTGTTTATAACAACTAAACCGGAACTAGGATCACCGACCTTTATATTATTTTGGCCCAAGTGTATGATAACGGGCGGTGACAACTTGACTGGCTCCCGCGAGAGCTTGGAGGTTCTCGGCGACTATCCCGTGCTGGTAGACGGTCGGATGCATCAGTACCATTCCATGCCGGTAAGTAGGGACCGAGGCGAGTTTCGGTGACTCTCGTGTCACAACCTAAGTTGAATTAGAACGGGATACGACTTAATAATAATAAAGATAATAAACCGGATTGGTGTGCTTTTATGTATGTTGTATGCTTGTGATGAGATTACTTGTGTATGTGCCTTTCCCATTAATTCTAATGCTTCGAATATGAGCTAACGGTTTTATACCGATTGTTATAGATTGCCTTGCAGGTTAGGAATGCGGCCGAGAGATCCGGAAGAGCGGGCAGCCGGGGTTCCGTACATTTTAGAATTGGGTTTTGGTTGGAGTCGTGTTTGAGTTTTGTATTCATTATATAATGTATGACGCGTGTATGGCATTTGGCCTTTCGGTTGTATCTCGGCTGAAGTCTTTAGTTTGTTTGGTTTTGGGTTTCTTTGCATTGCATAAAATGTATTTGGTTTTGGCCTTTATTTGTGCCTTGTTGCAAGATCCGGTGAAATTGTTGTCAAGCTAAGGGTCGGGACCCATTGTGAGGTCCTAACCCATAGCGCCCCGAGTCCCGCGGATTCGGGGTGTTACAAAAGTGGTATCAGAGCCCTAGGTTGACAACAATGGCACTCGCAATCTTCTAAAGGCCGAATAAGGAATAAACAAAACCCCGCGGGTTCTGAGTTTTCATTTTCAAAATCACATGCATGAGTCGGGGTAGAATGTACGGACCACCACTCCTTCCGCAGATCTCGGCAGCATAGTTCGTTGGATTTTTAGTATATAAATGTATATATATGTAGATATGTATCGTGGACTTAGGATACTTTCGGACTATTATTGTATGTGGATTGTAGTTGCATGATAGACATGATTTATGTGTATTGTTGTATATGTGAAAGATTATATGTTTTGGACCTTGTATTGTTGTAATGGAATGCCGAATGCGTGATATTAGTAGTAATGTGGACTTAGGAAATATATAGTTATGGATTCGTATTCCTATTATATATAGTAGCATATGGAGATATAGGACCATTTAGTTGAGATGCTATTATGAAATCATTGCCCTTGGACGACGTCGTTTTACATAGGATAGTGTACATACGAGGACAAATATGCTCAAGTATCTAGTTGAGAGCTACGTTCGGGTGAACACCTTGGAGTTCTTGTACTCCTTTAAGAGGATGTCGAAGAGGAGTAGAGATGACATAACGAAGGATGAACAAGTAGAAAGAAGAACTCGAGACGAATAAAGAGAGGTGGAGATGGAGCAATACAAGTAAAGAGAGCAACATTAAAGTGTAGAAGCGGTTCTAAAAAGGCCATGATCGAACGACGACGAGACCAAGAGAGAGAACGAACTTAAGTTCTTCGAGAAGAAGCGTGGACAACTAAAGAGGTAAATCGAGGAGGAGAGGAGTACGTTCTAGCAAGGTTGAGGTGGTGTTCTATAAAGATGCAAAGCTATCCTTAGACGTTTCTAAGCATTGGAGTTAAGATGAGAGAAGTGAACGAAACATGTGAGAACGATTTAAAATACCGTAAGTTAAGCTTACGAGGTACCAAAAAGTAAAGTTAAAACATTACTAGAGTTATGAGAAGAAGGCGTGGTGGGGTTTCACATGGGAAAATTCCCCTAAAAGAGTTGACCGGCTTTCCGTTATGATGATAGGCTAAGAAATGCCAAAAAGGAAAGAAGTGTGAGTAGATGTGATTTCGAGGAAATGAATGACGTAACAAGAAGTTGTGATGTATGGAAAGACTTAAGATGCACTTGAAAGACGTCCTGGAGGAACGGTTAAGCCTATGAACGGGAGTTATGCGACACCACAAGGCCGAGAAGGGTATACTTACCTTATAGAAGAAGGAAGCGTGAAGCGTAGAAAGAGTTAATGGAGTGTGTGAAGGGCGATATGAGCAAGTGAAGTTTAAGGCATAGTACTCCGAGAGGGTAGCCTTCCGGAGTATGATAACCGGGAGGGTAGGAAAAATGGTGAAGCGTTGGACTTAGAGAAGGTCCGCTACAAGCTAATCGGTGATAGTCGAGAACGTGCTTGTGTGGGTTGTCTATGAATGAGTGTAGATGAGAAGAGTAACCAGGAACGTCGATTATAAAGGAACGGTAACAAGAACTTGAAGTTCTGGTGGTTCAATGTCGGTAATAGGGAGGTATGTCAATGGGAGCACAAATATCTTAATCATGTAGCATTGCAAGAGTTCAAATCAAGTAAATGTAACAAACTTCCTAGGGAGGGGATTGTAACGAACCATTACGACTTTCTTAGTTCATGGGATCGACATAAGGGGAATACATAAAGGGGATGCATGGTATGTGGGTACTAATGATAGGGATGTTATGTTTTCGCAAGCAAAAAGCCGAGTCAGATGTGTTAGACTCACATGAAAGAGCCATGGTGGCTATGGCGTGAAAGGGAGAACCTAGATTAGGACAACGCTACAAGCTTAGAGTATATGATGTGAGTGCTTGGTGAGGTAATGAGTGGATCTTTAAGTGATTGTGGTTGGAGAATTTCGTCTAGCGTCCTCCACAAGGCATACTAGTACGGTTGAGAACGTTGTTCATGGGATACCAATAGATGCCTAAGGTGACCAACAAGAGAAAGAGAAGACCGAAGTTTGGAAGTTTGATGTCGACCTAATATGTACGAGAGGTATATGGAAGTTTTAAATTGAGAACCTCCTTGTCGGATCGAATTTGTAAAAGAAAGTGAAGTATAAATTTTTACACCTACTTGAAGAAAAGATGTCTATGGTGAAAGTTTATGTAGAATACGAGGAGCTCCTCCCATGTGTGGGGATGTCAGAGAAGCAAAGAAGATTGTATCGGTTTGTCTTAAGGCATGACTGAGTCCTGTAATGAGGACCTTTGTGACCGAACATATGCGCGAAGTCAAGAGATGTATTATCGTCTTTCCTTTGAAGTGAAAAGAGGGATTAAGCTGAACTATTGCTTAACCAAGGCTTCAATAGTCGGAAGACTCGAGCAAGTTCCACGAGTCTAGGAGATGAAGGATTTGTAAAAGAAAGACAGTCGACATGGTAGCTACGAATGGAACATTACACGTGTTTAAATGACATCACCCCAACAGATCGAGGTAGATCATTACTATCACGACCACTTGTAAAGTGATAAGACAAGATTGTGTCGGTTATTACGATATGTGACGGGAAGAGAAAAGATGAAACCTGAGACATCACAGATTCCAATACGTTAGAATGTGGAATTTTCCACTAAGGTCGAGCTTGATTTAATTCCGATGTCTAAGGCGCCGTATAGAATAACACTTGTGCAGAGACATGAGTTGTGGAAGCAACTAAAGGAGAAATTGCAAGAACTCAGTGATAAGATTTCATTAGAATTAGTGAAATGTCATAGAGAACACTAGACGTTATCTTAAACTCTTGATTTGAAGTTGTTATGGAGAACACCAGTTTGTGAAAAGTGAGACGGTCATTTCCGTTTGTACATCGATTACAATGAGCTGAACAAGATAACAACGAAGAACAAGTATCCCTCACCACGGATATATGATCCAGTTGGCCGGTTGCAAGGGTCGGTAGTCGCTTCTATGAATGATTTAAGGTTTCTGTTTCACAAATTGAGAATTCGAGATTGGGATATTGCAAATATGGCATTCTGGACGAACCATGGTCACTACGAGTTGTAGAGATTCCATATGGGCTTACTAATGCCCTGATAAGATATCTTGGCCTACTCCCGAATAAGAGAGAATTTGTATGAAAAGTTATCTCGGGATGGCAACCCCGAAGGATGTGAAAGAAGTTACAAGTTTTCTTGGATGTGCTGGTCATTATCGGATTTGTGGAGAGATTTTACAAGGTAACATCATCTATGGATAACCTACTCCGGATGATAATGAAGTATTAAGTGGGACAGAGATTGACAATGGAGTTGTTGAGAGTTAAGAGAAGATTCATTGGTACAACTATTTAGAAATTGCCTCGAGGTATGATGTGTTCGAAGTGTATAAGTGAATCTACAAGACAAGGTCTTGATTAAGTATATTGAGGAACGATGAGAAAGTTATAGCATATGTGTCTCATTAGTGGAAGCGGTGTGAAATAAAGTACTTCCTTCCTTACTTGGAATTTGCAACAAGAATTGAGGAAACGTAACCTCAAAGTTGGGTTTGACAAGAATCAAAGCCAACAGTGTAAATTGGAAATCCGATCTTCCTTGATTAGAGACAATAAAAGAGAAATATAATGCAATGTTGTATTGAGAAAGACCCGAGAGGGAAGTTGAGTTTCCAATATATTATACCTTTTTGAGATCTTAGCGCAAAGTTGGGAAGTGGTTTACAAGTTGGCATGGCTGCCAAAAGAAGAGGGTGTTCACCCGGTGTTTCAAGTGTATCAATCGAGAGAGTACATACATGACTCGAGACGTATTGTCATTCATGAGGATCTAGTGTCAAACGAAAAACCGATGAAGCTAACTTGAAGTCGGAGGATAGTATCTTTAATTGAGTTTTACGCTGAGCTAATAGCGTCGATAGAATCGATGGGTTATATCTAGTTCTTCCCTTTGGTTGATTTATGTGCATGTGTGATGTTATGTGTAGTTTGTGTCCCATGCGAGATTGTGCTATATGACCTGATATATCTTGTGGTGGTAGTTTGAGTAGATTGTGTGTATAGATTCAAAGGTTTAAGCCTTCTTAGTTTGAGAGTTCATACCTCGGACTTAGAGACCGAGAAGTTTGACACATAGCAAGTTTCGGGACGAAACTTGTTTTTAGGGGATCTGATGTAACGCCCCAATTTTTTTTGGCGCGTTTGCGTTAATTATCTTTCCGGATATTATCTATATCTTTATACCTTAAGTATATTTTTGACGAGTATATTTGACATCGGAAATTGAATTTTACAATTACATAGAAATACATCGATGTATTATTACCGTGTTTTAATTATCATATCTCATAAATAATTTAAACGGAAAAGGTTTTGGTATTTCAAAGTATATTTTGCGAGTTACTTGGATATTCGATCAACATATATTTTTTTCGTTCATTTAAATTTCGGAAAAGTTTTCCGTTCCAGAATTTCCGTTCCTATTATTTCGATCGAGTATATTTTATTGGTTCACTTTTTCTTTTTTCATTTTTTTTTTTTTTTTTTTTTTTTTACTTTTACTGTTCTTTTTTTTCCTTCTTTTCCCCCTCTCCTGAGTCTTGGCTGTTGAGCAGCTATGCAGACCGACTCCTCGCTTCCGGAAGCTGCAACCGACCCCTAGCCTTCCGACTCCTCGCTCCCGAGTTGTAGTTGCAACCGACCCTTCGACCTTGCCCTCCTCTACACCCGATCTTCCTCCTCTGATTTCCAAGCAAACCAACAGCTTCTTCACCCTTCTCTTCTGTCTTCCTTCATCGACACTAGGCATCTTCTGCAGCCACTCCTCGACCTCGCTTGGATATGTAACCTGGAGCCTCCGACTCCAGCCTTCAACCCTCCTCTTGCAAGCACCAGTGAACCCGTACCTTGGACCCGTAGCCTCCTCAGTTTTTCAATCTCAAATGCTGATGCAGAAAGCTTCAGAAGACTGTATCGGTTATGGTAGAGGTCGATGGCAGGTCAGTAGGAGATAGAGGAGGGTGGTCGATCTAATTGCTAACCTCAAGGTTCAATCTCTGCTCTTCTCATCCTCTCTCGCTTCTTCACAGATCCAAGGTGAAGAGCCTAGCCCTACTCAGTTGTGTTACCCTTTTCACACTAGATGCAGAAGGGGGCAAGCTTGGATGCTGTTCAAAGCTCCCGGCCAACACGAGCTACGCCGCTGGCTGGGAAACCTCGGGAAGGGGCCGGCGAAGCGTCTTCTGCCGCCCTTGATGCACCGTACCCCTGGAGGAAGCCGCAAGCTAGGGCTGCACGCCTGCGTATTACCTCCCCCTGCTGCTCTGTCGAATCCGGAAAGCCCATCGGACTGCCTTGCCCTGACTTCGCCCCGTCGGAGGAGTTCGTGTGCCACCTTCGCTTCGCCCTAGCCGGAGGCCACAAGGACGCCGCCCCTGTTTTCCCTCTTCTCCAGCGAGACGGCTCCTTCGAATGGTGAAAAAGAAACCCTTCCTTATAATTACAATCGGAACCCTCACTTTTGGTATAATTATAAATTTTAACCCATCTTTGGTATTTACAATTTGTGCCCCAGATTTATTTATTGCAGTTTTAAACCCAGGTTTTTGAATGTGAGCAACATACCCTCATGCATAAATTATTTACAAAAATGGACCCAAATATTATATTGGGGTCACAAATCATTTATGTCTTGTTGGTTAATCTCGGTTTATGACAAAGATCTAATTGCGGTTTATTACCATGGTTTTAATTACGGAATATGGCCCATTATGAAATTGCTCACATTTGTCCTAAAAATGTATTTGTCGATTTAAACTCGGACTTCCATTTCGGGGTTATTCTTATAGCTTATATATATATTATATATTCCGTTCAAGTTTAGCGTATGAACTAAACTTACTTAGTTTTGGTATTAGGTTTGGAAGCGTCCCGATAAAGGCGTAACGAATCCATATCGACGTCCATAGATCGTTTTCCGTCTTTTGACGTCACATGAGTACCCTCTCCCCCGAGCTTATGATCTTGTCTCGATTTAGTTATGTTTAGTATTAGTATCATGCTAGGTTAGATAATCTAGCATAACTTAGAGTGAATACCAAGTAGTGGTTTGGACCTTAGGTGAGTTTTGAGGATTGTCGATTGTTGTAAGACGTTGAGTGTTTGGTTGACCTTGTGAGTATTTGAGGCTTGAGGTTGTGGATTTATGGTTGTTAAGATTATGGACTAGAATATGCGTATCCTAGCATAGTGTTGATACTGTTGAGATTGTTGACACTAGGCATGTATATCCTAGTATGTGGTATGGGCTATGATCCTGCGAGATCATAGGGTCTAGAAGTCTAAGGACTTCTAGCTTGTGTTGAGTGGGATGTGAGCATGAGAGATTCTAGGATGCGGTCCTAGAATGTGAGTAAAATGATCTCGCGTAGATCATTTGTGTAGAAGTCTTAGACTTCTTGAGTTGAGCGAGTGGTTGATATAGTTATCTTTTTGTGAGCAGGTTGTGGACCCAAGGGAAGCGAGAGTGTTGTGAGTTGAGTGTGGCGATAAGGTAAGTCTCCGGACTTACTTAGCTCGTATTCCTTGTATTAGCATTGATGTGTGTTTGGTGGTGTGTGTTTATTGTTTATAACAACTAAACCGGAACTAGGATCACCGACCTTTATATTATTTTGGCCCAAGTGTATGATAACGGGCGGTGACAACTTGACTGGCTCCCGCGAGAGCTTGGAGGTTCTCGGTGACTATCCCGTGCTGGTAGACGGTCGGATGCATCAGTACCATTCCATGCCGGTAAGTAGGGACCGAGGCGAGTTTCGGTGACTCTCGTGTCACAACCTAAGTTGAATTAGAACGGGATACGACTTAATAATAATAAAGATAATAAACCGGATTGGTGTGCTTTTATGTATGTTGTATGCTTGTGATGAGATTACTTGTGTATGTGCCTTTCCCATTAATTCTAATGCTTCGAATATGAGCTAACGGTTTTATACCGATTGTTATAGATTGCCTTGCAGGTTAGGAATGCGGCCGAGAGATCCGGAAGAGCGGGCAGCCGGGGTTCCGTACATTTTAGAATTGGGTTTTGGTTGGAGTCGTGTTTGAGTTTTGTATTCATTATATAATGTATGACGCGTGTATGGCATTTGGCCTTTCGGTTGTATCTCGGCTGAAGTCTTTAGTTTGTTTGGTTTTGGGTTTCTTTGCATTGCATAAAATGTATTTGGTTTTGGCCTTTATTTGTGCCTTGTTGCAAGATCCGGTGAAATTGTTGTCAAGCTAAGGGTCGGGACCCATTGTGAGGTCCTAACCCATAGCGCCCCGAGTCCCGCGGATTCGGGGTGTTACAAGCCCCCTTCTCCAAACTTCTCGAAATTGGAATAATAAATCTGGAATATGGTATGGATAATTATTCCGCAATTGTTTCGAAAAATGCGTATTCCTAAGCCGTCTTTCTTAGCCGCTAAGAAACAAAATAGCGACTCTTTTAGCCATTTTGCCTTTTCATGTTTTTTCATATCTAGGACATGTCCGATGTCCTGATCATTTCTCTCAACTGCATTTTTATTAATTGAAGCTCCCAAATGCTCCAAATAATACCGGGGTGTAATATCATCTAGGAGCTGGTTATCTCGAGAGGTATCTCGTGTTAAAACGGATTTAATTTCCTAAATTACTCGATTAGGTCATCTTCGATTTTTGACTGTTACATCCAAGGTGAAGCACGGTCCACGGAGTTAAGAACGAGTTCGATTGCTCCTATTGGGCGCTTTCGGATCTAAGGACAAAACTAAGAAAAATTAGCTTAAAAGCTAATTTTAAAAAGGAAAGTTTAGCGCATAAATATTTTTATGAAAATATGGAGGGGCCTATTTTGTCAACATATAAACAAAAGAACCTAGTTTATACACCTTGATACATAAACTGCCTACTTAGCCAACTCGTCCTTAGAATATTACACAATGTATGATCAAATGATACGTATCATGCACGTTACGTTCAATTTATGAGCAAGACGTCGGAACGGGTAAAATCAACAAAATCGAATAATAGTTAATCTGAATTGTGTCAAGTTATATATAATGGTAGTAAATATCTTTTGTAGTTTAAAAGGTAACCATATATATCTATCCTAAAATATCAATCATCTAATTAATATACAAAAATAATATTGAATCAGGATCGTTGAATTTATTTAATCATGTGGTCTAAATTGGTTCTTATTTCTTATTGTAAATATTGTTCTAACTTGATTCTATCCCTATATATATATATATATAGACTATAGATCCTATGAGAACACCCTCTAACGTGAGAACATGAGAACAGATTCGTAATTATTATCAGTTTTGTTACGAATGTGCCATATCGTTTAATATATTATTCGTAGTTATTGTTGGTTGAGTGGATTATTCGTAGTTATTGTTGGATTCCTAATTATTATTATTCGTTATTATTATTATTTTTTATATCTACTCTAAATCTCAACCCTTAATACTCACATCCAACGGTGTACGATTGTTCTCATGTTCTCACGTTAGGGGGTGTTCTAATGGGAACCACACCCTATATATATATATATATATATATATATATATATATGTATGTATGTATGTATGCATGTACTTGCTTATTTTGTTTCAAAAAATATTTAAAAATAATTTTGTAACATTTTTTTATCGTCCATCAATTAATTTGAGTTATATTATTATTTTGTAGAAAAACATGATTTTGACAAAAATATTTTTTTAGCTATAATACGAATATTTCGTTAAAGATTTAATGTAACCGGAAAATGCTCGAAAACAATATAAATGCTCGAAAACAAGATATTTGGGTTGACGATTATTTATTGTCTATTCTTTAAGTTATTAATTAGTCTTCATTTTTCTTAAATGTAGTTTAAAAAATAGCATATATTTACATTATAAACATTCACACATATATCATCAAATATGATACGATTTTTTGATTCATAACTCATATGAAATAGAAAATATGTATAAAAAATCTTTCATTCCAACATCATACCAAACACCAAGTGTCAAGAATGCTTTATTGTAATTCCTCATTCCATTCCAATTCCTGATTCCAACCTCATTCCTACAATCATATCAAACGAGCCATGTTGACTTTCGGCCGTGAAAAATCCATGCGGAGCAAACACTTCAAAATACTCGGAATCATTAAAATAAACAGATTAACCCTAAGTTTAAACATGGTGTCTTCAATTAATTACCTTTTGCCTCTATTTTCAACAATTATATACTTTTATCGTGTAATTTTATTAAAATGTATTCCAACAATTGCAGTTTTACATTATGTACATACCGAATTGATAATATATACAGAAAAACACAATTTTTATGATTTATTTCACATATAGGCATAACTATGTAAGATAAAAAAGAAAAGTATGTTGCAAACATATTTCATGTTGCATGTGAAGTTCATTTGAAATCGTTTAGACTATTTCCGTCGTCAACATATGAAGTCATTTATACAAAACTGAATAAATTTTCTTATTACAAAAAGACGAGAATAATAATATTTTTTTACAATTGGAAATTATTTCTACACTTATGGAGTGTTTCATGTAACAATGTAACACCCGGAAATTTAATTTCCGTTTTATTTCGATATAACACCGGAACTCAATCGGTTTGGAAGTTTGCGTCATCTCCGTCATTTTCTGTGGCACCGAGTTCTTCAATTCTCTTTACTTTTATTTTTACGAGATTTCTATTCATATAAAATATGTGGAATCAATATACCTTTTTTATTCTTTATTTAAGCCATTCGGGCCCATTAACGACTTACCATTCGGGCCCATTAAGCTTGTCTTCCCCTCCTTACCTCTTACGTGAAACCTAACCCTAGCAGCCTCCTTCTACCTTACGTGAAAGAAGATGACCCCTTCCCAAACCCTAACATCCTTCCTCCCCCTTCACGTGACAGCAACCTCATCTCCCCTACCTACCACCATCGATGACAATGTGCCGATGAGCCTCGCCGACCCTTCCTCGCCCTGTCCTCCCGAACGCAACAACACCTTCACCGTGCCGCCAAGAGACCGCCTCCCTTCTTCTCCACTAGGTCGACAACACCTTCGCCGCGCCGCCAGGAGACACATCAGGCCGCCTCCCTTCTTCTGCACTAGGTCGACAACAGCAACGGAGGGACGTCCCAAAGCCTCTTCGATCGGAGCATAGGATCCGAGCAGGCACGCAAGACCTTCCACGACCCACGTGCGGCAGCGTCGAGGCGCAAGGACGGCAACAAGAACGCAAGCACGGCGTCCGCAGACCGCAGGTGAGAGTGGCATCTGATCCGCTGGTGCGCCTTCCTCTGACTGCGAGTATGTCCCAACGACAGTAAGATCGTTCCGTTCGTCTTCCTCGTATGTGCGAGCACGTTGAGCCGACTAGTTAAGTAAGGCATCACCCTCTTCTCTTCCGTACCCTCTCTATACATATGTGCTGATGTGAGCCTGTTTACATCTCGGAACCGTGCATAACAAACCCTAGAAGATGGCTTGTGGAGCTGCTGCGTTTTCTGGGTTGTAAAGTGATGAACACCTAACTTCGGGTCCAAATTTAGGTATGAAAGACTGATCCATTTTGGCTGAAATTTTTATATGTTATAGCTGGGATACTGTGGTAGAACATATTCAAATTTGAGAGGAATCCAGCTAGTGGTTTAGGATTTATGATTTTTCAAAGATTGTGTCGTAAGCAGTTTTTTTTTCTGTTGTGCTGAAATTTCTAAGTGTTGGAAAACTGCATGTTGATATAGTTTTGTAATCCATATTTGGGTAAGTTAGACTCCTCATTTGTTGCTGATTTTCGGATGTGTTATAGTTGGAATTGTATAATATAACATACTGAAATTTGAGAGTATTCCGAGTTATAGTTTAGGAGATATGGTTCTCCAACGTTGGTTCCTCACGCCGTTTTTGTAAGTGTGTTGAAAATTCTAAGTGTTGGGAAAAACTGCTTGTGATACAGTTTTGTGAGAAAAATTTGAATAGGTTATTTACCTCTTTTGGACTTGAATTTTGGATTTGTAATAGCTAGGGTTACATACTAGAAGATATCAAAAGTTTAGAAGATTTCATCAAAAGGTTTAGGAGTTATGAATTTTCAAAGTCGAGGATGTAAGTAGTTTTCTGGATGTTGCTGAAATTTGAAGTGTTGGAATTATCTGGTGTTGTGCAGTCATGTTTGAACTTAGGTTTGGATACCTCATAAACATAATTCACCGTTCAAGTTTTAATATAAAATAGATGGATATGTATATTGTGATGTATCAGAAGTGGAGACCAATCCAACGATCGGATCTGAATCTATAGGAACTCAAAATCGACTGTTTGTGCAGTTTGGGAAATGACTCAGATTTTGCTAAGTATAGAATTTCTGGATTTTGTATCCAACTTTGGAGATTTGTGTAGAAGTTATTGTTGGGTATTTTTGAGATTTTCTTACTTCTATTAGCAGAGTGCATCATGTAGAAGACCTAGTTATTTTATTTAGAATTTTTATATTTTTATTCAGTTCTCATATCTAAAGCCAAAGTCGGACCTTAGCAACTTTTTATGAAAGTCAAGAATGTAGTTAACTCTTCTAAATCTTTAGCAAACTTTCTTTTGAGAGTTTTAAGTGTGGTTTTGAGTCCAAAAGAATAGTTTGAAACTTTGTTATAGAATTTTATAGAGTTTCGGGACCAGGGGTAAAATGGTCATTTAACCATAAGGGTATTTTGGTAATTTCTTTATGATAGATCATATATTTTAGAAGTTGGAGACTTCTAAGAAAGTGAGATACTTTATTGATCCACTTGCCTTGTATAACAGGCGATGGAGTATTCTACGGTTGTTGACTGAATTGAGTTTTAGACAGTCGAGATTGATTCAGGTAAGTCCTTTGGGCTTACTTAGCTAGCTTTCACATATGAGTGCGAATAATGATAGTGGTGTTTGAATGATGTGTGTATATGTGTATTTCATACTAATTATCGACCGACACACATATTTGGCTTAGGAGTAACGGGCGGTGGCATTTTGCTCAGTTAGCCCGAGGGCGCTGGGGGTTTCTTTCGGGACTAGTCCATACTTGGTTTGCGAGGACGCCACCGGCGGAGGTGTGCCAAACCATCACTAGTTGGATAAGGAACGGAGGCGAGAAATCTTAAGATATCTCGTGCCACAACTTTTAAAACGGAATGAAGTGAATTACTTAACTTATCAGATAATAACCTGTTTGTGTGCCAGCATGATGATTGTTTTATTTTGCTTGAGTTGTGTTTGTGCTATTTTTATTCTACTTATATTTGGATTGTTAGCTAACGGTTTATCCGTGTTGTAAACTCTGTAGAGATGGACAGTTGCAGAGAGATCCGGAACGGATGGTCAGCCGGGTCCACATACTCATTAGAGGGGGACGGGGAGTCTTCCGTTCAACATGCATGTTATTAATATAATTATGTTTTGTAAGGTTGTCATGTGTTGAAGATTCATGTAAATATTGTTTTTTATTTTCAAAGAATTTAAATACATTTGTGTCTTGTTATAAGATCCTAGTAAAAGTTGTTGTTAAACAAAGGTCGGGACCCATTTTGAGGTCCTAACCAGTAGCTCTCCGAGTTCCAAAAATTCGGGGTGTTACAACATGGTATCAGAGCTCTAGGTTGGCAACAATGGCATTTGGAATCTTATGAAAGACCGAATGTAAAAATAACAAGAACCAGAAAGGGATCTAAAATTTTCAAAATGAAGTTTTATTTTAAAATCATGTGCATAGTCGGGTTGTTGGGATAGTAGTACGTCGGACCACCATCGTTCTCCGTGGATCTCTGCAACTTAGAATGATAGGTGAGTTAATATTAGAATTTTATTGATATGTTTTAATGTATGAGTATATATATGTGTATGTGTAGCATGTTAGTATCCTAAAGGGTATCTTATAGCCTTTAGTTGTGATATCATGAAGCGATTATCGTCTCATGATAAATCGGTAGCGGACTTATAGAGTTTTCAACCCGAGACAATGGATTCAGACCTAGGATTTAGTATTATACTCTGGTGGATGTCCTGGGGACCCTATAAATCATCCGAAGAACGGGTGAGCAAAGAAGTAGAGATATTGAGATAATTTTCACCACAAGTACAACCCGATGAGAAAGAAATTTCCGAGTCAACTCAGATAGAAGTGATAGAAGTCCGTACAAGGAATTTAGCGGTGTGGGGATCAGAGATGAAACTCAAGGATGCATGTAAGGACTGATAAGAAGCGCAGATTGAAGAAGACAATATTGGAATACAAATCCAATGGGTAGTTTACAACTACACTTGACAAACGAATGGACAAGTACAACCAAGGTGGATACCGCCATAGGCAAGGATGGGCACGAGAATCTAGAGAAGATAGAGTATGATCCAGATAGGAAGAACTGGAGGAGCACAAAGACCGACATTTACATTGGAATTAAAGAGGGAAGGCAAAATCCACAACCATTGAGAATGGTGGACTTCTACAAGACTACGAAATTTTTTTTGAAAGAAATCACGACACAAGTATTAAAGAGAATGGTAGTTTGTAACTGAGACAAGGGATGTCCATGAAGGAAATGTTACAATACAATGCTAACGAAAGCAAAAAAAAGTGGGTGAGAATGACCTGGGTAGACTCAAGTGTCCACCACGATATCTCACTCAACACGGGACTTAAGTTACCGACACCAACGATCCATAAAAGAGAAACCGCTATTAAGGGATGGAAATTTAGGTTAAAGGATTCTCGGAAAAGGCGTCTACAAGCTATCGGAGAAGATGTGATAAGTCACAGATGGCATATGGGTAATACAACTAGACTCGGGTAAAGTGATCTTACAGAAAGGAACAAAAGTGTTGATTGTAGAAGAAGCTAAAGGGTATAAATAAATAACCTAGTGGATAGCTTTCTACTCCGTATGTAACACCCCAAATCCGCGGGATATCGGGATGCTACGGGCGAGACCTCACAATGGGTCCCAGCCCTTAGCTTGACAACAATTTCACCGGACCTTTCCAACATGGCACAAATAAAGGCAAAAACTCAAATCATTTATAATGTATGCGAGAAACTGGAAGTAAAAGTACAAAGTGGAAACTCAGCCGAGTCCTCAAAATGGCACAATCTCAAAGGATAAATCCGAAATCCATAAATCCAAAAATCCAAAAATAACAAAATAAACCCAAAAACGCCACCGTCCTATAATGTACGGCGACCCTCGGCTGTCTACCCCTCCACCTCACTTGGCGGCGTTCCTAACCTGCAGGGCGTCTACACAAATGGTTTAAAACCGTTAACTCATATTCTAAGCATTAGAAACGGGGTGAGAAGCACAATCAAAAACAATCATCATAAACACACACGCATCATACCAAAAGGAATACAAATCCGGTTTATTATATTTATTAATATTAAGTCATATCCCGTTCTAGTTCAACTTCTTTTGTGACACGAGAATCTCCCGAAACTCGCCTCAGTCCCCACTTACCGGCATGGAACGGTGCGGATGCCTCCGACCGTCTAACCAGCACGGGCTAGTCGCCGAGAACCTCCTAGCTCTTGCAAGAGGTAGGCAGTGATGTCACCGCCCGTTATCATACACTTGGGCCAAATAATATAAAGTCGGTGATCCTATTACCGGTTTAGTTGTTTATAAACATTCAACAATAACACACACACACACACCACCTCACACACACCGATGCTAATACGCAAAATACAAACTAAGTAAGTCCGGAGACTTACCTCTCTTGAGGTAACTCGAATAAACCACTCTCAATTTCCCGTAGGAAAACGCTCAAAGCTTGCCCAAACAAGGCACTATCAATAACCAACTAAAAGCTAAAAGTTCTCGGATATCTAGTTTCCAACATATATAAATATGATATCTACTCTAGCATGCTAGGTCCATTTTATAATCCCGAAGGTCATCCTAAGATCGTAGATAAGATAATTCCATAAGTTCAAGACCCCAACCCCAAAACTTATGATTCAGGGCCACTACATGGCATTTGCTCTACGATATGCTAAGTTCATCTAACATGTTATACTACCATTACCGAACTAACGAAGGAGAGTACTCACACGAGATCCAAGGTGAAGCACGTTCCACGGAGTTAAGAACGAGTTCGATTGCTCCTATTGGGTGCTTTCGGATCTAAGGACAAAACTAAGAAAAATTAGCTTAAAAGCTAATTTTAAAAAGGAAAGTTTAGCGCATAAATATTTTTATGAAAATATGGAGGGGCCTATTTTGTCAACATATAAACAAAAGAACCTAGTTTATACACCTTGATACATAAACTGCCTACTTAGCCAACTCGTCCTTAGAATATTACACAATGTATGATCAAATGATACGTATCATGCACGTTACGTTCAATTTATGAGCAAGACGTCGGAACGGGTAAAATCAACAAAATCGAATAATAGTTAATCTGAATTGTGTCAAGTTATATATAATGGTAGTAAATATCTTTTGTAGTTTAAAAGGTAACCATATATATCTATCCTAAAATATCAATCATCTAATTAATATACAAAAATAATATTGAATCAGGATCGTTGATTTTATTTAATCATGTGGCCTAAATTGGTTCTTATTTCTTATTGTAAATATTGTTCTAACTTGATTCTATCCCTATATATATATATATATATATATATATATATATATATATATATATATACACATATATATATGTATGTATGTATGCATTTACTTGCTTATTTTGTTTCAAAAAATATTTAAAAATAATTTTGTAACATTTTTTTATCGTCCATCAATTAATTTGAGTTATATTATTATTTTGTAGAAAAACATGATTTTGACAAAAATATTTTTTTAGCTATAATACGAATATTTCGTTAAAGATTTAATGTAACCGGAAAATGCTCGAAAACAATATAAATGCTCGAAAACAAGATATTTGGGTTGACGATTATTTATTGTCTATTCTTTAAGTTATTAATTAGTCTTCATTTTTCTTAAATGTAATTTAAAAATGTAACACCCCAAGTTTTACAACTTAGGGAGTTACTGGTTAGGACCGCACAATGGGTCCCGACCTTAGTTTGACAACAACTTAACGAGATCTTACAACAAGGCACAGATAAGGAAAATCAGAAATCATAAAATAGTTCTTAATAATGCATGAATGTGACCAGATCGACTACAGCCGGAAAACGGAATATAACAAAGTACGAAAGGAAACAATGTTCAACTGTAAAACCCACAAATGCAGAAACTGTAAAACGTCCTAAAGTACGACACCCCGGCTGACCACTACCGTCTGGAGCACTCGGCATCTGCTCTAACCTGTGTCAAATCTAAACAACATATCAACAGTTAGCTAACTATCCAAATATAAGCAAAATGATAACAACACAAGCACACGCAGAAACGAAAATAAACAAACATCATGCTGGCACTCAACCGTTTATTATCTATTATTTAAGTGATTCACATTACTCAATTTAAGTTGTGGCACGAGAACTATTATTAGTTCTCGCCTCCGTTCCTTATCCAACTGGTGTAGGTCTAGCTGACTTCCTTTGGTAGCATCACTACAAACCATGTATGGACTAGTCCCGGAAGAAACCCCCAGCGCCCCGCGAGCTACTGAGCAGAATGCCACCGCCCGTTACTCTTAGGCCAAAATATAGGTCGGTAATTATATATCACAACCTATCTCTCTAACATGTCAATCACACACCACCATCATCATTTATACTCATATTTAGCAGTCAGCTAAGTAAGCCCAAAGGACTTACCTGTTATAACGCTCGACTCTTTATAAACCACTCGCTCTGTAAACTGTAACCACTCAGTTGCCTGTCAAAGGCGATAAGTGTATTAGCACACTCTTACGTAGATAGAAGTCTAAAACTTCTAAGATCAAATAAGGTATTAAGACGTACTAGTTACAGTATTAGTTTTAGGGTAAAATGACCATTTTACCCTTGGTTCTGATTTTCTCGAAAACCTTAAAATTCATGTCTAAACTCCTATTTGAGGTTCTAAATTTATATTCTAATTCCTAAAATTTTATTTGGTTCCAAACTGACATTTTTCCTATGTTTCTATTTTCCGGAAGAATCGTAAAGGTTTAACTTCGGCTCTAAATATAAAATTCTTAACAGCTTATAAAAATTCCGAATTAAATCTCTAGATCATCTATGAGGTTCTATCTAACCTTAGGAGAAAGAATTTCTCCAAACTGTTCAGCCAATATTTTTATAATAATTCACAAAGTCGGTTCCTTCACTCTAATTTCCTATACTTAGCCAAAAACTTAAGTTTACCAAAACTGCTCAACTACCTAACTTCGGGAGCTCATAACTTTCAATCCGACCGTTCATTCCTTCCCAAATTTTAATATGTTAAACTACATATATCCATCTACAACATATCCAAAATTCAACGGTGGATCTTTATCCAAACGTTTAATAATTGATTGACAAGATAGGCTGTTTATGAGTCCAAAGCTGAAGGAATAAATGAATTTACAGCAGCCCCTATGTCTACCATTTTATGTATAACTTTCAGCAGCTACTTATCACTATTTTAACTATACTCAAGGTCGAATTACAGCAGCTCCTCAATCTATCATTACGAAAATAATATACACACAAAAGATTATATAATAACCTTCTCTTTAGACTAATCGGAATACTATGCAGCTCTTTGTACCAATTTAATTCTTTATACCTAGAATACACGGGATCAAGTTGTGGGAGAGAGGGAATTTACCTTCTTCAGTTTGACGGTCCTGAGACGTCTACTCTCGTTTTTGAAGAAGGCTCGTATGTGCTTCCTAATCCTAAGGATAGATGGAACGAAAATGAGACAAGCAGGAGAGGAGTCGGTAGAGAGAATAAGGTGAAGATGGAAGAATCAGATTGCTGCACTAACCTCTTGACGCGGCTGGCTACGTGCAGAAGGTCGGTAAGGACTCGTTGCAGATTCCAATGGCTCTTGACGCTGCTGGGTGCGTGTGCAGAAGCGAAGGAACGTGTTTGTTGTTGGCAACCGTAGACAGAAGAGAATGCTGCGCTGAGAAGGAAGGGGATTGGTTCCGCGTGTATGTGGTGATGAATCCGGCTGAATGGAAAGAATAATTGAGGAAAGAAAGTGCAGATTGTGTGTGCATTAAACTCGTGTAACGGCTGCTGAGATTTTCCTAAACGGCTGCCTGCTGAGTTGGAGAAGGCGGAACAGCAGCCCTCTCTTGACTGAATTGGACGCTAGGCTGGAGTGCTGCTGCTGGGCTGGAATGCTGCTGCTGGGCTGGAAGAAGCAGCTGGCGCTGGACTGGGCTGCTGGCAAGCTGAGCAGGTGGACAGCAGGTCTTCTGGGCTGGCAAGGTAAGACGCTTCTGGCTGCAGATTGGGCTGAACGTGCTGCTGGCGCTGGGCTGTCAACAGCCTGTTTGGGCTTGTCACAGACTCGTCACAGCCTTGTCTGGCCTTGTCACAGCTTCGTCACGGCCTTGTCTGGCCTTGTCACAGCTTCGTCACAGACTTGTCTGGACCTTGTCACAGCTTCGTCACAGACTTGTCCGTTCCTTGTCATATTCTAAATTAGAGCTAAACTTATTATTTTATGTGAAGGTAAGCTACCTAAAATGATAAATTTTATAAAGATCCTATCATTTTATGTGAAGGGGAAGCTACATAAAATGATAAACTTTTAAAGGATTCCATCATTTTATGTGAAGGAAATCTACATAAAATGATAAATTTTATAATAATGTGTCTAACTAAGTAAACGGATATAGATCAACTGATCGAGATCGGGTTCATAACAGAAATAGACGGAATAAAAATTCCGGATATTACATCAGTACTCCCTTAAAATAAGTTTCGTCCCGAAACTTAGAATAAGGTATCTACCCCAACCTTTCCCTTCAAGAGTTATATTCTAGCATGCAAACTAATCACGTCATCAAGCACATAAACATAAACAATCTTTTAAACATATAATCACAGAAATCATATAAGGTATCGTCTTAGTACTAACCCGTCGGTACTGAGGTAGCGGCTAACTCCGCAAAGAACTCAGGGTAGTTACGTCTAATACTCTCCTCTGTCTCCCAGGTAGCCTCATCAACTCCTCGTCTAGACCACTGAATCCTCAGCATCGGTATCTCCTTAGAACGTAGGTGCCTAACGCTACGCTCTAGGACGGCTACTGGATACTCCACAAAAGTGTGGTCTGGCTCAACTATCAGATCCTCATGACTGATGATGTGTCTAGGATCCGGTATGTACTCTCGCAGCTGAGATACGTGAAAAACTGGGTGTACTCCAATCTAGCACACATGGTCCCCAATCTAGCACACATGCCCGCAACATGTCCTCTAAGGTCTGAATGGTCCTCTCGGACTGACCGTCCGTCTGTGGGTGGTAGGCAGTGGTAAAGTGAAGACTCGTCCCCAGAGCAGTATGTACCTACTGCCAAAACCTCGAGGTAAAACGTCCATCCCTGTCGGAGACGATAGTCCTCGGTACTCCATGGAGTCTCACAATGTGCCTGGTGAACTCCTCTGCTAGACGACTCACCGGCCACGTTTCCTTAATCGGAATGAAACGTGCGGTCTTCGTCAGACGGTCTACCACTACCCCAATGGCATCAAAACCTCTGCTGAGTCTCAATCCGGTAACAAAATCCATAGAAATATCTTCCCACTTCCAATGTGGTACTAGAAGTGGGTGGAGTTCTCCTCCGGATCTACGATGCTCAATCTTGACCTGCTGACAGGTCGCACACTGGGCTACATATCGGGCCACATCAGGTTTCAAACCACCCCACCAGAAGGAACGTCTCACGTCCTGATACATCTTACTCGCTCCTGGATGTACGGAGTAAGGGGTAGCATGAGCCTCACCTAGTATCCTCTGTCTCAGCTCACTGTCTGATGGTACACAGACACGGTCCTGTCGCCTCATCACTCTGTCGGCAGCGATAGTGAACTGAGGTGCCTCATCTCGTGACATCTGGTCTCGGATCCGGGTCAAAGTCGGACAGGTCTCCTGCTTCTGTCGGATCTCACCCAACAGGTCAGGAAGTAACTCTAAGGTGGCTAATTGATGAGTTGTATCGGGGAACTGGATCTCTACCTCCAACCAAGTTAAGTCTCTCTGTAACTGTGGCTGTATTGTCAACTGAGCTATCGCCTTCTCCCGAGGCGTCTTCCGACTCAAAGCGTCAGTAACTACATTCGCCTTTCCGGGGTGGTAGAGAATCTCAAGGTCAAAATCCTTGATCAACTCTAGCCACCGTCTCCGGCAGTTATTCAACTCCCGCTGAGTGAATATGTACTCCAGACTCTTATGGTCTGTGAAGATCTGACAGGTCGCTCCATAGAGATAATGACGCCAGATCTTCAGAGCATGTACTACAGCAGCTAACTCTAGGTCGTGAGTTGGGTAGTTCTCCTCATACGTCTTCAGCTATCGAGACGCATACGCTATGACCTTACCCCTCTGCATCAAGACACACCCCAAGCCCAGCTTGGATGTGTCACTGTACACTACAAAGTCCTCTGTACCCTCAGGCTGTGCTAAGATCGGAGCAGACGTCAATCTCCTCTTCAGCTCCTCAAAACTCTGCTGACACGGCTCAGACCAGATGAACCGAGTAGTCTTCCTTAGGAGGGAAGTAAGTGGTCGGGCGATCAGGGAAAACCCTTCCACAAACCGACGGTAATACCCTGCCAATCCACGGAAGCTGCGAACCTTCTTAACATTCTTCGGAGGTTGCCAAGAGGACACTGACTCAATCTTCGCCGGGTCGACCTTAATCCCCTCAGCAGTCACTACATGGCCTAGGAAAGCCACCTCTGACATCCAGACTCACATTTGGATAGCTTAGCATATAGCTGGCTATCTTGTAGAATCTGTAGCACTGTCCTCAAGTGTCCGGCATGCTCCTCTCGACTCCTGGAGTAAACTAGAATGTCGTCAATGAAGACCACTACAAACTGGTCTAAGAAGTCGATGAAAATTCCGTTCATCAACTCCATAAATACTGCAGGCGCATTAGTGAGCCCGAATGGCATCACTACAACTCATAGTGGTCATACCTAGTCCGAAATACCGTCTTAGGTATGTCCTGATCTCTCACCCTCAGCTGGTGATAACCTGATCTCAAGTCCATCATCGAAAACACAGACGCTCCCTACAACTGGTCCAACAGGTCATCTACGCTAGGCAGTGAATATTGTTCTTGATGGTGACCTTATTCAAATCTCTGTAATCGATGTATAACCTCATCGATCCATCCTTCTTCCTCACAAACAATATCGGAGTCCCCCCCCCATGGAGAAACACTAGGGTATATGAAGTCCTTCTCTGCTAACTCCGATAACTACTTCTTCACTTCAAGCAGCTCTATCGGTGCCATGCGTCACGGGGCCTTCGAGATCAGTCTCGTGCCCGGCTTTAACTTAAAGCTAAAGTCAACTCTCCTTTGTAAATCTAGAAATTGACCACAACTTTTGCTCGAAAGAGCACCATCCGTCTCATTTGTGGGGAATGCTAAGTAACCTCTATCTGGACTGACGTAGGATCTAATCAATTCTTCTTACTCCTCTAGTTCTTCTAATACGACTTCATTTGTACTTACTATGATTTGTACCTTTTTCTTAGCCCGCAAGTAAACAACTTCTCACAACCATTCTCTTTATATCATTAATTATATAAGGGGTCCTTTCTGACCGTCAACTCTTCCTTTACAATTTTAATTAGATTTACTGACTTGAATTATTCGGTATTACTTGCACTCGTATCGATTTGACTTTACAATTGTCGTATTTGATCTCTTTAAAGACTTCTCCACATGTCGATAGAATTCATTTGTAACCGTGTGTTTATTCTTCTTATATGTCAACCAGTCACTACTAGTTAACCCTCACATGTAAAGGCTCCGATAGTTACCATTTAGTCTATTGTTGACCTTCTACAAGATCATAGACTAACCTTTCTTCTATCTCTTTGAAGTTTGATTTACTTGGTGGAAATCTATCTCCTCCAGCTTCTCTGTTTATACTCCTTTAGCTTCTTCTATAATTCACACTTCTCTTTCTCACTATAAGCCCACGATACTCTTTCCTATTTTAGCTGCATCATTCATCTGCCGTCAATGGACTCATCAGATTTCCCACGATAGCTCGTAAATACATCTTCATGACTTCTTTTACCTCAGTCATCAACTGCTTGCGGTGCTCCTGTGTGAATCGTTGGTGTTGGTAACTTAAGTCCCCTTGTGAGAGGGAAGTTATTACGGCCCTTGGGTATGCCACGATCATTTTCACACACTCTTGTTCCTGAGTTGGTGTTAGATTATAATGTTGCCTTTATAGTGATCCTTTGACTCCGCTTTCAAGATTCTATCATTTGGATATTTGTAACACCATCTTTCTTGTAACTCACTTGTCATATAGAAAGTCACTCTGCCTCCATACTTATGAATTCTACCCTCCACTTTCTGGCAATTCCATAAGCTTCAGTTGTGCGGCTCTTTAAGTCCTCATAGTTGGTTTGACGACATCTCTCTTCTTAACTCTTAGGTTATCAGTGTCTAGGTGGGACCCTCTTGATTAGGATGCCGACTTACCTTGCCAATAGTGGTCATATTCCGCCCTGCTTCTAACAACAACCTTCATATTTTGGTCTGTCGGTAAGCTTAAATTTAATATTCCTTGTTTGGATTGGTTCTAAACCTTACTTTGACTTTCATTACTATGACTGTTTTTGACGGTATCTACGTGGTCCGTATCGTCATTTTACACCACACTTGAAAGAACCTCTGTGATGTCGCTCCAAATCTGCATCATTGTCGACCATCCAATGCTTTTCCGGAACTACTCTCATGTATAATCTTCATTTGATCCTATTAAGTTAACTCGGGATCCCCTTCATGCCATGGTCGTTGGTGTTGTCCTTCAGCCTTCACTTTTCCATCTCGACGTTCCTCAACCAATCGGAGGAGTTGTCTGCCATTCGTCTACCCTAATGCACATAAGATGTGCATACTAATCCTCACGTTGACACCCTTCAAAATCTACTTAGATGTGCCAACGGAGTGAGAAACTCATTAATCTCTATTAAGGACATAATATATTATTATGCTACTAACCTTCGACATAAGTTATCTATTGTACATATCTTTATAAGCAGCTACTACATCAATATAACATTTCTAAATGTACTAAGCTGTCGAGATCCGCAGAGGTAGTGGTGGTCATCCGTACTTTCTATCCCAACCCGACTCTGTATGCATTTTAAAACCAAAATCTTCTTTGGAAAACTCAGACTCCTTTCGGGTTCTGTTTATTTACTTATATGACCTTTTTAGAAGATTTCAAGTGCCATTGTTGCCAACCTAGAGCTCTGATACCATGTTGTAACACCCCAAGTTTTACAACTTAGGGAGTTACTGGTTAGGACCGCACAGTGGGTCCCGACCTTAGTTTGACAACAACTTAACGAGATCTTACAACAAGGCACAGATAAGGAAAATCAGAAATCATAAAATAGTTCTTAATAATGCATGAATTTGACCAGATCGACTTCAGCCGGAAAACGGAATATAACAAAGTACGAAAGGAAACAATGTTCAACTGTAAAACCCACAAATGCAGAAACTGTAAAACGTCCTAAAGTACGACACCCCGGCTGACCACTACCGTCTGGAGCACTCGGCATCTGCTCTAACCTGTGTCAAATCTAAACAACATATCAACATTTAGCTAACTATCCAAATATAAGCAAAATGATAACAGCACAAGCACACGCAGAAACGAAAATAAACAAACATCATGCTAGCACTCAACCGTTTATTATCTATTATTTAAGTGATTCACATTACTCAATTTAAGTTGTGGCACGAGAACTATTATTAGTTCTCGCCTCCGTTCCTTATCCAACTGGTGTAGGTCTAGCTGACTTCCTTTGGTAGCATCACTACAAACCATGTATGGACTAGTCCCGGAAGAAACCCCCAGCGCCCCGCGAGCTACTGAGCAGAATGCCACCGCCCGTTACTCTTAGGCCAAAATATAGGTCGGTAAGTAAGCCCAAAGGACTTACCTGTTATAACGCTCGACTCTTTATAAACCACTCGCTCTGTAAACTGTAACCACTCAGTTGCCTGTCAAAGGCGATAAGTGTATTAGCACACTCTCACGTAGATAGAAGTCTAAAACTTCTAAGATCAAATAAGGTATTAAGACGTACTAGTTACAGTATTAGTTTTAGGGTAAAATGACCATTTTACCCTTGGTTCCGATTTTCTCGAAAACCTTAAAATTCATGTCTAAACTCCTATTTGAGGATCTAAATTTATATTCTAATTCCTAAAATTTTATTTGGTTCCAAACTGACATTTTTCCTATGTTTCTATTTTCCGGAAGAATCGTAAAGGTTTAACTTCGGCTCTAAATATAAAATTCTTAACAGCTTATAAAAATTCCGAATTAAATCTCTAGATCATCTATGAGGTTCTATCTAACCTTAGGAGAAAGAATTTCTCCAAACTGTTCAGCCAATATTTTTATAATAATTCACAAAGTCGGTTCCTTCACTCTAATTTCCTATACTTAGCCAAAAACTTAAGTTTACCAAAACTGCTCAACTACCTAACTTCGGGAGCTCATAACTTTCAATCCGACCGTTCATTCCTTCCCAAATTTTAATATGTTAAACTACATATATCCATCTACAACATATCCAAAATTCAACGGTGGATCTTTATCCAAACGTTTAATAATTGATCGACAAGATAGGCTGTTTATGAGTCCAAAGCTGAAGGAATAAATGAATTTACAGCAGCCCCTATGTCTACCATTTTATGTATAACTTTCAGCAGCTACTTATCACTATTTTAACTATACTCAAGGTCGAATTACAGCAGCTCCTCAATCTATCATTACGAAAATAATATACACACAAAAGATTATATAATAACCTTCTCTTTAGACTAATCGGAATACTATGCAGCTCTTTGTACCAATTTAATTCTTTATACCTAGAATACATGGGATCAAGCTGTGGGAGAGAGGGAATTTACCTTCTTCAGTTTGACGGTCCTGAGACGTCTACTCTCGTTTTCGAAGAAGGCTCGTATGTGCTTCCTAATCCTAAGGATAGATGGAACGAAAATGAGACAAGCAGGAGAGGAGTCGGTAGAGAGAATAAGGTGAAGATGGAAGAATCAGATTGCTGCACTAACCTCTTGACGCGGCTGGCTACGTGCATGTAATAGCTAGGATTTCCGAATTCTAATTAATGTTGATTAACTTAATCGTTGATAGTAATTGACATATAACTTGTGAAGATTTTCCAAGTGATGAGTATGAGTCCCACCGTTATGTTCCTCGCGTAATTTTGGACGTTTGGGGAAATTTTTACTTTTTCCCCCGGGTAATTATTTTTACCCTCCGGTGTTATTTGGAGCATTTAGGAGCTCCAAATAATAAAAATGCAGTTGAGAGAAATGATCAGGACATCGGATATGTCCTAGATATGAAATAACATGGAGAGGCAAAACGGCCAAAAGAGTCGCTATTTCGTTTCTTAATGGCTAAGAAAGACGGCTTAAGAATACACGTTTTCCGAGGCAGTTGTGGAATAATTATCCCTACAATATTCAAGATTTAATGTTCCTATCTCGAGAAGTTTGGAGAAAGAGGTTCGACCCGCCTTTGGATCGGTTAAAGGATAATTATCGACTTTACTAAAGGATAATTATCGTCTTCACTATAAATAGCGGAAAATCCTTTATTAATTCATTTCCTTTCACGTTTTCTCGTAAAAGCTCTGATTTCTCTCAACCTTCAAACTCAGATCTACTCTCCGTTTCTAATCCGATTTCAATTCCGTTTGAGTTTCTGGATTCCTCTCTTCATTCTCTTCATAACGGTACCGAGTTTCTGCATTTCCGAGTATATGAAGGGCTGTTCGAGCATATATGTCACCAGGACGGTTCCGTTGCTCAGATTCCGATGAATTTGATGATGTCCATGCGTAGCCTGCGTCGTTGTGATTCCGAATCTTCTTTCAGATCGTCAATCTGGTTAGTAACGAATAAGTTATGAATTTATTCGTTTTCCGTACTGCGATTTGGCCTAAATTGACTTTAGGCTTGTCAAATAGGACAATTAGAAATTCCATTATGGTCGTTATATTATTCTGGTGATTATGGGTTGTTTGTTTGATGAAATTTGATGACAAGGGGTTTAGAAATTGCCTGCGGGCAAAACGTTATTCTGGCAAAATCTAATCTAATTAATTAAAGGTTAATTAATTAAATTAGGATTAGATTTGAGATTGAGGAATGTTAATTAGATACTACCTTGAGATTTGAGGAATTGTGAGTTATGGTGAGATATTGAGGTTTAGTTGGTTGTGAGACTCATATATTGAGTATGATCCTTATGGATCCCTTTGGGTCTAGGTGTGACCCCTTTGATGAATAGAGGTTGATATATCTCTTTATGCCTTTTTATAGGCCGTGTTGTCCCTCCAGTGTAGAGGTGATCGTGGTTGAGTTTGTACAAGGTTGAGGTAAGTCCGTAGGACTTACTTAGCTACATCCTTATATGGGGTGTTTGTATGAGTGGTGTGTGCCTTATATGTTTGCTATGATAGCATGTGATGTCGTATTTACCGACCTATGTTTTATTAATTGCCCCACTGCGTGGCTGTGATAACCTTTCCCTTTCATCCCGCCGTGGAGTCTGGGAGGTTCTCTGATGTCAGGCCAGACCGGTTTACAGGAAGGGCGCAATCCACTCCCATAGGGTACACGGATTGTGTGACCGATACTAGTACGGCTGGCTAGCAGGCTCAGAGGCGAGGATGTATCGGTCCTCGTGTCACCTAGTTTCATATATATTATATCTATACGATTTGAGTGAATGACCATTATATTGAGATGAATAAATGGGTAAATGAGTGAAAGCATGCTGATATGTTTATCTTTCCCTATGTGTGATTGTGCTTATGCATTACTCTATATATGTGTATGGATAGCTAATGGTTATTACCATGTTGTAGATGCCCTACAGGTTAGGCACTGCTGAGTGATCTGGCAGGGTGACAGGCCGAGGACTCTCGTACATTAGGTGGTTGGTTTGGGGTTGTTGTGTTTCCCCTCCTGCGTGAGGATGATCTTTTGTACCTCCTATGTGAGGATGTCGATTTATATACTCGGCTATGTTGTTGTTTAATTTGGGTCGTACAGTTTATACTATTTATGCATTTGTTTTATATCTGTCAGTGCCATGTTGTAAGGTCCAGTGAACTTGTTGTCAGGCTAGGGTCAGGATCCATTGTGAGATCCTAGCCCAATGTGACATCCCGAGTCCCGCGGATTCGGGGTGTTACAGAGTTGGTATCAGAGCCCAGGTTGACAACAATGGCACTTGCTACCTGCAATGAGGTTTGATAGGTAAAATAAACAGAGCCCACATGGGATCTGACGTTTTCAAAGGTTTTGGTTTTAAGTGTGGTTTTGGGATAGAATGTACGAGAAGTCGTCACCTCTGCCATGGATCTCTGCAGCGTAGATATGTATATATATCTGTGTGTACTATGGATTATGTGGATGTATTATATACATATCGATACCTATGGCATATATATAGCCTTATAAGATTAGGTGCGTATATCCTACAGATGACTCAGACTAGAGTAGTATCTGTAGTGGGATGAGGTAGGGGTACACCCCCTCTTCCTCCAGTAGTGATAGGTCAGGGACCAGTTTCCGCTGTTATATCGCCTATGGCAGAGAACGAGTTTGAAGAGGCTGATCGTGTCTCCACGAGTAGATCCGAGTTTCAAGAATATATGTAACAAGTATATGAAGCGGTGATAGCGGGTAGATCGATACCGGATTTACCAAAAATTGTGAGATCAATTGAAGCTTCTGGATCCGGAAAGAAGCAATGGACTGAATCAGTTACTGGAGAAGCAAAGATGATGAATGGGGAACCAAGTCCGATATCAGGACAATCTAGTGATCATTTGGCCATGAAGATGACTAGCAAGGAACTACAGTGTTTTAATTGCGTGGAAGTTGGGACACTAGCGAGCTGTGTGCCCAAAGGCGCCCATCATATGCTTTACGTGTGGTAAAGCAGGGCATAGAACGAAGTTTTGTCGACAGGACAAGGCATTGCCTTTACAGGTTCCCTTCAAGAGTGAGATCATTCCAGGTGGACGACGAAGGTCGAGTTACCCTTCAGTTGCACAGGTTGCAAGGATGGGATGATTATGTTTCAGTTGTGGCTATCCAGATCATTTGTGTTCTGTGTGCACTTTGGCACTAATAGCTTGTTTCACTTGTGGTGAGTTAGGTCATCTGACCCTTTCTGTCAGCACGGTGATGTTTCTTCCCAGCAAGACCTTCCTCTTTCCGGTGCAGAAAGAGTGGAAGTGGAGGCTATAGTAATGACCTCAGTGATACCTGAGGAGCATGGATCTGACATTGAGTGATGATATGTAGTGGAGCTACGAGTGTTAGTTGTTATAGGTACCATTCTCGTTAATGGTTTACCTGGTGGAGTTTTGCTTGTTGTGAGTGCTATGCACTTCATGTCTTTCGATGCATGCGTTAATGGTTGAATTTTGGTATATAGTAGAAGGTGGATTTTCCTTTATAGGATTACCTTTTTGGGTGTGAGATACCCGTGAGATGCGTGTTTGTTCCCTTATTTCAGGGACTCGTGTATGATTGCAGACTTCTTTGTCATGTCGTAGGTGCATGAGGAAGTCATTATGTGTATGGTTTGGATGAATAGATATCATGTGGTGTTAGCTTTTAATAGTAAGACTATTATAGTCTTTACTGAGTTGAGTTAAATAGAGGTCTTTTGAGGTTAAGACCTTTGAAGAGACGGGTTTGTCATCAGGATTGTACGAGCAGCGAGCTGATAGCACAGGGATGTGACGCATTCTAGTGTTATACCATGAAGGAGCGAGATAGTCCAACATTGGAAGGTATTCCAGCTGTTTATGAGTTTATAGATGTGTTACTGAACCGTCTAGTTGCCACCTCAGCGGAGTGTGGACATTGTTATCGAGTTGAAGTATTATACAAGATTGAATGGGAAAACCACACTATATGGTGCTTGTTGAGATATTGTACTGATAACTTGAAAGTTGACTAAAAAGGGTTTATCCTAGTGGGTTCCATGTTCCGTATTGACGACCTGATGAGTTAGCTTCAAGAAGCACTTGTGTTTTCAGGATTCCTTTATGCTCAAGATATCCCTAGTCATGGATGAGAGAGCAGCATGTGTATGAGATAACATCCCATACTCGTTATGGACACTACGAGTTTGTAGTGATGTCATTTGGGTTGACGAATGTTTTAGTAGTTTTTATGGAGTTGATGAATAGTATCTTCATCGACTTCCTTGATTGGTTGGTGGTGGACTTCATGGATGACATGTCGGTATACTCTCATAGCAGAGAATAGTAGACCGATCGTCTGAGGACCGTTCTACAGATTTCGAGAGATAGAGGGTTGCATGCTACGCTCTCTAAGTGTAAGTTGAGATGCCAATGGTAGCCTTTTTAGGCCATGTTGTCTCCACCAGTGGGATCATGGTTGACCTGGCCAGAATTAAGTATGTTGTAACATGGGAGATACTAATGAACATTAAGGAATACGTAGTTTTCTCGGCTCAGCCGATTGCTACCAATGCTTTGAGGAAGGATTTTATATGATTACGTATTCATTTGTGAGTCTTTTGAGAAGACCACTATAACTACGTGATGAAAGCAGTGTGTCTATGTTTTGAAGAGTTGAGGAGGCATTTGACCTCTGCTTCCATTCTGTTGTAGTTAGAAGATTTTTGGGATCTTGTGATTTACGGTGATACATCCCAGCTAAGTCTGAGATGTGTATTACTACAGAGTAGTAGGGTTATTGATATGTGTGTTTACAGCTGAGAACGTATGATGATAACTACCCGATTTATGATTTAGAGTTAGTAGTGGTAGTTCAAGCCTTTAAGTTTTGAAGACTGTACCGGTGTGATCTTCATGTCAGATTTCAATAGATCATAGAAATCTGAAGTATATTTATGCAACAGGGGTTGAATAACCGCCAGTATTAAGAGCTTAAGTTGATTAAGACTTTGACTTGAAGATTTCATATCATTTAGAGAAGTTGAATGTTGTCACCGATAACTTGAATGGAAAGACGCTCCAAGAGAAGATGATTGTGAGACTGATAGTTCAACCTCAGCTTCAAAGAGATCTAGCTTGGCTAGAGTTGGACAATCAGTTCCTTGATAAGGATACCCATTTATACCTCAGAGGTTCTACCTGGTCTGTTGGATGAGGTCCAACAGAAGCAGGAGACCTGCCGGGCCTTGACAAGGTTTAGAGAAAGGATGTCTCGTACTGAGGCACCATAGTTCTCCATAGGAGTAGATGGACTGATGAAGAGTCATGACCGCTTTTGTGTTCCTGCTGATGCAGATGGAGACAGAATATTACGTATACCCATTGTACGCCTTATTCAGTACATTTAGGTACGAGTAAGATGTACCACGAGATGAGACGATTATATTGTATGAAGCCGATATAACTAGATTTGTGATATAGTGTGTGACATGTCAGTATGTCCAGATAGAGTATTTCTGATCTATAGATAAGCCCCCACCCACTACCAATGCAGTAGTAGAATTTGGGAGGACATCTTTATGGACTTTGTTATGGGATTGTGACCCTGTAGAAGATTGATGTTATTTGGATTGTTGGTAACAGATTAATGAAACCGGCACGTTTCATTTCTATCAGAAGGATGTGGCTAGTGAATGAATTGGTTGAGGAGTACACTAGACAAATAGTGAGACTCCATGGTATACCGAGAACGATCATTTTTTTATCAAGATGGATGTTTTTACTTTGAGATTGTGGGCAGCAGATTCAGACTGCTTTGGGGACAAGTATGTACCTCATGACTACACTTCACCCCCTGACAAATGCTTAGTTAGAGAGGATCATCTAGATCTTAAAGATCTATTATAAGTTGTAAGTTGAATGGGAAATGTGGAGGGTTATATTACCTTCCATTAATGAGTTTATTATATAACAATGAAGGACGTGCATCTTTTTGGGATGACCCTATGAGTCAATATATAGACATAGATGTCGTATATCCTTATGCTAGAAGTGATCTAGCAATAGAGTGGAATAATAATTGACCAGACTCAGGATTTTATAGTTCAAGTAACGTTGATTGAAGGAAGAATGCTGGATGTACAGAGTCACCAGATATTATATGTAGACAAGAGGCGTTAACCTCTAAAGTTCAAGCAAAAGTTCATGTCCGGCTGGAGGTATCTCAACTGTGAGACGTTAGTTGTGTATTATGGAAAGGGGAACTGAGTTTCCAATATGTCGGTTACTTGAGATCTTGATCAGTTTTGTGAAGGCAACATGATGTTTAGCTTTCACTCTGAAGTTGGTGGATGTTCACCCAGTGTTCCTGTGTCTCAACTGAGAAAGTATATACCAGGAAACACTTTGTGAGTTATAATGATCTAGTGGTTAAGTTGAACCACATCGTTGTTGAGCATCTGATTACATTCTTGGAATAAGATATGAAACGCTTGCATTTGAAAGACATGCCCATATTGAGGATATGATGGTCGAGATGAAGACCTGAAGAGGCTATGTGAGAGACTGAGGATAGTGTCTTGAGGAACTATCCAGAGTATATGTTAGGACATACCCATTTGTGGGAGCACGAGTAGATCTTAGTGCTATCTTGATGAATGTTGTGCTTATGTGCTTATATGCTTTGATGTATTATTTCATGCTAGTTGTGATGTGATTTATGATCTTAGTAGATCTTGATGTGCTAGCGTGATGTATGTTATAGCTGGAGATGATTACTTCCTCCACGTTATGATTATATTTATAGCTGGAGATGGTTCTTTCCTCCATGCTATTTGAGTGTGATTAGGATTCAGCTGGAGATGGTTCTTTCCTCCATGCTACCTTGATGGACATAGTTCAGTGGAGATGTGATTCCTCCATGCGATATATATGTTTATGAGTTGGCTAGAGATATGCTTCCTCTATGCCTTGTGATGTGGTATGGCGAGAGACGTGATTCCTCTACGCCTTTGGGTAGCGTTATGGCCCTATTTCCTGGAGATGATGATTCCTCCATGTTTATACTTGAGGTTATAGATTGTTATAGGTTGTGATCTTTTGAACGGAGATGTGATACCTCCGATAGAAAGAGTGAGAGTTATACCTCGGCGTATGGGTCCGAGAGGATATGGGAATTGTTCAAGTTTCGGGACGAAACTTTTTTTTTAGGGGTGTGTGATGTAATAGCTAGGATTTCCGAATTCTAATTAATGTTGATTAACTTAATCGTTGATAGTAATTGACATATAACTTGTGAAGATTTTCCAAGTGATGAGTATGAGTCCCACCGTTATGTTCCTCGCGTAATTTTGGACGTTTGGGGAAATTTTTACTTTTTCCCCCGGGTAATTATTTTTACCCTCCGGTGTTATTTGGAGCATTTAGGAGCTCCAAATAATAAAAATGCAGTTGAGAGAAATGATCAGGACATCGGATATGTCCTAGATATGAAATAACATGGAGAGGCAAAACGGCCAAAAGAGTCGCTATTTCGTTTCTTAATGGCTAAGAAAGACGGCTTAAGAATACACGTTTTCCGAGGCAGTTGTGGAATAATTATCCCTACAATATTCCAGATTTAATGTTCCTATCTCGAGAAGTTTGGAGAAAGAGGTTCGACCCGCCTTTGGATCGGTTAAAGGATAATTATCGACTTTACTAAAGGATAATTATCGTCTTCACTATAAATAGCGGAAAATCCTTTATTAATTCATTTCCTTTCACGTTTTCTCGTAAAAGCTCTGATTTCTCTCAACCTTCAAACTCAGATCTACTCTCCGTTTCTAATCCGATTTCAATTCCGTTTGAGTTTCTGGATTCCTCTCTTCATTCTCTTCATAACGGTACCGAGTTTCTGCATTTCCGAGTATATGAAGGGCTGGTCGAGCATATATGTCACCAGGACGGTTCCGTCGCTCAGATTCCGATGAATTTGATGATGTCCATGCGTAGCCTGCGTCGTCGTGATTCCGAATCTTCTTTCAGATCGTCAATCTGGTTAGTAACGAATAAGTTATGAATTTATTCGTTTTCCGTACTGCGATTTGGCCTAAATTGACTTTAGGCTTGTCAAATAGGACAATTAGAAATTCCATTATGGTCGTTATATTATTCTGGTGATTATGGGTTGTTTGTTTGATGAAATTTGATGACAAGGGGTTTAGAAATTGCCTGCGGGCAAAACGTTATTTTGGCAAAATCTAATTAATTAATTAAAGGTTAATTAATTAAATTAGGATTAGATTTCAGATTGAGGAATGTTAATTAGATACTACCTTGAGATTTGAGGAATTGTGAGTTATGCTGAGATATTGAGGTTTAGTTGGTTGTGAGACTCATATATTGAGTATGATCCTTATGGATCCCTTTGGGTCTAGGTGTGACCCCTTTGATGAATAGAGGTTGATATATCTCTTTATGCCTTTTTATAGGCCGTGTTGTCCCTCCAGTGTAGAGGTGATCGTGGTTGAGTTTGTACAAAGTTGAGGTAAGTCCGTAGGACTTACTTAGCTACATCCTTATATGGGGTGTTTGTATGAGTGGTGTGTGCCTTATATGTTTGCTATGATAGCATGTGATGTCGTATTTACCGACCTATGTTTTATTAATTGCCCCACTGCGTGGCTGTGATAACCTTTCCCTTTCATCCCGCCGTGGAGTCTGGGAGGTTCTCTGATGTCAGGCCAGACCGGTTTACATGAAGGGCGCAATCCACTCCCATAGGGTACACGGATTGTGTGACCGATACTAGTACGGCTGGCTAGCAGGCTCAGAGGCGAGGATGTATCGGTCCTCGTGTCACCTAGTTTCATATATATTATATCTATACGATTTGAGTGAATGACCATTATATTGAGATGAATAAATGGGTAAATAAGTGAAAGCATGCTGATATGTTTATCTTTCCCTATGTGTGATTGTGCTTATGCATTACTCTATATATGTGTATGGATAGCTAATGGTTATTACCATGTTGTAGATGCCCTACAGGTTAGGCACTGCTGAGTGATCTGGCAGGGTGACAGGCCGAGGACTCTCGTACATTAGGTGGTTGGTTTGGGGTTGTTGTGTTTCCCCTCCTGCGTGAGGATGATCTTTTGTACCTCCTATGTGAGGATGTCGATTTATATACTCGGCTATGTTGTTGTTTAATTTGGGTCGTACAGTTTATACTTTTTATGCATTTGTTTTATATCTGTCAGTGCCATGTTGTAAGGTCCAGTGAACTTGTTGTCAGGCTAGGGTCAGGATCCATTGTGAGATCCTAGCCCAATGTAACATCCCGAGTCCCGCGGATTCGGGGTGTTACAGTGCAGAAGGTCGGTAAGGACTCGTTGCAGATTCCAATGGCTCTTGACGCTGCTGGGTGCGTGTGCAGAAGCGAAGGAACGTGTTTGTTGTTGGCAACCGTAGACAGAAGAGAAGGCTGCGCTGAGAAGGAAGGGGATTGGTTCAGCGTGTATGTGGTGATGAATCCGGCTGAATGGAAAGAATAATTGAGGAAGGAAAGTGCAGATTGTGTGTGCATTAAACTCGTGTAACGGCTGCTGAGATTTTCCTAAACGGCTGGCTGCTGAGTTGGAGAAGGCGGAACAGCAGCCCTCTCTTGACTGAATTGGACGCTGGGATGGAGTGCTGCTGCTGGGCTGGAATGCTGCTGCTGGGCTGGAAGAAGCAGCTGGCGCTGGACTGGGCTGCTGGCAAGCTGAGCAGGCGGACAGCAGGTCTTCTGGGCTGGCAAGGTAAGACGCTTCTGGCTGCAGATTGGGCTGAACGTGCTGCTGGCGCTGGGCTGTCAACAGCCTGTCTGGGCTTGTCACAGACTCGTCACAGCCTTGTCTGGGCTTGTCACAGACTCGTCACAGCCTTGTCTGGCCTTGTCACAACTTCGTCACGGCCTTGTCTGGCCTTGTCACAGCTTCGTCACAGACTTGTCTGGACCTTGTCACAGCTTCATCACAGACTTGTCCGGACCTTGTCATATTCTAAATTAGAGCTAAACTTATTATTTTATGTGAAGGTAAGCTACCTAAAATGATAAATTTTATAAAGATCCTATCATTTTATGTGAAGGGGAAGCTACATAAAATGATAAACTTTTAAAGGATTCCATCATTTTATGTGAAGGAAATCTACATAAAATGATAAATTTTATAATAATGTGTCTAACTAAGTAAACGAATATAGATCAACTGATCGAGATCGGGTTTATAACAGAAATAGACGGAATAAAAATTCCGGATATTACAAAAAAATAGCATATATTTACATTATAAACATTCACACATATATCATCAAATATGATACGATTTTTTGATTCATAACTCATATGAAATAGAAAATATGTATAAAAAATCTTTCATTCCAACATCATACCAAACACCAAGTGTCAAGAATGCTTTATTGTAATTCCTCATTCCATTCCAATTCCTGATTCCAACCTCATTCCTACAATCATATCAAACGAGCCATGTCGACTTTCGGCCGTGAAAAATCCATGCGGAGCAAACACATCAAAATACTCGGAATCATTAAAATAAACAGATTAACCCTAAGTTTAAACATGGTGTCTTCAATTAATTACCTTTTGCCTCTATTTTCAACAATTATATACTTTTATCGTGTAATTTTATTAAAATGTATTCCAACAATTGCAGTTTTACATTATGTAGATACCGAATTGATAATATATACATAAAAACACAATTTTTATGATTTATTTCACATATAGGCATAACTATGTAAGATAAAAAAGAAAAGTATGTTGCAAACATATTTCATGTTGCATGTGAAGTTCATTTGAAATCGTTTAGACTATTTCCGTCGTCAGCATATGAAGTCATTTATACAAAACTGAATAAATTTTCTTATTACAAAAAGACGAGAATAATAATATTTTTTTACAATTGGAAATTATTTCTACACTTATGGAGTGTTTCATGTAACAATGTAACACCCGGAAATTTAATTTCCGTTTTATTTCGATATAACACCGGAACTCAATCGGTTTGGAAGTTTGCGTCATCTCCGTCATTTTTTGTGGCACCGAGTTCTTCAATTCTCTTTACTTTTATTTTTACGAGATTTCTATTCATATAAAATATGTGGAATCAATATACCTTTTTTATTCTTTATTTAAGCCATTCGGGCCCATTAAGCTTGTCTTCCCCTCCTTACCTCTTACGTGAAACCTAACCCTAGCAGCCTCCTTCTACCTTACGTGAAAGAAGATGACCCCTTCCCAAACCCTAACATCCTTCCTCCCCCTTCACGTGACAGCAACCTCATCTCCCCTACCTACCACCATCGATGACAATGTGCCGATGAGCCTCGCCGACCCTTCCTCGCCCTGTCCTCCCGAACGCAACAACACCTTCACCGTGCCGCCAAGAGACCGCCTCCCTTCTTCTCCACTAGGTCGACAACACCTTCGCCGCGCCGCTAGGAGACACATCAGGCCGCCTCCCTTCTTCTGCACTAGGTCGACAACAGCAACGGAGGGACGTCCCAAAGCCTCTTCGATCGGAGCATAGGATCCGAGCAGGCACGCAAGACCTTCCACGACCCACGTGCGGCAGCGTCGAGGCGCAAGGACGGCAACAAGAACACAAGCACGGCATCCCCAGACCGCAGGTGAGAGTGGCATTTGATCCGCTGGTGCGCCTTCCTCTGACTGCGAGTATGTCCCAACGACAGTAAGATCGTTCCGTTCGTCTTCCTCGTATGTGCGAGCACGTTGAGCCGACTAGTTAAGTAAGGCATCACCCTCTTCTCTTCCGTACCCTCTCTATACATATGTGCTGATGTGAGCCAAATTACATCTCGGAACCGTGCATAACAAACCCTAGAAGATGGCTTGTGGAGCTGCTGCGTTTTCTGGGTTGTAAAGTGATGAACACCTAACTTCGGGTCCAAATTTAGGTATGAAAGACTGATCCATTTTGGCTGAAATTTTTATATGTTATAGCTGGGATACTGTGGTAGAACATATTCAAATTTGAGAGGAATCCAGCGAGTGGTTTAGGATTTATGATTTTTCAAAGATTGTGTCGTAAGCAGTTTTTTTTTTCTGTTGTGCTGAAATTTCTAAGTGTTGGAAAACTGCATGTTGATATAGTTTTGTAATCCATATTTGGGTAAGTTAGACTCCTCATTTGTTGCTGATTTTCGGATATGTTATAGTTGGAATTGTATAATATAACATACTGAAATTTGAGAGTATTCCGAGTTATAGTTTAGGAGATATGGTTCTCCAACGTTGGTTCCTCACGCCGTTTTTGTAAGTGTGTTGAAAATTCTAAGTGTTGGGAAAAACTGCTTGTGATACAGTTTTGTGAGATAAACTTGAATAGGTTATTTACCTCATTTGGACTTGAATTTTGGATTTCTAATAGTTAGGGTTACATACTAGAAGATATCAAAATTTTAGAAGATTTCATCAAAAGGTTTAGGAGTTATGAATTTTCAAAGTCGAGGATGTAAGTAGTTTTCTGGATGTTGCTGAAATTTGCCAAGTGTTGGAATTATCTGGTGTTGTGCAATCATGTTTGAACTTAAGTTTGGATACCTCATAAACATAATTCACCGTTCAAGTTTTAATATAAAATAGATGGATATGTATATTGTGATGTATCAGAAGTGGAGACCAATCCAACGATCGGATCTGAATCTATAGGAACTCAAAGTCGACTGTTTGTGCAGTTTGGGAAATGACTCAGATTTTGCTAAGTATAGAATTTCTGGATTTTGTATCCAACTTTGGAGATTTGTGTAGAAGTTATTGTTGGGTATTTTTGAGATTTTCTTACTTCTATTAGCAGAGTGCATCATGTAGAAGACCTAGTTATTTTATTTAGAATTTTTATATTTTTATTCAGTTCTCATATCTAAACCCAAAGTCGGACCTTAGCAACTTTTTATGAAAGTCAAGAATGTAGTTAACTCTTCTAAATCTTTAGCAAACTTTCTTTTGAGAGTTTTAAGTGTGGTTTTGAGTCCGAAAGAATAGTTTGAAACTTTGTTATAGAATTTTATAGAGTTTCGGGACCAGGGGTAAAATGGTCATTTAACCATAAGGGTATTTTGGTAATTTCTTTATGATAGATCATATATTTTAGAAGTTGGAGACTTCTAAGAAAGTGAGATACTTTATTGATCCACTTGCCTTGTATAACAGGCGATGGAGTATTCTACGGTTGTTGACTGAATTGAGTTTTAGACAGCCGAGATTGATTCAGGTAAGTCCTTTGGGCTTACTTAGCTAGCTTTCACATATGAGTGCGAATAATGATAGTGGTGTTTGAATGATGTGTGTATATGTGTATTTCATACTAATTATCGACCGACACACATATTTGGCCTAGGAGTAACGGGCGGTGGCATTTTGCTCAGTTAGCCCGAGGGCGCTGGGGGTTTCTTTCGGGACTAGTCCATACTTGGTTTGCGAGGACGCCACCGGCGGAGGTGTGCCAAACCATCACTAGTTGGATAAGGAACGGAGGCGAGAAATCATAAGATATCTCGTGCCACAACTTTTAAAACGGAATGAAGTGAATTACTTAACTTATTAGATAATAACATGTTTGTGTGCCAGCATGATGATTGTTTTATTTTGCTTGAGTTGTGTTTGTGCTATTTTTATTCTACTTATATTTGGATTGTTAGCTAACTGTTTATCCGTGTTGTAGACTCTGTAGAGATGAACAGTTGCAGAGAGATCCGGAACGGATGGTCAGCCGGGTCCACGTACTCATTAGAGGGGGACGGGGAGTCTTCCGTTCAACATGCATGTTATTAATATAGTTATGTTTTGTAAGGCTGTCATGTGTTGAAGATTCATGTAAATATTGTTTTTTATTTTCAAAGAATTTAAATACATTTGTGTCTTGTTGTAAGATCCTAGTAAAAGTTGTTGTTAAACAAAGGTCGGGACCCATTGTGATGTCCTAACCAGTGGCTCTCCGAGTTCCAAAAATTTGGGGTGTTACAACATGGTATCAGAGCTTTGGGTTGGCAACAATGGCATTTGGAATCTTATGAAAGACCGAATGTAAAAATAACAAGAACCAGAAAGGGATCTAAAATTTTCAAAATGAAGTTTTATTTTAAAATCATGTGCATAGTCGGGTTGTTGGGATAGTAGTACGTCGGACCACCATCGGTCTCCGTGGATCTCTGCAACTTAGAATGATAGGTGAGTTAATATTAGAATTTTATTGACATGTTTTAATGTATGAGTATATATATGTGTATGTGTAGCATGTTAGTATCCTAAAGGGTATCTTATAGCCTTTAGTTGTGATATCATGAAGCGATTATCGCCTCATGATAAATCGGTAGCGGACTTATAGAGTTTTCAACCCGAGACAATGGATTCAGACCTAGGATTTAGTATTATACTCTGGTGGATGTCCTGGGGACCCTATAAATCATCCGAAGAACGGGTGAGCAAAGAAGTAGAGATATTGAGATAATTTTCACCACAAGTACAACCCGATGAGAAAGAAATTTCCGAGTCAACTCAGATAGAAGTGATAGAAGTCCGTACAAGGAATTTAGCGGTGTGGGGATCAGAGATGAAACTCAAGGATGCATGTAAGGACTGATAAGAAGCGCAGATTGAAGGAGACAATATTGGAATACAAATCCAATGGGTAGTTTACAACTACACTTGACAAGCGAAAGGACAAGTACAACCAAGGTGGATACCGCCATAGGCAAGGATGGGCACGAGAATCTAGAGAAGATAGAGTATGATCCAGATAGGAAGAACTGGAGGAGCACAAAGACCGACATTTACATTGGAATTAAAGAGGGAAGGCAAAATCCACAACCATTGAGAATGGTGGACTTCTACAAGACTACGAAATTTTTTTTGAAAGAAATCACGACACAAGTATTAAAGAGAATGGTAGTTTGTAACTGAGACAAGGGATGTCCATGAAGGAAATGTTACAATACAATGACAACGAAAGCAAAAAAAAGTGGGTGAGAATGACCTGGGTAGACTCAAGTGTCCACCACGATATCTCACTCAACACGGGACTTAAGTTACCGACACCAACGATCCATAAAAGAGAAACCGCTATTAAGGGATGGAAATTTAGGTTAAAGGATTCTCGGAAAAGGCGTCTACAAGCTATCGGAGAAGATGTGATAAGTCACAAATGGCATATGGGTAATACAACTAGACTCGGGTAAAGTGATCTTATAGAAAGGAACAAAAGTGTTGATTGTAGAAGAAGCTAAAGGGTATAAATAAATAACCTAGTGGATAACTTTCTACTCCGTATGTAACACCCCAAATCCGCGGGATATCGGGATGCTACGGGCGAGACCTCACAATGGGTCCCAACCCTTAGCTTGACAACAATTTCACCGGACCTTTCCAACATGGAACAAATAAAGGCAAAAACTCAAATCATTTATAATGTATGCGAGAAACTGGAAGTAAAAGTACAAAGTGGAAACTCAGCCGAGTCCTCAAAATGGCACAATCTCAAAGGATAAATCCGAAATCCATAAATCCAAAAATCCAAAAATAACAAAATAAACCCAAAAACGCCACCGTCCTATAATGTACGGCGACCCTCGGCTGTCTACCCCTCCACCTCACTTGGCGGCGTTCCTAACCTGCAGGGCGTCTACACAAATGGTTTAAAACCGTTAACTCATATTCTAAGCATTAGAAACGGGGTGAGAAGCACAATCACAAACAATCATCATAAACACACACGCATCATACCACAAGGCATACAAATCCGGTTTATTATATTTATTAATATTAAGTCATATCCCGTTCTAGTTCAACTTCTTTTGTGACACGAGAATCTCCCGAAACTCGCCTCGGTCCCCACTTACCGGCATGGAACGGTGCGGATGCCTCCGACCGTCTAACCAGCACGGGCTAGTCGCCGAGAACCTCCTAGCTCTTGCAAGAGGTAGGCAGTGATGTCACCGCCCGTTATCATACACTTGGGCCAAATAATATAAAGTCGGTGATCCTATTACCGGTTTAGTTGTTTATAATCATTCAACAATAACACACACACACACACCACCTCACACACACTGATGCTAATACGCAAAATACAAACTAAGTAAGTCCGGAGACTTACCTCTCTTGAGGTAACTCGAATAAACCACTCTCAATTTCCCGTAGGAAAACGCTCAAAGCTTGCCCAAACGAGGCACTATCAATAACCAACTAAAAGCTAAAAGTTCTCGGATATCTAGTTTCCAACATATATAAATATGATATCTACTCTAGCATGCTAGGTCCATTTTATAATCCCGAAGGTCATCCTAAGATCGTAGATAAGATAATTCCATAAGTTTAATACCCCAACCCTAAAACTTATGATTCAGGGCCACTACATGGCATTTGCTCTACGATATGCTAAGTTCATCTAACATGTTATACTACCATTACCGAACTAACGAAGGAGAGTACTCACACGAGATCCAAGGTGAAGCACGGTCCACGGAGTTAAGAACGAGTTTGATTGCTCCTATTGGGCGCTTTCGGATCTAAGGACAAAACTAAGAAAAATTAGCTTAAAAGCTAATTTTAAAAAGGAAAGTTTAGCGCATAAATATTTTTATGAAAATATGGAGGGGCCTATTTTGTCAACATATAAACAAAAGAACCTAGTTTATACACCTTGATACATAAACTGCCTACTTAGCCAACTCGTCCTTAGAATATTACACAATGTATGATCAAATGATACGTATCATGCACGTTACGTTCAATTTATGAGCAAGACGTCGGAACGGGTAAAATCAACAAAATCGAATAATAGTTAATCTGAATTGTGTCAAGTTATATATAATGGTAGTAAATATCTTTTATAGTTTAAAAGGTAACCATATATATCTATCCTAAAATATCAATCATCTAATTAATATACAAAAATAATATTGAATCAGGATCGTTGAATTTATTTAATCATGTGGTCTAAATTGGTTCTTATTTCTTATTGTAAATATTGTTCTAATTTGATTCTATCCCTATATATATATATATATATATATATATATATATATATATATATATATATATATATATGTATGTATGTATGTATGCATGTACTTGCTTATTTTGTTTCAAAAAATATTTAAAAATAATTTTGTAACATTTTTTTTATCGTCCATCAATTAATTTGAGTTATATTATTATTTTGTAGAAAAACATGATTTTAACAAAAATATTTTTTTAGCTATAATACGAATATTTCGTTAAAGATTTAATGTAACCGGAAAATGCTCGAAAACAATATAAATGCTCGAAAACAAGATATTTGGGTTGACGATTATTTATTGTCTATTCTTTAAGTTATTAATTAGTCTTCATTTTTCTTAAATGTAGTTTAAAAAATAGCATATATTTACATTATAAACATTCACACATATATCATCAAATATGATACGATTTTTTGATTCATAACTCATATGAAATAGAAAATATGTATAAAAAATCTTTCATTCCAACATCATACCAAACACCAAGTGTCAAGAATGCTTTATTGTAATTCCTCATTCCATTCCAATTCCTGATTCCAACCTCATTCCTACAATCATATCAAACGAGCCATGTCGACTTTCGGCCGTGAAAAATTCATGCGGAGCAAACACATCAAAATACTCGGAATCATTAAAATAAACAGATTAACCCTAAGTTTAAACATGGTGTCTTCAATTAATTACCTTTTGCCTCTATTTTCAACAATTATATACTTTTATCGTGTAATTTTATTAAAATGTATTCCAACAATTGCAGTTTTACATTATGTAGATACCGAATTGATAATATATACATAAAAACACAATTTTTATGATTTATTTCACATATAGGCATAACTATGTAAGATAAAAAAGAAAAGTATGTTGCAAACATATTTCATGTTGCATGTGAAGTTCATTTGAAATCGTTTAGACTATTTCCGTCGTCAGCATATGAAGTCATTTATACAAAACTGAATAAATTTTCTTATTACAAAAAGACGAGAATAATAATATTTTTTTACAATTGGAAATTATTTCTACACTTATGGAGTGTTTCATGTAACAATGTAACACCCGGAAATTTAATTTCCGTTTTATTTCGATATAACACCGGAACTCAATCGGTTTGGAAGTTTGCGTCATCTCCGTCATTTTTTGTGGCACCGAGTTCTTCAATTCTCTTTACTTTTATTTTTACGAGATTTCTATTCATATAAAATATGTGGAATCAATATACCTTTTTTATTCTTTATTTAAGCCATTCGGGCCCATTAACGACTTACCATTCGGGCCCATTAAGCTTGTCTTCCCCTCCTTACCTCTTACGTGAAACCTAACCCTAGCAGCCTCCTTCTACCTTACGTGAAAGAAGATGACCCCTTCCCAAACCCTAACATCCTTCCTCCCCCTTCACGTGACAGCAACCTCATCTCCCCTACCTACCACCATCGATGACAATGTGCCGATGAGCCTCGCCGACCCTTCCTCGCCCTGTCCTCCCGAACGCAACAACACCTTCACCGTGCCGCCAAGAGACCGCCTCCCTTCTTCTCCACTAGGTCGACAACACCTTCGCCGCGCCGCCAGGAGACACATCAGGCCGCCTCCCTTCTTCTGCACTAGGTCGACAACAGCAACGGAGGGACGTCCCAAAGCCTCTTCGATCGGAGCATAGGATCCGAGCAGGCACGCAAGACCTTCCACGACCCACGTGCGGCAGGGTCGAGGCGCAAGGACGGCAACAAGAACGCAAGCACGGCGTCCCCAGACCGCAGGTGAGAGTGGCATCTGATCCGCTGGTGCGCCTTCCTCTGACTGCGAGTATGTCCCAACGACAATAAGATCGTTCCGTTCGTCTTCCTCGTATGTGCGAGCACGTTGAGCCGACTAGTTAAGTAAAGCATCACCCTCTTCTCTTCCGTACCCTCTCTATACATATGTGCTGATGTGAGCCCGTTTACATCTCGGAACCGTGCATAACAAACCCTAGAAGATGGCTTGTGGAGCTGCTGCGTTTTCTGGGTTGTAAAGTGATGAACACCTAACTTCGGGTCCAAATTTAGGTATGAAAGACTGATCCATTTTGGCTGAAATTTTTATATGTTATAGCTGGGATACTGTGGTAGAACATATTCAAATTTGAGAGGAATCCAGCGAGTGGTTTAGGATTTATGATTTTTCAAAGATTGTGTCGTAAGCAGTTTTTTTTTTTCTGTTGTGCTGAAATTTCTAAGTGTTGGAAAACTGCATGTTGATATAGTTTTGTAATCCATATTTGGGTAAGTTAGACTCCTCATTTGTTGCTGATTTTCGGATATGTTATAGTTGGAATTGTATAATATAACATACTGAAATTTGAGAGTATTCCGAGTTATAGTTTAGGAGATATGGTTCTCCAACGTTGGTTCCTCACGCCGTTTTTGTAAGTGTGTTGAAAATTCTAAGTGTTGGGAAAAACTGCTTGTGATACAGTTTTGTGAGATAAATTTGAATAGGTTATTTACCTCTTTTGGACTTGAATTTTGGATTTCTAATAGTTAGGGTTACATACTAGAAGATATCAAAATTTTAGAAGATTTCATCAAAAGGTTTAGGAGTTATGAATTTTCAAAGTCGAGGATGTAAGTAGTTTTCTGGATGTTGCTGAAATTTGCCAAGTGTTGGAATTATCTGGTGTTGTGCAATCATGTTTGAACTTAAGTTTGGATACCTCATAAACATAATTCACCGTTCAAGTTTTAATATAAAATAGATGGATATGTATATTGTGATGTATCAGAAGTGGAGACCAATCCAACGATCGGATCTGAATCTATAGGAACTCAAAGTCGACTGTTTGTGCAGTTTGGGAAATGACTCAGATTTTGCTAAGTATAGAATTTCTGGATTTTGTATCCAACTTTGGAGATTTGTGTAGAAGTTATTGTTGGGTATTTTTGAGATTTTCTTACTTCTATTAGCAGAGTGCATCATGTAGAAGACCTAGTTATTTTATTTAGAATTTTTATATTTTTATTCAGTTCTCATATCTAAAGCCAAAGTCGGACCTTAGCAACTTTTTATGAAAGTCAAGAATGTAGTTAACTCTTCTAAATCTTTAGCAAACTTTCTTTTGAGAGTTTTAAGTGTGGTTTTGAGTCCGAAAGAATAGTTTGAAACTTTGTTATAGAATTTTATAGAGTTTCGGGACTAGGGGTAAAATGGTCATTTAACCATAAGGGTATTTTGGTAATTTCTTTATGATAGATCATATATTTTAGAAGTTGGAGACTTCTAAGAAAGTGAGATACTTTATTGATCCACTTGCCTTGTATAACAGGCGATGGAGTATTCTACGGTTGTTGACTGAATTGAGTTTTAGACAGTCGAGATTGATTCAGGTAAGTCCTTTGGGCTTACTTAGCTAGCTTTCACATTTGAGTGCGAATAATGATAGTGGTGTTTGAATGATGTGTGTATATGTGTATTTCATACTAATTATCGACCGACACACATATTTGGCCTAGGAGTAACGGGCGGTGGCATTTTGCTCAGTTAGCCCGAGGGCGCTGGGGGTTTCTTTCGGGACTAGTCCATACTTGGTTTGCGAGGACGCCACCGGCGGAGGTGTGCCAAACCATCACTAGTTGGATAAGGAACGGAGGCGAGAAATCTTAAGATATCTCGTGCCACAACTTTTAAAACGGAATGAAGTGAATTACTTAACTTATCAGATAATAACCTGTTTGTGTGCCACCATGATGATTGTTTTATTTTGCTTGAGTTGTGTTTGTGCTATTTTTATTCTACTTATATTTGGATTGTTAGCTAACGGTTTATCCGTGTTGTAGACTCTGTAGAGATGGACAGTTGCAGAGAGATCCGGAACGGATGGTCAGCCGGGTCCACGTACTCATTAGAGGGGGACGGGGAGTCTTCCGTTCAACATGCATGTTATTAATATAATTATGTTTTGTAAGGCTGTCATGTGTTGAAGATTCATGTAAATATTGTTTTTTATTTTCAAAGAATTTAAATACATTTGTGCCTTGTTGTAAGATCCTAGTAAAAGTTGTTGTTAAACAAAGGTCGGGACCCATTGTGAGGTCCTAACCAGTGGCTCTCCGAGATCCAAAAATTCGGGGTGTTACAACATGGTATCAGAGCTCTGGGTTGGCAACAATGGCATTTGGAATCTTATGAAAGACCGAATGTAAAAATAACAAGAACCCGAAAGGGATCTAAAATTTTCAAAATGAAGTTTTATTTTAAAATCATGTGCATAGTCGGGTTGTTGGGATAGTAGTACGTCGGACCACCATCGTTCTCCGTGGATCTCTGCAACTTAGAATGATAGGTGAGTTAATATTAGACTTTTATTGATATGTTTTAATGTATGAGTATATATATGTGTATGTGTAGCATGTTAGTATCCTAAAGGGTATCTTATAGCCTTTAGTTGTGATATCATGAAGCGATTATCGCCTCATGATAAATCGGTAGCGGACTTATAGAGTTTTCAACCCGAGACAATGGATTCAGACCTAGGATTTAGTATTATACTCTGGTGGATGTCCTGGGGACCCTATAACTCATCCGAAGAACGGGTGAGCAAAGAAGTAGAGATATTGAGATAATTTTCACCACAAGTACAACCCGATGAGAAAGAAATTTTCGAGTCAACTCAGATAGAAGTGATAGAAGTCCGTACAAGGAATTTAGCGGTGTGGGGATCAGAGATGAAACTCAAGGATGCATGTAAGGACTGATAAGAAGCGCAGATTGAAGAAGACAATATTGGAATACAAATCTAATGGGTAGTTTACAACTACACTTGACAAGCGAAAGGACAATTACAACCAAGGTGGATACCGCCATAGGCAAGGATGGGCACGAGAATCTAGAGAAGATAGAGTATGATCCAAATAGGAAGAACTGGAGGAGCACAAAGACCGACATTTACATTGGAATTAAAGAGGGAAGGCAACATCCACAACCATTGAAAATGGTGGACTTCTACAAGACTACGAAATTTTTTTGAAAGAAATCACGACACAAGTATTAAAGAGAATGGTAGTTTGTAAGTGAGACAAGGGATGTCCATGAAGGAAATGTTACAATACAATGCTAACGAAAGCAAAAAAAAGTGGGTGAGAATGACCTGGTAGACTCAAGTGTCCACCACGATATCTCACTCAACACGGGACTTAAGTTACGGACACCAACGATCCATAAAAGAGAAACCGCTAATTAAGGGATGGAAATTTAGGTTAAAGGATTCTCGGAAAAGGCGTCTACAAGCTATCGGAGAAGATGTGATAAGTCACAGATGGCATATGGGTAATACAACTAGACTCGGGTAAAGTGATCTTACAGAAAGGAACAAAAGTGTTGATTGTAGAAGAAGCTAAAGGGTATAAATAAATAACCTAGTGGATAACTTTCTACTCCGTATGTAACACCCCAAATCCGCGGGATATCGGGATGCTACGGGCGAGACCTCACAATGGGTCCCAGCTCTTAGCTTGACCACAATTTCACCGGACCTTTTCAACATGGCACAAATAAAGGCAAAAACTCAAATCATTTATAATGTATGCGAGAAACTGAAAGTAAAAGTACAAAGTGGAAACTCAGCCGAGTCCTCAAAATGGCACAATCTCAAAGGATAAATCCGAAATCCATAAATCCAAAAATCCAAAATAACAAAATAAACCCAAAAACGCCACCGTCCTATAATGTACGGCGACCCTCGGCTGTCTACTTCTCCACCTCACTCGGCGGCGTTCCTAACCTGCAGGGCGTCTACACAAATGGTTTAAAACCGTTAACTCATATTCTAAGCATTAGAAACGGGGTGAGAAGCACAATCACAAACAATCATCATAAACACACAAGCATCATACCACAAAGCATACAAATCCGGTTTATTATCTTGATTAATATTAAGTCATATCCCGTTCTTGTTCAACTTCTTTTGTGACACGAGAATCTCCCGAAACTCGCCTCGGTCCCCACTTACCGGCATGGAACGGTGCGGATGCCTCCGACCGTCTAACCAGCACGGGCTAGTCGCCGAGAACCTCCTAGCTCTTGCAAGAGGTAGGCAGTGATGTCACTGCCCGTTATCATACACTTGGGCCAAATAATATAAAGTCGGTGATCCTATTACCGGTTTAGTTGTTTATAAACATTCAACAATAACACACACACACACACACCACCTCACACACACCGATGCTAATACGCAAAATACAAACTAAGTAAGTCCGGAGACTTACCTCTCTTGAGGTAACTCGAATAAATTACTCTCAATTTCCCGTAGGAAAACGCTCAAAGCCTGCCCAAACGAGGCACTATCAATAACCAACTAAAAGCTAAAAGTTCTCGGATATCTAGTTTCCAACATATATAATTATGATATCTACTCTAGCATGCTAGGTCCATTTTATAATCCCGAAGGTCATCCTAAGATCGTAGATAAGATAATTCCATAAGTTCAATACCCCAACCCTAAAACTTATGATTTAGGGCCACTACATGGCATTTGCTCTACGATATGCTAAGTTCATCTAACATGTTATACTACCATTACCGAACTAACCAAGGAGAGTACTCACACGAGATCCAAGGTGAAGCACGGTCCACGGAGTTAAGAACGAGTTCGATTGCACCTATTGGGCGCTTTCGGATCTAAGGACAAAACTAAGAAAAATTAGCTTAAAAGCTAATTTTAAAAAGGAAAGTTTAGCGCATAAATATTTTCCAATGAAAACTCCGTTTTTCAAAACCGAGGTTAAACTCGTTAAAACCATTTCCGGGTAAATTATCCAAAATGGAAGGTTGATTGAAAAACCGAAATTCTAATTTCTCCAACAATCGAGTTAAACCCATCAAAGACACCAAAAATACTTGTAAAGGAGTTGGGTCACAAATCTTAACAAAATTAAGGGTTTAATAATATTAATAATTTACTGCAGGATATAAATGTTCTCTTTCCAAAGTTTTTGGGTCAAAACTACAATTACACACAAAATGGGCACAAATTGTAATTATCCAAAAAAATAGGGTCACAACAGGAATTAGGTGCAAATAGAGGGGCAATTTACATATAAAAATCAAGCCCTCTTCAGCCTATTGTAACACGATAGGAGGCAGGCAGAGGAGCTTGTGGCGGCGGCCAGGCGGAGGGAGAAAAAGGCGACGGCGTCCCGGTGGCGGTTCCGCCGGCGGTGAGCGGCGTCTCCGACGGCGGCCCTCACTGCACATAACAAACAAGGTGGCCGATTAGGGAAGGAGAGGAAAAGAGAAAGGATGGGGAGATAGGGCGGCCACCAACCAATCCGGCAGTCAAGGCGGCCCGAGGTGGGGGGAGGCTGCGTCTGCTCTTCCCGGTGGCTCCTAGCGGCGCTATAGGCGGCTGCCACCAGACCCGGCAGCCATTGACAAACAGCAGAGAAGAGGAAGAAAAAGAGAAGGGAAAAGGGGAGATGCAGCTCACCAGTTCCGGCTGGCTGAGGCGAGGCGGGGCGCTGGTTCTCCGGCCGGCGTCGTCTCCCGGAGGCAGAGGCGGGCTGAGTGAGAGTTGAGGGAGAGAAGTGCAGAGAGAGAGAGTTGAGGGAAAGGGGAAACGATAGAATAGGGAAAGGAAGGCTGGGTTTGGGTTTTGTCATCAAAAGGGGAGTAGAGGCGGCTAGGGTAGGTGAGCAGCTACAACAGAGGAAATGAGGAGACACTTCTCAAGAACTCCTTCAGCACAAAAAGAGAATGGAAGAAAAGAAAGAAAATAAATAAAAGAGTAAATAGGAGGGATTACATATATATATATATATACATTTTTTTTTTTTGAAAAAAAAACTAACTCGATTTACATTTGGAACGGGATTTCCCGGATGGGTAAATCCCAAATTCCGACATAATTAATTTAATAAAATATGGGAATACATAATTGTATCCCTAAAATAATATAATACCCGGAAAAGTTATTTTTAAAATCTATATATATATATATAAAAAATACTTTATATAAGAACTCGAGCTATAGCGAATCGAGGGAAGGGGGAAAGACAACGTCGGAATGCACCCGAATAAACGGGGCGTTACATCAGGTCCTCCTAAAGAAAAGTTTCGTCCCGAAACTTGCTGAACGCGGAACTCTCAAGCAAATGTGTTTTGATATTCTCTCGAAACACTATAACGTGGTAGCTATGACCCTTCTTATCCAAGGTCTACTCGCCTAGACTCGCAGGGTATACACATAGGGAACACACACAACACATCACGTCACAAGTCACATAAGAATAATTGAAAGAAGATCTTGGGACTAACCCAACGGTCCTATAGATGTGGCTAATCCTGCGTAAAACTCGGGATAGTTCCTACGGACACTATCCTCCGTCTCCCAAGTGGCCTCATCGGCTCCTCGCCTCGACCACTGAACCCTCAACATCGGTATCTCCTTCGACCGAAGTCGTCTCGTACTACGCTCCAAAACTGCAATCGGATGCTCAACGAAAGTATGGTCCGGCTCGACTACCAGGTCCTCGTGGCTAATGACGTGCCTCGGGTCATGTATGTACTCTCTCAGCTGAGATACATGGAACACCGGGTGAATACCCTCCAACCTCGACGGTAACGCTAACCTATATGCCACCTCTCCGACTCTCTCCAAAATCTCAAAGGGACCAACATATCGGGGGCTTAACTTCCCATTAATGCCAAATCGCTTGACACCCCGTGTCGGTGATACCCTCAACCAGACCTGAGCTCCTACACTGAACTCTAGGGGTTTACGCCTCCTATCTGCATACGATCTCTGAAGGCTCTGTGCAGCCAACATCCTCTCTAGGATCAAAGCAACCCTAGCCATGTCATCATGTACCTGATCTGGAGCTACAACACTAGAACTCCCCGGCTCGTCCCACACATAAGGGAGTACGACATCTCCGTCCATACAATGCCTCATACGGTGCCATCCCTATCGATGCGTGCCAACTGTTATTTTATGAAAACTCCACCAATGGGAGGTGGTCTGGCCATACCTGCCCCTAGTCTAGCACACATGCCCGCAACATGTCCTCTAAGGTCTGAATAGTTCGCTCGGACTGGCCGTCGGTCTGTGGATGATATGCGGTGGTGAAATGAAGACCCGAACCTAGGGCGGCGTGTACCTACTGCCAGAACCTCGAAGTAAAACGCCCATCCCTGTCCGAGATGATAGTCCTCGGGACTCCATGTAACCTCACAATCTGACAAGTAAACTCCTCAGCTAGACGACTCACCGGCCACATCTCCCGAATAGGAATGAAACGTGCGGTCTTCGTCAGCCTATCCACTACCACCCAAATCGCATCAAATGTCCTACTCGGTCTTAGACCGGTGACAAAATCCATGGATACGTCCTCCCACTTCCACTGCGGCAGAGGCAGTGGGTGGAGCTCTCTCCCTGGTCTCTAGTGCTCGATCTTGACCTGCTGGCAAGTCGTGCATCTCGCCACATATCTGGCTATATCGGGCTTAAGACCGCCCAACCAATAAGACCTCCTAATACATCTTACTCGTGCCTGGATGCACTGAGTAAGGAGTAGAATGTGCCTCCTGGAAGATCCACTCTCTCAACTCTAGGTCTGACGGTACACAAATACTTTCCTGATATCTCAACAATCCGTCTGCTCCCGTGACAAACTGCGGTGCCTCTCCTCGGGCCATCCTGTCCCGAATCCTCGTCAAAATGGGAAATCCCTCTTGCTTCCGTCGGATCTCTCCGAACAGGTCAGGTAATATCTCTAACTCGGACAAGTGACAATCCATATCCGAAAACCGGATATCCATCTCCAACTCTATCAAATCCCTCTGCAACTGAGTCTGAACAGTAAGCCGAGCTATAGCCTGCTCTCGAGGAGTCCTCATACTCAAAGCATCGGCGACCACATTCGCCTTCCCTGAATGATACAAAATCTTCAAATCAAAGTCCTTAATCAGCTCTAACCATCTCCTCTGGCGGTTATTCAACTTCCGCTGAGTAAATATGTACTTCAGGCTCTTATGGTCTGTGAAGATCTGGCATGTGGCCCCGTACAAGTAGTGTCGCCATATCTTCAGGGCATGAACCACTCCTGCTAGCTCAAGATCATGGGTGGGATAATTCTCCTCGTACGGCTTCAGCTGCCGTGAAGCGTACGCAATAACCCTACCCCTCTGCATCAAAACGCACCCCAAGCCTAGCTTGGAAGCATCACTATACACTACGAACTCCTCTACACCCTCTGGCTGGGCTAATACAGGAGCGGAGGTCAACCTGCTCTTCAGCTCCTCAAAGCTGTGCTGACAAGGCTCAGACCACACGAACCTGGTAGACTTTCTCAGCAAGGAAGTAAGTGGCCGTGCAATCACGGAGAAACCCTCAACAAACCGGCAGTAATATCTCACTAAGCCCAAGAAACTGCGCACCTCCTTGACCGTCCTAGGAGGCGGCCATGAGGAAACGGTCTCTATCTTCGCTGGGTCAACCATGACACCCTCGGCGGAAACTATGTGACCTAGGAATGCCACCTCGGACATCCAAAACTCGCACTTAGAGAGCTTTGCATAAAGCTCTCTATCCTGTAGGACTCGAAGCACTGTCCTCAGGTGTCATGCATGCACCTCTCTACACCGAGAGTATACCAAGATGTCGTCTATGAACACTACCACAAACTGGTGTAAGAAGTCGATGAAGATGCCGTTCATCAACTCCATGAAGACGGCAAGTGCGTTCGTGAGCCCGAATGGCATCACGACAAACTCATAATGACTGCATCATGTCCTGAATGCCGTCTTCGGCACGTCCTCCTCTCTCACCCTCAGCTGGTGGTATCCTGACCTCAAGTCGATACGTGAAAACACGGAGGCTCCTTGCAACTGGTCTAGTAAGTCATCTATGCGCGGTAGAGGGTACTTGTTCTTGATGGTGACCTTATTCAATTCCCGGTAATCAATGCATAGCCTCAAAGACCCGTCCTTCTTCTTAACGAAGAGGACCGGTGCACCTCAAGGGGAAACACTCGGGTGTATAAAACCCCTCTCGGCTAACTCCTCGAGCTGCTTCTTCAGTTCCAGCATCTCGATCGGCGCCATGCGGTATGGAGCCTTGGAGATCGGCCTCGTGCTGGGCTCCAACTCAATAGAAAAATCAACGCTCCTCTGTGGGGGTAAGTCGGGTGGGTCCCCAAAAACATCCTCAAACTCACATGCTACGGGGATCTCCACTAGTGATGGTCTTGTCTCCTCCATGGCATAGCACCAGAAGGCCTCGCATCCCTGCCCGATAAGTCTCGCGGCTCAGATCGCGCTAATGATGGTACCGGTCTTTCGAAGGTCCCAACCTCGGAAAATCACCTCGTGTCCCGTCTCTGTAGTGACCGTCACGGTCCTCCGGCTGATGTCTAACACGGCTCGGTGGCGGTCCATCCAATTCATCCCAAGGATGACTTCTTCATGCACTAGGTGCATGACATAGAAGTTGGCTAACCAATCACGGTTTCCCAAACGTATGGGACAACCGTGTACCTCTCGGGTACCACTAATCCTACCCCCTTCGGGTAACCCCACAACAAAGGATCTCCCCTCTACCGTAACTAAGGATAACCTAGCTACACAATCATCGGATATAAAAGAGTGCGTAGCACCCGTATCAAATAAAACTCGGACCGAAATGCCGTGAATGTAAATAGTACTTGTAGCTGTTGGCGCTGCTGGATCAGCAACACTCCTCAACTCGAACACCCTAGCCTGTGTGCCTCTGGTCTCCTGGGTACCTCCACCACGGCTCTACCTCGGCCCCGTCCCTGGGCTGATCCCTAGGTACGAGTCTGACCCTGACCCCTCTGTTGAAAACCCACAGACTGAAACTGTGGCGGCCTCTGGCTGCCCCTTGCTACACCAGCAGGTGAAGAACCCTGCTGTGACTGGGACTTGCCCTGACGGCAAAAAGCGGCTCAGTGGCCCATCTGACCACAAGTGAAACACACCACAGGTGGCTTCCTATAACTACTCTTCATGTGCCCATATCCTCCACAGCCGTGACACTATGGTCCCCGACCGGGCGCCTGCATCGACTGTTGTGGACCGGAACGTCCCTGTGTCTGGCTGCGTCCCTTCCGTGAGGCTCCTGCCCCTGAACTTGCTGGAAAAGTCCTCTGTCTCTTGTCCGGCCTGCCGGACTGTGCCGCTCTCCTAGACCTAGAGCGGTCTCTCTCATACGCTGAAGCTCGGTCCTGGTACTCCGTCAATGAGGCACAACGAAATCCCGCAAGGTAAGCACGAGTGGACTCCCTCAGTCTCCTAGAAAAGAGGTAGACGTGCTGGTCCGCTGGGGGTGCAGCGGGTCCCAACAAAGCTAACTCCGCCCGAAAACGTCTAATCGCCTCCATGACTGGGACGTCCTCAAATCCCGCCTCTAAGAAATCCTAGACTCTGTCTCTCCGCAGTGAATCTGGGCAGAATGTCTCTCTAACGAGACTCAGTAGCTAATCCATCCTTGTCACACCTCCTCTAACGGTCCTCCACCGATACTGGGCCTCCTCTCAAAATATTGTTTGGACTATCTCCACCTGTCTCTCCTCTAGACAACGGATCGCCTCTAGTGCCGACTCCACATGCCCAATCCAATGCTCAACCTCAAACCCTACCTTCCCATCGAAGTAGGGTACATGCTGTTGGTTGAAAGCCTTCAACCATGAATCAGGTCTTCGAGACCTCAACTCATCTCTAGCGACCTCTATAACCGGCTCGGGTGCAACTGCCGCTGGTGAAACCACCTTTGGTGCGGCCCTAATGGAAGTAACTCTCTGTGAGACCTTAGCTGATCTCGCAGGTGCAGGTGCAGGCACCGGTGGTGCGGGAGGTAGTGCTCCTGTCCTGAATGCCTCCTCCAATCGACCTACGTAGTCTGCAAATACAGTAGCTCCAATAGATGGTCCCCCTGTCCTAGCAGATGGGGAACTATGGGCTCCGGACCTCACAACTGTCCTATCTCTAACCTCGGGAATGACGCTCTCAGCTACATCCTCCACGGGAATCTCAGCTGCTGGCGGATCCACGGCGGGTGGATCCGCAATGGGGATACGTCCCCAGCCTCTCGTGCCTGGAGGTCTCCCTACCCGTCCCCGTCTCTGGGCGGTAGGTGGAAGAGGGGGTCTACCCCTGGCGGGTCCTACGTAAGCGGTGGCTCTCGTACGTGCCATCTGATAACGTATGGTGTATATTTATATAAATACGTATGTAATACTTATGAAATTAATATGATAATAATTCATAAAAGCATGATGGTAACCATAATCCAAAAGTACAACCATGGCCCATAAGCCCAATCACCCTAAGGTCATATACATAACTAGATACATACAAGTCCACAAAACATCCTAAGGCCGTACATAAATATATGACTATGTAATAATAAATATATACATCAATCAAATCCAGAAATCTATATCGCCGAGGTTTACGTGAGGAGTGGTGGTCCCGTACATTCTAACCCAATCCCGACTCATGCATATGATTTTGAAAACGAAAAAGTCAGAACCCGTGGAGTTCTGTTTATTCTTCATTCGGCCTTTAGAAGGTTGCGAGTGCCATTGTTGTCAACCTAGGGCTCTGATACCACTTTTGTAACACCCCAAATCCGCGGGATATCGGGATGCTACGGGCGAGACCTCACAATGGGTCCCGGCCCTTAGCTTGACAACAATTTCACCGGACCTTTCCAACATGGCACAAATAAAGGCAAAAACTCAAATCGTTTATAATGTATGCGAGAAACTGGAAGTAAAAGTACAAAGTGAAAACTCAGCCGAGTCCTCAAAATGACACAATCTCAAAGAATAAATCCGAAATCCATAAATCCAAACATAACAAAATAAACCCAAAAACGCCCCCGTCCTATAATGTACGGCGACCCTCGGCTGTCCACTCCTCCACCTCACTCGGCGGCGTTCCTAACCTGCAGGGCGTCTACACAAACGGTTTAAAACCGTTAACTCATATTCTAAGCATTAGAAACGGGGTGAGAAGCACAATCACAAACAATCATCATAAACACACACGCATCATACCACAATGCATACAAATCCGGTTTATTATCTTTATTATTATTAAGTCATATCTCGTTCTAGTTCAACTTCTTTTGTGACACGAGAATCTCCTGAAACTCGCCTCGGTCCCCACTTACCGGCATGGAACGGTGCGGATGCCTCTGACCGTCTAACCATCACGGGCTAGTCGCCGAGAACCTCCTAGCTCTCGCAAGAGGTAAGTAGTGATGTCACCGCCCGTTATCATACACTTGAGCCAAATAATATAGAGTCGGTGATCCTATTACCGGTTTAGTTGTTTATAAACATTCAACAATAACACACACACACACCACCTCACACACACCGATGCTAATACGTAAAATACAAACTAAGTAAGTCCGGAGACTTACCTCTCTTGAGGTAACTCGAATAAACCACTGTCAACTTCCCGCAGGAAAACGCTCAAAGCCTGCCCAAACGAGGCACTATCAATAACCGACTAAAAGCTAAAAGTTCTCGGACTTCTAGTTTCCAACATATATAAATATGATATCTACTCTAGCATGCTAGGTCCATTTTATAATCCCGAAGGTCATCCTAAGATCGTAGATAAGATAATTCCATAAGTTCAATACCCCAACCCTAAAACTTATGATTCAGGGCCACTACATGGCATTTGCTCTACGATATGCTAAGTTCATCTAACATGTAATACTTCCATTACCGAACTAACGGAGGAGAGTACTCACACGAGATCCAAGGTGAAGCACGGTCCACGGAGTTAAGAACGAGTTCGATTGCTCCTATTGGGCGCTTCCGGATCTAAGGACAAAACTAAGAAAAATTAGCTTAAACGCTAATTTTAAAAAGGAAGGTTTAGCGCATAAATATTTTCCAATGAAAACTCCGTTTTCCAAAACCGAGGTTAAACTCGTTAAAACCATTTCCGGGTAAATTATCCAAAATGGAAGGTTGATTGAAAAACCGAAATTCTAATTTATCCAACAATCGAGTTAAACCCATCAAAGACACCAAAAATACTTGTAAAGGAGTTGGGTCACAAATCTTAACAAAATTAAGGGTTTAATAATATTAATAATTTACTGCAGGATATAAATGTTCCCTTTCCAAAGTTTTTGGGTCAAAACTGCAATTACACACAAAATGGGCACAAACTGTAATTATCCAAAAAAATAGGGTCACAACAGGAATTAGGTGCAAATAGAGGGGCAATTTACAAATAAAAATCAAGCCCTCTTCAGCCTACTGTAACACGATAGGAGGCAGGCAGAGGAGCTTGCGGCGGCGGCCAGGCGGAGGGAGAAGAAGGCGACGGCGTCCCGGTGGCGGTTCCGACAGCGGTGAGCGGCGTCTCCGACGGCGGCCCTCACTGCACATAACAAACAAGGTGGCCGATTAGGGAAGGAGAGGAAAAGAGAAAGGATGGGGAGATAGGGCGGCCACCAACCAATCCGGCAGTCCAGGCGGCCCGAGGCGGGGGAGGCTGCGTCTGCTCTTCCTAGCGGCTCCTAGTGGCGCTATAGGCGGCTACCACCAGACCCGGCAACCATTGATAAACAACAGAGAAGAGGAAGAAAAAGAGAAGGGAAAAGGGGAGATGCAGCTCACCAGTTCCGGCTGGCTGAGGCGAGGCATGGCGCTGGTTCTCCGGCCGGCGTCGTCTCCCGGAGGCAAAGGCGGGCTGAGAGAGAGTTGAGGGAGAGACATGTAGAGAGATTTGAGGGAGAGGGGAAACGATAGAATAGGGAAAGGAAGGCTGGGTTTGGGTTTTGTCATCAAGAGGGGAGTAGAGGAGGCTAGGGTAGGTGAGCAGATACAACAGAGGAAACGAGGAGACACTCCTCAAGAACTCCTTCAACACGTCAGGCAGGAAAAAGAGAAGGGAAGAAAAGATAGAAAGAAAAAGGAAAGAAAATAAATAAAAGAGTAAATAGGAGGGATTATATATATATATATATATATAATTTTTTTTTGAAAAAGAAACTAACTCGATTTACATTTGGAACGGGATTTCCCGGATGGGTAAATCCCAAATTCCGACATAATTAATTTAATAAAATACGGGAATACATAATTGTATCCCTAAAATAATATAATACCCAGAAAAGTTATTTTTAAAATCTATATATATATATATATACATATATATATATATATATATATATATATATATATATATATATATATAATACTTTATATAAGAACTCGAGCTATAGCGAATCGAGGGAAGGGGAAAGACAACGTCGGAATGCACCCGAATAAACGGGGCGTTACACCATATATCCACATCGAAGGAAATAGAAGAAAAGGCTATGATCTTGTAGAAATCAAATTTATACTAATGAGTAACAACAAAGAATTTACACATAGGGGTGACTAGTTGACTGGCTGGCAGATAAGAAGAATAACCACACAATTATAAAAGACTTTTATCAACATCTGGACCCTGTAAGAAATCAACTGCGACAATAGTGAAATTAAATAAAAAAGGAGTGTTAATAAAATTGAACAAGTTGAAGTTAGTAACTCTAATTAAATTTAAGAAGAAAATTTGGGCGATCGGAGTTGACTCCTTAATTATTAATTGTAAAGAGGATTGTTATGAGCAATTGTCCTCCTACTAGCTAAGGAAAATTTGACAGATCACAATTAACACGGAATGGAGACTCACAATTTAGTGTAAGGGCGAGAAGTAGACTTTACACGCCTAGAGACGTTTTCTCTTCTTCGAAGATATAAGAATTTCGGAAGAAATCACAACGCCAGTATCAAAAGGATCGACGCCCTGTGGCATAGTCAACAGAGTTTTTGAAGGAAGTATTTCAAACAACGCCGATTAAGGAACATGTGTATGTGAGAATAGTGTGGTGGAGTCAAGAGTCCGGGGTAACCTCTACATTATAACAAGTCTTAAGTCATAAACACCCGCAATCCATACAAGAAGAACGGTAAATAGAGAATAATTAAGGTCATAGGAACCGCAAGGAAGTACTTACAAGCTATCATAGGAGACTCGAAGGAACTATTTACGCTTGATGAGTGATGATAACACGATTTATAACATAGTTTTAGGTGTACATTTAGATAGAATTCTCGCTCATTCATGCATGATCTAGCATTAGTTCAAGACGTTTCACACCCAAATCACGTATTTTGTCAAGATAGACGTCTACACGGACTTGTGCGCGTTTTGTAGGTATTTCGGGAAGTTTAGGAGCTTAAACGAAGCGTTTGAGGATCGTTCATTTAGATGGCACACCCTCGGACACATTAGGACACAAGCCAAGAGCTAAGGAGGACTCATTGAACCTTGCAAACACATGCCATGCACCAAACCACAGCTCAATGATCCAAGACGAAGTTTCTGCACAAAATCACGGTTCTCTGACGAACCACGGCCGTGGAAATGACCGTGGATTTTGCCAGATTCTCGTGACAGCTGTGCCACGACTCTCATGGCCAGCTCATGAAGGATTTGTTATAAATGTGGTCCATCATGGGTTGTTTGAGGCAGCTGGGTAGTTTGGGAGCAGCTCATCCCTTTTCCATTTCTCTCTAACAAATATATTCTCAAGAGAAGAAGATTTTTTCTAGGAAGGAAAGTGTCAAAGAGAAGGAGAAGAACTCCATTGAAGAGGAGGAGAAGAACACACCATAGCTTTCTTGTATTTCGGATTTCATTTTCTAGAGATTGTATGAGTCTTTGAACCTTCTTTTGGAAGGGTTGTAAGTGGTTCTAATTCTAATCTTCAGCTTGGTTTTGAATTAAATTCACTTGTTCATCTCTTTTCCTTCATTATCTTGCAATGGATGATTTGATTTTATGTTTGCTTGTCTCGATTTTTGTTATGAATGTTGTAGGCTAAATTGATGTGGTTCTAGGGTAAGGGAAGGATGGTTATGGCTAGAACTATGATAGGACGAACTTAGATTTACCTTTGGATGACTTTTGCTTATGAACGTAGTTTCTGTTAGAAATCACGGGTAGTTCTTGAAGAACCACGGCCGTGGTTTCGGTAGAACAAACCGTGATTTTCCTTGGTTCGAAGGATCTTGCCTTAGACCTATGCAATGATGAAACCCTAAGTGTTTGCTGAGTTTAACCTATCCTAGAGTGATCTAGTGTAGTGACTAAGTGTTAGGAGAGACTTACCCGGTAATCCTTACCCTTAGAATCTAAAATAGCAACCCTTAGGTAGTGGTGAGCCTAATAAGCCGCCATTGGATTAGATGTGCTAGGATAGTTGTTTAAGGTTTTCCCTTCCAAGACTTACCCGGTAAGGATAGGTTAGATCCCTAATTAACAATTCGGTTTGTGTTGAATTCCTATCCTTAGGTTCTTAGAGACTTACCCGGTAATGAGACCTTAGGTGTGGACTAGTTGGACCATGAGACCTACCCGGTAATTGATCCTCAATTTAGATACATTTAATCCCAACATATCATAGTTAATCCAAGGAACGATTAGATAACTTGAGTTCTATGCCATAACCGGAATTTCCGACCCCTAGAATCCGTCTTTCTTCCCTTGATCATTACCTTGTCTAGTTGGTTTATTTGTGCTGATTTTTAGTTTAATTTGATAGTTTACTTTGCATGAATTATGATCCTTGATTGATCACTAAAACCAACCAAAAACAATTTGAGATTTTCATTTCTTTGTTTTTCCTCTTTTCTAACCTTAGACCTTCACTAAACTTAATCACAAAACCGAGTTAATTTCACCTTAGTCTTTGTGTTCGACCTCGGAATACTATCCATGCTACAAACGTCCCGTACACTGCGGGTGCACTAGAAGTTAGGATAATTATAACGAGTATAAATTTAAGGCTTATTGCGTGCACACTTTTTAGCGTAACAAGTTTTTGGCGCCGTTGCCGGGGACTAGGTCTAGATTGAGTCTATTTTGTGATTGTTTCTAGTGTAGATCTTTCTTGTTGCTTTTGATCTCTCTTTGGTTGGTGTCTTTGCTTTTCAGGACATCTACTACTCTTTAGGTGTATGCGAAGATCTCGTGGAAAGGATTTAGCTCCATTCGATCCCGAACTGGAGAAAACCCTTCGATCTAGATCCAAGAACATCCGAAAAGAGAAAGAAATGGCCGGTAGAAATCTTCAAGCTGAGTTGGATGAAGCCTTAGAGCAAATAAGGCTAAGAGATGAGCTCTTGGAGGAAGAAAGGAGACTTGCCAATGAGAGGCAAGAGGAAACTAGGAGGGAGATTGAGGAGATTAGGCAAGCCCTTGTTCAAGGAGAGCTTAATCGCCGACAACCTCCACCTCCTCCACCACCGATGGTACAACCGCAGCCGGCGGCCAATGTTAGGGTTGTTCCCATTGGTATCGAGGAGCCACAAACCCTAGGGAGACGTATGGATCCGGCACAAAGAGCACACCGACCGGGTGTGAATCTAGGAGATCCCGCAACCCACAACTATGAGCTCCGCCCTCAAGTTCTACAAATCATCCGGCACAATCAATTTGGAGGGATGGAAGGAGAGTCTCCTCACCAACATTTGATGAACTACGAGATTTTGATGGAGACTCTTAGACCGCCAAGATTGGAGAGCAACAACCATAAGCTTAGGGCTTTTTCCTTCTCTCTTAAGGATAAAGCCTTGGCTTGGTATCAATCTATTCCGCAAGGGCGAGTTGGTACTTGGGAGGAGATGACAACCGAGTTCTTAACCAAATTCTTCCCACCTTCCAAGACCACCGAATTAAGAGGGAAGATCAATGCCTTCGTAATGAGGGATAGAGAAAGTTTGTTCAAGTCTTGGGAGAGATTCAAAGACCTTCTCCTAGATTGTCCACACCATGGCATACCAAAAATTGAGCTATTGGAAATCTACTTCAAAGGACTTGATGAAGATAGCCAATTCAAGCTTCAATCCCTCTCCGGTGGGACTTTCATGGAGAAACATGTAGATGATGCTTGGGAGTTTGTGGAGAAGCAAGCTCTAGTGATTGAGAAGTACTCTCATAGGAAGAGTGAAGGAAGAAAAGCGGGAGCATATGAGGTGAGCGAAGTCACCATGAGTAATTTCAAGCTTGACGCCATCAGCAACGAATTGAAATCCTTGAGAGAGTTGTGTACTACAACCTTGAAGAGCCAAGCAACTCCTCAAGTGCTTCCACAAGCTAACTTGTCTTCCAAGGAGGAGGATGTGAACTATATGGGAAGGGGCAACTTCAACAATTACCAAGGCTCAAGAAATTTCAACAACAACCGGCAATTCAACAATTACCGGCCCAACCACAACCATCCCGGGTTTTCTTACTCTAACCCGGATGGAGCCTTGAACCCTCCCGCCTCCTCAAGCACAACTCCACCACAAAGAGCTTCACAAGAGCCTCCACCCGGTTTTCCTCAACCTTCAAAGGATAGAACCGAAGTCATGTTTGAGCAATTGCTAGGAAGGTTGAGTGGACTTGAGAGCACCGTGACTTCAATTTCTAAAGCTCAAAAGGTCTTGGAAGCACAAGTCTTTCAAAAGCCGGGTGAAGCACATAGAGATCCGGGGAAGCTTCCCGGAAGAACCGAAGACAACCCAAGAGGCCAAGTGTTGGCTATCACAACAAGGAGTGGGTTGAGTATGAAGGATCCTTTGCCCAAGGACCAAGCTAAGGGAAAGCAAGTAGTGGTAGAAGAGGGAAGAAGGCAAGAAGATGGAGGCAAGAGCAAGGATGTAGAGCCAACTTATGTAGCACCGCCTCCATACAAGCCACCACTACCGTTCCCACAATCAAGAGCAAGAGCTCGTTTGGACAATCACTTTGGTAAGTTCCTTGAACTAATGTCCAAGTTACATATTAACATTCCGTTCATGGATGCCATCTTAGGAATGCCGACATATGGGAAATTTTTGAAAGAAATACTCTCCAACAAAAGGAAGTTGGAGGAGTATGGGGAGATAAGGATGACCAAGAGATCCTCGGAATTGATCCAAACCATGAAGGAAGAAATGCCACCCAAGCTAAGGGATCCGGGTTCCTTTTGCGTCCCAATAGGAGTGGGAGATGTGAAGTACGAGGCCCTTTGTGATCTTGGGGCGAGTGTAAGCATCATACCGCTTGCACTTAGCAACAAGGTCGGGTTAGGAGAACCAAAGCCGGTCAAGATGACCCTCTATATGGCGGACCGTTCTATCACTCATCCGGTTGGGATTCTAGAGGACATTCCGGTGCAACTAGGAGGATTCTACGTGCCTATTGATTTTGTAGTGTTGGACATTCCGGCGGATTATCCGGTTCCTATCATCTTAGGAAGACCTTTCCTAGCCACTTCCGGATGCTTAGTGGATTGCAAGAACGGGACTCTCTCCTTCAACATCGGGGAAGAGAACATCAAGTTCAAGCTTTCCACAATGATGAAAGGGCCAACCCTTGACGAAGATATCTTCAACATAGTCGAGCAAGAAGAATCTAGAGAAATTGTGAGCTCGATCTTGATCAAGGATCCCTTGGAAAAGGTTCTCACCTTAAGCATGATGGAAGAAGGGGTTGAAGAGGCCTGCAATGAAGAGATTAAAGCCTTGGAAGCCTTGGATGAGGAGCCAAGAGTTGGATTTGAAAGCCACGAAGAGGTGGTGAATAGCTGTAAGTTCCACGGTCGAGATTTACAAACCACGGCCGTCAAACTTTCTGGACAACTCCGAGAAGCAGGCTTGGCAAGAACCACGGCCGTGGAAGATGAGCAAACCGTGTTTCCAACCGTGGTTTTCCCTGAATCAGCTCTTGATGATGATCACGCTTTTAGGAGCCATGGGGAGTCTTCCTTTGCTTTGGATTCATCTCATCCAACCTTATTTGGATCGTCTTCAACCGATAAAGGTCCTCCCTTACTTGAACTTAAACCCCTTCCCTCTCATTTAAAGTATGCATTTCTTGGTGATAATTCTACATATCCGGTGATTGTTAATGCATGCTTGAGTGATGATGAACTTGCTAAATTGCTGCATGAATTAAAATTGCATAGGAAAGCCATTGGTTATACTATTGATGATTTGGTTGGCATTAAGCCATCTTTGTGCATGCATAAGATAATGATGGAAGATAACCACAAACCCTCTATTGAACATCAAAGGAGATTGAATCCTATAATGAAAGAGGTGGTCAAAAAGGAAATCATTAAGTTGCTAGATGCGGGAATTATCTACCCTATCTCGGATAGTAAGTGGGTTAGCCCCGTTCATGTAGTGCCTAAGAAGGGTGGAATGACGGTAGTAACTAATGAGAATAATGAACTAATACCGACTAGGACGGTTACGGGGTGGAGAATGTGCATTGATTATAGGAAATTAAACATGGCCTCTTGGAAAGATCACTTCCCCCTCCCCTTCATTGACCAAATGCTAGAAAGATTAGCTCAACACTCTCATTTTTGCTATCTAGATGGATATAGTGGATTCTTCCAAATCCCTATCCACCCCGATGACCAAGAGAAAACGACTTTTACATGTCCATGGGGTACCTTTGCATATAGGAGAATGCCATTTGGGTTGTGTAATGCACCCGCCACCTTCCAAAGGTGTATGATGGCTATCTTTTCGGAATATATAGAAAATATCATGGAAGTGTTCATGGATGATTTCTCTGTTTATGGTTCTTCTTTCGATGATTGCTTGGCTAACTTGTCATTAGTGTTGCAAAGATGTGAAAAGACAAATCTTGTCTTAAATTGGGAAAAATGCCACTTCATGGTAAGTGAAGGGATTGTGTTAGGACACTTGGTGTCTAACCGCGGCATTGAGGTTGATAGGGCTAAGATTGAAACGATAGAGAAGTTGCCACCACCTACCTCGGTGAAGGGGGTAAGGAGTTTCTTAGGGCATGCCGGTTTTTACCGGAGGTTTATTCAAGACTTCTCTAAAATTTCTAAGCCTCTCACTAACCTACTAATGAAAGATGTTGATTTTGTCTTTTCCAAGGATTGTCTTGAAGCTTTTTGTAGGTTGAAGAACGCCTTGATCTCCGCACCTATCATGCAACCTCCGGATTGGAGTCTACCATTTGAGATCATGTGCGATGCAAGTGATGTGGCCGTTGGGGCCGTTTTAGGGCAAAGGAAAGAAGGGCGCACTCATGTTATTTACTATGCTAGCAAGACGCTAGATGATGCCCAACTCAACTATGCTACCACCGAGAAGGAGTTGTTGGCGGTGGTGTATGCATTTGAAAAGTTCCGCTCATACCTTGTTGGAGTGAAGGTCATAGTTTATACGGATCATGCGGCGATCCGTTATCTACTTACAAAGAAGGATGACAAACCAAGGTTGATTCGGTGGATCCTTCTTCTTCAAGAGTTTGATTTGGAAATACGAGATAAGAAGGGATCCGAGAACTCCGTGGCGGATCACCTTAGTAGACTCCCACCATTAGAGCTTGGGAAGGACAACATCCCGATAGATGATTCATTCCGGGATGAACAATTGCAAATGGTGGAGGAATGTTTGTTCCAAGTGGCTAGAGGAAGTGAGCCGTGGTACGCCGACATTGTGAACTACTTAGTGTGTGAGGAAGTGCCTCCCGGACTTACATATGCACAAAGGAAGAAGTTCTTCAACGATGTAAGGCATTACTATTGGAGTGAGCCACTTCTATTCAAGAGAGGCCCGGATGGGGTGCTTAGAAGGTGCATACCGGAGGATGAAGTGGAGAGTGTGATCCGGCATTGCCACTCCTTACCATGCGGAGGCCATGCTAGCTCACACAAGACGTGTGCAAAGGTATAGCAATCCGGTTTTTATTGGCCTAACTTGTTTAGAGATGTGCAAGGTTTTGTAGCGGCATGTGATGCTTGCCAAAGGACGGGCAACATCTCAAGGAGGAATGAAATGCCCTTGAATAACATCCAAGAAGTTGAGATTTTTGATGTGTGGGGTGTAGACTTCATGGGACCATTCCCTTCTTCATGTGGCAATCTCTACATCCTATTGGCGGTGGACTATGTGTCAAGATGGGTAGAGGCGATCGCCTCTCCTACGAATGATGCCAAGGTGGTAGTGCGATTCTTCAACCGGGTGATCTTCCTTAGGTTTGGAACACCAAGGGTAATCATTAGTGATGGAGGGAAGCACTTCACGAATAGGAACTTTGGAGCACTTTTGGCCAAGTATGGGGTGACTCATAAGGTGGAAACACCTTACCATCCCCAAACTAGTGGTCAAGTGGAGATCTCCAACCGAGAAATCAAGGTCATCCTCGAAAAGACGGTGTCTAGGACAAGGAAGGATTGGGCTATGAAGCTCGATGATGCACTATGGGCATATAGGACCGCTTTCAAGACACCAATTGGAACCACTCCCTATAAGTTGGTCTATGGCAAGTCTTGCCATCTTCCGGTGGAAATGGAGCATAGAGCTTATTGGGCCATTAAGTGGCTAAATTTTGACCTGAAGGAAGCGGGAGAAAAGAGGTTGCTTGACATCAATGCCCTTGAGGAGCTCCGGTTGGAAGCTTATGAGAATGCCCGGATCTACAAGGAGAGAACCAAAAGGTGGCATGACAAGAAGATCGTTCCAAAGGAGTTGAGTGAAGGAGATCTTGTCCTTCTCTTCAACTCAAGGCTAAGGCTCTTCCCCGGAAAGCTCAAATCAAGATGGACCGGGCCATATGTGGTGAAGAAGATCTTTCCCCATGGAGCTATTGAAATAGGAGGGGAGCATTGTGGAAATTTCAAAGTGAATGGGCATCTCTTGAAGAAGTATATTCCGGGAGCCCCGGTAGACATGATCGCCCCGCTTCACCTTGAATAGACGCTCCCGAGTTTGGTCAAGCTAATGACCTTAAAGAAGCGCTTGGTGGGAGGCAACCCATTGGTAACATTTTTCCCTTTTCATTTTTGCTTAGATTTTTCTGTTTTTGTGTGCTTTGTGTGTGTTTTGTCTACCTTCGTGTGTGTGCTAGAGCATTAGTGGCATTGGAAGCCTCTCTTGGCAATGAACATCTTGATGATGACACCCTCACCAATTATGGGTGGAGCGGACGCGGAACTTGGACGGCTAGCGGTGCCTAGCGCGGGTTCCGAAGCTTTGAAGGATGCTTAGAGCTCTCTACCATGGTTGAAAGGATCATCCAACATCAATTCACTTGAGAATTCCCAAATACCATAGCAAACAATTTTACATTGTGAGAACCTTCTTTCACTCTCTCTACTTCATTTACACATTGGGGACAATGTGTTTCTAAGTATGGGGTGGGGTTTGCATGATCCTTTGCATGATGAGCATCTAGGATAGGCTAATATTTTGCACATGTCTTGCATTGTACATACTTAAAACGAAAATTCCAAAAAAATCAGAAAATTTAAAAATTTTTGTGCTTTCTAGACTTGGATATGACCCTAATGATGAAACTTGTCTTGTGATTGGCTAGGGATGGCCTTATGTGTTGAATTGATAAATGCATATGTGGACTTGAACTACTTCTCTTAAATTACATGAATGACTTGTGATCATGATGATTGCCTAGAATGGATTGAGTATTGAAAGTCGAAATTACATGATAGTTCTTGCATACCATTTAGGAATGAATGAGGCATTTCATCTTTCTCTACTTCTCATCTTGATCATGATTGCTTGAACACCTCAATCGATATAAATCGACCTCCTTTAAACCCATCCGGGAATAGGAGCATGCTAGTGTGTTGAAATGTGTGAAAAGCAAGTGCGGGGTGAAGATGTAATGAAAAGAATGTCGTGAATGAAATGCTGAAATTATTGTGGAAGTGTAGCCAAAATATAGGTTTGGGGGCGTTGGTTTAAATGACAAGTAACTCGGTACACTTCACATAATCGGGTGTTGGTGCCTTGCCAAAGTCAAATGAACCAATAGCCCTAACGAGCTTTGGTATGTGTGCCCGGTGTGGATGCACCTCGAAAAAGAGACAAAGCCCGAGGATGGCTAATCACCGAGGTTTCGGCTATTGTACACCAATGCCATTGTCTCAAAAATGAGTTAAAGAAAAAGAAAAGAAAGCAAGATAGGAAAAATATACACTTGGGGGAAGTTGATCGAGGACAAGGATGTGGAGTTAGTTCCATTCCCGGATTAGCATCACATAACCTAGAGAATCCCCCGCCCAATTGCAACGTTTCTTGGCCTATCATGTCACAAGCCCTTATGACCTACTTGCATGTTTGTAAGACTTAGTAATCTAGATTGGATAGACTCTTGATCTTCTTGACCTCTTCATCTTCACATTTCATGCATGCTTTTGAGTTAAGTACAATTGTCTTTCCATGCCCTTATTGTTTGATACATAATTGCTTATCAAATTGCCATTGATCATGACTATGAAGGTGATCCAATAGTAGAAGCACAAACCCAAAAAGATTTTGCCATTTTTCTGCATACATAAATCATGTCATCTTCTAGTCTATATGTGGGAATTTGCTCGGGGACGAGCAAACCTTAAGTATGGGGTATTTTGATAACACGATTTATAACATAGTTTTAGGTGTACATTTAGATAGAATTCTCGCTCATTCATGCATGATCTAGCATTAGTTCAAGACGTTTCACACCCAAATCACGTATTTTGTCAAGATAGACGTCTACACGGACTTGTGCGCGTTTTGTAGGTATTTCGGGAAGTTTAGGAGCTTAAACGAAGCGTTTGAGGATCATTCAATTAGATGGCACACCCTCGGACACATTAGGACACAAGCCAAGAGCTAAGGAGGACTCATTGAACCTTGCAAACACATGCCATGCACCAAACCACAGCTCAATGATCCAAGGCGAAGTTTCTGCACAAAATCACGGTTCTCTGACGAACCACGGCCGTGGAAATGACCGTGGATTTTGCCAGATTCTCGTGACAGCTGTGCCACAACTCTCATGGCCAGCTCATGAAGGATTTGTTATAAATGTGGTCCATCATGGGTTGTTTGAGGCAGCTGGGTAGTTTGGGAGCAGCTCATCCCTTTTCCATTTTTCTCTAACAAATATATTCTCAAGAGAAGAAGATTTTTTCTAGGAAGGAAAGTGTCAAAGAGAAGGAGAAGAACTCCATTGAAGAGGAGGAGAAGAACACACCATAGCTTTCTTGTATTTCGGATTTCGTTTTCTAGAGATTGTATGAGTCTTTGAACCTTCTTTTGGAAGGGTTGTAAGTGGTTCTAATTCTAATCTTCAGCTTGGTTTTGAATTAAATTCACTTGTTCATCTCTTTTCCTTCATTATCTTGCAATGGATGATTTGATTTTATGTTTGCTTGTCTCGATTTTTGTTATGAATGTTGTAGGCTAAATTGATGTGGTTCTAGGGTAAGGGAAGGATGGTTATGGCTAGAACTATGATAGGACGAACTTAGATTTACCTTTGGATGACTTTTGCTTATGAACGTAGTTTCTGTTAGAAATCACGGGTTGTTCTTGAAGAACCACGGCCGTGGTTTCGGTAGAACAAACCGTGATTTTCCCTGGTTTGAAGGATCTTGCCTTAGACCTATGCAATGATGAAACCCTAAGTGTTTGCTGAGTTTAACCTATCCTAGAGTGATCTAGTGTAGTGACTAAGTGTTAGGAGAGACTTACCCGGTAATCCTTACCCTTAGAATCTAAAATAGCAACCCTTAGGTAGTGGTGAGCCTAATAAGCCGCCATTGGATTAGATGTGCTAGGATAGTTGTTTAGGGTTTTCCCTTCCAAGACTTACCCGGTAAGGATAGGTTAGATCCCTAATTAACAATTCGGTTTGTGTTGAATTCCTATCCTTAGGTTCTTAGAGACTTACCCGGTAATGAGACCTTAGGTGTGGACTAGTTGGACCATGAGACCTACCCGGTAATTGATCCTTAATTTAGATACATTTAATCCCAACATATCATAGTTAATCCAAGGAACGATTAGATAACTTGAGTTCTATGCCATAACCGGAATTTCCGACCCCTAGAATCCGTGTTTCTTCCCTTGATCATTACCTTGTCTAGTTGGTTTATTTGTGCTGATTTTTAGTTTAATTTGATAGTTTACTTTGCATGAATTATGATCCTTGATTGATCACCAAAACCAACCAAAAACAATTTGAGATTTTCATTTCTTTGTTTTTCCTCTTTTCTAACCTTAGACCTTCACTAAACTTAATCACAAAACCGAGTCAATTTCACCTTAGTCTTTGTGTTCGACCTCGGAATACTATCCATGCTACAAACGTCCTGTACACTGCGGGTGCGCTAGAACTTAGGATAATTATAACAAGTATAAATTTAAGGCTTATTGCGTGTACACTTTTTAGCGTAACAAGTGACAAAGTTGGATTCAACTGTGTGGTATGTAAACCGAGTAAGTGGTGCTTACAAGAAAATTCAATATCAATAGAGGTATGTGAAGAGTAAGTTCAGGATGTTCAAGTAAGTCAACTATAGACTGGCAGACAACATTTAAGAACGTGTAAGTGTTGTTTAGTATTGACGGATTATGTACACATATGAAGAGATAATTGTGATTGAGGATTATCGAAGTAACTATGCCGATGCCTGGTGGATTTCCTCAAGGAGGCAACGACAACCTTCTTGGATTACCTAAAAGTATAAATAGAATCGTGTTAGGGATTACTGGCTGGTTAAGATCAAACTCTGGTCGAGCCACGGAGTTTGGATCCGTCTTAGAAGAATTAAGAAAGTAACCTGAAGAGGTTGTTTTTCAATCTTTATTTTTATTTCAGGTAGGCGAGTAAGGAAAATACTTGTTACTCCATCTGGATAGGACTAATAGGGTAATTAAGAGAAAGAGTTTGGGGTCAATCACTGTGGACACATAGAAAATGTCATTATGATTAATGGGTGATAACAAAATTATCACAGTAGCGCAGCGGAAGCGTGGTGGGTCCTAACCCACAGAGTAGGAAGTTCATTGGTATAGAAAAACGACGTGTTGAGTTTAAGATGATGGTAGTTGGTGAAATGCGTTTTGATGAGAACAAGCATGAGATGGGCTATGCGGAGCGACTATAAATTTTGTTGAAAAGTTTTACCACCATCAAGGTAGACGGGAAGGTACCTACATGTAGAGGTTATGGAAAGAGAGTGGTACCCTATTATGGATTCCGGTGAAACATGACAACTTCGTCATATGTCGACAGATAAGAAGTCTTGCGAATTAATACCTAAAGGAGTATTCGAGCGTGTATTTCCATTGGAGGGAGAAAATAATTAACGATATTATTAAGGTATTGTACGTGGTCTGTACTAGAAAACTCAAAGTGCGTAACCACCATTCTGGGTCGAAAGATACATAAGAAAGAGAAGTGACAAGAGTATAGTTGCAACCATGTAACCTTACTCAAAGAAAACATAATCTCGGAGTGGAGTACGTAGAGTTTGTATCGGAATCGAACCGAGTAGCGTTCGGCGTTAGAGAAATATTCTCGGTCCAGTATATGTGAGGATATAAGAGTGCAATACTAATGGTGCGTTAGCAGTTATCAAGTAGTTATGATCAAACGATGGTGATGTGAGATCACCTTGTGTCTAGGGTTGTCATTACGGATACATTCTATATCACCTAAGATCTTGGCTAGTACGTAAGAAATTTGAGTTGAGTCAGAGATCTATAAAATAATATAATGATGTTGATAGAACACAAAGATTTACCACCAGATTTTGTTTATTAAGTTATATCAAGTTTAAGACCAAAAATGAGCAGATGATGAATCTTTTATGGAAGAACCATATGATTGAGTCATATTAGGAGACAAGACCAAGTGAGTTGTGAGACAACTAGACTTAAGCACTTAGTAAAGTGCCTGGAGATGTATAAGGGGGATATCCTAGATCGGTTACTCGGAACCTTCTTAGAAGACCAGAGGAAAAGGAATTAAAAAAAAATTACCTCAAGAAGGTCATCAAAAGATCTAGAGGTGAGTTATGTAAGGCAACCTTGTGAGACCGTGCAAGTGGAATTGAAAGTGATTGATGGACTAGTATGCCTCACCCTATTGAGGAGAGCAACCCCATTGGTCCACTGATTTAGTTAGAGGGAACACGTACTAGACACGAGTTAAGTCCTCAAAATAGAGGATCGGACAGTTGGGCTGAACGATACCGGTGAGATCGCCGATAACCACTCTAGAACATGGTAGCAAGTGCTTGTGATGTAAGTACATGAAATGATTTTTGGAGTCGGTGATTCTATGAAAAGCCGACGAGGCTACCTGTGATACTGCGGATAGTGTGAGACGTAACTGTCTAGAAACCGATACATAGATAAATGTAACATTGAAAACGACTAGATAGGGATTGACCCTGTAATTGTGTGATATTATTTGACTACATGTTTATTTAATGATTGAGTCCTTAGTCAATGGGGTGTGTTTCATATGTAACCAATGATGTGAGGGGCTCTTATATGTGAAAACGACGAGACTTTTGGGTAGTGATTAGATCACCCGATTAGTGCCTTAAAAGCTGACCTTATGACCGTCTTACCCTATGTTTCGGGGCGAAACTTCTTTTAAGGGGGAACTGATGTAACACCCGGAAATTTAATTTCCGTTTTATATCGATATAAAACCGGAACTCAATCGGTTTGGAAGTTTGCATCATCTCCGTCATTTTCTGTGGCACCGAGTTCTTCAATTCTCTTTACTTTTATTTTTACGAGATTTCTATTCATATAAAAAATGTGGAATCAATATACCTTTTTATTCTTTATTTAAGCCATTCGGGCCCATTAACGACTTACCATTTGGGCCCATTAAGCTTGTCTTCCCCTCCTTACCTCTTACGTGAAACCTAACCCTAGCAGCCTCCTTCTACCTTACGTGAAAGAAGATGACCCCTTCCCAAACCCTAACGTCCTTCCTCCCCCTTCACGTGACAGCAACCTCATCTCCCCTACCTACCACCATCGATGACAATGTGCCGATGAGCCTCGCTGACCCTTCCTCGCCCTGTCCTCCCGAACGCAACAACACCTTCACCGCGCCGCCAAGAGACCGCCTCCCTTCTTCTCCACTAGGTCGACAACACCTTCGCCGCGCCACCAGGAGACACATCAGACCGCCTCCCTTCTTCTGCACTAGGCCGACAATAGCAGCGGAGGGACGTCCCAGAGCCTCTTTGATCGGAGCCCAAGATCCGAGCAAGCACGCTAGACCTTCCACGACCCACATGCGGCAGCGTCGAGGCGCAAGGACGGCAACAAGAATGCAAGAACGGCATCCCCAGACCGCAGGTGCGAGTGGCATCTGATCCGCTGGTGCGCCTTCCTCTGACTGCGAGTATGTCCCAACGACAGTAAGATCGTTCCGTTCGTCTTCCTCGTATGTGCGAGCACGTTGAGCCGACTAGTTAAGTAAGGCATCACCCTCTTCTCTTCCGTACCCTCTCTATATATATGTGCTGATGTGAGCCTGTTTGCATCTCGGAACCGTGCATAACAAACCCTAGAAGATGGCTTGTGGAGCTGCTGCGTTTTCTGGGTTGTAAAGTGATGAACACCTAACCTCGGGTCCAAATTTAGGTATGAAAGACTGGTCCATTTTGGCTGAAATTTTTATATGTTATAGCTGGGATACTGTGGTAGAACATATTAAAATTTGAGAGGAATCCAACGAGTGGTTTAGGATTTATGATTTTTCAAAGATTGTGTCATAAGCAGTTTTTTTTTTCATGTTGTGCTGAAATTTCTAAGTGTTGGAAAACTGCATGTTGATACAGTTTTGTAATCCATATTTGGGTAAGTTAGACTCCTCATTTGTTGCTGATTTGCGGATATGTTATAGTTGGAATTGTATAATATAACATACTGAAATTTGAGAGTATTCCGAGTTATAGTTTAGGAGATATGGTTCTCCAAAGTTGGTTCCTCACGCAGTTTTTGTAAGTGTGCTAAAAATTCTAAGTGTTGAGAAAAACTGCTTGTGATACAGTTTTGTGAGATAAATTTGAATAGTTTATTTACCTCTTTTGGACTTGAATTTTGGATATGTAATAGTTAGGATTACATACTAGAAGATATCAAAATTTTAGAAGATTTCATCAAAGGTTTAGGAGTTATGAATTTTCAAAGTCGAGGATGTAAGCAGTTTTTTGGATGTTGCTTAAATTTGCCAAGTGCTGGAATTATCTGGTGTTGTGCAGTCATGTTTGAACTTAAGTTTGGATACCTCAGAAACATAATTCACCGTTCAAGTTTTAATATAAAATAGATGGATATGTATACTGTGATGTATCAGAAGTGGAGACCAATCCAACGGTTGGATCTGAATCTATAGGAACTCAAAATCGACTGTTTGTGCAGTTTGGGAAATGACTCAGATTTTGCTAAGTATAGAATTTTTGGATTTTGTATCCAACTTTGGAGATTTGTGTAGAAGTTGTTGTTGGGTATTTTTGAGATTTTCTTACTTCTATTAGCAGAGTGCATCATGTAGAAGACCTAGTCATTTTATTTAGAATTTTTATATTTTTATTCAGTTCTCATATCTAAAGCCAAAGTCGGACCTTAGCAACTTTTTATGAAAGTCAAGAATGTAGTTAACTCTTCTAAATCTTTAGCAAACTTTCCTTTGAGAGTTTTGAGTGTGGTTTTGAGTCCGAAAGAATAGTTTGGAACTTTGTTATAGAATTTTATAGAGTTTCGGGATCAGGGGAAAAATGGTCATTTAACCATAAGGGTATTTTGGTAATTTCTTTATGATAGATCATATATTTTAGAAGTTGGAGACTTCTAAGAAAGTGAGATACTTTATTGATCCACTTGCCTTGTATAACAGGCGATGGAGTATTCTACGGTTGCTGACTGAATTGTGTTTTAGACAGTCGAGATTGATTCAGGTAAGTCCTTTGGGCTTACTTAGCTAGCTTTCACATATGAGTGCGAATAATGATAGTGGTGTTTGAATGATGTGTGTATATGTGTATTTCATACTAATTATCGACCGGCACATATTTGGCCTAGGAGTAACGGGCGGTGGCATTCTGCTCAGTTAGCCCGAGGGCATTGGGGGTTTCTTTCGGGACTAGTCCATACTTGGTTTGCGGCGACGCCACCGGCGGAGGTGTGCCAAACCATCACTAGTTGGATAAGGAACGGAGGCGAGAAATCTTAAGATATCTCGTGCCACAACTTTTAAAACGGAATGAAGTGAATTACTTAACTTATCAAATAATAACCTGTTTGTGTGCCAGCATGATGATTGTTTTATTTTGCTTGAGTTGTGTTTGTGCTATTTTTATTCTACTTATATTTGGATTGTTAGCTAACGGTTTATCCGTGTTGTAGACTCTGTAGAGATGGACAGTTGCAGAGAGATCCGGAACGGATGGTCAGCCGGGTCCACGTACTCATTAGAGGGGGACGGGGAGTCTTCCGTTCAACATGCATGTTATTGATATAATTATGTTTTGTAAGGTTGTCATGTGTTGAAGATTCATGTAAATATTGTTTTTTATTTTCAAAGAATTTAAATACATTTGTGCCTTGTTGTAAGATCCTAGTAAAAGTTGTTGTTAAACCAAGGTCGGGACCCATTGTGAGGTCCTAACCAGTGGCTCTCCAAGTTCCAAGAATTCGGGGTGTTACAAACAACATCCGACTTCAATCAACGGTAATAATTATCATCATTGAATGATGACATGTTCGAATCTCACGAGCCTAATGTCTTGCGGAGTCGGACACATTGTAGGTTCTGCATAGTAAGTTTGCGTAACATGAATGATATTCTTCTACACAATCGTACAATAAATGATACAAGCATTTAGTAGATCTATCACCGTGTACATAATTTTTTTGTTGATACAGTTATCTAGAAAGAAATCATACTAAAAATGTATTATTTCAAATACTAAAAAATAAAAAATAAAAAATAAAAATGAAATTAAGAACTGAATAAATTAGTTTCTTAATCTATGTCACAAAAACAAAGATAAAAAAATTTCAGTATATATTTTGACTATTTTAAAATTTTAAAATTTTAATTTTATATAAGGCGAATAAAAACAGTGAATAGTAATTATCGGGCATTTTTGCCGCACTTTCCTATGGTTACCTCTGACCATTCTCCCATTGGAAAACCGAGAGAGACAAAAGAAGAGAAGGATATTGGGTTCAAGCAACTGTGCTACCTCAACGTTGGCGGCGCCGATGATTCACTCATAGGTATACTCGTAGGTATACACCCTATCTCTTTCATTTTGTTTCGGATTCCTCTTTTTACGACCTCTCTTTCATTTTGGTTCTGGTTGTTGTTTTCATTTCCGTTGTGCTCAACTTGTCACGTATCTGTATTTGTTGTCTCATTCCTTATGTTTTCTTGGTTAAAGTTTCATTTAGAGATTTTGATCGTTAGTTACTTTTTCGTGCAATTCCTATTTCTAGTTATGGTGAATTTCCTCATTGATCTTTCTATTCGATTAAAATAGAATCAATGCAATCGAGTTGAAATTCGTGCTCTCCTCCAAGAGTGTAATAACCGAAAATTTTAAGTTCCGGTAAATTGCAATTAACCAAAGTCCGACGCGACAATCGTAAATAAATAAATAAGTAAAATAAAACGAGTTTAGTTCTATCATTTTATGTGACCTAGATTCACATAAAATGATAAAATAAATGACCGGAAATAATTTAAGTACGATAAAATAAGAATAATAATAAGATATAAAATACGGAATTTAATTTCGTATTTTTATAATTTCCGCACGCAAATAACGAGTTGCGTATCCGTATTTTTAGTCACATAGCGGACCGGGTGTGGGCCGCTACAAAGCCCAATTAGCAGCCCATTTAATTAATTCCTAACCCTAATCCCTCTCTTAACCTAATTCACTAATCACCCTTCTCCTGACTCTCCTGTGCCGCTTCTGTTTCTTCCCCTCGCAAACCACTGCACCTCACAAATCAACGGTGCTGCCGCCGGACTCCCTGCAACCACAGCTTCCGCCGCTCGCCGCCGCCAGTCCGCTGCAGTGTAGCGCCACGCCGGAGCCGCCACCGACACGCTGCTCCGCCTTCGTCATACACCAGAGCAACTGCGTAGTCCCGCCGTCCGCCTCCAGTCAGGCCGGTAAGATCCCGACCTCCCTCTTCTTTCCGTCTCCCTTCCTTCCCGCCTTCTGGTTCGATTCCGAGGACAGTAACCCCCCCCTTCCTGCGCAGCCAACTTTCCGGATCTCACCGCACCGCCAACTGTTGCAATCACCACGCGCTGCAGCACCAGTGAAGACCACCAGTGAAGGGCCGCCGGACGCCAGTGCACCGCCTGGGACTCACCTCGCCGGACTACAGCTCCGGTAAGCCGTCTCCTCCAATCCTTCTTTCCACTGCAGTAGGATATGGGTAGAGTGTGATACAGAAGGGGTCGTATTATGCAGTATGTATATATCTATAGATTAATACGTATAAGAGACGTAAATGTGTGTATATATACGAGTATGGTGTTAGTATATGGTAAGAAAACGAGAGTGGAGATGCAAGATGTGTATGAATAAGTTAGTTCGGAATATATATATATATATACAGGATACATAAGCACATATGTACATTCAATTACGGAAGGTTAATACGAGCAGGTGTGAGCTTATATAGGAGAGTGTATGCCGAGTACATAAATATACGTATATATATATATATTATATGAAATAAAGGTATACTTATGAGTTGAGTGCTGAAATTTTAAAGTATATGAATTCATATATATATATATATGTATATATATCTAAATACCTAGGAGTTACGAATTTATATAATTTGAAGGAAGGTTAATATGCACGAAAGTATATATATATATATAGTTATATAGATATATATAAGATTAGATGATACCCGAGAATGAAGTAATGCGATTCCAGATGACGAGAAGACGAGATTAATTTTATAACCTTAGTAAACTGTTTTGGAAGTAATCATAGATTAGAAAAGTGTTCCAAAAGAAATATTAGAGGTCAAGAAGTGACCCGGAGAATTATCTACACTAAGGGTAAAACGGTCTTTTACCGTATGAGAATCGTTCTTTCCGTAATTCCTTCGCATGAGGTTGGACATAGAGATGTGATTTTGACACACATGCCTTCATTGACAGGCGCTTGAGTTATCACGAGTACGGACTATTTGAGGAGTGTTAGAGTGTTTTGACTTAGGTAAGTCCTTGCGACTTACTTAGCCAGTTTCTGAGTGTTAGTTGAATGATAGTAGTTGTGTGTGCTATTTGTGTGTTTAATAATAATAACTTGCTAGGACGACTGTTATTATTACGTTTAAGGCCCAAGTGTATGTATAACGGGCCGTGACATCACTGCCCAGCTCTGACAGGAGACTGGGAGGTTCTCTATACCCAGACCATGCAAGTACAAGGTGAGATGCATCGGATCCATTCCTGATGGTTACACGGGGGCGGAGGCGAGGTTTGGGAATCCCTCGTGTCACAAAATAAGTATCACTAGAGTGAAAGAGTAATTTAAATCAAGATAATTAAACGGACTTGTTTGAAAGCATGATGAGTGTTTATATTTCTCTGAGTGTGTTTGTGCTGCTATTACTCTGCTAATATTTAGATAACTAGCTAACGGTTCTTCTTGTTGTTGTTTTAGATTTACCACAGGTTAGATCAGCAGCTGAGTGATCCGGAAGTAGTGGTCAGCCGGGTCTCCGTACTCCTTAGAGCGGGGTTGGGGTTGTTTTGTCTTTCCTTTCTTTTGGTTAAGACAGTCGTTCTTTTCTTTTGTTTAAGTACTTTAGGCTGCTAGACAATGTTGCATTCATTACTCTAAAAACATGGTTTTTATGAATTTCGGTTTCTTTATTTATGTCTTGTTGCAAGATCCTAGTAATGTTGTTGTCAAACTGAGGTCGGGACCCATTGTGAGGTCCTAACCAGTAATACTCCGAGTTCTGAAAATTTGGGGTGTTACAACATGGTATCAGAGCTCTAGGTTGGCAACAATGGCACTTGAAATCTTCTGAAAGACCGAATAAGTTTTAAACAGAACCCAAAAAGGGGTCTGAGTTTTAAAAAGAAAATTTTTAGTTTTAAATGCATGCATAGTCTGGTTGGGAATAGAAAAGTACGGCTGACCACCACTACTACCGCGGATCTCGGTATGCTTAGTTGGACCTTAGGTTTACTGTAGTTGGACTTTTGGACTTTCACCTAGTAGTAATTATAGTTATTATTCTTGCGCAGATGGCACGTACTAGAGCTACGCTAGCTACTGGTCGAGGAAGAGGTCGTCCACCTCTCCCTCCAGCTGGACCAGGTAGGGGAGATAGGACCCCTACAGTTAGAGGACGCGGCCGTGGAGGTAGACCCCCACTAGCCCGAGGCCGAGGTCGAGCTCCTCGAGAGGATCCACCAGCAGGGATCATGCCAGAGGCTGGAGTAGAGGAGGTAGCTGAGAGTGTAGGTCCTGAGGTCAGGAATGAGACCGTTGCTAGGTTTGGGGCACAGAGAGCACGTTCGACGGAGTCAGGACGTGTTTCCATTGGAGCGACTAAGTATAGAGAGTACCGAGGATACGTTGAGCGTATGGAGGAGGCTGCTAGGACAGAGAGACTTACCCAGGTACCACCAGCACCGGTTAGATCCGTCCAGATGACCCAGGGAGCGCCTCAGGTGCCAGCTGTACCTGAGAGGAGAGTTGTGGCTGATAGAGCGCCTACTGGGACAAGAGCACCGAGGCCGGATGAGTGGTTGAAGGCTTTCAACTCTCAGAAGGTCCCCTCATATAGTGGAGAGATAGGACTAGAGGTGGAGCACTGGATTGGGCAGGTAGAGACTGCGTTAAAGGCAATACGCTGCCCAGAGGATCGGCAGGTGGACTTGGTGAAGACTTGCTTCACTGGAGATGCTCATTCGTGGTGGCGGACCATGCGTAGTCAAGTCACTAGTTGGGAGCAGATGAGGAGCATTGTTAGAGACAGATACTGCCCTGTCTCGTTGAGGAGAGAGAGATTCTAGGACTTCATTGAGGCTGGATTTTAGGACATTCCGATTGCTGCTGCCATCAAGAAGTTCGAGAAGGAACTGACACTGCTTGGACCAGCTGCACCTCCTGAGGAGCAGCATGTAGCTGGTGGTTTGGACGAGACAGACTCAGGAGCGACAGAGCCATACAGCTACTGGTCAGACTGCAGCTGGTGGTTTGCAGTGCCACAGCTGCAGTAGCTATGGGCATATCCGATCGAACTGCATGAAGCCAGCAGTGACTTGCTTCCAGTGCGGCAAGGTTGGACATAGAGCTGCATTCTGCCGTCAGGGCAAGGCTCCATCTCAGCAGGGTTCTTCTCCTGCCGGCTTATCAGGGAGTGTACAGAGACCGCCACAGTTGGACTCCTAGTCAGCAGTAGCAGTACAGAGCTCCTAGTCAGCAGCAGTCTTACAGGGCTCCACGACACACACCACCACAGAGTTCTATGCAGGGATCAAGTCGGGGCAGAGGGCGTGGTAGTGTGGCTGATACTAGAGGAACTCAGGCACGAGTGTTTGAGTTGAGAGATGCTGATCAGCCAGATGCACCGACTGCCACAAGTACGATCCAGATTCATTACTTACCTGTACGAGTTTTATTTGATACGAGTGCTACACACTCCTTCATATCTGATGCATGCGTAGATAGGTTGTCCTTAGCTACTGTAGAGGGGATACCTTTTATGATAGGCTTACCTGATGGGAGTAAGGTAAGATGGACTAGAGAGATCTTTGGATGTCCTGTTCGCATGGGAGATCGAGACTGGCTAGTCAATTTTCTAGTCATGCCCTTAGCTCATGAGGATGTCATTTTAGGGATGGACTGGATGAGGAAACACGGAGCAGTCTTAGACATTGGTAGGAGGATAGTGACCGTTGCCACGGAGGAGGGCCATAGAGTAATATTCCGAGGGTGGGACCTCGGAAAGTCAGGTACAGTTATCAGTGCAGTGAGAGCAGCGAGACTGATAGCACAGGGTTGCGAAGCCTTCTGGTGTTATGCCATGAAGGAAAGCAAGAGCCTGACTATAGAGGAGATACTTGTTGCATGCGAGTTTGCAGAGGTATTCAGTGACGACCTACCAGGACTACCCCCACAGAGGAGCGTTGATTTCAGCATTGACTTGGAGCCGGGCACGAGACCTATCTCGAAGGCTCCGTACCGTATGGCACCTATAGAGCTGCTTGAGCTGAAGAAGCAGTTAGAGGAGCTAGCAGAGAAGGGTTTCATACGCCCTAGTGTGTCTCCTAGGGATGCACCAGTGTTGTTTGTGAAGAAGAAGGACAGATCGATGAGGCTGTGCATAGACTACAGAGACCTGAACAAGGTGACCATCAAGAACAAGTACCCACTACCACGCATTGACGACCTGTTGGACCAGTTGCATGGAGCTTCTGTGTTCTCGAGGATAGACTTGAGGTCAGGTTACCACCAGTTGAGGGTGAGAGATCAAGACATACCTAAGACGGCATTCCGGACTAGGTATGGTCATTATGAGTTCGTAGTGATGCCATTTGGGCTCACTAATGCACCAGCGGTGTTCATGGAGTTGATGAATGTGATATTCATTGACTTCTTAGACTAGTTTGTTGTGGTCTTCATTGACGACATCCTAGTCTACTCTAGGAGTCAAGAGGAGCATGCCGGACACTTGAGGACGGTACTGCAGATTCTACAGGATAGCCAACTGTATGCTAAGCTATCCAAGTGTGAGTATTGGATGTCAGAGGTGGCTTTCTTAGGCCACGTAGTGACTGCTGAGGGTATTAAGGTCGATCCGGAGAAGATCGAGTCCGTATCTTCTTGGCAACCTCGTAAGAATGTTAAGGAGGTTCGCAGCTTTCTAGGTTTAGCAGGTTACTACCGCCGGTTTGTGGAAGGGTTCTCTTTGATTGCCCGACCACTTACTTGTCTTCTGAGGAAGACCACTCGGTTTGGCTGGTCTGAGCCGTGTCAACAGAGTTTTGAGGAGCTGAAGAGGAGATTGACGTCCGCTCCGATTTTAGCACAGCCTGAGGGTATTGATGACTTTGTGGTATACAGTGATGCATCCAAGCTGGGCTTGGGGTGTCTTTTGATGTAGAGGGGTAAGGTCATAGCCTATGCGTCTCGACAGTTGAAGACGTATGAGGAGAACTACCCCACACATGATCTAGAGTTGGCTGCAGTAGTCCATGCTCTTAAGATCTGGCGTCACTATCTCTATGGGGCGACATGTCAGATCTTTACAAACCACAAGAGTCTGAAGTACATATTCACTCAGAGAGAGTTGAATAACCGCCATAGGCGGTGGTTAGAGTTGATCAAGGACTTCGACCTTGAGATCCTATACCACCCCGGAAAGGCGAATGTAGTAGCTGATGATTTGAGCAGGAAGACGCCTAGAGAGAGGGCGATAGCCCGGTTGACAGTACAACCACAGTTGCAGAGGGACTTGGCTTGGTTAGAGATAGAGATTCAGTTTTCCGATACTGATGGTCAGTTGTCTACCTTGGAGTTACTTCCTGATCTGTTGGATGAGATCCGACAGAAGTAGGAGACTTGCCCTACTTTGATCAGGATCCGAGACAGGATGTCTCGAGATGAGGCCCCATAGTTTACTATTGGTGCAGATGGAGTGATGAGACGTCAGGACCGCGTTTGTGTGCCGTCAGACAGTGAGTTGAGACAGAGGATACTAGGTGAGGCTCATGCTACCCCATACTCAGTACATCCTGGAGCGAGTAAGATGTATAAGGATGTTAGACGGTCCTTCTGGTGGGGTGGTCTGAAGCCCGATGTGACTCGGTATGTAGCTCAGTGCGCGACTTGCCAGCAGGTCAAGATTGAGCACCGTAGGTCTGGAGGAGAGCTCCACCCACTTCCAGTACCACAATGGAAGTGGGAGGATATATCTATGGATTGTGTCACTGGTTTGAGACTCAGCAGAGGTTTTGATGCTATTTGGGTAGTGGTAGATCGTCTGACGAAGACCGCATGTTTCATTCCGATTAAGGAAACGTGGCCGGTGAGTCGTCTGGCTGAGGAGTTCACCAGACACATTGTGAGACTCCATGGAGTACCGAGGACTATCGTCTTTGATAGAGATGGACGTTTTACCTCGAGATTTTGGCAGCAGGTACATACTGCTTTGGGGACGAGTCTCCACTTCACTACCGCCTATCATCCACAGACAGACGGACAGTCTGAGAGGACCATTCAGACCTTAGAGGACATGCTTCGGGCGTGTGTACTAGATTGGGGACAGGTATGGCCAGATCATCTTCCACTGGTAGAGTTTTCGTATAATAATAGCTGGCACGCATCTATTGGGATGGCTCCTTATGAGGCTTTGTATGGGCGGAGATGTCGTACACCCTTATGTTGGGATGAGCCTAGTAGAGTTGATGGAGTAGCTCTAGATCAGGTACAGGATGACATCGCTCGGATTGCCCTAGTTTGAGAGGGGATGTTAGCAGCTCAGACTCGTCAGAAGTCCTACGCCGACAAAAGGCGTCGACCTTTGGAGTTTAGAGTGGGTGCTCAGGTGTGGCTGAGAGTGTCACCTACGAGAGGAGTCAGGCGTTTCGGCATTAAGGGGAAGCTGAGTCCCCGATATGTCGGACCTTTTGAGATCCTGGAGAGAGTTGGAGAGGTGGGCTACAGACTAGCACTACCGCCGAGACTAGAGAGTGTCCATCTTGTCTTTCATGTATCTCAGTTGAGAGAGTACATTCCGGATCCGAGACACGTCATCAGCCATGAGGATTTGACAGTTGAGCCTGACCACACATTTGTAGAGTACCCAATAGCTGTCTTGGAGCGCAGTACCAGACGCCTGCGATCCAAGGAGATACCTATGATGAGGATCCAGTGGTCTAGGAGAGGAGCTGATGAGGCCACTTGGGAGACTAAGGAGAGTATTAGACGTAACTATCCCGAGTTCTTTGCGGGGTTAGAGGTTACTTCTGTTTGACGAGTTAGTACACGGATGTTGTGTTGTTTGACCTTTCAGGTTTTCATATTGATTTGAGTGATTTTGTTTTGCGATACTTGTTTGTTGATGCCTGAGTAGCTGCATGGTAGAAAACGGAAATGTCGAGAAAACTAAAATATACCGAATGAAATGTGCGAGTAAGGGGAAACAATCTAAGTTTCGGGACGAAACTTCTTTTAAGGGGGCACTGATGTAATAACCGAAAATTTCAAGTTCCGGTAAATTGAAATTAACCAAAGTCCGACGCGACAATCGTAAATAACTAAATAACTAAAATAAAACGAGTTTAGTTCTATCATTTTATGTGACCTAGATTCACATAAAATGATAAAATAAATGACCGGAAATAATTTAAGTACTATAAAATAAGAATAATAATAAGATATAAAATACGGAATTTAATTTTGTAATTTTATAATTTCCGCACGCAAACAACGAGTTGTGTATCCGTATTTTTAGTCACATAGCGGACCGGGTGTGGGCCGCTACAAAGCCCAATTAGCAACCCATTTAATTAATTCCTAACCCTAATCCCTCTCTTAACCTAATTCACTAATCACCCTTCTCCTAACTCTCCTGTGCCGCTTCTGCTTCTTCCCCTCGCAAACCACTGCACCTCACAAATCAATGGTGCTGCCGCCGGACTCCCTGCAACCACAGCTTCCGCCGCTCGCCGCCGCCAGTCCGCTGCAGTGTAGCGCCACGCCGGAGCCACCACCGATACGCTGCTCCGCCTTCGTCATACACCGGAGCCACTGCGTAGTCCCGCCATCCGCCTCCAGTCAGGCCGGTAAGATCCCGACCTCCCTCTTCTTTCCGTCTCCCTTCCTTCCCGCCTTCTGGTTCGATTCTGAGGACAGTAACCCCTCCCTTCCTGCGCAGCCAACTTTCCGGATCTCACCCTACCGCCAACTGTTGCAATCACCAGGCGCTGCAGCACCAGTGAAGACCACCAGGGAAGACCACCAGTGAAGGGCCGCCGGACGCTAGTGCACCGCCTGGGACTCACCTCGCCGGACTGCAGCTCCGGTAAGCCGTCTCCTCCAATCCTTCTTTCCACTGCAGTAGGATATGGGTAGAGTGTGATACAGAAGGGGTCGTATTATGCAGTATGTATATATGTATAGATTAATACGTATAAGAGACGTAAATGTGCGTATATATACGAGTATGGTGTTAGTATATGGTAAGAAAACGAGAGTGGAGATGCAAGATGTGTATGAATAAGTTAGTTCGGAATATATATATATATATATATATATATATATATATATATATATATATAGGATACATAAGCACATATGTACATTCAATTACGGAAGGTTAATACGAGCAGGTGTGAGCTTATATAGGAGAGTGTATGCCGAGTACATAAATATACGTATATATATTATATGAAATAAAGGTATACTTATGAGTTGAGTGGTGAAATTTTAAAGTATATGAATTCATATATATATTGTAATACCCGAAATTTTTTTTTTTTTTTTCGTTTAATACATGATCAAAACGGATTCCGATCTGCAAACCTTTTTCGTTTAATTCAATAAAATAATATCAGATTCCATCATTTTTATATGACCCTAATTCACATTAACTAAAAAAAATTGTAACCCGAATAGTTTTCGTATATTTAAAACTCGAAGAGCGGTATGGTACGTGTAATGATACATCCAGTCAGCCCATCTTTTAAATGAGGAGCAGGCCCAAATAACTGACCCAGTAACCTTCGGCCGGCCCACTTCATTAACCTTCCCTAATCCTATCGTTTTAACCTAATTAATAACTTAAACCTAAGTGCTAACCGCTGCTACGTGAGAAGTATACTCAGCTCCTCTACCGCAAACACGCATTCCATCACCTCCCTGGAGAGTCGACGCCACCGCTGCACATCAAACCCAACCACCATCACCGCCCCGCCGGAGACGCCACTAAGACCCCTAGTTTGTCCTCACCGAGATCCCAGGGGACCTCACATCCAGTTTCTGCAGCAACAAACATCCGGATCGTACCTCCCCTTCTGCTCGCGATACTAGACCTGTCTCAAACGCCGGAACGCTGCCCAGATCGGAGGGAGACGATCGCCCAGCATACTACAGACGCATCTCCGGTAAGTCCCGACCTGTTACCTCCACTCCCTATTTTCGTCCCTAACCTTCTGTACATCTAACCAATCGGCCCTGTGCGAAGATTCTTCTCGCGAACCAATCAACGCAGCATCGACCTGCTTTCTCCTCCCACCAGCCGGAGTGCCGCCCGCCTTCTACCGACTTCGCTTCGTCACAGCAGGAGGTAAGAGTTATGTGTCCTTTTCGTCAAGCCTTCCACGCAGCGGGTAGTATCGGCGTTATATTTATCGACCCTATTGTTGGCTGGTGCTACACATGACGGTGCGAGTTCCATTCGAAGGTGGTCCCGATCGAGTTAGGCAACAAGTCTCTGAAGGGGAGCGTCGGATTGTTGGCGACGGTGAGTTTCCTTGCCTCAGTATAAACGTTGTGCACATATGTATGTATACAGATTTGTAGAATAGGAAGTTGGGAATTATAGGAAGTGTTTACATGGTTTCATACGTATAGTATAGAGATAGCCGAGTAGGAGTTGTAGGTTACCAAGGGGGTTAGTACGACCGGATTCGAGTGTACTAGGTAGGTGGGTTGTGGTTTGTTTTAATGAGTATACAATGCGATCGTGATGGTAACGAGTCCACTTGTTAGAATATCCTAAAAAACTCGTTATACTAACCTAAGCTCCACTCGTTTAGGTTCTTAGTCTCTTATCGAGAATATTTATGAGGAAGTTATCTAGACTCGGGAGTGTTATGGGAGTGTAATGACGTTGTTCTTGTTGACGAGTATATTTATGATTTTGACCTTAGACCTCGTAGCTTAAGTGTAAAGGTCGGACCTTAGCAACACTTTTGAAAATTCTAGAACCTAGTTAACTTTATAATCTCTAGTAAACTATCCTTGAGAAACAGACTATGGAAATAGGTTCTAAAAGAAAATATTAGAATTTAATGATAGATTTTTCGGGAATTTCCGGGACCAGGGGTAAAATAGTCTTTTACGTTAAGAGAGCCTTTTTCCGTATTTTCTCCTCATGAGATTGTACCTCTTAGAAGTTTAAAACTCTTAAGAGTATGGGATGTGATTTTGATTCGCATGCCTTGTTTGACAGGCGACTGAGTTACCACATTTCTGACCGAGTCGAGAATGGATTCCGGTAAGTCTACGGACTTACTTAGCTGGCTTCTTGTATGCGTGTAATGTGTATGAGTGGTGTATGTTAGTTATAATAAATAACGAAACCGGATTAGGCCGACTTTATTATTTACGTAATTGACCCAAGTGTATGATAACGGGTCGTGACATCATCTGCCTAGCTCTTGCGAGAGTCTAGGAGGTTCCCTGGACCAGCCCAGTCCGGTAGACGGTCAAATGCATTAGTACCATTCCGCGTTGGTAAACGGGGATAGGGGCGAGGTTTGAGAATCCCTCGTGTCACAAAATAAGTATCATTAGTAATAAACTATCACCTAATTAAAGATAATAAATGGATTGAGTGTTGCATGTTGATTGTATATGTTGTGTGTTTGCGCTTTTACCTATATACTTATGCATAGAATGTTAGCTAACGGTTTTATACCGCTTGTAGATGCCTTGCAGGTTAAGACAGTTGTAGAGAGATCCGGAGGAAATGGTCAGCCGGGTCCACGTACTCATTTAGTTGGGGACGGGGATGTCTTTTGTTCTTCATATGCATCATTTTAGTAGCGTTTCTTGTAAGGCTGATACATATTCTCCATGTATATATTGTTTACAGTTTTCAAATGTTTTAAATACTTTTGTGCCTTGTTGTAAGATCCAAGTAAAATTGTTGTCAAACCATGGCCGGGACCCATTGTGAGGTCCTAACCAGTAGCTCCCCGAGTTCTCAAAATTTGGGGTGTTACAATGTGGTATCAGAGCTCTGGGTTGGCAACAATGGCACTTGAAATCTTCTGAAGACCGAAAGTATAAAATAACTAGAACCCGAAAGGGGTCTAAACTTTTCAAAATGGATTTCTGTTTTACACACGCATAATCGGGTTGTTGGGTTAGTAGTACGTCGACCACCATCGCTCTTCGTGGATCTCTACAACTTAGATTGATAGGAGTTATTATATAGATTGTTAATGATGTTTCTTATTATATGTTATATACATGTGTATGCTTAGTTTGTTAGTATCCTAAAGGATATTTTATATCCTTTAATCGTGATATCACGAAGCGATTATCGCCTCCTGATGAATCAGTAGCGGCCTTGAAGAGTCTCCAAAACGAGGCAATGGGATCGGACTTTGAATTGAGTATTATACTCGGGTAGGCTGCTTGGTGATCCTTACAAATCACCCAAAGAACAAGGGAGCAAGGAAGTAAAGTTGTGAAGATAATTTTTACCATAAGCACAATTAGATGATGAAGGAATTCCTGAGTCATATCCGTTAGAAGGTCGTACAAGGAAGTCGGCCATACGAGGCCGAGAGATGGAATTAGAAGAACCATCCAGGAGACGAGAAGATCTCCGAGTGGAGATAACAACTTTAGAACAAGAACCAAGTAAAACGGAGTACAACCAAGATGGAGAGCTAAAGGACATTAAAATTGTGGCGAATGCTCCATAGACAATTATGGGCATGAGAGATCTAAAGAGATTGAGTGTCGAACCGGATATGAGGATCTGAGGTGCACATAATGGAGACCTACAATTGAGTGTAAAAGCGAAAAGGTAGACCCCACGAGTGTGGAAAGGTTTTGACCTCCTCGAAGATATAAGAAGTTGAAAGAAATCGCGACGCCAATCTCCAAAGAATGGAGGCCTGTAGCAGGGTCAACGGAGTTTCATGAAGGCGATATTACTACTAACTTCAGGGAAGAAATCTGTATGAGAGAACGGCCTTGCTAGACTCGAGAGTCCAGGATAACCCGAATTATTACGGGACCTAAGCCCTCAACACAGATGGTTCATGCAAAAGGAACTGCAAGTGGATGATCATTACGGCCATAAGAATTTCAAAGACGCTTGCAAGCTATCGTGGAAACTTGAAACGACTATTTATGCCAGATGAATAACACAATCGGACTAGAGAAATGAAGTTAGCCTATAAGAAGTGGAAGGGTGGAAGGTAGAACGAACTAAAGAAGTATAAAAGGATTGTTGTGAGCAACTGTTTACCTACTAGCTAAGGAAATTTTGACAGATCACAATTTACACGGAATGGAGACTTACAACTTAATGAAAGAGCGAAGGGTAGACTTCACAAGCCTAGAGACATTTTGTCTTCTTTAAAGATAAGAATTCTAAGAGGAATCACAACGCCAGTATCAAAAGGATCGAAGCCCTGTAACATAGTCAACAGAGATTTGGAAGGAAATATTACAAACAACGCCAATTAAGAAACCTGTGCTTGTGAGAATCGTGTGGTGGACTCAAGAGTCAAGGGTAACCCCCATTTATAACAGAACATAGGTCATCAACACAGACGGTTCCTATAAAGGGACTACAATTGGGAGGTAACTAAAAGCCATCGGAACTACAAGACGCTTACCATCTATCGTGGAGTGTTAGGAACAACTTTTGACGTCAGGTGAATGGCACAGTGAGACTTGAGAAAGAGAGTTGTTCCAAAGGAAGCAGAAGAGTGAAAGATAAGACGAACTAAAAGAAGGATAAAAGGATTAATCTAGTAGAGGATGTGCACCAAAATTTTAATACCAGTAGAGGTATGAAACTGAGATAAGTCAATTATAAACTGGCCGATGTCAACGAAGGACGTGCAAGTATTGTTTGGTATTGACGAGTTATGTGCCGTTAAGAAAAGATAATTGTGACGGTGGACCTATGGAGTAGCTTTACCGACGCCTTAGAGGATTTCCTTAAGTAGGCAACGACAACCTTCTTGGATGAATTAAAGCTATAAAGAGAAACGTTTCAAGGGTTACTTCTTGGCTAGTTAAGATCAAACTCCGGTCAAGTCTGGGAGTTTGGATCCGTGGTAGAAGATATAAGAAAGTAAGCGGAAGAAGTTGTCTTTCAATCGTCGTTTTATTTTCTTAAGGCAAGTAAAGAAGGTACTTGGTACTTCATCCGTATAAGACTCATGGTGTAATTGGAAGAAAGAGTTTTGGGGTCAATCATTTTATACTTACAGAAAAGGTCCTTAGGATTAATGAGTGAGAACAGAATAAGTAGAGTAGTGCAGCAGAAGCATGGTGGGTCCTAACCCACAGAGCAAAAAAAAAAAAACAAAAAAAACAAAAAAAAAAAAAAACAAAAAACGACGTGTCGAGTTTAAGATGATGATAGTTGATGAAATGCATTTCGCTTGGACGGAATGTGAGATAGGTTACGGGGAGTGACTGGAAATATTATACGGGAGCTGTATCACCATCAAGGTAGACGGAAAAGTATGTGCATGTAAGAGGTTATAGAAGGAGAGTAGTACCCTATTATGGATTCAAGTGAATAATGACGGCTTGTCACATATTGTCAGATAACTAGCTCAGAATCCAATACGTAACGGAGTATTCCAGAGTGAGTTTTTGTGATGGATGGAGGAAAGAATTAATGATGTAATAAAAGTATTGTGCATGGCCTGCACTAGAAAGCTCAAAGTGAGTAGCTACCATCCTGAGTCGAAGATACATAAGAAAGAGAAGCGACAAGAGCATACTAGAAATTTAGTAACCGTGTTTAAAGAAAGCATAATCTTGGAGTAGATTTTATGTGTAATGTTATGTCGGAACAGAGCCTAATTGCGTTTTGAGTTAGAGGAATATTATTAGTCCGATAAAGTGGAGGATACAAGAGTTCAATATTCACGGTGTGTTAGCGTTTATCGAGTATTTATGATCCAATAACGGTGATATAAGATCACTTTGTGTCTAATACCGTCATTCCGGACATATTGTATGTCACTTAAGATATTGGGAAATGCGTGGGAATCCTAAGTTTGAGCTAACAATATATTAGAGATCTATAAATAATATAATAATGTCAAATGAACAAAGAGGAGGACCGCTAGATTTGATTTTTAGTGTCTCGAGTGTTGGACCAGAAAAGGTTAAAGGTAATGATTCCTTACCTGGGGATTTAGATGACTGAGTAATAGTAAAAGAAAAGACCAAGTGGGTCGTGATACAAAGAGCATTGGGTACTTGGTAAAGTGTTATTGTATGTCGAAGACCTTTGGCCCGAGTGTGTAGTCAGAACCTTTTTAGAAGGCCGGAAGCAAGTGGTCATAACGAAGGGAAGAAAGTTGAATAGATTATTTTTCGTAAAGTCATCAAAGGATCTAGAAGTGAGTTGTGTAAGACAACCATTTGAAGTTTAAAGCTGTTTAGAAGTAATTGATGGACTAGTATTCCTCACCCTATTGGAGAGTGTAACTCCAGTTTCCACGGAGACTAAGTTTGGGAACTGAGTTTGAGGATTTCAGTTGGAGAGATACCTACTAGACACGAGTTAGGTTATCAGATTAGAGGATCAGACAGTTGAGCCGGATGATACCGGTGTGATATCGGTAACCACTCTAGAACGTGGAAGCAGGCGCTTATGGATTAAGTACCTGAAAAGATTTAAGATTCATTGGTTTTATGAAAAGCCGATACGGCTACCTAAGATATCGGGGATAGTAAAAGAAGTAACCTTTCAAAGACCTATGTAGCGATAGTTGTAACCTTGGGAGTGACGAGTTAGGGCTTGACCTTGTATGTGTGATTTTGTTTGACTACTTGTTTATTTCATTCTTGTGTGTCTAGTCAATGAAGTGTGTTTTATTGTAACCGTTGATGTGCGGGGTACTTAGTTGGGAAAACGACGAGACTTTTGTGTAGGGATTTGATACACTAGTCTGGTGCCTTGAATGCCGATCTAATGATTGTCATTTCTTTTAAGTTTCGTGACGAAACTTATTTTAAGGGGGCACTGATGTAATACCCGGAAAATTTTATTTTTTTTCGTTTAATACCTGTTCAAAACGGATTCCGATCTGCCAACCTTTTTCGTTTAATTCAATAAAATAATATCAGATTCCATCATTTTTATATGACCCTAATTCACATTAACTAAAAAAAATTGTAACCTGAATAGTTTTCGTATATTTAAAACTCGAAGAGCGGTATGGTACGTGTAATGATACATCCAGTCAGCCCATCTTTTAAATGAGGAGCAGGCCCAAATAACTGACCCAGTAACCTTCGGCCGGCCCACTTCATTAACCTTCCCTAATCCTATCGTTTTAACCTAATTAATAACTTAAACCTAAGTGCTAACCGCTGCTACGTGAGAAGTATACTCTGCTCCTCTACCGTAAACACGCATTCCATCACCTCCCTGGAGAGTCGACGCCACCGCTGCACATCAAACCCAACCACCATCACCGCCCCGCCGGAGACGCCACTAAGACCCCTAGTTTGTCCTCACCGAGATCCCAGGGGACCTCACATCCAGTTTCTGCAGCAACAAACATCCGGATCGTACCTCCCCTTCTGCTCGCGATACTAGACCTGTCTCAAACGCCAAAACGCTTCCCAGATCGGAGGGAGACGATCGCTCAGCCTTCTACAGACGGATCTCCGGTAAGTCCCGACCTGATTACCTCCACTCCCTATTTTCGTCCCTAACCTTCTGTACATCTAACCAATCGGCCATGTGCGAAGGTTCTTCTCGCGAACCAATCAACGCAGGATCGACCTGCTTTCTCCTCCAACCAGCCGGAGTGCCGCTCGCCTTCTACCGACTTCGCTTCGTCACAGCAGGAGGTAAGAGTTCTGTGTCCTTTTCGTCAAGCCTTCTACGCAGCGGGTAGTATCGGCGTTATATTTATCGACCCTATTGTTGGTTGGTGCTACACAGGACGGTGCGAGTTCCATTCGAAGGTGGACCCGATCGAGTTAGGCAACAAGTCTCTGAAGGGGAGTGTCGGATTGTTGGCGACAGTGAGTTTCCTTGCCTCAGTATAAACGTTGTGCACATATGTATGTATATAGATCTGTAGAATAGGAAGTTGGGAATTATAGGAAGTGTTTACATGGTTTCGTACGTATAGTATAGAGATAGCCGAGTAGGAGTTGTAGGTTACCAAGGGGGTTAGTACGACCGGATTCGAGTGTACTAGGTAGGTGGGTTGTGGTTTGTTTTAATGAGTATACAATGCGATCGTGATGGTAACGAGTCCACTTGTTAGAATATCCTAAAAAAACTCGTTATACTAACCTAAGCTCCACTCGTTTAGGTTCTTAGTCTCTTATCTAGAATATTTATGAGGAAGTTATCTAGACTCGGGAGTGTTATGGGAGTGTAATGACGTTGTTCTTGTTGACGAGTATATTTATGATTTTGACCTTAGACCTAGTAGCTTAAGTGTAAAGGTCGGACCTTAGCAACACTTTTGAAAATTCTAGAACCTTGTTAACTTTATAATCTCTAGTAAACTATCCTTGAGAAACAGACTATGGAAATAGGTTCTAAAAGAAAATATTAGAATTTAATGATAGATTTTTCGGGAATTTCCGGGACCAGGGGTAAAATAGTCTTTTACGTTAAGAGAGCCTTTTTCCGTATTTTCTCCTCATGAGATTGTACCTCTTAGAAGTTTAAAACTCTTAAGAGTATGGGATGTGATTTTGATTCGCATGCCTTGTTTGACAGGCGACTGAGTTACCACGTTTCTGACCGAGTCGAGAATGGATTCCGGTAAGTCTACGGACTTACTTAGCTGGCTTCTTGTATGAGTGTAATGTGTATGAGTGGTGTATGTTAGTTATAATAAATAACGAAACCGGATTAGGCCGACTTTATTATTTACGTAATTGACCCAAGTGTATGATAACGGGTCGTGACATCATCTGCCTAGCTCTTGCGAGAGTCTAGGAGGTTCCCTGCGACCAGCCCAGTCCGGTAGACGGTCAAATGCATTAGTACCATTCCGCGTTGGTAAACGGGGACAGGGGCGAGGTTTGGGAATCCCTCGTGTCACAAAATAAGTATCATTAGTAATAACCTATCACCTAATTAAAGATAATAAAAGGATTGAGTGTTGCATGTTGATTGTATATGTTTTGTGTTTGCGCTTTTACCTATATACTTATGCATAGAATGTTAGCTAACGGTTTTATACCGCTTGTAGATGCCTTGCAGGTTAAGACAGTTGTAGAGAGATCCGGAGGAAATGGTCAGCCGGGTCCACGTACTCATTTAGTTGGGGACGGGGATGTCTTTTGTTCTTCATATGCATCATTTTAGTAGCGTTTCTTGTAAGGCTGATACATATTCTCCATGTATATATTGTTTACAGTTTTCAAATGTTTTAAATACTTTTGTGCCTTGTTGTAAGATACAAGTAAAATTGTTGTCAAACTATGGCCGGGACCCATTGTGAGGTCCTAACCAGTAGCTCCCCGAGTTCTCAGAATTTGGGGTGGTACATATATATCTAAATACCTAGGAGTTACGAATTTATATAATTTGAAGGAAGGTTAATATGCACGAAAGTATATATATATATAGTTATATAGATATATATATATAAGATTAGATGATACCCGAGAATGAAGTAATGCGATTCCAGATGACGAGAAGACGAGATTAGTTTTATAACCTTAGTAAACTGTTTTGGAAGTAATCATAGATTAGAAAAGTGTTCCAAAAGAAATATTAGAGGTCAAGAAGTGACCCGGAGAATTATCTACACTAAGGGTAAAACGGTCTTTTACCGTATGAGAATCGTTCTTTCCGTAATTCCTTCGCATGAGGTTGGACATAGAGATGTGATTTTGACACACATGCTTTCATTGACAGGCGCTTGAGTTATCACGAGTACGGACTATTTGAGGAGTGTTAGAGTGTTTTGACTCAGGTAAGTCTTTGCGACTTACTTAGCCAGTTTTTGAGTGTTAGTTGAATGATAGTAGTTGTGTGTGCCTTTTGTGTGTTTAATAATAATAACTTGCTAGGATGACTGTTATTATTACGTTGAAGGCCCAAGTGTATGTATAACGGGCCGTGACATCACTGCCCAGCTCTGACAGGAGACTGGGAGGTTCTCTATACCCAGACCATGCAGGTACAAGGTGAGATGCATCGGATCCATTCCTGATGGTTACACGGGGGCGGAGGCGAGGTTTGGGAATCCCTCGTGTCACAAAATAAGTATCACTAGAGAGAAAGAGTAATTTAAATCAAGATAATTAAACGGACTTGTTTGAAAGCATGATGAGTGTTTATATTTCTCTGAGTGTGTTTGTGCTGCTATTACTCTGCTAATATTTAGATAACTAGCTAACGGTTCTTCTTGTTGTTGTTTTAGATTTAGCACAGGTTAGATTAGCAGCTGAGTGATCCGGAAGTAGTGGTCAGCCGGGTCTCCGTACTCCTTAGAGCGGGGTTGGGGTTGTTTTGTCTTTCCTTTCTTTTGGTTAAGACAGTCGTTCTTTTCTTTTGTTTAAGTACTTTAGGCTGCTAGACAATGTTGCATTCATTACTCTAAAAACATGGTTTTTATGAATTTCGGTTTCTTTATTTGTGTCTTGTTGCAAGATCCTAAACATGGTTTTTATGAACCCATTGTGAGGTCCTAACCAGTAATACTCCGAGTTCTGAAAATTTGGTGTGTTACAAAGAGGTAGAAGGTTTTCTTGATTTTAATTTCTTGTGACAAGGTTAGGTGATTGATCGAAGTTGACTGAAAACAGTGAACGAGCTGTGATATAGTGGTTACGTGTTGTTGTGAATCAGGTTAGGGTTTGCTTGTATGTTCTGAGATTTTAGGTGAGAAAACTTCCTTTCTTGGTTTATGAACAACTTAGTCATAAACAGAATTCAAGGTGAAGTACAAATACATAAATGATGTGTAGAAAGAAATTAATCGGGATTTTGTCGAATTGATGTTGTACCTTCCTATAATTAAGAGGTAAAAAGTCATGATTTCGACAAAATTAATTGTTATTAGTTACAATGAGTCCTGAAACTTACAATCAAGTTTGAGATATTACAATCTTCTGTCTCTCCCCACGTGGGAAAGCACCAACAGAGAAGAACAAACCCTTTTGCATCGCTATTGGTCACTTGGTGATACTTGTAAAATCCTAAATATAATATAATTTCTAGTAACTGCCCTTTGATAAGATGTGTACCGCAACTCGCATTATGTCAATTCTAGAATTTCCATATCTAAACAACTCCTATGAAATAATACTTGACCTGGATTATGATATTATATAGTCAACCCTACTTGTCTCCTCTTCCAACCTCTATCTCCCTGAGGTTGAAATCACTCTTTTAGGTCACCCATTCGAGTTTTTATCCCATGTACTTTTGAATCGTGCATAAATCTCAATCATTTGACATATGAAGCTTGCTTTTATCAAACTTGTAGCAAAACATAAGGTACATAATAAAGTTATAGAGTATGACTAAAAACATACTCATCTTCTCTAGTGTAAGAGTCTATTCAAAGAACCTTTTAGTCTCCTTTATTCTTCCTATAGAAAATAATTGAAGAAGAGTAATGTTCTCTATTGTTAGTTTCTATTGGCGCTACACACCAAAAACTTCATAATTAATTTTATGATAATTTTTAGAACTAAAATTTTTATGTCTAGACAACTCCATCGGTTGGTTGCAATACTACAAGCTATGGTTGGGTAATGTCTAAACTCAACAAACTTAAATCTGATCAAAACTACTATTTTAATGCCCTCTGGTTTGCAATTGCGGAGTTCCGATATATATATTTTTTCTAAGATATGGTTTCTTTTTTGTTGTAGCATTATTCAGTGTGTAGTTTCTTGGTTGCAAGCTGTTTCTTGGCGCTGATCCTGGGTAGCTGATTAGTTAGTTTAATCTTTACTTTGTAATGTCCTCTAGTTAGCAATTGCAGAGTTCCTATCGATTTGTTTTTTTTTCTCAGAGCTGGTTGAATTTTGTTGCTATATTCCGTGTGTGTAATTTCTTGATTGCAAGCATATTCTTTGGCGTTGATCTTGGGTAGCTTATTAGATAGTATTAATCTTTGTTTTGTAAAAAATATTTTAAACTTATTTTGATAGCATGAATTATAGTCTATATTTTGGGGCTTGTTTAGACGTTTTATCTTCAATAATCTGCATGTTTGGATGTATATTATATGATTATATTGTCGTTTCATCTACCTTTGCGGGAATCGAGGTCTACACCAAGTTTCGTTGTAATCGTAGGTAAAATGGCACGTTTTACATCAAAATGGAGCTAAAGGAGCTAAGGAATCATTGGAGCTACATTCAGGAGCTTAAGGAAGAATCCAGGAAGCAAGGAATTAGATTAAAGATTCACTTTGGACCAGCTTTGAGAGATTTCACATTCAGTTTAGAGTCACCTCGGTCAGCTACAGTACCACCTCGACCGAGGTGATCTTGAGGAGCGCCCCGACCGAGGCGAATACTCTGACACGGAGAGATATATTTTATTTGGCTGAGATCTTTTATTTTTGGAAGGAGATATCTTATATTTTTTGGGCTGGATTTCTAGAAGGAAGATCATATATTTAGGAGATTTATTTTAGAGATAAGATATATTTTATTAGGAAATTATCTTTTAAGATATTTCCTATAAAATTATCTTAGGAAGATATTTATTTTAGGAGATATGGATATATTTAATAGGAAGTTATCTTTTTAAGATTTTTATCTTTGGAAGATAATTCTCCTATATAAAGGGTTGGATTTTATACAATTCAACCATCTTCGGATCACCGAATGCTTATACATGCCTAGAGGGCTGATAGCATCCAGCAATTATGGGATTTTCTCCAGAGTTTTGAAGGAAGGAAGATTGAAGATCAATCTAGGAAGGATTGATAGCTTGTTAGAGCTATCAATCCTTCCTAGATTGACCGAGGTGACTTGACTGACCGAGTCTTTATCCTTAACCTTAGAACATCTCGTTCAGTCGATGAACATCTCGGCCTGGGTGGAACTTGACTGACCGAGGTGACTTATCTGATCCGTAACTGAGAGTTAAGTCTTAGACTATGCCAAATCCTATTCTTAATATACCTTTCCCGGTTCAATGCAAGTCTAGCGTGAGACTTACCCGGTAAAGGTTGATTCTATTCCCTTAGTTGGTGTGTTGGTTTGAGATTATAATTCCTTTCCTTAGTACCATGAGACTTACCCGGTAATAGGAGCTTTTGGTTTGGAATTGTGAGTAGTGAGACTTACCCGGTGATCTATTCCACTTTAGTAACACCTTCCCTTTGCAAAACCTCAGCTTTGTCCGCTTATCTTTAGATCTTGAGTTGGAACCACAACTAGATGCTTTAATCCCTAGAATTGCATATTTCCTTAATTGACTTTTTATCATCTTTGATTGCTTTAATCGTTTTTGTGGTTAGTAATTACATAGACAACCTACACCTGCTTTGTTTCACCAAGTCCCTGAGTTCGACACCCCGGAATTCTTGCTTTTTACTACGATTGACCCGTACACTGCGGGTTCGCATCCTTGTTTTAAGCTTACGTCTAGGGTTATAAATTTAAAGCTTGCACACACCGTTTGGAGCGAACAAGTTTTTGGCGCCGTTGTCGGGGACTTGGTCTAGACCGAGCCGGTTGCGGTTGTCTTTTGGGGCAATTGCCCTAGTTGCTATTAACCATTCTACTTGAGTGTTCTTGCAGATTTGTGTTCTTAGATACATACGAAGTTCTCACTGGAACAGAGTTTCGCCAAAGAACAAGTTTTCCTATGAGTTTTGTAGTTTTTAGGATATTCGATGACTACATTTGATCCGGCATGGATAGCAAGAGAAAGTGCTAGGGCGGACCATTATGAATACTTGGAAGAGAAATATTCTTTCTATTGGTTTGACAATGAAAGAGAAAGAGAAGAGGTCATTAAGGAGGAGCTTGCGATATGGGATGAGATGAATGTCCCTAGAAAGATTTATGAGCAACCTCTTGAAGATTCGCTTGAAACAAAATGGGAGAAGTTGATGAAGAAGGTGGAGGAGCTCAAGGAAAGCACCCTATCCTATGCTAAGCCGAAAGAGGAGCATAAGGAAGTACTGCAAGTTTCAAGCATTCCTCCAATCGAACCAGAAGTTTCTCCTGAAGCTTTTGAGGAAGTGGAAGATCTCGATCCAACTGTTGAGACTTCGGCCAAGTTGAAAGAGAGATCGGCCGAGGTGGAAGAGAGATTGGCCGAGATGGAAGAGGAATCTGTAGAACTGGAAGTGGAAGAAGCAGAGAACCTTGGCCAAATTACTGAGACTGTGGCCAAGGTGGAAGAAATACCAGCTGAGTTGGGAGAGATTTCATGTGTGGATTATCAACCTAACATGAAACTTGTCCAAGCTTTGGAGAACTTTATAAGGTGCCTTCTCTTACTCCCTTTGTAATTCCTACTAAAGTTCTAAATTTCTTCAGGGATACACCGAAGAGTTGGAGGTCTCTTTCGAAAGAACCTCCTAAGATCAAGATGAACCCTCCTTGAATTTGATGAAAGTAAATGCTCCTTGGACTAGAAGGAGTGGAGTTAACAAACGCTTCACCGCTAAGGCAACAAAGTGTTATTTGTTCAAGTATGGGATCACTCACGTGACAAAGACCTTGTACTATCCCCAAGCTAGAGATGGGGGAGCTAAGTGGATTTTCGAGAAGCTGATTTCCCGATCCAGGAAAGGATGGGATGCAAAACTGAGTTATGTCCCATGGAAGCATAGGAAGACCGGAACCGGAACCTTCTTGGAAGAATTTTATGATGGATGTGATGAGCACTCCAAGATATTCGAAGTACATTGAGTAAACCCATGAGGAAATGTCCAGCTAGCGACCTTAAATCAAGCGCTTCTTGGGAGGCAACCCTAGGTATTGCTTTCTTTTCCTTTTCCTAGTCTAGCTTAGATAGTTTGTTTTTGCTTTGCTTTGCTTTGTTTTTGGCGTCCTAGACAGAAACCATGTACTTTCTAAGGAAGGAATACAACCCAGGAACAACACTGGAAGGACAAAATTTCGAGGAACCAAGAGGACGGAGCTTGACTGAGAGACATCTCGGGTTCAGTCACAGGACCTCGACCGAGATGTTCTTCGCCAACCGAGACAGTCTTATCTGGAGCTGTTTCTTATTTCATTATGCAGTTCAGCTATGTCCGGTGAGTTTCCTATTTTCCTTGACTCTTATTTGACCCATTGGGACAATGTGTCCCAAGTATGGGGTATTTGGATGTATTTATGTGACCTTATGTGTATGCTTGTATGACTCTACCGTATATTACTGTTTTATCTTGCTCTATGTGTTTATCTGAGGTTACATGCATGCATATAGGTTATTTGATTGAAAAAAACGTCAAAAACTGGTTAAGAAAAAAAAAATTTATGACCTCGACCGAAGTAATTTTGAGCAATCGAGGTGTAGTACCTCGGTTGACTTAGAACATCTCGACCGAGACGGTTTAACTGAGAAAGTTTTCGAAACGATTTTGTGCTTCTTATCTGGATATGACCTCAGTGAAGATTTTGTTTGCAAACTGGTTTTTGAAATCTTTATATGTTTGAAAGGTTTTATGATATGTTTAAGTTGCTAAATGCTTTGTTTGAAATTTTGGCATGGTTAATACTTTGTTTCTATCCAAATTATGTTGAATTTGAAGGTTGACACCACATGATAAGTTCTATCACTTTCTTCCTGGGATGATTAAGGCAATTTATTCTCTTCTCTTCTTCTTCTTGATCATGCTTAGCCCCTCATATACATATTTGCCTCCCTTTACCTATCCGGGAATTCGGAAGCAAGCAAGTAAAAAGCAAGTGAAAGAAAAGTTGAGATGTTGGCTGGAAGTTAGAAAGAAACAAATAGGTTTGGGGAAGTCAATCATGATGATGAGTAACTCGGCACCATTCACATAGCCGGGTGTTTGTGTCTTGGCCAAGTCGGATTGAGCGATATTCCTAACGGGTCATGGTATGTGCATCAAGGGTTTGAGGCATCTCGAGAAATTGATGATTGCTGATTTCCTAGGCTTCGGTTATTGTGCACCTCTGTCCATGCATCCCAAAAAGTAAATAGTAAATAAACAAAGCTTATTGGTGGAAGATGTTGAAATTCAAAGCAAGTGAAGTGAAGATCCTTTTCCCGGATTCTAGCACCACATTCCCTATATACATCCCACCCTCACACGTTTCTTGACCTCTCTTGAAAAGCCCTTGAGACCTAGAGCTTGTTGATTGACTTGGTGGTTTAAACTGGATTATGCATGATTAATTTCGATAATTATCATTTATTATGCATTCTATGATTTTATGCAAGGATGAACAACTTTCTTATATTTATAAAATGTTTTAAGCATGTTTTGATTTTAAATTCCATGAAGCATTCTCTTAGAGTGATCTATGATTTGAGCACACCACCAAACATGTTTTGAAAGATTTTTCATTGATCTTTATGACTTATAATCCATTCTATCTTGTACTTAAGAGTTTGAACTTGCTTGGGGACAAGCAAGGGACAAGTATGGGGTATTTTGATAGCATGAATTATAGTCTATATTTTGGGGCTTGTTTAGACGTTTTATCTTCAATAATCTGCATGTTTGGATGTATATTATATGATTATATTGTCGTTTCATCTACCTTTGCGGGAATCGAGGTTTACACCAAGTTTTGTTGTAATCGTATGTAAAATGGCACGTTTTACATCAAAATGGAGCTAAAGGAGCTAAGGAATTATTGGAGCTACATTCAGGAGCTTAAGGAAGAATCCAGGAAGCAAGGAATTAGATTAAAGATTCACTTTGGACCAGCTTTGAGAGATTTCACATTCAGTTTAGAGTCACCTCGGTCAGCTACAGTACCACCTCGACCGAGGTGATCTTGAGGAGCGCCCCGACCGAGGCAAATACTCTGACACGGAGAGATATATTTTATTTGGCTGAGATCTTTTATTTTTGGAAGGAGATATTTTATATTTTTTGGGCTGGATTTCTAGAAGGAAGATCATATATTTAGGAGATTTATTTTAGAGATAAGATATATTTTATTAGGAAATTATCTTTTAAGATGTTTCCTATAAAATTATCTTAGGAAGATATTTATTTTAGGAGATATGGATATATTTAATAGGAAATTATCTTTTTAAGATTTTTATCTTTGGAGATAATTCTCCTATATAAAGGGTTGGATTTTCTACAATTCAACCATCTTCGGATCACCGAATGCTTATACATGCCTAGAGGGCTGATAGCATCCAGCAATTATGGGATTTGCTCCAGAGTTTTGAAGGAAGGAAGATTGAAGATCAATCTAGGAAGGATTGTAGCTTGTTAGAGCTTTTGTGAAGGGTTTTGTAAGACTTTCTTAGATTCCCTTTTGTTGATTGTCTTGTTGGATTTGTTATCCGAGGAACGCATATTTGTTTGATATTTGATTCAGTTATTGAAGCCTTGTTCTTAAGGTTTTTGTGTTCAAATATTCATTCTCTTCCCATATATTTGATTATTTCTTTCATGATGATGAGTGGCTAATTTCCTTGTGCGATTCTAGGGTGATTGGTTGAAGGTTGTGGGAAAAACAATGATAGAATAATCTTAAATTCCAGTGGGACCCTGAAAGTTTGAGTCTTTATCCTTAACCTTAGAACATCTCGTTCAGTCGATGAACATCTCGGCCTGGGTGGAACTTGACTGACCGAGGTGACTTATCTGATCCGTAACTGAGAGTTAAGTGTTAGACTTTGCCAAATCCTAATCTTAATATACCTTTCCTGGTTCAATGCAAGTCTAGGATGAGACTTACCCGATAGTTCCTTTGTTTGTTTACCCATGATCATAAGTGTAGGTAATAAAGGTTATCCTTTATTGGGGCTTGAGTGTGCCTTCATTCCATCTTTGTGAGTTAGCGTGAGACTTACCCGGTAAAGGTTGATTCTATTCCCTTAGTTGGTGTGTTGGTTTGAGATTATAATTCCTTTCCTTAGTACCATGAGACTTACCCGGTAATAGGAGCTTTTGGTTTTGAATTGTGAGTAGTGAGACTTACCCGGTGATCTATTCCACTTTAGTAACACCTTCCCTTTGCAAAACCTCAGCTTTGTCCGCTTATCTTTAGATCTTGAGTTGGAACCACAACTAGATGCTTTAATCCCTAGAACTGCATATTTCCTTAATTGACTTTTTATCATCTTTGATTGCTTTAATCATTTTTATGGTTAGTAATTACATAGACAACCTACACCTACTTTGTTTCACCAAGTCCCTGAGATCGACACCCCGGAATTCTTGCTTTTTACTACGATTAACCCGTACACTGCGGGTTCGCATCCTTGTTTTAAGCTTACATCTAGGGTTATAAATTTAAAGCTTGCACACACCATTTGGAGCGAACAAGTTTTTGTCGCCGTTGCCGGGGACTTGGTCTAGACCGAGCCGGTTGCGGTTGTCTTTTGGGGCAATTGCCCTAGTTGCTATTAACCATTCTACTTGAGTGTGCTTGCAGATTTGTGTTCTTAGATACATACGAAGTTCTCACTGGAACAGAGTTTCGCTAAAGAACAAGTTTTCCTATGAGTTTTGTAGTTTTGAGGATATTCGATGACTACATTTGATCCGGCATGGATAGCAAGACAAAGTGCTAGGGCAGACCATTATGAATACTTGGAAGAGAAATATTCTTTCTATTGGTTTGACAATGAAAGAGAAAGAGAAGAGGTCATTAAGGAGGAGCTTGCGATATGGGATGAGATGAATGTCCCTAGAAAGATTTATGAGCAACCTCTTGAAGATTCGCTTGAAACAAAATGGGAGAAGTTGATGAAGAAGGTGGAGGAGCTCAAGGAAAGCACCCTATCCTATGCTAAGCCGAAAGAGGAGCATAAGGAAGTACTGCAAGTTTCAAGCATTCCTCCAATCGAACCAGAAGTTTCTCCTGAAGCTTTTGAGGAAGTGGAAGATCTCGATCCAACTGTTGAGACTTCGGCCAAGGTGAAAGAGAGATCGGCCGAGGTGGAAGAGAGATTGGCCGAGATGGAAGAGGAATTTGTAGAACTGGAAGTGGAAGATGCAGAGAACCTTGGCCAAATTACTGAGACTGTGGCCAAGGTGGAAGAAAGACCAGCTGAGTTGGGAGAGATTTCATGTGTGGATTATCAACCTAACATGAAACTTGTCCCAAGCTTTGGAGAACTTTGTAAGAAGCCTTCTCTTACTCCCTTTGTAATTCCTACTAAAGTTCTAAATAATTTCTTCAGGGATGCACCGAAGAGTTGGAGGTCTCTTCCGAAAGAACCTCCTAAGATCAAGATGAACCCTCCTTGAATTTGATGAAAGTAAATGCTCCTTGGACTAGAAGGAGTGGAGTTAACAAACGCTTCACCGCTAAGGCAACAAAGTGTTATTTGTTCAAGTATGGGGTCACTCACATGACAAAGACCTTGTACTATCCCCAAGCTGGAGATGGGGGAGCTAAGTGGATTCTCGAGAAGCTGATTTCCCGATCCAGGAAAGGATGGGATGCAAAAATGAGTTATGTCCCATGGAAGCATAGGAAGACCGGAACCGGAACCTTCTTGGAAGAATTTTATGATGGATGTGATGAGCACTCCAAGATATTCGAAGTACATTGAGTAAACCCATGAGGAAATGTCCAGCTAGCGACCTTAAATCAAGCGCTTCTTGGGAGGCAACCCTATGTATTGCTTTCTTTTCCTTTTCCTAGTCTAGCTTAGATAGTTTGTTTTTGCTTTGCTTTGCTTTGTTTTTGGCGTCCTAGACAGAGACCATGTACTTTCTAAGGAAGGAATACAACCCACGAACAACATTGGAAGGACAAAATTTCGAGGAACCAAGAGGACGGAGCTTGACTGAGACACATCTCGGGTTCAGTCACAGGACCTCGACCGAGATGTTCTTCGCCAACCGAGACAGTCTTATCTGGAGCTGTTTCTTATTTCTTTATGCATTTCAGCTATGTCCGGTGAGTTTCCTATTTTCCTTGACTCTTATTTGACCCATTGGGACAATGTGTCCCAAGTATGGGGTATTTGGATGTATTTATGTGACCTTATGTGTATGCTTGTATGACTCTACCGTATATTACTGTTTTATCTTGCTCTATGTGTTTATCTGAGGTTACATGCATGCATATAGGTTATTTGATTGAAAAAAACGTCAAAAACTGGTTAAGAAAAAAAAAATTTATGCCCTCGACCGAAGTAATTCTCACCAATCGAGGTGCAGTACCTCGGTTGACTTAGAACATCTCGACCGAGACGGTTTAACTGAGAAAGTTTTCGAAACGATTTTGTGCTTCTTATTTCGATATGACCTCAGTGAAGATTTTGTTTGCAAACTGGTTTTTGAAATCTTTATATGTTTGAAAGGTTTTATGATATGTTTAAGTTGCTAAATGCTTTGTTTGAAATTTTGGCATGTTTAATACTTTGTTTCTATCCAAATTATGTTGAATTTGAAGGTTGACACCACATGATAAGTTCTATCACTTTCTTCCTGGGATGATTAAGGCAATTTATTCTCTTCTCTTCTTCTTCTTGATCATGCTTAGCCCCTCATATACATATTTGCCTCCCTTTACCTATCCGGGAATTCGGAAGCAAGCAAGTAAAAAGCAAGTGAAAGAAAAGTTGAGATGTTGGCTGGAAGTTAGAAAGAAACAAATAGGTTTGGGGAAATCAATCATGATGATGAGTAACTCGGCACCATTCACATAGCCGGGTGTTTGTGTCTTGCCCAAGTCGGATTGAGCGATATTCCTAACGGGTCATGGTATGTGCATCAAGGGTTTGAGGCATCTCGAGAAATTGATGATTGCTGATTTCCTAGGCTTCGGTTATTGTGCACCTCTGTCCATGCATCCCAAAAAGTAAAAAGTAAATAAACAAAGCTTATTGGTGGAAGATGTTGAAATTCAAAGCAAGTGAAGTGAAGATCCTTTTCCCGGATTCTAGCACCACATTCCCTATATACATCCCACCCTCACACGTTTCTTGACCTCTCTTGAAAAGCCCTTGAGACCTCGAGCTTGTTGATTGACTTGGTGGTTTAAACTGGATTATGCATGATTAATTTCGATAATTATAATTTATTATGCATTCTATGATTTTATGCAAGGATGAACAACTTTCTTATATTTATAAAATGTTTTAAGCATGTTTTGATTTTAAATTCCCTAAAGCATTCTCTTAGAGTGATCTATGATTTGAGCACACCACCAAAAATGTTTTGAAAGACTTTTCATTGATCTTTATGACTTATAATCCATTCTATCTTGTACTTAAGAGTTTGAACTTGCTTGGGGACAAGCAAGGGACAAGTATGGGGTATTTTGATAGCATGAATTATAGTCTATATTTTGGGGCTTGTTTAGACGTTTTATCTTCAATAACCTGCATATTTGGATGTATATTATATGATTATATTGTCGTTTCATCTACCTTTGCGTGAATCGAGGTCTAAACAAAGTTTTGTTGTAATCGTAGGGAAAATGGCACGTTTTACATCAAAATGGAGCTAAAGTAGCTAAGGAATCATTGGAGCTACATTCAGGAGCTTAAGGAAGAATCCATGAAGCAAGGAATTAGATTAAAGATTCACTTTGGACCAGCTTTGAGAGATTTCACATTCAGTTTAGAGTCACCTCGGTCAGCTACCGTACCACCTCGACCGAGGTGATCTTGAGGAGCGCCCCGACCGAGGCGAATACTCTGACACGGAGAGATATATTTTATTTGGCTGAGATCTTTTATTTTTGGAAGGAGATATCTTATATTTTTTGGGCTGGATTTCTAGAAGGAAGATCATATATTTAGGAGATTTATTTTAGAGATAAGATATATTTTATTAGGAAATTATCTTTTAAGATATTTCCTATAAAATTATCTTAGGAAGATATTTATTTTAGGAGATATGGATATATTTAATAGGAAATTATCTTTTTAAGATTTTTATCTTTGGAAGATAATTCTCCTATATAAAGGGTTGGATTTTCTACAATTCAACCATCTTCGGATCACCGAATGCTTATACATGCCTAGAGGGCTGATAGCATCCAGCAATTATGGGATTTTCTCCAGAGTTTTTGTGTTCAAATATTCATTCTCTTCCCTTATATTTGATTATTGCTTTCATGATGATGAGTGGCTAATTTCCTTGTGCGATTCTGGGGTGATTGGTTGAAGGTTGTGGGAAAAACAATGATAGAATAATCTTAAATTCCGGTAGGACCCTGAAAGTTAGAGTCTTTATCCTTAACCTTAGAACATCTCGTTCAGTCGATGAACATCTCGGCGTGGGTGGAACTTGACTGACCGAGGTGACTTATCCGATCCGTAACTGAGAGTTAAGTGTTAGACTTTGCCAAATCCTATTCTTAATATACCTTTCCTGGTTCAATGCAAGTCTAGGATGAGACTTACCCGATAGTTCCTTTGTTTGTTTACCCATGATCATAAGTGTAGGTAATAAAGGTTATCCTTTATTGGGGCTTGAGTGTGCCTTCATTCCATCTTTGTGAGTTAGCGTGAGACTTACCCGGTAAAGGTTGATTATATTCCCTTAGTTGGTGTGTTGGTTTGAGATTATAATTCCTTTCCTTAGTACCTTGAGACTTACCCGGTAATAGGAGATTTTGGTTTGGAATTGTGAGTAGTGAGACTTACCCGGTGATCTATTCCACTTTAGTAACACCTTCCCTTTGCAAAACCTCAGCTTTGTCCGCTTATCTTTAGATCTTGAGTTGGAACCACAACTAGATGCTTTAATCCCTAGAATTGCATATTTCCTTAATTGACTTTTTATCATCTTTGATTGCTTTAATCGTTTTTGTGGTTAGTAATTACATAGACAACCTACACCTGCTTTGTTTCACCAAGTTCCTGAGATCGACACCCCGGAATTCTTGCTTTTTACTACGATTGACCCGTACACTGCGGGTTCGCATCCTTGTTTTAAGCTTACATCTAGGGTTATAAATTTTAAGCTTGCACACACCGATTGGAGCGAACAATCATTCCATGACAAAGTGTTTTTTCTTGAAATAACCATCAGGTAGGGTTTGAATCCAATGTGAAAACGAAATATTAAGCTCACTCATGTAAGTGATTTATTGTTAAGCGTCATAGATAAATAATACAACAAATTTCCTATCACCTAAACTATGATTTTCCTTGATCAGGTTTTTTTACTAATGTTTTTTGGGCTAATTAGGTAAGTATGCTTTTTTATTTTATTGTATACTAAATAGGCCTTTTCTAGTTTTCTATTTAATAAATATACCCCAGCTTTTTGTATTTTCTCTAAAACTCTAAACACTCTTCTCTCAAGGGGTACATTTACTAAAACTAAAACTCAAAAAAGCCTAGTAAACCAAATTGTTTCATGCTTTTTTTTGTGTTGGCAGGATTGACCTTACCTAAAAGTATATACAGGAGGATTTTCTAGTTTTGTTTTTACTAACCTAAACAAGTTTCTTTCATGGCTCGGAAGAGAGAACACAAGAATGGGTCAGATCGCAAAGCTTTAGGAAATAAAGAAAAGCATCCAACACAAGAGTGCAGGCCACCTTTTTGTCAATAAAACTGGAAAATATAATGACATGAAGGATGTCCAAAATGGTGATTAACCCCACATACGACTGACCGAGGAAGTAAAAAATAATTTCTCTTCAGGAGATGGAAAAAGAAGAATTTATAAAAAAATATTAAGTCACAAAGACATCTTGAGCAAGGGGTGGATGCGAAGTAGAGAATTCAGAAACCAGAACTTGACAAAGATGACTCAGGTGATGACATGGATACTTCATCCCTGTGGGAGATTGGGACGTCTAAGAGTATCCATGATGCAGATCTTGTGAAGGAAAGTTTTGATATTTCACAAGATAGATTGCAAAATGAAGATATCAGTGGATATAGTCACAAGTGCTCTGTATCTTGTTTGTCATAACAACAAAAAGTGGCCTATGTCTTTCCGACCAGTCATAAAATGTATTTAACAATGAGAACACATATGTCTTGAGGATTTCAAAACCAAATATATCCGAAAGATGCAACTATCCACTGATATCTTCAGTTTGCAATCTATCTTGTGAAATATCAAAACTTTCCTTCACAAGATCTGCATCATGGATACTCTCAGACGTCCCAATCTCCCACAGGGATGAATTATCCATGTCATGACCTGAGTCATCTTTGTCAAGTTCTGGTTTCTGAATTCTCTACTTCGCATCCACCCCTTGCTCAAGATGTCTTTGTGACTTAACATTTTTTTATAAATTCTTCTTTTTCCATCTCCTGAAGAGAAATTATTTTTTACTTCCTCAGTCAGTCGTATGTGGGGTTAATTACCATTCTGGACATCCTTCATGTCATTATATTTTCCAGTTTTATTGACAAAAAGGTGGCCTGCACTCTTGTGTGGATGCTTTTCTTTATTTCCTAACGCTTTGTGATCTGACCCATGCTTGTGTTCTCTCTTCCGAGCCATGAAAGAAACTTATTTAGGTTAGTAAAAACAAAACTAGAAAATCCTCCTGTATATAATTTTAGGTAAGGTCAATCCTGCAAACACAAAAAAAAAATTAGTAAAAAAATTGATCAAGGAAAATCTTACTTGCTATGAAATTTGTTAGTATTTATTATCTGTGACACTTAACAATAAATCACTTACATGACTTAGCTTAAAAATTTTGTTTTCACATTGGATTCAAACCCTAGATGATGGTTATTTCAAGAATAAACACTTTGTCATGGAATGATAAGTTCAAGATATTTTTTTAAAAAATAAAGTTTACAACTAACTAATTAGCTACCCAGGATCAGCGCCAAAAGAAAGTGCTTGCAACTGAGAAATTACACACATAGAATATAGCAACAAAAATCAACTAGCTCTGAGAAAAAAACAAATAGATAGGAACTCCGCAATTGCTAACTAACTACATGACGTTACAAAAAAAAGATTAAACTAACTAATCAGATACCCAAGATTAACGCCAAGAAACTACTTGCAACCAAGAAATTACACACAGATAATATAATAACAAAAACCAACCAAATTTGAGAAAAAACATATGTATAGGAACTCCGCAATTGCTAACGAGAGGACATTAAAACAATAGTTTTGATCAGATTTACTTTTGTTGAGTTTGAACATTACCCAACCATAGCCTACAATATTGCAACTGTAAACGCACACAAGATTGAGAGAATTCTCTCGATTGATTGATATTAACAATAAACAATTACAATGGATTTATAATACAGAAAACAAATGAAGAAACTAATCCTATTCTATAAACAAGGAGATACATCATAAGTGGAGGAAGAAGTAACAACGTTTACACATAAAATTATATTTGACCTACTCTATCGGATGACGTATTCTTGTGTTGGTTGTTACCCCCAAGCAAGACCAATTCCGAGACGGACTTCGAGCTTGGAACGAAGAAAGGCAATCCGGTCCTTGGAAAGAGGGTTGGTGAATATTTCTGCAAGTTGATCATTGGAGGAGATGTGATGAACTTTGAGAGTCCCTGATTCAACTTGTTCACGAACGAAGTGGAAATCCAACTAAATATGCTTGGAATGAGCACTTATAACCGGGTTTTTGCACATGAAATTAGCACTGATGTTGTCCCACATAAGCTTAGGAGGTTGCTACAGAGGAGTCCTAAGATCACGCAGTAGTTGTTTGATCCACAACAATTCAGCAGCGGTGTTGGCGAGATCCCTATATTCTGCTTCAGTACTGGACATTCCAACCACTTTTTGCTTGCGACAAGGCCAGCTAATCAAATTTGGACCGTGGAAAATGGCAAAGCCATATTGTGAGCGACAATAATTGATGTCGGAGATCCAACCAGCGTCGGAATAGGCTAGGAGAAAGGGTGAGTCGGTTTGGCGAAAACTAAGGCAGTGAGACAAAGTGCCATTGAGGTACCTAAGGATGCGTTTGACAACTTGCTAGTGTTGAAGGGTTGGCTTGTGCATATACTAACAGACCCTATTAACGGCAAAAGAGATGTCGGGGCGAGTTATGGTGGCGTATTGGAGGGAGCCTACATTACGTCTATAGAGGGTTGGGTCGGGGAAGAGTTTTCCGGTTTTTGACAATTTGGTTGACGGTTTTGCAAGGGTGGGAATGGGTTTTGAATCTGTCATGTTGCTCCTAGTTAGGATATCTTCAATGTACCCACTTTGGGAGAGATGGATTGTGGTTGGGGATCGGGTAATTTGAAGGCCAAGGAAGTAATGGAGGTCTCCAAGGTCTTTGAGAGAAAAGTTTGTGTTTAGGGTGGATATGAAACGCTTGATGGCCATCGGATTGTAACCCGTAATGATAAGATCATCAACATAAAGAAGAAGATAAATAGTGGCTGATTTAGAGGAGTGCACAAAGAGTGATGTGTCGGATTTACATGCTCGAAAACCATGAGTGACTAGATAGGACTTAAGCTTATTGAACCAAGCCCGTGGAGCTTTCTTGAGGCCATATAAGTGCTTTGTGTAATCGACACACATGTGTTGGGCGAGACACATCTTCAAATCCCTTTTATTAAACCATGTATAATTCCTCCGTTAAGTCACCATTGAGAAAAGCGTTGTTTATGTCAAGTTTCTTAACAGGCCATCCCTTAGAGAGACCAATTGACAAGACAAGTCGGATTGTGGTAGGTTTGATGACGCGACTAAATGTGTCGAAGGTGTATCTTCCCTCCTCTTGACTGAACCCTTTGGCAACTAACCGAGCTTTGTATTTTTCCATCGAGCCATCCGAATGTCGCTTTATCCTGAAAATCCACTTACACCCTACAAGTTTAGTGTGTCTAGGATGGGGAACAATAGACCAAGTATTATTTCGAATCAAAGTATCATATTCTTGTTTCATCGCAAGTCGCCAACACTCATGTTTATGGGCATGGGAGACAGTTTTTGGCTCAGTTGTAGGTGGGCTCGATACAGTTAGGACTCTTGGTTTTAGGGAATTTGTGTTAGCCCTAGTTGACATGGAGTTTTGGTTGTTTGCAGCTGGGCGAAAATAGCTAGGTACGGTGGGAGGATTAGGGGTTTTGGCTCGGGAAATAATGGTGGGTTGCTGATAGCGGGGTGGGGAAAGGGAAGGATGGTCTGTTGATGGCAGGTTAGGGGGTTGTACGGGTTCAAAAGTGGCTGATGCGAGGTCAAGCAAAGCCGAGGAGGTGGGTTGAGGCGGCGGCAGTGGCGAGGAGCACTCACGGTCAGGTTGTGCATCGGCGTATGGAAACAAGTATTCATTAAATACTACATGGCGGGAGATGTATATCCGAGAAGTGGGTTTGTCAAAGAAAAGGTAGGCTTTGTGTGTTGAACAATACCCAATAAAAACACAAGGAAGTGAACGGAAATCCATCTTGTTGCTATTGTATGGGCGTAGGAATGGAAAACACAAGCAACCGAATTCTTTTACAAAACCAAAATCTTGATTTTTATTGTAGAGTTTTTATTAGGGACAGATGAAATTGGGAGTTGGGGTGATGGTTCAGTTGTAAAGATAAGTTGCGGTTTTGAAAGCATGTTCCCGAAACTATTTTGGAAGCGAGGATTGGGCTAAGAGAGTTAGACCCTTTTAAACTAATATTCTGTTGCGACGTTCAACAACACTGTTTTGTTCTTGAGTATAGGGGCAAGATATTTGATGTTTGATGCCATAGGATGAGAGGAGGGTTGATACATTGCGAATTTCACCCCCCCCCCCCTCAGCCCCCGTCTGTTTGGAGGCTTTTTATGTCACAATCGAATTGTGTTTTGATCATAGTACGGAATTGTATGAATATGGTAAGAGCTTGGGATTTGTGTGACAAAAAGTAAATCCAAACGAATTTAGTGCAATCATCAATGAACAAAACAAAGTAGCGATTGCCATTCATAGAAAACATAGGGGAGGGGCCCCAAATGTCGGAATAAACAAGATCAAAAGGAATTTTAGAAGCAACATGCAAAGTGGGAAGATAAAAATTATGACTTTTGCCTAATTGGCAAGAATCACAAACATTAGGAAATTTATTTGTAGTAATTGAAAGATTGAAGATTGAGACCAAACGCCAAAGAATAGACTCGTAAGGGTGCCCTAACTGAAAATGCCACCATTGAAGCGAGGTACGGACGGTTGTGAGAGCAATGGTTGATGTGGTGGAGGGTTAGGTTGTGGGCAGCCTATAGAGACCATGATTGATGTCCCCTTTGGAGGATTGTTTTGGCATCCGATTGAAGTCCTAGAGCGAGGTATGATATGCCTGCGTTCTAGAGCGAGGTATGAGATGCCTACGTTCGAATGACATTCCCATGTTGAGGATACAGTGGTCGAGACGAGGACCTAAGGAGGCTACATGGAAGACTGAAAATAGTTTCCAGAGGAACTACGAAGAATTTTTTGTTGAGATAGATGCACCTGTAGGATCACCGAGTAGATTTTAGTGTTATCTTGGTAGTTTTGTTATTATGTGCTTTGATGTGTTTATTTTCGTGCTAGCTATGATGTGATATATGATCTTGTTAGATCTTGATGTGCTAGCACGATTTATGATTATAGCTGAGATGGTTCTTTCCTCCACGCTACCTTGATGGACATAGTTTCGTTGGAAATGTTCTTCCTCCATGCTTTATAGATGAGTATGATCTGGCTAGAGATGTGCTTCATCTAGGCCCTGTGATACGATTATGGTAAGAAATGTGTTTCCTCTATGCCTTGTGATGAGATTATAGGTTGGCTAGAGATTGTTTTCCTCTATGACTTTGGATAGCGTTATGATCTTGCTGCTGGAGTTTGTGATTCCTCCATGCTATGTTTTGAGGTTATAGAGTATTATAGGTTGATACCTTTGAACGGAGATTGATTCCTCCGATAGATACAGTGTTTATACCTCGCGTATGGGTCCGAGAGGATTTGGTAATTGTTCACGTTTAGGGACGAAACTTTTTTTTAGGGGTGTGTGATGCAATAGCTAGGACTTCCGAAGTCTAATTAATGTTGATTAACTTAATCATTGCTAGTAATTGACATATAAATCGCGAAGATTGCGTAAGTATTGAGTATAAGTCCCACCGTTATGTTCCTGGCGTAATTGGGGGCTTATGGTGAAAATTTCACTTTCCCCCGGGTAATTATTTTTACCCTCCCGTGTTATTTGGAGCATTTGGGAGCTTCATTTAATAAAAATGCAGTTGAGAGAAATGATCAGGACATCGGATATGTCCTAGATATGAAATTACATTGAGAGTCAAAACGGCCAAAATAGTCGTTATTTTGTTTGTGAACGGCTAAAAAAGACGGCTTAGGAATACACGTTTTCCGAGGCAATTGTGGAATAATTATCCCTACAATATTCCAAATTTATTATTTCAATCTCGAGAAGTTTGGAGAAGGGGGTTCGACCCGCCTTTGGATCGCTTAAAGGATAATTATCAGCTTCGCTAAAGGATAATTATCGTCTTCACTATAAATAGCGGAAAATCCTTTATTAATTCATTTCCTTTCATGTTTTCTCGTAAAAGCTCTGATTTCTCTCAACCTTCAAACTCAGATCTATTGTCCGTTTCTAATCCAATTTCAATCCCGTTTGAGTTTCGGAATTCCTCTCCTCATTCTCTTCATATCAGGACTGAGTTTCTGCATTTCCATGTATATAGAGATCTGGTCGAGCATATATGTCACCAGGACGGTGCCGTTGCTCAGATTCCGGTGAATATGATGTTGTCCATGCGTAGCCTGCGTCGTTGTGATTCCGAATCTTCTTTCAGATCGTCAATCGGGTTAGTAACGAATAAGTTATAAATTTATTCGTTTTCCGTACTACAATTTGGCCTAAATTGACTTTAGGCTTGTCAAAATGGATAATTAGAAATTCCATTATGGTCGTTATATTATTTAGGTGATTATGGGTTGTTTGTTTGATGAAATCTGATAACAAGTGGGTTTAGAAATTGCCTGCGGGAAAAACGTTATTCTGGCGAAATTTAATTAATTAATTAAAGGTTAATTAATTAAATTAGGATTAGAACTGAGATTGAGGAATGTTGATTAGATACTATCTTGAGATTGAGGAATTGTGAGCTATGTTGACATATTGAGGTTTAGTTAGTTGTGAGGCTTATAGATTGATTGTGATCCTTATGGATCACTTGGGTCTAGGTGTGACCTTTTTGATTGATAGGAGTATTGATATCTCTTTATGCCTTGTTATTAGGCAGTGTCCCTCTCGGGATTGGAGGTTGATTGTGGTTGAGGTTGTACGAGGTTGAGGTAAGTCCGTAGGACTTACTTAGCTACCATCCTTATATTCGGTGTTTGCATGAGTGGTGTGTGTGTTATATGCTTGATATGATAGCATGAGACGTCGAGTATTACCGACCTATGTTTTATTGATAGCCCTAGTGTGTGGCACTGATAACCCTTCCCTTCATCCTGTAAGGAGCTGGGGTGTTCTCTATGCTCATGCCATCCGGTTTATAGGAAGGGCGCAATCCACTCCCATTAGGTACACGGGTTGTGTGACTGACACTACTTCCAGATGGACGTCAGGCCTAGAGGCGGGGATGATACGGTCCTCGTGTCACATAGTTTCATCTATCTATATATATATATGATTTGAAAGAATGACTATTATATAAAGATGATAAAATGGGTAAATGTGTGATAGCATGATTTGAAAGAATGACTATTATATAAAGATGATAGGAGGGGATGATACGGTCCTCTGCCTCCCAAGTTGCGTCATCAACTGCTCGCATTGACCACTGAATCTTCATTATCGGTATGTCCTTCGAACGCAAGCGTCTCGTACTACGCTCTAGGACAGCTACCGGGTGCTCAACGAACGTGTGGTCTAGATCCATCACTAGATCCTCATGATTGATGATGTGTATCGGGTCCGGTATGTACTCCCATAATTGAGACACATGGAAGATGGGGTGAACACCCTCAAGCCTCGGTGGCAAAGCAAGTATGTATGATGCATCTCCAACTCGCTCCAGAATCTCGAACGGTCCAACGTATCTGGGACTCAGCTTCCCCTTGACATCGAAACGGCTGATGTCTCGTGTCGGAGATACTCTCAACCAAACCTGAGCTCCAAATCTGAACTGCAGGGGTCTGTACCTCTTATCTACATAAGACTTTTGTCGACTCTGCGCTGTTAACATCCGCTCTCGAATCACCGCTACTCGAGCCATGTCATCCTGAATCTGCTCAGGTGCTATTCCGCTAGCACTCTTCTGCTCATACCAGCACAATGGTGTACGACATCCTTGTCCGTATAAAGACTCATAAGGAGCCATCCGGAACGATGCGTGCCAACTGTTGTTGAACGAAAAATCTACTAAGGGAAGGTGATCTGGCCACACCTGTCCCCAGTCTAACACGTAGGCTCTCTACATCTTCTCCAGAGTCTGGATGGTCCGCTCGGACTGACCATCAGTTTGAGGATGATAAGCAGTCGTGAACTGCAGACTCATACCTAGGGCGGCATGCACTTGCTGCCAGGACCTCGAGGTGAACCGTCCGTCTTTGTCAAAGACTATAGTCCTAGGTACTCCATGAAGTCTCACTATCTGTCTAGTGAACTCCTCTACCAATCGACTCACCGGCCACGTCTCCTTGATGGGAATAAAATGTGCGGACTTTGTCAGTCCATCTACTATAACCCAGATATCATCAAAACCACGACTCGGTCTCAAACCGGTAACCAAATCTATAGAGATGACCTCCCACTTCCACTGAGGAACGGGAAGTGGGTGTAGCTCGCCTCTTGGTCGATGATGCTCTATCTTGACCTGCTGATAGGTCACACATTGAGCTACATATCTCGTGACATCTGGCTTCAGACCTCCCCACCAGAAAGAGTGTCTCATATCTTGATAAATCTTACTCACACCGGAGTGCACTGAGTAAGGTGAAGAGTGAGCCTCCTATAGGATCCTCTGTCTCAAATCTCGATTCGAAGGCACACATACACGCTTCTGGCGTGTCTAGATCCCATCAGCACCTACTACAAACTGTGGTGCCTCTCCTCGAGATATCCTGTCTCGGATCTGTGTCAAAGCTGGGCAACTCTCCTGTTTTTGTCGGATTTTGGCCAACAGATCAGGTACTATCTCCAAGGTGGATAACTAGTTGTCGAAATCCGGGAAGTGGATATCTATCTCTAGCCATGCAAGGTCTAGCTGGAACTGTGGATGTGCTATCAACCTAGCGATAACCATCTTCCAGGGAGTTTTCCTACTAAGGGCATCAACTACCACGTACGAAGAGAAATACCATACCCATGATCTGGAGTCTTCCTACTAAGGGCATCAGCTACCACATCAGCTACCACATTTGCCTTCCCTGGGTGGTATATCTGACACATAGCTCGGTACAGATAATGCCTCCAAATCTTCAAAGCATGAACGACAACAGCCAACTCCAGATCATGGGTAGGGTAATTCTCTTCGTACGTCTTCATTTGTCGAGACGCGTAAACAATCACCTTACCCTCTGCATCAGAATACATTACAACCCAAGCTTGGATGCATCGCTGTAAACCACGAAGTCCTCAATGCCCTTTGGCTGAGCTAGGATAAGAGTAGAGGTAAGCCTTTTCTTGAGCTCCTCGAAGCTCTACAGGCACGGCTCGGATCATACGAACCTCGTAGACTTTCGCAGCAAGGAGGCGTACCCCCTTGACGTTCTTAGGAGGCGGCCAAGATGCTACTGACTCGATCTTTGCCGGTTCTACTTTGATCCCTTCATCTGAAACGATGAAACCAATAAATGCTATCTCGGACATCCAAAACTCGCACTTAGAGAGCTTAGCGTAAATCTCTCTATCTTGCAGAACTTGGAGTACGATCCTTAAATGTCCTGCATGCTCCTCTCTGATGCGAGAGTATACCAGAATGGCATCTATGAGGACAACTACAAACTGGTCTAGGAAGTCGATGAAAATGCTATTGATCGCAGTGCGTTCGTAAGCCCGAATGACATTACTACAAACTCGTAGTACCCACATCTAGTCCGAAATTCCGTCTTGCCTATGTCCTTCTCTCTCACCCTCAACTGGTGATATCCAAATCTCCGATCGATCCGTGAAAACACTGAAGCTCCATGCAGTTGATCCAAAAGATCATCGATACAGGGCAATGGGTACTTATTCTTGATTGTCACCTTGTTAAGCTCTCGGTAGTCGATACATAACCTCATTGATCCGTCTTTCTTCTTGACGAAGAGAACTAGTACGGCGCAAGGAGAAACACTAGGGTGGTTGAAGCCCTTCTTAGCTAATTCCTCGAGCTGCTTCTTCAACTCAAGCATCTCGATAGGCGCCATAAGATAAGGAGCCTTAGAGATGGGTCTCGTACCGGGCACTAGTTCTATGCCAAAGTCTACACTCTTTTCTGGAGGTAAACCTGATGGCTCCTCTAAGACGTCAGCAAACTTGTAAGCTAATGAGATCTCCTCCAAATCCGGACTCGTACTATCCTTCATGGCATAGAACCAAAAACCTCGCATCCCTGAATGATAAGTCTCGCAACACGCACTGCACTGATGATTGTATCATACTTCCCGAGATCCCATCCTCTGAAGATCTCAACATGTCATGCATCTGTGATTACCGTCATTGTCCTCTTGCCGATGTCTAGAACTGCTCGGTGTCGATCCATCCAATCCATACCCAAAATAACTTCTTCGTGTAGTAAGTAGATGATGAAATAGTCAACTGGCCAATCGCGACCTCCTAGTCTAATAGGGCAATCGCAAACCTCTTGTGTACCTCTAATCTTACCCCCATCGGGTAATCCTATAGAGAAGGGCCTACCTTCCACGGTAACTAAGGCCAATCTATCTAAATATGCATCAGATATAAAAGAATGCGTAACACCGGTATCGAAAAGAACTCTGACAAGAAAACCATTAATATGAATGGTACTTGTGGTCGTTGGCGTTGTCGGCTCTACAACACCCCTTAGTCATACACTCTGGCTGATGCATCTCTGGTGTTTGTTGAACCGCCAAGTCGTCCTCTACCTCTCCCGTGTCCCAGAGTGGAACCTTGAGGAGTGGTAGAACCAGGAACTCTCTATTGCTGCTACTGATACTGAGATCTTTGTCCACCTCCTGCAACACTAGCAAGTGAAGAGCCCTGCTGAGATTTCGCCTTTCCTTGACGGCAGAATGCAACTCTATGTCTGGGCTTGCCGCAGGAGTAGCAAGTCACAACTGTCGTCCTCTATCGGAACTCCGTATCGTCGGCTAGAATCCTAGGTGTCTTATTGTCTGACCATGCCCGAATCCTGATGCTCCAGCTACAGTGTTGGCTGGTCCATTCTTTTGTATCTTCGCAAGACCTCCTGCCTGAAGAGTTCTCCTGAGATCCAGTCTATTCCTAAGCATACTTCTTATCGACTCCAAAGTTGAATCCATATGGTCCATCCAAAGCTCGACTTCCGGACTTGCTCCATCTTGAACTTTGATGTTCTCAACTAGTCTTACGGGTACTGGCGGTGTAGGTGCAGGTCCTCCAGTCCTGATAGCTTCTTCAACTCTTTGCACGTAGTCGCGATAGGCAGAAGCTCCTGTGGACACTCGACCGGACTCTGTCGATGGCGGTCTTTATGCTCCAGACCTAGCAGCAGTCCCGTTTCCAGCCTCAGGAACAACAGTCTCAACAACTTCTTCAACTAACGCCTCAAAGATAGGTGGTTCAACAACTAGGGCTTGTCCTCGACCTCTAGCTAGTGGAGGTCTTCCTGCACGTCCTCGTCCACGGACGGAAGGTGGAAGAGGTGGTTGACCCTTTCCTCGCCCTATAGCAGATATAGCTCTAGAATGCGTCATCTGCTTTAAGGATGGATATATAAGAAGCTATATATGGCCACACTACAGCTAAAGAAAAAATCCAGAAAAAGCACATATAAAGGCCAACATCAAAGAAACACTAGTTTTTGAGATCCGCGGAGGTAGTGGTGGTCGCCCGTACATCTATCCCAGACCGACAAGTTTAAAACAAAAACCCCGTTTTTGAAAACGTTAGACCTCTTGCGGGTTCTATTTATTTATCCATCCGATCTTTAAAAGATTTTGAGTGCCATTGCTGCCAACCTGCCTTTGATACCATATTGTAACATCCCAAGTTCTGAGAACTCGAAGCGTTACGGGATAGGACCTCACAATGGGTCCCGACCCTCATGGTACCAACAACACAACAGATATTACAACAAGGCACGGACGAATGAAAACCAAAGGTTTAAACAAAAAATAACATAAAAGACTTGCAGCCGAGTTCAAAACAAAAGGGAAAGTAACAACATAAACATAAACCCAATCTCGTCCTATAATGTACGGGAACCCCGGTTCACCACACCGTCCGGATCACTAAGCAGTACTTATATCCTGCAAGGCATCTACAACATCGGTATAAACCGTTAGCTAACATTCTAGATATCAGAAAGAGCGTAAAGGCACAAACACACATAAGGTAAAGTAAACATATAGCATGCTTGCACACAACCGCTTTCATTAAATTATCCATTACTTATTCAACTTCTTTAGTCGCACGAGAATCTCCCAAAACTCGACTCCGCTTCTGTTCTCTCCAAAAGGTGTGTGCAAGCTTTAATATTTATAACCTAAGAAGTATGCTTGAACAATATGCGAACCCGTAGTGTAGGGATCAATTGTGATAAAAGCAAGAATTCCAAGGGTCGATCACAAGGACTATGGTAAAAAAAAAGAACAGTAATTCAGGTTGTCAAATAACTACTAGTAGTAAATTAAAGCAATCAAAGATGATATAAAAGTCAGATAAAGAGAATGCGGATTCTAGAGATTAAAGCATCCTGTTGTGGTTCCAACTCAAGATCTCAAAGGATAATTGTTAGCATGAAATATTGTGATATTTTAGGCACGTTTTCTAATCGCAATTGATTCATATTGATAGTCTTTGATTGAGCTTTATGCATATATGAGCTAGTATTGCCTATATTGTCGATATGGATGTCTACACGAGTTCTATGTTGATTTTAGGTGATTTGGAGCTATTTCCGAACGGAATTGAGCAAAGGAGAGTTGAGTTGATGTGTCCATAGACCAAGGGCACCTTTTGGAAGCAATTTGGAGTATTAGATTGAGGAATGCACGAATGAAGGCAAGAATCACGGTTTTACCCTAAATTACGGCCGTGGATCTTGATGCAGAATTCGATGTTCATTCCAGGGGATATTACGGCCGTGGAAGCTATCCGTGTTTGTTTCCACGCCTCAAAATTACGGTCGTGGAAACTTCCACGACCGTGATCTTGGCGAATCTTTTCGCCACTTTCGAAGCCATAATCTTTTGAAGATTGGGCCGGGCCGACGTTTTGCCCTGCATTATAAAAAGGACGGATGAAGCAAGATTCCGTCACCTCGCTCCCGCACTTACGACCTTTCAACCCTAAGTTTAGCGGCAAAAACGCAAGCTTAGCAACACACAAACCCTCATTCTTGGAGGTGATTTGGAAGAATTCATTGAAGTTCCAAAGTTCGTGTCGGAGAGTCGCTGTTGTGATCTTCGTGTGGAAGATCGAAGTTTCTTGAAGGATTTCGCAAGAAGATTCCTCTTCTTGCTTAGGTTTGATTTAGGATCGGATTGACATCCCGTTTCCTTTCTTTCCTAAGATTGTGATTGTTTATCTCGTTTTACATCTTTTGATAAACACTTGTTCTTGGCTGTGATTCTGAGATTCGATTGAAGATTATTGATAGTTCTTGAAAATTCCCATTTTCTATCCTTTAAATCTTGAATTAATATCAATATGACTGTTATTGGCTAAAAACCCTTAACAATTCTAAGGTGAAGGGTTGATAGTTGTGGCTTAGATGATGATAGATCGATCGTAAACAGATTAGACCCTGAGAGTTAGAGAATTGTCGCCGAAAACCCTAAATCACGGGCTGTTCTTGAGTTCCACGACCGTGGAATCTCAAGATCCAACCGTAATTTCCTTAAAGTTTACGAGCCTGCTTTTATCTTGATCCAAAGTTAAAGATTTGCTTTAGCTTAGTTTAGACTTGTCTTTTCTAGGTGGTAGTGAAGCCTCAACAACCTCTACCTCGATTGTGAGCCTCAACAACCTCAATCGGATAAGTTAGTCTTGATCTTTAGATCATAGGTTTGGGTATTTGATGTTAATCCTTGTCCTTAGAACCTTTCTATATTGAGCCTCATCAACCTGTATAGGAAGAGTCTTTTGGGTGAGTTATATAAGGTTTTTGGAACCTCAACCGTACGATTACCTTACATTAGTATACCTTTGCATATCTTAACTCTGTCTTTACATCATTAGTATATCTTGAATCGATTGCCACAGCTGGATACCTGGATCTTTAGGATTGTTGTTTTCCCAATATATTTGCAAAACTCTCATAATAACCGCTTGATAACCTGCAATCGAGTTCGTTCCACCCAAATCCCTGTGTTCGATACTCTGGAATTCTTGCTTAACTATATCGATCCGTACACTGCGGGTTCGCTTGCTTGATTTCAGTTTTATAAATATAAAGCTTATTTGCACACACCTCTAGGGGCGAACAAGTTTTTGGCGCCGTTGCCGGGGATTTGGCTTCGACCGAATCCGGTAGCCGGTTGTCAAGCTTGGGAGCTTGCTCTCGTTATTTGATTTTTCTTTGAGTGTATGCGCAGGTCTAGGAACACCGGAGATCTCTTACCTCTTGATCAAGAGTTAGAGAAAACCTTGAGGCAAAAGCGCAAGGAAAAGAGGATGGCTCAAGAAAACGAAAGCGATCTTCAAACTAAGTTGGCGGAGAAGGAAGCTCAACTCCGATGGAATGAGTCTTTCCTCCAAGACGAAATGGATCGTCATCAAACTCAAGTTAACGGTCTACAAGACGTGATCGCCCAAATGACGATAAAGATGAGCGATCTTGAAAATAAAGTGGGGAAGAAGTCCTCGAGAAGAAGGACAAGGTCTAGAAGAAGAAACCACTCATCCACCGATGATAGTGATTCTTCCATGCCTCCTTTAGAAGAAATTGATCCCACGATCAATATAAATCCTTTCAATCAACAAGGAGCTGCTAACCGTCGCATTCCACCTAGAAATGCGAGGGTCGAACGTGTGGATAATGAGCCAAGAACTCTTGGCCAGCGGATGGATCCAACACAACAACCACGCCGTTTAGGTGTGAACTTTGATGCTGAAGATGTACAAGGGTTTAGCTTCAACCCTCAAGTCATCACTCTTGTTCGCCAAAGCCAGTTTGGCGGTACAAGCACCGAATCTCCACACCAACACTTGCAAAACTTTGAGTGTATGATGGAGACGATGAGGCCAAAGAGCGCCACTACCAACAGCTATAAGCTCAAACCTTTCTTTTTCTCTTTGAAAGGGAAAGCGCTATCTTGGTACCAAGCTCTTCCTAGTGGAAAGCTAGAGACGTGGGAAGACCTCTCCGCAGAGTTTCTCACCAAGTTCTTTCCGCCCTCCAAAACGGCGGAACTTAGAGGTAAGATTAATGCTTTTTCTATGAGACCTAACGAAAGTTTGTTTCAATCTTGGGAAAGGTTTCAGGATTTGCTCTTGGATTGCCCTCATCATGGCATATCCAAGCTTGCCTTGCTGGAAATTTACTACAAGGGGCTGGATGCGGGAACGCAATTCAACCTTCAATCCCTCTCATGTGGAACGTTCATGGACATGAGAGAAGATGACGCTTGGGACTTCATTGAGAAGCAAGCAAGAGTCATAGAGAAGTATTCCCACCGGAAAGTGGAGGGAAATCGTGTGGAGCAAGGAGCAAAGCTCACACATGAAGCTCAAAATCAAATTTTCTCCCTCAACAATGAGATCAAAGAGTTGAAGGAGACTATCAAGACCAACTTCCCAAAGCAACAAGAGAAGGATGTTGGCTATTTGGGCAACAACAACGGCGGTGATAACACCAACCGCAACAACAACAACCGGAACAACAACAATTGGAACAACAATCGGGGTTCGAACAACAACAATTGGCGCTCCAATCAGCAAAATTCCGGTAACTCCCATCCTTCCAATTCCAATCCACTAACTCCACCCTCTTCTTCCTCTACTCCTTTGAAAAGCCAGGGGCAATCATCAAATGGAGGAAACAACACGGGAAAAGAGAAGCCGGATCCCATGTTGGAGACGATCTTGGGAAAGCTTCAAGGGTTGGAGAACCGCATCATCAAGGTTGATGATCAAATTTCTAAGGTTGACAAAGCTCAAAAGGTTTTGGAAAATCAAATGTTCAACCATGCGGAGGAAGTTCCTAGAAATCAAGGGAAGCTTCCAGGAAAGACGGAGGACAACCCTAAGGGAAGGGTGATGGCAATTACAACTAGGAGCGGAGTGACTACCACCGATCCGCAGCCTACGTTTGTTGAAGTCCCCGTAGAGAAAAGTAAAGAAAAGGGGAAGGAGAAGGAAGATATCTATGTTCCTCCTCCGGCTTTCAAACCTCCCCTACCATTCCCTCAATCTAGAGCGCGAGCACGCCTAGACAAGCAATTCGGTAAGTTCATAGAACTCATGAGCAAATTGCATATTAACATACCTTTCATTGATGCTATTGTAGGTATGCCGGCTTATGGCAAGTTCTTGAAGGAGCTCCTCTCTAACAAGAGGAAGCTAGAAGATTTTGGAGAAGTCAAGATGAGTTCGGACTCTTCGGACCTCATCAAGACTATGAAGGAGAAAATGCCCCCAAAGCTGAAAGATCCGGGGTCATTTTGTATTCCCATTGGAGTGGGGGAGGTCACATATGACGCTTTATGTGACTTGGGAGCAAGTGTGAGCATCTTACCACTTGCATTGAGCAGGAAGATCGGTTTAGGCGACCCTAAACCGGTGAAGATGACGTTATACATGGCGGATCGATCCATTACTCGTCCCGTCGGTATTGTAGAAGACGTCCCGGTCAAGCTAGGCAAGTTCTTTGTCCCAATTGACTTTGTCGTGCTTGACATTCCTGCGGATAGTCCGGTCCCGATCATACTCGGAAGACCGTTTCTTGCAACTTCCGGCTGCATGGTCGATTGCAAGAATGGGAGACTCGCTTTTGACATTGGGGAAGAGAAAGTAGAATTCGTTCTTTCCACTCTAGTGAAGGAGCCAATCTTTGATGAGGAGATTTACAATTTCCAAGACGAAGAAGGTTTATCTAGGGAGGAGGTAAGTGCGATTCTCTTTAACGATCCTTTGCAAAAGGTTATTACTATGAGTCTAACCGATGTAGGAGGAGAAGAAGAGTGCAAAGAGGAAATTGAAGCCTTAGAGGCACAAGAAGAGATGCATGAAGTGGAGTTTGAGAAACTCCACGATGAGGCAGAAAACACTCGAATCCACGGTCATACTCTGTATTCCACGGCCGTGGATTCCATGACCAAATTCGACCTCCATTCCAGAGGATATTACGGCCGTGGAAAACCAGAGGAAACCGTGATTTTGACCGTGGAAAAGGACGATCGACACACTTCTTCAACTTCCTCTGATTCTTCTCCAATCCACTCAACATCCTTAGAAGCTTCCAAGGAAACATCGGAAGCTCCTCAAGGATCATTAGAAGTTCCGAAAGCAATGGAACTTAAACCACTTCCTACTCATCTAAGGTACGCTTTTCTTGGATCTAATTCTACCTTTCCGGTTATCGTTAGTTCCGAATTAAGCATAGATGAACATGAACAGCTCATGATTGTCCTTAGGAAACATAGAAAAGCCATAGGCTACACTATTGAGGACTTAGTAGGAATCAAACCCTCCCTATGCATGCACAAAATACTAATGGAGGAGGACTTTAGAACTTCAAGACAACCTCAAAGGCGGTTGAATCCGACCATGAAGGAGGTTGTCAAGAAAGAAATTCTTAAACTTCTTGATGCAGGTATCATCTATCCTATCTCCGATAGCAAGTGGGTGAGCCCGGTTCAAGTGGTTCCGAAGAAGGGAGGAATGACGGTCATCACCAATAAGAACAACGAACTCATTCCTACCCGAACCGTGACTGGATGGCGAATGTGCATAGACTACCGCAAGCTCAACAATGCAACGCGGAAGGACCACTTTCCATTGCCATTCATCGATCAAATGCTTGAAAGGTTAGCACAACATTCATACTTTTGCTACCTTGACGGTTATAGTGGTTTCTTTCAGATCCCGATACATCCGGATGATCAAGAGAAGACCACATTCACGTGCCCTTGGGGTACGTTCGCTTATAGGAGAATGCCGTTCGGACTTTGCAACGCCCCAGCCACCTTCCAACGGTGTATGATGGCCATCTTCTCCGAATATGTGGAGGAAATCATGGAAGTCTTCATGGACGACTTCTCCGTTTACGGTTCCTCCTTTAACGATTGTCTTTCCAACCTTTCTCTTGTTTTGCAAAGATGTGAAGACACTAACCTAGTTCTTAATTGGGAGAAGTGTCAATTCATGGTTAAGGAAGGAATCGTTTTAGGTCACTTAGTCTCTAGTAGAGGGATAGAGGTAGATAAAGCTAAAATAGAGACCATAGAGAAACTTCCTCCCCCAATTTCGGTGAAGGGAATAAGAAGTTTCCTAGGACATGCTGGATTTTATAGACGTTTCATTCAAGACTTTTCTAAGATATCAAAGCCTCTCACTAATCTATTGATGAAGGATGCGGTTTTTGAGTTTTCACAGGAATGTCTAGATGCGTTCAACACCATTCGGCAAGCTCTAATTTCAGCACCCATTATCCAACCCCCGGATTGGACTCTCCCTTTCGAGATTATGTGTGATGCTAGTGACGTAGCCATTGGAGCTGTTCTCGGGCAACGAAAGGAAGGACGAACCCACGCCATATACTATGCTAGCAAGACGCTAGACGAAGCCCAGCTCAACTACGCCACTACGGAAAAAGAGTTTCTAGCCATTGTATATGCTATTGATAAGTTTCGCTCTTATCTTGTAGGTGCAAAGGTGATTGTCTACACGGATCATGCTGCGATCCGATACCTCCTTGCAAAGAAAGATGCGAAGCCAAGGCTGATTAGATGGATTCTCCTCCTACAAGAATTCGATCTTGAGATCCGCGACAAGAAAGGCTCGGAAAATTCTGTTGCGGATCATTTGAGTCGTCTAACACATCTAGAGGACGATCATCTACCCATTGATGACTCCTTTCCGGACGAACACCTACACATCATAGAGGAGTGCATCAAGGTAGTCTCCAAAGGTAACGAACCATGGTTTGCTGATTTTGTTAACTATTTGGTTTGCCAGGAGATACCACCCGGACTATCATACGCACAAAGGAAGAAGTTCTTCAAGGATGTCCGGGAATACCATTGGAACGAGCCTCTCCTCTTTAAGAGAGGTCCGGATGGCATCATCCGGCGATGTGTGCCGGAAGATGAGATGCAAAGTGTCATCCGTCATTGTCATTCACTACCTTGTGGAGGACATGCTAGTTCGAACAAAACTAGCGCAAAGGTATTGCAATCTGGATTTTATTGGCCTACTTTATTTAAAGATGTGCAATCCTTTGTTTCTTGTTGCGATGCTTGTCAAAGAACAGGCAATATCTCTAGGAGGAACGAAATGCCCCTCAACAACATCCAAGAGGTGGAGATTTTCGACGTTTGGGGAGTCGACTTCATGGGACCATTCCCTTCTTCTTGTGGAAACCAATACATACTATTGGCGGTAGATTATGTCTCTAGATGGGTCGAAGCAATTGCCTCTCCCACAAATGATGCCATGGTGGTGGTCAAGTTCTTCAACAAGACCATTTTTCCGCGATTCGGGACGCCAAGGACAATCATTAGTGATGGAGGTTCTCACTTCATAGCCCGTCGCTTTGAAGCTCTTCTAGCCAAGTATGGGGTTACTCACAAGATCGCTACCCCTTACCATCCACAAACGAGTGGACAAGTCGAGATCTCAAATAGGGAGATCAAGGGAATTCTAGAGAAGACGGTTTCAAGGACTAGGAAGGATTGGTCCTTGAAGCTAGATGATGCATTGTGGGCATACCGGACTGCATACAAGACTCCCATAGGAACCACACCATACAACCTCGTGTATGGAAAGTCTTGTCATTTGCCGGTAGAGCTAGAGCACAAAGCGTTTTGGGCTATCAAATGGCTGAATTTCGGCATGAAGGAAGCGGGAGAGAAGCGTCTCCTAGACATCAACGAGCTGGATGAACTCCGTTTGAATGCCTATGAAAACGCTAAGATCTACAAGGAAAGAGCAAAGCGTTGGCATGATAAGCATATCATCCCAAAGGACTTGCAAGAAGGAGATCAAGTTCTCCTCTTCAATTCGAGACTTCGCCTCTTTCCAGGTAAGTTAAAATCTCGTTGGACTGGACCTTTTCTAATTAAGCGTATTTTCCCCCATGGTGCAGTTGAAGTATGGGGTGAAGCTAGCGGAAGTTTTAAGGTGAACGGTCAACGACTCAAGAAGTACTCACCGGAACTCCAAGCTGAGGAGTTTGCACCTACCGCACTCGAATAAGTGCGAGATTGGTCTAGCTACGGACCTTAAACAAAGCGCTTCTTGGGAGGCAACCCAAGGTATTGTATTTTCGTTTTTGCTTTCGATTCATAGTTTAGTTTAGAATAGAAGTTTTTGCTTTATTTTTGCCTCGATTTCTTCCGGTATGTTCGTGTTTTTGGTTGTAGGATCGATGGAAAAGAAGAAGGGAGGGATAATGACGAAGAGAAGTGACGAAATTTGGACTTTGAAGCTTTACAGAGAGTTCCACGGTCTAAATTACGGTCGTCATAGCTACAGTGGCCGTAATTCTCAAAAGCCTGTGAAAAATCACAAAAATTACGGGTCCGTACATTTCCACGGCCGTGGAATGCCCCGACAAACCGTGATTTTTGAAATTTTGCCTGCGAGTATAAAAGCCACACTTCACCACAAAAACACCACAAAATCCCCAATTTCCACGCCCTAAATACCGAAAACACGCAGCTCATCCCAAATCTTCATTCTCTAATCGTTTTTAACGATTCTTCTTCCTAAACTGAAGCAATTCCAACCAAGAACAAGATCCAAGCAACGAATCACGCGGAAAACGATCAACAATTCCGCATTTTGGATTTCTCAATCCGAAAAAGAGGTTTTTGCTCTCTTCTTGATTCTAGTCATTTTTGTTCGTTTTTGTTAGAGATTTTTAGGGAGAACTGATTGAGATTGGAAGAAATTAGATTAGGACTGCCTGTTGTGGAGTTTGATTGCTGATTTGCTGAGGATTGAGAAATTCCGTGTCGAATTACGGTCTACACAGATTCCACGGCCGTGGTTTAGGAAGAACAGACCGTAATTCTCAACAGAATGGATTTCGTGAGGAGAGTTTCGGGGAGGATTAAAGAAAAGAAAGGGGAACAGAATAAGAAGAGAAAGGGTAACCCCTCCACATCTAGGGCACCACCACCACCCTCATCCCCTTCACCTTCACCCCCATCTTCACCTCCATCCTCACCACCTCCATCCAGCATCCCGATCATACACGAAAACCACCAAGCTGCATTTGAGAGGATAGAGAAGAGGGCAGTGATTGGCCCTAGGTACTTGTTGTTGGAGGATCTTCATCCTCTCAACATAGTGGATGACCTTACTTGGCTCTTGGATAGAGCCGGTTTGCTTGTCTTCACGAACATTCGTGAGGACGCTTATGAGGAGATCACCCGAGAGGTTGTGACGTCTTTTGAGCACAGCCATGTCGATAGGACTGTCTCCTTCCGTCTCATGAATAGAGACTACCAGCTTAGCATTGTTGAGTTCGGGACCATCTTTGGGTTCCATGAGACCTACAACGGTCGCCTCCCTAGGAACGTTTCTGCTAAGGATTTTTGGGAGGATGTGGCGATGATCTATGCCGACGAGGACCGTTGGCATCCAGCTGATACCAAGGCCAAATTGATGTATCATTTGGCCTTGAAGATAGCTCACCGTGTTCTTTCGGAGTGTCTCTTTCCTAGGACGGAGACGCCCCAAAAGATCAAGACGGATGAGCTATTCCTTCTCTATGCTATGCTCCACGGATGCCGCGCCGATTGTGCTACTCTTTTGGCGGCGACAATGAGCAAGCTCAAGAACAAGTCGAGAGGGAACATTGGATACGGTGGGATAGTGACCCACATAGCTAGGACTTTTGGAGTGGACTTCTCGGCTTGCACACGTATACCGGCAGTTCCATTAGGGCTACACGCTTTCATGGTTAGGGGACTCATCTTCCCCACACATAGAGGTCCGCCTTATGCGGGCATGTCTTGGGAGACTAGGACGGGTAGAGGGATTGAGTGGCTGCCGGAGTATTCCATTGTGGCGGGACGCCACAATTGGAAAGAGACGTTCGCTGCGATGCATGCGAACAGGCTAGTGGCTCCCCCTTACGTTCCACCACCGGTTGTGGATGAGGAGGACATGGGAGATCAGTACGAGAGTGGTGGAGGAGCGGAGCAGGAGTTCGGCACGTTCCCGGATCAGCCGGATACGGCCCAGGATGTACCTAGACGCTCTCCGCGTCCGGCTAGAGCTTCAGGCTCGTCATCTCGCCGCGCTAGCGTGAGTGAGAGGCCCACGTGGATGACTACACCTCCCACCTGGTACGAGACACCCCCTCCTTGGTCCACCACGCAGCCAGCAGCACCACCACCACCGCAGCCAGCACCAGCAGATGCTCCCGGATGGTATGATCACCCCCCTGGGTGGTATGAGAGGATGCCGGATTGGGCTACCGGACTTTCAGAGAGAGTCGGAGCACTAGAGATCCGGGCGGATGATAGAGACAGACGTTTCGACGACCTCGACCACATGATGAGGGACGTCTACCGCCAGCAGTTTGGGCGGTACTATGATCCGAGCTTCTCTCCGTTTCCACCTCCACCGGCACCGCAGTGATAGATGACCGGACAGCTCGTTTTAGACATTCCCGCCACCATTTGTGAGTTTTCTTTTTCTTTTCTTTCTTTTGTTCTTTCTTGTGAACATTAGGGACAATGTTCGTCCTAAGTATGGGGTGGGATGTACTAAACGTTTGTAATAACTCTACTCTATATGTTGCTTCTATTCCGAGACTATCCTTGCATGTTCATTGTATGTTACACGTTTTATTCTTGCATTGCATGAAAAAGAACTTTAAAAACTCATAAAAATTGAAAAATTTTTAAAAATTTGATGCTTCTAACGAATCGATATGATTTCCATGATAATCATTACTTGCGAATTGAGTTGATAACAATTGCATGCTTGAAAGGATGGTAATTCGAAAAGGATTTGAATGAATGAATTTTACCTCTTTTGCAAGTTGTATAATGTGAGAATTGTTACCTAAATCATGTAAGAAATTGAAGTTGAAATCACATTATAAGCTCCTATACTTCTTGTTGAAATGATTAAGGCAATTCGATATTTTCTTTCTTCTTCCTTTGAATCATCTAACTCCTCATTGAAATATTAGCCTCCCTTACCCATCCGGGAACTTGGAAAGTAAATGAGAAAAAAAGGCATGTTTGATGTGGGAGGGCCATGAGAGCAAGTATTTGCAATCAATTGAATAGAAAGAAATTATAGGTTTGGGGAAGTCAATCATGACGATGAGTAACTCGGCACCATTCACATAGCCGGGTGTTTGTGTCTTGCCAAAGTCGGATTGAGCGATATTCCTAGCGGATTATGGTATGTGCGCTAAGGGTTTGAGGCATCTCGCAAAAATGAGAAACGCCAATCTCCTAGGCTTCGGTTTTTGTGCACCTCTATCCATAACTCCAAAAGTAAAGTCGAAAAAGGAGAGAGCGAAGCTCTAAGTGAAGTGTTGCGGAAACCGCAAAAGAAGAAGAAGGTAGATATCCACTTTCCCGGATTTATGCACCACTTTCCCTTAAAGTTTTCCCCACCCTTCCATGCTCTAGACCTTTTCTTTGAAAGTCCTTATGATCAAAAGAATGTTATATGGCTTGGTGATCTAAATTGAAATTCTTATGATTGATTTTGATAATGTTTGAAGGTTATAATGCTTGTTTGGAAGTTAAATTGGTTCATGATTCTTCTTTACCTCTTACTCTCTAATTAAGTGTGTGAAAGTTTGAAACGATTGAAGCAAGGTTTGAGAATGATCTATTCTTTAGAAGTCACTTTCATCCAAAAGAAGGTACACATATTTCATCCTAACTCTTGTTTTAAAGCTTTTTGAAAGACCTTGCTTAGGGACAAGCAAGTGTTAAGTATGGGGTTATTTGTTAGCATGAAATATTGTGATATTTTAGGCACGTTTTCTAATCGCAATTGATTCATATTGATAGTCTTTGATTGAGCTTTATGCATATATGAGCTAGTATTGCCTATATTGTCGATATGGATGTCTACACGAGTTCTATGTTGATTTTAGGTGATTTGGAGCTATTTCCGAACGGAATTGAGCAAAGGAGAGTTGAGTTGATGTGTCCATAGACCAAGGGCACCTTTTGGAAGCAATTTGGAGTATTAGATTGAGGAATGCACGAATGAAGGCAAGAATCACGGTTTTACCCTAAATTACGGCCGTGGATCTTGATGCAGAATTCGATGTTCATTCCAGGGGATATTACGGCCGTGGAAGCTATCCGTGTTTGTTTCCACGCCTCAAAATTACGGTCGTGGAAACTTCCACGACCGTGATCTTGGCGAATCTTTTCGCCACTTTCGAAGCCATAATCTTTTGAAGATTGGGCCGGGCCGACGTTTTGCCCTGCATTATAAAAAGGACGGATGAAGCAAGATTCCGTCACCTCGCTCCCGCACTTACGACCTTTCAACCCTAAGTTTAGCGGCAAAAACGCAAGCTTAGCAACACACAAACCCTCATTCTTGGAGGTGATTTGGAAGAATTCATTGAAGTTCCAAAGTTCGTGTCGGAGAGTCGCTGTTGTGATCTTCGTGTGGAAGATCGAAGTTTCTTGAAGGATTTCGCAAGAAGATTCCTCTTCTTGCTTAGGTTTGATTTAGGATCGGATTGACATCCCGTTTCCTTTCTTTCCTAAGATTGTGATTGTTTATCTCGTTTTACATCTTTTGATAAACACTTGTTCTTGGCTGTGATTCTGAGATTCGATTGAAGATTATTGATAGTTCTTGAAAATTCCCATTTTCTATCCTTTAAATCTTGAATTAATATCAATATGACTGTTATTGGCTAAAAACCCTTAACAATTCTAAGGTGAAGGGTTGATAGTTGTGGCTTAGATGATGATAGATCGATCGTAAACAGATTAGACCCTGAGAGTTAGAGAATTGTCGCCGAAAACCCTAAATCACGGGCTGTTCTTGAGTTCCACGACCGTGGAATCTCAAGATCCAACCGTAATTTCCTTAAAGTTTACGAGCCTGCTTTTATCTTGATCCAAAGTTAAAGATTTGCTTTAGCTTAGTTTAGACTTGTCTTTTCTAGGTGGTAGTGAAGCCTCAACAACCTCTACCTCGATTGTGAGCCTCAACAACCTCAATCGGATAAGTTAGTCTTGATCTTTAGATCATAGGTTTGGGTATTTGATGTTAATCCTTGTCCTTAGAACCTTTCTATATTGAGCCTCATCAACCTGTATAGGAAGAGTCTTTTGGGTGAGTTATATAAGGTTTTTGGAACCTCAACCGTACGATTACCTTACATTAGTATACCTTTGCATATCTTAACTCTGTCTTTACATCATTAGTATATCTTGAATCGATTGCCACAGCTGGATACCTGGATCTTTAGGATTGTTGTTTTCCCAATATATTTGCAAAACTCTCATAATAACCGCTTGATAACCTGCAATCGAGTTCGTTCCACCCAAATCCCTGTGTTCGATACTCTGGAATTCTTGCTTAACTATATCGATCCGTACACTGCGGGTTCGCTTGCTTGATTTCAGTTTTATAAATATAAAGCTTATTTGCACACACCTCTAGGGGCGAACAATAATGTGGACAAAGCTGAGGTTTGCAAAGGGAAGGTGTTTCTAAGGTTGGAATAAATTATCGGGTAAGTCTCACTACTCATTATCCCAAACCAAAGATCATCTCACCGGGAAAGTATCAAGGTACTAAGGAAAGGAACTATAATCTCAAACCAACACACCACCCAAGGTAATAGAATCAACCTTTACCAGGTAAGTCTCAGGCTAACCCTCAAAGATAGGATGAAGGCACACTCAAACCCCAATAAATGATAAACCTTTATTACCTACACTCATGATCTTGGGTAAATAGCAATGGAATCACTGGGTAAGTCTCATCCTAGGCTTCCGTTAAACCAGGAAAAGTATAACAAGGATAGGATTTGGCAAACAAAAACTCTTAACTCAGATAAGGTTCAGGAAAGGTTCACCTCGCTCAATTATCAAAGTTGGAGCCTAGTACGAGACCCATCTCGAAGGCCCCATATCGTATGGCTCCTGTTGAGATGTTAGAGCTAAATAAGCAATTCGAGGAGTTGGCTGAGAAGGGCTTCATTTGCCCTAGTGTATCCCCCTGGGGAGCACCTGTCCTCTTCGTGCGGAAGAAGGACGGATCTTTGAGACTGTGTATCGATTACAAAGACCTGAACAAGGTGACCATCAAGAACAAGTATCCAGTGTCTCGTATTGATGATCTACTTGATCAGCTTCAGGGATTGACAATATTCTCCCGGATTGATTTACGCTCAGGATATCACCAATTGAGGGTGAGAGAGCAGGATGTACACAAGACGGCATTTCGTACCCATTATGGACACTACGAGTTTTTAGTGATGCCATTTGGGCTCACGAATGCCCCAACAGTCTTCATGGAGTTGATGAACAGTATTTTCATTGACTTCCTTGATTAGTTTATAGTGGTCTTCATTGATGACATTTTGGTGTACTCTCGTAGCTGAGCGGAGCATGCCGGTCATATGAGGACGGTTTTGTAGATTCTGAGGGATAGAGAGTTCATACCAAGCTCTCTAAGTGTGAGTTTAGGGTGCCTGAGGTAGCCTTCCTAGGCCATATTTTCTCCGCTAGTGGGATCATGGTTGATCCGGCAAAGATCGATTCTGTTGCTGCATGGACGACACCGACGAACGTCAAAGAAGTGCGTAGCTTTCTTGGCCTAGCCGGATATTACCGACACTTTGTGAAGGGTTTTTGTGTGATTGCCCGTCCACTAACGAGTCTAATGAGGAAGACTACTAGATTTGTATGGACTGATATGTGTGCCTATAGCTTTGAGGAGTTGAAGAGGCGTTTGACTTCTGCTCCTATCTTGGCACAACCAGAGGGTTTTGAGGATTTTGTGGTTTATAGTGATGCATCCAAACTAGGCTTGGGATGTGTATTGATGTAGAGGGGCATAGTGATTGCATATAGGTCTCTACAATTGAAGACGTATGAGGAGAACTACCCGAATCATGATCTAGACTTAGCAGCAGTAGTTCATGCTTTGAAGATCTAAAGACATTACCTGTATGGTGCCACATGCCAAATCTTCACAGACCATAAGAGTCTGAAGTATATTTTTATGCAACGGGAGTTGAATAACCGCCACCGTCGATGGCTTGAGTTGATCAAGAACTTTTTCCTTGAGATTATGTATCATCCAGGGAAGGCGAATGTTGTACCTGACTCTCTGAGCAGGAAGACGCCTTGAGAGAAGGCGATTTCGAGACTGATAGTTCAACCTCAGATTCAGAGGGATCTAGCTTGGCTAGAGATGGACATCCAGTTTCCTGATGAGGATGCTCAGTTGTACACCTTAGGGGTTCTACTTGGTCTGTTGGGTGAGATCCAACAGAAGCCCGACCTTAATGACGATCACAGAGAGGGTGCCTCTTGGAGAGGAACCACATTTCTCCATTGGAGCAGATGGAGTGTTGAGACGCCAAAACCGCATTTGTGTACCTGCTGATGCAGAGATGAGACAGAGGATCTTACAGGAGGCTCACTGTACACCTTACTCAGTATATCCAGGTACGAGTAAGATGTACCATGATGTGAGACACTCATATTGGTGGGGAGGGCTGAAGCCCGATGTAGCCAGATTTGTGGCATAGTGTGCGACCTGCCAACAGGTCAAGATCGAGCATCACAGACCTGGAGGTGAGCTCCATCCACTGTCAGTACCGTAGTGTAAGTGGGAGGACGTCTCCATGGACTTTGTGAACGGATTGAGGCCCAGTAGGAGTTTTAATGTTATATAGGTTGTTGTTGATAGATTGACGAAGACAACACATTTCATTCCTATCAGAGAGACGTGGCCAGTGAGAAGATTGGTTGAGGAGTACACTAGACATATAGTAAGACTCCATGGTGTACCGAGGACGATCGTCTCTAATCGAGATGGACGGTTTACCTCAAGGTTTTGGCAGTAAATTCAGACTACTTTGGGGACAAGTCTACACTTCACGACTGCGTTTCACCCCTAGGCAGGCGGTCAGTCAAAGAGGACCATCCAAACCCTTGAGGATATGCTGCGAGCTTGTGTGTTGGATTGGGGACAAGGATGGTCTGATTACCTCCTATTGGTTGAGTTCTCATACAACAACTAGCATGCATCAATTGGGATGGCTCCATATGAGGTACTATATGGACGTAGGTGTCGTACACCATTATGCTGGGATGAACCTAGAAGTATCAGTGGGATAGCGCCAGAGCAGATTCAAGATGATATGGCTCGAGTAGCGCTGATTAGAGAGAGGATGCTGGCTGCACAGAGTCGCCAAAAGTCATATGTAGACAGGAGGAGTCGACCACTAGAGTTCAGAGTGGGAGCTCATGTCTAGCTTAAAGTATCTACGATGCCAGGCATTAGACGTTTTGGAATAAAGGGGAAGTTGAGTACCCGATATGTCGGTCCTTTCGAGATATTGGATAGCGTCGGGAGGGCAGCCTACAGATTAGCATAGATTAGAGGGTGTTCATCTTGTGTTCCATGTGTCTCAACTGAGGGAGTATATACGAGATCTGAGGCACATTGTGAGTTATGATGATTTAGTGGTTGAGCCGGACCACACCTTTGCTAATCATCCTATTACAGTCCTAGAGCGAGGTGTGAGATGCCTGCGTTCAAAGGACATCCCCATGTTGAGGATACAGTGGTCGAGACGAGGACCTGAGGAGGCTACATGGGAGACCGAGGATAGTATCCAGAGGAACTATCTAGAGTTTTATGGTGAGATAGATGCACCTATGATCAATGAGTAGATCTTAGTGCTATCTTTGTGAGTATGTGATTTTGTACTTATGTGCTTACATGCCTTGATGTGTTTATTCCATGCTACCTATGATGTGATTTATGATCTTATTATATCTTGATGTGCTAGCATGATGTATGATTATAATTGAAGGATGTTGTTTCCTCCATGCTATCTGAGTGCTATTAGGATTTAGTTGGAGATGGTTTTTTCCTCCATGCTACCTTGTTCGACATAGTTTCATTGGAGATGTATTCCTCCATACATTATATATGAGTATGATTTGGCTAGAGATGTACTTCCTCTATGCCCTTTGATGTGAGTATGGGAAGAGATGTGATTCCTCTATGCCTTTGGGTAGCGTTATGACCCTACTTTTTGGAGTTGAGGATTCCTCCATGATGGTGTTTTGATGTTATAGATTGATATAGCTTGTGACTGTAACACCCCAAATTTTATAACTTAGGGAGTTACTGGTTAGGACCGCACAGTGGGTCCCGACCTTAGTTTGACAACAACTTAACGAGATCTTACAACAAGGCACAGATAAGGAAAAATCAGAAATCATAAAATAGTTCTTAATAATGCATGAATGTGACCAGATCGACTACAGCCGGAAAACGGAATATAACAAAGTACGAAAGGAACAATGTTCAACTGTAAAACCCACAAATGCAAAAACTGTAAAACGTCCTAAAGTACGACACCCCGGCTGACCACTAACGTCTGGATCACTCGGCATCTGCTCTAACCTGTGTCAAATCTAAACAACATATCAACAGTTAGCTAACTATCCAAATATAAGCAAAATGATAACAACACAAGCACACGCAGAAACGAAAATAAACAAACATCATGCTGGCACTCAACCGTTTATTATCTATTATTTAAGTGATTCACATTACTCAATTTAAGTTGTGGCACGAGAACTATTATTAGTTCTCGCCTCCGTTCCTTATTCAACTGGTGTAGGTCTAGCTGACTTCCTTTGGTAGCATCACTACAAACCATGTATGGACTAGTCCCGGAAGAAACCCCCAGCGCCCCGCGAGCTACTGAGCAGAATGCCACCGCCCGTTACTCTTAGGCCAAAATATAGGTCGGTAATTATATATCACAACCTATCTCTCTAACATGTCAATCACACACCACCATCATCATTTATACTCATATTTAGCAGTCAGCTAAGTAAGCCCAAAGGACTTACCTGATATACAGCTCGACTCTTTGTAAACCACTCGTTCTGTAAACTGTAGTAACTCAGTTGCCTGTCAAGGCGATAAGTGTATTAGCACACTCTCACGTAGTTAGAAGTCTAAAACTTCTAAGATCGAATGATGTATTAAGTCATAACTAGTTACAATATTAGCTTAGGGTAAAATGACCATTTTACCCTTGGTTCCGATTTTCTCGAAAACCCTAAAATTCCTGTCTAAACTCCTATTTGAGGTTCTAAAGTTATATTCTAACTCTTAAAATTTTATTTGGTTCCAAACTGACATTTTTCCTATGTTTCTATTTTCCGGAAGAATCGTAAAGGTTTAACTTCGGCTCTAAATATAAAATTCTTAACAGCTTATAATAATTCTGAATTAAATCTCTAGATCATCTATGAGGTTCTATCTAACCTTAGGAGAAAGAATTTCTCCAAACTGTTCAGCCAATATTTTTATAATAATTCACAAAGTTGGCTACTTCATTCACAATTCCTATACTTAGCCAAAAACTTAAGTTTACCAAACTGCTCAACTACCTAACTTTGGAAGCTCATAACTTCCAATCCGACCGTTCATTTCTTCTCAAATTTTAATATGCTAAACTACATATATCCATCTACAACATATCCAAAATTCAACGGTGGATCTTAATCCAAACGTTCAATAATTGGCCGACAAGATAGGCAGTTTATGAGTCCAAAGCTGAAGGAATAAATGAATTTACAGCTGCCCCCTTATTTCTATTGTTCAAATTACAGCAGTTCTTTGTTCCTATCCTTATGTCTATATACTCAGTAGCTACACAAGGTCAATCTAACCCATGTTCAAGTCCGAACTATCACAACACAAAATTCCAATCCTAAGAATCGGTACACATACATTCTAAGTTCTAATCTCATAAACAGGAGCAGCACGGAGTGGATACCTTACCCGCAACCGTGAAGGTATTATGTGCTGCTGATCTCCCAAAGACGAGTCCGGCGTGGATCTCCGACGATGAGGTTGTTACCGCTGTTGTACAGATTTTAAGGAGGGGGAAGGTTATTGTTAAACGTATGAGGAGAGATGGTTAGAAACGTAAGAAGGCTACTTACCAGGATCGGAATCTGCAGCAGATTGGAAACAGATGGCTGGAGCGTATGTGCAGAAGAAAGGGACGCAGAAGGGAAGCAGAGGCTGGAGCGTGTGTGCAGAAGAAAGGGACGCAGAATGGAAGCAGAGGCTGGAGCGTGTATACGTGAATCTGAACGGATGTGTGCAGCGTATAAGGAAGGCGATCAGCAGCGGTCTTCTAGCGTGGAATTAGGCGGTTACAGATCTCCTTCCTAATTAATACAGCAATTATGTAGAAGATCAAAGGAAGGAAACGTTGCTGAGCTGGAGGAGTAAGACGGCAACCCTTCTGGCTGGAATGGACGCTGAACTGGAGTGCGTTGGGCTGGACTCGAGCTGGCAACGCTGGGCTGGGCTGCTGGCGTTGGCTGTGCTGCTGCTGGGCTGGAGTGCTACTGCTGAAGGCTGCAGAAGGGCTGGGCTGCGCATAGGACCTAGGCGGACAAAGCAGCGGGCTGGACAAGCAACTGGAGCAGCTCACGGACTGGGCTTGTCACAGACTTGTCACAGCCTTGTCTGGCCTTGTCACAGACTCGTCACAGCCTTGTCTGGCCTTGTCACAGCTTCGTCACAGCCTTGTCTGGCCTTGTCACAGCTTCGTCACAGACTTGTCTGGACCTTGTCACAGCTTCGTCACAGACTTGTCCGGGCTTTGTCATATTCTACTTTAGGGCTAAACTTATTATTTTATGTGAAGGTAAGCTACCTAAAATGATACATTTTATAAAGATCCTATCATTTTATGTGAAGGTAAGTTACATAAAATGATAAACTTATAAAAGGTTCTATCATTTTATGTGAAGGAGGTCTACATAAAATGATAAATTTCATCTTAATATGTCTAACTAAGTAGACGGACATGAATCGATGGATCGAGATCGGGTTTATATCCGAAATAGACGGAATAAAAATTCCGGATATTACAGTGACCTTCTGAGCGGAGATGTGATACCTCCGATAGAGAGAGAGTTATACCTCAACACATGGGTCCGAGAGGATTTGGATTTCTGCAAGTTTCGGGATGAAACTTATTTTTAGGGGGGAGAGATGTAAGAGCCTTAGTTGCTGAGTTAATGAGATTGAGTGTTGAGGGCACATATTGTGCCTAAACCGCCCCTGCATGACCCAGAGGCCGCCCTTGTGGTTTGCCTGGGCCGCACCTGCGCCTCCCTGAGCCGCCCTGCGGTTTAGAGTGTGTTGCAGCCGTCTTTGTTGACTCTTGACCCGTGCTTTACTCCATTCCTTCCTTTATAAGCTTCCTTCTCTCTCTCCTAATGAGGGTTACCTCATTTGCAACTCTATTTTTTCCCTCACATTCCTCTTCTTGTTCTTCCTCTCTTGGATCTCTTTCTTGATCTTCCTTGAGCGTTGTTGAGTTTGTGAGAATTTTGGATGGCTTTGTTGTTGGTTGATGATGGTTATTGATGATGTGCTTGTTAATAGCCAGCCTTGAGCTTGTGAAGTGTGTTTCCCTGTGCATAGGTTCAACTTGGTGAGTTCATCTCCCATCTCTTCTTATCTTCCTTATTTCTTCTTTCTTCCTTCTTTTCTTCTTTCCTTCATCTATAGCTTAGGTTCCACAAGTTTGATCTTGTGGCAGCCATGATTGGCTTCATTTGATGTATATATGTATTTATATGGATGTGTATGGGTGTTGGCTGAAGAAGGAGGGAAGAGATCGAGTGAAGAAGCAAGGAGAAGCTAAAGGTGTGCCCTTTGCACACCAGCCGTCCCTGCGCCACCTTGGACCGCCCCAGCGCTAGCTGACAGCCGCCCCTGTGCCACCTCCTAGCCGCCCCTGCGGCCATCTCCACCAGCCTTGCCTTGCTCTTGGTTCTGCAGGCGTGTCTTGCTTCTAGGCTTGCCTATGGATGGCATTGCCTCTTCCTTTCCTAGTATAAGAGTGTAGTACCATGCTAGGGAAAGATGAGAGTGTTCGGATGATGTATGATCATGTTATGCCTTATACGGCTTTTGAGGACTACTAGGTGGTGAGGCTTAGGTTAAGGGTGATCCTATGGATCCCTTGGGTCTAGGTGTGACCCCTTTGATTGATAGGAGATTTACATATCTCTATGCCTTGTTATTGGACAGTGTAACTTTCAGGATTGGAGGTTGATCGTGGTTGACTGTTATACGAGGTTGAGGTAAGTACGTAGGACTTACTTAGCTACCATCCTTATATTGGGTGTTTGCATGAGTGGTGTGCGTTATATGTTTCCTATGATAGCATGTGATGTCGAGTATTACCGACCAATGTTTTATTTATAGCCCCGTATGCGTGGCTGTGATAACCTTTCCCTTTCATCCCGCCGTGGAGTCTGGGAGGTTCTTTGACGCCAAGCCACTAGGTATACAGGAAGGGCGCAATCCACTCCCATTGGATATACGGGTTGTGTGACCGACAATACTTCTAGATGGCTAGCAGCCCTAGAGGCGTGGATGATACGTTCCTCATGTCACATAGTTTCATCTATCTATCTATCTATCTATCTATCTGCATATATACGATTTGAGTGAATGACTATTATATAAAGATAATAAATGGGTAAATGTGTTATAGCATGCTGATCTGTTTATCTTTCATGATTGTGCTTGTGCTTATGCATTACGTTATATACGTATGGTTAGCTAATGGTTTCATACCATGTTGTAGATGCCTTGCACGATAGGCGTGCTATTGAGTGATCTGGCAGGATGGTAGGCCGAGGACCTCACGTACATAGGATAGTTGTGGCTTTTGGGGTTGTTTATGTTTCCCTCCTACGTGAGGATGATGTTTTGTTTACCTCTTGTGTGAGGATGTTGTTTTATACTCGGCTATGATCTTGTTTACCTCTTTTGGTTGTACAGTTTTATACAGCTTCATGTATTTGTTTTATATCTATCAGTGCCATGTTGTAAGGTCCTGTGAGCTTGTTGTCAGGTAGGGTCAGGATCCACTGTGAGATCCTAGCCCAATGTGGCATCCTGAGTTCAGCGGATTTGGGTTGTTACACATATAAGCCTGATATCATCTCATGAGCGTAATATCCACTAGACGAATACATGTGTTTTGTTGATATGATCTCTTGTAGATAAATTATAATCAATAGCTAACGTTTTAAACCGATTATTTTTAGGTAATGCTGATCATAAGAACATTGCAGGGATGTCAACTATATGATGTTGACATTCGGAGTAGTGTTACCCCAAGGGTTGGTTGAACTTGTTTTGAAGCTTTGTCATCATGGACGCTTACAAAGCCACAATTGTATAAGCAACGCTCGCAAGCAAGTCTTTATGTAAATGTTTTGCCAAATAGCATGTTGGATGTTTTCTTTTTTTTTTCGTGATTCTAGTTGCAAGGTTCTATTTTTGAAGTTGGTATGAGACTAATTAATGTGACCCATTGTGTGAAACTTAGCCTAGTGACGTCTTGAGTTATTAAAAAACCGGGTTATTACATATATAATGTCATGTAAAGTAGTATAACTAAATAAAACCACAAGTCCAAAATATAAAATTACTCATTGGTCTTGTAAGCGTTCATGACGACGTATGAATAAAAAGCTTAACATATGCATGGAGTATAGTTGCGTGAGAAAAAATCGTTCACTTCATCTGAATTTGGAGTTCTCATAACATTCACATATTATTAGTGTTTCTGTACTAATTGTTTGTTAGAGTGCACTTCGTCCTTCAACTTCTTTCATCCGTATATTCAAACCGGTATTGTATATTTGTTAAATAGATATGACATTGTGTCGGTCATATAATTGTAAGGAAAAGATATTTCTCGGTTTGAACCGTCATCCGATTCCACACCCCATCTTATGATATTGAAGAAAACCAATTGTCTGACATATGCAATCTCGAACAAGTGTTAAGGAAATGTGTGGTTGTGCACTCCACATATAACTCTCAATGTCCATTTTTGAAGCTTCTCTTACGACCCTCGAGTTTGAATTTACACTTGTTATTCTTCAACCTCATGTAGCTAGTTGATGACGCAAAATCAAGGTCAATGTCTTTCTTCTTACCAAGATTCTCGTACCGTTCGCATGTAAAAGAAATATACATAATACAACATTTTTTTACCATGATTTGTTTGAGATTAACACCATCCCCCCAATATAACTATACCAATACACTATAAGGCTCGTTTGGTACGATTCCCATTGAATCAGGAATCGGAATCGGAATAAGTCATACCGATACCTCGTGTTTGGTAAGACTTATAATCGGAATGAAAATGATTTCATGGAATGACTCATTCCAACTCTAGAGATTAGAGGAGTTGATTCCATAAATTAAAGGTGGGTATCATCCATTCCAAAATAAACTCATTTCAAATTTTAAACTACAATTACATATATATATATATATATATATATATATATATATATATATATATATATATATATATATATATATATATATACATACAGGGTCGAGATCCGGTGAAAACTATTATTACGGTGACAAATAAGAACTTATATGAGTCGTCGGATTATATGATGAACGTCCAAGATTTAATGAATTATATAAGGTAACCATGCATTGTCTTGATTAGATAATTATTTATTAAGTAATTAAGTGTAAATGGCATATAAAATCATTACTGATTAGGAAATAAAATATTGTTATTGTGATTTGTTCAAATTTGTTTTAGTAAATTTTATTATAAATATAAATTAGAAATATTAATGGTTTCTTTATTCGTGTTTACAAATTAAAGCAATATTCGGTTTACATTTTTTTTATATAATTTTATATTTACTATTAGGTATTATACAAAGAGCATGCATGAATAATTTTTTTTAAAGCATGCACGATTAAGTATTATTGCACGTGTAATTTAAATATGGCACATTTTATGTATCATTTTATTTATTATTTTACGTATATTTTATGTGTTTTTTTGAAAGGATGCACTAGTAAATGAAAGAGAGATAATATGCACGAGTAAGTAGCATTGAGTGCACTAGTAAGTATTGCACGATTTATGTTTTTTTGAAAGCATGCACGAGTAAGTGCACTAGTAAGTATTACACGTTTTATGTTGTTTTGAAAGCATGCACGAGTAAGTGCAAATGAACATCAATGTGCATGTGCATGTATTGGTTGTGCACATGTACATTTCGTGCATTTATTAGAATATGAGAATATTGGTGAAATAGGGCACTTTTTGTTTAGTGTAGACTAACTAGGCCCCTAACAAAATCAAATTAAAAAATAAAGATATACTAGGGATTTAATACTATAATTAAGGATAGAAGATAGGTAGTTAATTGATATTCTGTTTTTAAAAACTGGCTAAAAAGTTGAAACTACTTTGAAAAAATTGGAAACTATAAAACCAAGGATTCTCGAAATCTTTTTAAGCGGCTAATTCATATAAATCACAATCAGTATCCCGTATTTCAAGTCAAATGCTCTCTACTCTCTCTCTGACTCCATTGAAGGCGATTGAAGCTATCTTCGTTGTGCGTCGTCTCTTCCGTCTTGCAATCGTCGGTTTCCTGGTGTTCATCTTCATTGATTGTTGTTTAATTATACCAAGTAAGTTTTCGATCTCATCTTTTTTGGTCTATTCATGGTTAAATCCCCGTCATTGAAGACTTCTCAACCTAGTTTGCCAAGAATGTTAGCAATGGAGTACACAACATTCCGACTATAATCAATGGCCTTTATTTTGTGTACAAGTATGATAACAAATAATGTGTGCATGGATATAGTATGCTTTGATTATGTTCTAATCATACACACATACATAGTTGCTAACAGTGTACATATCATACATTATGTATCATACATAGGTCGTTGCTAATAAATATTATGTAATTGTTTCTTTGATTATGTTTGCCAAAATTGATGACAATGTGTACATATAATACATATGTAATTACTGATATATATTATGTTCTAATCACACATTTATGTAACAAGTAGACAACAATGTGTACAGAAGGAAGGACCAGCAAGAATGGACGTTCAAATCAGAGTCCACGAATGAAGATATTGTTATCATTTGTTTCGTATTTTTACGAGTTTTGATAATTATTATCATTCTTAATTAGGTAAACAAATAAAGATAAATAGGAGAGAGAAATATTATGATTTATTGAGTATCTTTATTTTTGTTTTTAATAAATCTTTTTATGAAAATATGGAGGGGCCTAATTTGTCAACATATAAAGTCATTTAGCCAACTCGTCCTTAGAATATTACACAATGTATGATCAAATAATACGTATCATGCACGTTTCTTGCAATTTATGAGTAAGACTTCGGAACGGGTAAAATAAACAAAATCGAATAATAGTTAATCTTAATTGTGTCAAGTTATATATAGGTAGTAAATACCTTTTGTAGTTTAAAAGGTAACCATATATATCTATCCTAAAATATTAATCATCTAATTAATATACAAAAATAATATTGAATCATGATCGTTGATTTTATTTAATCATCTGGTCTAAATTGGTTCTTATTTCTTATTTTAACTATTGTTCTAACTTGATTCTATCCCTATATATATATATATGTACTTGCTTATTCTGTTTCAAAAAATATTTAAAAATAATTTTGTAACATTTTTTTATTCGTCAACCCAAATATCTTGTTTTGTTGATACACTTATCTAGAAAGAAATCATAGTAATAAATGAATAATTTCAAATACTAAAAAATAAAAAATAAAAAATGAAATTAAGAACTGAATAAATTAGTTTCTTAATCTATGTCACAAAAACATAGATTAAAAAATTTCAGTATATATTTTGACTATTTTAAAATTGTAAAATTTTAATTTTATATAAGGTGAATACTTTATTTTATTTATCAAATTTACCTATATACATAATTATCATACGGAATAATTTAAGAACCTAACTTTTGGGTACACTGAATAGTAATTATCGGGCATTTTTTGCCGCACTTTCCTAGGGTTACCTCTGAGCATTCTCCCATTGGAAAACCGAGAGAGACAAAAGAAGAGAAGGATATTGGGTTCAAGTAACTGTGCTACCTCGGCGTTGGCGGCGCCGATGATTCGTTCGTAGGTATATTCGTATACCCCTATCTCTTTCATTTTGTTTCGGATTCCTCTTTTACGGCCTCTCTTTCATTTTGGTTCTGATTGTTGTTTTCATTTCCGTTGCGCTCAACTTGTCAGGTATCTGTTTTCGTTGTCTGATTCCTTATGTTTTCTTGGTTAAAGTTTCGTTTAGAGATTTTGATCGTTAATTACTTCTTCGTGCAATTCCTATTTCTAGTTATGGTGAATTTCCTCTTTGATCTTTCTATTCGGTTAAAATAGAATCAATGCAATCGAGTTGAAATTTGTGCTCTCCTCCAAGAGGTAGAAGGTTTTCTTGATTTTAATTTCTTGTGACAAGGTTAGTGATTGATCAAAGTTGACTGGAAACAGTGAACGAGCTGTGATATAGTGGTTACGTGTTGTTGCAAATTAAGTTAGGGTTTGCTTGTATAATCTGAGATTTTAGGTGAAAAAACTTCCTTTCTTGGTTTATGAACAACTTAGAGTCATAAACTTTCTCTATTTGAGAACACTCGAGTTTTTAAACTTTCTCCATTGTTAAGGTTTGTGTTGTTGTTGTTGCTTTGAACTAAGAGTAGGTTTTTCCTTTGTGTTATGATTTGGCTCGCGCTTGATCCCCACTTGCCTGTCACTCTTTTGTGTCTCATTTTATTGTTAGAATCACAGGAAGTGAAGAGTTACTGAGATGGTGTCAAGCAAAACCAAGAAAAGAAGGAAAGCTGAAAGCCTTACAATTTATGGAGATGCAGGTCAACCAAAGTCTTGCCATTAATCAACTCCTTCATAAATCCTAAACTCGAGCTCGCCCGAGTTCCAAAACTCAGTCATAGTTTTGAATAAATTGGAGTTTCATTAGGCCGAGGGAGTATCTCAAGATGCTACATCGGGTTAATGATTGTTTTTTGTAATAATGTGTGTTATTTTTCCCTGTGCTTGAAGTTTATTTGAAAATTTTTAAGTTAATTCGCTAATCTTAGTTCCAACCAGTGTTATTCAGTTTTGGTATGTTCATTTGTCTTAGATGCAAAATCTAACCTCACGCAGAATTTTGGTATGTTCACTTTCTGGTTTGAAAATTCTATTATGAAAATTCTAGTGTGTTCATTTTCTAGTATGAAAATTCTGGTATGAACTTCTATTATGAAAAATTTATGGTATGAAAAATTTATGGTATGAAAAATTTCATACCAAAAAAAAAAATAATGAAAAAAATGAAAAAGGCAAAAAGAAAAAAAAATTCAGTCTTTAGGAATTAAAACTTACAGTTACATAACAAATAACAAACATCTATTATTCTTTGAAAGAACTTGGCCAAATAGTCCTTTTTTTTTAGTTTTGTTTTAGTAAGTGTACCCCATTATTTTTTACGACTTTCATTTAGTGGTAAATGAAATTCACCCCTCTATTTTAATAAAAAAAAAAGAATAATAGATGTTTGTTGGTTGTTATGTAAGTGTAAGCTTTAATTCCTAATTACTGAATTTATTTATTTTTCTTTTTTTCTTTATTATTTTCTTTATTATTTTTTGAAATGAATTTCTGGTATGAATTTTTCATACCAGAAGTTTTCATACCAAAAGTTCATACCAGAATTTTTTTATACCTGAATTTTATATAAGAAATTATCATACCAGAATTTGATTGGAATAATTTCATACCATAGTTTTTCATATTAGGAATTATGATACCAGAAGTTATGATACTAGAAATTAGATACTAGACATGATACAAAATCTTGGTAATTGAACTGGAGGGTAGGAAGAAGCTTTTGAAAGTCGACAGACTGGTTCAACTATAGATCTTAAGGCAAACTAACAACTACGGTTGGACTCACATGGACACTAGTGTCGACGTTGGCGTCCGACGAAGAGGGGATGCTCCTCTGGACGGGTCTGCGTGTAGAAAGAGAGTTGGGGAAATCCATTGTCTGTTGTGTGTTGGTTACAAGAAGCATCTTCAGTTTCTTGCTGTCAAGGTTACATGTTAGAACCCCTCGTCAAAGGAAGAGGAAGTCCATAGTCCAACTATGGGTGGCAACTTCGCGAGTTTCGTGTCACTGATACCATGAGGGATGGAAAGGCTAGCAATGGTGAGGCCGGAGATGACATCGGATCTAAGGAGGGAGAAGGAGTAAAGAGGGCCCCATTGGAAGATAGGGAAGAAGAAGTAGAGGGTAAGAAGAAGCTTTTGAAAGCCGACATACTAGTTCAACTATAGATCTTAAGACGGACTAACAACCAGGGTTGGACTCACCTGGACACTAGTGTCGACGATGGTGTCCGACGAAGAGGGGATGCTCCTCTGGACGGGTCTGCGTGTACGAGAGGGTTGGAGAAATACCTTGTCTATTGTGTGTCGACTACATGAAGCGTATCCGGCTTCTTGCTGTCAAGGTTACAGGTTAGAACCACTCGTCAAAGGAAGGAAGAGGAAGTCCTAAGTCCAACTGTGGGTGGCAAGTTCATTAGTTTCGCGTAATCGATACCCTAAGGGATGACAAGGCTAGCAATGGTAAGGCCGGAGATGACATCGGATCTAAGGAGGGAGAAGGAGTAAAGAGGGCCCCACTGGACGATATGGAAGAAGAATTGAAGGGTAAGAAGAAGCTTCTGAAAGTGACAGGGTGGTTAAACTATAGATCTTAAGGCGGAATAATAACTAGAGTTGGACTTACCTGGACAGTAGTCCGACGATGGCGTCCGACAAAGAGGGGATGCTCCTCTAGACGGGTCTGCGTGTAGGAGAGGGTTAGGGAAATCCATTGTCTATTGTGTGCCGGCTACAAGAAGCATCTCCGATTTCTTGCTGCCAAGGTTTTAGGTTAGAACCACTCGTCAAAGGAAGGAAGAGGAAGTCCATAGTCCAACTATGTGTGGCAAGTTCGCGAGTTTTGCATAACTAATTCCCTGAGGGATGGCAAGGCTAGCAATGGTGAGGCCGGAGATGACATCTGATCTAAGGAGGAAGAAGGATTAAAGAGGGCCCCACTGGACGATAGAGAAGAATAATTGAAGGGTAAGAAGAAGCTTTTGGAAGAAACTGAGGCCATTCTTGTGGATTAAAGTTAAGTCGGAGAAGCAGACATGAAAAGGGTTGTTAGGGAAGAAGATATCGGATAGTCTTTGGCGAGTTTGAGAGAAGCGGAAGAATAAGTGACGCCTAGGGTTCTGACAGTAAAAAATAGGAGTGGGATACACTTACTTACCAATAAAATACAATGGGCCTAGTTAGTGGAATATAAACTAAAAAAATGCCTATAAACCAAATTAACCCTTATTCTTTTTTTTTATTATTAAAATAGAGGGGTTAATTACTTTTACCTACCATTAAATGAAAGTGGTAAAAAATAATGGGGTACACTTACTAAAACGAAACTAAAAAAAACCTATTTGGCCAAATTCTATAAATCAAAATGGATAGATTATGTAAATCGGGTAATTTATTCCCTAACAAAATTAAGAGTATGTTTAGGAAGTTACATATATTACATTAGGAATTACCCAAATAATTTATTTTAATAAATACAAAAGAGTCTACTTGATGCTCTTATATATAATAAGAGTTCACTTACCATTTAACCAACAAATTAATAACAAACTGAACAAAGAACGAACTAAACGTTCACAATAAATCGCCTAAACATTCCAAATAAATGAATTACTAATTTGCAAAAAATACTCTGAATACTTGCAAAAATATTTTGAAGTGTATCAATCACAAAATATGCTTATATTGGAAAGAAGGAAGGATATTTTACAAAATGAACTACATGTTTCACCAAATAATTAAATTAAATATTCACAAAAATGATCTAGACATATAATGTAGGGCTCACACACAGATAAAGTTAGGTTCCGATGAGAACATGTATTACAGTAAGAAACAAGAATACATAAGAATTGTTGGATTAAATAACATACCTCTTAGGTCAATCATTTATAAATGATTGTTCATATAGAATTATTGCATTATTTGTGCTTATGGGTAATTGATAGCTAAACGGAAAACACATATTGCTCGAATGGAAAAAATATATTGGGGATTGCAAATTAATTTTTCTCGAGTTTTTAAACTTTCTCTATTTGAGAACATTCAAAGACTATCGGCGATATCCTACTATCAGCAATAGAGATCTAGCTTGGCTAGAGTTGGACAATCAGTTCCTTGATAAGGATACTCATTTATACCTTAGAGGTTCTACCTGGTTTGTTGGATGAGGTCCAACAGAAGCAGGAGACCTGCCGGGCCTTGACAAGGTTTAGAGAAAGGATGTCTCGTACTAAGGCACCATAGTTCTCCATAGGAGTAGATGGACTGATGAAGAGTCATGACCGCTTTTGTGTTCCTGCTGATGCAGATGGAGACAGAATATTACGTATAACCATTGTACGCCTTATTCAGTACATTCAGGTACGAGTAAGATGTACCACGAGATGAGACGATTATATTGTATGAAGCCGATATAACCAGATTTGTGATATAGTGTGTGACATGTCAGCAGGTCCAGATAGAGTATTTCCGATCTAGAGATAAGCCCCCACCCACTACCAGTGCAGTAGTAGAATTTGGGAGGAAATCTTTATGGACTTTGTTATGGGATTGTGACCCTGTAGAAGATTGATGTTATTTGGATTGTTGGTAATAGATTAATAAACCGGCACGTTTCATTTCTATCAGAAGGACGTGGCTAGTGAATGAATTGGTTGAGGAGTACACTAGACAAATAGTGAGACTCCATGGTATACCGAGAACGATCATTTCTGATCGAGATGGATGTTTTTACTTTGAGATTGTGGGCAACAGATTCAGACTACTTTGGGGACAAGTATGTACCTCATGACTACACTTCACCCCCTGATAAATGCTTAGTTAGAGAGGATCATCTAGATCTTAAAGATCTATTATAAGTTGTAAGTTGAATGGGAAACGTGGAGGGTTATATTACCTTCCATTAATGAGTTTATTATATAACAATGAAGGACGTGCATCTTTTTGGGATGACCCTATGAGTCAATATATAGACATAGATGTCGTATATCCTTATGCTAGAAGTGATCTAGCAGTAGAGTGGAATAACACCTGACCAGACTCAGGATTTTATAGTTCAAGTAACGTTGATTGAAGGAAGAATGCTGGATGTACAGAGTCACCAGATATTATATGTAGACAAGAGGCGGTACCCTCTAAAGTTCAAGCAAAAGTTCATGTCTGGCTGGAGGTATCTCAGCTGTGAGACGTTAGTTGTGTATTATGGAAAGGGGAATTGAGTTTCCAATATGTCGGTTACTTGAGATCTTGATCAGTTTTGTGAAGGCAACATGATGTTTAGCTTTCACTTTGAAGTTGGTGGATGTTCACCCAGTGTTCTTGTGTCTCAACTGAGAAAGTATATACCAGGTTGGAAACACTTTGTGAGTTATAATGATCTAGTGGTTAAGTTGAACCACATCGTTGTTGAGCATCTGATTACATTCTTGGAATAAGATATGAAACGCTTACATTTGAAAGACATGCCCATATTGAGGATATGATAGTCGAGATGAAGACCTGAAGAGGCTATGTGAGAGACTAAGGATAGTGTCCTGAGGAACTATCCAGAGTATATGTTAGGACATACCCATTTGTGGGAGCACGAGTAGATCTTAGTGTTATCTTGATGAATGTTGTGCTTATTTTTAGGTAATGCTGATCATAAGAACATTGCAGGGATGTCAACTATATGATGTTGACATTCGGAGTAGTGTTACCCCAAGGGTTGGTTGAACTTGTTTTGAAGCTTTGTCATCATGGACGCTTACAAAGCCACAATTGTATAAGCAACGCTCGCAAGCAAGTCTTTATGTAAATGTTTTGCCAAATAGCATGTTGGATGTTTTCTTTTTTTTTTCGTGATTCTAGTTGCAAGGTTCTATTTTTGAAGTTGGTATGAGACTAATTAATGTGACCCATTGTGTGAAACTTAGCCTAGTGACGTCTTGAGTTATTAAAAAACCGGGTTATTACATATATAATGTCATGTAAAGTAGTATAACTAAATAAAACCACAAGTCCAAAATATAAAATTACTCATTGGTCTTGTAAGCGTTCATGACGACGTATGAATAAAAAGCTTAACATATGCATGGAGTATAGTTGCGTGAGAAAAAATCGTTCACTTCATTTGAATTTGGAGTTCTCATAACATTCACATATTATTAGTGTTTCTGTACTAATTGTTTGTTAGAGTGCACTTCGTCCTTCAACTTCTTTCATCCGTATATTCAAACCGGTATTGTATATTTGTTAAATAGATATGACATTGTGTCGGTCATATAATTGTAAGGAAAAGATATTTCTCGGTTTGAACCGTCATCCGATTCCACACCCCATCTTTTGATATTGAAGAAAACCAATTGTCTGACATATGCAATCTCGAACAAGTGTTAAGGAAATGTGTGGTTGTGCACTCCACATATAACTCTCAATGTCCATTTTTGAAGCTTCTCTTACGACCCTCGAGTTTGAATTTACACTTGTTATTCTTCAACCTCATGTAGCTAGTTGATGACGCAAAATCAAGGTCAATGTCTTTCTTCTTACCAAGATTCTCGTACCGTTCGCATGTAAAAGAAATATACATAATACAACATTTTTTTACCATGATTTGTTTGAGATTAACACCATCCCCCCAATATAACTATACCAATACACTATAAGGCTCGTTTGGTACGATTCCCATTGAATCAGGAATCGGAATCGGAATAAGTCATACCGATACCTCGTGTTTGGTAAGACTTATAATCGGAATGAAAATGATTTCATGGAATGACTCATTCCAACTCTAGAGATTAGAGGAGTTGATTCCATAAATTAAAGGTGGGTATCATCCATTCCAAAATAAACTCATTTCAAATTTTAAACTACAATTACATATATATATATATATATATATACATACAAGGTCGAGATCCGGTGAAAACTATTATTACGGTGAGAAATAAGAACTTATATGAGTCGTCGGATTATATGATGAACGTCCAAGATTTAATGAATTATATAAGGTAACCATGCATTGTCTTGATTAGATAATTATTTATTAAGTAATTAAGTGTAAATGGCATATAAAATCATTACTGATTAGGAAATAAAATATTGTTATTGTGATTTGTTCAAATTTGTTTTAGTAAATTTTATTATAAATATAAATTAGAAATATTAATGGTTTCTTTATTCGTGTTTACAAATTAAAGCAATATTCGGTTTACATTTTTTTTATATAATTTTATATTTACTATTAGGTATTATACAAAGAGCATGCATGAATAATTTTTTTTAAAGCATGCACGATTAAGTATTATTGCACGTGTAATTTAAATATGGCACATTTTATGTATCATTTTATTTATTATTTTACGTATATTTTATGTGTTTTTTTGAAAGGATGCACTAGTAAATGAAAGAGAGATAATATGCACGAGTAAGTAGCATTGAGTGCACTAGTAAGTATTGCACGATTTATGTTTTTTTGAAAGCATGCACGAGTAAGTGCACTAGTAAGTATTACACGTTTTATGTTGTTTTGAAAGCATGCACGAGTAAGTGCAAATGAACATCAATGTGCATGTGCATGTATTGGTTGTGCACATGTACATTTCGTGCATTTATTAGAATATGAGAATATTGGTGAAATAGGGCACTTTTTGTTTAGTGTAGACTAACTAGGCCCCTAACAAAATCAAATTAAAAAATAAAGATATACTAGGGATTTAATACTATAATTAAGGATAGAAGATAGGTAGTTAATTGATATTCTGTTTTTAAAAACTGGCTAAAAAGTTGAAACTACTTTGAAAAAATTGGAAACTATAAAACCAAGGATTCTCGAAATCTTTTTAAGCGGCTAATTCATATAAATCACAATCAGTATCCCGTATTTCAAGTCAAATGCTCTCTACTCTCTCTCTGACTCCATTGAAGGCGATTGAAGCTATCTTCGTTGTGCGTCGTCTCTTCCGTCTTGCAATCGTCGGTTTCCTGGTGTTCATCTTCATCGATTGTTGTTTAATTATACCAAGTAAGTTTTCGATCTCATCTTTTTTGGTCTATTCATGGTTAAATCCCCGTCATTGAAGACTTCTCAACCTAGTTTGCCAAGAATGTTAGCAATGGAGTACACAACATTCCGACTATAATCAATGGCCTTTATTTTGTGTACAAGTATGATAACAAATAATGTGTGCATGGATATAGTATGCTTTGATTATGTTCTAATCATACACACATACATAGTTGCTAACAGTGTACATATCATACATTATGTATCATACATAGGTCGTTGCTAATAAATATTATGTAATTGTTTCTTTGATTATGTTTGCCAAAATTGATGACAATGTGTACATATAATACATATGTAATTACTGATATATATTATGTTCTAATCACACATTTATGTAACAAGTAGACAACAATGTGTACAGAAGGAAGGACCAGCAAGAATGGACGTTCAAATCAGAGTCCACGAATGAAGATATTGTTATCATTTGTTTCGTATTTTTACGAGTTTTGATAATTATTATCATTCTTAATTAGGTAAACAAATAAAGATAAATAGGAGAGAGAAATATTATGATTTATTGAGTATCTTTATTTTTGTTTTTAATAAATCTTTTTATGAAAATATGGAGGGGCCTAATTTGTCAACATATAAAGTCATTTAGCCAACTCGTCCTTAGAATATTACACAATGTATGATCAAATAATACGTATCATGCACGTTTCTTGCAATTTATGAGTAAGACTTCGGAACGGGTAAAATAAACAAAATCGAATAATAGTTAATCTTAATTGTGTCAAGTTATATATAGGTAGTAAATACCTTTTGTAGTTTAAAAGGTAACCATATATATCTATCCTAAAATATTAATCATCTAATTAATATACAAAAATAATATTGAATCATGATCGTTGATTTTATTTAATCATCTGGTCTAAATTGGTTCTTATTTCTTATTTTAACTATTGTTCTAACTTGATTCTATCCCTATATATATATATATATATGTACTTGCTTATTCTGTTTCAAAAAATATTTAAAAATAATTTTGTAACATTTTTTTATTCGTCAACCCAAATATCTTGTTTTGTTGATACACTTATCTAGAAAGAAATCATAGTAATAAATGAATAATTTCAAATACTAAAAAATAAAAAATAAAAAATGAAATTAAGAACTGAATAAATTAGTTTCTTAATCTATGTCACAAAAACATAGATTAAAAAATTTCAGTATATATTTTGACTATTTTAAAATTGTAAAATTTTAATTTTATATAAGGTGAATACTTTATTTTATTTATCAAATTTACCTATATACATAATTATCATACGGAATAATTTAAGAACCTAACTTTTGGGTACACTGAATAGTAATTATCGGGCATTTTTTGCCGCACTTTCCTAGGGTTACCTCTGAGCATTCTCCCATTGGAAAACCGAGAGAGACAAAAGAAGAGAAGGATATTGGGTTCAAGTAACTGTGCTACCTCGGCGTTGGCGGCGCCGATGATTCGTTCGTAGGTATATTCGTATACCCCTATCTCTTTCATTTTGTTTTGGATTCCTCTTTTACGGCCTCTCTTTCATTTTGGTTCTGATTGTTGTTTTCATTTCCGTTGCGCTCAACTTGTCAGGTATCTGTTTTCGTTGTCTGATTCCTTATGTTTTCTTGGTTAAAGTTTCGTTTAGAGATTTTGATCGTTAGTTACTTCTTCGTGCAATTCCTATTTCTAGTTATGGTGAATTTCCTCTTTGATCTTTCTATTCGGTTAAAATAGAATCAATGCAATCGAGTTGAAATTTGTGCTCTCCTCCAAGAGGTAGAAGGTTTTCTTGATTTTAATTTCTTGTGACAAGGTTAGTGATTGATCAAAGTTGACTGGAAACAGTGAACGAGCTGTGATATAGTGGTTACGTGTTGTTGCAAATTAAGTTAGGGTTTGCTTGTATAATCTGAGATTTTAGGTGAAAAAACTTCCTTTCTTGGTTTATGAACAACTTAGAGTCATAAACTTTCTCTATTTGAGAACACTCGAGTTTTTAAACTTTCTCCATTGTTAAGGTTTGTGTTGTTGTTGTTGCTTTGAACTAAGAGTAGGTTTTTCCTTTGTGTTATGATTTGGCTCGCGCTTGATCCCCACTTGCCTGTCACTCTTTTGTGTCTCATTTTATTGTTAGAATCACAGGAAGTGAAGAGTTACTGAGATGGTGTCAAGCAAAACCAAGAAAAGAAGGAAAGCTGAAAGCCTTACAATTTATGGAGATGCAGGTCAACCAAAGTCTTGCCATTAATCAACTCCTTCATAAATCCTAAACTCGAGCTCGCCCGAGTTCCAAAACTCAGTCATAGTTTTGAATAAATTGGAGTTTCATTAGGCCGAGGGAGTATCTCAAGATGCTACATCGGGTTAATGATTGTTTTTTGTAATAATGTGTGTTATTTTTCCCTGTGCTTGAAGTTTATTTGAAAATTTTTAAGTTAATTCGCTAATCTTAGTTCCAACCAGTGTTATTCAGTTTTGGTATGTTCATTTGTCTTAGATGCAAAATCTAACCTCACGCAGAATTTTGGTATGTTCACTTTCTGGTTTGAAAATTCTATTATGAAAATTCTAGTGTGTTCATTTTCTAGTATGAAAATTCTGGTATGAACTTCTATTATGAAAAATTTATGGTATGAAAAATTTATGGTATGAAAAATTTCATACCAAAAAAAAAAATAATGAAAAAAAATGAAAAAGGCAAAAAGAAAAAAAAATTCAGTCTTTAGGAATTAAAACTTACAGTTACATAACAAATAACAAACATCTATTATTCTTTGAAAGAACTTGGCCAAATAGTCCTTTTTTTTTAGTTTTGTTTTAGTAAGTGTACCCCATTATTTTTTACGACTTTCATTTAGTGGTAAATGAAATTCACCCCTCTATTTTAATAAAAAAAAAAGAATAATAGATGTTTGTTGGTTGTTATGTAAGTGTAAGCTTTAATTCCTAATTACTGAATTTATTTATTTTTCTTTTTTTCTTTATTATTTTCTTTATTATTTTTTGAAATGAATTTCTGGTATGAATTTTTCATACCAGAAGTTTTCATACCAAAAGTTCATACCAGAATTTTTTTATACCTGAATTTTATATAAGAAATTATCATACCAGAATTTGATTGGAATAATTTCATACCATAGTTTTTCATATTAGGAATTATGATACCAGAAGTTATGATACTAGAAATTAGATACTAGACATGATACAAAATCTTGGTAATTGAACTGGAGGGTAGGAAGAAGCTTTTGAAAGTCGACAGACTGGTTCAACTATAGATCTTAAGGCAAACTAACAACTACGGTTGGACTCACATGGACACTAGTGTCGACGTTGGCGTCCGACGAAGAGGGGATGCTCCTCTGGACGGGTCTGCGTGTAGAAAGAGAGTTGGGGAAATCCATTGTCTGTTGTGTGTTGGTTACAAGAAGCATCTTCAGTTTCTTGCTGTCAAGGTTACATGTTAGAACCCCTCGTCAAAGGAAGAGGAAGTCCATAGTCCAACTATGGGTGGCAACTTCGCGAGTTTCGTGTCACTGATACCATGAGGGATGGAAAGGCTAGCAATGGTGAGGCCGGAGATGACATCGGATCTAAGGAGGGAGAAGGAGTAAAGAGGGCCCCATTGGAAGATAGGGAAGAAGAAGTAGAGGGTAAGAAGAAGCTTTTGAAAGCCGACATACTAGTTCAACTATAGATCTTAAGACGGACTAACAACCAGGGTTGGACTCACCTGGACACTAGTGTCGACGATGGTGTCCGACGAAGAGGGGATGCTCCTCTGGACGGGTCTGCGTGTACGAGAGGGTTGGAGAAATACCTTGTCTATTGTGTGTCGACTACATGAAGCGTATCCGGCTTCTTGCTGTCAAGGTTACAGGTTAGAACCACTCGTCAAAGGAAGGAAGAGGAAGTCCTAAGTCCAACTGTGGGTGGCAAGTTCATTAGTTTCGCGTAATCGATACCCTAAGGGATGACAAGGCTAGCAATGGTAAGGCCGGAGATGACATCGGATCTAAGGAGGGAGAAGGAGTAAAGAGGGCCCCACTGGACGATATGGAAGAAGAATTGAAGGGTAAGAAGAAGCTTCTGAAAGTGACAGGGTGGTTAAACTATAGATCTTAAGGCGGAATAATAACTAGAGTTGGACTTACCTGGACAGTAGTCCGACGATGGCGTCCGACAAAGAGGGGATGCTCCTCTAGACGGGTCTGCGTGTAGGAGAGGGTTAGGGAAATCCATTGTCTATTGTGTGCCGGCTACAAGAAGCATCTCCGATTTCTTGCTGCCAAGGTTTTAGGTTAGAACCACTCGTCAAAGGAAGGAAGAGGAAGTCCATAGTCCAACTATGTGTGGCAAGTTCGCGAGTTTTGCATAACTAATTCCCTGAGGGATGGCAAGGCTAGCAATGGTGAGGCCGGAGATGACATCTGATCTAAGGAGGAAGAAGGATTAAAGAGGGCCCCACTGGACGATAGAGAAGAATAATTGAAGGGTAAGAAGAAGCTTTTGGAAGAAACTGAGGCCATTCTTGTGGATTAAAGTTAAGTCGGAGAAGCAGACATGAAAAGGGTTGTTAGGGAAGAAGATATCGGATAGTCTTTGGCGAGTTTGAGAGAAGCGGAAGAATAAGTGACGCCTAGGGTTCTGACAGTAAAAAATAGGAGTGGGATACACTTACTTACCAATAAAATACAATGGGCCTAGTTAGTGGAATATAAACTAAAAAAATGCCTATAAACCAAATTAACCCTTATTCTTTTTTTTTATTATTAAAATAGAGGGGTTAATTACTTTTACCTACCATTAAATGAAAGTGGTAAAAAATAATGGGGTACACTTACTAAAACGAAACTAAAAAAAACCTATTTGGCCAAATTCTATAAATCAAAATGGATAGATTATGTAAATCGGGTAATTTATTCCCTAACAAAATTAAGAGTATGTTTAGGAAGTTACATATATTACATTAGGAATTACCCAAATAATTTATTTTAATAAATACAAAAGAGTCTACTTGATGCTCTTATATAATAAGAGTTCACTTACCATTTAACCAACAAATTAATAACAAACTGAACAAAGAACGAACTAAACGTTCACAATAAATCGCCTAAACATTCCAAATAAATGAATTACTAATTTGCAAAAAATACTCTGAATACTTGCAAAAATATTTTGAAGTGTATCAATCACAAAATATGCTTATATTGGAAAGAAGGAAGGATATTTTACAAAATGAACTACATGTTTCACCAAATAATTAAATTAAATATTCACAAAAATGATCTAGACATATAATGTAGGGCTCACACACAGATAAAGTTAGGTTCCGATGAGAACATGTATTACAGTAAGAAACAAGAATACATAAGAATTGTTGGATTAAATAACATACCTCTTAGGTCAATCATTTATAAATGATTGTTCATATAGAATTATTGCATTATTTGTGCTTATGGGTAATTGATAGCTAAACGGAAAACACATATTGCTCGAATGGAAAAAATATATTGGGGATTGCAAATTAATTTTTCTCGAGTTTTTAAACTTTCTCTATTTGAGAACATTCAAAGACTATCGGCGATATCCTACTATCAGCAATAGAGATCTAGCTTGGCTAGAGTTGGACAATCAGTTCCTTGATAAGGATACTCATTTATACCTTAGAGGTTCTACCTGGTTTGTTGGATGAGGTCCAACAGAAGCAGGAGACCTGCCGGGCCTTGACAAGGTTTAGAGAAAGGATGTCTCGTACTAAGGCACCATAGTTCTCCATAGGAGTAGATGGACTGATGAAGAGTCATGACCGCTTTTGTGTTCCTGCTGATGCAGATGGAGACAGAATATTACGTATAACCATTGTACGCCTTATTCAGTACATTCAGGTACGAGTAAGATGTACCACGAGATGAGACGATTATATTGTATGAAGCCGATATAACCAGATTTGTGATATAGTGTGTGACATGTCAGCAGGTCCAGATAGAGTATTTCCGATCTAGAGATAAGCCCCCACCCACTACCAGTGCAGTAGTAGAATTTGGGAGGAAATCTTTATGGACTTTGTTATGGGATTGTGACCCTGTAGAAGATTGATGTTATTTGGATTGTTGGTAATAGATTAATAAACCGGCACGTTTCATTTCTATCAGAAGGACGTGGCTAGTGAATGAATTGGTTGAGGAGTACACTAGACAAATAGTGAGACTCCATGGTATACCGAGAACGATCATTTCTGATCGAGATGGATGTTTTTACTTTGAGATTGTGGGCAACAGATTCAGACTACTTTGGGGACAAGTATGTACCTCATGACTACACTTCACCCCCTGATAAATGCTTAGTTAGAGAGGATCATCTAGATCTTAAAGATCTATTATAAGTTGTAAGTTGAATGGGAAACGTGGAGGGTTATATTACCTTCCATTAATGAGTTTATTATATAACAATGAAGGACGTGCATCTTTTTGGGATGACCCTATGAGTCAATATATAGACATAGATGTCGTATATCCTTATGCTAGAAGTGATCTAGCAGTAGAGTGGAATAACACCTGACCAGACTCAGGATTTTATAGTTCAAGTAACGTTGATTGAAGGAAGAATGCTGGATGTACAGAGTCACCAGATATTATATGTAGACAAGAGGCGGTACCCTCTAAAGTTCAAGCAAAAGTTCATGTCTGGCTGGAGGTATCTCAGCTGTGAGACGTTAGTTGTGTATTATGGAAAGGGGAATTGAGTTTCCAATATGTCGGTTACTTGAGATCTTGATCAGTTTTGTGAAGGCAACATGATGTTTAGCTTTCACTTTGAAGTTGGTGGATGTTCACCCAGTGTTCTTGTGTCTCAACTGAGAAAGTATATACCAGGTTGGAAACACTTTGTGAGTTATAATGATCTAGTGGTTAAGTTGAACCACATCGTTGTTGAGCATCTGATTACATTCTTGGAATAAGATATGAAACGCTTACATTTGAAAGACATGCCCATATTGAGGATATGATAGTCGAGATGAAGACCTGAAGAGGCTATGTGAGAGACTAAGGATAGTGTCCTGAGGAACTATCCAGAGTATATGTTAGGACATACCCATTTGTGGGAGCACGAGTAGATCTTAGTGTTATCTTGATGAATGTTGTGCTTATTTTTAGGTAATGCTGATCATAAGAACATTGCAGGGATGTCAACTATATGATGTTGACATTCGGAGTAGTGTTACCCCAAGGGTTGGTTGAACTTGTTTTGAAGCTTTGTCATCATGGACGCTTACAAAGCCACAATTGTATAAGCAACGCTCGCAAGCAAGTCTTTATGTAAATGTTTTGCCAAATAGCATGTTGGATGTTTTCTTTTTTTTTTCGTGATTCTAGTTGCAAGGTTCTATTTTTGAAGTTGGTATGAGACTAATTAATGTGACCCATTGTGTGAAACTTAGCCTAGTGACGTCTTGAGTTATTAAAAAACCGGGTTATTACATATATAATGTCATGTAAAGTAGTATAACTAAATAAAACCACAAGTCCAAAATATAAAATTACTCATTGGTCTTGTAAGCGTTCATGACGACGTATGAATAAAAAGCTTAACATATGCATGGAGTATAGTTGCGTGAGAAAAAATCGTTCACTTCATCTGAATTTGGAGTTCTCATAACATTCACATATTATTAGTGTTTCTGTACTAATTGTTTGTTAGAGTGCACTTCGTCCTTCAACTTCTTTCATCCGTATATTCAAACCGGTATTGTATATTTGTTAAATAGATATGACATTGTGTCGGTCATATAATTGTAAGGAAAAGATATTTCTCGGTTTGAACCGTCATCCGATTCCACACCCCATCTTTTGATATTGAAGAAAACCAATTGTCTGACATATGCAATCTCGAACAAGTGTTAAGGAAATATGTGGTTGTGCACTCCACATATAACTCTCAATGTCCATTTTTGAAGCTTCTCTTACGACCCTCGAGTTTGAATTTACACTTGTTATTCTTCAACCTCATGTAGCTAGTTGATGACGCAAAATCAAGGTCAATGTCTTTCTTCTTACCAAGATTCTCGTACCGTTCGCATGTAAAAGAAATATACATAATACAACATTTTTTTACCATGATTTGTTTGAGATTAACACCATCCCCCCAATATAACTATACCAATACACTATAAGGCTCGTTTGGTACGATTCCCATTGAATCAGGAATCGGAATCGGAATAAGTCATACCGATACCTCGTGTTTGGTAAGACTTATAATCGGAATGAAAATGATTTCATGGAATGACTCATTCCAACTCTAGAGATTAGAGGAGTTGATTCCATAAATTAAAGGTGGGTATCATCCATTCCAAAATAAACTCATTTCAAATTTTAAACTACAATTACATATATATATATATATATATACATACAAGGTCGAGATCCGGTGAAAACTATTATTACGGTGAGAAATAAGAACTTATATGAGTCGTCGGATTATATGATGAACGTCCAAGATTTAATGAATTATATAAGGTAACCATGCATTGTCTTGATTAGATAATTATTTATTAAGTAATTAAGTGTAAATGGCATATAAAATCATTACTGATTAGGAAATAAAATATTGTTATTGTGATTTGTTCAAATTTGTTTTAGTAAATTTTATTATAAATATAAATTAGAAATATTAATGGTTTCTTTATTCGTGTTTACAAATTAAAGCAATATTCGGTTTACATTTTTTTTATATAATTTTATATTTACTATTAGGTATTATACAAAGAGCATGCATGAATAATTTTTTTTAAAGCATGCACGATTAAGTATTATTGCACGTGTAATTTAAATATGGCACATTTTATGTATCATTTTATTTATTATTTTACGTATATTTTATGTGTTTTTTTGAAAGGATGCACTAGTAAATGAAAGAGAGATAATATGCACGAGTAAGTAGCATTGAGTGCACTAGTAAGTATTGCACGATTTATGTTTTTTTGAAAGCATGCACGAGTAAGTGCACTAGTAAGTATTACACGTTTTATGTTGTTTTGAAAGCATGCACGAGTAAGTGCAAATGAACATCAATGTGCATGTGCATGTATTGGTTGTGCACATGTACATTTCGTGCATTTATTAGAATATGAGAATATTGGTGAAATAGGGCACTTTTTGTTTAGTGTAGACTAACTAGGCCCCTAACAAAATCAAATTAAAAAATAAAGATATACTAGGGATTTAATACTATAATTAAGGATAGAAGATAGGTAGTTAATTGATATTCTGTTTTTAAAAACTGGCTAAAAAGTTGAAACTACTTTGAAAAAATTGGAAACTATAAAACCAAGGATTCTCGAAATCTTTTTAAGCGGCTAATTCATATAAATCACAATCAGTATCCCGTATTTCAAGTCAAATGCTCTCTACTCTCTCTCTGACTCCATTGAAGGCGATTGAAGCTATCTTCGTTGTGCGTCGTCTCTTCCGTCTTGCAATCGTCGGTTTCCTGGTGTTCATCTTCATCGATTGTTGTTTAATTATACCAAGTAAGTTTTCGATCTCATCTTTTTTGGTCTATTCATGGTTAAATCCCCGTCATTGAAGACTTCTCAACCTAGTTTGCCAAGAATGTTAGCAATGGAGTACACAACATTCCGACTATAATCAATGGCCTTTATTTTGTGTACAAGTATGATAACAAATAATGTGTGCATGGATATAGTATGCTTTGATTATGTTCTAATCATACACACATACATAGTTGCTAACAGTGTACATATCATACATTATGTATCATACATAGGTCGTTGCTAATAAATATTATGTAATTGTTTCTTTGATTATGTTTGCCAAAATTGATGACAATGTGTACATATAATACATATGTAATTACTGATATATATTATGTTCTAATCACACATTTATGTAACAAGTAGACAACAATGTGTACAGAAGGAAGGACCAGCAAGAATGGACGTTCAAATCAGAGTCCACGAATGAAGATATTGTTATCATTTGTTTCGTATTTTTACGAGTTTTGATAATTATTATCATTCTTAATTAGGTAAACAAATAAAGATAAATAGGAGAGAGAAATATTATGATTTATTGAGTATCTTTATTTTTGTTTTTAATAAATCTTTTTATGAAAATATGGAGGGGCCTAATTTGTCAACATATAAAGTCATTTAGCCAACTCGTCCTTAGAATATTACACAATGTATGATCAAATGATACGTATCATGCACGTTTCTTGCAATTTATGAGTAAGACTTCGGAACGGGTAAAATAAACAAAATCGAATAATAGTTAATCTTAATTGTGTCAAGTTATATATAGGTAGTAAATACCTTTTGTAGTTTAAAAGGTAACCATATATATCTATCCTAAAATATTAATCATCTAATTAATATACAAAAATAATATTGAATCATGATCGTTGATTTTATTTAATCATCTGGTCTAAATTGGTTCTTATTTCTTATTTTAACTATTGTTCTAACTTGATTCTATCCCTATATATATATATATATATATGTACTTGCTTATTCTGTTTCAAAAAATATTTAAAAATAATTTTGTAACATTTTTTTATTCGTCAACCCAAATATCTTGTTTTGTTGATACACTTATCTAGAAAGAAATCATAGTAATAAATGAATAATTTCAAATACTAAAAAATAAAAAATAAAAAATGAAATGAAGAACTGAATAAATTAGTTTCTTAATCTATGTCACAAAAACATAGATTAAAAAATTTCAGTATATATTTTGACTATTTTAAAATTGTAAAATTTTAATTTTATATAAGGTGAATACTTTATTTTATTTATCAAATTTACCTATATACATAATTATCATACGGAATAATTTAAGAACCTAACTTTTGGGTACACTGAATAGTAATTATCGGGCATTTTTTGCCGCACTTTCCTAGGGTTACCTCTGAGCATTCTCCCATTGGAAAACCGAGAGAGACAAAAGAAGAGAAGGATATTGGGTTCAAGTAACTGTGCTACCTCGGCGTTGGCGGCGCCGATGATTCGTTCGTAGGTATATTCGTATACCCCTATCTCTTTCATTTTGTTTCGGATTCCTCTTTTACGGCCTCTCTTTCATTTTGGTTCTGATTGTTGTTTTCATTTCCGTTGCGCTCAACTTGTCAGGTATCTGTTTTCGTTGTCTGATTCCTTATGTTTTCTTGGTTAAAGTTTCGTTTAGAGATTTTGATCGTTAGTTACTTCTTCGTGCAATTCCTATTTCTAGTTATGGTGAATTTCCTCTTTGATCTTTCTATTCGGTTAAAATAGAATCAATGCAATCGAGTTGAAATTTGTGCTCTCCTCCAAGAGGTAGAAGGTTTTCTTGATTTTAATTTCTTGTGACAAGGTTAGTGATTGATCAAAGTTGACTGGAAACAGTGAACGAGCTGTGATATAGTGGTTACGTGTTGTTGCAAATTAAGTTAGGGTTTGCTTGTATAATCTGAGATTTTAGGTGAAAAAACTTCCTTTCTTGGTTTATGAACAACTTAGAGTCATAAACTTTCTCTATTTGAGAACACTCGAGTTTTTAAACTTTCTCCATTGTTAAGGTTTGTGTTGTTGTTGTTGCTTTGAACTAAGAGTAGGTTTTTCCTTTGTGTTATGATTTGGCTCGCGCTTGATCCCCACTTGCCTGTCACTCTTTTGTGTCTCATTTTATTGTTAGAATCACAGGAAGTGAAGAGTTACTGAGATGGTGTCAAGCAAAACCAAGAAAAGAAGGAAAGCTGAAAGCCTTACAATTTATGGAGATGCAGGTCAACCAAAGTCTTGCCATTAATCAACTCCTTCATAAATCCTAAACTCGAGCTCGCCCGAGTTCCAAAACTCAGTCATAGTTTTGAATAAATTGGAGTTTCATTAGGCCGAGGGAGTATCTCAAGATGCTACATCGGGTTAATGATTGTTTTTTGTAATAATGTGTGTTATTTTTCCCTGTGCTTGAAGTTTATTTGAAAATTTTTAAGTTAATTCGCTAATCTTAGTTCCAACCAGTGTTATTCAGTTTTGGTATGTTCATTTGTCTTAGATGCAAAATCTAACCTCACGCAGAATTTTGGTATGTTCACTTTCTGGTTTGAAAATTCTATTATGAAAATTCTAGTGTGTTCATTTTCTAGTATGAAAATTCTGGTATGAACTTCTATTATGAAAAATTTATGGTATGAAAAATTTATGGTATGAAAAATTTCATACCAAAAAAAAAAATAATGAAAAAAAATGAAAAAGGCAAAAAGAAAAAAAAATTCAGTCTTTAGGAATTAAAACTTACAGTTACATAACAAATAACAAACATCTATTATTCTTTGAAAGAACTTGGCCAAATAGTCCTTTTTTTTTAGTTTTGTTTTAGTAAGTGTACCCCATTATTTTTTACGACTTTCATTTAGTGGTAAATGAAATTCACCCCTCTATTTTAATAAAAAAAAAGAATAATAGATGTTTGTTGGTTGTTATGTAAGTGTAAGCTTTAATTCCTAATTACTGAATTTATTTATTTTTCTTTTTTTCTTTATTATTTTCTTTATTATTTTTTGAAATGAATTTCTGGTATGAATTTTTCATACCAGAAGTTTTCATACCAAAAGTTCATACCAGAATTTTTTTATACCTGAATTTTATATAAGAAATTATCATACCAGAATTTGATTGGAATAATTTCATACCATAGTTTTTCATATTAGGAATTATGATACCAGAAGTTATGATACTAGAAATTAGATACTAGACATGATACAAAATCTTGGTAATTGAACTGGAGGGTAGGAAGAAGCTTTTGAAAGTCGACAGACTGGTTCAACTATAGATCTTAAGGCAAACTAACAACTACGGTTGGACTCACATGGACACTAGTGTCGACGTTGGCGTCCGACGAAGAGGGGATGCTCCTCTGGACGGGTCTGCGTGTAGAAAGAGAGTTGGGGAAATCCATTGTCTGTTGTGTGTTGGTTACAAGAAGCATCTTCAGTTTCTTGCTGTCAAGGTTACATGTTAGAACCCCTCGTCAAAGGAAGAGGAAGTCCATAGTCCAACTATGGGTGGCAACTTCGCGAGTTTCGTGTCACTGATACCATGAGGGATGGAAAGGCTAGCAATGGTGAGGCCGGAGATGACATCGGATCTAAGGAGGGAGAAGGAGTAAAGAGGGCCCCATTGGAAGATAGGGAAGAAGAAGTAGAGGGTAAGAAGAAGCTTTTGAAAGCCGACATACTAGTTCAACTATAGATCTTAAGACGGACTAACAACCAGGGTTGGACTCACCTGGACACTAGTGTCGACGATGGTGTCCGACGAAGAGGGGATGCTCCTCTGGACGGGTCTGCGTGTACGAGAGGGTTGGAGAAATACCTTGTCTATTGTGTGTCGACTACATGAAGCGTATCCGGCTTCTTGCTGTCAAGGTTACAGGTTAGAACCACTCGTCAAAGGAAGGAAGAGGAAGTCCTAAGTCCAACTGTGGGTGGCAAGTTCATTAGTTTCGCGTAATCGATACCCTAAGGGATGACAAGGCTAGCAATGGTAAGGCCGGAGATGACATCGGATCTAAGGAGGGAGAAGGAGTAAAGAGGGCCCCACTGGACGATATGGAAGAAGAATTGAAGGGTAAGAAGAAGCTTCTGAAAGTGACAGGGTGGTTAAACTATAGATCTTAAGGCGGAATAATAACTAGAGTTGGACTTACCTGGACAGTAGTCCGACGATGGCGTCCGACAAAGAGGGGATGCTCCTCTAGACGGGTCTGCGTGTAGGAGAGGGTTAGGGAAATCCATTGTCTATTGTGTGCCGGCTACAAGAAGCATCTCCGATTTCTTGCTGCCAAGGTTTTAGGTTAGAACCACTCGTCAAAGGAAGGAAGAGGAAGTCCATAGTCCAACTATGTGTGGCAAGTTCGCGAGTTTTGCATAACTAATTCCCTGAGGGATGGCAAGGCTAGCAATGGTGAGGCCGGAGATGACATCTGATCTAAGGAGGAAGAAGGATTAAAGAGGGCCCCACTGGACGATAGAGAAGAATAATTGAAGGGTAAGAAGAAGCTTTTGGAAGAAACTGAGGCCATTCTTGTGGATTAAAGTTAAGTCGGAGAAGCAGACATGAAAAGGGTTGTTAGGGAAGAAGATATCGGATAGTCTTTGGCGAGTTTGAGAGAAGCGGAAGAATAAGTGACGCCTAGGGTTCTGACAGTAAAAAATAGGAGTGGGATACACTTACTTACCAATAAAATACAATGGGCCTAGTTAGTGGAATATAAACTAAAAAAATGCCTATAAACCAAATTAACCCTTATTCTTTTTTTTTATTATTAAAATAGAGGGGTTAATTACTTTTACCTACCATTAAATGAAAGTGGTAAAAAATAATGGGGTACACTTACTAAAACGAAACTAAAAAAAACCTATTTGGCCAAATTCTATAAATCAAAATGGATAGATTATGTAAATCGGGTAATTTATTCCCTAACAAAATTAAGAGTATGTTTAGGAAGTTACATATATTACATTAGGAATTACCCAAATAATTTATTTTAATAAATACAAAAGAGTCTACTTGATGCTCTTATATAATAAGAGTTCACTTACCATTTAACCAACAAATTAATAACAAACTGAACAAAGAACGAACTAAACGTTCACAATAAATCGCCTAAACATTCCAAATAAATGAATTACTAATTTGCAAAAAATACTCTGAATACTTGCAAAAATATTTTGAAGTGTATCAATCACAAAATATGCTTATATTGGAAAGAAGGAAGGATATTTTACAAAATGAACTACATGTTTCACCAAATAATTAAATTAAATATTCACAAAAATGATCTAGACATATAATGTAGGGCTCACACACAGATAAAGTTAGGTTCCGATGAGAACATGTATTACAGTAAGAAACAAGAATACATAAGAATTGTTGGATTAAATAACATACCTCTTAGGTCAATCATTTATAAATGATTGTTCATATAGAATTATTGCATTATTTGTGCTTATGGGTAATTGATAGCTAAACGGAAAACACATATTGCTCGAATGGAAAAAATATATTGGGGATTGCAAATTAATTTTTCTCGAGTTTTTAAACTTTCTCTATTTGAGAACATTCAAAGACTATCGGCGATATCCTACTATCAGCAATAGAGATCTAGCTTGGCTAGAGTTGGACAATCAGTTCCTTGATAAGGATACTCATTTATACCTTAGAGGTTCTACCTGGTTTGTTGGATGAGGTCCAACAGAAGCAGGAGACCTGCCGGGCCTTGACAAGGTTTAGAGAAAGGATGTCTCGTACTAAGGCACCATAGTTCTCCATAGGAGTAGATGGACTGATGAAGAGTCATGACCGCTTTTGTGTTCCTGCTGATGCAGATGGAGACAGAATATTACGTATAACCATTGTACGCCTTATTCAGTACATTCAGGTACGAGTAAGATGTACCACGAGATGAGACGATTATATTGTATGAAGCCGATATAACCAGATTTGTGATATAGTGTGTGACATGTCAGCAGGTCCAGATAGAGTATTTCCGATCTAGAGATAAGCCCCCACCCACTACCAGTGCAGTAGTAGAATTTGGGAGGAAATCTTTATGGACTTTGTTATGGGATTGTGACCCTGTAGAAGATTGATGTTATTTGGATTGTTGGTAATAGATTAATAAACCGGCACGTTTCATTTCTATCAGAAGGACGTGGCTAGTGAATGAATTGGTTGAGGAGTACACTAGACAAATAGTGAGACTCCATGGTATACCGAGAACGATCATTTCTGATCGAGATGGATGTTTTTACTTTGAGATTGTGGGCAACAGATTCAGACTACTTTGGGGACAAGTATGTACCTCATGACTACACTTCACCCCCTGATAAATGCTTAGTTAGAGAGGATCATCTAGATCTTAAAGATCTATTATAAGTTGTAAGTTGAATGGGAAACGTGGAGGGTTATATTACCTTCCATTAATGAGTTTATTATATAACAATGAAGGACGTGCATCTTTTTGGGATGACCCTATGAGTCAATATATAGACATAGATGTCGTATATCCTTATGCTAGAAGTGATCTAGCAGTAGAGTGGAATAACACCTGACCAGACTCAGGATTTTATAGTTCAAGTAACGTTGATTGAAGGAAGAATGCTGGATGTACAGAGTCACCAGATATTATATGTAGACAAGAGGCGGTACCCTCTAAAGTTCAAGCAAAAGTTCATGTCTGGCTGGAGGTATCTCAGCTGTGAGACGTTAGTTGTGTATTATGGAAAGGGGAATTGAGTTTCCAATATGTCGGTTACTTGAGATCTTGATCAGTTTTGTGAAGGCAACATGATGTTTAGCTTTCACTTTGAAGTTGGTGGATGTTCACCCAGTGTTCTTGTGTCTCAACTGAGAAAGTATATACCAGGTTGGAAACACTTTGTGAGTTATAATGATCTAGTGGTTAAGTTGAACCACATCGTTGTTGAGCATCTGATTACATTCTTGGAATAAGATATGAAACGCTTACATTTGAAAGACATGCCCATATTGAGGATATGATAGTCGAGATGAAGACCTGAAGAGGCTATGTGAGAGACTAAGGATAGTGTCCTGAGGAACTATCCAGAGTATATGTTAGGACATACCCATTTGTGGGAGCACGAGTAGATCTTAGTGTTATCTTGATGAATGTTGTGCTTATGTGCTTATATGCCTTGATTTGTTATTCTATGCTAGTTGTGATGTGATTTATGATCTTAGTAGATCTTGATGTGCTAGCGTGATGTATGCTATAGCTGTAGATGATTACTTCCTCCACGCTACCCGAGTATGATCATATTTATAGCTAGAGATGGTTCTTTCCTCCATGCTATTTGAGTGGGATTAGGATTCAGCTGGAGATGGTTCTTTCCTCCATGCTACCTTGATGGACATAGTTCAGTGGAGATGTGATTCCTCCATGCGATGTATATGTTTATGGGTTGGCTAGAGACGTATTTCCTCTATGCATGTGATATGTTTTGGCTAGAGATGTGCTTCCTCTATGCCTTGTGATGTGGTATGGCGAGAAACGTGATTCCTCTACGCCTTTGGGTAGCGTTATGACCCTGTTTCCTGGAGTGATGATTCCTCCATGTTTATACTTGAGGTTATAGATTGTTATAGGTTTTGATCTTTGGAACGGAGATGTGGTACCTCCGATAGAAAGAGTGAGAGTTATACCTTGGCGTATGGGTCCGAGAGAATTTGGGAATTGTTCCAGTTTCGGGACGAAACTTTTTTTTAGGGGTGTGTAATGTAATAGCTAGGATTTCCGAATTCTAATTAATGTTGATTAACTTAATCGTTGATATTAATTGACATATAACTTGTGAAGATTTTCCAAGTGATGAGTATGAGTCCCACCGTTATGTTCCTCGCGTAATTTTGGACGTTTGGGGAAATTTTTACTTTTTCCCCCGGGTAATTATTTTTACCCTCCGGTGTTATTTGGAGCATTTGGGAGCTCCAATTAATAAAAATGCAGTTGAGAGAAATGATCAGGACATCGGATATGTCTTCGATATGAAATAACATGGAGAGGCAAAACGGCCAAAAGAGTCGCTATTTCGTTTCTTAACGGCTAAGAAAGACGGCTTAAGAATACACGTTTTCCGAGGCAGTTGTGTAATAATTATCCCTACAATATTCCAGATTTAATGTTCCAATCTCGAGAAGTTTAGAGAAAGAGGTTCGACCCGCCTTTGGATCGGTTAAAGCATAATTATCGACTTTACTAAAGGATAATTATTGTCTTCACTATAAATAGCGGAAAATCCTTTATTAATTCATTTCCTTTCACGTTTTCTCGTAAAAGCTCTGATTTCTCTCAACCTTCAAACTCAGATCTACTCTCAGTTTCTAATCCGATTTCAATTCCGTTTGAGTTTCTGGATTCCTCTCTTCATTCTCTTCATAACGGTACCGAGTTTCTGCATTTCCGAGTATATGGAGGGCTGGTCGAGCATATATGTCACCAGGACGGTTCCGTCGCTCAGATTCCGATGAATTTGATGTTGTCCATGCGTAGCCCGCGTCGTTGTGATTCCGAATCTTCTTTCAGATCGTCAATCGGGTTAGTAACGAATAAGTTATGAATTTATTCGTTTTCCGTACTCCGATTTGGCCTAAATTGACTTTAGGCTTGTCAAATAGGACAATTAGAAATTCCATTATGGTCGTTATATTATTCTGGTGATTATGGGTTCTTGTTTGATGAAATCTGATGACAGGGGGTTTAGAAATTGCCTGCGGGCAAAACGTTATTCTGGCGAAATCTAATTAATTAATTAAAGGTTAATTAATTAAATTAGGATTAAAATTGAGATTGAGGAATGTTGATTAGATACTACCTTGAGATTTGAGGTATTGTGAGCTATGTTGAGATATTGGGATTTAGTTGGTTGTGAGGCTCATAGATTGAGTATGATCCTTATGGATCCCTTTGGGTCTAGGTGTGACCCCTTTGATGAATAGAGGTTGATATATCTCTTTATGCCTTTTTATAGGCCGTGTTGTCCCTCCAGTATAGAGGTGATCGTGGTTGATTTTGTACGAGGTTGAGGTAAGTCCGTAGGACTTACTTAGCTACCATCCCTATATTGGGTGTTTGCATGAGTTGTGTGTGCTTTATATGTTTGCTATGATATCATGAGTTGTCGTTTTTATCGACCTATGTTTTATTGACAGCCCCACTACGTGGCTGTTGTAACCTTTCCCTTTCATCCCGCCGTGGAGTCTGGGAGGTTCTCTGATGTCGGGCCAGACTGGTTTACAGGAAGGGCGCAATCCACTCCCATAGGGTACACGGATTGTGTGACCGATACTCGTACAGCTGGACATTGTACTCAGAGGCGGGGATGTATCGGTCCTCGTGTCACATACTTTCATCTATCTATATATATACGGTTTTTGAGTGAATGGTTATTATATAAAGATAATAAATGGGTAAATGTGTGATAGCATGCTGATGTGTTTATCTTTCATGATTGTGCTTGTGCTTATGCATTACCTTATATATGTATGGTTAGCTGACGGTTTCATACCGTGTTGTAGATGTTTACAGGTTAGGCACTACTGGGTGATCTGGCAGGGTGACTGGCCGAGGACTCTCGTACATTAGGTGGTTGGTTTGGGGTTGTTGTGTTTCCCCTCCTGCGTGAGGATGATCTTTTGTACCTCCTATGTGAGGATGTCGTTTTATATACTCGGCTATGTTGTTGTTTACTTTGGGTCGTACAGTTTATACTGTTTTATGTATTTGTTTTATATCTGTCAGTGCCATGTTGTAAGGTCCAGTGAACTTGTTGTCAGGCTAGGGTCAGGATCCATTGTGAGATCCTAGCCCAATGTGACATCCCGAGTCCCGCGGATTCGGGGTGTTACACTTTGAGAGTCCGTAATTTAACGTGTTCACGATCGAAGTTGAAATCCAACTGAATATGCTTGGAATGGGCACTTATAACCGGGTTTTTGCACATGAAATTAGAACCAATGTTGTCACACATAAGCTTAGGAGGTTGCTACAGAGGAGTCCTAAGACCACGCAGTAGTTGTTTGATCCACAACAATTCAGCAGCGGTTTTGGCGAGAGCCCTATATTCTGCTTCAGTACTGGACATTGCAACCACTTTTTGCTTGCGAGAAGTCCAGCTAATCAGATTGGGACCGTGGAAAATGGCAAAGCTATATTGTGAACGACAATCATTGATTTCGGAGATCCAACCAGCGTCGGAATAGGCTAGGAGAAAGGGTGAGTCGGTTTGGCGAAAACTAAGGGAGTGAGACAAAGTGCCATTGAGGTACCTAAGGATGCGTTTGACAACTTGCTAGTGTTGAAGGGTTGGCTTGTGCATATACTGACAAACCCTATTAACTTAAAAATAGATGTTTTTAATAGCTAGGATTTCCGAATTCTAATTAATGTTGATTAACTTAATCAGTGATAGTAATTGACATATAACTCGCGAAGATTGCGTAAGTATTGAGTATAAGTCCCACCGTTATATTCTTGGCGTAATTGTGGGCTTATGGTGAAATTTTCACTTTCCCCCCGGGTAATTATTTTTACCCTCCGGTATTATTTGGAGCATTTGGGAGCCCCAATTAATAAAAATGCAGTTGAGAGAAATGATCAGGACATCGGACATGTCCTAGATATGAAATAACATGGAAAGGCTAAACGGACAAAAGAGTCGCTATTTCGCTTCTTAACGGCTATGAAAGACGGCTTAGGAATACACGTTTTCCGAGGCAGTTGTGGAATAATTATCCCTAAAATATTCAATATCTATTATTCCAATTTCGAGAAGTTTGGAGAAGGGGGTTCAACCCGCCATTGGATCGATAAAAGGATAATTATCGACTTCGCTAAAAACTCTGATTTCTCTCAAAATTCAAACTCAGATCTACTCTCCGTTTCTAATCCGATTTCAATTCCGTTTGAGTTTTTGGATTCCTCTCTTCAGTCTCTTCATATCGGTACCGAGTTTTTGCATTTCCGAGTAGATAAGGACCTGGTCGAGCATATATGTCACCAGGATAGTTCCGTCGCTCAGATTCCGTAGAATTTGATGTTGTACATGCGTAGCCTATGTCGTTGTGATTCCGAATCTTCTTTCAGATCGTCAATCGGGTTAGTAACGAATAAGTTATGAATTTATTCGTTTTCCGTACTGCGATTTAGCCTAAATTGACCTTAGGCTTTTCAAAATGGATAATTAGAAATTCCATTATGATCATTATATTATTCTAGTGTTTATGGGTTGTTTGTTTGATGAAATCTGATGACAGGTGGGTTTAGAAATGGCCCGCGGGCAAAACGTTATTCTGGTGAAATTTAATTAATTAATTAAAGGTTAATTAATTAAATTAGGATTAAATTTGAGATTGAGGAATACTGATTAGATGCATGCTAGGAGTCAGAATTAGTTGAGGATGATGATGATGTTATGGATATCGGTTATGGCTTTAAGGTTTAGTATGTGTACGAGTATGATGAGATGTTATGTTGAGGATATGCCTTAGGCATCTATGAATGTGTTGAGGATCTGAGGTTTAGATTTGAGATATAGGTTGGTTGTGGTTAGTGAGATGAGTCTCCTAACCTTTGCAGTATGTGATTGTGTGTGTCTTGCTACTGTAGGCGTTGATTACTTCCCCAAGGGGAAGCTGTGACGTGGTACAGGTTACGAGTATATCAGGTAAGTCCATAGGACTTACTTAGCGTGCAATTGTGGATTGTATGATTGTGATGGTTGTGTGTGTTCATATGATTGTGCATTTATAACCTAAACCGGACTAGGATGACCATTCATTACATTTATTTGGCCCAAGTGTATTATAACGGGCGGTAACCGCCGGTCTCCGCCTACTGGTTAGGAGGAGGTGCCCTGAAGATGATCTCACAGGAGGGGACGAGTGAAGGTCACCCCCATGTAAAACTCGTGTGTTACGTTGGATGGGACGGGGTTCTTGAGGCTCCTCGTGTTACAAAAGAAGTTGAATTAGTAAAGGAATAACCTTAATCATCTATCGACAGTCGATCCACGCGTGACGATTTTCTTGAATCGCGAATGGCTGATACACTCATGGTATCGTGAAGAGAATGATGGAAATGGTAGTTGTGAAGCTATAGTCACAATGGCTGAAGAAGGAGTAGAAGATGATGAATTTCATGATGCACATGTGAGTTCTATTTCATGGCTCTTTTCAGCTTGAGTTTATCATTGATGTTTGTGAGCCATTTTATATATATCCAAATTTCTAAAACTACAATTCCTCGTTGATTTGCATAACCGAACTTCAAATTTGTAATGCATTGAATTGATGAATGTTAGGTGCTAACAGGCTATATTCCAAATAACATACATGTATCATTTCTCGAAGTGGATTCTCTAATCTTGATGATTTATGGTGTCTTTCAAGAAACTGAGATATATGTCAATTATTTCATGTTTAGATAGACTTGAACATATTAGTAGCAAACAATAGTGACCTTCAAGCCGAGGGTATTGTAATTACGAGTCAGTTGTTGTCCATCCGGATTCCTATTTCAAGCTATAGTAATATGATCTTGTTGAACTGTTTCTACATATGGATTATTTCGTGGAAATATTTTGAATTTTCAAGGCTCCGTAGTCCCATTGTTAAGGTTTGTGTTGTTGTTGTTGCTTTGAACTAAGAGTAGGTTTTTCCTTTGTGTTATGATTTGGCTCGCGTTTGATCCCCACTTGCCTGTCACTCTTTTGTGTCTCATTTTATTGTTAGAATCACAGGAAGTGAAGAGTTACTGAGATGGTGTCAAGCAAAACCAAGAAAAGAAGGAAAGCTGAAAGCATTACAATTTATGGAGATGCAGGTCAACCAAAGTCTTGCCATTAATCAACTCCTTCATAAATCCTAAACTCGAGCTCGCCCGAGTTCCAAAACTCAGTCATAGTTTTGAATAAATTGGAGTTTCATTAGGCCGAGGGAGTATCTCAAGATGCTACATCGGGTTAATGATTGTTTTTTGTAATAATGTGTGTTATTTTTCCCTGTGCTTGAAGTTTATTTGAGAATTTTTAAGTTAATTCGCTAATCTTAGTTCCAACCAGTGTTATTCAGTTTTGGTATGTTCATTTGTCTTAGATGCAAAATCTAACCTCACGCAGAATTTTGGTATGTTCACTTTCTGGTTTGAAAATTCTATTATGAAAAGTCTAGTGTGTTCATTTTCTAGTATGAAAATTCTGGTATGAACTTCTATTATGAAAAATTTATGGTAAGAAAAATTTCATACCAAAAATTCATTCCAAAAAAAAAAAATAATGAAAAAAAATGAAAAAGGCAAAAAGAAAAAAAAATTCAGTCTTTAGGAATTAAAACTTACAGTTACATAACAAATAACAAACATCTATTATTCTTTGAAAGAACTTGGCCAAATAGTCCTTTTTTTTAGTTTTGTTCTAGTAAGTGTACCCCATTATTTTTTACGACTTTCATTTAGTGGTAAATGAAATTCACCCCTCTATTTTAATAAAAAAAAAAGAATAATAGATGTTTGTTGGTTGTTATGTAAGTGTAAGCTTTAATTCCTAATTACTGAATTTATTTATTTTTCTTTTTTTCTTTATTATTTTCTTTATTATTTTTTGAAATGAATTTCTGGTATGAATTTTTCGTACCAGAAGTTTTCATACCAAAAGTTCATACCAGAATTTTTTTATACCTGAATTTTATATAAGAAATTAGCATACCAGAATTTGATTGGAATAATTTCATACCATAGTTTTTCATTTAGGAATTATGATACTAGAAGTTATGATACCAGAAATTAGATACTAGACATGATACAAAATCTTGGTAATTGAACTGGAGGGTAGGAAGAAGCTTTTGAAAGTCGACAGACTGGTTCAACTATAGATCTTAAGGCAAACTAACAACTACGGTTGGACTCACATGGACACTAGTGTCGACGTTGGCGTCCGACGAAGAGGGGATGCTCCTCTGGACGGGTCTGCGTGTAGAAAGAGAGTTGGGGAAATCCATTGTCTGTTGGGTGCTGGTTACAAGAAGCATCTTCAGTTTCTTGCTGTCAAGGTTACATGTTAGAACCCCTCGTCAAAGGAAGAGGAAGTCCATAGTCCAACTATGGGTGGCAAGTTCGCGAGTTTCGTGTCACTGATACCATGAGGGATGGAAAGGCTAGCAATGGTGAGGCCGGAGATGACATCTGATCTAAGGAGGGAGAAGGAGTAAAGAGGGCCCCATTGGAAGATAGAGAAGAAGAAGTAGAGGGTAATAAGAAGCTTTTGAAAGCCGACATACTAGTTCAACTATAGATCTTAAGACGGACTAACAACCAGGGTTGGAATCACCTGGACACTAGTGTCGACGATGGTGTCCGACGAAGAGGGGATGCTCCTCTGGACGGGTCTGCGTGTAGGAGAGGGTTGGGGAAATACCTTGTCTATTGTGTGTCGACTACATGAAGCGTATCCGGCTTCTTGCTGTCAAGGTTACAGGTTAGAACCACTCGTCAAAGGAAGGAAGAGGAAGTCCTAAGTCCAACTGTGGGTGGCAAGTTCATTAGTTTCGCGTAATCGATACCCTAAGGGATGACAAGGCTAGCAATGGTAAGGCCGGAGATGACATCGGATCTAAGGAGGGAGAAGGAGTAAAGAGGGCCCCACTGGACGATATGGAAGAAGAATTGAAGGGTAAGAAGAAGCTTCTGAAAGTGACAGGGTGGTTAAACTATAGATCTTAAGGCGGAATAATAACTAGAGTTGGACTTACCTGGACAGTAGTCCGACGATGGCGTCCGACGAAGAGGGGATGCTCCTCTAGACGGGTCTGCGTGTAGGAGAGGGTTAGGGAAATCCATTGTCTATTGTGTGCCGGCTACAAGAAGCATCTCCGATTTCTTGCTGCCAAGGTTTTAGGTTAGAACCACTCGTCAAAGGAAGGAAGAGGAAGTCCATAGTCCAACTATGTGTGGCAAGTTCGCGAGTTTTGCATAACTAATTCCCTGAGGGATGGCAAGGCTAGCAATGGTGAGGCCGGAGATGACATCTGATCTAAGGAGGAAGAAGTATTAAAGAGGGCCCCACTGGACGATAGAGAAGAATAATTGAAGGGTAAGAAGAAGCTTTTGGAAGAAACTGAGGCCATTCTTGTGGATTAAAGTTAAGTCGGAGAAGCAGACATGGAAAGGGTTGTTAGGGAAGAAGATATCGGATAGTCTTTGGCGAGTTTGAGAGAAGCGGAAGAATAAGTGACGTCTAGGGTTCTGACAGTAAAAAATAGGAGTGGGATACACTTACTTACCAATAAAATACAATGGGCCTAGTTAGTGGAATATAAACTAAAAAATGCCTATAAACCAAATTAACCCTTATTCTTTTTTTTTATTATTAAAATAGAGGGGTTAATTACTTTTACCTACCATTAAATGAAAGTGGTAAAAAATAATGGGGTACACTTACTAAAACGAAACTAAAAAAAACCTATTTGGCCAAATTCTATAAATCAAAATTGGATAGATTATGTAAATCGGGTAATTTATTCCCTAACAAAATTAAGAGTATGTTTAGGAAGTTACATATATTACATTAGGAATTACCCAAATAATTTATTTTAATAAATACAAAAGAGTCTACTTGATGCTCTTATATATAATAAGAGTTCACTTACCATTTAACCAACAAATTAATAACAAACTGAACAAAGAACGAACTAAACGTTCACAATAAATTGCCTAAACATTCCAAATAAATGAATTACTAATTTGCAAAAAATACTCTGAATACTTGCAAAAATATTTTGAAGTGTATCAATCACAAAATATGCTTATATTGGAAAGAAGGAAGGATATTTTACAAAATGAACTACATGTTTCACCAAATAATTAAATTAAATATTCACAAAAATGATCTAGACATATAATGTAGGGCTCACACACAGATAAAGTTAGGTTCCGATGAGAACATGTATTACAGTAAGAAACAAGAATACATAAGAATTGTTGGATTAAATAACATACCTCTTAGGTCAATCATTTATAAATGATTGTTCATATAGAATTATTGCATTATTTGTTCTTATGGGTAATTGATAACTAAACGGAAAACACATATTGCTCGAATGGAAAAAATATATTGGGGATTGCAAAGTAATTTTTCTCGAGTTTTTAAACTTTCTCTATTTGAGAACATTCAAAGACTATCGGCGATATCCTACTATCAGCAATAGAGATATGTCCGAACCAGGAAGGAACGGAAGTTCACAAACCAACAATAAAGAGGTCGCCGCGAGCAAGCGACGCGGTTGAGCGTACTTGCCGCAGCCGCGCCTGTGTTCTGCCACGGTCGCGGTGAAGCATTAGATCTCGCCCCTTATCTTTGTAACCGTTTTCTATTTCTTTCCTTTCGTGTTAAAAACGATTTTCCTCCTTTATATTACACCTTCTAGTCTCCTTTTCAAACCTTAGCTACCGTACTTCCAATTCACATAAGTTCTTTTCTTCTTCTTCTTCTTCTTCCTCTTCTTTCGATACCAGCAACGACATTATTTTTGCGTTCTCCATTGAACAAGCAGTAATAGTAAATTGGAGGCAGCCTGATGCGGGGTCGATGCCGCAGTTCCTGATCTAGATAGAAAATCCTCAAATTGAAAAACAGAAGCAAATCTCTGATGAAATACAAGGAATCTCGGGCGAGATTTTATGAAGAACATGTTGAGATTTACAAAATCTCAAAATGTGGAATAATGAATGATATGGAAAGATATGAAGATGAATAATAGAATGCGATATGATAAGTATAAGAAGATCATACTATTATAAGACTAGCAAAGAACCTTGACCAATTATGTGTCAAAACCCTAAACAAAGAATTACCTTTCACTCTTCCTTCTTTAACCTTATACAAGCCTTCTAGATAAGACAAGCACAAGGAGGGACTAGTCTTTGACTTGTAGCATGAACCTTCAAAAAGTTTAACACACAAGAACAACCTAGCAAAGATTTACAACTTTTGAACCAAATACTCGCCTTTTGATTGGAGAGAGGTGATAAAATGTAAATTTCATAAAGAAATCACAAGTATCTCACAATAATGTGGAAAATCATCTAAAAATCTGAACTCCCTATGAATCTTGTCCTCTAAGGCAATTTATAGGAGAGATTCCTCTAAAAGATGATCTAAAATTAATCCTAAACGATAGGATCAATACTAACAAATATCTTCTTAATGTTTAAGAGATAAAACGTATTAAAAATACTAAAGATAAGTAAGATCTCAATAGGTCTCATTATTCTCGACATAATGGAAATCTCGGCCGAGATTTTATGTTGTTGACCGAGATTTTGCATCTTCCATGCAATCTCCCACTCTCTTGGATTCTCCCATGTAAGATGCTTGCAAAAAACCTTTCCTTGAGTATCCCTTACTCCATACATGTGAAGGTTCCATGTAATGTAGGAGTTATCAAGGATTGTAACGACCGGATTTTCGTTACACTTGGATAGGGTTAGAGGAGGGTAGAAGCCGGGCGCAAGGGCTCACGCCCTTGCGGCTTTGGCGACGTAGTCGAGTAGGCCGCATGTTAGAACCACTCGTCAAAGGAAGGAAGAGGAAGTCCTAAGTCCAACTATGGGTGGAAAGTTCATTAGCTTCGCGTAATCGATACCCTGAGGGATGGCAAGGCTAGCAATGATGAGGCCGGAGATGACATCGGATATAAGGAGGGAGAAGGAGTAAGGAGGGCCCCATTGGAAGATAGGGAAGAAGAACTGAAGGATAAGAAGAAGCTTCTGAAAGTGACAGGGTGGTTAAACTATAGATCTTAAGGCGGAATAATAACTAGAGTTAGACTTACTTGGACACTAGTGTCGACGATGGCGTCCGACGAAGAGGGGATGCTCCTCTAGACGGGTCTGCGTGTAGGAGAGGGTTGGGGAAATCCCTTGTCTGTAACACCCAGAATCCGCGGGACTCGGGGTGCTACGGGTTGGGACCTCACAATGGGTCCCGACCCTTAGCTTGACAACAATTTCACCGGACCTTTCCAACATGGCACAAATAAAGGCAAAAACTCAAATCGTTTATAATGTATGCGAGAACGGAAAGTAAAAGTACAAAGTGGAAACTCAGCCGAGTCCTCAAAACGTCATAACTCAAAACATATATCCGAGAACCATGAGTCAAACATAACAAGAATAAACTCAAAAACGCCCCCGTCCTATAATGTACGGAGACCCCCCGGCTGTCCACTCCTCCACCTCACTCGGCGGCATCCCTAACCTGCAAGGCATCTATACAACCGGTTTTGAACCGTTAGCTAGCAATTCGAACATAAGAAGAACGATAAGGCACAAACACATATAAGGATAAAGTAAACACACAATCATGCTTGCAAAGAAGTCCGGTTATTATCTTTGATTTAGGTTATTCCATTACTAATTTCCATTTAGTTGTGGCACGGAAATCACAAGGATCCCGCCCTTGTCCCCTTTCACCAAACAGGTTTGGGCCAGATGCGGATCAGCATCACCTGTTGGACTGGTCGCAAGGCACCTCCCGGCCATCCCCATTTTGGGCCGGACATAGTGGTCACCGCCCGTTGTCATACACTTGGGCCAAATAAATAATAACACGTCCACATCCTAGTCCGATTTATAAGTTATTTCATAACAATTAATAAGAATAACACACACCACCCACACGTCACAACTCATATGCGAAAAGCTAGTTAAGTAAGTCCGTAGACTTACCTCACTCAAGGTACACGAATAAATCCTCTAGGCTTCTTGCAGAAAACACTCAATGCCTGAACACAACGAGGCATACTATCATCAACTATCCGTCAAGGTAACCACCCCCGTACTTCTATATGCTCAACTTGTAATATAATCATTAGCATGCTAGTTCCCATATTTTGATTCTCTAAGTAAGCTTGCCGAAGCACACCACAATCTATAAACTATTCTTAACACCTAAGGTCACGGCCACTATATGGCATTTGCTCTACGTTATACTAGATTCACCTAGTATGATACACTACCGCCATTAACATAAAGAGACGGAGAGGGTACTCACGCGAGTTCCAAGGTAGTGCGGGGGTTATGGATGTCGAGAACGGATTTGGTGGACTTAACGGGTGCTTCCGGACCTATACAACAAAGCTACAAGAATTTAGCTTATAGGCTAGATTGATTGCATAACGGTTTAGACATAATTCGAGAAACTCGTTTTCAAAACACGGTCAAAACCCGTAAAACATTTTCAAGGTGAATAACATGATTAGACCAAAACTCCCCAATTCATTATTTTTCCGTTCGGATGAAAAACCCAACAACTTGGTTGTTTATTTTATTTTTTTAAAGATCCATAGTTGGTTAAATCTCGTAATAAACTTCACATGGGTAGAATAGTGGTTATTAATAAATTTTGGATGCAATCTGCAGTTATCCAGAAAATAGGGTTACTATTGCAATTATACAGAAGCTGGGGCAAAATCTGTAATTTTACAAAAAGGAAAACGAAACAGTAGCAGCTCTTGTAACCCTAGCCGCACGCTGCAGTGGAGAGGGAGAAGAGGGCTGGTGGCGGCTTACGGCGTGGCGGCGTGGCGGCGTGGCGGCGTGGCGCAGGGGAGGACGAGGTCCGGCGGCAGGCTTCCGGCGAGGCGTCGCCTTCGACGGCGCGTGGTCGCGGCTGTCACAACCGGCCGAAAGTCACACAAAAAGAAGAAGAAAAATAACGAGACAGGAGAGAAGAGGGAAGAAGGAGAGAGACTCGGCTACTCACTATCCGGCGGCACAAGTGGTTAGGGGCGGAGGGACAGGCGGCTCCAGATCCGGCCTCCGGTGGATGTGGCCTCACCGTCGATCCAGATCTGCAAAGGTGAAGACCTTGTTTGCTTGATCTGTTGACCAGGGACGAAGAGAGGGAAAGGTGAGGAGTGAATGAGAGAGGAGAGGAGTGAATGAAAGAGGAGAGGGAGGGTAGTCTAGGAGGTGGTCGTCACAAGGGGGCGAAGGGTCGGCCGCCAGGCTAGGCGGGTAGGCTGTAGTGGCGTGCATCAGCAGCGAGAAGAGCGAGGAGACGCAGCTGCCCAGGCCTATCAGCACGCACGCACAACAGGAGGAAGGAAAGGAAAAAAAAAGAAAAGGAAAGAAAGGAAAAGAAAAAGAATAGAGAAAAAGGAATTAGGGCAACTCGATTAAATGATCGGAACGAGATTTTCCGGATCGATAAATCCCGACTCTCCGACTCAATTAGATTAATAAAATACGGAAAAGGTATTTTTAATATATATATAAAAAAAACTCATCTTAAAAATTCAAGCTAATAACGAAACACTAGAAGGGAAAGAAAACGAAGTCGGAACGCACCCGAATAAACGGGGCGTTACATCAGGTCCTCCTAAAGAAAAGTTTCGTCCCGAAACTTGCTATACGCGGAACTCTCAAACAACGTGCCTCCATATTCTCTTGGAACACTATCGTGGTAACTATGGCCCTTCTAATCCAAAGTCTACTTGCCTAGACTCGCGAAATATACACATATGAAACACACATAACACATCACGTCACAAATCACATAAGAATAACCAAGGATAGATCTCGGGACTAACCCGACGGTCCTGTAGATGTGGCTAATCCCGCGTAAAACTCGGGATAGTTCCTACGGATACTATCCTCCGTCTCCCAAGTGGCCTCATCGGCTCCTCGTCTCGACCACTGTACTCTCAGCATCGGTATCTCCTTCGACCGAAGTCGTCTCGTGCTACGCTCCAAAACCGCAGTCGGATGCTCCGCGAAAGTATGGTCCGGCTCGACAACCAGGTCCTCGTGGCTAATGACGTGTCTCGGGTCATGTATGTACTCTCTCAGCTGAGATACATGAAACACCGGGTGAATACCCTCCAACCTCGGTGGTAACGCTAACCTATATGCCAACTCTCCGACCCTCTCCAAAATCTCAAAGGGACCGACATATCGGGGGCTCAACTTCCCCTTAATGCCAAATCTCCTGACACCCCGTGTCGGTGATACCCTCAGCCAGACGTGTGCTCCTACTCTGAACTCCAAGGGCCTACGTCTCCTATCTGCATACGACCTCTGACGGCTCTGCGCGGCCAACATCCTCTCTCGGATCAAAGCAACCCTAGCCATGTCATCCTGTATCTGGTCGGGAGCTACAACACTAGAACTGCCCAGCTCGTCCCAACACAAGGGAGTACGACATCTCCGTCCGTACAACGCCTCATACGGTGCCATCCCGATCGATGCGTGCCAACTGTTATTATACGAAAACTCCACCAATGGAAGGTGGTCTGGCCATACATGTCCCCAGTCTAGTACACATGCCCGTAACATGTCCTCTAAGGTCTGAATAGTCCGCTCGGACTGTCCGTCGGTCTGTGGATGGTATGCGGTGGTGAAATGCAGACTCGAGCCTAGGGCGGCGTGTACTTGCTGCCAGAACCTCGAAGTAAAACGTCCATCCCTATCCGAGATGATAGTCCTCGGGACTCCATGCAATCTCACAATCTGACGAGTAAACTCCTCAGCGAGACGACTCACCGGCCACGTCTCTCGAATAGGAATGAAACGTGCGGTCGTTGGGTCCCGACCCTTAGCACCCCGAGTCCCGCGGATTCTGGGTGTTACAAAAGTGGTATCAGAGCCAGGTTGACAACAATGGCACTCGCAATCTTCTAAAGGCTGAATGAGGTATAAACAGGACCCCACGGGTTCTGACTTTTCGTTTTCAAAATTCATATGCATGAGTCGGGACTGGGTTAGAATGTACGGGACCACCACTCCTCACGCAAACCTCGGCGGCGTAGATTTCTGGATTTGATGTATGTAATACCTATATATTGACATAGTTATAAGTATTTATATATGACTTTAGGATGTTTCGGACTTGAATGTACCTAGCTAAGCATGTGACCTTAGGATGATAGGGCTTCTATGCCTCGGTTGAATCCTAGATTGTTGCTTCTTTTTATGCTTTTACAAATTTCCTTTATATGCTAAATATTGCAATTATTACGTATATATAGATATATATATATATATATACACTCATATATAAATAAACGCGGAACGATATCAGATGGCACGTACGAGAGCTACCGCATACGTAGGACCCGCCAGGGGTAGACCACCTCTTCCTCCTACCGTCCAAAGACGGGGACGAGTAGGAAGACCTCCAGGCACGAGAGGTCGGGGACGTATTCCCATTGCGGACCCACCAGTTGTGGATCCGCCAGCACCTGAGGATCCCGTAGAGGACGTCGCTGAGAGCATCATTCCCGAGGTTAGGGATAGGACCGTCGCGAGGTCCGGGGCTCAGAGTTCTCCATCTGCTAGGACTGGGGGAGCATCTATTGGAGCTAGCGTGTTTGCAGACTATGTACGACGAGTTGAGGAGGCATTTAGGACAGGAGTACCACCACCCGCACCCCCAGGGCCAGCACCTGCACCGGCACCTGCGAGGTCAGCAGAGGTCACGCAGAGAGTTACTCCGATGAGGGCTGCGCCAGAGGTAGTTGCACCAGCAGTAGTTGCACCCGAGCCAGTTGTTGATGTTGTTAGGGCGAGAGATGAGCTGAGATTTCCGAGACCTGATTCCTGGTTGAAGGCTTTCAACCAGCAGCATGTACCCTACTTCGATGGGAAGGTAGGGTTAGAGGTGGAGCACTGGATTGGGCATGTGGAGTCGGCTTTAGAGGCGATCCGTTGTCCAGAGGAGAGACAGGTGGAGATAGTTAAGACTTTATTCAGGGAGCAGGCCCAATATTGGTGGAGGACGGTTAGAGGAGGAGTGACCAGGATGGACCAGTTGTTTAGCCTCGTTAGAGAGAGTTTTTGTCCGGCTTCACTGAGGAGAGATAGAGTACAGGACTTCTTGGAGGCGGGATTTGAGGATGTCCCAGTTATCGAGGCGGTTAGACGGTTCCGAGAGGAGTTAGCTTTGTTGGGTCCCGCCGCACCTCCGGCAGACCAACACGTCTACTTATTGGACTAGGTGGTTGAGGAGTTTGAGCATAGAAGTCTAAAGACCAACCCGAATCGTTATGTTGAGAGTTGGATAGGTCATGGACTGATAGTGCAGTCTTCTTGGACTAGGTGGTTGAGGAGTTTGAGCATAGAAGTCTAAAGACTTCTAGTGGACTAGAGTGTGGTTTGATTGTGTGCCTTGTTTTGAACACGCGTTGTACGTTTTCCCGAGGAAACTTACGAGTGAGGTGATCTTGTGCGCTTCGGAGACTGGTGTTCACTCCAAATGGTGTGTGCAAGCTTTAAATTTATAACCCAAGAAGTATGCTTAAAACAAGGATGCGAACCCGCAGTGTACGGATCAATTATAGTAAAAGCAAGAATTCCGGGGTGTCGATCTCAGGGACTTAGGTGAAACAAAGCAAGTATAGGTTGTCAATATTGCCAATAACCACAAAAGTGATTAAAACAATCAAAGATGATAATATAGTCAATTAAAGGGAATATGCAAATTCTAGGGATTAAAGCATCTAGTTGTGGTTCTAACTCAAGATCTCAAGATAAGCGGACAAAGCTAAGGTTTTGCAAAGGGAAGATGTTACTAAAGCGGAATAGATCACCGGGTAAGTCTCACTACTAACAATCCCAAGCCAAAGAACCTATTAACAGGTAAGTCTCAAGGTACTAAGGAAAGGAACTATAATATCAAACCAACACACCAACTAAGGGAATAGAATCAACCTTTACCGGGTAAGTCTCACGCTAACTCACAAAGATGGAATGAAGGCACACTCGAACCCCAATAAAGGATAAACCTTTATTACCTACACTTATGATCATGGGTAAACAAACAAAGAAATTACCGGGTAAGTCTCATCCTAGGCTTGCATTGGTGTAATAAGAATAGGATTTGGCAAACTCTAACACTTAACTCTCAGTTTCGGATCAGAAAAGGTCTCCTCGGTCAGCCAAGTTCCAACCCGGCCGAGATGTTCATCGACTGAACGAGATGTTCTAAGGTTAAGGATAAAGACTCGAGCTTTCAAGGTCCTACTGGGATTAAGATTATTCTATCATCGTCTTTCCCACAACTTTCAGTCAATCACCCTAAAATCGCACAAGTAAATTAGCCACTCATCATCATGAAAGCAATAATCAAATATATGGGAAGAGAATGAATATTTGAACACAAAAACCTTAAGAACAAGGCTTCAATAACTGAATCAAATAAATAAATCAGCGTTCCTTGGATTACAAATCCAACAAGACAATCAAACAAAAAGGGAATCAAAGAAAGTCTTACAAATCCCTTCACAAAAGCTATAACAAGCTATGAACTTCCTTCCTTCAATCTTCCTTCAACCTTCCAAAAATCCTTCCTAACTCCAGCTTCTTCAATCCCCAAGTTCTGCGATGGTAGCGGGTTGCTGAATTTTTGGAAAATCCCGCCCTTTATATAGGAAAATTATCTTCCAAAGATAATAATATCTTAAAAAGATAATTTCCTAATAAAATATATCCATATCTCTAATGTAACGCCCCATTTTATTAGGCGCGTTTTCGATATTTATTTCCCTACTTTTATCGATATTTTAATAGCTTAAATAGTTTTATGCGTATTTTGACCCATATAATTATTTTCTGTATTTTATTTCGGAAAAGTTTTCCGATCCGAAAGTTTAGTTTAGTTCGTTTCAATCGAGTTTATTTTATGTTATTATCTTTCTCCCTATTTCTTTTTTTTTTATTCTATTGTTTTGTCTTTCCGCTTGTCTCACTCAGAGACTTGCCTTACCTCCTGTGATCATTGCCACCTACCTATGCCTACTGCTGCTAGGTCCAGACCGACCCCTCGTTGCACTCATCTCCCCTCTTTGGATGATCTCGCAAGCAAGTGTCTTCCTGTAAACCTCTCCTCATCTCTCTCTCGTACAGCTTCGATCTCTCCCTCTATTAGCCTCAAATTCTCATTCCTTCGTCTCCCAAGCTGCAACCACCTGAGGTGCCCTTCTCTCCTGTACTTGGAAGCAAACACTCCCAAACTCTCCTTCGAACCTCCCTCTTGCTCAGATACACTTCTCCTCTGCTGCCTTACCTCAGCCAAGCTGCAACCCTTGGAGCCGCCACGCCGACCGCCTTGCAACCACCATCCTCTGCAACTAGGAAGAACAGGGAGCCTCACCTCCATCTCATCTTTCTCCCTCTTCTCTTCTGTCGAGCCTCACCGAAGGGCCCTCTGTCGTTGCACCTCAACTGGAGCCTCTCAACGAGCCACAATCAGCCCCACCTCTCGGTTCTCATAGCTCCGCATCCGCGCCTTGAGAAGCCTCAATTTCCGACAAGAACAAGCATTGCAAGACGCATCAAATTCAGATCCTGGTTCAGATTCAATTACCAGTGCAAAGGGGGAAGTTTTTGTTTTTGAAAATTGTGGAGATGCAGCTTAATCTAAGGAGGGTGATTCGGGAACCATTGTCGATCTCTTCTCCTCTCTTCTGCCCTCCTTCTCGACTCTATCCCTCCTCCCCTAACCGGAAGCTCGCCCTGCAGTTTGGTGCTCCATCTGTTGTCAAGCCACCAGGGGAGAGCATGAGAATCCCAGCCTCGCAGTCGCCACCTTAGTCCGTCGAGAAGCCCGTCGGGAGAGCCCTTGCAAGCCAATAGAACCACCGGCCCTTTGTTGTTTGCCTGCCTCCAAGCCGCCGCCGCCGCCATCCCTGAAGGATTGAAGGGTGAACGCGTTTTAAAAACCCTTCTTCAAAATTTGAGCGGGCCCCACTCCTTTTTAATGTAATTACAACTTATACCCCATATTGCTATTTCGGGTTTTGACCCCTAATTTCGGGACTTTGTAATTATATCCCTACAACCCATATTTTTATTTTGGATTATGGCCCAAGCATTTGATTACGGATTTATGACGCATGTTGTGACATTGGGTATTTTGCCTCGGAAAATATTTTAGCGGGATTTTAACCTCGGTTTTTAAAACAAGTTTCTTAGAGTTATATGTATTATATATATATATATATATATATATATATATATATATATATATTCCGATCAAATTTAGCATACGAGCTAAATTTGTTTAGTTTTGTTGCTAGGTTCGGGAACGACCCCGTAAAGGCCGAACGAGTCCAAGTCGACATCCGTTGATCGATTTCCGTCTTTTGACGTCGCGTGAGTATCCTTTCCCTCGATCTAGTTATATTTAGCGGTAGTATCATGCTAGGTTGGATTTAGCCTAACTTAGAGTGAATGCCAAGTAGTGGCCATGAACCTTAGGTGAGTTTTGAGGATTTATGATTGTTATAAAGCTTGAGGTGTTATTATCTTGTAAGGATTGTAAGGTGTTGAGTGTTTTGTTGATCTTGTGAGTTTATGAGGATTGAGATTATGGTTATATGTTTGTTGAGATTGTGGTGACTAGGACGAGAGTATCCTAGCATGTGTTGTGATGGTTATGACCTTGTGAGATCGTGAGGACTAGGAGTTTCTTTATCCTAGTATGTGTTATGGTTTATGATCTTGGGAGATCATAGGGTCTAAAAGTCTAAGGACTTCTAGCGTGTGTTGAGTGTGATGTGAGCATGAGAGATTCTAGGATGCGTCCCTAGAATGTGAGTCAAATGATCTCGTGTAGATCATTTGTGTAGAAGTCTTAGACTTCTTGAGTTGAGCGAGTTGTTGATATAGTATCTTCTTGTGAGCAGGTTGTGGACTCCTTCCCAAGGGAAGCGAGAGTGTTGTGAGTTGAGTGTGGCGATAAGGTAAGTCTCCGGACTTACTTAGCTCGTATTCCTTGTATTAGCATTGATGTGTGTTTGGTGGTGTGTGTTTATTCTTTATTGTTTATAACAACTGAACCGGTAATAGGACCACCGACCTTATACTATTTTGGCCCAAGTGTATGATAACGGGCGGTGACATCATCTGCCTAGCTCTTGCGAGAGTCTAGGAGGTTCTTGGCGACTAGCCCGTGCTGGTTAGATGGTCGGAGGCATCCGTACCGTTCCACGCCGGTAAGTAGGGACCGAGGCGGGACCACGGTGGTCTCGTGTCACAAACCTAAGTTGAATTAGAACGGGATACGACCTAATAATAACAAAGATAATAAACCGGGTTGATGTGCTTTTATGTATGTTGTATGCTTGTGATGAGATTATTTGTGTATGTGCCTTTCCCATTAATTCTAATGTTTGGAATGTGAGCTAACGGTTTTATACCAACTGTTGTAGATTGCATTGCAGGTTAGGATTGCGGCCGAGAGATCCGGAAGAGTGGGCAGCCGGGGTTCCGTACATTTTAGGATTGGGTTTTGGGTGGAGTCGAGTTTGAGCATTGTAATTATTGTATGTTTTATGGCGTTAGCCTTTGGGGTTGTATTTTCGGCTGAAGTCCTTTGTTGTATTCTTCCGGGTTTTTCTTTTCATTGCATAAAAATGTATTTCGTTTTGGCCTTTATTTGTGCCTTGTTGCAAGATCCGGTGAAATTGTTGTCAAGCTAAGGGTCGGGACCCACTGTGAGGTCCCAACCCGTAGCATCCCGAGTCCCGCGGATTCGGGGTGTTACAAAAGTGGTATCAGAGCGAGGTTGACAACAATGGCACTCGCAATCTTCTAAAGGCCGAATTAGGAATAAACAGAACCCTTCGGGTTCTGACCTTTTTGTTTTAAAATTTACATGCATGAGTCGGGGTAGAATGTACGGATCACCACTCCTTCCGCGGATCTCGGCAGCATAGTTTATTGGAATTTTAGTATTTATATGTATATATTATTTATGTAGATATGTATAGTATATGTGGATTATAGTTATGCATGATGGACATGATTTATGTGTATATTTGTATATGTGGATGATTATATGTTTTGGACCTTGTATTGTTATAATGAAGTGTCGGATGCGTGATATTAGTAGTATTATGGACTTAGGAATTATATACTTATATATACGTATTCTTATTATATATAGTAGCATATGAAGTAATGAGACCTTTTAGCTAAGATGATAGTATGATAAAATTACCTTGGATGACGCCGTTTGGCTCGGGATAGTTTACATATAAGGATGAATATGCTCAAGTACCGAGTTGAGTATCACGTTAAACACCTTGCTGTTTCTTGGGCTCCTTTAGAGGACGTCAAAGCAAACCTATGAAGACTAAAGAGGACATTAACGGCAAGGACGAACAAGTAGAAGGAAACTCTAAACAACTAAAGAGAAAGCGAGATGGAGACATTAAAAATAAAGGGAGCAACATTAATGTGCGGAAGCTGGTCCAAAGAAGCCATGATGGAAAGACGACGAGACCAAGAGAGATAGTGAACTTAAGTTCTTCTAGAAGACGCGTGGACAACTAAAGATACAAATCGAGGAGGAGATGGATACATTATAGCAAGGTTAAAAGTTGTGTTCTACTAAGAGGCGAAGTTTTCTTTTGGCGCTCCTAAGCATTTGAGTCAAGATGGGAAGAGTGATCGTACCATTTGCTAAAGATTTAAGATACCGTGAGTTAAGCTTACGAGGTACCAATAAGTGAAGTGTTAACATTACTAGAGTTATGAGAAGAAGGGCATGGTGGGGATTCACATGGAGTTGACCAATTTCCGTTATGATGATAAGGCTAAGAATTGCCAAGAAGGATGAAGTGTGTATAAATGATGATCCCAAGAAGATGAAAGAAGAAACAAGGAGCTTTTATTGAAGGACTTAAGATACCGACCAAGAGAAATGCGAGAGGATACTGACTAACGTTAGAGATGTTGAGAAGACACATTTACAAGATATCACGAGAGAACAATTAAGCCAATGTAAGCGGGGCGTGTGAAACAATAAGGCCAAGAAGATATAGTTATCTTATAAAGAAACGAAAGCGTGAAATGAAGAAGGAACTATTTAAGATAGAGTACCCCGAGGAGGGTAACCCTCATGAGAATGGTAACATGAGAAGTGTAGTAGAATAATAAGTCGTTGACATCGGAGAAAGTCGGATACAAGTTAATCGGTGATAACTAAGAACCCACAGGTGCGTGTTGTCTATTGGTGAGTGTAGAGGGGATGAGTAAACAAGATTATGGGCCTACAGAGGATCGACAACAAGAGCTTAAAGTATTCGTGATGGTTCAATGTCAGCAATAAGGATTTATATCAACGGAAGTGAAAATGTTATAATCAAGTAGCATTGGTGGGTTCAAGCATATGACTGTAACCGACCTCCCGGGGAGTGATTGTAATGATCCTTTACAACCTTCTTCGGTCATGAGAACAACATATGGGAGATCGACCCGGATTAGAAGTTCTAAGGTTTGATCATGGTAAAGGCAACTAGTAGATCAAGAGGAAGGTGATATTTTCATTGTTTGTGGTGCGTAGACGGGAGTATAATAAGGGGATGCATAGTATGTTCATTCTAATGAAATGGAGGGTATGTTTTCGCGAAAAAAAAATGAGAGAGAGAGGCGTCAAACTCACACAAAAGAGCCATGGTAGCTCTGGTGTGCAAGAGAGGACCTAGATTAGGGCAACACTTCAAGCTTGGAATTACGATGTTAGTGATTGGTGGAGTAATGAGTGGATATTTTTGTGATTATGGTTGAGAATTTTGCCTGAAGGCATACAAGTACAGTTGTGAAGTTGTTTATGGATAGCAAGAGGTACATAAGGTGGTCAACGAGCGTAAGAGAAGACTGAGGTTTTGAAGTTTGATATCGATATGAGATGTATAAGGAGTACATGAAAGGTTGAGGTTAGACCATCTACGGTCGGTTTGACGTTACAAAAAAAAAATGAAGTATAAATTTCTACGCCTACTTGAAGAAAAGATGTCTATGGTGAAAGCTTATGTAGAAGACCAAGAGCTCCTTCCATATGTTGGGATGTCAGGGAAAGCGAAGAAGATAAGGTCAATTGTTTTGAAGCACGGTTAAGTCATGCAGTTTGGACCCTTATGGCCGCACATAAGTGAGAAACCTTAGAAGATTTTTTACAACCATGTCATCGAGGAGGGAGAATGAAATTAAGAGAAAAGAATACTTAAATAAGGCTACAAGAGTCAGAAGACTCGAGCAAGTCTCTCGAGTTCAAGAGATAAAGGATCTCGGAAAGAAGACGGTAAACATTGTAGCTAAAGATGGAACAAGACACGTGTTTAAGGGACGTCACCCCAATAGATCGAGGTAGATCATTAGTATCATGACCACTTGTAAAGTGATAAGACAAGATTGTGTCGGTTATTACGATGTGTGACGGGAAGAAAAAAGATGAAGGCTGAGATATCACGGATTCCGATACGTCAGAATGTGGAATTTTCCACTAAGGTCGAGCTTGATTTAATCCCGATGTCTAAGGCGTCGTATGAAATGACACTTGTGCAGAGACATGTGTTGTGGAAACAAGTGAAGGAGCAATTGCAAGAACTTATCGATAAGATTTCACTAGAAATTAGTGAAATGCTATGGGGAACTCCGAATGCTATCTTAAACTCTTAATTTGAAGTTGTTATGTAGAACACCAATTTGCGAAAAGAGAGAAGTTTATCTCCGTTGTACATCGATTACAGTGAGTTGAGCAAGATGACAATGAAGGACAAGTATCCCTTACCACGGATTGATGATCTACTCGACCAATTGCATGGGTCAATAGTCTCTTCTAAAATTTATTTAAGGGTTGATTGCCACCAATTGAGAATCCGGGATCAGGATATTGCAAGTACGGCAGTCCGTATAAGGTATGGTCACCATGAGCCTGTAGTGATGTCATCTGGGCTTACTAATGCCCCGTATAAGATATTTTGATCTACTCTCGAAGAAGAGAGAAGTTGTATGACAAGATGTCTTGGGATGACAACCCCGAAGGACGTGGAAGAAGTTACAAGATTTTTGGGATGTTGGTCATTACCGGATTTGAGAAGAGATTTTTTTTTCAAAGTAACACCATCTATGACTAACCTATTCTGGACGACAACGAAGATTTAAGTGGGACAAAAAAAAAAAAAAAATTTTGACATTGTAGTTGTTAAGAGTTAAAGAGGAGATTTATTGGTGCATTTGCTTTGGAATTTTGCCTAGAGGTATGATGGGTTTGACATGTACAAGTTATTCCGCAAGACAAGGTCTTGATCGAGTATTGAGGAAAGATGTAAAAGTAATAGCATACGTGACTCGTTAGTAGAAGCAGTGTGGAGTGAAATACTTCCTTCATTACTTGGAACTTGCAACAAGAATTGAGGAAAACGTAACATCAAAGTTTGGTATGACAAGAACCAAAGCCAATGGTGTAAATGGGAAGTTCGATCTTCTTTGTTAGAGACAAGCAAAGAGAAACATAATGGAAATGTTGCACTGAGATATATACCCGAAAAGGAAGATGAATTTCCGATATATCGGATCTTTTTGAGATCTTAGTGCGAGTTGGAGAAGTGTCTTATAAGTTGGTGTTGCCGCCAAGAGTAGAGAGTTTTCACCCGGTGTTTCATATGTATCAGTCGAGAGGGTACATGCATGATTCGAGACGTGTGGTTAGTTATGGTGATTTAGTCGCAGAGCAAGAACCGAAGAGGCTAAAAGGAAGACGGAGTATAGTATCTTTGGTTGAGTTATGTATAGTTTGTGCCTTGTGTGTGAATGTGTTATATGACCGGTAATATCTTGTGATGGTAGTTTGAGCAGTTTGTGCATATAGATTAGAAGGTCTAAGCCTTCCTAGTTGTGTGTTTATACATCGGCCTTAGGGACAGAGAAGTTGAACGCATCGCAAGTTTCGGGACGAAACTTGTTTTTAGGGGGATCTAATGTAACGCCCCATTTTATTAGGCGCGTTTTCGATATTTATTTCCCTACTTTTATCGATATTTTAATAGCTTAAATAGTTTTATGCGTATTTTGACCCATATAATTATTTTCTGTATTTTATTTCGGAAAAGTTTTCCGATCCGAAAGTTTAGTTTAGTTCGTTTCAATCGAGTTTATTTTATGTTATTATCTTTCTCCCTATTTCTTTTTTTTTTTATTCTATTGTTTTGTCTTTCCGCTTGTCTCACTCAGAGACTTGCCTTACCTCCTGTGATCATTGCCACCTACCTATGCCTGCTGCTGCTAGGTCCAGACCGACCCCTCGTTGCACTCATCTCCCCTCTTTGGATGATCTCGCAAGCAAGTGTCTTCCTGTAAACCTCTCCTCATCTCTCTCTCGTACAGCTTCGATCTCTCCCTCTATTAGCCTCAAATTCTCATTCCTTCGTCTCCCAAGCTGCAACCACCTGAGGTGCCCTTCTCTCCTGTACTTGGAAGCAAACACTCCCAAACTCTCCTTCGAACCTCCCTCTTGCTCAGATACACTTCTCCTCTGCTGCCTTACCTCAGCCAAGCTGCAACCCTTGGAGCCGCCACGCCGACCGCCTTGCAACCACCATCCTCTGCAACTAGGAAGAACAGGGAGCCTCACCTCCATCTCATCTTTCTCCCTCTTCTCTTCTGTCGAGCCTCACCGAAGGGCCCTCTGTCGTTGCACCTCAACTGGAGCCTCTCAACGAGCCACAATCAGCCCCACCTCTCGGTTCTCATAGCTCCGCATCCGCCGCCTTGAGAAGCCTCAATTTCCGACAAGAACAAGCATTGCAAGACGCATCAAATTCAGATCCTGGTTCAGATTCAATTACCAGTGCAAAGGGGGAAGTTTTTGTTTTTGAAAATTGTGGAGATGCAGCTTAATCTAAGGAGGGTGATTCGGGAACCATTGTCGATCTCTTCTCCTCTCTTCTGCCCTCCTTCTCGACTCTATCCCTCCTCCCCTAACCGGAAGCTCGCCCTGCAGTTTGGTGCTCCATCTGTTGTCAAGCCACCAGGGGAGAGCATGAGAATCCCAGCCTCGCAGTCGCCACCTTAGTCCGTCGAGAAGCCCGTCGGGAGAGCCCTTGCAAGCCAACAGAACCACCGGCCCTTTGTTGTTTGCCTGCCTCCAAGCCGCCGCCGCCGCCATCCCTGAAGGATTGAAGGGTGAACGCGTTTTAAAAACCCTTCTTCAAAATTTGAGCGGGCCCCACTCCTTTTTAATGTAATTACAACTTATACCCCATATTGCTATTTCGGGTTTTGACCCCTAATTTCGGGACTTTGTAATTATATCCCTACAACCCATATTTTTATTTTGGATTATGGCCCAAGCATTTGATTACGGATTTATGACGCATGTTGTGACATTGGGTATTTTGCCTCGGAAAATATTTTAGCGGGATTTTAACCTCGGTTTTTAAAACAAGTTTCTTAGAGTTATATGTATTATATATATATATATATATATATATATATATATTCCGATCAAATTTAGCATACGAGCTAAATTTGTTTAGTTTTGGTGCTAGGTTCGGGAACGACCCCGTAAAGGCCGAACGAGTCCAAGTCGACATCCGTTGATCGATTTCCGTCTTTTGACGTCGCGTGAGTATCCTTTCCCTCGATCTAGTTATATTTAGCGGTAGTATCATGCTAGGTTGGATTTAGCCTAACTTAGAGTGAATGCCAAGTAGTGGCCATGAACCTTAGGTGAGTTTTGAGGATTTATGATTGTTATAAAGCTTGAGGTGTTATTATCTTGTAAGGATTGTAAGGTGTTGAGTGTTTTGTTGATCTTGTGAGTTTATGAGGATTGAGATTATGGTTATATGTTTGTTGAGATTGTGGTGACTAGGACGAGAGTATCCTAGCATGTGTTGTGATGGTTATGACCTTGTGAGATCGTGAGGACTAGGAGTTTCTTTATCCTAGTATGTGTTATGGTTTATGATCTTGGGAGATCATAGGGTCTAGAAGTCTAAGGACTTCTAGCGTGTGTTGAGTGTGATGTGAGCATGAGAGATTCTAGGATGCGTCCCTAGAATGTGAGTCAAATGATCTCGTGTAGATCATTTGTGTAGAAGTCTTAGACTTCTTGAGTTGAGCGAGTTGTTGATATAGTATCTTCTTGTGAGCAGGTTGTGGACTCCTTCCCAAGGGAAGCGAGAGTGTTGTGAGTTGAGTGTGGCGATAAGGTAAGTCTCCGGACTTACTTAGCTCGTATTCCTTGTATTAGCATTGATGTGTGTTTGGTGGTGTGTGTTTATTCTTTATTGTTTATAACAACTGAACCGGTAATAGGACCACCGACCTTATACTATTTTGGCCCAAGTGTATGATAACGGGCGGTGACATCATCTGCCTAGCTCTTGCGAGAGTCTAGGAGGTTCTTGGCGACTAGCCCGTGCTGGTTAGATGGTCGGAGGCATCCGTACCGTTCCACGCCGGTAAGTAGGGACCGAGGCGGGACCACGGTGGTCTCGTGTCACAAACCTAAGTTGAATTAGAACGGGATACGACCTAATAATAACAAAGATAATAAACCGGGTTGATGTGCTTTTATGTATGTTGTATGCTTGTGATGAGATTATTTGTGTATGTGCCTTTCCCATTAATTCTAATGTTTGGAATGTGAGCTAACGGTTTTATACCAACTGTTGTAGATTGCATTGCAGGTTAGGATTGCGGCCGAGAGATCCGGAAGAGTGGGCAGCCGGGGTTCCGTACATTTTAGGATTGGGTTTTGGGTGGAGTCGAGTTTGAGCATTGTAATTATTGTATGTTTTATGGCGTTAGCCTTTGGGGTTGTATTTTCGGCTGAAGTCCTTTGTTGTATTCTTCCGGGTTTTTCTTTTCATTGCATAAAAATGTATTTCGTTTTGGCCTTTATTTGTGCCTTGTTGCAAGATCCGGTGAAATTGTTGTCAAGCTAAGGGTCGGGACCCACTGTGAGGTCCCAACCCGTAGCATCCCGAGTCCCGCGGATTCGGGGTGTTACAAAAGTGGTATCAGAGCGAGGTTGACAACAATGGCACTCGCAATCTTCTAAAGGCCGAATTAGGAATAAACAGAACCCTTCGGGTTCTGACCTTTTTGTTTTAAAATTTACATGCATGAGTCGGGGTAGAATGTACGGATCACCACTCCTTCCGCGGATCTCGGCAGCATAGTTTATTGGAATTTTAGTATTTATATGTATATATTATTTATGTAGATATGTATAGTATATGTGGATTATAGTTATGCATGATGGACATGATTTATGTGTATATTTGTATATGTGGATGATTATATGTTTTGGACCTTGTATTGTTATAATGAAGTGTCGGATGCGTGATATTAGTAGTATTATGGACTTAGGAATTATATACTTATATATACGTATTCTTATTATATATAGTAGCATATGAAGTAATGAGACCTTTTAGCTAAGATGATAGTATGATAAAATTACCTTGGATGACGCCGTTTGGCTCGGGATAGTTTACATATAAGGATGAATATGCTCAAGTACCGAGTTGAGTATCACGTTAAACACCTTGCTGTTTCTTGGGCTCCTTTAGAGGACGTCAAAGCAAACCTATGAAGACTAAAGAGGACATTAACGGCAAGGACGAACAAGTAGAAGGAAACTCTAAACAACTAAAGAGAAAGCGAGATGGAGACATTAAAAATAAAGGGAGCAACATTAATGTGCGGAAGCTGGTCCAAAGAAGCCATGATGGAAAGACGACGAGACCAAGAGAGATAGTGAACTTAAGTTCTTCTAGAAGACGCGTGGACAACTAAAGATACAAATCGAGGAGGAGATGGATACATTATAGCAAGGTTAAAAGTTGTGTTCTACTAAGAGGCGAAGTTTTCTTTTGGCGCTCCTAAGCATTTGAGTCAAGATGGGAAGAGTGATCGTACCATTTGCTAAAGATTTAAGATACCGTGAGTTAAGCTTACGAGGTACCAATAAGTGAAGTGTTAACATTACTAGAGTTATGAGAAGAAGGGCATGGTGGGGATTCACATGGAGTTGACCAATTTCCGTTATGATGATAAGGCTAAGAATTGCCAAGAAGGATGAAGTGTGTATAAATGATGATCCCAAGAAGATGAAAGAAGAAACAAGGAGCTTTTATTGAAGGACTTAAGATACCGACCAAGAGAAATGCGAGAGGATACTGACTAACGTTAGAGATGTTGAGAAGACACATTTACAAGATATCACGAGAGAACAATTAAGCCAATGTAAGCGGGGCGTGTGAAACAATAAGGCCAAGAAGATATAGTTATCTTATAAAGAAACGAAAGCGTGAAATGAAGAAGGAACTATTTAAGATAGAGTACCCCGAGGAGGGTAACCCTCATGAGAATGGTAACATGAGAAGTGTAGTAGAATAATAAGTCGTTGACATCGGAGAAAGTCGGATACAAGTTAATCGGTGATAACTAAGAACCCACAGGTGCGTGTTGTCTATTGGTGAGTGTAGAGGGGATGAGTAAACAAGATTATGGGCCTACAGAGGATCGACAACAAGAGCTTAAAGTATTCGTGATGGTTCAATGTCAGCAATAAGGATTTATATCAACGGAAGTGAAAATGTTATAATCAAGTAGCATTGGTGGGTTCAAGCATATGACTGTAACCGACCTCCCGGGGAGTGATTGTAATGATCCTTTACAACCTTCTTCGGTCATGAGAACAACATATGGGAGATCGACCCGGATTAGAAGTTCTAAGGTTTGATCATGGTAAAGGCAACTAGTAGATCAAGAGGAAGGTGATATTTTCATTGTTTGTGGTGCGTAGACGGGAGTATAATAAGGGGATGCATAGTATGTTCATTCTAATGAAATGGAGGGTATGTTTTCGCGAAAAAAAAAATGAGAGAGAGAGCCGTCAAACTCACACAAAAGAGCCATGGTGGCTCTGGTGTGCAAGAGAGGACCTAGATTAGGGCAACACTTCAAGCTTGGAATTACGATGTTAGTGATTGGTGGAGTAATGAGTGGATATTTTTGTGATTATGGTTGAGAATTTTGCCTGAAGGCATACAAGTACAGTTGTGAAGTTGTTTATGGATAGCAAGAGGTACATAAGGTGGTCAACGAGCGTAAGAGAAGACTGAGGTTTTGAAGTTTGATAACGATATGAGATGTATAAGGAGTACATGAAAGGTTGAGGTTAGACCATCTACGGTCGGTTTGACATTACAAAAAAAAAATGAAGTATAAATTTCTACGCCTACTTGAAGAAAAGATGTCTATGGTGAAAGCTTATGTAGAAGACCAAGAGCTCCTTCCATATGTTGGGATGTCAGGGAAAGCGAAGAAGATAAGGTCAATTGTTTTGAAGCACGGTTAAGTCATGCAGTTTGGACCCTTATGGCCGCACATAAGTGAGAAACCTTAGAAGATTTTTTACAACCATGTCATCGAGGAGGGAGAATGAAATTAAGAGAAAAGAATACTTAAATAAGGCTACAAGAGTCAGAAGACTCGAGCAAGTCTCTCGAGTTCAAGAGATAAAGGATCTCGGAAAGAAGACGGTAAACATTGTAGCTAAAGATGGAACAAGACACGTGTTTAAGGGACGTCACCCCAATAGATCGAGGTAGATCATTAGTATCATGACCACTTGTAAAGTGATAAGACAAGATTGTGTCGGTTATTACGATGTGTGACGGGAAGAAAAAAGATGAAGGCTGAGATATCACGGATTCCGATACGTCAGAATGTGGAATTTTCCACTAAGGTCGAGCTTGATTTAATCCCGATGTCTAAGGCGTCGTATGAAATGACACTTGTGCAGAGACATGTGTTGTGGAAACAAGTGAAGGAGCAATTGCAAGAACTTATCGATAAGATTTCACTAGAAATTAGTGAAATGCTATGGGGAACTCCGAATGCTATCTTAAACTCTTAATTTGAAGTTGTTATGTAGAACACCAATTTGCGAAAAGAGAGAAGTTTATCTCCGTTGTACATCGATTACAGTGAGTTGAGCAAGATGACAATGAAGGACAAGTATCCCTTACCACGGATTGATGATCTACTCGACCAATTGCATGGGTCAATAGTCTCTTCTAAAATTTATTTAAGGGTTGATTGCCACCAATTGAGAATCCGGGATCAGGATATTGCAAGTACGGCAGTCCGTATAAGGTATGGTCACCATGAGCCTGTAGTGATGTCATCTGGGCTTACTAATGCCCCGTATAAGATATTTTGATCTACTCTCGAAGAAGAGAGAAGTTGTATGACAAGATGTCTTGGGATGACAACCCCGAAGGACGTGGAAGAAGTTACAAGATTTTTGGGATGTTGGTCATTACCGGATTTGAGAAGAGATTTTTTTTTCAAAGTAACACCATCTATGACTAACCTATTCTGGACGACAACGAAGATTTAAGTGGGACAAAAAAAAAAAAAAAATTTTGACATTGTAGTTGTTAAGAGTTAAAGAGGAGATTTATTGGTGCATTTGCTTTGGAATTTTGCCTAGAGGTATGATGGGTTTGACATGTACAAGTTATTCCGCAAGACAAGGTCTTGATCGAGTATTGAGGAAAGATGTAAAAGTAATAGCATACGTGACTCGTTAGTAGAAGCAGTGTGGAGTGAAATACTTCCTTCATTACTTGGAACTTGCAACAAGAATTGAGGAAAACGTAACATCAAAGTTTGGTATGACAAGAACCAAAGCCAATGGTGTAAATGGGAAGTTCGATCTTCTTTGTTAGAGACAAGCAAAGAGAAACATAATGGAAATGTTGCACTGAGATATATACCCGAAAAGGAAGATGAATTTCCGATATATCGGATCCTTTTGAGATCTTAGTGCGAGTTGGAGAAGTGTCTTATAAGTTGGTGTTGCCGCCAAGAGTAGAGAGTTTTCACCCGGTGTTTCATATGTATCAGTCGAGAGGGTACATGCATGATTCGAGACGTGTGGTTAGTTATGGTGATTTAGTCGCAGAGCAAGAACCGAAGAGGCTAAAAGGAAGACGGAGTATAGTATCTTTGGTTGAGTTATGTATAGTTTGTGCCTTGTGTGTGAATGTGTTATATGACCGGTAATATCTTGTGATGGTAGTTTGAGCAGTTTGTGCATATAGATTAGAAGGTCTAAGCCTTCCTAGTTGTGTGTTTATACATCGGCCTTAGGGACAGAGAAGTTGAACGCATCGCAAGTTTCGGGACGAAACTTGTTTTTAGGGGGATCTAATGTAACACCCCATTTTATTAGGCGCGTTTTCGATATTTATTTCCCTACTTTTATCGATATTTTAATAGCTTAAATAGTTTTATGCGTATTTTGACCCATATAATTATTTTCTGTATTTTATTTCGGAAAAGTTTTCCGATCCGAAAGTTTAGTTTAGTTCGTTTCAATCGAGTTTATTTTATGTTATTATCTTTCTCCCTATTTCTTTTTTTTTTTATTCTATTGTTTTGTCTTTCCGCTTGTCTCACTCAGAGACTTGCCTTACCTCCTGTGATCATTGCCACCTACCTATGCCTGCTGCTGCTAGGTCCAGACCGACCCCTCGTTGCACTCATCTCCCCTCTTTGGATGATCTCGCAAGCAAGTGTCTTCCTGTAAACCTCTCCTCATCTCTCTCTCGTACAGCTTCGATCTCTCCCTCTATTAGCCTCAAATTCTCATTCCTTCGTCTCCCAAGCTGCAACCACCTGAGGTGCCCTTCTCTCCTGTACTTGGAAGCAAACACTCCCAAACTCTCCTTCGAACCTCCCTCTTGCTCAGATACACTTCTCCTCTGCTGCCTTACCTCAGCCAAGCTGCAACCCTTGGAGCCGCCACGCCGACCGCCTTGCAACCACCATCCTCTGCAACTAGGAAGAACAGGGAGCCTCACCTCCATCTCACCTTTCTCCCTCTTCTCTTCTGTCGAGCCTCACCGAAGAGCCCTCTGTCGTTGCACCTCAACTGGAGCCTCTCAACGAGCCACAATCAGCCCCACCTCTCGGTTCTCATAGCTCCGCATCCGCCGCCTTGAGAAGCCTCAATTTCCGACAAGAACAAGCATTGCAAGACGCATCAAATTCAGATCCTGGTTCAGATTCAATTACCAGTTCAAAGGGGGAAGTTTTTGTTTTTGAAAATTGTGGAGATGCAGCTTAATCTAAGGAGGGTGATTCGGGAACCATTGTCGATCTCTTCTCCTCTCTTCTGCCCTCCTTCTCGACTCTATCCCTCCTCCCCTAACCGGAAGCTCGCCCTGCAGTTTGGTGCTCCATCTGTTGTCAAGCCACCAGGGGAGAGCATGAGAATCCCAGCCTCGCAGTCGCCACCTTAGTCCGTCGAGAAGCCCGTCGGGAGAGCCCTTGCAAGCCAACAGAACCACCGGCCCTTTGTTGTTTGCCTGCCTCCAAGCCGCCGCCGCCGCCATCCCTGAAGGATTGAAGGGTGAACGCGTTTTAAAAACCCTTCTTCAAAATTTGAGCGGGCCCCACTCCTTTTTAATGTAATTACAACTTATACCCCATATTTCTATTTCGGGTTTTGACCCCTAATTTCGGGACTTTGTAATTATATCCCTACAACCCATATTTTTATTTTGGATTATGGCCCAAGCATTTGATTACGGATTTATGACGCATGTTGTGACATTGGGTATTTTGCCTCGGAAAATATTTTAGCGGGATTTTAACCTCGGTTTTTAAAACAAGTTTCTTAGAGTTATATGTATTATATATATATATATATATATATATATATTCCGATCAAATTTAGCATACGAGCTAAATTTGTTTAGTTTTGGTGCTAGGTTCGGGAACGACCCCGTAAAGGCCGAACGAATCCAAGTCGACATCCGTTGATCGATTTCCGTCTTTTGACGTCGCGTGAGTATCCTTTCCCTCGATCTAGTTATATTTAGCGGTAGTATCATGCTAGGTTGGATTTAGCCTAACTTAGAGTGAATGCCAAGTAGTGGCCATGAACCTTAGGTGAGTTTTGAGGATTTATGATTGTTATAAAGCTTGAGGTGTTATTATCTTGTAAGGATTGTAAGGTGTTGAGTGTTTTGTTGATCTTGTGAGTTTATGAGGATTGAGATTATGGTTATATGTTTGTTGAGATTGTGGTGACTAGGACGAGAGTATCCTAGCATGTGTTGTGATGGTTATGACCTTGTGAGATCGTGAGGACTAGGAGTTTCTTTATCCTAGTATGTGTTATGGTTTATGATCTTGGGAGATCATAGGGTCTAGAAGTCTAAGGACTTCTAGCGTGTGTTGAGTGTGATGTGAGCATGAGAGATTCTAGGATGCGTCCCTAGAATGTGAGTCAAATGATCTCGTGTAGATCATTTGTGTAGAAGTCTTAGACTTCTTGAGTTGAGCGAGTTGTTGATATAGTATCTTCTTGTGAGCAGGTTGTGGACTCCTTCCCAAGGGAAGCGAGAGTGTTGTGAGTTGAGTGTGGCGATAAGGTAAGTCTCCGGACTTACTTAGCTCGTATTCCTTGTATTAGCACTGATGTGTGTTTGGTGGTGTGTGTTTATTCTTTATTGTTTATAACAACTGAACCGGTAATAGGACCACCGACCTTATACTATTTTGGCCCAAGTGTATGATAACGGGCGGTGACATCATCTGCCTAGCTCTTGCGAGAGTCTAGGAGGTTCTTGGCGACTAGCCCGTGCTGGTTAGATGGTCGGAGGCATCCGTACCGTTCCACGCCGGTAAGTAGGGACCGAGGCGGGACCACGGTGGTCTCGTGTCACAAACCTAAGTTGAATTAGAACGGGATACGACCTAATAATAACAAAGATAATAAACCGGGTTGATGTGCTTTTATGTATGTTGTATGCTTGTGATGAGATTATTTGTGTATGTGCCTTTCCCATTAATTCTAATGTTTGGAATGTGAGCTAACGGTTTTATACCAACTGTTGTAGATTGCATTGCAGGTTAGGATTGCGGCCGAGAGATCCGGAAGAGTGGGCAGCCGGGGTTCCGTACATTTTAGGATTGGGTTTTGGGTGGAGTCGAGTTTGAGCATTGTAATTATTGTATGTTTTATGGCGTTAGCCTTTGGGGTTGTATTTTCGGCTGAAGTCCTTTGTTGTATTCTTCCGGGTTTTTCTTTTCATTGCATAAAAATGTATTTCGTTTTGGCCTTTATTTGTGCCTTGTTGCAAGATCCGGTGAAATTGTTGTCAAGCTAAGGGTCGGGACCCACTGTGAGGTCCCAACCCGTAGCATCCCGAGTCCCGCAGATTCGGGGTGTTACATCTAAAATAGATCTCCAAAATATATGATCTTCCTTCCAAAAATCCAGCCCAAAAATATAAGATCTCACTTTCCAAAAATAAAAGATCTTAGCCAAATAAAATATATCTCGCCGCGTCCAGGGTGTTCACCTCGGTCGGGGCGCTCCTCAAGATCACCTCGGTAGAGGTGACTCTGTGGTCAACCGAGGTGAATCTCAGTTGAAGGTGAAATCTCTCAAATCTGGTCCAAAGTAAATCTTCTTTGTTAATTCCTTACTTCTTGAGTTCTTCCTTAAGCTCCAGAATGTAGCTTCAATGACTCCTTAGCTCCTTTAGCTCCATTTTAGTCCAAAATGTGCCATTTTACCTACGATTACAACGAAACTTGGTGTAGACCTCGATTCCCGTAAAGGTAGATGAAACGACAATATAATCACATAATATACATTCAAACATGCAGATTATTGAAGATAAAACGTCTAAACAAGTACCAAAATATAGATTATAATTCATGCTATCAACTAGTAATTCTACGGACTTACTTAGCTGGCTTCTTGTATGAGTGTGATGTGGATGAGTAGTGTTTGTTAGTTATGATAAACAACAAAACTGGATTAGGCCGACCTTATTATATTACGTAATTGACCCAAGTGTATGATAACGGGTTGTGACATCACTGCCTAGTTCTTGCGAGACCTAGGAGGTTCCCTGTACCAGCCCAGACAGGTAGACGGTCAGATGCTTTAGCACCATTCCTCGTTGGTAAACGGGATCAGGGGCGAGGTTTGGGAATCCCTTGTGTCACAAAATAAGTATCATTAGTAATGACATATCACCTAATTAAAGATAACAAAAGGAATGAGTGTTGCATGATAATTGTGTATCTTGTGTGTTTGTGCTTTTACCTTTATACTTTTGCATAGAAGGTTAGCTAACGATTTTATACCGCTTGTAGATGCCTTGCGGGTTAGAGAGGCGATCGAGTTATCCGGCGGTAGTGGGCAGCCGGGGTTCCGTGCATATAGGATGGGACTGTTATCATTTTATTGCACGACTGTTGAGACTTTTGTTGTTACTTTAGTTTTGAGAATTGGCTGGATTGTTTTCAAATTTGTACCTTTTTCTTCCGCTCATGCTATAAAACTATGTGTTTTGCCTTTTTATTTGTGCCGTGTTGTAAGGTCCGATGAAGTTGTTGCTAGGCTAAGGGCCGAGACCCATTGTGAGGTCCCAACTCGTATCATTCCGAGTCCTTTAGGAATTGTGGTGTTACAATATGGTCTCAAAGCAAGGTTGGCAACAACGGCACTTGCTATCTTCAAAAAGGCCGAATAAACAAATAAACAGAAACCGTAAGGGTTCCGAACTTTTTAAATGAATTTTTGTTTTCAAAACCATGAGCATAAATGGGTTGGGATAGAATGCACTGGCCGCCACTACCTCCGCTGAACTCGATGGCATAGTTTATTGGACTTTTGTTATAACTTGTGTTTAGTAGTTACATTGTGACCTTTAGAATTAACCTAGTGTAATAAGATAGTTATGTCCTTACTAGCAATTAAAATAGTCTTACATCAATCACATCTCTACTAGATGGCACGTATGAGAGCGACAACTTACGTTGGACGAGGAGGGGGCCGACGTATGAATAAAAAGCTTAACATATGCATGGAGTATAGTTGCGTGAGAAAAAATCGTTCACTTCATCTGAATTTGGAGTTGTCATAACATTCACATATTATTAGTGTTTCTATGTTAATTGTTTTTTAGAGTGCACTTCGTCCTTCAACTTCTTTCATCCTTATATTCAAACCGGTATTGTATATTTGTTAAATAGAGATGACATTGTGTCGATCATATAATTGTAAGGAAAATATATTTCTCGGTTTGAACCGTGATCCGATTCCACACCCCATCTTTTGATATTGAAGAGAATCAATTGTCTGACATATGCAATCTCGAACAAGTGTTAAGGAATTGTGTGGTTGTGCACTCCACATATAACTCTCAATGTCCATTTTTGAAGCTTCTCTTACGACCCTCGAGTTCGAACATACACCTGTTATTCTTCAACCTCACGTAGCTAGTTTGTAATACCCGGAAATTTAAATTCCGGTAAATCCCGAGTCAACATAAATCTTGTCATTTTATGTGAAGAGTTAATCACATAAAAATTCTTTTACCAACTTCTATGATATTATCTGAAAGTTAATCATATAAAATCATTCTTAAAACACTCTTTCAAGCCTTATAGTATTTGACCCATTTGACAAACCCATGACTAAGTCATGACAAGGACATCCCGGCCCATTTTGACAAGATCACTTCAGGCCAAAGACAAGGCCAACCTTCTTGCTTCAACCGTGTAATTTCTCTCCTTCCCTACCAAACCCTAGTAGCCCTCCCACCTTCACGTAAACAGCAGCCTTGCTGCGGCACACACGACGACCTGCGCCCTCTCATCTCCTCCGTCTTCGTACACCGAGCAACAACCGGACTGTCTCTCTCGTTTCTACACGCAGCTTTCAACCACTCAGCTCTCAACCCAGACTATCCCTGTCGTCCTTCCTTTCCAACCGTCGACAGCAGCTCTCAGAGCACGGGTCTCCTCTTCTCCGGTCGCAACACAACTCAGGACATGAGTCCACCGACAACAGGCATCCACCTCGCGTGCATTGGGGCTGGCACAACCACATCACGCGGAGGTTGGTCCTTCTCTACCAGGGTCGTCATGTAGCAACAAGCAATTCCGGTCCCCTCCATGATCAGTTGCAGCCTCACTGGTCTCTTTGTCGCATCTGAAACGCAGATGCCAGGACAGTTGAACCTACCTCGCAGTCCTTCCTTTGGAACTCACGTAGAAACAAGCTGCAATAGCATTGCCTCCCTCTTGTCAAGTATTGTAGTTGCGTATGACCATGCTCTTCCTCCTTGCTTTCTTCAGTCAAATATGTGCTTATAGTTGTCTCTAAACCATCTTACAATCTATATATTACAGCCAAGGAACAACTACAGTGAGCTGTTGTAGTTTCTCAGTTTCAAACATTGAAGAACAGTCAACTTCGAGTCTAGATCTGGGTAAGCTAGACTCTTTCTTTGTTCGTCATTTTTGGATATGTTGTTGTCGGTATTGCAGTGTAGAACATACTGAAATTTGAAAGTATTCTGAGTTATAGTTTAGGAGATATGATTCTCTAAAGTTGGCTCCTCATGCAGTTTTCTAAGTATGCTGAGTTTGAAATAAACTGCTTAGGATGCAGTTTTGTGGAATAGTTTTGGATGGATTATTGACTTCTGTTGGACTTGAATTTCGGAAATGTTATAGTTGATATAGTATAGTAGATCATACTAAAATTTTAGAGGAATCCATGTTACAGTTTGAGAGTTATGGTGTTTAAAAGTTGACTCCTCACACAGTTTTTATAACTGTGCTGAATGCTGGAAAAAAACAGCATGTGATGCTGTTTTGTGAGATAGTTTTGAATAGGCTTTTGATCTCTATTGGACTTGAATTTTGGATATGATATAGTTGACATATTTTTGTATAACATATTAAAATTTGGGAGGAATCCAGGTTGTGGTTTAGGATTTATGATTTTTCAAAGATTGGGTCGTAAGCAGTTTTCTGTTGTGCTGAAAAGTGCTGGAAATATCTGGTGATGTGCAGTCATGTTTGAACTCAAGTTTGAATACCTTAGAAACATAATTCACCGTTCAATGTTTAGTATGTTATAGAGTGTCACGCATACTGTGATGTATTAAAAGTTGGGGATGATCCAACGGTTGGATTTAGATATTTGAGGATGCAAAGTGGACTAGTTGAGCAGTTTATAAACACTTAGTTTTTGGCTAAGTCTTAATTTTCTGGTTTTGGAACCGACTTTGAGAATTTGTGTAGAATTGATTATTGGGTGTTGTTAGAAAGTTCTTGCTTCTATGGATAGAGTGCATAGCATAGAAGATTTAGAGATTCTTGTTGGATTTTTATATTTTTATTCGGTTCTCATATCTTAAGCCAAAGTCGGACCTTATCGACTTTTTATGAAAGGCAAGAATGTAGTTAACCCTTCTAAATCTTTAGCAAACTTTCCTTTGAGAGTTTTGGGTGTGGTTTTGAGTTCCAAAGAATAGTTTAGAACTTTGTTATGGAATGTTATAAAGTTTCGAGGCCAGGGGTAAAATGGTCATTTACCCGTAGAAGTGTATTTTGGTAATTTATCTGATGATAGAGTTAAATATCTTAGAAGTCAGAGACTTTTAATTAAGTGGGATACATTATTGATCCACTTACCTTTTATAACAGGCGGTTGAGTTTCTGCAGTTATAGACCGAGTCGAGATAACGGGATTGTGTTTGGATTCAGGCAAGTCCTTTGGGCTTACTTAGCTAGCTGTCAGATATGAGTGTGAATGATGATAGTGGTGTGTGAATGATGTGTGCCCTAGTATATTTATAATAATCATCGACCGACTTACATATCTGGCCTAAGAGCAACGGGCAGTAGCATTCTGCTCACTTAGCCTGAGGGCGCTGGCCGTTTCTTTCGGGACTAGTCCATACTTGGTTTGCGGGGACGCCACCGGCGGAGGTGTGCCAAACCATCACCAGTTGGATAAGGAACGGAGGCGAGAATCTTAAGATTTCTCGTGCTACAACTTTTATAATCGGATAAAGTGAATCACGTAATATATCAGATAATAACATGATTGTGTGCCAGCATGTTGAGTGTTTGTATTTGTCTTCTCTGTGTTTGTGGTATCTTTATTCTTCTTATATCTATATTGTTAGCTAACGGTTTATCCGTGTTGTAGTTTTGGTAGAGATAAACAGTTGTAGAGAGATCCGGAACGGATGGTCAGCCGGGTCCACGTACTCATTAGATGGGGACGGGGGAGTCTTCCATACGGCATGCATGATTATGTATCTATATATATGTTGTAAGGCTATCACATGTAACACCCCAAATCCGCGGGACTCGGGATGCTACGGGCGGAGACCTCACAATGGGTCCCGACCCTTAGCCTGACAACAATTTCACTGGATCTTACAACAAGACACAAATAAAGGCAAAACCGAAATTCATTTTAATGCAATCATATGAACCTCAAAAGAAAACAACGAAAGACTTCAGCCGATATACAACGCTAAAAGCAACTGCCATACACGCGACATACATAATACCCTAAACAATACATAAAAACAACTCCCAAAACCCATCCTAAAATGCACGGACCCCGACTGCCCACTCTTCCCGGTCTCTCGGCCGCATCCCTAACCTGCAAGTCAACTACAACAATATCGGTATAAAACCGTTAGCTAGCATTCAAGGCATTAGAATCATGGTATTGGCACACACACACATAAGGCATCATAAACACACAACATGTTCCAAACACACAATCCGGTTTATTATCTTTTTATTATTAGGTCATATCCCGTTCTAATTCAACTTCTTTTGTGACACGAGAATCTTAAAGATCTCGCCCTTGTCCCCTTTCACCATACGGGTTTGTACTTGATGCGGATCAGCATCACCCGATGGACTGGTCGCAAGGCACCTCCCAGTCATCCCCATTTTGGACTGGACAAGCGGTCACCGCCCGTTATCATACACTTGGGCCAAATATAAACATATAAAGTCGGTGATCCTATTATCGGTTTAGATGTTATAACATAAGCAATAAACACACACATAAACAATAAACACACACCACCAAACACGCATTGAAACTAATATAGAGAATACGAGCTAAGTAAGTCCGGAGACTTACCTCGTCACCACACTCAACTCACAACACTCTCGCTTCCTTAGGGAGGAAGCTCATAACCTGCTCACAAGAAGATAACTGTATCAACAACAACCCACTCACAATAGAAGTCTTAGACTTCTATACAAATGATATACGCAACACCATTTGACTCTCAATTCTAAGACCGCATCCTAGAATCCCCCATGCTCACATCACACCCAATAGAAGCTAGAAGTCCTAAGACTTCTAAACCCTCGGATCTCGCAAGATCATAATTCACAACACAACTAGGATAAGCCAAACCTAAACTCCAAAATCCCACAAGATCATACAACCCCACCTCGAGCCTCAAAACGCTCACAAGATCAACCATATAACTTAAAGCCTTATAACAACCTCACAAGATAACCAAACACCTCAAGTCTTAGCACAATCATAAATCCTCATAACTCACCTAAGGATCAAGGCCACTACTTGGCATTCACTCTAAGTTATGCTAGATCCAACCTAGCATGATACTAATATTAAACATAACTAAATCGAGGGGAAAGAATACTCACACAACATCAAAAGACGGAAGTCGTTCAACGAATGTCGACTTGGGCTCGTTAGGCCTTTATCGGGGCGCTTCCGAACCTAGCACCAAACTAAACAAATTTAGCTTATAAGCTAAATTTGAACGGAATAAATAAAATATATAGGTTTATGAAAACTCGTTTTCCAAAAGCCAACGTTAAATCCCGTGAAAAAGCTTTCCGGCACAATATGAGATTTTAAAACTTGGTCATCAAACCACAATAAAAAACCTTGGCCATAAATCAAATTTAATCCAATAAGGGCGTAACACTTAGAGTAAGTAAACGCAAGACTATAACTCGATGTAAAACCGAAGTTTAAAACCCGTAATTATATTTTCCGAGCAACCTATTCAACATCATAACCCAAGGTGAAACTCATTTTCAAAGTCAAGGACACAACAAAACCGCTCATCTATTTTCCGGCCAAAATACACTTATAAAAACATATTTATAAATCCGCATTTAAATCATTGGGCCATATTCCATAAATAAATCTGCAGGGGTATATATTGCATAAATAAAAATCTGGGCAATTAATGTAAATACAAAAGATGGGTAAAATGTGTAAATATCCAACAATTAGTGGGGCCCGTTTGAATTACCCTAAAAGCTGAAAGGGTCTTCTTCTTTGAAACAAAACGCAGACTGGAAAGAGAAGGAACAAGGCGGCGGGATGACGCTCCAAAGGTGGCGAACGGACGGGTTTCTCCGGCGTCGACTGGCGAAGCTGGGTCGAGGCAGGCAAGGGCGAGGGTACTGGGGGATTCTCCGGCTCTAGTGGCCCGTTAGCGGCGATGCGGTTGCACAAGGCTCCGGCAAGGGTTCCAGGCGGCAGGGCAACTGCACTCCTCTGGAATTGGCTTCGATTTCGGGTTACGGTAAGGGCTCAAAGAGTTGCAGCTTGAGTGAGGGAGAGGTGGCGGCTTGTAGGGGATGGTGAGGTTGATCGATCAGTTGAGATAAAAGCACCAGGCCATGTTTATCACTGAGATCCCTGTTTAGCAAATTATCGAACATGTGATGTGCAGAATAGTCCATAGCTTGCACGCTCAGATCCGAAGGGGAAGCAACAAGCTCGTTCCCGGGAGGAGGACGGAAGCTCGAAGGAGATCCACAACGAGTTGCAGAGGGGATGCAATTGGGTGCGAGTTGCTTGTGAAATAGAAGAGAGGCGGATGGTTTCAAGGAGAGAAGGGCAGAGAGATGGAGCTCGAAGGTTGAGGCTGCTGCTTGTGAGGGAGAAGATCGAAGGAGAGAAGGGGCGAGGCTGCCAGAACAGGAGGGAAACGAGGGTGCCTTCCCTTGCTGTGGGTTGGAGCAGACATGCCAGACAGTGAAAAGGGTGAGGGATGGTGGTGGTCGAGAAGTCGGGTTGCAGAGGCAGCAGAGGGAGCGAGAGGTCGGGAATCAGGATGCAGAAGCTCACCAATTGGGAAGAAGAAATAGAAAAAAAAAAAAAAATGATAAAAAGAAACAGAAACAATAAATTCGATCAAAGTATTCGGAACGGGATTTCCGAATCGGAAAACTTTCCCCAACTTTTCCGAAAATAATAACACGGATATACATGAACGTATCCAGAAATAAAAATATACTCGGAAAATATATTTTACGTCGTAAAATACTTTATATAAAAAATATTTAATCTAATAAAATATCGATAGAAGCCGCAAAAAAAAATAAATATCGCAAACGCGCAAAAAAAATTTGGACGGATCGAAAGTAGGGAGAAAATAAAAAAAATCGGAACGCACCCAAAAGAACGGGGCGTTACATCAGATCCTCCTAAAAACAAGTTTCGTCCCGAAACTTGCTATACGCCGAACTTCTCGGTCCCTAAGGCCGAGGTATGGACTCTCACGCTAAGAAGGCTGAAACCTTCTAATCTATACACACAATCTATTCAAACTACCCCCGCAAGATATATCAGGTCATATAGCACCTTCCCTTACAAGCCACAACTACACATAACGTCACAAATGAACATAACTCAACCAAGGGAAAAACTAGGTCTAACTCGTCGATCCTATCGATGCTACTAGCTCAGCGTAAAACTCAACCAAAGATATTATCCTCTGTCTCCCTATTAGTCTCATCGGTTCTTCGTCTGCCACTAAATCACCATGACGGACAATCTGTCTCGAGTCGTGTATGTATTCTCTCGACTGATACACATAAACATCGGGTGAACACTCTCTACTCTTGGCGGCTACGCCAACCGGTAAACCACTTTCCAACTCGCGCTAAGATCTCAAAAAGGTCCAATATATCAGAAATCCACTTCCTTCTTGGGTCTTTCTCAATGTAGCATTTCCATTATTTTCCCTTTTATTTCTCTATCAAAGGATATCGAACTTCCAATCTACACTGTTGGCTTTGGTTCTTGTCAAACTAAACTCTGATGTTATGTTTTCTCAATTCTTGTTGCAATTCCAAGTAATAAAGGAAGTACTCTACTACATACTACTTCTTTTAACCAGACACATATCCTATTACTTTTACATCGCTTCGCAATACTCGATCAAGACCTTGTCTTGAAGAATCACTTGTACACTTCAAACTCATAATACCTCAAGGTAAGTCAAAACAATTGCACGAGTGAATCCTCTCTTAACTCTTAGCAACTCCTTTGTTAATTCTTTGTCCCATTCAGTACATCATTGTCATCCGGAGTAGGTTACCATAATTGATGTTATACAACTTCTCTCTTCATAGATCTAGTAATGCTCAAAACATCTAAGGAAACTTGTAAATCCTTTCACATCCTTCGGGATTTGTCATCCCGAGACAACTTGTCATAAACTCTCTCCTCTTTAAGAGTAGAACCAAAATATCTTATCCGGGGCATCAGTAAGCCCATAAGGAATAACTACAACTCGTAGTGACTTTGATTGGTCCAAAATGCCGTACTTGCAATATCTCAGGCTCGAATTTTCAATTGGTGACAATCAGACCTTAATCATTCTCATAAGAGACTACCGACCCTTGTAACCGATCGAGTAAATCATCCATTCGTTGTAAGGAATATTTGCCCTTCGACTCACGGTAATCGATGTTCAATTGGAGAGAGTTGTATGCCTTTTCCCAACAATTCTGGTGTGCTCATAATAACTTTAAATCAAGAGTTCAAGATAACTTCTAGTGTTCTTTATGGCAGTGTATTGGTTCTAATGAACCTTTATAAGCAAGTCCTTGCAATTGCTCCATTGATAGCATCCTCAATTCGAGTATCCTTACGAGTATCATTTATTGATGCCTGTTGTACGGCGCCTTAGAAATGGGAGTTGAGCCCAAATCAATCTTAGTAGTAAAATTTGCATTACGATGCATTGGAATCTGTTCTATCTTGGGTTCTATCTTTCTCTACCCATCAAATATCGTAATAACCGACACCACTTAGTCCTAACGCTTGCATGTGGTCCACCGCGACTAGTTGGGGTGACGTCCTTCAACATGTGTATTGTTCCTTCTGTAGCTACTATGTTCACCGTCCTCTTTCAAAGATCCTTCATCTCCAGAACTCAAGGAACTTGCTCGAGTCTTCCGACTCTTAAAGCCTTGGTTAAGCAATAATTCAGTTTAATCCCTCTTCTCACTTCAAAGGAAAGGCGATATAACATCTCTTACTCTCGCAAATATGTTCCGTCACAAGGGTCCTAACCACAAGACTTAATTATGCCTGATAACAAACCGATATAATCTTCTTCGCTTTCTCCGACATCCTAACCTATGTGAGGAGCTCTCCGTATCCTTGATCAGCTTTCACCATAAACATTCTTTCTTCAAGTAGGTTTAGAACTTACACTTCATTTCCTTATGCAACGTCAAACCGACCATAGAGGCTCTAACCTAATTCTTTCATGTACTTCTTGTACGTCTCATATCGACTTCAAACTTCGAAATCTTAGTTTTCTCTTACTCTTGTTGGTCACCTTAAGCATCTCTTGATATTCCCTGAATAATCTTCACAACCGTACAAGTATGTCTTTAGGCGAAATTTCTCAACCACATTCACTGAAAGATCCACTCATTACTTCACCAAGCACTAACATCATAACTCTAAGCTTGCAGCGTTGCCCTAATCCAGATTCCTCATTTCACGTCACAACCACTATGGCTTCGCCATGCGAGTACCAAAAACCTTGACTTAGATTTTGCTCGCAAAAACATGACATTCATAACCTTAGAAGAACATATCATACCTCCCCTTATATATTCTTCCTTTACGCACAATAACCATAGAAGACTCGCCTTCCTCTTCGTCCTTCCAATCCCCCTTTACCCTGATCCGTGTCGTCCCTCCGTATGACAAACCATGACCTGATTAAGATATTTTCACTTCCCTTGATATACCTATTTATTGCCGACATTCAACCACCACGAATATTCCACGTTCTTGTTACCCCTCTTCATGATCCCATCTCTTGGGTTACTCTCCCAACCTACATCCACCAGTATACAACCCACACCTGTACATTTTTGGTGGTCACCGATTAACTCATGGATGACCCTCTCCAAGATCAACGACTTACCCTCCTACCTCACTTCCATTTTACCATACTCTTGAAGGATATCTTCTTGGGGTATTCCGCCTTAACTTCACTAGCTCAGTTAACTCTACTTTCAACTCCGTTAGCTCCTATTACGCTCCCCTCTTCCTTCCACTTCTGTAAGATAACTACACCTTCTCGGCTCTTTTGTGTCAAATGACCCAACTTGATAGGCTTAACCGTCCTTCATAATGTGTTGTAAGTGTAATTTCCCCACATCTCTATCGTTTATAACCATTCTCTTCTCTTGGTTGGTAACTTAAGTCTTTCTATCCAAACTCCTTGTTTCGTCTTTCATCTTCTGAAGATCATCATCCACACACTTCCTCCTTCTTAGCATTGCTCAATCTCTTCTCAATGACGGAAAACGATTGACTCCACCAGGTAATTCTTCTATGTGAACTTTCACCATATGATCCTCCTCGTAACCCTCGTATTTTTGACTCTTCACTTCTTGGTACCTCGTAAGCTTAACTTACGGTATCTTAATCTTTCGCCAATGGTTCATTCACTCTTATTCATCTTGACTCCAATGCTTAGGAGCTTCTAAGGAAAGCTCCACATCTTAATTGAATACCACATTTAACCTTGCTAGAATGTATCTCTCTCCTCCTCGATTCACATCTTAGTTGTCCACGTGTCTTCTTGAAGAACTTATGTCTGTTATCCCTATTGGTCTCGTTGTCTTTCTAATCGTGAATTCTTTGTAATCACTTCCACACCTTTGTGTTATTCCTTTTTCTTGTATGTTCCCCCATCTCAATTTCTCTTAAGTTGTCTCGAGTTTTCTTTTACTTGGTTGTCCTTCGTTTACGTCATCTCTAATCCTCCTCTTCGACATCCTCTTAAAGGAATCCGAGCACGCCATGGTATTCGTCCGAACTTAACGCTCAAACACGATACTTAAGCTTATTCCTCCTCGTATGAACACTATCCTATGCCAACAATATTGTCCTAAAGGTGATGATATCTTACTATCATCTTTTCTATAAGGTCCTACCTCTTCATATGCTACTATATAATAAGAGTCCGTATATAAGACTATATAAATCCTATGTTCACATTACTACCATAATATAACACGTCCGGAAATCCATAACAACAAAACAAGGTCTAAAACACATTATAATCAACATATATAACTATACATGTATATCAAGTCCATCATGCAACAAAAATCCACGAAGATACACATCACTTCCATCATGCATAACTACAAACATCATATACATATCTATATATACATATATATACATATCAAAATCCAATAAACTAAGCTGCCGAGATCCGCAGAAGGAGTGGTGGTCCGTACATTCTACCCCGACTCATGCATGTAATTTTGAAAACGAAAAATCATTTTAAACTTAGAACCCTTGAGGGTTCTATTTCCCTCTATTTGGCCTTTAGAAGATTGCGAGTGCCATTGTTGTCAACCTAGGGCTCTGATACCACTTTTGTAACACCCCAAATCCGCGGGACTCGGGATGCTACGGGCGGAGACCTCACAATGGGTCCCGACCCTTAGCCTGACAACAATTTCACTGGATCTTACAACAAGACACAAATAAAGGCAAAACCGAAATTCATTTTAATGCAATGATATGAACCTCAAAAGAAAACAACGAAAGACTTCAGCCGATATACAACGCTAAAAGCAACTGCCATACACGCGACATACATAATACCCTAAACAATACATAAAAACAACTCCCAAAACCCATCCTAAAATGCACGGACCCCGACTGCCCACTCTTCCCGGTCTCTCGGCCGCATCCCTAACCTGCAAGTCAACTACAACAATATCGGTATAAAACCGTTAGCTAGCATTCAAGGCATTAGAATCATGGTATTGGCACACACACACATAAGGCATCATAAACACACAACATGTTCCAAACACACAATCCGGTTTATTATCTTTTTATTATTAGGTCATATCCCGTTCTAATTCAACTTCTTTTGTGACACGAGAATCTTAAAGATCTCGCCCTTGTCCCCTTTCACCATACGGGTTTGTACTTGATGCGGATCAGCATCACCCGATGGACTGGTCGCAAGGCACCTCCCAGTCATCCCCATTTTGGACTGGACAAGCGGTCACCGCCCGTTATCATACACTTGGGCCAAATATAAACATATAAAGTCGGTGATCCTATTATCGGTTTAGATGTTATAACATAAGCAATAAACACACACATAAACAATAAACACACACCACCAAACACGCATTGAAACTAATATAGAGAATACGAGCTAAGTAAGTCCGGAGACTTACCTCGTCACCACACTCAACTCACAACACTCTCGCTTCCTTAGGGAGGAAGCTCATAACCTGCTCACAAGAAGATAACTGTATCAACAACAACCCACTCACAATAGAAGTCTTAGACTTCTATACAAATGATATACGCAACACCATTTGACTCTCAATTCTAAGACCGCATCCTAGAATCCCCCATGCTCACATCACACCCAATAGAAGCTAGAAGTCCTAAGACTTCTAAACCCTCGGATCTCGCAAGATCATAATTCACAACACAACTAGGATAAGCCAAACCTAAACTCCAAAATCCCACAAGATCATACAACCCCACCTCGAGCCTCAAAACGCTCACAAGATCAACCATATAACTTAAAGCCTTATAACAACCTCACAAGATAACCAAACACCTCAAGTCTTAGCACAATCATAAATCCTCATAACTCACCTAAGGATCAAGGCCACTACTTGGCATTCACTCTAAGTTATGCTAGATCCAACCTAGCATGATACTAATATTAAACATAACTAAATCGAGGGGAAAGAATACTCACACAACATCAAAAGACGGAAGTCGTTCAACGAATGTCGACTTGGGCTCGTTAGGCCTTTATCGGGGCGCTTCCGAACCTAGCACCAAACTAAACAAATTTAGCTTATAAGCTAAATTTGAACGGAATAAATAAAATATATAGGTTTATGAAAACTCGTTTTCCAAAAGCCAACGTTAAATCCCGTGAAAAAGCTTTCCGGCACAATATGAGATTTTAAAACTTGGTCATCAAACCACAATAAAAAACCTTGGCCATAAATCAAATTTAATCCAATAAGGGCGTAACACTTAGAGTAAGTAAACGCAAGACTATAACTCGATGTAAAACCGAAGTTTAAAACCCGTAATTATATTTTCCGAGCAACCTATTCAACATCATAACCCAAGGTGAAACTCATTTTCAAAGTCAAGGACACAACAAAACCGCTCATCTATTTTCCGGCCAAAATACACTTATAAAAACATATTTATAAATCCGCATTTAAATCATTGGGCCATATTCCATAAATAAATCTGCAGGGGTATATATTGCATAAATAAAAATCTGGGCAATTAATGTAAATACAAAAGATGGGTAAAATGTGTAAATATCCAACAATTAGTGGGGCCCGTTTGAATTACCCTAAAAGCTGAAAGGGTCTTCTTCTTTGAAACAAAACGCAGACTGGAAAGAGAAGGAACAAGGCGGCGGGATGACGCTCCAAAGGTGGCGAACGGACGGGTTTCTCCGGCGTCGACTGGCGAAGCTGGGTCGAGGCAGGCAAGGGCGAGGGTACTGGGGGATTCTCCGGCTCTAGTGGCCCGTTAGCGGCGATGCGGTTGCACAAGGCTCCGGCAAGGGTTCCAGGCGGCAGGGCAACTGCACTCCTCTGGAATTGGCTTCGATTTCGGGTTACGGTAAGGGCTCAAAGAGTTGCAGCTTGAGTGAGGGAGAGGTGGCGGCTTGTAGGGGATGGTGAGGTTGATCGATCAGTTTAGATAAAAGCACCAGGCCATGTTTATCACTGAGATCCCTGTTTAGCAAATTATCGAACATGTGATGTGCAGAATAGTCCATAGCTTGCACGCTCAGATCCGAAGGGGAAGCAACAAGCTCGTTCCCGGGAGGAGGACGGAAGCTCGAAGGAGATCCACAACGAGTTGCAGAGGGGATGCAATTGGGTGCGAGTTGCTTGTGAAATAGAAGAGAGGCGGATGGTTTCAAGGAGAGAAGGGCAGAGAGATGGAGCTCGAAGGTTGAGGCTGCTGCTTGTGAGGGAGAAGATCGAAGGAGAGAAGGGGCGAGGCTGCCAGAACAGGAGGGAAACGAGGGTGCCTTCCCTTGCTGTGGGTTGGAGCAGACATGCCAGACAGTGAAAAGGGTGAGGGATGGTGGTGGTCGAGAAGTCGGGTTGCAGAGGCAGCAGAGGGAGCGAGAGGTCGGGAATCAGGATGCAGAAGCTCACCAATTGGGAAGAAGAAATAGAAAAAAAAAAAAATGATAAAAAGAAACAGAAACAATAAATTCGATCAAAGTATTCGGAACGGGATTTCCGAATCGGAAAACTTTCCCCAACTTTTCCGAAAATAATAACACGGATATACATGAACGTATCCAGAAATAAAAATATACTCGGAAAATATATTTTACGTCGTAAAATACTTTATATAAAAAATATTTAATCTAATAAAATATCGATAGAAGCCGCAAAAAAAAAAAAATATCGCAAACGCGCAAAAAAAATTTGGACGGATCGAAAGTAGGGAGAAAATAAAAAAAATCGGAACGCACCCAAAAGAACGGGGCGTTACAAAAATATATTTTACGTCGTAAAATACTTTATATAAAAAATATTTAATCTAATAAAATATCGATAGAAGCCGCAAAAAAAAATAAATATCGCAAACGCGCAAAAAAAATTTGGACGGATCGAAAGTAGGGAGAAAATAAAAAAAATCGGAACGCACCCAAAAGAACGGGGCGTTACATCACATATGTACTTTCATGCCATAAAAGTATTATGTTTTGAAATTGTTTTAAATACATTTGTGCCTTGTTGTAAGATCCTAGTAAAGTTGTTGTTAAACCAAGGTCGGGACCCATTGTGAGGTCCTAACTAGTAACCCCCGAGTTCCAAGAACTTGGGGTGTTACATAGTTGATGACGCAAAATCAAGGTCAATGTCTTTCTTCTTACCAAGATCTTCATACCGTTCGCATGTAAAAGAAATATACAAAATACAACATTTTTTTACTAGGATTTGTTTGAGATTAACACCATCCCCCCAACATAACTATACCAATACACTATAAGGCTCGTTTGGTACGATTCCCATTGAATCAGGAATCGGAATCGGAATAAGTCATACCAATATCTCGTGTTTTGTAAGACTTATAATCGGAATGAAAATGATTCCATGGAATGACTCATTCCAACTCTAGAGATTAGAGGAGTTGATTCCATAAATTAAAGGTGCGTATCATCGATTCCAAAATAAACTCATTTCAAATTTTAAACTACAATTATATATATATAGGGTCGAGATCTGGTGAGAACTATTATTACGGTGAGAAATAAGAACTTATATGAGTCGTCGGATTATATGATGAACGTCCAAGATTTAATGAATTATATAAGGTAACCGTGCATTGTCTTTATTCGATAATTATTTATTAGGTAATTAAGTGTAAATGGCATATAAAATCGTTACTGATTAGGAAATAAAATATTGTTATTGTGCTTTGTTCAAATTTGTTTTAGTAAATTTTTATTATAAATATAAATTAGAAATATTAATGTTTTCTTTATTCGTGTTTACAAATTAAAGCAATATTCGGTTTACATTTTTTTTTATAATTTTGTATTTAATATTAGGTATTATACAAAGAGCATGCATGAATAAATTTTTTTTAAAGCATGCACGATTAAGTATTATTGCACGTGTAATTTAAATATGGCAATTTTATGTATCGTTTTATTTATTATTTTACGTGTATTTTATGTGTTGTTTTGAAAGCATGCACTAGTAAATGAAAGAGAGATAATATACACGAGTAAGTAGCACTGAGTGCACTAGTAAGTATTGCACGATTTATGTTTTTTTGAAAGCATGCACGAGTAAGTGCACTAGTAAGTATTACACGTTTTATGTTGTTTTGAAAGCATGCACGAGTAAGTGCAAATGAACATCAATGTACGTGTGCATGTATTGGTTGTGCACATGTACATTTCGTGCATATATTAGAATATGAGAATACTGGTGAAATAGGGTCTTTTTTGTTTAGCGTAGACTAACTAGGCCCCTAACAAAATCAAATTAAAAAATAAAGATAAACTAGGGATTGAATACTATAATTAAGGATAGAAGATAGGTAGTTAACTGATATTCTGTTTTCAAAAACTGGCTAAAAATTTGAAACTGCTGTGGAAAACTTGGAAACCGTAAAACCAAGGATTCTCGAAATCTTTTTAAGCGACTAATTCATATAAATCACAATCAGTATCCCGTATTTCAAGTCAAATACTCTCTACTCTCTCTCCGACTCCATTGAAGGCGATTGAAGGTATCTTCGTTGTGCATCATTTTCTCCGTCTTACAATCGTCGTTTCCTGGTGTTCATCTTCATCGATTGTTGTTTATTATACCAGGTAAGTTTTCGATCTCATCTTTTTCGGTCTATTCATGGTTAAATCCCCGACATTGAATACTTCTCAACCTAGTTTGCCAAGAATGTTAACAATGGAGTACACAACATTCCGACTACAATCAATGACCTTTATTTTGTGTACAAATATGATAACAAATAATGTGTGCATAGATATAGTATGTTTTGATTATGTTCTAATCATACAAACATACGTAGTTGCTAACAATGTACATATCATACATTATGTATCATACATACGTCGTTGCTAATAAATATTATGTAACTGCTTCTTTGATTATGTTTGCCAAAATTGATAACAATGTGTACATATCATACATATATAGTTATTGATATATATTATGTTCTAATCACACATTTATGTAACAAGTAGACATCAATGTGTATAGAAGGAAGGACCAGCAAGAATGGACGTTCAAATCAGAGTCCACGAATGAAGATATTGTTAACATTTGTTTCCTATTTTAACGAGTTTTGATAATTATTATCATTCTTAATTAGGTAAATAAATAAAGATAAATAGGAGAGAGAAATATTATGATTTATTGAGTATCTTTATTTATGTTTTTAATAAATCTTTTTATGAAAATATGGAGGGGCCTATTTTGTCAACATATAAACAAAAGAACCTAGTTTATACACCTTGATACATAAACTGCCTACTTAGCCAACTCGTCCTTAGAATATTACACAATGTATGATCAAATGATACGTATCATGCACGTTACGTTCAATTTATGAGCAAGACGTCGGAACGGGTAAAATCAACAAAATCGAATAATAGTTAATCTGAATTGTGTCAAGTTATATATAATGGTAGTAAATATCTTTTGTAGTTTAAAAGGTAACCATATATATCTATCCTAAAATATCAATCATCTAATTAATATACAAAAATAATATTGAATCAGGATCGTTGATTTTATTTCATCATGTGGTCTAAATTGGTTCTTATTTCTTATTGTAACTATTGTTCTAACTTGATTATATCCCTCTATATATATATATATATATATATATATATATATATATATGTATGTATGCATGTACTTGCTTATTTTGTTTCAAAAAATATTTAAAAATAATTTTGTAACATTTTTTTATCGTCCATCAATTAATTTGAGTTATATTATTATTTTGTAGAAAAACATGATTTTGACAAAAATATTTTTTTAGCTATAATACGAATATTTCGTTAAAGATGTAATGTAACCGGAAAATTCTCGAAAACAAGATATTTGGGTTGACGATTATTTATTGTCTATTCTTTAAGTTATTAATTAGTCTTCATTTTTCTTAAATGTAGTTTAAAAAATAGCATATATTTACATTACAAACATTCACACATATATCATCAAATATGATACGATTTTTTGATTCATAACTCATATGAAATAGAAAATATGTATAAAAAATCTTTCATTCCAACATCATACCAAACACCAAGTGTCAAGAATGCTTTATTGTAATTCCTCATTCCATTCCAATTCCTGATTCCAACCTCATTCCTACAATCATATCAAACGAGCCATGTAGACTTTCGGCCGTGAAAAATCCATGCGGAGCAAACACATCAAAATAATCGGAATTATTAAAATAAACCGATTAACCCTAAGTTTAAACATGTTGTCTTCAATTAATTACCTTTTGCCTCTATTTTCAACAATTATATACTTTTATCGTGTAATTTTATTAAAATGTATTCCAACAATTGCAGTTTTACATTATGTAGATACCGAATTGATAATATATACATAAAAACAAAATTTTATGATTTATTTCACATATAGGCATAACTATGTAAGATAAAAAAGAAAAGTATGTTGCAAACATATTTCATGTTGCATGTGAAGTTCATTTGAAATCGTTTAGACTATTTCCGTCGTCCGCATATGAAGTCATTTATACAAAACTGAATAAATTTTCTTATTACAAAAAGACGAGAATAATAATATTTTTTTACAATTGGAAATTATTTCTACACTTATGGAGTGTTTCATGTAACAATGTAACATCCGGAAATTTAATTTCCCTTTTATTTCGATATAACACCGGAACTCAATCGGTTTGGAAGTTTGCGTCATCTCCGTCATTTTCTGTGGCACCGAGTTCTTCAATTCTCTTCACTTTTATTTTTACGAGATTTCTATTCATATAAAATATGTGGAATCAATATACCTTTTTTATTCTTTTTTTAAGCCATTCGGGCCCATTAACGACTTACCATTCGGGCCCATTAAGCTTGTCTTCCCCTCCTTATCTCTTACGTGAAACCTAACCCTAGCAGCCTCCTTCTCCCTTACGTGAAAGAAGATGACCCCTTCCCAAACCCTAACGTCCTTCCTCCCCCTTCACGTGACAGCAACCTCATCTCCCCTACCAACCACCATCGATGACAATGTGCCGATGAGCCTCGCCGACCCTTCCTCGCCCTGTCCTCCCGAACGCAACAACACCTTCACCGCGCCGCCAAGAGACCGCCTCCCTTCTTCTCCACTAGGTCGACAACACCTTCGCCGCGCCGCCAGGAGACACATCAGACCGCCTCCCTTCTTCTGCACTAGGTCGACAACAGCAACGGAGGGACGTCCCAAAGCCTCTTCGATCGGAGCCTAGGATCCGAGCAGGCACGCAAGACCTTCCACGACCCACGTGCGGCAGCGTCGAGGCGCAAGGACGGCAACAAGAACGCAAGCACGGCGTCCCCAGACCGCAGGTGCGAGTGGCATCTGATCCGCTGGTGCGCCTTCCTGTGACTGCCAGTATGTTCCAACGACAGTAAGATCGTTCCGTTCGTCTTCCTCGTATGTGCGAGCACGTTGAGCCGACTAGTTAAGTAAGGCATCACCCTTTTCTCTTCCGTACCCTATCTATATATATGTGCTGATGTGAGCCCGTTTGCATCTCGGAATCATGCATAACAAACCCTAGAAGATGGCTTGTGGAGCTGCTGCGTTTTCTGGGTTGTAAAGTGATGAACTGCATGTTGATACAATTTTGTAATCCATATTTGGGTAAGTTAGACTCCTCATTTGTTTCTGATTTTCGGATATGTTATAGTTGGAATTGTATAATATAACATACTGAAATTTGAGAGTATTCCGAGTTTTAGTTTAGGAGATATGGTTCTCCACCGTTGGTTCCTCACGCAGTTTTTGTAAGTGTGTTGAAAATTCTAAGTGTTGGGAAAAACTGCTTGTGATACAGTTTTGTGAGATAAATTTGAATAGGTTATTTACCTCTTTTGGACTTGAATTTTTGATTTGTAATAGTTAGGGTTACATACTAGAAGATATCAAAATTTTAGAAGATTTCATCAAAAGGTTTAGGAGTTATGAATTTTCAAAGTCGAGGATGTAAGTAGTTTTCTGGATGTTGCTGAAATTTGCCAAGTGTTGGAATTATCTGGTGTTATGCAGTCATGTTTGAACTTAAGTTTGGATACCTCAGAAACATAATTCACCGTTCAAGTTTTAATATAAAATAGATGGATATGTATATTGGGATGTATTAGATGTGGAGACCAATCCAACGATCGGATCTGAATCTATAGGAACTCAAAGTCGACTGTTTGTGCAGTTTGGGAAATGACTCAAATTTTGCTAAGTATAGAATTTCTGGATTTTGTATCCAACTTTGGAGATTTGTGTAAAAGTTATTGTTGGGTATTTTTGAGATTTTCTTACTTCTATTAGCAGAGTGCATCATGTAGAAGACCTAGTTATTTTATTTAGAATTTTTATATTTTTATTCAGTTCTCATATCTAAAGCCAAAGTCGGACCTTAGCAACCTTTTATGAAAGTCAAGAATGTAGTTAACTCTTCTAAATCTTTAGCAAACTTTCTTTTGAGAGTTTTAAGTGTGGTTTTGAGTCCGAAAGAATAGTTTGAAACTTTGTTATAGAATTTTATAGAGTTTCGGGACCAGGGGTAAAATGGTCATTTAACCATAAGGGTATTTTGGTAATTTCTTTATGATAGATCATATATTTTAGAAGTTGGAGACTTCTAAGAAAGTGAGATACTTTATTGATCCACTTGCCTTGTATAACAGGCGATGGAGTATTCTACGGTTGTTGATTGAATTGAGTTTTAGACAGTTGAGATTGCTTCAGGTAAGTCATTTGGGCTTACTTAGCTAGCTTTCACATATGAGTGCGAATAATGATATTGGTGTTTGAATGATGTGTGTATATGTGTATTTCATACTAATTATCGACCGACACACATATTTGGCCTAGGAGTAACGGGCGGTGGCATTCTGCTCTGTTAGCCCGAGGGCGTTGGGGGTTTCTTTCGGGACTAGTCCATACTTGGTTTGCGGGGACGCCACTAGCGGAGGTGTGCCAAACCATCACTAGTTGGATAAAGAACGCAGGCGAGAAATCTTAAGATATCTCGTGCCACAACTTTTAAAACGGAATGAAGTGAATTACTTAACTTATCAGATGATAACATGTTTGTGTGCCAGCATGATGATTGTTTTATTTTGCTTGAGTTGTGTTTGTGCTATTTTTATTCTACTTATATTTGGATTGTTAGCTAACGGTTTATCCGTGTTGTAGACTCTGTAGAGATGGACAGTTGTAGAGAGATCCAGAACGGATGGTCAGCCGGGTCCACGTACTCATTAGAGGGGGACGGGGAGTCTTCCGTTCAACATGCATGTTATTAATATAATTATGTTTTGTAAGGCTGTCATGTGTTGAAGATTCATGTAAATATTGTTTTTTATTTTCAAAGAATTTAAATACATTTGTGCCTTGTTGTAAGATCCTAGTAAAAGTTGTTGTTAAACCAAGGTCGGGACCCATTGTGAGGTCCTAACTAGTGGCTCTCCGAGTTCCAAAAATTCGGGGTGTTACAACATGGTATCAGAGCTCTAGGTTGGCAACAATGGCATTTGGAATCTTATGAAAGACCGCATGTAAAAATAACCAAAACCCGAAAGGGATCTAAAATTTTCAAAATGAAGTTTTATTTTAAAATCATGTGCATAGTCGGGTTGTTGGGATAGTAGTACGTCGGACCACCATCGTTCTCCGTGGATCTCTGCAACTTAGAATGATAGGTGAGTTAATATTAGACTTTTATTGATATGTTTTAATGTATGAGTATATATATGTGTATGTGTAGCATGTTAGTATCCTAAAGGGTATCTTATAGCCTTTAGTTGTGATATCATGAAGCGATTATCGCCTCATGATAAATCGGTAGCGGACTTATAGAGTTTTCAACCCGAGACAATGGATTCAGACCTAGGATTTAGTATTATACTCTGGTGGATGTCCTGGGGACCCTATAAATCATCCGAAGAACGGGTAAGCAAAGAAGTAGAGATATTGAGATAATTTTCACCACAAGTACAACCCGATGAGAAAGAAATTTCCGAGTCAACTCAGATAGAAGTGATAGAAGTCCGTACAAGGAATTTAGCGGTGTGGGGATCAGAGATGAAACTCAAGGATGCATGTAAGGACTGATAAGAAGCGCAGATTGAAGAAGACAATATTGGAATACTAATCCAATGGGTAGTTTACAACTACACTTGACAAGCGAAAGGACAAGTACAACCAAGGTGGATACCGCCATAGGCAAGGATGGGCACGAGAATCTAGAGAAGATAGAGTATGATCCAGATAGGAAGAACTGGAGGAGCACAAAGACCGACATTTACATTGGATTTAAAGAGGGAAGGCAAAATCCACAACCATTGAGAATGGTGGACTTCTACAAGACTACAAAATTTTTTTTGAAAGAAATCACGACACAAGTATTAAAGAGAATGGTAGTTTGTAACCGAGACAAGGGATGTCCATGAAGGAAATGTTACAATACAATGCTAACGAAAGCAAAAAAAGTGGGTGAGAATGACCTGGGTAGACTTAAGTGTCCACCACGATATCTCACTCAACACGGGACTTAAGTTACCGACACCAACGATCCATAAAAGAGAAACCGCTAATTAAGGGATGGAAATTTAGGTTAAAGGATTCTCGGAAAAGGCGTCTAAAAGCTATCAGAGAAGATGTGATAAGTCACAGATGACATATGGGTAATACAACTAGACTCGGGTAAAGTGATCTTACAGAAAGGAAGAAAAGTGTTGATTGTAGAAGAAGCTAAAGGGTATAAATAAATAACCTAGTGGATAACTTTCTACTCCGTATGTAACACCCCAAATCCGCGGGATATCGGAATGCTACGGGCGAGACCTCACAATGGGTCCTGGCCCTTAGCTTGACAACAATTTCACCGGACCTTTCCAACATGGCACAAATAAAGGCAAAAACTCAAATCATTTATAATGTATGCGAGAAACTGGAAGTAAAAGTACAAAGTGGAAACTCAGCCGAGTCCTCAAAATGACACAATCTCAAAGGATAAATCCGAAATCCATAAATCCAAAAATAACAAAATAAACCCAAAAACGCCCCCGTCCTATAATGTACGGCGACCCTCGGTTGTCCACTCCTCCACCTCACTCGGCGGCGTTCCTAACCTGCAGGGCGTCTACACAAATGGTTTAAAACCGTTAACTCATATTCTAAGCATAAGAAACGGGGTGAGAAGCACAAATACAAACAATCATCATAAACACACACATCATACCACAAGGCATACAAATCCGGTTTATTATCTTTATTATTATTAAGTCATATCCCGTTTTAGTTCAACTTCTTTTGTGACACGAGAATCTCCCGAAACTCGCCTCGGTCCCCACTTACCGGCATGGAACGGTGCGGATGCCTCCGACCGTCTAACCAGCACGGGCTAGTCGCCGAGAACCTCCTAGCTCTCGCAAGAGGTAGGCAGTGATGTAACCGCCCGTTATCATACACTTGGGCCAAATAATATAAAGTCGGTGATCCAATTACCGGTTTAGTTGTTTATAAACATTCAACAATAACACATAGACACACACACCACCTCACACACACCGATGCTAATACGCAAAATACAAACTAAGTAAGTCCGGAGACTTACCTCTCTTGAGGTAACTCGAATAAACCACTCTCAATTTCCCGTAGGAAAACGCTCAAAGTCTGCCCAAACGAGGCACTATCAATAACCGACTAAAAGCTAAAAGTTCTCGGACTTCTAGTTTCTAACATATATAAATATGATATCTACTCTAGCATGCTAGGTCCATTTTATAATCCCGAAGGTCATCCTAAGATCGTAGATAAGATAATTCCATAAGTTCAATACCCCAACCCTAAAACTTATGATTCAGGGCCACTACATGGCATTTGCTCTACGATATGCTAAGTTCATCTAACATGTTATACTACCATTACCGAACTAACGAAGGAGAGTACTCACACGAGATCCAAGGTGAAGCACGGTCCACGGAGTTAAGAACGAGTTCGATTGCTCCTATTGGGCGCTTCCGGATCTATGGACAAAACTAAGAAAAATTAGCTTAAACGCTAATTTTAAAAAGGAAAGTTTAGCGCATAAATATTTTCCAATGAAAACTCCGTTTTCCAAAACCGAGGTTAAACTCGTTAAAACCATTTCCGGGTAAATTATCCAAAATGGAAGGTTATTTGAAAAACCGAAATTCTAATTTATCCAACAATCGAGTTAAACCCATCAAAGACACCAAAAATACTTGTAAAGGAGTTGGGTCACAAATCTTAACAAAATTAAGGGTTTAATAATATTAATAATTTACTGCAGAATATAAATGTTCTCTTTCCAAAGTTTTTGGGTCAAAACTGCAATTACACACAAAATGGGCACAAATTGTAATTATCCAAAAAAATAGGGTCACAACAGGAATTAGGTGCAAATAGAGGGGCAATTTACAAATAAAAATCAAGTCCTCTTCAGCCTACTGTAACACGATAGGAGGCAGGCACAGGAGCTTGCGGCGGCGGCCAGGCGGAGGGAGAAGAAGGCGACGGCGTCCGGGTGGCGCTTCCGACGGCGGTGAGCGGCGTCTCCGACGGCGGCCCTCACTGCACATAACAAACAAGGTGGCCGATTAGGGAAGGAGAAGAAAAGAGAAAGGATGGGGAGATAGGGCGGCCACCAACCAATCCGGCAGTCAAGGCGGCCCGAGGTGGGGGGAGGTTGCGTCTGCTCTTCCCGGCGGCTCCTAGCGGCGCTATAGGCGGCTGCCACTAGACCCGACAGCCATTGATAAACAACAGAGAAGAGGAAGAAACAAAGAAGGGAAAAGGGGAGATGCAGCTCACCAGTTCCGGTTGGCTGAGGCGAGGCGGGGCGCTGGTTCTCCGGCCGGCGTCGTCTCCCGGAGGCAGAGGCGGGCTGAGTGAGAGTTGAGGGAGAGACGTGCAGAGAGAGAGAGAGTTGAGGGAGAGGGGAAACGATAGAATAGGGAAAGGAAGGCTGGGTTTGGGTTTTGTCATCAAGAGGGGAGTAGAGGAGGCTAGGGTAGGTGAGCAGCTACAACAGAGGAAATGAGGAGACACTCCTCAAGAACTGCTTCAGCACGTCAGGCAGGAAAAAGAGAAGGGAAGAAAAGAAAGAAAATAAATAAAAGAGTAAATAGGAGGGATTACATATATATATATATATATTTGAAAAAGAAACTAACTCGATTTACATTTGGAACGGGATTTCCCGGATGGGTAAATCCCGAATTCCGACATAATTAATTTAATAAAATACGAGAATACATAATTGTATCCCTAAAATAATATAATACCCGGAAAAGTTATTTTTAAAATCTATATATATATATATATATATATATATATATATATATATAAATACTTTATTTAAGAACTCGAGCTATAGCGAATCGAGGGAAGGGGGAAAGACAACGTCGGAATGCACCCGAATAAACGGGGCGTTACATCAGGTCCTCCTAAAGAAAAGTTTCGTCCCGAAACTTGCTAAACGCGGAACTCTCAAGCAAATGTGTTTTGATATTCTATCGAAACACTATAACGTGGTAGCTATAACCCTTCTAATCCAAGGTCTACTCGCCTAGACTCGCAGGGTATACACATAGGGAACACACACAACACATCACGTCACAAGTCACATAAGAATAACTGAAAGAAGATCTTGGGACTAACCCAACGGTCCTATAGATGTGGCTAATCCTTCGTAAAACTCGGGATAGTTCCTACGGACACTATCCTCCGTCTCCCAAGTGGCCTCATCGGCTCCTCGCCTCGACCACTGAACCCTCAGCATCGGTATCTCCTTCGACCGAAGTCGTCTCGTACTACGCTCCAAAACTGCAATCTGATGCTCAACGGAAGTATGGTCCGGCTCGACTACCAGGTCCTCATGGCTAATAACGTACCTCGGGTCATGTATGTACTCTCTCAGCTGAGATACATGGAACACCGGGTGAATACCCTCCAACCTCGACGGTAACGCTAACCTATATGCCACCTCTCCGACTCTCTCCAAAATCTCAAAGGGACCGACATATTGGGGGCTTAACTTCCCATTAATGCCAAATCGCTTGACACCCCGTGTGGGTGATACCCTCAACCAGACCTGAGCTCCTACACTGAACTCTAGGGGTTTACGCCTCCTATTTGCATACGATCTCTGAAGGCTCTGTGCAGCCAACATCCTCTCTTGGATCAAAGCAACCCTAGCCATGTCATCATGCACCTGATCTGGAGCTACAACACTAGAACTCCCCGGCTCGTCCCAATATAAGGGAGTACGACATCTCCGTCCATACAACGCCTCATACGGTGTCATCCCTATCGATGCGTGCCAACTGTTATTTTATGAAAACTCCACCAATGGGAGGTGGTCTGGCCATACCTGCCCCCAGTCTAGCACACATGCCCGCAACATGTCCTCTAAGGTCTGAATAGTCCACTCGGACTGGCCGTCGGTCTGTGGATGATATGCGGTGGTGAAATGAAGACCCGAACCTAGGGCAGCGTATACCTACTGCCAGAACCTCGAAGTAAAACGCCCATCCCTGTCCGAGATGATAGTCCTCGGGACTCCATGTAACCTCACAATCTGACGAGTAAACTCCTCAGCTAGACGACTCACCGGCCACGTCTCCCGAATAGGAATGAAACGTGCGGTCTTTGTCAGCCGATCCACTACCACCCAAATCGCATCAAAGGTCCTACTCGGTCTTAGACCGGTGACAAAATCCATGGATACGTCCTCGCACTTCCACTGCGGCAGAGGCAGTGGGTGGAGCTCTCCCCCTGGTCTCTGGTGCTCGATCTTGACCTACTGGGAAGTCGTGCATCTGGCCACATATCTGGCTATATCGGGCTTAAGACCGCCCCACCAATAAGACCTCCTAATATCCTAATACATCTTACTCGTGCCTGGATGCACTGAGTAAGGAGTAGAATGTGCCTCCTGCAAGATCCACTCTCTCAACTCCAAGTCTGACGGTACACAAATACGTCCCTGATGTCTCAACAATCCGTCTGCTCCTGTGACAAACTGCGGTGCCTCTCCTCGGGCCATCGTGTCCCGAATCCTCGTCAAAATAGGACATCCCTCCTGCTTCCGTCGGATCTCTCCGAAAAGGTCAGGTAATATGTCTAACTCGGACAAGTGACAATCCATATCGGGAAACCGGATATCCATCTCCAACTCTATCAAATCCCTCTGCAACTGAGTCTGAACAGTAAGCCGAGCTATAGCCTCCTCTCGAGGAGTCCTCATACTCAAAGCATCGGCGACCACATTTGCCTTCCCTGAATGATACAAAATCTTCAAATCAAAGTCCTTAATCAGCTCTAACCATCTCCTTTGGCGGTTATTTAACTCCCGTTGAGTGAATATGTACTTCAGGCTCTTATGGTCTGTGAAGATGTGGCACGTGGCCCCGTACAAGTAGTGTCGCCATATCTCCAGGGCATGAACCACTCCTGCTAGCTCAAGATCATGGGTGGGATAATTCTCCTCGTACGGCTTCAGCCGCCGTGAAGCGTACGCAATAACCCTACCCCTCTGCATCAAAACGCACCCCAAGCCTAGCTTGGAAGCATCACTATACACTACGAACTCCTCTACACCCTCTGGCTGGGCTAATACAAGAGCGGAGGTCAACCTCCTCTTTAGCTCCTCAAAGCTGTGCTGACAAGGCTCAGACCACACGAACCTGGTAGACTTCCTCAGCAAGGAAGTAAGTGGCCGTGCAATCACGGAGAAACCCTCAACAAACCGGCGGTAATATCTCACTAAGCCCAAGAAACTGCGCACCTCCTTGACCGTCCTAGGAGGCGGCCATGAGGAAACAGTCTCTATCTTCGCCGGGTCAACCATGACACCCTCGGCGGAAACTATGTGACCTAGGAATGCCACCTCGGACATCCAAAACTCGCACTTAGAGAGCTTTGCATAAAGCTCTCTATCCTGTAGGACTCGAAGCACTGTCCTCAGGTGTTATGCATGCTCCTCTCTACACCGAGAGTATACCAAGATGTCGTCTATGAACACTACCACAAACTGGTCTAAGAAGTCGATAAAGATGCCGTTCATCAACTCCATGAAAATGGCACGTGCGTTTGTGAGCCCGAATGGCATCATGACAAACTCATAATGACAGTATCTTGTCCTGAATGCCGTCTTCGGCACGTCCTCCTCTCTCACCCTCAGCTGGTGGTATCCCGACCTCAAGTCGATACGTGAAAACACGGAGGCTCCTTACAACTGGTCTAGTAAGTCATTTATCGCGGTAGAGGGTACTTGTTCTTGATGGTGACCTTATTCAATTCCCGGTAATCAATGCATAGCCTCAAAGACCCGTCCTTCTTCTTAACGAAGAGGACCGGTGCACCTCAAGGGGAAACGCTCGGGTGTATAAAACCCCTCTCGGCTAACTCCTCGAGGTGCTTCTTCAGTTCCAGCATCTCGATCGGCGCCATGCGGTATGGAGCCTTGGAGATCGGCCTCGTGCCGAGCTCCAACTCAATAGCAAAATCAACGCTCCTCTGTGGGGGTAAGTCGGGTGGGTCCCCGAAAACATCCTCAAACTCACATGCTACGGGGATCTCCACTAGTGATGGTCCTGTCTCCTCCATGGCATAGCACCAGAAGGCCTCGCATCCCTGCCCGATAAGTCTCGCGGCTCGGACCGCAATAATGATGGTACCGGTCTTTCCGAGGTCCCAACCTCGGAAAATCACCTCGTGTCCCGTCTCTGTAGTGACCGTCACGGTCTTCCGGCTGATGTCTAACACGGCTCGGTGGCGGTCCATCCAATTCATCCCAAGGATGACTTCTTCATGCACTAGGTGCATGACATAGAAGTCGGCTAACCAATCACGGTTTCCCAAACGTATGGGACAACCGTGTACCTCTCGGGTACCACTAATCCTACCCCCATCGGGTAACCCCACAACAAAGGATCTCCCCTCTACCGTAACTAAGGATAACCTAGCTACACAATCATCGGATATAAAAGAGTGCGTAGCACCCGTATCAAATAAAACTCGGACCGAAATGCCGTGAATCTGAATAGTACTTGTAGCTGCTGGGGCTGCTGGATCAGCAACACTCCTCAACTCGAACACCCTAGCCTGTGTGCCTCTGGTCTCCTGGGTACCTCCACCACGGCACTACCTCGGCCCTGTCCCTGGGCTGATCCCTGGGTACGAGTCTGACCCTGACTCCTCTGCTGAAAACCCGGAGACTGAAACTGTGGCGGCCTCTAGCTGCCCCTTGCTACACCAGCAGGTGAAGAACCCTGCTGTAACTGGGACTTGCCCTGACGGTAAAAAGCGGCTCGGTGACCCATGTGACCACAAGTGAAACACACCACAGGTGGCTTCCTACAAGTACTCTTCATGTGCCCATATCCTCCACAGCCATGACACTGTGGTCCCCGACCGGGTGACTGCATCGACTGTTGTGGACCGGAACGTCCCTATGTCTGGCTGCGTCCCTGCCCTGAGGCTCCTGCCTCTGAACTTGCTGGTAAAGTCCTCTGTCTCTTGTCTGGCCCGCCGGACTGTGCCGCTCTCCTAGACCCAGAGCGGTCTCTCTCATAGGCTGAAGCTCGGTCCTGGTACTCCGTCAATGAGGCACAACGAAATCCCGCAAGGTAAGCACGAGTGGACTCCCTCAGTCTCCTAGAAAAGAGGTAGACGTGCTTATCCGTTGTGGGTGCAGCGGGTCCCAACAAAGCTAACTCCGCCCGAAAACGTCTAATCGCCTCCATGACTGGGACGTCCTCAAATCCTGCCTCTAAGAAATCCTAGACTCTGTCTCTCCGTAGTGAATCTGGCAGAATGTCTCTCTAACGAGACTCAGTAGCTAATCCATCCTAGTCACACCTCCTCTAACGGTCCTCCACCGATACTCGGCCTCCTCTCGAAATAACGTTTGGACTATCTACACCTGTCTCTCCTCTGGACAACGGATCGCCTCTAGTGCCGACTCCACATGCCCAATCCAATGCTCAACCTCCAACCCTACCTTCCCATCGAAGTAGGGTACATGCTGTTGGTTGAAAGCCTTCAACCATGAATCAGGTCTTGGAGACCTCAACTCATCTCTAGCGACCTCTATAACCGGCTCGGGTGCAACTGCCGCTGGTGCAACCACCTCTGGTGCGTCCCTAATGGAAGTAACTCTCTGTGAGACCTTAGTTGATCTCGCAGGTGCAGGTGCAGGCACTGTTGGTGCGGGAGGTGGTGCTCCTGTCCTGAATGCCTCCTCCACTCGACCTACGTAGTCTGCAAATACAGTAGCTCCAATAGATAGTCCCCCTGTCCTAGTAGATGGGGAACTATGGGCTCCGGACCTCACAACTGTCCTATCTCTAACCTCGGGAATGAAGCTCTCAGCTACGTCCTCCACGGGAATCTCAGCTGCTGGCGGATCCACGGCGGGTGGATCCGCAATGGGGATACGTCCCCAACCTCTCGTGCCTGGAGGTCTCCCTACCCGTCCCCGTCTCTGGGCGGTAGGTGGAAGAGGGGGTCTACCCTTGGCGGGTCCTACGTAAGCGGTGGCTCTCGTACGTGCCATCTGATAACGTATAGCGTATATTTATATAAATACGTATGTAATACTTATGAAATTAATATGATAATAATTCATAAAAGCATGATGGTAACCATAATCCAAAAGTACAACCATGGCCCATAAGCCCAATCACCCTAAGGTCATATACATAACTAGATACATACAAGTCCACAAAACATCCTAAGGCCGTACATAAATATATGACTATGTAATAATATATATACATCAATCAAATCCAGAAATCTATATCGCCGAGGTTTGCGTGAGGAGTGGTGGTCCCGTACATTCTAACCCAATCCCGACTCATGCATATGATTTTGAAAACGAAAAATTCAGAACCCGTGGGGTTCTGTTTATTCTTCATTCGGCCTTTAGAAGATTGCGAGTGCCATTGTTGTCAACCTAGGGCTCTGATACGACTTTTGTACCACCCCAAATCCGCGGGATATCGGGATGCTACGGGCGAGACCTCACAATGGGTCCCGGCCCTTAGCTTGACAACAATTTCACCGGACCTTTCCAACATGGCACAAATAAAGGCAAAAACTCAAATCGTTTATAATGTATGCGAGAAACTGGAAGTAAAAGTACAAAGTGAAAACTCAGCCGAGTCCTCAAAATGACACAATCTCAAAGGATAAATCTGAAATCCATAAATCCAAACATAACAAAATAAACCCAAAAACGCCCCCGTCCTATAATGTACGGCGACCCTCGGCTGTCCACTCCTCCACCTCACTCGGCGGCGTTCCTAACCTGCAGGGCGTCTACACAAACGGTTTAAAACCGTTAACTCATATTCTAAGCATTAGAAACGGGGTGAGAAGCACAATCACAAACAATCATCATAAACACACACGCATCATACCACAAGGCATACAAATCCGGTTTATTATCTTTATTATTATTAAGTCATATCCCGTTCTAGTTCAACTTCTTTTGTGACACGAGAATCTCCTGAAACTTGCCTCGGTCCCCACTTACCGGCATGGAACGGTGCGGATGCCTCCGACCGTCTAACCAGCACGGGCTAGTCGCAGAGAACCTCCAAGCTCTCGCAAGAGGTAGGCAGTGATGTCACCGCCCGTTATCATACACTTGGGCCAAATAATATAGAGTCGGTGATCCTATTACCGTTTTAGTTGTTTATAAACATTCAACAATAACACACACAGACACCACCTCACACACACCGATGCTAATACGCAAAATACAAACTAAGTAAGTCCGGAGACTTACCTCTCTTGAGGTAACTCGAATAAACCACTCTCAACTTCCCTCAGGAAAACGCTCAAAGCCTGCCCAAACGAGGCACTATCAATAACCGACTAAAAGCTAAAAGTTTTCGGACTTCTAGTTTCCAACATATATAAATATGATATCTACTCTAGCATGCTAGGTCCATTTTATAATCCCGAAGGTCATCCTAAGATCATAGATAAGATAATTCCATAAGTTCAATACCCCAACCATAAAACTTATGATTGAGGGCCACTACATGGCATTTGCTCTACGATATGCTAAGTTCATCTAACATGTTATACTACCATTACCGAACTAACGAAGGAGAGTACTCACACGAGATCCAAGGTGAAGCACGGTCCACGGAGTTAAGAACGAGTTCGATTGCTTCTATTGGGTGCTTCCGGATCTAAGGACAAAACTAAGAAAAATTAGCTTAAACGCTAATTTTAAAAAGGAAGGTTTAGCGCATAAATATTTTCCAATGAAAACTCCGTTTTCCAAAACCGAGGTTAAACTCGTTAAAACCATTTCCGGGTAAATTATCCAAAATGGAAGGTTGATTGAAAAACCGAAATTCTAATTTATCCAACAATCGAGTTAAACCCATCAAAGACACCAAAAATACTTGTAAAGGAGTTGGGTCACAAATCTTATCAAAATTAAGGGTTTAATAATATTAATAATGTACTGCAGGATATAAATGTTCCCTTTCCAAAGTTTTTAGGTCAAAACTGCAATTACACACAAAATGGGCACAAATTGTAATTATCCAAAAAAATAGGGTCACAACAGGAATTAGGTGCAAATAGAGGGGCAATTTACAAATAAAAATTAAGCCCTCTTCAGCCTATTGTAACACGATAGGAGGCAGGCAGAGGAGCTTGCGGCGGCGGCCGGGCGGAGGGAGAAGAAAGCGACGGCGTCCTGGTGGCGGTTCCGACGGCGGTGAGCGGCGTCTCCGACGGTGGCCCTCACTGCACATAACAAACAAGGTGGCCGATTAGGGAAGGAGAGGAAAAGAGAAAGGATGGGGAGATAGGGCGGCCACCAACCAATCCGGCAGTCCAGGCGGCCCGAGGAGGGGGAGGCTGCGTCTGCTCTTCCTGGCGGCTCCTAGTGGCGCTATAGGCGGCTGCCACCAGACCCGGCAGCCATTGATAAACAGCAGAGAAGAGGAAGAAAAAGAGAAGGGAAAGGGGAGATGCAGCTCACCAGTTCCGGCTGGCTGAAGCGAGGCGGGGCGCTGGTTCTCCGGCCGACGTCGTCTCCCGGAGGCAGAGGCAGGCTGAGAGAGAGTTAAGGGAGAGACGTGTAGAGAAAGAGTTGAGGGAGAGGGGAAACGATAGAATAGGGAAAGGAAGGCTGGGTTTGGGTTTTGTCATCAAGAGGGGAGTAGAGGAGGCTAGGGTAGGTGAGCAGCTACAACAGAGGAAACGAGGAGACACTCCTCAAGAACTCCTTCAGCACGTCAGGCAGGAAAAAGAGAAGGGAAGAAAAGAAAGAAAGAAAAAGGAAAGAAAATAAATAAAAGAGTAAATAGGAGGGATTATATATATATATATCTATATATATATATAAATATATATATATATAATTTTTTTTTTTTTAAAAAGAAACTAACTCGATTTACATTTGGAACGGGATTTCCCGGATGGGTAAATCCCGAATTCCGACATAATTAATTTAATAAAATATGAGAATACCTAATTGTATCCCTAAAATAATATAATACCCAGAAAAGTTATTTTTAAAATCTATATATATATATATATAAAATACTTTATATAAGAACTCGAGCTATAGTGAATCGAGGGAAGGGGGAAAGACAACGTCGGAATGCACCCGAATAAACGGGACGTTACACCATATATCCACATCGAAGGAAATAGAAGAAAAGGCTATGATCTTGTAGAAATCAACTTTATACTAACGAGTAACAACAAAGAATTTACACATAGGGGTGACTAGTTGAGTGGCTGGCAGATAAGAAGAATAACCACACAATTATAAAAGACTTTTATCAACATCTGGACCCTGCAAGAAATCAGCTGCGACAATAGTGAAATTAAATCAAAAAGGAGTGTTAATAAAATTGAACAAGTTGAAGTTAGTAACTCTAATTAAATTTAAGAAGAAAATTCGGGCGATCGGATTTGACTCCTTAATTATTAATTGTAAAGAGGATTGTTATGAGCAATTGTCCTCCTACTAGCTAAGTAAAATTTGACAGATCACAATTAACACGGAATGGAGACTCACAATTTAGTGTAAGGGAGAGAAGTAGACTTTACACGCCTGGAGACATTTTCTCTTCTTCGAAGATATAAGATTTTCGGAAGAAATCACAACGCTAGTATCAAAAGGATCGACGCCCTGTGGCATAGTCAACATACCTTTTTATTCTTTATTTAAGCCATTCGGGCCCATTAACGACTTACCATTTGGGCCCATTAAGCTTGTCTTCCCCTCCTTACCTCTTACGTGAAACCTAACCCTAGCAGCCTCCTTCTACCTTACGTGAAAGAAGATGACCCCTTCCCAAATCCTAACGTCCTTCCTCCCCCTTCACGTGACAGCAACCTCATCTCCCCTACCTACCACCATCGATGACAATGTGCCGATGAGCCTCGCCGACCCTTCCTCGCCCTGTCCTCCCGAACGCAACAACACCTTCACCGCGCCGCCAAGAGACCGCCTCCCTTCTTCTCCACTAGGTCGACAACACCTTCGCCGCGCCGCCAGGAGACACATCAGGCCGCCTCCCTTCTTCTGCACTAGGCCGACAATAGCAGCGGAGGGACGTCCCAGAGCCTCTTCGATCGGAGCCCAGGATCCGAGCAGGCACGCTAGACCTTCCACGACCCACGTGCGGAAGCGTCGAGGCGCAAGGACGGCAACAAGAATGCAAGAACGGCATCCCCAGACCACAGGTGCGAGTGGCATCTGATCCGCCGATGCGCCTTCCTCTGACTGCGAGTATGTCCCAACGACAGTAAGATCGTTCCGTTCGTCTGCCTCGTATGTGCGAGCACGTTGAGCCGACTAGTTAAGTAAGGCATCACCCTCTTCTCTTCCGTACCCTCTCTATATATATGTGCTGATGTGAGATCGTTTGCATCTCGGAACCGTGCATAACAAACCCTAGAAGATGGCTTGTGGAGCTGCTGCGTTTTCTGGGTTGTAAAGTGATGAACACCTAACTTCGGGTCCAAATTTAGGTATGAAACACTGATCCATTTTGGCTGAAATTTTTATATGTTATAGCTGGGATACTGTGGTAGAACATATTAAAATTTGAGAGGAATCCAGCGAGTGGTTTAGGATTTATGATTTTTCAAATATCGTACAATAAATGATACAAGCATTTGGTAGATCTATCACCGTGTACATAATTTTTTTGTTGGATCTGAATCTATAGGAACTCAAAGTCGACTGTTTGTGCAGTTTGGGAAATGACTCAGATTTTACTAAGTATAGAATTTTTGGATTTTGTATCCAACTTTGGAGATTTGTGTAGAAGTTGTTGTTGGGTATTTTTTAGATTTTCTTACTTCTATTAGCAGAGTGCATCATGTAGAAGACCTAGTTATTTTATTTAGAATTTTTATATTTTTATTCAGTTCTCATATCTAAAGCCAAAGTCGGACCTTAGCAACTTTTTATGAAAGTCAATAATGTAGTTAACTCTTCTAAATCTTTCGCAAACTTTCCTTTGAGAGTTTTGAGTGTGGTTTTGAGTCCGAAAGAATAGTTTGGAACATTGTTATAGAATTTTATAGAGTTTCCGGATCAGGGGAAAAACGGTCATTTAACCATAAGGGTATTTTGGTAATTTCTTTATGATAGATCTTATATTTTAGAAGTTGGAGACTTCTAAGAAAGTGAGATACTTTATTGATCCACTTGCCTTGTATAACAGGCAATGGAGTATTCTACGGTTGCTGACTGAATTGTGTTTTAGACAGTCGAGATTGATTCAGGTAAGTCCTTTGGGCTTACTTAGCTAGCTTTCAGATATGAGTGCGAATAATGATAGTGGTGTTTGAATGATGTGTGTATATGTGTATTTCATACTAATTATCGACCGGCACACATATTTGGCCTAGGAGTAACGGGCGGTGGCATTCTGCTCAGTTAGCCCGAGGGCGTTGGGGGTTTCTTTCGGGACTAGTCCATACTTGGTTTGCGGCGACGCCACCGGCGGAGGTGTACCAAACCATCACCAGTTGGATAAGGAACGGAGGCGAGAAATCATAAGATATCTCGTGCCACAACTTTTAAAACGGAATGAAGTGAATTACTTAACTTATCAAATAATAACCTGTTTGTGTGCCAGCATGATGATTGTTTTATTTTGCTTGAGTTGTGTTTGTGCTATTTTTATTCTACTTATATTTGGATTGTTAGCTAACGGTTTATCCGTGTTGTAGACTCTGTAGAGATGGACAGTTGCAAAGAGATCCGGAACGGATGGTCAGCCGGGTCCACGTACTCATTAGAGGGGGACGGGGAGTCTTCCGTTCAACATGCATGTTATTAATATAATTATGTTTTGTAAGGCTGTCATGTGTTGAAGATTCATGTAAATATTGTTTTTTATTTTCAAAGAATTTAAATACATTTGTGCCTTTTTGTAAGATCCTAGTAAAAGTTGTTGTTAAACCAAGGTCGGGACCCATTGTGAGGTCCTAACCAGTGGCTCTCCAAGTTCCAAGAATTCGGGGTGTTACAAACAACATCCGACTTCAATCAACGGTAATAATTATCATCATTGAATGATGACATGTTCGAATTTCACGAGCCTAATGTCTGGCGGAGTCGGACACATTGTAGGTTCTGCATAGTAAGTTTGCGTAACGTGAATGATATTCTTCTACACAATCGTACAATAAATGATACAAGCATTTAGTAGATCTATCACCGTGTACATAATTTTTTTGTTGATACAGTTATCTAGAAAGAAATCATAGTAAAAATGTATAATTTCAAATACTAAAAAATAAAAAATAAAAAATAAAAATGAAATTATGAACTGAATAAATTAGTTTCTTAATCTATGTCACAAAAACAAAGATAGAAAACTTTCAGTATATATTTTGACTATTTTAAAATTTTAAAATTTTAATTTTATATAAGGCGAATAAAAACAGTGAATAGTAATTATCGGGCATTTTTTGCCGCACTTTCCTAGGGTTACCTCTGACCATTCTCCCATTGGAAAACCGAGAGAGACAAAAGAAGAGAAGGATATTGGGTTCAAGCAACTGTGCTACCTCAGCGTTGGCGGCGCCGATGATTCATTCGTAGGTATACTCGTAGGTATACACCCTATCTCTTTCATTTTGTTTCGGATTCCTCTTTTTACGACCTCTCTTTCATTTTGGTTCTGGTTGTTGTTTTCATTTCCGTTGCGCTCAACTTGTCACGTATCTGTATTTGTTGTCTGATTCCTTATGTTTTCTTGGTTAAAGTTTCGTTTAGAGATTTTGATCGTTAGTTACTTTTTTGTGCAATTCCTATTTCTAGTTATGGTGAATTTCCTCATTGATCTTTCTATTCGATTAAAATAGAATCAATGCAATCGAGTTGAAATTCGTGCTCTCCTCCAAGAGGTAGAAGGTTTTCTTGATTTTAATTTCTTGTGACAAGGTTAGGTGATTGATCGAAGTTGATTGAAAACAGTGAACGAGCTGTGATATAGTGGTTACGTGTTGTTGTGAATCAGGTTAGGGTTTGCTTGTATGTTCTGAGATTTTAGGTGAGAAAACTTCCTTTCTTGGTTTATGAACAACTTAGTCATAAACAGAATTCAAGGTGAAGTACAAATACATAAATGATGTGTAGAAAGAAATTGATCGGGATTTTGTCGAATTGATGTTGTACCTTCCTATAATTAAGAGGTAAAAAGTCATGATTTCGACAAAATTAATTGTTATTAGTTACAATGAGTCCTGAAACTTACAATCAAGTTTGAGATATTATAATCTTCTGTCTCTTCCCACGTGGGAAAGCACCAACAGAGAAGAACAAACCCTTTTGCATCGCTATTGGTCACTTGGTGATACTTGTAAAATCCTAAATATAATATAATTTCTAGTAACTGCCCTTTGATAAGATGTGTACCGCAACTCGCATTATGTCAATTCTAGAATTTCCATATCTAAACAACTTCTATGAAATAATACTTGACCTGGATTATGATATTATATAGTCAACCCTACTTGTCTCCTCTTCCAACCTCTATCTCCCTGAGGTTGAAATCACTCTTTTAGGTCACCCATTCGAGTTTTTATCCCATGTAGTTTTGAATCGTGCATAAATCTCAATCATTTGACATATGAAGCTTGCTTTTATCAAACTTGTAGCAAAACATAAGGTACATAATAAATTTATAGAGTATGACTAAAAACATACTCATCTTCTCTTGTGTAAGAGTCTATTCAAGGAACCTTTTAGTCTCCTTTATTCTTCCTATAGAAAATAACTGAAGAAGAGTAATGTTCTCTATTGTTAGATTCTATTGGCGCTACACACCAAAAACTTCATAATTAATTTTATGATAATTTTTAGAACTAAAATTTTTATGTCTAGACAACTCCATGGGTTGGTTGCAATACTACAAGCTATGGTTGGGTAATGTCTAAACTCAACAAACTTAAATCTGATCAAAACTACTATTTTAATGCCCTGTGGTTTGCAATTGCGGAGTTCCGATATATATATTTTTTCTAAGTTATGGTTTCTTTTTTGTTGTAGCATTATTCAGTGTGTAGTTTCTTCGTTGCAAGCAGTTTCTTGGCGTTGATCCTGGGTAGCTGATTAGTTAGTTTAATCTTTACTTTGTAATGTCCTCTAGTTAGCAATTGCAGAGTTCCTATCGATTTGTTTTTTTTTTCCTCAGAGCTGGTTGAATTTTGTTGCTATATTCTGTGTGTGCAATTTCTTGATTGCAAGCATATTCTTTGGCGTTGATCTTGGGTAGCTTATTAGATAGTATTAATCTTTGTTTTGTAAAAAATATTTTAAACTTATTTTGATAGCATGAATTATAGTCTATATTTTGGGACTTGTTTAGACGTTTTGTCTTCAATAATCTGCATGTTTGGATGTATATTATATGATTATATTGTCGTTTCATCTACCTTTGCGGGAATCGAGGTCTACACCAAGTTTCGTTGTAATCGTAGGTAAAATGGCACGTTTTACATCAAAATGGAGTTAAAGGAGCTAAGGAATCATTGGAGCTACATTTAGGAGCTTAAGGAAAAATCCAGGAAGCAAGGAATTAGATTAAAGATTCACTTTGGACCAGCTTTGAGAGATTTCACATTCAGTTTAGAGTCACCTCGGTCAACTACAGTACCACCTCGACCGAGGTGATCTTGAGGAGCGCTCCGACCGAGGCGAATACTCTGACACGGAGAGATATATTTTATTTGGCTGAGATCTTTTATTTTTGGAAGGAGATATCTTATATTTTTTGGGCTGGATTTCTAGAAGGAAGATCATATATTTAGGAGATTTATTTTAGAGATAATATATATTTTATTAGGAAATTATCTATTAAGATATTTCCTATAAAATTATCTTAGGAAGATATTTATTTTAGGAGATATGGATATATTTAATAGGAAATTATCTTTTTAAGATTTTTATCTTTGGAAGATAATTCTCCTATATAAAGGTTTGGATTTTCTACAATTCAACCATCTTCGGATCACCAAATGCTTATAAATGCCTAGAGGGCTGATAGCATCCAGCAATTATGGGATTTTCTCCAGAGTTTTGAAGGAAGGAAGATTGAAGATCAATCTAGGAAGGATTGATAGCTTGTTAGAGCTTTTGTGAAGGGTTTTGTAAGACTTTCTTAGATTCCCTTTTGTTGATTGTCTTGTTGGATTTGTTATCCAAGCAACGCTTATTTGTTTGATATTTGATTCAGTTATTGAAGCCTTGTTCTTAAGGTTTTTGTGTTCAAATATTCATTCTCTTCCCATATATTTGATTATTGCTTTCATGATGATGAGTGGCTAATTTCCTTGTGCGATTCTAGGGTGATTGGTTGAAGGTTGTGGGAAAAACAATGATAGAATAATCTTAAATTCCAGTAGGACCCTGAAAGTTCGAGTCTTTATCCTTAACCTTAGAACATCTCGTTCAGTCGATGAACATCTCGGCCTGGGTGGATCTTGTCTGACCGAGGTGACTTATCTGATCCGTAACTGAGAGTTAAGTGTTAGACTTTGCCAAATCCTATTCTTAATATACCTTTCCTGGTTCAATGCAAGTCTAGGATGAGACTTACCCGATAGTTCCTTTGTTTGTTTACCCATGATCATAAGTGTAGGTAATAAAGGTTATCCTTTAATGGGGCTTGAGTGTGCCTTCATTCCATCTTTGTGAGTTAGCGTGAGACTTACCCGGTAAAGGTTGATTCTATTCCCTTAGTTGGTGTGTTGGTTTGAGATTATAATTCCTTTCCTTAGTACCTTGAGACTTACCCGGTAATAGGAGCTTTTGGTTTGGAATTGTGAGTAGTGAGACTTACCCGGTGATCTATTCCACTTTAGTAACACCTTCCCTTTGCAAAACCTTAGGTTTGTCCGCTTATCTTTAGATCTTGAGTTGGAACCACAACTAGATGCTTTACAAACAACATCCGACTTCAATCAACGGTAATAATTATCATCATTGAATGATGACATATTCGAATCTCACGAGCCTAAGGTTGAAATCACTCTTTTTGGTCACCCATTCGAGTTTTTATCCCATGTAGTTTTGAATCGTGCATAAATCTCAATCATTTGACATATGAAGCTTGCTTTTATCAAACTTGTAGCAAAACATAAGGTACATAATAAAGTTATAGAGTATGACTAAAAACATACTCATCTTCTGTAGTGTAAGAGTCTATTCAAGGAACCTTTTAGTCTCCTTTATTCTTCCTACTGAAAATAACTGAAGAAGAGTAATGTTCTCTATTGTTAGTTTCTATTGGCGCTACACACCAAAAATTTCTTAATTAATTTATGATAATTTTTAGAACTAAAATTTTTATGTCTAGACAACTCCATGGGTTGGTTGCAATACTACAAGCTATGGTTGGGTAATGTCTAAACTCAACAAACTTAAATCTGATCAAAACTACTATTTTAATGCCCTCTGGTTTGCAATTGCGGAGTTCCGATATATATATTTTTTCTAAGATATGGTTTCTTTTTTGTTGTAGCATTATTCAGTGTGTAGTTTCTTGGTTGCAAGTAGTTTCTTGGCGCTGATCCTGGGTAGCTGATTAGTTAGTTTAATCTTTACTTTGTAATGTCCTCTAGTTAGCAATTGCAGAGTTCCTATCGATTTGTTTTTTTTTTCTCAGAGCTGGTTGAATTTTGTTGCTATATTCTGTGTGTGTAATTTCTTGATTGCAAGCATATTCTTTGGTGTTGATATTGGGTAGCTTATTAGATAGTATTAATCTTTGTTTTGTAAAAAATATTTTAAACTTATTTTGATAACATGAATTATAGTCTATATTTTGGGGCTTGTTTAGACGATTTATCTTCAATAATCTGCATGTTTGGATGTATATTATATGATTATATTGTCGTTTCATCTACCTTTGCGGGAATCGAGGTCTACACCAAGTTTCGTTGTAATCGTAGGTAAAATGGCACGTTTTACATCAAAATGGAGCTAAAGGAGCTAAGGAATCATTGGAGTTACATTCAGGAGCTTAAGGAAGAATCCAGGAAGCAAGGAATTAGATTAAAGATTCACTTTGGACCAGCTTTGAGAGATTTCACATTCAGTTTAGAGTCACCTCGGTCAGCTACATTACCACCTCGACCGAGGTGATCTTGAGGAGCGCCCCGACCGAGGCGAATACTCTGAAACGATGAAACCAATAAATGCTATCTCGGACATCCAAAACTCGCACTTAGAGAGCTTAGCGTAAATCTCTCTATCTTGCAGGACTTGGAGTACGATCCTTAAATGTCCTGCATGCTCCTCTCTGATGCGAGAGTATACCAGAATGGCATCTATGAGGACAACTACAAACTGGTCTAGGAAGTCGATGAAAATGCTATTGATCGCAGTGCGTTCGTAAGCCCGAATGACATTACTACAAACTCGTAGTACCCACATCTAGTCCGAAATTTCGTCTTGCCTATGTCCTTCTCTCTCACCCTCAACTGGTGATATCCAAATCTCCGATCGATCCGTGAAAACACTGAAGCTCCATGCAGTTGATCCAAAAGATCATCGATACGGGGCAATGGGTACTTATTCTTGATTGTCACCTTGTTAAGCTCTCGGTAGTCGATACATAACCTCATTGATCCGTCTTTCTTCTTGACGAAGAGAACTGGTACGCCGCAAGGAGAAACACTAGGGTGGTTGAAGCCCTTCTTAGCTAATTCCTCGAGTTGCTTCTTCAACTCAAGCATCTCGATAGGCGCCATAAGATAAAGAGCCTTAGAGATGGGTCTCGTACCGGGCACTAGTTCTATGCCAAAGTCTACACTCTTTTCTGGAGGTAAACCTGGTGGCTCCTCTAAGACGTCAACAAACTTGTAAGCTAATGAGATCTCCTCCAAATCCGGACTCGTACTATCCTTCATGGCATAGCACCAAAACCTCGCATCCCTGAATGATAAGTCTCGCAACACACACTGCACTGATGATTGTATCATACTTCCCGAGATCCCATCCTCTGAAGATCTCAACATGGCATGCATATGTGGTTACCGTCACTGTTCTCTTGCCGATGTCTAGAACTGCTCGGTGTCGATCCATCCAATCCATACCCAAAATAACTTCTTCGTGTAGTAAGTAGATGATGAAATAGTCAACTGGCCAATCGCGACCTCCCAGTCTAATAGGGCAATCGCAAACCTCTCGTGTACCTCTAATCTTACCCCCATCGGGTAATCCTATAGAGAAGGGCCTACCTTCCATGGTAACTAAGGCCAATCTATCTAAATATGCATCAGATATAAAAGAATGCGTAACACCGGTATCGAAAAGAACTCTGACAAGAAAACCATTAATATGAATGGTACTTGTGGTCGTTGGCGTTGTCGGCTCTACAACACCCCTTAGTCATACACTCTGGCTGATGCATCTCTGGTGTTTGTTGAACCGCCAACTCGTCCTCTACCTCTCCCGTGTCCCAGAGTGGAACCTTGAGGAGTGGTAGAACCAGGAACTCTCTATTGCTGCTACTGATACTGAGATCTTTGTCCACCTCCTGCAACACTAGCAAGTGAAGATCCCTGCTGAGATATCGCCTTTCCTTGACGGCAGAACGCAACTCTATGTCTGGGCTTGCCGCAGGAGTAGCAAGTCACAACTGCCGTCCTCTATCGGAACTCCATATCGTCGGCTAGAATCCTAGGTGTCTTATTGTCTGACCATGCCCGAATCCTGATGCTCCAGCTACAGTGCTGGCTGGTCCATTCTTTTGTATCTTCGCAAGACCTCCTGCCTGAAGAGTTCTCCTGAGATCCGGTCTATTCCTAAGCATACTTCTTATCGACTCCAAAGTTGAATCCATATGGTCCATCCAAAGCTCGACTTCCGGACTTGCTCCATTTTGAACTTTGATGTTCTCAACTGGTCTTACGGGTACTGGCGGTGTAGGTGCAGGTCCTCCAGTCCTGATAGCTTCTTCAACTCTTTGCACGTAGTCGCGATAGGCAGAAGCTCGTGTGGACACTCGACCGGACTCTGTCGATGGCGGTCTTTATGCTCCAGACCTAGCAGCAGTCCCGTTTCCAGCCTCAGGAACAACAGTCTCAACAACTTCTTCAACTAACGCCTCAAAGATAGGTGGTTCAACAACTAGGGCTTATCCTCGACCTCTAGCTAGTGGAGATCTTCCTGCACGTCCTCGTCCTCGGACGGAAGGTGGAAGAGGTGGTTGACCCCTTCCTCGCCCTATAGCAAATATAGCTCTAGAATGCGCCATCTGCTATAAGGATGGATATATAAGAAGCTATATATGGCCACACTACAGCTAAAGAAAAAATCCAGAAAAAGCACATATAAAGGCCAACATCAAAGAAACACTAATTGTTGAGATCCGCGGAGGTAGTGGTGGTCGCCCGTACATCTATCCCAGACCGACAAGTTTAAAACAAAAACCCCGTTTTTGAAAACGTTAGACCTCTTGCGGGTTCTATTTATTTATCCATCCGATCTTTAAAAGATTTTGAGTGCCATTGCTGCCAACCTGCCTTTGATACCATATTGTAACATCCCAAGTTTTGAGAACTTGAAGCGTTACAGGATAGGACCTCACAATGGGTCCCGACCATCATGGTACCAACAACACAACAGATATTACAACAAGGCACAGACGAATGAAAACCAAAGGTTTAAACAAAAAATAACATAAAAGACTTGCATGAATTATAGTCTATATTTTGGGGCTTGTTTAGACGTTTTATCTTCAATAATCTGCATGTTTGGATGTATATTATATGATTATATTGTTGTTTCATCTACCTTTGCGGGAATCGAGGTCTACCCCAAGTTTCGTTGTAATCGTAGGTAAAATGGCACGTTTTACATCAAAATGGAGCTAAAGGAGCTAAGGAGTCATTGGAGCTACATTCAGGAGCTTAAGGAAGAATCCAAGAAGCAAGGAATTAGATTAAAGATTCACTTTGGACCAGCTTTGAAAGATTTCACATTCAGTTTAGAGTCACCTCGGTCAGCTACAGTACCACCTCGACCGAGGTGATCTTGAGGAGCGCCCCGACCGAGGCGAATACTCTGACACGAAGAGATATATTTTATTTGGCTGAGATCTTTTATTTTTGGAAGGAGATATCTTATATTTTTTGGGCTGGATTTCTAGAAGGAAGATCATATATTTAGGAGATTTATTTTAGAGATAAGATATATTTTATTAGAAAATTATCTTTTAAGATATTTCCTATAAAATTATCTTTTAAGATATATTTAGGAGCGCCGTTGCCGGGGACTTGGTCTAGACCGAGCCGGTTGCGGTTGTCTTTTGGGGCAATTGCCCTTGTTGCTATTAACCATTCTACTTGAGTGTTCTTGCAGATTTGTGTTCTTAGGTACATACGAAGTTCTCACTGGAACCGAGTTTCGCCAAAGAACAAGTTTTCCTATGAGTTTTGTAGTTTTTAGGATATTCGATGACTACATTTGATCCGGCATGGATAGCAAGACAAAGTGCTAGGGCGGACTATTATGAATACTTGGAAGAGAAATATTCTTTCTATTGGTTTGACAATGAAAGAGAAAGAGAAGAGGTCATTAAGGAGGAGCTTGCGATATGGGATGAGATGAATGTCCCTAGAAAGATTTATGAGCAACCTCTTGAAGATTCGCTTGAATCAATATGGGAGAAGTTGATGAAGAAGGTGGAGGAGCTCAAGGAAAGCACCCTATCCTATGCTAAGCCGAAAGAGGAGCATAAGGAAGTACTGCAAGTTTCAAGCATTCCTCCAATCGAACCAGAAGTTTCTCCTGAAGCTTTTGAGGAAGTGGAAGATCTCGATCCAACTGTTGAGACTTCGGCCAAGGTGAAAGAGAGATCGGCCGAGGTGGAAGAGAGATTGGCCGAGATGGAAGAGGAATCTGTAGAACTGGAAGTGGAAGATGCAGAGAACCTTGGCCAAATTACTGAGACTGTGGCCAAGGTGGAAGAAAGACCAGCTGAGTTGGGAGAGATTTCATGTGTGGATTATCAACCTAACATGAAACTTGTCCCAAGCTTTGGAGTTATGTCCCATGGAAGCATAGGAAGACCGGAGCCGGAACCTTCTTGGAAGAATTTTATGATGGATGTGATGAGCACTCCAAGATATTCGAAGTACATTGAGTAAATCAATGAGGAAATGTCCAGCTAGCGACCTTAAATCATGCGCTTGTTGGGAGGCAACCCTCGGTATTGCTTTCTTTTCCTTTTCCTAGTCTAGCTTAGATAGTTTGTTTTTGCTTTGCTTTGCTTTGTTTTTGGCGTCCTAGACAGAAACCATGTACTTTCTAAGGAAGGAATACAACCCAGGAGCAACACTGGAAGGACAAAATTTCGAGGAACCAAGAGGACGGAGCTTGACTGAGACACATCTCGGGTTCAGTCACAGGACCTCGACCGAGATGTTCTTCGCCATCCGAGACAGTCTTATCTGGAGCTGTTTCTTATTTCTTTATGTAGTTCAGCTATGTCCGGTGAGTTTCCTATTTTCCTTGACTCTTATTTGACCCATTGGGACAATGTGTCCCAAGTATGGGGTATTTGGATGTATTTATGTGACCTTATGTGTATGCTTGTATGACTCTACCGTATATTACTGTTTTATCTTGCTCTATGTGTTTATCTGAGGTTACATACATGCATATAGGTTATTTGATTGAGAAATCGTCAAAAACTGGTTAAGAAAAAAAAAATTTATGACCTCGACCGAAGTAATTCTGACCAATCGAGGTGCAGTACCTCGGTTGACTTAGAACATCTCGACCGAGACGGTTTAACTGAGAAAGTTTTCGAAACGATTTTGTGCTTCTTATTTGGATATGACCTCAGTGAAGATTTTGTTTGCAAACTGGTTTTTGAAATCTTTATATGTTTGAAAGGTTTTATGATATGTTTAAGTTGCTAAATGCTTTGTTTGAAATTTTGGCATGTTTAATACTTTGTTTCTATCCAAATTATGTTGAATTTGAAGGTTGACACCACATGATAAGTTCTATCACTTTCTTCCTGGGATGATTAAGGCAATTTATTCTCTTCTCTTCTTCTTCTTGATCATGTTTAGCACCTCATATACATATTTGCCTCCCTTTACCTATCCGGGAATTCGGAAGCAAGCAAGTAAAAAGCAAGTGAAAGAAAAGTTGAGATGTTGGCTGGAAGTTAGAAAGAAACAAATAGGTTTGGGGAAGTCAATCATGATGATGTGTAACTCGGCACCATTCACATAGCCGGGTGTTTGTGTCTTGCCCAAGTCGGATTGAGCGATATTCCTAACGGGTCATGGTATGTGCATCAAGGGTTTGAGGCATCTCGAGAAATTGATGATTGCTGATTTCCTAGGCTTCGGTTATTGTGCACCTCTGTCCATGCATCCCAAAAAGTAAAAAGTAAATAAACAAAGCTTATTGGTGGAAGATGTTGAAATTCAAAGCAAGTGAAGTGAAGATCCTTTTCCCGGATTCTAGCACCACATTCCCTATATACATCCCACCCTCACACGTTTCTTGACATCTCTTGAAAAGCCCTTGAGACCTCGAGCTTGTTGATTGACTTGGTGATTTAAACTGGATTATGCATGATTAATTTCGATAATTATAATTTATTATGCATTCTATGATTTTATGCAAGGATGAACAACTTTCTTATATTTATAAAATGTTTTAAGCATGTTTTGATTTTAAATTCCATGAAGCATTCTCTTAGAGTGATCTATGATTTGAACACACCACCAAAAATGTTTTGAAAGACTTTTCATTGATCCTTATGACTTATAATCCGTTCTATCTTGTACTTAAGAGTTTGAACTTGCTTGGGGACAAGCAAGGGACAAGTATGGGGTATTTTGATAGCATGAATTATAGTCTATATTTTGGGGCTTGTTTAGACGTTTTATCTTCAATAATCTGCATGTTTGGATGTATATTATATGATTATATTGTCGTTTCATCTACCTTTGCGGGAATCGAGGTCTACACCAAGTTTCGTTGTAATCGTAGGTAAAATGGCACGTTTTACATCAAAATGGAGCTAAAGGAGTCATTGGAGCTACATTCAGGAGCTTAAGGAAGAATCCAAGAAGCAAGGAATTAGATTAAAGATTCACTTTGGACCAGCTTTGAGAGATTTCACATTCAGTTTAGAGTCACCTCGGTCAGCTACAGTACCAACTCGACCGAGGTGATCTTGAGGAGCGCCCCGACCGAGGCGAATACTCTGACACGAAGAGATATATTTTATTTGGCTGAGATCTTTTATTTTTGGAAGGAGATATCTTATATTTTTTGGGCTGGATTTCTAGAAGGAAGATCATATATTTAGGAGATTTATTTTAGAGATAAGATATATTTTATTAAAAAATTATCTTTTAAGATATTTCCTATAAAATTATCTTAGGAAGATATTTATTTTAGGAAATATGGATATATTTAATAGGAAATTATCTTTTTAAGATTTTTATCTTTGGAAGATAATTCTCCTATATAAAGGGTTGGATTTTCTACAATTCAACCATCTTCGGATCACCGAATGCTTATACATGCCTAGAGGGCTGATAGCATCCAGCAATTATGGGATTTTCTCCAGAGTTTTGAAGGAAGGAAGATTGAAGATCAATCTAGGAAGGATTGATAGCTTGTTAGAGCTTTTGTGAAGGGTTTTGTAAGACTTTCTTAGATTCCCTTTTGTTGATTGTCTTGTTGGATTTGTTATCCAAGGAACGCTTATTTGTTTGATATTTGATTCAGTTATTGAAGCCTTGTTCTTAAGGTTTTTGTGTTCAAATATTCATTCTCTTCCCATATATTTGATTATTGCTTTCATGATGATGAGTGGCTAATTTCCTTGTGCGATTCTAGGGTGATTGGTTGAAGGTTGTGGGAAAAACAATGATAGAATAATCTTAAATTCCAGTAGGACCCTGAAAGTTCGAGTCTTTATCCTTAACCTTAGAACATCTCGTTCAGTCGATGAACATCTCGGCCTGGGTGGAAGTTGACTGACCGAGGTGACTTATCTGATCCGTAACTGAGAGTTAAGTGTTAGACTTTGCCAAATCCTATTCTTAATATACCTTTCCTGGTTCAATGCAAGTCTAGGATGAGACTTACCCGATAGTTCCTTTGTTTGTTTACCCATGATCATAAGTGTAGGTAATAAAGGTTATCCTTTATTGGGGCTTGAGTGTGCCTTCATTCCATCTTTGTGAGTTAGCGTGAGACTTACCCGGTAAAGGTTGATTCTATTCCCTTAGTTGGTGTGTTGGTTTGAGATTATAATTCCTTTCCTTAGTACCATGAGACTTACCCGGTAATAGGAGCTTTTGGTTTGGAATTGTGAGTAGTGAGACTTACCCGGTGATCTATTCCACTTTAGTAACACCTTCCCTTTGCAAAACCTCAGCTTTGTCCGCTTATCTTTAGATCTTGAGTTGGAACCACAACTAGATGCTTTAATCCCTAGAATTGCATATTTCCTTAATTGACTTTTTATCATCTTTGATTGCTTTAATCGTTTTTGTGGTTAGTAATTACATAGACAACCTACACCTGCTTTGTTTCACCAAGTCCCTGAGATCGACACCTCGGAATTCTTGCTTTTTACTACGATTGACCCGTACACTGCGGGTTCGCATCCTTGTTTTAAGCTTACATCTAGGGTTATAAATTTAAAGCTTGCACACACCGTTTGGAGCGAACAATCATTCCATGACAAAGTGTTTTTTCTTGAAATAACCATTAGGTAGGGTTTGAATCCAATGTGAAAACGAAATATTAAGCTCACTCATGTAAGTGATTTATTGTTAAGTGTCATAGATAAATAATACAACAAATTTCCTAGCACCTAAACTATGATTTTCCTTCATCAGTTTTTTTTACTAATGTTTTTTGGGCTAATTAGGTAAGTATACTTTTTTATTTTATTGGATACTAAATAGGCCTTTTCTAGTTTTCTATTTAATAAATATACCCCAACTTTTTGTATTTTTTCTAAAACTCTAAGCACTCTTCTCTCAAGGGGTACATTTACTAAAACTAAAACTCAAAAAAGCCTAGTAAACCAAATTGTTTCATGCTTTTTTTTGTGTTGGCAAGATTGACCTTACCTAAAATTATATACAGGAGGATTTTCTAGTTTTGTTTTTACTAACCTAAATAAGTTTCTTTCATGGCTCGGAAGAGAGAACACAAGAATGGGTCAAATCGCAAAGCGTTGGGAAATAAAGAAAGCATCCAACACAAGAGTGCAGGCCACCTTTTTGTCAATAAAACTGGAAAGTATAATGACATGAAGGATGTCCAGAATGGTGATTAACCCTACATACGACTGACCGAGGAATTAAAAAATAATTTCTCTTCAGGAGATGGAAAAAGAAGAATTTATAAAAAAATGTTAAGTCACAAAGACATCTTGAGCAAGGGGTGGATGCGAAGTAGAGAATTCAGAAACCAAAACTTGACAAAGATGACTCAGGTCATGACATGGATACTTTATCCCTGTGGGAGATTGGAACGTCTGAGAGTATCCATGATGCAGATCTTGTGAAGGAAAGTTTTGATATTTCACAAGATAGATTGCAAACTGAAGATATCAGTGGATAGTTGCATCTTTCGGATATATTTGGTTTTGAAATCCTCAAGACATCTGTGTTCTCATTGTTAAATACATTTTATGACTGGTCGGAAAGACATAGGCCACTTTTTGTTGTTGTGACAAACAAGATACAGAGCACTTGTGACTATGTCCACATGAAATGTGTCCAGGCATATCTAGTCTCTAATTGCTATAAAATGACTTCGGTTTGTGGAAATGTTTTGCTTGTTGTGTTGATGGTTTGGTTGGATTGTTTTCTAAGAGGGGTTGATTCCTTTGTGCGCAAGGGGACAACGTCATTCTTCTCTCTTATGTGATCCGGTCTTCTTTCAGTCATTGCTATGGTGGGGACCTTCAAGTTTCTTCTAGTATTGGTAAGTTCTTCAGGGTTCCTTTTCTTGACTCTACTCTGAATGCATAGCAATAACTGAAGAACTTACCGATACTAGAAGAAACTTGAAGGTCCCCACCATAGCAATAACTGAAAGAAGACCGGACCACATAACAGAGAAGAATGATGTTGTCCCCATGCGCACAAAGGAATCAGCCCCTCTTAGAAAACAATCCAACCAAACCATCAACACAACAAGCAAAACATTTCCACAATACCGAAGCCATTTTATAGCAATTAGCAACTGGATATGCCTGGACACATTTCATGTGGACATAGTCACAAGTGCTTTGTATCTTGTTTATCACAACAGCAAAAAGTGGCCTATGTCTTTCCGACCAGTCATAAAATGTATTTAACAATGAGAACACATATGTCTTGAGGATTTCAAAACCAAATATATCCGAAAGATGCAACTATCCACTGATATCTTCAGTTTGCAATCTATCTTGTGAAATATTAAAACTTTCCTTCACAAGATCTGCATCATGGATACTCTCAGACGTCCCAATCTCCCACAGGGATGAAGTATCCATGTCATGACCTGAGTCATCTTTGTCAAGTTCTGGTTTCTGAATTCTCTACTTCGCATCCACCCCTTGCTCAAGATGTCTTTGTGACTTAACATTTTTTTATAAATTCTTCTTTTTCCATCTCCTGTAGAGAAATTAATTTTTACTTCCTCAGTCAGTCGTATGTGGGGTTAATCACCATTCTGGACATCCTTCATGTCATTATATTTTCCAGTTTTATTGACAAAAAGGTGGCCTGCACTCTTGTGTGGATGCTTTTCTTTATTTCCTAACGCTTTGTGATCTAACCCATTCTTGTGTTCTCTCTTCCGAGCCATGAAAGAAACTTATTTAGGTTAGTAAAAACAAAACTAGAAAATCCTCCTGTATATAATTTTAGGTAAGGTCAATCTTGCCAACACAAAAAAAAAATTAGTAAAAAAATTGATCAAGGAAAATCTTACTTGCTATGAAATTTGTTAGTATTTATTATTTGTGACACTTAACAATAAATCACTTACATGACTTAGCTTAAAAATTTTGTTTTCACATTGGATTCAAACCCTAGCTGATGGTTATTTCAAGAATAAACACTTTGTCATGGAATGATAAGTTCAAGATATTTTTTTACAAAATAAAGTTTACAACTAACTAATCAGCTACCCAGGATCAGCGCCAAAGAAAGTGCTTGCAACCAAGAAATTATATACAGAGAATATAGCAACAAAAATCAACTAGCTCTGAGAAAAAAACAAATAGATAGGAACTCCGCAATTGCTAACTAACTACATGACCTTACAAAAAAAAGATTAAACTAACTAATCAGATACCCAAGATTAACGCCAAGAAACTACTTGCAACCAAGAAATTACACACAGATAATATAATAACAAAAACCAACCAAATTTGAGAAAAAAACATATGTATAGGAACTCCGCAATTGCTAACGAGAGGACATTAAAACAATAGTTTTGATCATACTTTTGTTGAGTTTGAACATTACCCAACCATAGCCTACAATATTGCAACTGTAAACGCACACAAGATTGAGAGAATTCTCTCGATTGATTGATATTAACAATAAACAATTACAATGGATTTATAATACAGAAAACAAATGAAGAAACTAATCCTATTCTATTAACAAGGAGATACATCAGAAGTGGAGGAAGAAGTAAAAACGTTTACACATAAAATCATATTTGACCTACTCTATCGGATGACGTATTCTTGTGTTGGTTGTTACCCCCAAGCAAGACCAATTCCGGGACGGACTTCGAGCTTGGAACGAAGAAAGGCAATCCGGTCCTTGGAAAGAGGGTTGGTGAATATTTCTGCAAGTTGATCGTTGGAGGAGATGTGATGAACTTTGAGAGTCCCTGATTGAACTTGTTCACGAACGAAGTGGAAATCCAACTAAATATGCTTGGAATGGGCACTTATAACCGGGTTTTTGCACATGAAATTAGCACCGATGTTATCCCACATAAGCTTAGGAGGTTGCTACAGAGGAGTCCCAAGATCACGCAGTAGTTGTTTGATCCACAACAATTCAGCAGCGGTGTTGGCGAGATCCCTATATTCTGCTACAGTACTGGACATTCCAACCACTTTTTGCTTGCGACAAGGCCAGCTAATCAGATTTGGACCGTGGAAAATGGCAAAGCCATATTGTGAGCGACAATAATTGATGTCGGAGATCCAACCAGCGTCGGAATAGGCTAGGAGAAAGGGTGAGTCGGTTTGGCGAAAACTAAGGCACTGAGACAAAGTGCCATTGAGGTACCTAAGGATGCGTTTGACAAGTTGCTAGTGTTGAAGGGTTGGCTTGTGCATATACTAACAGACCCTATTAACGGAAAAAGAGATGTCGGGGCGAGTTATGGTGGCGTATTGGAGGGAGCCTACAATACGTCTATAGAGGGTTGGGTCGGGGAAGAGTTTGCCGGTTTTTGACAATTTGGTTGACGGTTTTGCAAGGGTGGGAATGGGTTTTGAATCTGTCATGTTGCTCCTAGTTAGGATATCTTCAATGTACCCACATTGGGAGAGATGGATTGTGGTTGGGGATCGGGTATTTTAAGGCCAAGGAAGTAATGGAGGTCTCCAAGGTCTTTGAGAGAAAAGTTTATGTTTAGGGTGGATATGAAACGCTTGATGGCCATCGGATTGTAACCCGTAATGATAAGATCATCAACATAAAGAAGAAGATAAATAGTGGCTGATTTAGAGGAGTGCACAAAGAGTGATGTGTCGGATTTACAAGCTCGAAAACCATGAGTGACTAGATAGGACTTAAGCTTATTGAACCAAGCCCGTGGAGCTTTCTTGAGGCCATATAGTGCTTTGTGTAATCGACACACATGTGTTGGGCGAGACACATCTTCAAATCCCTTTTATTATTCCATGTATAATTCCTCTGTTAAGTCACCATTGAGAAAAGCGTTGTTTATGTCAAGTTGCTTAACGGGCCATCCCTTAGAGAGAGCAATTGACAAGACAAGTCGGATTGTGATAGGTTTGATGACGCGACTAAATGTGTCGAAGTTGTATCTTCCCTCCTCTTGAGTGAACCCTTTGGCAACTAACCGAGCTTTGTATTTTTCCATCGAGCCATCCGAATGTCGCTTTATCCTGAAAATCCACTAACACCCTACAAGTTTAGTGTGTCTAGGATGGGGAACAATAGACCAAGTATTATTTGGAATCAAAGTATCATATTCTTGTTTCATCGCAAGTCGCCAACACTCGTGTTTATGGGCATGGGAGACAGTTTTTGGCTCAGTTGTAGGTGGGCTCGATACTGTTAGGACTCTTGGTCTTAGGGAATTTGTACTAGACTAAGTACTATTTCGAATCAAAACATCATATTCTTGTTTCATCTCAAGTCGCCAACACTCCTGTTTAAGGGCATGGGAGGCAGTTTTTGGCTCAGTTGTAGGTGGGCTCGATACTGTTAGGACTCTTTGTTTTAGGGAATTTGTATTAGCCCTAGTTGACATGGAGTTTTTGTTGTTTGCAGCTGGGCGAAAATAGCTAGGTACGGTGGGAGGATTAGGGGTTTTGGCTCGGGAAATAATGGTGGGTTGCTGATAGCGGGGTGGGGAAAGGGAAGGATGGTCTGTTGATGGCAGGTTAGGGGGTTGTACGGGTTCAAAAGTGGCTGATGCGAGGTCAAGCAAAGCCGAGGAGGTGGGTTGAGGCGGCGGCAGTGGCAAGGAGCACTCACGGTCAGGTTGTGCATCGGTGTATAGAAACAAGTCTTCATTAAATACTACATGGCGGGAGATGTATGTCCGAGAAGTGGGTTTGTCAAAGAAAAGGTAGCCTTTGTGTGTTGAACAATACCCAATAAAAACACAAGGAAGTGAACGGAAATCCATCTTGTTGCTATTGTATGGGCGTAGGAATGGAAAACACAAGCAACCGAATTCTTTTACAAAACAAAAATCTTGATTTTTATTGTAGAGTTTTTATTAGGGAGAGATGAAATTGGCAGTTGGGGTGATGGTTCAGTTGTGAAGATAAGTTGCGGTTTTGAAAGCATGTTCCCGAAACTATTTTGGAAGCGAGGATTGGGCTAAGAGAGTTAGACCCTTTTAAACTATTATTCTGTTGCGACGTTCAACAACACTGTTTTATTCTTGAGTATAGGGGCAAGATATTTGATGTTTGATGCCATAGGATGAGAGGAGGGTTGAGACATTGCGAATTTCACCCCCCCTCAGCCCCCGTCTGTTTGGAGGCTTTTTATGTCACAATCGAATTGTGTTTTGATCATAGTACAGAATTGTATGAATATGGTAAGAGCTTGGGATTTGTGTGACAAAAAGTAAATCCAAACGAATTTAGTGCAATCATCAATGAACAAAACAAAGTAGCGATTGCCATTCATAGAAAACATAGGGGAGGGGCCCCAAATGTCGGAATAGACAAGATCAAAGGGACTTTTAGAAGCAACATGCAAAGTGGGAAGATAAAAATTATGACTTTTGCCTAATTGGCAATAATCACAAACATTAGGAAATTTATTTGTAGTAATTGAAAGATTGAAGATTGAGACCAAATGCCAAAGAATAGACTCGTGAGGGTGCCCTAACTGAAAATGCCACCATTGAAGCGAGGTACGGACGGTTGTGAGAGCAATGGTTGATGTGGTGGAGGGTTAGGTTGTGGGCAGCCTATAGAGACCATGATTGACGTCCCCTTTGGAGGATTGTTTTGGCATCCGATTGCAGTCCTAGAGCGAGGTATGATATGCCTGCGTTCTAGAGCGAGGTATGAGATGCCTACATTCGAATGACATTCCCATGTTGAGGATACAGTGGTCGAGACGAGGACCTAAGGAGGCTACATGGAAGACTGAAAATAGTTTCCAGAGGAACTATGAAGAATTTTTTGTTGAGATAGATGCACCTGTAGGATCACCGAGTAGATTTTAGTGTTATCTTGGTAGTGTTGTTATTATGTCCTTTGATGTGTTTATTTTCGTGCTAGCTGAGATGGTTCTTTCCTCCACGCTACCTTGATGGACATAGTTTCGTTGGAAATGTTCTTCCTCCATGCTTTATAGATGAGTATGATCTGGCTAGAGATGTGCTTCATCTAGGCCCTATGATATGATTATGGTAAGAAATGTGTTTCCTCTATGCCTTGTGATGAGATTATAGGTTGGCTAGAGATGGTTTTCCTCTATGACTTTGGATAGCGTTATGATCTTGCTGCTGGAGTTTGTGATTCCTCCATGCTATGTTTTGAGGTTATAGAGTATTATAGGTTGATACCTTTGAATGTAGATTGATTCCTCCGATAGATACAGTGTTTATACCTCGCGTATGGGTCCGAGAGGATTTGGTAATTGTTCACGTTTAGGGACGAAACTTTTTTTTAGTGGTGTGTGATGTAATAGCTAGGGCTTCCGAAGTCTAATTAATGTTGATTAACTTAATCATTGCTAGTAATTGACATATAACTCGCGAAGATTGCGTAAGTATTGAGTATAAGTCCCACCGTTATGTTCCTGGCGTAATTGTGGGCTTATGGTGAAAATTTCACTTTCCCCCAGGTAATTATTTTTACCCTCCCGTGTTATTTGGAGCATTTGGGAGCTTCATTTAATAAAAATGCAGTTGAGAGAAATGATCAGGACATCGGATATGTCCTAGATATGAAATTACATTGAGAGTCAAAACGGCCAAAATAGTCGTTATTTCGTTTGTTAACGGCTAAAAAAGACGGCTTAGGAATACACGTTTTCCGAGGCAATTGTGGAATAATTATCCCTACAATATTCCAAATTTATTATTCCAATCTCGAGAAGTTTGGAGAAGGGGGTTCGACCCGCCTTTGGATCGCTTAAAGGATAATTATCAGCTTCGCTAAAGGATAATTATCGTCTTCACTATAAATAGCGGAAAATCCTTTATTAATTCATTTCCTTTCATGTTTCCTCGTAAAAGCTCTGATTTCTCTCAACCTTCAAACTCAGATCTACTGTCCGTTTCTAATCCAATTTCAATTCCGTTTGAGTTTCGGAATTCCTCTCCTCATTCTCTTCATATCAGGACCGAGTTTCTGCATTTCCATGTATATAGAGATCTGGTCGAGCATATATGTCACCAGGACGGTGCCGTCCCTCAGATTCCGGTGAATATGATGTTGTCCATGCGTAGCCTGCGTCGTTGTGATTCCAAATCTTCTTTTAGATCGTCAATCGTGTTAGTAACGAATAAGTTATAAATTTATTCGTTTTCCGTACTACAATTTGGCCTAAATTGACTTTAGGCTTGTCAAAATGGATAATTAGAAATTCCATTATGGTCGTTATATTATTCAGGTGATTATGGGTTGTTTGTTTGATGAAATCTGATAACAAGTGGGTTTAGAAATTGCCTGCGGGAAAAACATTATTCTGGTGAAATTTAATTAATTAATTAAAGGTTAATTAATTAAATTAGGATTAGAATTGAGATTGAGGAATGTTGATTAGATACTATCTTGAGATTGAGGAATTGTGAGCTATGTTGACATATTGAGGTTTAGTTAGTTGTGAGGCTTATAGATTGATTGTGATCCTTATGGATCACTTGGGTCTAGGTGTGACCTTTTTGATTGATAGGAGTATTGATATCTCTTTATGCCTTGTTATTAGGCAGTGTCCCTCTCGGGATTGGAGGTTGATTGTGGTTGAGGTTGTACGAGGTTGAGGTATGTCCGTAGGACTTACTTAGCTACCATCCTTATATTCAGTGTTTGCATGAGTGGTGTGTGTATTATATGCTTGATATGATAGCATGAGACGTCGAGTATTACCAACCTATGTTTTATTGATAGCCCTAGTGTGTGGCAGTGATAACCCTTCCCTTCATCCTGTAAGGAGTTGGGATGTTCTCTATGCTCATGCCATCCAGTTTATAGGAAGGGCGCAATCCACTCCCATTAGGTACACGGGTTATGTGACTGACACTACTTCCAGATGGAAGTCAGGCCTAGAGGCGGGGATGATACGGTCCTCGTGTTACATAGTTTCATCTATCTATATATATATGATTTGAAAGAATGACTATTATATAAAGATAATAAAATGGGTAAATGTGTGATAGCATGATTTGAAAGAATGACTATTATATAAAGATGATAGGAGGGGATGATACGGTCCTCTGCCTCCCAAGTTGCGTCATCAGCTGCTCGCATTGACCACTGAATCTTCATTATCGGTATGTCCTTCGAACGCAAGCGTCTCGTACTACACTCTAGGACAGCTACCGGGTGCTCAACGAACGTGTGGTCTAGATCGATCACTAGATCCTCATGATTGATGATGTGTCTCGGGTCCGGTATGTACTCCCATAATTGAGACACATGGAAGATGGGGTGAACACCCTCAAGCCTCGGTGGAAAAGCAAGTATGTATGATGCATCTCCAACTCGCTCCAGAATCCCGAACGGTCCAACGTATCTAGGACTCAACTTCCCCTTGACATCGAAACGGCTGATGTCTCGTGTCGGAGATACTATCAACCAAACCTGAGCTCCAAATCTGAACTGCAGGGGTCTGTACCTCTTATCTACATAAGACTTTTGTCGACTCTGCGCTGTTAACATCCGCTCTCGAATCACCGCTACTCGAGCCATGTCATCCTGAATCTGCTCAGGTGCTATTCCGCTAGTACTGTTCTGCTCGTACCAGCACAACGGTGTACGACATCCTTGTCCGTATAAAGACTCATAAGGAGCCATCCGGATCGATGCGTGCCAACTGTTGTTGAACGAAAACTCTACTAAGGGAAGGTGATCTGGCCACACCTGTCCCCAGTCTAACACGTAGGCTCTCTACATATCCTCCAGAGTCTGGATGGTCCGCTCGGACTGACCATCAGTTTGAGGATGATAAGCAGTCGTGAACTGCAGACTCATACCTAGGGCGGCATGCACTTGTTGCCAGGACCTCGAGGTGAACCGTCCGTCTTTGTCAAAGACTATAGTCCTAGGTACTCCATGAAGTCTCACTATCTGTCTAGTGAACTCCTCTACCAATTGACTCACCGGCCACGTCTCCTTGATGGGAATAAAATGTGCGGACTTCGTCAGTCCATCTACTATAACCCAGATATCATCAAAACCACGACTCGGTCTCAAACCGGTAACGAAATCTATCGAGATGACCTCCCACTTCCACTGAGGAACGGGAAGTGGATGTAGCTCGCCTCTTGGTCGATGATGCTCTATCTTGACCTGTTGACAGGTCACACATTGAGCTACATATCTCGTGACATCTGGCTTCAGACCTCCCCACCAGAAAGAGTGTCTCATATCTTGATAAATCTTACTCACACCGGAGTGCACTGAGTAAGGTGAAGAGTGAGCCTCCTATAGGATCCTCTGTCTCAAATCTCGATTCGAAGGCACACATACACGCTTCTGGCGTGTCCAGATCCCATCAGCACCTACTACAAACTGTGGTGCCTCTCCTCGAGATATCTTGTCTCGGATCTGTGTCAAAGCTGGGCAACTCTCCTGTTTTTGTCGGATTTTGGCCAACAGATCAGGTACTATCTCCAAGGTGGACAACTAGTTGTCGAAATCCGGGAAGTGGATATCTATCTCTAGCCATGCAAGGTCTAGCTGGAACTGTGGATGTGCTATCAACCTAGCGATAACCATCTTCCGGGGAGTCTTCCTACTAAGGGCATCAGCTACCACGTACGAAGAGAAATACCATACCCATGATCTGGAGTCTTCCTACTAAGGGCATCAGCTACCACATCAACTACCACATTCGCCTTCCCTTGGTGGTATATCTGACACATAGTTCGGTACAAATAATGCCTCCAAATCTTCAAAGCATGAACGACAACAGCCAACTCCAGATCATGGGTACGGTAATTCTCTTCGTACGTCTTCATTTGTCGAGACGCGTAAACAATCACCTTACCCTCTGCATCAGAACAAATTCCAACCCAAGCTTGGATGCATCACTGTAAACAACGAAGTCCTCAATGCCCTTTGGCTGAGCTAGGATAAGAGTAGAGGTAAGCCTTTTCTTGAGCTCCTCGAAGCTCTACAGGCACGGCTCGGACCATACGAACCTCGTAGACTTTCGCAGCAAGGAGGCGTTCCCCCTTGACGTTCTTAGGAGGCGGCCAAGATGCTACTGACTCGATCTTCGCCGGTTCTACTTTGATCCCTTCATCTGAAACGATGAAACCAATAAATGCTATCTCGGACATCCAAAACTCGCACTTAGAGAGCTTAGCGTAAATCTCTCTATCTTGCAGGACTTGGAGTACGATCCTTAAATGTCCTGCATTCTCCTCTTTGATGCGAGAGTATACCAGAATGGCATCTATGAGGACAACTACAAACTGGTCTAGGAAGTCGATGAAAATGCTATTGATCGTAGTGCGTTCATAAGCCCGAATGACATTACTACAAACTCGTAGTACCCACATCTAGTCCGAAATTCCGTCTTGCCTATGACCTTCTCTCTCACCCTCAACTGGTGATATCCAAATCTCCGATCGATCCGTGAAAACACTGAAGCTCCATGCAGTTGATCCAAAAGATCATCGATACGGGGCAATGGGTACTTATTCTTGATTGTCACCTTGTTAAGCTCTCGGTAGTCGATACATAACCTCATTGATTTGTCTTTCTTCTTGACGAAAAGAACTGGTACGCCGCAAGGAGAAACACTAGGGTGGTTGAAGCCCTTCTTAGCTAATTCCTCGAGCTGCTTCTTCAACTCAAGCATCTCGATAGGCGCCATAAGATAAGGAGCCTTAGAGATGGGTCTCGTACCGGGCACTAGTTCTATGCCAAAGTCTACACTCTTTTCTGGAGGGAAACCTGATGGCTCTTCTAAGACGTCAGCAAACTTGTAAGCTAATGAGATCTCCTCCAAATCCGGACTCGTACTATCCTTCATGGCATAGCACCAAAACCTCGCATCCCTGAATGATAAGTCTCGCAACACGCACTGCACTGATGATTGTATCATACTTCCCGAGATCCCATTCTCTGAAGATCTCAACATGGCATGCATCTGTGGTTACCGTCACTGTTCGCTTGCCGATGTCTAGAACTGCTCGGTGTCGATCCATCCAATCCATACCCAAAATAACTTCTTCGTGTAGTAAGTAGATGATGAAATAGTCAACTGGCCAATCGCGACCTCCCAGTCAAATAGGGCAATCGCAAACCTCTCGTGTACCTCTAATCTTACCCCCATCGGGTAATCCTATAGAGAAGGGCCTACCTTCCATGGTAACTAAGGCCAATCTATCTAAATATGCATCAGATATAAAAGAATGCGTAACACCGGTATCGAAAAGAACTCTGATAAGAAAACCATTAATATGAATGGTACTTGTGGTCGTTGGCGTTGTCGGCTCTACAACACCCCTTAGTCATATACTCTGGCTGATGCATCTCTGGTGTTTGTTGAACTGCCAACTCGTCCTCTACCTCTCCCGTGTCCCAGAGTGGAACCTTGAGGAGTGGTAGAACCAGGAACTCTCTATTGCTGCTACTGATACTGAGATCTTTGTCCACCTCCTGCAACACTAGCAAGTGAAGAGCCCTGCTGAGATATTGCCTTTCCTTGACGGCAGAACGCAACTCTATGTCTGGGCTTGCCGCAGGAGTAGCAAGTCACAACTGCCGTCCTCTATCGGAACTCCGTATCGCCGGCTAGAATCCTAGGTGTCTTATTGTCTGACCATGCCCGAATTCTGATGCTCCAGCTACAGTGCTGGCTGGTCCATTCTTTTGTATCTTCGCAAGACCTCCTGCCTGAAGAGTTCTCCCGAGATCCGGTCTATTCCTAAGCATACTTCTTATCGACTCCAAAGTTGAATCCATATGGTCCATCCAAAGCTCGACTTCCGGACTTGCTCCATCTTGAACTTTGATGTTCTCAACTGGTCTTACGGGTACTGGCGGTGTAGGTGCAGGTCCTCCAGTCCTGATAGCTTCTTCAACTCTTTGCACGTAGTCGCGATAGGCAGAAGCTCCTGTGGACACTCGACCGGACTCTGTCGATGGCGGTCTTTATGCTCCAGACCTAGTAGCAGTCCCATTTCCAACCTCAGGAACAACAGTCTCAACAACTTCTTCAACTAACGCCTCAAAGATAGGTGGTTCAACAACTAGGGCTTGTCCTCGACCTCTAGCTAGTGGAGATCTTCCTGCACGTCCTCGTCCTCGGACGGAAGGTGGAAGAGGTGGTTGACCCCTTCCTCGCCCTATAGCAAATATAGCTCTAGAATGCGCCATCTGCTATAAGGATGGATATATAAGAAGCTATATATGGCCACACTATAGCTAAAGAAAAAATCCAGAAAAAGCACATATAAAGGCCAACATCAAAGAAACACTAATTGTTGAGATCCGCGGAGGTAGTGGTGGTCGCCCGTACATCTATCCCAGACCGACAAGTTTAAAACAAAAACCCCGTTTTTGAAAACGTTAGACCTCTTGCGGGTTCTATTTATTTATCCATCCGATCTTTAAAAGATTTTGAGTGCCATTGCTGCCAACCTGCCTTTGATACCATATTGTAACATCCCAAGTTTTGAGAACTTGAAGCGTTACAGGATAGGACCTCACAATGGGTCCCGACCATCATGGTACCAACAACACAACAGATATTACAACAAGGCACAGACGAATGAAAACCAAAGGTTTAAACAAAAAATAACATAAAAGACTTGCATGAATTATAGTCTATATTTTGGGGCTTGTTTAGACGTTTTATCTTCAATAATCTGCATGTTTGGATGTATATTATATGATTATATTGTCGTTTCATCTACCTTTGCGGGAATCGAGGTCTACACCAAGTTTCGTTGTAATCGTAGGTAAAATGGCACGTTTTACATCAAAATGGAGCTAAAGGAGCTAAGGAATCATTGGAGCTACATTCAGGAGCTTAAGGAAGAATCCAGGAAGCAAGGAATTAGATTAAAGATTCACTTTGGACCAGCTTTGAGAGATTTCTCATTCAGTTTAGAGTCACCTCGGTCAACTACAGTACCACCTCGACCGAGGTGATCTTGAGGAGCGCCCCGACCGAGGCGAATACTCTGACACGGAGAGATATATTTTATTTGGCTGACATCTTTTATTTTTGGAAGGAGATATCTTATATTTGTTGGGCTGGATTTCTAGAAGGAAGATCATATATTTAGGGGATTTATTTTAGAGATAAGATATATTTTATTAGGAAATTATCTTTTAAGATATTTCCTATAAAATTATCTTAGGAAGATATTTATTTTAGGAGATATGGATATATTTAATAGGAAATTATTTTTTTAAGATTTTTATCTTTGGAAGATAATTCTCAAAAATAAAGGGTTGGATTTTCTACAATTCAACCATCTTCGGATCACCGAATGCTTATACATGCCTAGAGGGCTGATAGCATCCAACAATTATGGGATTTTCTCCAGAGTTTTGAAGGAAGGAAGATTGAAGATCAATCTAGGAAGGATTGATAGCTTGTTAGAGCTTTTGTGAAGGGTTTTGTAAGACTTTCTTAGATTCCCTTTTGTTGATTGTCTTGTTGGATTTGTTATCCAAGGAACGCTTATTTGTTTGATATTTGATTCAGTTATTGAAGCCTTGTTCTTAAGGTTTTTGTGTTCAAATATTCATTCTCTTCCCATATATTTGATTATTGCTTTCATGATGATGAGTGGCTAATTTCCTTGTGCGATTCTAGGGTGATTGGTTGAAGGTTGTGGGAAAAACAATGATAGAATAATCTTAAATTCCATTAGGACCCTGAAAGTTTGAGTCTTTATCCTTAACCTTAGAACATCTCGTTCAGTCGATGAATATCTCGGCCTGGGTGGAACTTGACTGACCGAGGTGACTTATCTGATCCTTAACTGAGAGTTAAGTGTTAGACTTTGCCAAATCCTATTCTTAATATACCTTTCCTGGTTCAATGCAAGTCTAGGATGAGACTTACCCGATAGTTCCTTTGTTTGTTTACCCATGATCATAAGTGTAGGTAATAAAGGTTATCCTTTATTGGGGCTTGAGTGTGCCTTCAATCCATCTTTGTGAGTTAGCGTGAGACTTACCCGGTAAAGGTTGATTCTATTCCCTTAGTTGGTGTGTTGGTTTGAGATTATAATTCCTTTCCTTAGTACCATGAGACTTACCCGGTAATAGGAGCTTTTGGTTTGGAATTGTGAGTAGTGAGACTTACCCGGTGATCTATTCCACTTTAGTAACACCTTCCCTTTGCAAAACCTCAGCTTTGTCCGCTTATCTTTAGATCTTGAGTTGAAACCACAACTAGATGCTTTAATCCCTAGAATTGCATATTTCCTTAATTGACTTTTTATCATGTTTGATTGATTTAATTGCTTTTTACTATGATTGACCCGTACACTGCGGGTTCGCATCCTTGTTTTAAGCTTACATCTTGGGTTATAAATTTAAAGCTTGCACACACCGTTTGGAGCGAACAAGTTTTTGGCGCCGTTGCCGGGGACTTGGTCTAGACCGAGCCGGTTGCGGTTGTCTTTTGGGGCAATTGCCCTTGTTGCTATTAACCATTCTACTTGAGTGTTTTTGCAGATTTGTGTTCTTAGGTACATACGAAGTTCTCACTAGAACAGAGTTTCGCCAAAGAACAAGTTTTCCTATGAGTTTTGTAGTTTTTAGGATATTCGATGACTACATTTGATCCGGCATGGATAGCAAGACAAAGTGCTTGGGCAGACCATTATGAATACTTGGAAGAGAAATATTCTTTCTATTGGTTTGACAATGAAAGAGAAAGAGAAGAGGTCATTAAGGAGGAGCTTGCGATATGGGATGAGATGAATGTCCCTAGAAAGATTTATGAGCAACCTCTTGAAGATTCGCTTAAATCAAAATGGGAGAAGTTGATAAAGAAGGTGGAGGAGCTCAAGGAAAGCACCCTATCCTATGCTAAGCCGAAAGAGGAGCATAAGGAAGTACTGCAAGTTTCAAGCATTCCTCCAATCGAACCAGAAGTTTCTCTTGAAGCTTTTGAGGAAGTGGAAGATCTCGATCCAACTGTTGAGACTTCGGCCAAGGTGAAAGAGAGATCGGCTGAGGTGGAAGAGAGATTGGCCGAGATGGAAGAGGAATCTGTAGAACTGGAAGTGGAAGATGCAGAGAACCTTGGCCAAATCGCTGAGACTGTGGCCAAGGTGGAAGAAAGATCAACTGAGTTGGGAGAGATTTCATGTGTGGATTATCAACCTAACATGAAACTTGTCCCAAGCTTTGCAGAACTTTATAAGGTGCCTTCTCTTACTCCCTTTGTAATTCCTACTAAAGTTCTAAATTTCTTCAGGGATGCACCGAAGAGTTGGAGGTCTCTTCCGAAAGAACCTCCTAAGATCAAGATGAACCGTCCTTGAATTTGATGAAAGTAAATGCTCCTTGGACTAGAAGGAGTGGAGTTAACAAACGCTTCACCGCTAAGGCAACAAATTGTTATTTGTTCAAGTATGGGGTCACTCACGTGAAAAAGACCTTGTACTATCCCCAAGCTGGAGATGGGGGAGCTAAGTGGATTCTCGAGAAGCTGATTTCCCGATCCAGGAAAGGATGGGATGCAAAACTGAGTTATGTCCCATGGAAGCATAGGAAGACCGGAGCCGGAACCTTCTTGGAAGAATTTTATGATGGATGTGATGAGCACTCCAAGATATTCGAAGTACATTGAGTAAATCCATGAGGAAATGTCCAGCTAGCGACCTTAAATCAAGCGCTTATTGGGAGGCAACCCTAGGTATTGCTTTCTTTTCTTTTTCCTAGTCTAGCTTAGATAGTTTGTTTTTGCTTTGCTTTGCTTTGTTTTTGGCGTCCTAGACAGAAACCATGTACTTTCTAAGGAAGGAATACAACCCAGGAGCAACACTGGAAGGACAAAATTTCGAGGAACCAAGAGGACGGAGCTTGACTGAGACACATCTCGGGTTCAGTCACAGGACCTCGACCGAGATGTTCTTCGCCAACCGAGACAATCTTATCTGGAGCTGTTTCTTATTTCTTTATGCAGTTCAGCTATGTCCGGTGAGTTTCCTATTTTCCTTGACTCTTATTTGACCCATTGGGACAATGTGTCCCAAGTATGGGGTATTTGGATGTATTTATGTGACCTTATGTGTATGCTTGTATGACTCTACCGTATATTACTGTTTTATCTTGCTCTATGTGTTTATCTGAGGTTACATGCATGCATATAGGTTATTTGATTGAGAAAAACGTCAAAAACTGGTTAAGAAAAAAAAAATTTATGACCTCGACCGAAGTAATTCTGACCAATCGAGGTGCAGTACCTCGGTTGACTTAGAACATCTCGACCGAGACGGTTTAACTGAGAAAGTTTTCGAAACGATTTTGTGCTTCTTATCTGGATATGACCTTAGTGAAGATTTTGTTTGCAAACTGGTTTTTGAAATCTTTATATGTTTGAATGGTTTTATGATATGTTTAAGTTGCTAAATGCTTTGTTCGAAATTTTGGCATGTTTAATACTTTGTTTCTATCCAAATTATGTTGAATTTGAAGGTTGATACCACATGATAAGTTCTATCACTTTCTTCCTGGGATGATTAAGGCAATTTATTATCTTCTCTTCTTCTTCTTGATCATGTTTAGCCCCTCATATACATATTTGCCTCCCTTTACCTATCCGGGAATTCGGAAGCAAACAAGTAAAAAGCAAGTGAAAGAAAAGTTGAGATGTTGGCTGGAAGTTAGAAAGAAACAAATAGGTTTGGGGATGTCAATCATGATGATGAGTAACTCGGCACCATTCACATAGCCGGGTGTTTGTCTCTTGCCCAAGTCGGATTGAGCGATATTCCTAACGGGTCATGGTATGTGCATCAACGGTTTGAGGCATCTCGAGAAATTGATGATTGTTGATTTCCTAGGCTTCGGTTATTGTGCACCTCTATCCATGCATCCCAAAAAGTAAAAAGTAAATAAACAAAGCTTATTGGTGGAAGATGTTGAAATTCAAAGCAAGTGAAGTGAAGATCCTTTTCCCGGATTCTAGCACCACATTCCCTATATACATCCCACCCTCACACGTTTCTTGACCTCTCTTGAAAACCCCTTGAGACCTCGAGCTTGTTGATTGACTTGGTGGTTTAAACTGGATTATGCATGATTAATTTCGATAATTATAATTTATTATGCATTCTATGATTTTATGCAAGGATGAACAACTTTCTTATATTTATAAAATGTTTTAAGCATGTTTTGATTTTAAATTCCATGAAGCATTCTCTTAGAGTGATCTATGATTTGAGCACACCACCAAAAATGTTTTGAATGACTTTTCATTGATCTTTATGACTTATAATCCATTCTATCTTGTACTTAAGAGTTTGAACTTGCTTGGGGACAAGCAAGGGACAAGTATGGGGTATTTTGATAGCATGAATTATAGTCTATATTTTGGGGCTTGTTTAGACGTTTTATCTTCAATAATCTGCATGTTTGGATGTATATTATATGATTATATTGTCGTTTCATCTACCTTTGCGGGAATCGAGGTCTACACCAAGTTTCGTTGTAAACGTAGGTAAAATGGCACGTTTTACATCAAAATCGAGCTAAAGGAGCTAAGGAATCATTGGAGCTACATTCAGGAGCTTAAGGAAGAATCCAGGAAACAAGGAATTAGATTAAAGATTCACTTTGGACCAGCTTTGAGAGATTTCACATTCAGCTTAGAGTCACCTCGGTCAGCTACAGTACCACCTCGACCGAGGTGATCTTGAGGAGCACCCCGACCGAGGCGAATACTCTGACACGGAGAGAGATATTTTATTTGGCTGAGATCTTTTATTTTTGGAAGGAGATATCTTATATTTTTTGGGCTGGATTTCTAGAAGGAAGATCATATATTTAGGAGATTTATTTTAGAGATAAGATATATTTTATTAGGAAATTATCTTTTAAGATATTTCCAATAAAATTATCTTAGGAAGATATTTATTTTACGAGATATGGATATATTTAATAGGAAATTATCGTTTTAAGATTTTTATCTTTGGAAGATAATTCTCCTATATAAAGGGTTGGATTTTCTACAATTCAACCATCTTCGGATCACCGAATGCTTATACATGCCTAGAGAGCTGATAGCATCCAACAATTATGGGATTTTCTCCAGAGTTTTGAAGGAAGGAAGATTGAAGATCAATCTAGGAAGGATTGATAGCTTGTTAGAGCTTTTGTGAAGGGTTTTGTAAGACTTTCTTAGATTCCCTTTTGTTGATTGTCTTGTTGGATTTGTTATCCAAGGAACGCTTATTTGTTTGATATTTGATTCAGTTATTGAAGCCTTGTTCTTAAGGTTTTTGTGTTCAGATATTCATTCTCTTCCCATATATTTGATTATTGCTTTCATGATGATGAGTGGCTAATTTCCTTGTGCGATTCTAGGGTGATTGGTTGAAGGTTGTGGGAAAAACAATGATAGAATAATCTTAAATTCCAGTAGGACCCTGAAATTTAGAGTCTTTATCCTTAACCTTAGAACATCTCGTTCAGTCGATGAACATCTCGGCCTGGGTGGAACTTGGCTGACCGAGGTGACTTATCCGATCCTTAACTGAGAGTTAAGTGTTAGACTTTGCCAAATCCTATTCTTAATATACCTTTCCTGGTTCAATGCAAGTCTAGGATGAGACTTACCCGATAGTTCCTTTGTTTGTTTACCCATGATCATAAGTGTAGGTAATAAAGGTTATCCTTTATTGGGGCTTGAGTGTGCCTTCATTCCATCTTTGTGAGTTAGCGTGAGACTTACCCGGTAAAGGTTGATTCTATTCCCTTAGTTGGTGTGTTGGTTTGAGATTATAATTCCTTTCCTTAGTACCTTCAGACTTACCCGGTAATAGGAGCTTTTGGTTTGGAATTGTGAGTAGTGAGACTTACCCGGTGATCTATTCCACTTTAGTAACACCTTCCCTTTGCAAAACCTCAGCTTTGTCCGCTTATCTTTAGATCTTGAGTTGGAACCACAACTAGATGCTTTAATCCCTAGAATTGCATATTTCCTTAATTGACTTTTTATCATCTTTGATTGCTTTAATCGTTTTTGTGGTTAGTAATTACATAGACAACCTACACCTGCTTTGTTTCACCAAGTCCCTGAGATCGACACCCCGGAATTCTTGCTTTTTACTACGATTGACCCGTACACTGCGGGTTCGCATCCTTGTTTTAAGCTTACATCTAGGGTTATAAATTTAAAACTTGCACACACCGTTTGGAGCGAACAATCATTCCATGACAAAGTGTTTTTTCTTGAAATAACCATCAGGTAGGGTTTGAATCCAATGTGAAAACGAAATATTAAGCTCACTCATGTAAGTGATTTATTGTTAAGTGTCATAGATAAATAATACAACAAATTTCCTAGCACCTAAACTATGATTTTCCTTGATCAGGTTTTTTTACTAATGTTTTTTGGGCTAATTAGGTAAGTATGCTTTTTTATTTTATTGTATACTAAATAGGCCTTTTCTAATTTTCTATTTAATAAATATACCCCAACTTTTTGTATTTTCTCTAAAACTCTAAACACTCTTCTCTCAAGGGGTACATTTACTAAAACTAAAACTCAAAAAAGCCTAGTAAACCAAATTGTTTCATGCTTTTTTTTGTGTTGGCAGGATTGACCTTACCTAAAATTATATACAGGAGGATTTTCTAGTTTTGTTTTTACTAACCTAAATAAGTTTCTTTCATGGCTCGGAAGAGAGAACACAAGAATGGGTCAGATCGCAAAGCGTTAGGAAATAAAGAAAAGCATCCAACACAAGAGTGCAGGCCACCTTTTTGTCAATAAAACTGGAAAGTATAATGACATGAAGGATGTCCAGAATGGTGATTAACCCCACATACGACTGACCGAGGAAGTAAAAAATAATTTCTCTTCAGGAGATGGAAAAAGAAGAATTTATAAAAAAATGTTAAGTCACAAAGACATCTTGAGCAAGGGGTGGATGCGAAGTAGAGAATTCAGAAACCAGAACTTGACAAAGATGACTCAGGTCATGACAATGATACTTCATCCCTGTGGCAGATTGGGACGTCTGAGAGTATCCATGATGGAGATCTTGTGAAGGAAAGTTTTGATATTTCACAAGATAGATTGCAAACTGAAGATATCAGTGGATAGTTGCATCTTTCGGATATATTTGGTTTTGAAATCCTCAAGACATCTGTGTTCTCATTGTTAAATACATTTTATGACTGGTCGGAAAGACATAGGCCACTTTTTGCTGTTGTGACAAACAAGATACAGAGCACTTGTGACTATGTCCACATGAAATGTGTCCAGGCATATCCAGTTGCTAATTGCTATAAAATGACTTCGGTATTGTGGAAATGTTTTGCTTGTTGTGTTGATGGTTTGGTTGGATTGTTTTCTAAGAGGGGTTGATTCCTTTGTGCGTAAGGGGACAACGTCATTCTTCTCTCTTATGTGATCCGGTCTTCTTTCAGTTATTGCTATGGTGGGGACCTTCAAGTTTCTTCTAGTATTGGTAAGTTCTTCAGGGTTCCTTTTCTTGACTCTACTCTGAATGCATAGCAATAACTGAAGAACTTACCGATACTAGAAGAAACTTGAAGGTCCCCACCATAGAAATAACTGAAAGAAGACCGGACCACATAACAGAGAAGAATGACGTTGTCCCCATGCGCACAAAGGAATCAACCCCTCTTAGAAAACAATCCAACCAAACCATCAACACAACAAGCAAAACATTTCAACAATACCGAAGCCATTTTATTGCAATTAGCAACTGGATATGCATGGACACATTTCATGCGGACATAGTCACAAGTGCTCTGTATCTTGTTTGTCACAACAGCAAAAAGTGGCCTATGTCTTTCCGACCAGTCATAAAATGTATTTAACAATGAGAACACATATGTCTTGAGGATTTCAAAACCAAATATATCCGAAAGATGCAACTATCCACTGATATCTTCAGTTTGCAATCTATCTTGTGAAATATTAAAACTTTCCTTCACAAGATCTGCATCATGGATACTCTTAGACGTCCCAATCTCCCACAAGGATGAAGTATCCATGTCATGACCTGAGTCATCTTTGTCAAGTTCTGGTTTCTGAATTCTCTACTTCGCATCCATCTCCTGAAGAGAAATTATTTTTTACTTCCTCAGTCAGTCATATGTGGGGTTAATCACCATTCTGGACATCCTTCATGTCATTATATTTTCCAGTTTTATTGACAAAAAGGTGGCCTGCACTTTTGTGTGGATGCTTTTCTTTATTTTCTAACGCTTTGTGATCTGACCCATTCTTGTGTTCTCTCTTCCGAGCCATGAAAGAAACTTATTTAGGTTAGTAAAAACAAAACTAGAAAATCCTCCTGTATATAATTTTAGGTAAGGTCAATCCTGCCAACACAAAAAAAAAATTAGTAAAAAAATTGATCAAGGAAAATCTTACTTGCTATGAAATTTGTTAGTAATATATTATTTGTGACACTTAACAATAAATCACTTACATGACTTAGCTTAAAAATTTTGTTTTCACATTGGATTCAAACCCTAGCTGATGGTTATTTCAAGAATAAACACTTTGTCATGGAATGATAAGTTCAAGATATTTTTTTACAAAATAAAGTTTACAACAAACTAATCAGCTACCCAGGATCAGCGCCAAAGAAAGTGCTTGCAACCAAGAAATTATACACAGAGAATATAGCAACAAAAATCAACTAGCTGTGAGAAAAAAACAAATAGATAGGAACTCCGCAATTGCTAACTAACTACATGACGTTACAAAAAAAAGATTAAACTAACTAATCAGATACCCAAGATCAACGCCAAGAAACTACTTGCAACCAAGAAATTACACACAGATAATATAATAACAAAAACCAACCAAATTTGAGAAAAAACATATGTATAGGAACTCCGCAATTGCTAACGAGAGGACATTAAAACAATAGTTTTGATCAGATTTACTTTTGTTGAGTTTGAACATTACCCAACCATAGCCTACAATATTGCAACTGTAAACGCACACAAGATTGAGAGAATTCTCTCGATTGATTGATATTAACAATAAACAATTACAATGGATTTATAATACAGAAAACAAATGAATTAACTAATCCTATTCTATTAACAAGGAGATACATCAGAAGTGGAGGAAGAAGTAAAAACGTTTACACATAAAATCATATTTGACCTACTCTATCGGATGACGTATTCTTGTGTTGGTTGTTACCCCCGAGCAAGACCAATTCCGGGACGGACTTCGAGCTTGGAACGAAGAAAGGCAATCCGGTCCTTGGAAAGAGGGTTGGTGAATATTTCTGCAAGTTGATCGTTGGAGGAGATGTGATGAACTTTGAGAGTCCCTGATTCAACTTGTTCACGAACGAAGTGGAAATCCAACTAAATATGGTTGGAATGGGCACTTATAACCGGGTTTTTGCACATGAAATTAGCACCGATGTTGTCCCACATAAGCTTAGGAGGTTGCTACAGAGGAGTCCCAAGATCACGCAGTAGTTGTTTGATCCACAACAATTCAGCAGCGGTGTTGGCGAGATCCCTATATTCTGCTTCAGTACTGGACATTCCAACCACTTTTTTCTTGCGACAAGGCCAGCTAATCAGATTTGGACCGTGGAAAATGGCAAAGCCATATTGTGAGCGACAATAATTGATGTCGGAGATCCAACCAGCGTCGGAATAGGCTAGGAGAAAGGGTGAGTCGGTTTGGCGAAAACTAAGGCAGTGAGACAAAGTGCCATTGAGGTACCTAAGGATGCGTTTGACAAGTTGCTAGTGTTGAAGGGTTGGCTTGTGCATATACTAACAGACCCTATTAATGGCAAAAGAGATGTCGGGGCAAGTTATGGTGGCGTATTGGAGGGAGCCTACAATACGTCTATAGAGGGTTGGGTCGGGGAAGAGTTTGCCGGTTTTTGACAATTTGGTTGACGGTTTTGCAAGGGTGGGAATGGGTTTTGAATCTGTCATGTTGCTCCTAGTTAGGATATCTTCAATGTACCCACATTGGGAGAGATGGATTGTGGTTGGGGATCGGGTATTTTATGGCCAAGGAAGTAATGGAGGTCTCCAAGGTCTTTGAGAGAAAAGTTTGTGTTTAGGGTGGATATGAAACGCTTGATGGGATTGTAACCCGTAATGATAAGATCATCAACAAAAAGAAGAAGATAAATAATGGCTGATTTAGAGGAGTGCACAAAGAGTGATGTATCGGATTTACAAGCTCGAAAACCATGAGTGACTAGATAGGACTTAAGCTTATTGAACCAAGCCCGTGGAGCTTTCTTGAGGCCATATAGTGCTTTGTGTAATCGACACACATGTGTTGGGCGAGACACATCTTCAAATCCCTTTTATTATTCCATGTATAATACCTCTGTTAAGTCACCATTGAGAAAAGCGTTGTTTATGTCAAGTTGCTTAACGGGCCATCCCTTAGAGAGAGCAATTGACAAGACAAGTCGGATTGTGGTAGGTTTGATGACGCGACTAAATGTGTCGAAGGTGTATCTTCCCTCCTCTTGAGTGAACCCTTTGGCAACTAACCAAGCTTTGTATTTTTCCATCGAGCCATCCGAATGTCGCTTTATCCTGAAAATCCACTAACACCCTACAAGTTTAGTGTGTCTAGGATGGGGAACAATAGACCAAGTATTATTTGGAATCAAAGTATCATATTCTTGTTTCATCGCAAGTCGCCAACACTCATGTTTATGGGCATGGGAGACATTTTTTGGCTCAGTTGTAGGTGGGCTCGATACTGTTAGGACTCTTGGTCTTAGGGAATTTGTACTAGACTAAGTACTATTTCGAATCAAAACATCATTTTCTTGTTTCATCTCAAGTCGCCAACACTCATGTTTAAGGGCATGGGAGGCAGTTTTTGGCTCAGTTGTAGGTGGGCTCGATACTGTTAGGACTCTTGGTTTGAGGGAATTTGTATTAGCCCTAGTTGACATGGAGTTTTTGTTGTTTGCAGCTGGGCGAAAATAGCTAGGTACGGTGGGAGGATTAGGGGTTTTGGCTCGGGAAATAATGGTGGGTTGCTGATAGCGGGGTGGGGAAAGGGAAGGATGGTCTGTTGATGGCAGGTTAGGGGGTTGTACGGGTTCAAAAGTGGCTGATGCAAGGTCAAGCAAAGCCGAGGAGGTGGGCTAAGGCGGAGGCAGTGGTGAGGAGCACTCACGGTCAGGTTGTGCATCGGTGTATAGAAACAAGTCTTCATTAAATACTACATGGCGGGAGATGTATATCCGAGAAGTGGGTTTGTCAAAGAAAAGGTAGCCTTTGTGTGTTGAACAATACCCAATAAAAACACAAGGAAGTGAACGGAAATCCATCTTGTTGCTATTGTATGGGCGTAGGAATGGAAAACACAAGCAACCGAATTCTTTTACAAAACAAAAATCTTGATTTTTATTGTAGAGTTTTTATTAGGGAGAGATGAAATTGGCAGTTGGGGTGATGGTTCAGTTGTGAAGATAAGTTGCGGTTTTGAAAGCATGTTCCCGAAACTATTTTGGAAGCGAGGATTGGGCTAAGAGAGTTAGACCCTTTTAAACTATTATTCTGTTGCGAGGTTCAACAACACTGTTTTGTTCTTGAGTATAGGGGCAAGATATTTGATGTTTGATGCCATAGGATGAGAGGAGGGTTGAGACATTGCGAATTTCACCCCCCCCCCCCTCAGCCCCCGTCTGTTTGGAGGCTTTTTATGTCACAATCGAATTATGTTTTGATCATAGTACGGAATTGTATGAATATGGTAAGAGCTTGGGATTTGTGTGACAAAAAGTAAATCCAAACGAATTTAGTGCAATCATCAATGAACAAAACAATGTAGCGATTGCCATTCATAGAAAACATAGGGGAGGGGCCCCAAATGTCGGAATAAACAAGATCAAAAGGACTTTTAGAAGCAACATGCAAAGTGGGAAGATAAAAATTATGACTTTTGCCTAATTGGCAAGAATCACAAACATTCGGAAATTTATTTGTAGTAATTGAAAGATTGAAGATTGAGACCAAACGCCAAAGAGTAGACTCGTGAGGGTGCCCTAACTGAAAATGCCACCATTGAAGCGAGGTACGGACGGTTGTGAGAGCAATGGTTGATGTGGTGGAGGGTTAGGTTGCGGGCAGCCTATAGAGACCATGATTGACGTCCCCTTTGGAGGATTGTTTTGGCATACGATTGCAGTCCTAGAGCGAGGTATGATATGCCTGCGTTCTAGAGCGAGGTATGAGATGCCTACGTTCGAATGACATTCCCATGTTGAGGATACAGTGGTCGAGACGAGGACCTAAGGAGGATACATGGATGACTGAAAATAGTTTCCAGAGGAACTACGAAGAATTTTTTATTGAGATAGATGCACCTGTAGGATCACCGAGTAGATTTTAGTGTTATCTTGGTAGTGTTGTTATTATGTGCTTTCATGTGTTTATTTTCGTGCTAGCTATGATGTGATATATGATCTTGTTAGATCTTGATGTGCTAGCACGATTTATGATTATAGCTGAGATGGTTCTTTCCTCCACGCTACCTTGATGGACATAGTTTCGTTGGAAATGTTCTTCCTCCATGCTTTATAGATGAGTATGATCTGGCTAGAGATGTGCTTCATCCAGGCCCTATGATATGATTATGGTAAGAAATGTGTTTCCTCTATGCCTTGTGATGAGATTATAGGTTGGCTAGATATGGTTTTCCTCTATGACTTTGGATAGCGTTATGATCTTGCTGCTGGAGTTTGTGATTCCTCCATGCTATGTTTTGAGGTTATAGAGTATTATAGGTTGATACCTTTGAACGGAGATTGATTCCTCCGATAGATACAGTGTTTATACCTCGCGTATGGGTCCGAGAGGATTTGGTAATTGTTCACGTTTAGGGACGAAACTTTTTTTTAGGGGTGTGTGATGTAATAGCTAGGACTTCTGAAGTCTAATTAATGTTGATTAACTTAATCATTGCTAGTAATTGACATATAACTCGCGAAGATTGCGTAAGTATTGAGTATAAGTCCCACCGTTATGTTCCTGGTGTAATTGTGGGCTTATGGTAAAAATTTCACTTTCCCCCGGGTAATTATTTTTACCCTCCCGTGTTATTTGGAGCATTTGGGAGCTTCATTTAATAAAAATGCAGTTGAGAGAAATGATCAGGACATCGGATATGTCCTAGATATGAAATTACATTGAGAGTCAAAACGGCCAAAATAGTCGTTATTTCGTTTGTTAACGGCTAAAAAGACGGCTTAGGAATACACGTTTTTCGAGGCAATTGTGGAATAATTATCCCTACAATATTCCAAATTTATTATTCCAATCTCGAGAAGTTTGGAGAAAGGGGTTCGACCCGCCTTTGGATTGCTTAAAGGATAATTATCAGCTTCGCTAAAGGATAATTATCGTCTTCACTATAAATAGCGGAAAATCCTTTATTAATTCATTTCCTTTCATGTTTCCTCGTAAAAGCTCTGATTTCTCTCAACCTTCAAACTCAGATCTACTGTCCGTTTCTAATCCAATTTCAATTCCGTTTGAGTTTCGGAATTCCTCTCCTCATTCTCTTCATATTAGGACCGAGTTTCTGCATTTCCATGTATATAGAGATCTGGTCGAGCATATATGTCACCACGACGGTACCGTCGCTCAGATTCCGGTGAATATGATGTTGTCCATGCGTAGCCTGCGTCGTTGTGATTCCGAATCTTCTTTCAAATCGTCTATTGGGTTAGTAACGAATAAGTTATAAATTTATTCGTTTTCCGTATTACAATTTGGCCTAAATTGACTTTAGGCTTGTCAAAATGGATAATTAGAAATTCCATAATGGTCGTTATATTATTCAAGTGATTATGGGTTGTTTGTTTGATGAAATATGATAACAAGTGGGTTTAGAAATTGCCTGCGGGAAAAACGTTATTCTGGCGAAATTTAATTAATTAATTAAAGGTTAATTAATTAAATTAGGATTAGAATTGAGATTGAGGAATGTTGATTAGATACTATCTTGAGATTGAGGAATTGTGAGCTATGTTGACATATTGAGGTTTAGTTAGTTGTGAGGCTTATAGATTGATTGTGATCCTTATGGATCACTTGGGTCTAGGTGTGACCTTTTTGATTGATAGGAGTCTTGATATCTCTTTATGCCTTGTTATTAGGCAGTGTCCCTCTCGGGATTGGAGGTTGATTGTGGTTGAGGTTGTACGAGGTTGAGGTAAGTCCGTAGGACTTACTTAGCTACCATCCTTATATTCGGTGTTTGCATGAGTGATGTGTGTATTATATGCTTGATATGATAGCATGAGACGTCGAGTATTACCGACCTATGTTTTATTGATAGCCCTAGTGTGTGGCACTGATAACCCTTCCCTTCATCCTGTAAGGAGTTGGGGTGTTCTCTATGCTCATGCCATCTAGTTTATAGGAAGGGCGCAATCCACTCCCATTAGGTACACGGGTTGTGTGACTGACACTACTTCCACATGGACGTCAGGCCTAGAGGCGGGGATGATACGGTCCTCGTGTCACATAGTTTCATCTATCTATATATATATGATTTGAAAGAATGACTATTATATAAAGATGATAAAATGGGTAAATGTGTGATAGCATGATTTGAAAGAATGACTATTATATAAAGATGATAGGAGGGGATGATACGGTCCTCAGCTGCTCGCATTGACCACTGAATCTTCATTATCGGTATGTCCTTCGAATGCAAGCGTCTCGTACTACGCTCTAGGATAGCTACCGGGTGCTCAACGAACGTGTGGTCTAGATCGATCACTAGATCCTCATGATTGATGATGTGTCTCGGGTCCGGTATGTACTCCCATAATTGAGACACATGGAAGATGGGGTGGACACCCTCAAGCCTCGGTGGCAAAGCAAGTATGTATGATGCATCTCCAACTCGCTCCAGAATCTCGAACGGTCCAACGTATCTAGGACTCAGCTTCCCCTTGACATCGAAACGGCTGATGTCTCGTGTCGTAGATACTCTCAACCAAACCTGAGCTCCAAATCTGAACTGCAGGGGTCTGTACCTCTTATCTACATAAGACTTTTGTCGACTCTGCGCTGTTAACATCCGCTCTTGAATCACCGCTACTCGAGCCATGTCATCCTGAATCTGCTCAGGTGCTATTCCGCTAGTACTCTTCTGCTCGTACCAACACAACGGTGTACGACATCCTTGTCCGTATAAAGACTCATAAGGAGCCATCCGGATCGATGCGTGCCAACTGTTGTTGAACGAAAACTGTACTAAGGGAAGGTGATCTGGCCACACCTGTCCCCAGTCTAACACGTAGGCTCTCTACATGTCCTCCAGAGTCTGGATGGTCCGCTCGGACTGACCATCAGTTTGAGGATGATAAGTAGTCGTGAACTGCAGACTCATACCTAGGGCGGCATGCACTTGCTGCCAGGACCTCGAGGTGAACCGTCCGTCTTTGTCAAAGACTATAGTCCTAGGTACTCCATGAAGTCTCACTATCTGTCTAGTGAACTCCTCTACCAATCGACTCACCGGCCACGTCTCCTTGATGGGAATAAAATGTGCGGACTTCGTCAGTCCATCTACTATAACCCAGATATCATCAAAACCACGACTCGGTCTCAAACCGGTAACGAAATCTATAGAGATGACCTGCCACTTCCACTGAGGAACGGGAAGTGGGTGTAGCTCGCCTCTTGGTCGATGATGCTCTATCTTGACCTGTTGACAGGTCACACATTGAGCTACATATCTCGTGACATTTGGCTTCAGACCTCCCCACCAGAAAGAGTGTCTCATATCTTGATAAATCTTACTCACACCGGAGTGCATTGAGTAAGGTGAAGAGTGAGCCTCCTATAGGATCCTCTGTCTCAAATCTCGATTCGAAGGCACACATACACGCTTCTGGCGTGTCCAGATCCCATTAGCACCTACTACAAACTGTGGTGCCTCTCCTCGAGATATCTTGTCTCGGATCTGTGTCAAAGCTGGGCAACTCTCCTGTTTTTGTCGGATTTTGGCCAACAGATCAGGTACTATCTCCAAGGTGGACAACTAGTTGTCGAAATCTGGGAAGTGGATATCTATCTCTAGCCATGCAAGGTCTAGCTGGAACTGTGGATGTGCTATCAACCTAGCGATAACCATCTTTCGGGGAGTCTTCCTACTAAGGGCATCAACTACCACGTACGAAGACAAATACCATACCCATGATCTGGAGTCATCCTACTAAGGGCATCAGCTACCACATCAGCTACCACATTCGCCTTCCCTGGGTGGTATATCTGACACATAGCTCGGTACAAATAATGCCTCCAAATCTTCAAAGCATGAACGACAACAACCAACTCCAGATCATGGGTACGGTAATTCTCTTCGTACGTCTTCATTTGCCGAGACGCGTAAACAATCACCTTACCCTCTGCATCAGAACACATTCCAACCCAAGCTTGGATGCATCGCTGTAAACCACGAAGTCCTCAATGCCCTTTGGCTGAGCTAGGATAAGAGTAGAGGTAAGCCTTTTCTTCAGCTCCTCGAAGCTCTACAGGCACGGCTCGGACCATACGAACCTCGTAGACTTTCGCAGCAAGGAGGCGTACCCCCTTGACGTTCTTAGGAGGCGGCCAAGATGCTACTAACTCGATCTTCGCCGGTTCTACTTTGATCCCTTCATCTAAAACGATGAAACCAATAAATTCTATCTCGGACATCCAAAACTCGCACTTAGAGAGCTTAGCGTAAATCTCTCTATCTTGCAGGACTTGGAGTACGATCCTTAAATGTCCTGCATGCTCCTCTCTGATGCGAGAGTATACCAGAATGGCATCTATGAGGACAACTACAAACTGGTCTAGGAAGTCGATGAAAATGCTATTGATCGCAGTGCGTTCGTAAGCCCGAATGACATTCCTACAAACTCGTAGTACCCACATCTAGTCCAAAATTCCGTCTTGCCTATGTCCTTCTCTCTCACCCTTAACTAGTGATATCCAAATCTCCGATCGATCTGTGAAAACACTGAAGCTCCATGCAGTTGATCCAAAAGATCATCGATACGGGGCAATGGGCACTTATTCTTGATTGTCACCTTGTTAAGCTCTTTGTAGTCGATACATAACCTCATTGATCCGTCTTTCTTCTTGACGAAGAGAACTGGTACGCCGCAAGGAGAAACACTAGGGTGGTTGAAGCCCTTCTTAGCTAATTCCTCGAGCTGCTTCTTCAACTCAAGCATCTCGATAGGCGCCATAAGATAAGGAGCCTTAGAGATGGGTCTCGTACCGGGTACTAGTTCTATGCCAAAGTCTACATTCTTTTTTGGAGGTAAACCTGATGGCTCCTCTAAGACGTCAGCAAACTTGTAAGCTAATGAGATCTCCTCCAAATCCGGACTCGTACTATCCTTCATGGCATAGCACCAAAACCTCGCATCCCTGAATGATAAGTCTCGCAACACGCACTGCACTGATGATTGTATCATACTTCCCGAGATCCCATCCTCTGAAGATCTCAACATGGCATGCATATGTGGTTACCGTCACTGTTCTCTTGCCGATGTCTAGAACTGCTCGGTGTCGATCCATCCAATCCATACCCAAAATAACTTCTTCGTGTAGTAAGTAGATGATGAAATAGTCAACTGGCCAATCGCGACCTCCCAGTCTAATAGGGCAATCGCAAACCTCTCGTGTACCTCTAATCTTACCCCCATCGGGTAATCCTATAGAGAAGGGCCTACCTTCCATGGTAACTAAGGCCAATCTATCTAAATATGCATCAGATATAAAAGAATGCGTAACACCGGTATCGAAAAGAACTCTGACAAGAAAACCATTAATATGAATGGTACTTGTGGTCGTTGGCGTTGTCGGCTCTACAACACCCCTTAGTCATACACTCTGGTTGATGCATCTTTGGTGTTTGTTGAACCGCCAACTCGTCCTCTACCTCTCCCGTGTCCCACAGTGGAACCTTGAGGAGTGGTCGAACCAGGAACTCTCTATTACTGCTACTGATATTGAGATCTTTGTCCACCTCCTGCAACACTAGCAAGTGAAGAGCCCTGCTGAGATATCGCCTTTCCTTGACGGCAGAACGCAACTCTATGTCTGGGCTTGCCGCAGGAATAGCAAGTCACAACTGCCGTCCTCTATCGGAACTCCGTATCGTCGGCTAGAATCCTAGGTGTCTTATTGTCTGACCATGCCCGAATCCTGATGCTCCAGCTACAGTGCTGGCTGGTCCATTCTTTTGTATCTTCGCAAGACCTCCTGCCTGAAGAGTTCTCCTGAGATCCGGTCTATTCCTAAGCATACTTCTTATCGACTCCAAAGTTGAATCCATATGGTCCATCCAAAGCTCGACTTCCGGACTTGCTCCATCTTGAACTTTGATGTTCTCAACTGGTCTTACGGGTACTGGCGGTGTACGTGCAGGTCCTCCAGTCCTAATAGCTTCTTCAACTCTTTGCACGTAGTCGCGATAGGCAGAAGCTCCTGTGGACACTCGACCGGACTCTGTCGATGGCGGTCTTTATGCTCCAGACCTAGCAGCAGTCCCGTTTCCAGCCTCAGGAACAACAGTCTCAACAACTTCTTCAACTAACGCCTCAAAGATAGGTGGTTCAAAAACTAGGGCTTGTCCTCGACCTCTAGCTAGTGGATGTCTTCTTGCACGTCCTCATCCACGGACGGAAGGTGGAAGAGGTGCTTGACCCCTTCCTCGCCCTATAGCAGATATAGCTCTAGAACGCGCCATCTGATATAAGGACGGATATATAAGAAGCTATATATGGCCACACTACACCTAAAGAAAAAATCCAGAAAAAGCACATATACAGGCCAACATCAAAGAAACACTAATTGTTGAGATCCGCGGAGGTAGTGGTGGTCGCCCGTACATCTATCCCAAACCGACAAGTTTAAAACAAAAACCCCGTTTTTGAAAACGTTAGACCTCTTGCGGGTTCTATTTATTTATCCATCCGATCTTTAAAAGATTTTGAGTGCCATTGCTGCCAACCTGCCTTTGATACCATATTGTAACATCCCAAGTTCTGAGAACTCGAAGCGTTACGGGATAGGACCTCACAATAGGTCCCGACCCTCATGGTACCAACAACACAACAGATATTACAACAAGGCACAGACGAATGAAAACCAAAGGTTTAAACAAAAAATAACATAAAAGACTTGCAACCGAGTTCAAAACAAAAGGGAAAGCAACAACATAAACATAAACCCAATCTCGTCCTATAATGTACGGGAACCCCGGTTCACCACACCGTCCGGATCACTAAGTAGTACTTATATCCTGCAAGGCATCTACAACATCGGTATAAACCGTTAGCTAACATTCTAGATAACAGAAAGAGCATAAAGGCACAAACACACATAAGGTAAAGTAAACATATAGCATGCTTGCACACAACCGCTTTCATTAAATTATCCATTACTAATTCAACTTCTTTAGTCGCACGAGAATCTCCCAAAACTCGACTCCGCTTCTGTTCTCTCCAAAAGGTGTGTGCAAGCTTTAATATTTATAACCTAAGAAGTATGCTTGAACAATATGTGAACCCGTAGTATAGGGATAAATTGTAATAAAAGCAAGAATTCCAAGGGTCGATCACAAGGACTATGGTAAAAAAAAGAACAGTGATTCAGGTTGTCAAATAACTACGAGTAGTAAATTAAAGCAATCAAAGATGATATAAAAGTCAGATAAAGAGAATGCGGATTCTAGAGATTAAAGCATCCTGTTGTGGTTCCAACTCAAGATCTCAAAGGATAATGTGGACAAAGCTGAGGTTTGCAAAGGGAAGGTGTTTCTAAGGTTGGAATAGATTATCGGGTAAGTCTCACTACTCATTATCCCAAACCAAAGATCATCTCATCGGGTAAGTATCATGGTACTAAGGAAAGGAACTATAATCTCAAACCAACACACCACCCAAGGTAATAGAATCAACCTTTACCAGGTAAGTCTCAGGCTAACCCTCAAAGATAGGATGAAGGCACACTCAAACCCCAATAAATGATAAACCTTTATTACCTACACTCATGATCTTGGGTAAATAGCAATGGAATCACTGGGTAAGTCTCATCCTAGGCTTCCGTTAAACCAGGAAAAGTATAACAAGGATAGGATTTGGCAAACAGAAACTCTTAACTCAGATAAGGTTCAGGAAAGGTTCACCTCGCTCATGTTATCAAAGTTGGAGCCTAGTACGAGACCCATCTCGAAGGCCCCATATCGTATGGCTCCTGTTGAGATGTTAGAGCTGAATAAGCAATTCGAGGAGTTGGCTGAGAAGGGCTTCATTTGCCCTAGCGTATCCCCCTGGGGAGCACCTGTCCTCTTCGTGCGGAAGAAGGACGGATCTTTGAGACTGTGTAACGATTACGAAGACTTGAACAAGGTGACCATCAAGAACAAGTATCCACTGTCTCATATTAATGATCTACTTGATCAGCTTCAGGGAGTGACAATATTCTCCCGGATTGATTTACGCTCAGGATATCACCAATTGAGGGTGAGAGAGCAGGATGTACACAAGACGGCATTTCGTACCCATTATGGACACTACGAGTTTTTAGTGATGCCATTTGGGCTCACGAATGCCCCAACAGTCTTCATAGAGTTGATGAACAGTATTTTCATTGACTTCCTTGATTAGTTTATAGTGGTCTTCATTGATGACATTTTGGTGTACTCTCGTAGCTGAGCGGAGCATGCCGGTCATCTGAGGACGGTTTTGCAGATTCTGAGGGATAGAGAGTTGTATACCAAACTCTCTAAGTGTGAGTTTAGGGTGCCTGAGGTAGCCTTCCTAAGCCATATTGTCTCCGCCAGTGGGATCATGGTTGATCCGGCAAAGATCGAGTCTGTTGCTGCATGGACGACACCGACAAACGTCAAAAAAGTGCGTAGCTTTCTTGGCCTAGCTGGATATTACCGACACTTTGTGGAGGGTTTTTGTGTGATTGCCCATCCACTAACGAGTCTAATGAGGAAGACTACTAGATTTGTATGGATTGATCTGTGTGCCTATAGCTTTGAGTTGTTGAAGAGGCGTTTGACTTCTGCTCCTATCTTGGCACAGCCAGAGGGTTTTGAGGATTTTGTGGTTTATAGTGATGCATCCAAACTAGGCTTGAGATGTGTATTGATGCAGAGGGGCATAGTGATTGCATATAGGTCTCTACAATTGAAGACGTATGAGGAGAACTACCCGAATCATGATCTAGAGTTAGCAGCAGTAGTTCATGCTTTGAAGATCTAAAGACATTACCTGTATGGTGCCACATGCCAAATCTTCACAGACCATAAGAGTCTGAAGTATATTTTTATGCAGCGGGAGTTGAATAACCGCCACCGTCGATGGCTTGAGTTGATCAAGAACTTTGTCCTTGAGATTATGTATCATCCAGGGAAGGCGAATGTTGTACCTGACTCTTTGAGCAGGAAGACGCCTTGAGAGAAAGCTGATGGCTTCTGTTGGGTGAGATCCAACAGAAGCCCGACCTTAATGAGGATCACAGAGAGGGTGCCTCTTGGAGAGGAACCACATTTCTCCATTGGAGCAGATGGAGTGTTGAGACGCCAAAACCGCATTTGTGTACCTGCTGATGCAGAGATTAGACAGAGGATCTTACAGGAGGCTCACTGTACACCTTACTCAGTATATCCAGGTACGAGTAAGATGTACCATGATGTGAGACGCTCATATTGGTGGGGAGGGCTGAATCCCGATGTAGCTAGATTTGTGGCATAGTGTGCGACGTGCCAACAGGTCAAGATCGAGCATCACAGACCTGGAGGTGAGCTCCATCCACTGCCAGTACCGCAGTGTAAGTGGGAGGACGTCTCCATGGACTTTGTGACCGGATTGAGGCCCAGTAGGAGTTTTAATGTTATTTGGGTTGTTGTTGATAGATTGACGAAGACAACACATTTCATTCCTATCAGAGAGACATGGCCAGTGAGACGATTGGTTGAGGAGTACACTAGACATATAGTAAGACTCCATGGTGTACCGAGGACGATCGTCTCTAATCGAGATGGACGGTTTACCTCAAGGTTTTGGCAGTAAATTCAGACTACTTTGGGGACAAGTCTATACTTCACGACTGCGTTTCACCCCTAGACAAGCGGTCAGTCAAAGAGGACCATCCAAACCCTTGAGGATATGCTGCGAGCTTGTGTCTTGGATTGGGGACGAGGATGGTCTGATTACCTCCTATTGGTTGAGTTCTCATACAACAACTAGCATGCATCAATTGGGATGGCTCCATATGAGGTACTATATGGACGTAGGTGTCATACACCATTATACTGGGATGAACCTAGAAGTATTAGTGAGATAGCGCCAGCGCATATTCAAGATGATATGGCTCGAGTAGCGCTGATTAGAGAGAGGATGCTGGCTGCACAGAGTCGCCAAAAGTCATATGTAGACAGGAGGAGTCGACCACTAGAGTTCAGAGTGGGAGCTCATGTCTAGCTTAAAGTATCTACGATGCGAGGCATTAGACGTTTTGGAATAAAGGGGAAGTTGAGTCCCCGATATGTCGGTCCTTTCAAGATATTGGATAGAGTCGGGACGGCAGCCTACAAATTAGCATTGCCTATTAGATTAGAGGGTGTTCATCTTGTGTTCCATGTGTCTCAACTGAGGGAGTATATACGAGATCTGAGGCACATTGTGAGTTATGATGATTTAGTGGTTGAGCCGGACCACACCTTTGCTGATCATCCTATTGCAGTCCTAGAGCGAGGTGTGAGATGCCTGCGTTCAAAGGACATCCCCATGTTGAGGATATAGTGGTCGAGACGAGGACCTGAGGAGGCTACATGGGAGACCGAGGATAGTATCCAGAGGAACTATCCAGAGTTTTATGTTGAGATAGATGCACCTATGATCAATGAGTAGATCTTAGTGCTATCTTTGTGAGTATGTGATTTTGTACTTATGTGCTTACATGCCTTGATGTGTTTATTCCATGCTACCTATGATGTGATTTATGATCTTATTATATCTTGATGTGCTAGCATGATGTATGATTATAGTTGAAGGATGTTGTTTCCTCCATGCTATCTGAGTGCTATTAGGATTTAGTTGGAGATGGTTCTGTCCTCCATGCTACCTTGTTGGACATAGATTCATTGGAGATGTATTCCTCCATACATTATATATGAGTATGATTTGGCTAGAGATGTACTTCCTCTATGCCCTTTGATGTGAGTATGGGAAGAGATGTGATTCCTCTATGCCTTTGGGTAGCGTTATGACCCTACTTTTTGGAGTTGAGGATACCTCCATGATGGTGTTTTGATGTTATAGATTGATATAGCTTGTGACCTTCTGAGCGGAGATGTGATACCTCCGATAGAGAGAGAGTTATACCTCAGCACATGGGTCCGAAAGGATTTGGAATTCTGCAAGTTTCGGGATGAAACTTATTTTTAGGGGGGTGAGATGTAAGAGCCTTAGTTGCTGAGTTAATGAGATTGAGTGCTGAGGGCACATATTGTGCCTAAACCGCCCCTGCATGACCCAGAGGCCGCCCCTGTGGTTTGCCTGGGCCGCACCTGCGCCTCCCTGAGCCGCCCTGCGGTTTAGAGTGTGCTGCAGCCGTCTTTGTTGACTCTTGACCCGTGCTTTACTCTATTCCTTCCTTTATAAGCTTCCTTCTCTCTCTCCTGATAAGGGTTACCTCATTTGCAACTCCATTTTCTCCCTCACATTTCTCTTCTTGTTCTTCCTCTCTTGGATCTCTTTCTTGATCTTCCTTGAGCGTTGTTGAGTTTGTGAGAATTTTGGATGGCTTTGTTGTTGGTTGATGATGGTTATTGATGATGCGCTTGTTGATAGCCAGCCTTGAGCTTGTGAAGTGTGTTTCCCTGTGCATAGGTTCAACTTGGTGAGTTCATCTCCCATCTCTTCTTATCTTTCTTCTTTCTTCTTTCTTCCTTCTTTTCTTCTTTCCTTCATCTATAGCTTAGGTTCCACAAGTTTGATCTTGTGGCAGCCATGATTGGCTTCATTTGATGTATATATGTATTTATATGGATGTGTATGGGTGTTGGCTGAAGAAGGAGGGAAGAGATCGAGTGAAGAAGCAAGGAGAAGCTAAAGGTGTGCCCTTTGCACACCAGCCGTCCCTGCGCCACCTTGGACCGCCCCAGCGCTGGCTGACAACCGCCCCTGTGCCACCTCCTAGCCGCCCCTGCGGCCATCTCCACCAGCCTTGCCTTGCTCTTGGTTCTGCAGGCGTGTCTTGCTTCTAGGCTTGCCTATGGATGGCATTGCCTCTTCCTTTCCTAGTATAAGAGTGTAGTACCATGCTAGGGAAAGATGAGAGTGTTCGGATGATGTATGATCATGTTATGCCTTATACGGCTTTTGAGGACTACTAGGTGGTGAGGCTTAGGTTAAGGGTGATCCTATGGATCCCTTGGGTCTAGGTGTGACCCCTTTGATTGATAGGAGATTTACATATCTCTATGCCTTGTTATTGGACAGTGTAACTTTCAGGATTGGAGGTTGATCGTGGTTGACTGTTATACGAGGTTGAGGTAAGTACGTAGGACTTACTTAGCTACCATCCTTATATTGGGTGTTTGCATGAGTGGTATGGGTTATATGTTTGCTATGATAGCATGTGATGTCGAGTATTACCGACCAATGTTTTATTTATAGCCCCGTATGCGTGGCTGTGATAACCTTTCCCTTTCATCCCGCCGTGGAGTCTGGGAGGTTCTTTGACGCCAAGCCACTAGGTATACAGGAAGGGCGCAATCCACTCCCATTGGATATATGGGTTGTGTGACCGACAATACTTCCAGATGGCTAGCAGCCCTAGAGGCGAGGATGATACGTTCCTCATGTCACATAGTTTCATCTATCTATCTATCTATTTATCTGCATATATACGATTTGAGTGAATGACAATTATATAAAGATAATAAATGGGTAAATGTGTTATAGCATGCTGATGTGTTTATCTTTCATGATTGTGCTTGTGCTTATGCATTACCTTATATACGTATGGTTAGCTAATGGTTTCATACCATGTTGTAGATGCCTTGCACGATAGGCGTGCTGCTGAGTGATCTGGCAGGATGGCAGGCCGAGGACCTCACGTACATAGGATAGTTGTGGCTTTTGGGGTTGTTTATGTTTCCCTCCTGCGTGAGGATGATGTTTTGTTTACCTCTTGTGTGAGGATGTTGTTTTATACTCGGCTATGATCTTGTTTACCTCTTTTGGTTGTACAGTTTTATACAGCTTCATGTATATGTTTTATATCTATCAGTGCCATGTTGTAAGGTCCAGTGAGCTTGTTGTCAGGCTAGGGTCAGGATCCACTGTGAGATCCTAGCCCAATGTGACATCCCGAGTCCAGCGGATTTGGGGTGTTACACATATAAGCCTGATATCATCTCATGAGCGTAATATCCACTAGATGAATACATGTGTTTTGTTGATATGATCTCTTGTAGATAAATTATAATCAATAGCTAACGTTTTAAACCGATTATTTTTAGGTAATGCTGATCATAAGAACATTGCAGGAATGTCAACTATAGGATGTTGACATTCGGAGTAGTGTTACCCCAAGGGTTGGTTGAACTTGTTTTGAAGCTTTGTCATCATGGGCGCTTACAAAGCCACAATTGTATAAGCAACGCTTGCAAGCAAGTCTTTGTAACGCCCAAAATTTTGGCGCGTTTTTGATATTTTCTTTTTTTCCAACTTTTATCGATAATTTACTAGCATAAATATTTGATTAAAAGTATTTTTACGACGTGAAGTATTTATTCCCGAATATGTTTATATTTTGGATACCGTATAACTATTATTTTTCGGAAGAATTCGGAAAATTTCCCGATCCAGAAATCTCGTTCTAATTAAGTTGGAGCGAGTTTATATATTACTCTTTTCCTTTCCCTTTTTTTTAAATTTATTTATCTTATTCAATTATTTTCCCTCTCTTTTGGCCTATCTCTCCCCGACCCATTTGATGAGAGCTGTCGAGGAACCAATGAGTGTGGCCGCCCAAGCTATACCTGCAACATCTCCTCTAGCCGTGACTTGGTGCACCTAGTCTGCCTACCCTGACCCCTCAGTAATCTTGTGCAGTACAACATGAGCTCTACCTCACTCCCTCCCTTACCTGCCTTCTCCTCTACTTTGAATCTGTTTCAACCTCAGCTCTCCCCATCTCCCAACTCACCCCCATCTCTTTCATCCCTTTGAGAAGAACCCTGTAACAGCAAGCTGCAACATTTGCGGCCACCAACGAAGCATCACCTCTCCTCCCTGTCGAGACGTCGGAGCCTGTCGCCGCTCCCCTGCTCTTCGACTTCAGTCTCTCGCAGCCCTCTTCTCTGCTTCGACCGCCCCTTCGTCTGCCTCATCGCTTGCAACCTCAAGCAAGGTCCCTCCGCCGGAGAAGAGTCGTCTGCCACCAACAAGGGGAAGTCTGCCGCCACCCTGATTTTGTCTTCCCCCTCGTTTTGCGCCGCCAGTCGAACAGAGAAGGGAAGAGAGGGCCACTCCTCTCCTTCTCCTCAGCTACCACCGGACCGCTTCATCCTCCCCTGCAACAGGATTCGATCTCTCTTATCGCTCACCACCGGATTTGTCGAGCAGCCTTCCCTGCAACTCTCCCCAATCTCCCTTCTATATGTCTCTCTTCGCCTATGTTGCAACCACTGGCCGGCAGTTTCGCCTCGCCCTCTGGAACCGGAAGCCATACCACCGGAAGGAGCACACCGCCGCAGCCCTCCGCTCGCTTGCAACGCCGCCGCCTGCCCTGCTTTGCCCTCGCCTCTAAAGCCCGCCCCCTCCCCTGGACTTGTCCTTCTGCTGCGTTGAAAAGAGTTAAGAAACCCTACTTGTGTAATTAAATCGTCCCCCCTATATTTTGGTATAATTGCAGATTTTACACTATGTTTTGTATTTGCAGTTTTGGCCCATGTTTATGAGTTTATGCAATTATGCCCCTGTTGGAATTAATTACAGATTTGACCCAGAAAATTAATTACGAATAATGTCCCATATTTATAAAATTGTATTATTGGCGGAAAATGTATTTATGGGTTTTAAATTTGGGATTTACTTGAATTATATCCTTATTTATATATACCATATACGTTATGCTTATTTTGGATTAATCCCGGGTTTTGACTCAAAGATTAAATTACGGGATTTTAACGTTGGCTTTGAAAACGAGTTTTACCTTGGGTTTATGATGTTATACAATTTTCCCGGAATATATATTTACGGTTTTAACTTAGGTTTAAAAAGTGGGGTTTTCCTTAGATTTATATATGTTAATTATTCCGTTCAAATTTAGCGTATAAGCTAAATTTGTTTAGATTTGGTGTTAGGTTCGGAAGCGCCCCGATAAAGGCCCAACGACTCCATATCGACGTCCATAAATTGTCTTCCGTCTTTTGACGTCACGTGAGTACCCTCTCCCCCGAGCTTATGATCTTACTCGATTTAGTTATGTTTAGTATTAGTATCATGCTAGGTTGGATAATCTAGCATAACTAGGAGTGAATACCAAGTAGTGGTTTGGACCTTAGGTGAGTTTTGAGGATTGTCGATTATTGTAAGACTTTGAGTGTTTGGTTGATCTTGTGAGTATCCGAGGCTTGAGGTTCTGTTATATGGTTGTTGAGATTATGGCTAGGATATGCTTATCCTAGCATGGTGTTGTTCCCGTTGAGTTTGTTGGACTAGGCATGTTATCCTAGTGGTGTTGTGAGTTATGATCTTGCGAGATCCGTGGGTTTAGAAGTCTTAGGACTTCTAGCTTCTGATGAGTGTGATGTGAGCATGAGGGCTTCTAGGATGCGGTCCTAGAATTGAGAGTCAAATGGTCTTGCGTAGATCATTTGTATAGAAGTCTAAGACTTCTATTGTGAGTGGGTTGTTGTTGATATATTTATCTTCTTGTGAGCAGGTTATGGGCTTCCTCCCTAAGGAAGCGAGAGTGTTGTGAGTTGAGTGTGGTGACGAGGTAAGTCTCCGGACTTACTTAGCTCGTATTCTATGTATTAGATTCGATGCGTGTTTGGTGGTGTGTGTTTTATCGCTTTCATTATAACTTATAAAACCGGAATTAGGATTACCGACCTTTATATATTATTTGGCCCAAGTGTATGATAACGGGCGGTGACAACTTGTCTAGCTCTTGCGTAGAGTTAGGAGGTTCTTGGCGACTAGCCCGTGTGGTTAGACGGTCGGAGGCATCCACCGTTCCATGCGGTAAGTGGGGACCGAGGCGAGTTTCGGGAGATTCTCGTGTCACAAAAGAAGTTGAATTAGAACGGGATACGACTTAATAATAAAAAGATAATAAACCGGACTTGTGTGATTTGTGTACATTGTGTGTTATGTTGATTTACTTGTGTTTGTGCCTTTCACCTTGATTCTAATGCTTCGAATATTAGCTAACGGTTCTATACCGATTGTTGTAGATTGCCTTGCAGGTTAGGATTGCGGCCGAGAGATCCGGAAGAGTGGGCAGCCGGGGTTCCGTACATTTTAGGAGTTGGTTTTGGTTGGAGTCGGGTTGTGTTTTATTCTGCGTTTATTATGTTGGTATGCCGTGTGTATGGCGTTTTGGTCTTTGGTGTTGTTTATCGGCTGAAGTCTTTTGTTGTTTTCCTTCGGGTTTCTTATCATTTACATAAAAGGAATTTCGGTTTTGCCTTTATTTGTGCCATGTTGAAAGATCCGGTGAAATTGTTGTCAAGCTAAGGGTCGGGACCCATTGTGAGGTCCCAACCCGTAGCGCTCCGAGTCCCACGGATTCGGGGTGTTACAAAAGTGGTATCAGAGCCCTAGGTTGACAACAATGGCACTCGCAATCTTCTAAAGGCCGAATAAGGAATAAACAGAACCCCGCGGGTTCTGAGTTTTCGTTTTCAAAATCACATGCATTAGTCGAGGTAGAATGTACGGACCACCACTCCTTCCGCGGATCTCGGCAGCATAGTTATTGGATTTTGTATATATATAGATATGTGTAATGATGTAGATATGTATCGTGGACCTAAGATGTTTTTGGACTATTATTATACGTTGATTATAGTTATGCATGATGGACTTGTTATGTTGTTATGGTGGCATGACCTTTATATTGATGTGAGTTGTACATGCGGCATGATAATATTATATTAGTGCTTGGAACTCGTTTTATGAGAATGGTTTCCTTGGATGTGTTATGCTGATAGCATGTGGACATAGGACTTATATAGTTATATATGTATACTAGGATACATAGTGACAAATGGATGCTAGACCTTATAGTTGAGATGATAGAAAGCTATCATCGCCTCTTGGATGACGCCTTTTGACTTAGGATAGTGGGCATATGTGGATATATATGCTTCCGTACCGAGTTGAGTATCATGTTCTGACAAACACCTCGGTGTTTCTCGGACTCCTTTAAGAGGACGTCGAAGCGGAGGATTATAGATGACGTAAACGAAAACAAGTGGAAGAGAACCTCGAGTTAGTTTAAGAAAACTAAGAAGGAGGTTATACCAGAGAGGAAGCGGCAAGAAGATATAAGTAATGGATCTAAAGGAAGCAACGATTGAACAACAATGAAGCAACTAGAGACAACGAACGTAAGTTTCTTTCCAAGTACGGTGTCGATGAACTAAAGATGTGAATCAAGTAAAGAGGACTACATTCTCGCTCGAGAATAAAAGTGGCGTTTTAAGTAAGACGAGTTTTCAATAGACACTCCTAAGTTTGGGAGTCAAGATAAAAAGAGTGGTCTAACAATTTTTGAAAGATTGACGAGAACCGTAAGTTAAGCTTACGGAGGCACCGAAGGGTGAATTGACGATCTTTTCGAGATTCTAAGCGGATGAATTATTTAGAAATTTGAGAGTTACGAGGAGGATCACATGGTGAAAGTTCATATGGTAGAATTACCTGGTGGAGTCAATCATTTTCCGTTAGTGTGATGAGACTGAGCAACGCTAAGGAGGAGGAAGAGTGTGAGGTCTTCCGAAGATGAAAGAGGAACAAGGAGCAGGAACAAAGGACTTAAGTTGCCAACCAAGAGGAGTGAGAGTGGATGCTAATGAATGTCAGAATATTTGAGAAGTGCTTTTGTAAAACATGATGAAGAGCGGTTAAGCCTATGAAGGTGGGTCATCAATGAGTTAATCGGTGACCACCAAAAATGCACAGGTGCAGGTTGTATACTGGTGACTGTAGGTAGGGAGAGTAATTCAGGATGTGGGATCATGTAGAAGAGTAACAAGAACTTGGAGTATTCGTGGTGGTTGAACGTCGGCAATAAAGAGGTATATCAAGGGAAGTGCAAGTGTCTTAATCAAGTAACAAATTATCGATTCCAGCAAGTGTTAGTAACGTACCGTGTGGGGAGGTATTGTAGCGATATGGTGCGACCTTCTTAGGTCATGGGGTTGTCATAGGGAAGAATGACACGGATTAAGGTAAAAGGAAATGAAAGGACAAAGAGGAAGGTGAGCCTTCTTTGGTTATTGTGCGTGAAGGCGGAATATATATAAGGGGACGTATGATATGTTTGTTCTAAGTTTATGGATGTCATGTTTTCACGAGCAAAAGATAAGTCAAGGTTATTTGGATTCGCATGGCGAAGCCATAGTGGCTATGACGTGAAACAAGAAATCTAGATAAGGGTGACGTTATGAGCTTAGAGTTTATGATGTTAGTGGTTGGTGAAGTACGAAGTGGATCTTTCAGTGATTGTGGTTGTGGGAATTTCTTCTAGCATTTTCCACGGAGCATACTAGTACGGTTGTGAAGATTGTCATGGAATACCAAGAGATGCTTAAGGTAACCAACAAGAGAGAGAGAAAACTAAAGTTTTGAAGTTCGATGTTGATTTGAGATGTACAAGAAGTACATGAAAGATTAAAACTAGAGTCTCTACAGTCAGTTTGACGCTACATAGGAAAATGTAGTGTAAATTTCTACGCCTACTTGAAGAAATGATGTCTATGGTGAAAGTTTATGTAGAATACGAGGAGTTCCTCCTATATGTGGGGATACTAGAGAAGCGAAGAAGATTGTATCTGTTTGTCTTAAGGCATGATTGAGTCCTGTAATGAGGACCTTTGTGACTGAACATATGTGCGAAGTCAAGAGATGGTATTATCGCCTTTCCTTTGAAGTGAAAAGAGGGAATAAGCTGAACTATTGCTTAACCAAGGCTTCAAGAGTCGGAAGACTCGAGCAAGTTCCACGAGTCCATGAGATGAAGGATTTGTAAAAGAAAGACGGTCCACATGGTAGCTACGGATGGAACTTTACACGTATTGAAGGACGTCGACCCAACAAGGTCGGGGTGGACCACTTGTAAAGTGATAAGACAAGATTGTGTCGGTTATTACGATATGTGACGGGAAGAGAAAAGATGGAACCCAGAATAGCACAGATTCCAATGAATCAAAATGTGGATCTTACCGCTAGGATCGATTTGGGCTTTCTCCCATTCCCAAGGCGTTGTACATATGACATCAATAAATGATACCCGTGAAGTTACTCAAATAAAGAAGCAGTTGAAGGAGCAATTGCAATTGCCATCTCGTGACGGCAAGGGTTCGTCAATACACTACATGGGAAACTTAGAAGTATATCTTGAACTCTTGATTTGAAGTCCATGTGGGGATATATCTTGAACTCTTGATTTTGAAGTTGTTATGGAGAACACCAGTTTGCGAAAAGAGAGACGGTTATCTCCGTTTGTACATCGATTATCGTGAGCTGAACAAGATAACAATGAAGAATGAGTATCCCTCACTATAGATAGATGATCTACGCGACCGGTTGCAAGGGTCGGCCGTCTCTTCTAAAATTTATTTAAGGTCTGATTGTCACCAATTAAGAATTCAAGATGGAGATATTGCACATACGGCATTCCGGACAAACCATGGTAACTACGAGTTGTAGTGATTCCATATGAGCTTACTAATGCCTAGATAAGATATTTTGGTCTACTCTCGAAGAAGAGAGAAGTTGTAAGACAAGTTGTTTCGGGATGGCAACCCCCTGAAGGATGTGAAAGAAGTTACAAGTTTTCTTGGATGTACCGGTCATTCCGGAATTTGTGGAGAGATTCTCCAAAGTAACACCATTTATGGATAACCTACTCCGGATGACAATGAAGTACTAAGGGGGATGAAGAATTGACAATAGAGTTGTTGAGAGTTAAGAGGAGATTCATTGGGGCATCTATTTTTACGTTGCCTCGATGTATGATGGGTTTGACATGTACAAGTTATTCTTCAAGACAAGTCTTGATTGAGTATTGAGGAACGATGTAAAAGTTATAGCACGCATGTCTCCTTAGTAAAAGCAGTGAAAAGAAAAGTATTTCCTTCATTACTTAGAACTTACAACTTCTTTCATCTCTATTTAACAAATATTATTAGTGTTTCTATACTAATTGTTTGTTAGAGTGCACTTCGTCCTTCAACTTCTTTCATCCGTATATTCAAACCGGTATTGTATATTTGTTAAATAGAGATGACATTGTGTCGGTCATATAATTGTAAGGAAAAGATATTTCTCGGTTTGAACCGTCATCCGATTCCACACCCCATCTTTTGATATTGAAGAAAACCAATTGTCTAACATATGCAATCTCGAACAAGTGTTAAGGAAATGTGTGGTTGTGCACTCCACATATAACTATCAATGTCCATTTTTGAAGCTTCTCTTACGACCCTCGAGTTTGAATTTACACCTGTTATTCTTCAACCTCACGTAGCTAGTTGATGACGCAAAATCAAGGTCAATGTCTTTCTTCTTACCAAGATCTTCGTACCGTTCGCATGTAAAAGAAATATACAAAATACAACATTTTTTTACCATGATTTGTTTGAGATTAACACCATCCCCCCAATATAACTATACCAATACACTATAAGGCTCGTTTGGTACGATTCCCATTGAATCAGGAATCGGAATCGGAATAAGTCATACCGATACCTCGTGTTTGGTAAGACTTATAATCGGAATGAAAATGATTTCATGGAATGACTCATTCCAACTCTAGAGATTAGAGGAGTTGATTCCATAAATTAAAGGTGGGTATCATCCATTCCAAAATAAACTCATTTCAAATTTTAAACTACAATTACATATATATATATATACATACAGGGTCGAGATCCGGTGAGAACTATTATTACGGTGAGAAATAAGAACTTATATGAGTCGTCGGATTATATGATGAACGTCCAAGATTTAATGAATTATATAAGGTAACCATGCATTGTCTTGATTAGATAATTATTTATTAAGTAATTAAGTGTAAATGGCATATAAAATCATTACTGATTAGGAAATAAAATATTGTTATTGTGATTTGTTCAAATTTGTTTTAGTAAATTTTATTATAAATATAAATTAGAAATATTAATGGTTTCTTTATTCGTGTTTACAAATTAAAGAAATATTCGGTTTACATTTTTTTTATATAATTTTATATTTACTATTAGGTATTATACAAAGAGCATGCATGAATAATTTGTTTTAAAGCATGCACGATTAAGTATTATTGCACGTGTAATTTAAATATGGCACATTTTATGTATCGTTTTATTTATTATTTTACGTATATTTTATGTGTTTTTTTGAAAGGATGCACTAGTAAATAAAAGAGAGATAATATGCACGAGTAAGTAGCATTGAGTGCACTAGTAAGTATTGCACGATTTATGTTTTTTTGAAAGCATGCACGAATAAGTGCACTAGTAAGTATTACACGTTTTATGTTGTTTTGAAAGCATGCACGAGTAAGTGCAAATGAACATCAATGTGCATGTGCATGTATTGGTTGTGCACATGTACATTTCGTGCATATATTAGAATATGAGAATATTGGTGAAATAGGGCCATTTTTGTTTAGTGTAGACTAACTAGGCCCCTAACAAAATCAAATTAAAAAATAAAGATATACTAGGGATTTAATACTATAATTAAGGATAGAAGATAGGTAGTTAATTGATATTCTGTTTTTAAAAACTGGCTAAAAAGTTGAAACTGCTTTGAAAAAATTGGAAACTATAAAACCAAGGATTCTCGAAATCTTTTTAAGCGGCTAATTCATATAAATCACAATCAGTATCCCGTATTTCAAGTCAAATACTCTCTACTCTCTCTCCGACTCCATTGAAGGCGATTGAAGCTATCTTCGTTGTGCATCGTCTTCTCCGTCTTGCAATCGTCGGTTTCCTGGTGTTCATCTTCATCGATTGTTGTTTAATTATACCAGGTAAGTTTTCGATCTCATCTTTTTTGGTCTATTCATGGTTAAATCCCCGTCATTGAAAACTTCTCAACCTAGTTTGCCAAGAATGTTAGCAATGGAGTACACAACATTCCGACTATAATCAATGGCCTTTATTTTGTGTACAAATATGATAACAAATAATGTGTGCATGGATATAGTATGCTTTGATTATGTTCTAATCATACACACATACGTAGTTGCTAACAGTGTACATATCATACATTATGTATCATACATAGGTCGTTGCTAATAAATATTATGTAATTGCTTCTTTGATTATGTTCGCCAAAATTGATGACAATGTGTACATATCATGCATATGTAATTACTGATATATATTATGTTCTAATCACACATTTATGTAACAAGTAGACAACAATGTGTACAGAAGGAAGGACCAGCAAGAATGGACGTTCAAATCAGAGTCCACGAATGAAGATATTGTTAACATTTGTTTCGTATTTTTACGAGTTTTGATAATTATTATCATTCTTAATTAGGTAAACAAATAAAGATAAATAGGAGAGAGAAATATTATGATTTATTGAGTATCTTTATTTTTTTTTTAATAAATCTTTTTATGAAAATATGGAGGGGCCTAATTTGTCAACATATAAAGTCATTTAGCCAACTCGTCCTTAGAATATTACACAATGTATGATCAAATGATACGTATCATGCACGTTTCTTGCAATTTATGAGTAAGACGTCGGAACAGGTAAAATAAACAAAATCGAATAATAGTTAATCTTAATTGTGTCAAGTTATATATAGGTAGTAAATACCTTTTGTAGTTTAAAAGGTAACCATATATATCTATCCTAAAATATCAATCATCTAATTAATATACAAAAATAATATTGAATCATGATCGTTGATTTTATTTAATCATCTGGTCTAAATTGGTTCTTATTTCTTATTTTAACTATTGTTCTAACTTGATTCTATCCCTATATATATATATATATAAATATATATATATATATATATATATATATATATATATATATATATATACTTGCTTATTCTGTTTCAAAAAATATTTAAAAATAATTTTGTAACATTTTTTATTGTCCATCAATTAATTTGAGTTATATTATTATTTTGTAGAAAAACATGATTTTGACAAAAATATTTTTTTAGCTATAATACGAATATTTCATTCAAGATCTAATGTAACCGGAAAATGTTCGAAAATAATATAAATGCTCGAAAACAAGATATTTGGGTTGACGATTATTTCGTGTCTATTATTTAAGTTATTAATTAGTCTTCATTTTCTTAAATGTAGTTTAAAAAATAGCATATATTTACATTATAAATATTCACACATATATCATCAAAAATGATACGATTTTTTGATTCATAACTCATATGAAATAGAAAATATGTATAAAAAATCTTTCATTCCAACATCATACCAAACACAAAGTGTCAAGAATGCTTTATTCTAATTCCTCATTCCATTCCGATTCCTGATTCCAACATCATTCCTATAGTCATATCAAACAAGCCATGTAGTCTTTCAGCCGTGAAAAATCCATGCGGAGCAAACATATCAAAATAATCGGAATCATTAAAATAAACCGATTAACCCTAAGTTTAAACATGGTGTCTTCAATTAATTACTTTTTGCCTCTATTTTCAAAAATTATATACTTTTATCGTGTAATTTTATTAAAATGTAATCCAACAATTGCAGTTTTACATTACGTAGATACCAAATTGATAATATATACATAAAACACAATTTTTATGATTTCTTTCACATATAGGCATAACTATGTAAGATAAAAAAGAAAGGTATGTTGCAATCTTATTTCATGTTGCATGTGAAGTTCATTTGAAATCGTTTAGACTATTTCCGTCGTCAGCATATGAAGTCATTTATACAAAACCGAATAAATTTTCTTATTACAAAAAGACAAGAATAATAATATTTTTTTACAATTGGAAATTATTTCTACACATATGGAGTGTTTCATCTAACAACATCCGATTTCAATCAACGGTAATAATTATCATCATTGAATGCTGACATGTTCGAATCTCACGAGCCTAATGTCTAGCGGAGTCGGACACATTGCAGATCTGCACAGTAAGTTTGCGTAACACGAATGATATTCTTCTACACAATCGTAAAATTAATTATACGAGTATTCAGTAGATCTATCACCGTGTACATAATTTTTTTGTTGATACACTTATCTAGAAAGAAATCATAGTAATAAATGAATAATTTCAAATACTAAAAAATAAAAAATGAAATTAAGAACTGAATAAATTAGTTTCTTAATCTATGTCACAAAAATATAGATTAAAAAATTTCAGTATATATTTTGACTATTTTAAAATTGTAAAATTTTAAATTTATATAAGGTGAATAATTTATTTTATTTATCAAATTTACCTATATACATAATTATCATACGGAATAATTTAAGAACCTAACTTTTGGGTACACTGAATAGTAATTATCGGGCATTTTTTGCCGCACTTTCTGTAATAACCAAAAATTTTAAGTTCCGGTAAAGGGAAATTTAACAAGTCCGATGAGATCATGGTAAATAAATAAATCCGTAAAATTAAACGAGTTTAGTTTTATCATTTTATGTGACCTAGATTCACATAAAATGATAAATTAAATTCCCGGGAATAATTTACGCCTTTAAAATAAAATCAATTATAATTTATAAATACGGAAACTAATTCCGTATTATATAAATTCCCGCACTTTAACGAGTTCCGGATCCTGTTCTAAAAAGAGCGAGATTGGAGTTAACCCGCTACTAGGCCCAAATTTCCGGCCCAGCCCAGCCAGCCCATTCCTAATGACTAATCTAATTAACCTAATTAATTAAACCTAATCCTAATCCTACGTTAAACCTACCGCTTAATTGAACTCACCCTCTGCAACACATCGTCTTCCTTGCCGCTGAGAAGAGGTGATCGCAACAACCGCCGCCAAGGGAATCCGCCTCGCCGACGCCTGGGGAAGGAAGGACCGCCGCTGCTGCCACGCCAGTCACACCACCGCGCCGCCCTGTCGTCGGTAAGTCGAACCGATTCCCTTCTCCGCTAAGTTTCCTTGATGCGAATCTGTTCGGAACTCACAGCGGTGCGGTTCACTCCCAGGAATTTGCACCGCAGTCCGCCACCGTCCTCGGCTACTGCTTTCCGTCGTCCGCCCAGTGCGCCGCCAGCCACCACCGAGCCTGCAGTCCTCCTCCGGTGCCTTCTGTTGTGATCGATTCAGCCGACTCCGCAGCCTTCGATCGTAGGTAAGGTGCAGCGCATACCCCTTCATTGTCTCCTATTCCGTATGACTAATCGACTAGATCGGTCCATCACGGATCCTGCAGTGATAGCCGGCCAGCAGAACGGTGCAACAAGGGAGTATACGAGCCATTCCTCTGCAGCCGAAGGAGACGCCGGAACCCGCCAACCCTTAACGCCGGATTGCAGATTCCGTAAGCTTGCTCCTCCTCTCTTCGATTTCACTGTCACCCATGTGTTTGTGAACTGCTGTTGTTGAGCCTAAGCATAAATAACGTAAATGAGCTGCTGAGTATGTGCATAAATGAATGGAAGGGCTGCTGTAAATTAATTTCAATTCTTCAGCTTTTAGGTTTCGAACAGCCCACCTTGTGGAACAATTATAAAATGTTTGGATAAAGATCCACCGTTGAATTTTGGATATGTTGTAGACGGATATAAGTAGTTTATCATATTAAAATTTGGTGAGAAATGAACGGTCGGATTGAAAGTTACGAGCTCCCGAAGTTAGGTAGTTGAGCAGTTTTATTGAACTTATAAAATTGGCTAAGTATAAGAAAGTAGAGTGAGGAACCGACTTTGGGAATTATTATAAAAATATCGGCTGAACAGTTTAGTGAAATTCTTTCTTCTAAGGCTAGATAGAACCTCATAGATGATCTAGATAATAAATTCGGAAATTTTATAAGCCGTTAAGAATTTTATATTTAGAGCCGAAGTTAAACCTTTTTCGGTTCTTCCGGAAAATTGAAACATAAGAAAAATGTCCGTTTCGCACCTAATAAAATTCTAAGAGTTAGGATATATTTTAGAACTTCAAATAGGAGTTTGGACATGAATTTTAGGGTCTTCGAGAAAATCGGAACGAAGGGTAAAATGGTCATTTTACCCTAACACTAATAATGTAGCTAGTACGTCTTAATACTTATTTAATCTCAGAAGTTTTAGACTTCTATCTACGTGAAAGTGTGCTAATACACTTATCGCCTTTAACAGGCAACTGAGTGGGTACAGTTACAGTGCAAGTGATTACTAAAGAGTCGAGCATTATAACAGGTAAGTCCTTTGGGCTTACTTAGCTGACTGCTAAATATGAGTATAAATGATGATGGTGGTGTGTGATTGACATGTTTGAGAGATAGGTTGTGATATATAAATACCGATCTGTATTTTTGGCCTAAGAGTAACGGGCGGTGGCATTCCGCTCAGTAGCTCGCCGGGCGCTGGGGGTTTCTTTCGGGACTAGTCCACACATGGTTTGCAGTGACGCTACCAAAGGAAGTCAGCTATACCTACACCAGTTGGATAAGGAACGGAGGCGAGAACTAAAAATAGTTCTCGTGCCACAACTTAAATTGAATAATGTGAATCACTTAAAGAATAGATAATAATTTGTTGAGTGCCAGCATGATGTTTGTTTATTTTTGTTCTGCGTGTGTTTGTGCTGTTATCATTTTTGCTTATATTTGGTTAGTTAGCTAACGGTTGATATGTTGTTTAGATTTGACACAGGTTAGAGCAGATGCCGAGTGATCCAGATGGTAGTGGTCAGCCGGGGTGTCGTACTTTAGGACGTTTTGCAGTTTTGCTTTTGTGGGTTTTCAGTTGAACATCGTTTCCTTCCGTACTTTGTTATATATCGCTTTTCCGGCTGTAGTTGATCTGGTCACATTCATGCATTGATAAAAACTATTTTATGATTTTTAGCTTTTCCTTATCGGTGCCTTGTTGTAAGATCATGTTAAGTTGTTGTCAAACTAAGGTCGGGACCCACTGTGCGGTCCTAACCAGTAACTCCCTAAGTTGTAAAATTTGGGGTGTTCCAACATGGTATCAGAGGCAGGTTGGCAACAATGGCACTTGAATCTTCTAAAAAGGTCGTATAAGTAAATAAACAGAACCCGAAAGGGGTCTGAGTTTTCCAACGAAAAATTTTGGTTTTAAATGCATACAGAGTCGGGTTGGGATAGAAAGTACGGACGACCACCACTACCTCTGCGGATCTCGGTAATCTTAGAATAATTATGGACTTGTAATGTTATGATAGATTAGCTAGTTATAACTATAGTGATTACTATTCGTGCAGATGGCACGTACTAGGGCTGCACAAGTGACTGGCCGAGGTAGGGGTCGTCCCCCCCTTCCCCCAGTCAGACAGGATCGAGCTGATAGCACCCCTACTGTCAGAGGGCGTGGTCGTGTGGGTAGACCTCCACTAGGGAGAGGTCGAGGACGAGTCCCTCGAGATGACCCACCTGCAGCAAGCGTACCAGAGGTTGCTGTAGAGGAAGTAGCTGAGAGTGTAGGACCCGAGGTCAGGCCTGTGCCCGCCGCTAGGTCCGGAGCACAGGGAGCTCGTTCTACTGAGTCGGGACGTGTCTCTATTGGAGCATCGGAGTATAGAGAGTTCAGAGCCTATGTTGAGCGCAGGGAAGAAGCTGCCAGAGTGGAGAGGCTTACTCAGGTACCATCAGTGGAGCCGGCTAGGTCAGCTCAGGTGACACAGGGAGTGTCTCAGGTGCCGGCTGTATCTGAGAGGAGGGCTGCTGTTGATAGAGCACCTACTGGGACCAGAGCACCGAGACCGGATGAGTGGTTGAAGGCTTTCAACTCTCAGAAGGTCCCCTCATTCAGCGGAGAGATAGGGCTAGAGGTGGAGCACTGGATAGGGAAGATTGAGACTGCTTTGGAGGCAATACGTTGCCCCGTGGACCGACAGGTGGATTTGATACAGACCTGCTTCACAGATGATGCTCATTCATGGTGGCGTACCATTCGTAGCCGAGTCACCAGCTGGTAGCAGATGAAGACCATTGTTAGAGACAGGTACTGCCCAGTTTTGCTGAGGAAGGAGAGATTCCAGGATTTCATTGAGGCGGGATTCGAGGATATCCCGATTGCTGCAGCCATAAAGAAGTTTCAGAAGGAGTTGACTTTGCTTGGACCGTCTGCACCTCCAGAAGAGCAGCATGTTTATCTTTTCTCCAGGAGGTTGAGAGAGAGTACCCGATCCTACCTGGCTGGCTTCCGCTGTGAGACCTTGTCTAATTATCAAGATAGGGCCTCTGCTTATGAGAGAGATAGGCCAGCTTCTAGGAAAGCAGCACAGTCTGGTGGGCCGGATAAGCGGCAGAGGACAGGACATGCTGGTAGCAGTGGGGCAGTAGCAGGCCATAGTAGAGGACAGACTCAGGGGAGGTCCAGCTATCACTCTACAGTCCGGACACCCAGTGGAGATCGACAGTGCTTTAACTGTGGTGGCCGTGATCACATTAAGCCAGACTGCCCGAAACCACTGGTCACTTGCTTTACTTGTGGGAAGCCGGGACACAGGGCTACTTTTTGCCGTCAGGGCAAGGCTTCTTCTCAGCAGGGATCTTCGCCTGCTGGTGCTGAGAAGAGTGTACAGAGACCCCCTCAGTACCGAGCTCCGAGTCAGCAGCAGCAGCAGTACCGGGCGCCAGGACATCCTGCTTCATACAGTGCTGCACAGGAGTCAGGTCGTGGCAGAGGACGTGGCAGTACCACTGACACTAGAGGAGGACCATCGAGAGTATTTGAGCTGAGGAGCACTGAGCAGCCTGCAGCACCTCCGACCACAGGTACCATTTGGATCCATGACTTACCTGTGCGTGTTTTATTTGATACGGGTGCCACACACTCCTTTATATCAGATGCATGTGTAGATAGGTTGTCCTTAGCTACAGTAGAGGGTGTACCTTTCGTGGTTGGGTTACCAGATGGGGGTAAGGTTAGAGGATCTCGAGAGATTTATGACTGCCCTATTCACCTGGGAGGCCGGATTTGGTTAGTAAATTTTCTAGTCATGCCCCTAGCACATGAGGACGTGATACTAGGGATAGATTGGATGACTAGACATGGAGCCGTCTTGGATATTGGTAGGAGGACTGTGACTGTTGCCACGGAGGAGGGCCACAGAGTTATATTCCGAGGTTGGGACCTCGGAAAGTCCGGCACAGTCATCAGTGCAGTGAGGGCAGCCAGATTGATAGCACAGGGTTGCGAGGCCTTCTGGTGTTATGCCATGAAGGAGCGCAAGAGCCTGACAGTAGAGGAGATACCAGTCGCATGTGAGTTTGCAGAGGTCTTCAGGGACGACTTACCAGGGCTACCCCCACAGAGGAGTGTGGATTTTAGCATCGAGTTAGAGCCGGGCACGAGACCGATCTCGAAGGCCCCGTACCGCATGGCCCCGATAGAGCTGCTTGAGCTGAAGAAGCAGTTAGAGGAGTTAGCAGAGAAGGGCTTCATACGCCCTAGTGTTTCCCCCTGGGGCGCACCAGTGCTGTTTGTGAGGAAGAAGGATCGATCGATGAGACTGTGTATCGACTACAGAGAGTTGAACAAGGTCACCATCAAGAATAAGTATCCATTACCTCGCATAGATGATCTGCTGGACCAGCTGCATGGAGCGTCAGTATTCTCGAGGATAGATTTGAGATCGGGTTATCACCAGCTGAGGGTGAGAGATCAGGACATACCTAAGACGGCATTCCGGACTAGGTATGGTTATTATGAGTTTGTAGTGATGTCATTCGGGCTCACTAATGCGCCAGCAGTATTTATGGAGTTGATGAATGGGATTTTCATCGACTTCTTGGACCAGTTTGTAGTGGTCTTCATCGACGACATTCTAGTTTACTCTAGAAGTCGTGAGGAGCATGCCGGACACTTGAGGACAGTGCTGCAGATTCTACAGGATAGTCAGCTATATGCTAAACTATCCAAGTGTGAGTTCTGGATGTCAGAGGTGGCATTCCTTGGCCATGTAGTGACTGCCGAGGGAATTAAGGTCGACCCGGCGAAGATTGAGTCAGTGTCTTCTTGGCAACCTCCGAAGAATGTGAAGGAGGTTCGCAGTTTCCTTGGATTGGCAGGGTATTACCGTCGGTTTGTGGAAGGGTTTTCCCTGATCGCCCGACCACTTACTTCCCTCCTAAGGAAGACTACTCGATTCGTCTGGTCTGAGCCGTGTCAGCAGAGTTTTGATGAGCTGAAGAGGAGATTGACGTCTGCTCCGATCTTAGCACAGCCTGAGGGTACAGAGGACTTCGTAGTGTACAGTGATGCATCCAAGCTGGGCTTGGGGTGTGTCTTGATGCAGAGGGGTAAGGTTATAGCATATGCGTCTCGACAGCTGAAGACGTATGAAGAGAACTACCCCACTCATGACCTAGAGTTAGCAGCAGTAGTGCACGCTCTTAAGATCTGGCGTCATTATCTCTATGGAGCGACCTGTCAGATCTTCACAGACCATAAGAGTCTGAAGTACATATTCACTCAGCGGGAGTTGAATAACCGCCAGAGGCGGTGGCTAGAGTTGATCAAGGATTTTGACCTTGAGATTCTTTACCACCCTGGAAAGGCGAATGTAGTTGTCGACGCTTTGAGTCGGAAGACGCCTCAGGAGAAGGCGATAGCCCGGTTGACAGTACAGCCACAGCTGCAGAGAGACTTAGCTTGGTTAGAGATTGAGATCCAGTTCCCGGATACAGCTCATCAGTTAGCCACCATAGAGTTACTCCCTGACCTGTTGGGTGAGATCCGACAGAAGCAGGAGGCCTGTCCGATGTTGACCCGGATCCGAGACCGGATGGCACGAGATGAGGCACCTCAGTTCACTATTGGTGCCGATGGAGTGATGAGACGACAGGACCGTGTTTGTGTGCCATCAGACCGTGAGCTGAGGCAGAGGATACTAGGTGAGGCTCACACTACCCCTTACTCCGTACATCCAGGAGCGAGTAAGATGTATAGGGACTTGAGACGTTCCTTCTGGTGGGGTGGTTTGAAGCCTGATGTGGCCCGTTATGTAGCTCAGTGTGCGACCTGTCAGCAGGTCAAGATTGAGCACCGTAGATCCGGAGGAGAGCTACACCCACTGCCAGTACCACACTGGAAGTGGGAAGACATTTCTATGGATTTCATCACTGGATTGAGGCTCAGCAGAGGCTTTGATGCCATTTGGGTGGTAGTAGACCGTCTGACGAAGACCGCACGTTTCATTCCGATTAAGGAGACGTGGCCGGTAAGTCGTCTAGCAGAAGAGTTCACCAGACATATTGTGAGACTCCATGGAGTACCGAGGACTATCGTATCCGACAGGGATGGGCGTTTTACCTCGAGGTTCTGGCAGCAGGTACATACCGCTCTGGGTACGAGTCTTCACTTTACCACTGCCTACCACCCACAGACAGATGGTCAGTCAGAGAGGACCATCCAGACTCTGGAGGACATGTTGCGGGCATGTGTGCTAGATTGGGGACAGGTATGGCCAGATCACCTCCCACTAGTAGAGTTTTCATATAATAACAGCTGGCATGCGTCTATTGGGATGGCACCTTATGAGGCTTTGTACGGCCGGAGATGTCGTACACCGCTATGTTGGGATGAGCCTAGCAAGGCTGATGGAGTGGTACCAGATCAGATACAGGACGACATCGCTCGGATTGCCCTAGTCCGAGAGCGGATGTTAGCAGCTCAGAGTCGTCAGAAGTCCTACGCTGATAAGAGGCGTCGACCTTTGGAGTTTAGAGTAGGTGCACAGGTGTGGTTGAGAGTGTCACCTACGAGGGGAGTTAGACGTTTCGGCATTAAGGGGAAGCTGAGTCCCCGGTATGTCGGACCATTTGAGATCGTAGAGAGAGTTGGAGAGGTTGCCTACCGACTAGCACTGCCACCGAGATTAGAGGGAGTACATCCAGTTTTTCATGTATCTCAGCTGCGAGAGTACATTCCGGATCCGAGACACGTCATCAGTCATGAGGATCTGATAGTGGAGCCTTACCATACATTTGTGGAGTACCCCGTAGCTGTCTTGGAACGCAGTACCAGACGTCTGCGATCCAAGGAGATACCTATGCTGAGGATCCAGTGGTCTAGGAGAGGAGCTGATGAGGCCACTTGGGAGACTGAGGAGAGTGTTAGACGTAACTACCCCGAGTTCTTTGCGGGGTTAGAGGTTACTCTTGTTTGACGGGTTAGTACTCGGTTGTTGTGTTGTTTGACCTTTCAGGTTTTCATGATTGTTTTGAGTGTTTCTGTTTCTCTTTTATGATACTTGTTTGATTGCTGCCTGAGTAACTGCGTGGTAGAAAACAAAGGTGTTGAGAAAACTAAAATATACCAAAAATTTAAGTTTCGGGACGAAACTTCTTTTAAGGGGGCACTGATGTAATAACCAAAAATTTTAAGTTCCGGTAAAGGGAAATTTAACAAGTCCGATGAGATCATGGTAAATAAATAAATCCGTAAAATTAAACGAGTTTAGTTTTATCATTTTATGTGACCTAGATTCACATAAAATGATAAATTAAATTCCCGGGAATAATTTACGCCTTTAAAATAAAATCAATTATAATTTATAAATACGGAAACTAATTCCGTATTATATAAATTCCCGCACTTTAACGAGTTCCGGATCCTGTTCTAAAAAGAGCGAGATTGGAGTTAACCCGCTACTAGGCCCAAATTTCCGGCCCAGCCCAGCCAACCCATTCCTAATGACTAATCTAATTAACCTAATTAATTAAACCTAATCCTAATCCTACGTTAAACCTACCGCTTAATTGAACTCACCCTCTGCAACACATCGTCTTCCTTGCCGCTGAGAAGAGGTGATCGCAACAACCGCCGCCAAGGGAATCCGCCTCGCCGACGCCTGGGGAAGGAAGGACCGCCGCTGCTGCCACGCCAGTCACACCACCGCGCCGCCCTGTCGTCGGTAAGTCGAACCGATTCCCTTCTCCGCTAAGTTTCCTTGATGCGAATCTGTTCGGAACTCACAGCGGTGCGGTTCACTCCCAGGAATTTGCACCGCAGTCCGCCACCGTCCTCGGCTACTGCTTTCCGTCGTCCGCCCAGTGCGCCGCCAGCCACCACCGAGCCTGCAGTCCTCCTCCGGTGCCTTCTGTTGTGATCGATTCAGCCGACTCCGCAGCCTTCGATCGTAGGTAAGGTGCAGCGCATACCCCTTCATTGTCTCCTATTCCGTATGACTAATCGACTAGATCGGTCCCTCACGGATCCTGCAGTGATAGCCGGCCAGCAGAACGGTGCAACAAGGGAGTATACGAGCCATTCCTCTGCAGCCGAAGGAGACGCCGGAACCCGCCAACCCTTAACGCCGGATTGCAGATTCCGTAAGCTTGCTCCTCCTCTCTTCGATTTCACTGTCACCCATGTGTTTGTGAACTGCTGTTGTTGAGCCTAAGCATAAATAACGTAAATGAGCTGCTGAGTATGTGCATAAATGAATGGAAGGGCTGCTGTAAATTAATTTCAATTCTTCAGCTTTTAGGTTTCGAACAGCCCACCTTGTCGAACAATTATAAAATGTTTGGATAAAGATCCACCGTTGAATTTTGGATATGTTGTAGACGGATATAAGTAGTTTATCATATTAAAATTTGGTGAGAAATGAACGGTCGGATTGAAAGTTACGAGCTCCCGAAGTTAGGTAGTTGAGCAGTTTTATTGAACTTATAAAATTGGCTAAGTATAAGAAAGTAGAGTGAGGAACCGACTTTGGGAATTATTATAAAAATATCGGCTGAACAGTTTAGTGAAATTCTTTCTTCTAAGGCTAGATAGAACCTCATAGATGATCTAGATAATAAATTCGGAAATTTTATAAGCCGTTAAGAATTTTATATTTAGAGCCGAAGTTAAACCTTTTTCGGTTCTTCCGGAAAATTGAAACATAAGAAAAATGTCCGTTTCGCACCTAATAAAATTCTAAGAGTTAGGATATATTTTAGAACTTCAAATAGGAGTTTGGACATGAATTTTAGGGTCTTCGAGAAAATCGGAACGAAGGGTAAAATGGTCATTTTACCCTAACACTAATAATGTAGCTAGTACGTCTTAATACTTATTTAATCTCAGAAGTTTTAGACTTCTATCTACGTGAAAGTGTGCTAATACACTTATCGCCTTTAACAGGCAACTGAGTGGGTACAGTTACAGTGCAAGTGATTACTAAAGAGTCGAGCATTATAACAGGTAAGTCCTTTGGGCTTACTTAGCTGACTGCTAAATATGAGTATAAATGATGATGGTGGTGTGTGATTGACATGTTAGAGAGATAGGTTGTGATATATAAATACCGATCTGTATTTTGGCCTAAGAGTAACGGGCGGTGGCATTCCGCTCAGTAGCTCGCCGGGCGCTGGGGGTTTCTTTCGGGACTAGTCCACACATGGTTTGTAGTGACGCTACCAAAGGAAGTCAGCTATACCTACACCAGTTGGATAAGGAACGGAGGCGAGAACTAAAAATAGTTCTCGTGCCACAACTTAAATTGAATAATGTGAATCACTTAAAGAACAGATAATAATTTGTTGAGTGCCAGCATGATGTTTGTTTATTTTTGTTCTGCGTGTGTTTGTGCTGTTATCATTTTTGCTTATATTTGGTTAGTTAGCTAACGGTTGATATGTTGTTTAGATTTGACACAGGTTAGAGCAGATGCCGAGTGATCCAGATGGTAGTGGTCAGCCGGGGTGTCGTACTTTAGGACGTTTTGCAGTTTTGCTTTTGTGGGTTTTCAGTTGAACATCGTTTCCTTCCGTACTTTGTTATATATCGCTTTTCCGGCTGTAGTTGATCTGGTCACATTCATGCATTGATAAAAACTATTTTATGATTTTTAGCTTTTCCTTATCGGTGCCTTGTTGTAAGATCATGTTAAGTTGTTGTCAAACTAAGGTCAGGACCCACTGTGCGGTCCTAACCAGTAACTCCCTAAGTTGTAAAATTTGGGGTGTTACACTTTCCTAGGGTTACCTCTGAGCATTCTCCCATTGGAAAACCGAGAGTGACAAAAGAAAAGAAGGATATTGGGTTCAAGTAACTGTGCTACCTCGGTTTTGGCGGCGCCGATGATTCATTCGTAGGTATATTCGTATACCCCTATCTCTTTCATTTTGTTTCGGATTCCTCTTTTACGGCCTCTCTTTCATTTTGGTTCTGATTGTTGTTTTCATTTCCGTTGCGCTCAACTTGTCAGGTATCTATTTTCGTTGTCTGATTCCTTATGTTTTCTTGGTTAAAGTTTCGTTTAGAGATTTTGATCGTTAGTTACTTCTTCGTGCAATTCCTATTTCTAGTTATGGTGAATTTCCTCATTGATCTTTCTATTCGGTTAAAATAGAATCAATGCAATCGAGTTGAAATTTGTGCTCTCCTCCAAGAGGTAGAAGGTTTTCTTGATTTTAATTTCTTGTGACAAGGTTAGTGATTGATCAAAGTTGACTGAAAACAGTCAACGAGCTGTGATATAGTGGTTACGTGTTGTTGCAAATTAGGTTAGGGTTTGCTTGTATAATCTGAGATTTTAGGTGAAAAAACTTCCTTTCTTGGTTTATGAACAACTTAGAGTCATAAACAGAATTCAAGGTGAAGTACAGATACATAAATGATGTGTAGAAAGCAATTAATCGGGGTTTTACCGAATTGAGGTTGTACCTTCCTATAATTAAGAGGTAAAAAGACATGATTTCGACAAAATTATTTGTTATTAGTTACAATGAGTCCTGAAACTTACAATCAAGTTTGAGATATTACAATCTTCTGTCTCTCCCCACGTGGGAATGCACCAACATAGAACAACAAACCCTTTTGCATCGCTATTGGTCACTTGGTGATACTTGTAAAATCCTAAATATAATATAATTTCTAGTAACTGCCCTTTGACTAGATGTGTACCGGAACTCGCATTATGTCAATTCTAGAATTTCCATATCTAAACAAATCCTATGAAATAATACTTGACCTTGATTATGATATTATATAGTCAACCCTACTTGTCTCCTCTTCCAACCTCCATCCCCATGAGGTTGAAATCACTATGTTAGGTCACCCATTCGAGTGTTTATCACATGTAGTTTTGAATCGTGCATAAATCTCAATCATTTGACATATGAAGCTTGCTTTTATCAAACTTGTAGCAAAACATAAGGTACATAATTAAGTTATAGAGTATGACTAAAAACATACGCATCATAACTCTTCTCTAGTGTAAGTCTATTCAAAGAACCTTTTAGTCTCCTTTATTCTTCCCATAGAAAATAACTGAAGAAGAGTAATGTTCTCTGTTGTTAGTTTCTATTGTTTGCGCTACACACCAAAAACTTCATAATTAATTTTATGGTAATTTTTTGAAATAAAATTTTTATGTCTAGACAACTCCATGGGTTGGTTGCAATACCACAAGCAATGGTTGGATAATGTCTAAACTCAAGAAACTTAAATCTAATCAAAACTACTATTTTAATGCCCTCTGGTTTGCAATTGCGGAGTTCCTATATATATGTTTTTTCTCAGATATGGTTGACTAATACAACAAATTTCCTAGCACCTAAACTATGATTTTCCTTGATCAATTTTTTAACTAATTTTTTTATTTGTGTTGGCAGGATTGACCTTACCTAAAATCATATACAAGAGGATTTTCTAGTAATGTTTATAACAACCTAAATAAGTTTCTTTCATGGCTCGGAGAGAGAACACAAGAATGGGTCAGATCACAAAGCGTCAGGTAATAAAGAAAAGCATCCAGCACTAGAGTGCAGGCCACCTTTTGTCAATGGAAGTGGAAAATATAATGGCATGAAGGATGTCCAGAATGGGGATTAACCCCACATACGGCTGACCGCGGAAGTAAAAAATAATTTCTCTTCAGGAGATGGAAAAAGAAGAATTTATAAAAAAATGTTAAGTCACAAAAACATCTTGAGCAAGGGGTGGATGCGAAGTGGAGAATTCAGAAACCAAAACGTGACAAAGAAGACTCAGGTCATGACATGGATACTTCATCCCTATGGGACATTGGGACGTCTGAGAGTATCCATGATGCAGAGCTTCTGAAGGAAAGTTCTGATATTTCACAAGACATATTGCAAACTGAAGATATCTGCTGATAGTTGCAGCTTTTTGATATATTGGGTTTTGAAAACCTCAAGACTTTTGAGTTGTCATTGTTAACGACATTATATGACTGGTTGGAAAGACATAGGCCACTTTTTGCTGTTGTGACAAACAGGATACAGAGCACTTGTGACTATGTCCAAATGAAATGTGTCCATGCATATCCAATTGCTAATTGCTATAAAATGGCTTCGGTATTGTGGAAATGTTTTGCTTGTTGTGTCGATGGTTTGGTTGGATTGTTTTCTACGAGGGGTTGATTCATTTGTGCGCATGGGGACAACGTCATTCTTCTCTATTATATGATCCGGTCTTCTTTCAGTTATTGCTATGGTGGGGACCTTCAAGTTTCTTCTAGTATTGGTATGTTCTTCAGGGTTCCTTTTCTTGACTCTACTCTGAATGCATAGCAATAACTTAAGAACTTACCAATAGTGGAAGAAACTTGAAGGTCCCCACCATAGCAATAACTGAAAGAAGAATGAACCACATAATAGAGAAGAATGACGTTGTCCCCATACGCACAAATGAATCAACCCCTCTTAGAAAACAATCCAACCAAACCATCGACACAACAAGCAAAACATTTCCACAATACCGAAGCCATTTTATAGCAATTAGCAACTGGATATGCATGGACACATTTCATTTGGACATAGTCACAAGTGCTCTGTATCCTGTTTGTCACAGCAGCAAAAAGTGGCCTATGTCTTTCCAACCAGTCATATAATGTCTTTAACAATGACAACACAAAAGTCTTGAGGATTTCAAAACCCAATATATCAGAAAGCTGCAACTATCAACTGATATCTTTAGTTTGTAATCTGTCTTGTGCAATATCAAAACTTTCCTTCAGAAGCTCTACATCATGGATACTCTCAGACGTCCCAATGTCCCATAGGGATGAAGTATCCATGTCATGACCTGAGTCTTCTTTGTCACGTTTTGGTTTCTGAATTCTCCACTTCGCATCCACCCCTTCTCAAGATGTTTTTGTGACTTAACATTTTTTTATAAATTCTTCTTTTTCCATCTCCTGAAGAGAAAGTATTTTTTACTTCCTCGGTCAGCCGTATGTGGGGTTAATCACCATTTTGGACATCCTTCATGCCATTATATTTTCCAGTTCCATTGATAAAAGGTGGCCTGCACTCTAGTGCTGGATGCTTTTCTTTATTACCTGACGCTTTGTGATCTGACCCATTCTTGTGTTCTCTCTCCGAGCCATGAAAGAAACTTATTTTGGTTGTTATAAATAGAACTAGAAAATCCTCTTGTATATGATTTTAGGTAAGGTCAATCCTGCCAACACAAATAAAAAAATTAGTAAAAAAATTGATCACGGAAAACCTTACTTGCTATGAAATTTGTTAGTATTTATTATCTATGACACTTAACAATAAATCACTTACATGAGTTAGCTTAAAATTTTGTTTTCACATTGGATTCAAACCCTAATTGATGGTTATTTCAAGAATAAACACTTTGTCATGGAATGATAAGTTGAATATATTTTTTTACAAAATAAAGTTTAAAACTAACTAATCACCTACCTAGGATCAGCGCCAAAGAAACTGCTTGCAATCAAGAAATTACACACACAGAATATAGCAACAAAAATCAACTAGCTTTGAGAAAAAAACAAATAGATAGGAACTCCGCAATTGCTAACTACATGACATTACAAAAAAAAGATTAAACTAACTAATCTGATACCGAAGATCAACGCCAAGAAACTGCTTGCAACCGAGAAATTGCACACAAAAAATATAATAACAAAAACCAACCAAATTTGAGAAAAAACATATGTATAGGAACTCCGCAATTGCTAACTAGAGGACATTAAAACAATAGTTTTGATCAGATTTACTTTTGTTGAGTTTGAACATTACCCAACCATAGCCTACAATATTGCAACTGTAAACGCACACAAGATTGAGAGAATTCTCTCGATTGATTGATATTAAAAATAAACAATTACAATGAATTTATAATACAGAAAACAAATGAAGAAACTAATCCTATCCTATAAACAAGGAGATACATCAGAAGTGGAGGAAGAAGACACAACGTTTACACATAAAATCAGATTTGACCTATTCTATCGGATGACATATTCTTGTATTGGTTGTTACCCCCCGGCAACACAAATACCGGGACGGACTTGGATCTTGGAAGAAAGAAAGGAAATCCGGTCCTTGGAAAGAGGGTTTGTGAATATTTCCGCAAGTTGATCGTTGGAGGAGATGTGATGAACTTTGTGTAATAGCTAGGATTTCCGAATTCTAATTAATGTTGATTAACTTAATCGTTGATAGTAATTGACATATAACTTGTGAATATTTTCCAAGTGATGAGTATGAGTCCCACCGTTATGTTCCTCGCGTAATTTTGGACGTTTGGGGAAATTTTTACTTTTTCCCCCGGGTAATTATTTTTACCCTCCGGTGTTATTTGGAGCATTTGGGAGCTCCAATTAATAAAAATGCAGTTGAGAGAAATGATCAGGACATCGGATATGTCTTAGATATGAAATAACATGGAGAGGCAAAACGGCCAAAAGAGTCGTTATTTCGTTTCTTAACGGCTAAGAAAGACGGCTTAAGAATACACGTTTTCCGAGGCAGTTGTGTAATAATTATCCCTACAATATTCCAGATTTAATTTTCCAATCTCGAGAAGTTTGGAGAAAGAGGTTCGACCCGCCTTTGGATCGGTTAAAGGATAATTATCGACTTTACTAAAGGATAATTATCGTCTTCACTATAAATAGCGGGAAATCCTTTATTAAGTCATTTCCTTTCACGTTTTCTCGTAAAAGCTCTGATTTCTCTCAACCTTCAAACTCAGATCTACTCTCTGTTTCAAATCCGATTTCAATTGCGTTTGAGTTTCTGGATTCCTCTCTTCATTCTCTTCATAACGGTACCGAGTTTCTGCATTTCCGAGTATATGGAGGGCTGGTCGAGCATATATGTCACCAGGACGGTTCCGTCGCTCAGATTCCGATGAATTTGATGTTGTCCATGCGTATCCTGCATCGTTGTGATTCCGAATCTTCTTTCAGATCGTCATCCGGTTAGTAACGAATAAGTTATGAATTTATTCGTTTTCCGTACTACGATTTGGCATAAATTGACTTTAGGCTTGTCAAATAGGACAATTAGAAATTCCATTATGGTCGTTATATTATTCTGGTGATTATGGGTTCTTGTTTGATGAAATCTTATGACAGGGGGTTTAGAAATTGCCTGCGGGCAAAACGTTATTCTGGCGAAATCTAATTAATTAATTAAAGGTTAATTAATTAAATTAGGATTAAAATTGAGATTGAGGAATGTTGATTAGATACTACCTTGAGATTTGAGGTATTGTGAGCTATGTTGAGATATTGGGGTTTAGTTGGTTGTGAGGTTCATAGATTGAGTATGATCCTTATGGATCCCTTTGGGTCTAGGTGTGACCCCTTTGATGAATAGAGGTTGATATATCTCTTTATGCCTTTTTATAGGCCGTGTTGTTCCTCCAGTGTAGAGGTGATCGTGGTTGATTTTGTATGAGGTTGAGGTAAGTCCGTAGGACTTACTTAGCTACCATCCCTATATTGGGTGTTTGCATGAGTGGTGTGTGCTTTATATGTTTGCTATGATATCATGAGTTGTCGTTTTTATCGACCTATGTTCTATTGACTGCCCCACTGCGTGGTTGTGATAACCTTTCCCTTACATCCCGCCGTGGAGTCTGGGAGGTTCTGTGATGTCGGGCCAAACTGGTTTACAGGAAGGGCGCAATCCACTCCCATAGGGTACACGGATTGTGTGACCGATACTCGTACAGCTGGACATTGTACTCAGAGGCGGGGATGTATCGGTCCTCGTGTCACATACTTTCATCTATCTATATATATTCGGTTTTTGAGTGAATGGTTATTATATAAAGATAATAAATGGGTAAATGTGTGATAGCATGCTGATGTGTTTATCTATCATGATTGTGGTTGTGCTTATGCATTACCTCATATATGTATGGTTAGCTGACGGTTTCATACCGTGTTGTAGATGTTTACAGGTTAGGCGCTACTGGGTGATTTGGCAGGGTGATAGGCCGAGGACTCTCGTACATTAGGTGGTTGGTTTGGGGTTGTTGTGTTTCCCCTCCTGCGTGAGGATGATCTTTTGCACATCCTATGTGAGGATGTCGTTTTATATACTCGGCTATGTTGTTGTTTACTTTGGGTCGTACAGTTTATACTGTTTTATGTATTTGTTTTATATCTGTCAGTGCCATGTTGTAAGGTCCAGTGAACTTGTTTTCAGGCTACGGTCAGGATCCATTGTGAGATCCTAGTCCAATGTGACATCCCGAGTCCCGCAGATTCGGGGTGTTACAGAGTTGGTATCAGTGCCCAGGTTGACAAAAATGGCACTTGCTACCTGCAATGAGGTTTGATAGGTAAAATAAACACAGCCCACATGGGATCTGACGTTTTCAAAGGTTTTGGTTTTAAGTGTGGTTTTGGGATAGAATGTACGAGAAGTCGTCACCTTTGCCATGGATCTCTGTAGCGTAGATATGTATATATATCTGTGTGTACTATGGATTATGTGGATTTATTATATACATATCGATACCTATGGCATATATATAGCCTTATAAGATTAGGTGCGTATATCCTACAGATGACTCACACTAGAGTAGTATCTGTAGTGGGATGAGGTAGGAGTACACCCCCCCTCTTCCTCCAGTGGTGATAAGTTAGGGACCAGTTTCCGCTGTTGTTTCGCCTATGGCAGAGAACGAGTTTGAAGAGGCTGATCGTGTCTCCATGAGTAGATCCGAGTTTCAAGAATATATGTAACAAGTATATGAAGCGGTGATAGCGGGTAGATCGACACCAGATTTACCAACAATTGTGAGATCAACTGAAGCTTCTGGATCCGGAAAGAAGCAATGGACTGAATCAGTTACTGGAGAAGCAAAGATGATGAATGAGGAACCAAGTCCGATATCAGGACAATCTAGTGATCCTTTGGCCATGAAGATGACTGGCAAGGAACTACAGTGTTTTAATTGCGTGGAAGTTGGGACACTAGCGAGCTATGTGCCCAAAGGCTCCCATCATATGCTTTACGTGTGGTAAAGCAGGGCATAGAGCAAAGTTTTTTCGACAGGGCAAGGCATTGCCTTTACAGGTTCCCTTCAAGAGTGAGATCATTTCAGGTGGACGACGAAGGTCGAGTTACCCTTCAGCTGCACAGGTTGCAAGGATGGGATGATTATGTTTCAGTTGTGGCTATCCAGATCATTTGCGTTCTGTGTGCCCTTTGGCACTAATAGCTTGTTTCACTTGTGGTGAGCTAGGCCATCTGGCCCTTTCTGTCAGCACGGTGGTGTTTCTTCCCAGCAAGACCTTCCTCTTTTTGGTGCAGAAAGAGTGGAAGTAGAGGCTATAGTAATGACCTCAGTGATACCTGAGGAGCATGGATCTGACATTGAGTCAGGATATGTAGTGGAGCTACGAGTGTTAGCTGTTATAGGTACTATTCTCGTTAATGGTTTACCTGGTGGAGTTTTGCTTGTTGTGAGTGCTATGCACTTCATGTCTTTCGATGCATGCATTAATGGTTGACTTTTTGTATATAGTAGAAGGTGGATTTTCCTTTACAAGATTACCTTTTTGGGTCTGAGATACCCGTGAGATGCGTGTTTGTTCCCTTATTTCAAGGACCCGTGTATGGTTGTAGACTTCTTTGTCATGTCGTAGGTGCATGAGGAAGTCATTATGTGTATGGTTTGGATGAATAGATATCATGTGGTGTTAGCTTTTAATAGTAAGACTATTATAGTCTTTACTGAGTTGAGTTAAATAGAGGTCTTCTGAGGTTAAGACCTTTGAAGAGACGGGTTTGTCATCAGGACTGTATGAGCAGCGAGCTGATAGCACAGGGATGTGACGCCTTCTAGTTTTATACCATAAAGGAGCGAGATAGTCCAACAATTGAAGGTATTCCAGTTGTTTATGAGTTTATAGACGTGTTACTGAACCGTCTAGTTGCCACCTCAGCGGAGTGTGGACATTGTTATCGAGTTGAAGTATGATACAAGATTGAATGGGAAAGCCACACTATATGGTTCTTGTTGAGATATTGTACTGATAACTTGAAAAGTTTACCGAAACGGGTTTACCCTAGTGGGTTCCATGTTCCGTATTGACGACCTGACGAGTTAACTTCAAGAAGTAATTGTGTTTTCGGGATTCCTTTATGCTCAAGATATCCCTAGTCATGGATGAGAGAGCAGCATGTGTATGAGATAGCATCCCATACCCGTTATGGACACTACGAGTTTGTAGTGATGTCATTTGGGTTGACGAATGTTTTAGTAGTTTTTATGGAGTTGACGAATAGTATCTTCATCGACTTCCTTGATTAGTTGGTGGTGGACTCCATGGATGACATGTCGGTATACTCTCATAGCAGAGAATAGTAGACCGATCGTCTGAGGACCGTTCTACAGATTTCGAGAGATAGAGGGTTGTATGCTACGCTCTCTAAGTGTAAGTTGAGATGCCAGTGGTAGCCTTTTTAGGCCATGTTGTCTCCACCAGTGGGATCATAGATGACCTGGCGAGAATTAAGTATGTTGTAACATGGGAGATACTAATGAACATTAAGGAAATACGTAGTTTTCTCGGCTCAGCCGATTTCTACCAATGCTTTGACGAAGGATTTTATATGATTATGTATTCATTTGCGAGTCTTTTGAGAAGACCACCATAACTACGTGATGGAAGCAGTGTGTCTATGTTCTGAAGAGTTGAGGAGGCATTTGACCTCTACTTCCATTCTGTTGTAGTTAGAAGATTTTTGGGATCCCGTGATTTACGGTGATACATCCCAGCTAAGTTTGAGATGTGTATTACTACAAAAGAGTAGGGTTATTGATATGTGTGCTTACAACTGAGAACGTATGATGAGAACTACTCGACTCATGATTTAGAGTTAGTAGTGGTAGTTCAAGCCTTTAAATTTTGAAGACCGTACCGGTGTGATCTTCATGTCAGATTTCTATAGATTATAGAAATCTGAAGTATATTTTATGCAACAGGGGTTGAATAACCGCCAGTATTAAGAGCTTAAGTTGATCAAGACTTTGACTTGAAGATTTCATATCATTCAGAGAAGTTGAATGTTGTCGCCGATAACTTGAATGGAAAGACGCTCCAAGAGAAGATGATTGTTTGAGTGATAGTTCAACCTCAGCTTCAAAGAGATCTAGCTTGGCTAGAGTTGGACAATCAGTTCCTTGATAAGGATACCCATTTATACCTCAGAGGTTCTACCTGGTTTGTTGGATGAGGTCCAACAGAAGCAGGAGACCTGCCGGGCCTTGACAAGGTTTAGAGAAAGGATGTCTCGTACTGAGGCACCATAGTTCTCCATAGGAGTAGATGGACTGATGAAGAGTCATGACCGCTTTTGTGTTCCTGCTGATGCAGATGGAGACAGAATATTACGTATAACCATTGTACGCCTTATTCATTACATTCAGGTACGAGTAAGATGTACCACGAGATGAGACGATTATATTGTATGAAGCCGATATAACCAAATTTGTGATATAGTGTGTGACATGTCAGCAGGTCCAAATAGAGTATTTCAGATGTAGAGATAAGCCCCCACCCACTACTAGTGCAGTAGTAGAATTTGGGAGGAAATCTTTATGGACTTTGTTATGGGATTGTGACCCTCTAGAAGATTGATGTTATTTGGATTGTTGGTAATAGATTAATGAAACCGGCACGTTTCATTTCTATCAGAAGGACGTGGCTAGTGAATGAATTGGTTGAGGAGTACACTAGACAAATAGTGAGACTCCATGGTATACCGAGAACGATCATTTCTGATCGAGATGGATGTTTTTACTTTGAGATTGTGGGCAGCAGATTCAGTTTGCTTTGGGGATAAGTATGTACCTCATGACTACACTTCACCCCCTGATAAATGCTTAGTTAGAGAGGATCATCTAGATCTTAAAAATCTATTATAAGTTGTAAGTTGAATGGGAAACGTGGAGGGTTATATTACCTTCCATTAATGAGTTTATTATATAACAATGAAGGACGTGCATCTTTTTGGGATGACCCTATGAGTCAATATATAGACATAGATGTCGTATATCCTTATGCTAGAAGTGATCTAGCAGTAGAGTGGAATAACACCTGACCAGACTCAGGATTTTATAGTTCAAGTCGTTGATTGAAGGAAGAATGCTGGATGTACAGAGTCACCAGATATTATATGTAGACAAGAGGCGGTAAACTCTAAAGTTCAAGCAAAAGTTCATGTCCGGCTGGAGGTATCTCAACTGTGAGACGTTAGTTGTGTATTATGGAAAGGGGAACTGAGTTTCCAATATGTCGGTTACTTGAGATCTTGATCAGTTTTGTGAAGGCAACATGATGTTTAGCTTTCACTCTGAAGTTGGTCGATGTTCACCCAGTGTTCCTGTGTCTCAACTGAGAAAGTATATACCAGGTTGGAAACACTTTTTGATTTATAATGATCTAGTGGTTAAGTTGAACCACATCGTTGTTGAGCATTTGATTACATTCTTGGAATAAGATATGAAACGCTTGCATTTAAAAGACATGCCCATATTGAGGATATGATGGTCGAGATGAAGACCTGAAGAGGCTATGTGAGAGACTGAGGATAGTATCCTGAGGAACTATCCAGAGTATATGTTAGGACATACCCATTTGTGGGAGCACGAGTAGATCTTAGTGCTATCTTGATGAATGTTGTGCTTATGTGCTTATATGCCTTGATATGTTATTCTATGCTAGTTGTGATGTGATTTATGATCTTAGTAGATCTTGATGTGCTAGCGTGATGTATGCTATAGCTGTAGATGATTACTTCCTCCACGCTACCCGAGTATGATCATATTTATAGCTAGAGATGGTTCTTTCCTCCATGCTATTTGAGTGGGATTAGGATTCAGCTGGAGATGGTTCTTTCCTCCATGCTACCTTGATGGACATAGTTCAGTGGAGATGTGATTCCTCCATGCGATGTATATGTTTATGGGTTGGCTAGAGACGTATTTCCTCTATGCATGTGATATGTTTTGGCTAGAGATGTGCTTCCTCTATGCCTTGTGATGTGGTATGGCGAGAAACGTGATTCCTCTACGCCTTTGGATAGCGTTATGACCTTGTTTCCCGGAGTGATGATTCCTCCATGTTTATACTTGAGGTTATAGATTGTTATAGGTTGTGATCTTTGGAACGGAGATGTGGTACCTCCGATAGAAAGAGTGAGAGTTATACCTCGGCGTATGGGTCCGAGAGAATTTGGGAATTGTTCAAGTTTCGGGACGAAACTTTTTTTTAGGGGTGTGTGATGTAATAGCTAGGATTTCCGAATTCTAATTAATGTTGATTAACTTAATCGTTGATAGTAATTAACATATAACTTGTGAAGATTTTCCAAGTGATGAGTATGAGTCCCACCGTTATGTTCCTCGCGTAATTTTGGACGTTTGGGGAAATTTTTACTTTTTCCCCCGGGTAATTATTTTTACCCTCCGGTGTTATTTGGAGCATTTGGAAGCTCCAATTAATAAAAATGCAGTTGAGAGAAATGATCAGGACATCGGATATGTCTTAGATATGAAATAACATGGAGAGGCAAAACGGCCAAAAGAGTCGCTATTTCGTTTCTTAACGGCTAAGAAAGACGGCTTAAGAATACACGTTTTCCGAGGCAGTTGTGTAATAATTATCCCTACAATATTCCAGATTTAATGTTCCAATCTCGAGAAGTTTGGAGAAAGAGGTTCGACCCGCCTTTGGATCGGTTAAAAGATAATTATCGACTTTACTAAAGGATAATTATCGTCTTCACTATAAATAGCGGGAAATCCTTTATTAACTCATTTCCTTTCACGTTTTCTCGTAAAAGCTCTGATTTCTCTCAACCTTCAAACTCAGATTGGAACTCCGTTTCTAATCCGATTTCAATTCCGTTTGAGTTTCTGGATTCCTCTCTTCATTCTCTTCATAACGGTACCGAGTTTCTGCATTTCCGAGTATATGGAGGGCTGGTCGAGCATATATGTCACCAGGACGGTTCCGTCGCTCAAATTCCGATGAATTTGATGTTGTCCATGCGTAGCCTGCGTCGTTGTGATTCCGAATCTTCTTTCAAATCGTCATCCGGTTAGTAACGAATAAGTTATGAATTTATTCGTTTTCCGTACTGCGATTTGGCCTAAATTGACTTTAGGCTTGTCAAATAGGACAATTAGAAATTCCATTATGGTCGTTATATTATTCTGGTGATTATGGGTTCTTGTTTGATGAAATCTGATGACAGGGGGTTTAGAAATTGCCTGCGGGCAAAACGTTATTCTAGCGAAATCTAATTAATTAATTAAAGGTTAATTAATTAAATTAGGATTAAAATTGAGATTGAGGAATGTTGATTAGATACTATCTTGAGATTTGAGGTATTGTGAGCTATGTTGAGATATTGGGGTTTAGTTGGTTGTGAGGCTCATAGATTGAGTATGATCCTTATGGATCCCTTTGGGTCTAGGTGTGACCCCTTTGATGAATAGAGGTTGATATATCTCTTTATGCCTTTTTATAGGCCGTGTTGTCCCTCCAGTGTAGAGCTGATCGTGGTTGATTTTGTACGAGGTTGAGGTAAGTCCGTAGGACTTACTTAGCTACCATCCCTATATTAGGTGTTTGCATGAGTGGTGTGTGCTTTATATGTTTGCTATGATATCATGAGTTGTCGTTTTTATCGACCTATGTTTTATTGACAGCCCCACTGCGTGGCTGTGATAACCTTTCATCCCGCCGTGGAGTCTGGGAGGTTCTCTGATGTCGGGCAAGACTGGTTTACAAGAAGGGCGCAATCCACTACCATAGGGTACACGGATTGTGTGACCGATACTCGTACAGCTGGACATTGTACTCAGAGGCGGGGATGTATCGGTCCTCGTGTCACATACTTTCATCTATCTATATATATACGGTTTTTGAGTGAATGGTTATTATATAAAGATAATAAATGGGTAAATGTGTGATAGCATGCTGATGTGTTTATCTTTCATGATTGTGCTTGTGCTTATGCATTACCTTATATATGTATGGTTAGCTGACGGTTTCATACCGTGTTGTAGATGTTTACAAGTTAGGCGCTACTAGGTGATCTGGCAGGGTGACAGGCCGAGGACTCTCGTACATTAGGTGGTTGGTTTGTGGTTGTTGTGTTTCCCCTCCTGCGTGAGGATGATCTTTTGTACCTCCTATGTGAGGATGTCGTTTTATATACTCGGCTATGTTGTTGTTTACTTTGAGTCGTACAATTTATACTGTTTTATGTATTTGTTTTATATCTGTCAGTGTCATGTTGTAAGGTCCAGTGAACTTGTTGTCAGGCTAGGGTCAAGATCCATTGTGAGATCCTAGCCCAATGTGACATCCCGAGTCCCGCGGATTCGGGGTGTTACACTTTGAGAGTCCCTAATTTAACGTGTTCACGATCGAAGTTGAAATCCAACTGAATATGCTTGGAATGGGCACTTATAACCGGGTTTTTGCACATGAAATTAGGACCAATGTTGTCAAACATAAGCTTAGGAGGTTGCTACAGAGGAGTCCCAAGATCACGCAGTAGTTGTTTGATCCACAACAATTCAACAGCGGTGTTGGCGAGAGCCTTATATTCTACTTCAGTACTGGACATTGCAACCACTTTTTGCTTGCGAGAAGTCCAGCTAATCAGATTGGGACCATGGAAAATGGCAAAGCTATATTGTGAACGACAATCATTGATGTCGGAGATCCAACCAGCGTTGGAATAGGCTAGGAGAAAGGGTGAGTCGGTTTGGCGAAAACTAAGGGAGTGAGACAAAGTGCCATTGAGGTACCTAAGGATGCGTTTGACAACTTGCTAGTGTTGAAGGGTTGGCTTGTGCATATACTAACAAACCCTATTAACGGAAAAAGAGATGTCTTTCATAGCTAGGATTTCCGAATTCTAATTAATGTTGATTAACTTAATCAGTGATAGTAATTGACATATAACTCGCGAAGATTGCGTAAGTATTAAGTATAAGTCCCACCGTTATATTCCTGGCGTAATTGTGGGCTTATGGTGAAATTTTCACTTTCCCCCCGGGTAATTATTTTTACCCTCCGGTATTATTTGGAGCATTTGGGAGCCCCAATTAATAAAAATGCAGTTGAGAGAAATGATCAGGACATCGGACATGTCCTAGATATGAAATAACATGGAAAGGCAAAACGGACAAAAGATTCGCTATTTCGCTTCTTAACGGCTATGAAAGACGGCTTAGGAATACACGTTTTCCGAGACAATTGTGAAATAATTATCCCTACAATATTCAATATCTATTATTCCAATTTCGAGAAGTTTGAAGAAGGGAGTTCAACCCGCCATTGGATCGATAAAAGGATAATTATCGACTTCGCTAAAAACTCTGATTTCTCTCAAACTTCAAACTCAGATCTACTCTCCGTTTCTAATTCGATTTCAATTCCGTTTGAGTTTTTGGATTCCTCTCTTCATTCTCTTCATATCGGTACCGAGTTTTTGCATTTCCGAGTAGATAAGGACCTGGTCGAGCATATATGTCACCAGGATAGTTCCGTCACTCAGATTCCGTAGAATTTGATGTTGTACATGCGTAGCCTATGTCGTTGTGATTCCGAATCTTCTTTCAGATCGTCAATCGGGTTAGTAACGAATAAGTTATGAATTTATTCGTTTTCCGTACTACGATTTAGCCTAAATTGATCTTAGGCTTTTCAAAATGGATAATTAGAAATTCCATTATGATCATTATATTATTCTAGTGTTTATGGGTTGTTTGTTTGATGAAATCTGATGACAGGTGGGTTTTAGAAATGGTTTGCGGGCAAAACGTTATTCTGGTGAAATTTAATTAATTAATTAAAGGTTAATTAATTAAATTAGGATTAAATTTGAGATTGAGGAATACTGATTAGATGCATGTTAGGAGTCAGAATTAGTTGAGGATGATGATGATGTTATGGATATCGGTATGGCTTTAAGGTTTAGTATGTGTACGAGTATGATGAGATGTTATGTTGAGGATATGCCTTAGGCATCTATGAATGTGTTGAGGATCTGAGGTTTAGATTTGAGATATAGGTTGGTTGTGGTTAGTGAGATGAGTCTCCTAACCTTTGCAGTATGTGATTGTGTGTGCCTTGCTATTGCAGGCGTTGATTACTTCTCCAAGGGGAAGCTGTGACGTGGTACAGGTTACGAGTATATCAGGTAAGTCCATAGGACTTACTTAGCGTGCAATTGTGGATTGTATGATTGTGATGGTTGTGTGTGTTCATATGATTGTGCATTTATAACCTAAACCGGACTAGGATGACCATTCATTACATTTATTTGGCCCAAGTGTATTATAACGGGCGGTAACCGCCGGTCTCCGCCTGCTGGTTAGGAGGAGGTGCCCTGAAGATGATCTCACAGGAGGGGACGAGTGAAGGTCACCCCCATGCAAAACTCGTGTGTTACGTTCGATGGGAAGGGGTTCTTGAGGCTCCTCATGTTACAAAAGAAGTTGAATTAGTAATGGAATAACCTTAATCATCTATCGACATTCAATCCACGCGTGACGATTTTCTTGAATCGCGAATGGCTGATACACTCATGGTATCCTGAAGAGAATGATGGAAATGGTAGTTGTCAAGCTATAGTCACAATGGCTGAAGAAGGAGTAGAAGATGATGAATTTCATGATGCACATGTGAGTTCTATTTCATGGCTCTTTTTAGTTTGAGTTTATCATTGATGTTTGTGAGCCATTTTATATATATGCAAATTTCTAAAACTGCAATTCCTCGTTGATTTACATAACCGAACTTCAAATTTGTAATGCATTGAATTGATGAATGTTAGGTGCTAACAGGCTATATTCCAAATAACATACATGTATCATTTCTCCAAGTGGATTCTCTAATCTTGATGATTTATGGTGTCTTTCAAGAAACTGAGATATATGTCAATTATATCATGTTTAGATAGACTAGAACATATTAGTAGCAAATAATAGTGACCTTCAAGCCGAGGGTATTGTAATTACGAGTCAGTTGTTGTCCATCCGGATTCCTATTTCAAGCTATAGTAATATGATCTTGTTGAACTGTTTCTACATATGGATTATTTCCTGGAAATATTTTGAATTTTCAAGGCTCCGTAGTCCCATTGTTAAGGTTTGTGTTGTTGTTGTTGCTTTGAACTAAGAGTAGGTTTTTCCTTTGTGTTATGATTTGGCTCGCGTTTGATCCCCACTTGCCTGTCCCTCTTTTGTGTCTCATTTTATTGTTAGAATCACAGGAAGTGAAGAGTTATTGAGATGGTGTCAAGCAAAACCAAGAAAAGAAGGAAAGTTGAAAGCCTTACAATTTATGGAGATGCAGGTCAACCAAAGTCTTGCCATTAATCAACTCCTTCATAAATCCTAAACTCGAGCTCGCCAGAGTTCCAAAACTCAGTCATAGTTTTGAATAAATTGGAGTTCCATTAGGCCGAGGGAGTATCTCAAGATGCTACATCGGGTTAATGATTGTTTTTTGTAATAATGTGTGTTATTTTTCCCTGTGCTTGAAGTTTATTTGAGAATTTTTAAGTTAATTCGCTAATCTTAGTTCCAACCAGTGTTATTCAGTTTTGGTATGTTCATTTGTCTTAGATGCAAACTCTAACCTCACGCAGAATTTTTGTATGTTCACTTTCTGGTTTGAAAATTCTATTATGAAAATTCTAGTGTGTTCATTTTCTAGTATGAAAATTCTGGTATGAACTTCTATTATGAAAAATTTATGGTATGAAAAATTTATGGTATGAAAAATTTCATACCAAAAAATTAAAAAAAATAATGAAAAAAAATTAAAAAGGCAAAAAGAAAAAAAAATTCAGTCTTTAGGAATTAAAACTTACACTTACATAACAAATAACAAACATCTATTATTCTTTGAAAAAACTTGGCCAAATAGTCCTTTTTTTTAGTTTTGTTTTAGTAAGTGTACCCCATTATTTTTTACGACTTTCATTTAGTGGTAAATGTAATTCACCCCTCTATTTTAATAAAAAAAAAAGAATAATAGATGTTTGTTGGTTGTTATGTAAGTGTAAGCTTTAATTCCTAATTACTGAATTTATTTATTTTTCTTTTTTTCTTTATTATTTTCTTTATTATTTTCTTTATTATTTTTTGAAATGAATTTCTGGTATGAATATTTCATACCAGAAGTTTTCATACCAAAAGTTCATACCAGAATTTTTTTATACCTGAATTTTATATCAGAAATTATCATACCAGAATTTGATTGGAATAATTTCATACCATAGTTTTTCATATTAGGAATTATGATACCAGAAGTTATGATACCAGAAATTAGATACTAGACATGATACAAAATCTTGGTAATTGAACTGGAGGGTAGGAAGAAGCTTTTGAAAGTCGACAGACTGGTTCAACTATAGATCTTAAGGCAAACTAACAACTAGGGTTGGACTCACATGGGCACTAGTGTCGACGTTGGCGTCCGACGAAGAGGGGATGCTCCTCTAGACGGGTCTGCGTGTAGAAAGAGAGTTGGGGAAATCCATTGTCTGTTGTGTGCCGGTTACAAGAAGCATCTTCAGTTTCTTGCTGTCAAGGTTACATGTTAGAACCCCTCGTCAAAGGAAGAGGAAGTCCATAGTCCAACTATGGGTGGCAAGTTCGCGAGTTTCGTGTCATTGATACCATGAGGGATGGAAAGGCTAGCAATGGTGAGACCGGAGATGACATCGGATCTAAGGAGGGAGAAGGAGTAAAGAGGGCCCCATTGGAAGATAGGGAAGAAGAACTAGAGGGTAATAAGAAGCTTTTGAAAGCCGACATACTAGTTCAACTATAGATCTTAAGACGGACTAACAACCAGGGTTGGACTCACCTGGACACTAGTGTCGACGATGGTGTCCGACGAAGAGGGGATGCTCCTCTGGACGGGTCTGCGTGTAGGAGAGGGTTGGGGAAATACCTTGTCTATTGTGTGTCGACTACATGAAGCGTCTCCGGCTTCTTGCTGTCAAGGTTACAGGTTAGAACCACTCGTCAAAGGAAGGAAGAGGAAGTGCTAAGTCCAACTGTGGGTGGCAAGTTCATTAGTTTCGCGTAATCGATACCCTAAGGGATGACAAGGCTAGCAATGGTAAGGCCGGAGATGACATCGGATCTAAGGAGGGAGAAGGAGTAAAGAGGGCCCCACTGGACGATATGGAAGAAGAATTGAAGGGTAAGAAGAAGCTTCTGAAAGTGACAGGGTGGTTAAACTATAGATCTTAAGGCGGAATAATAACTAGAGTTGGACTTACTTGGAGAGTAGTCCGACGATGGCGTCCGACGAAGAGGGGATGCTCCTCTAGACGGGTCTGCGTGTAGGAGAGGGTTAGGGAAATCCATTGTCGATTGTGTGCCGGCTACAAGAAGCATCTCCTCTGGGATGCGCCTTTTGATTGGAGAGAGGTGATAAAATGTAAATTTCATAAAGAAATCACAAGTATCTCACAATAATGTGGAAAATCATCTAAAAATCTGAACTCCCTATGAATCTTGTCCTCTAAGGCAATTTATAGGAGAGATTCCTCTAAAAGATGATCTAAAATTAATCCTAAACGATAGGATCAATACTAACAAATATCTTCTTAATGTTTAAGAGATAAAACGTATTAAAAATACTAAAGATAAGTAAGATCTCAATAGGTCTCATTATTCTCGACATAATGGAAATCTCGGCCGAGATTTTATGTTGTTGACCGAGATTTTGCATCTTCCATGCAATCTGCCACTCTCTTGGATTCTCCCATGTAAGATGCTTGCAAAAAACCTTTCCTTTAGTATCCCTTACTCCATACATGTGAAAGTTCCATGTAATGTAGGAGTTATCGAGGATTGTAACAACCGGATTTTCGTTACACTTGGATAGGGTTAGAGGAGGGTAGAAGCCGGGCGCAAGGGCTCACGCCCTTGCGGCTTTGGCGACGTAGTCGAGTAGGCCGCATGTTAGAACCACTCGTCAAACGAAGGAAGAGGAAGTCCTAAATCCAACTGTGGGTGGAAAGTTCATTAGTTTCGCGTAATCGATACCCTGAAGGATGGCAAGGCTAGCAATGATGAGGCCGGAGATGACATCGGATATAAGGAGGGAGAAGGAGTAAGGAGGGCCCCATTGGAAGATAGGGAAGAAGAACTGAAGGATAAGAAGAAGCTTCTGAAAGTGACGGGGTGGTTAAACTATAGATCTTAAGGCGGAATAATAACTAGAGTTAGACTTACTTGGACACTAGTGTCGACGATTGTAACACCCCGTTTATTGGGTGCGTTTGCGATAATTATTTTTATACTTTTATAGATTTTTTAAATGGGTTAAATATTTTTACGAGTACTTTACGTCGTAAATTAAATTCTACGAGTATATATATCGATATATTTTATTACCTGTATTTAAAGTATTATATCATCTCATAATAATTTACGAGAAGGGTTTTGTATTGCAAAGTATTTTTTTTCCGAGTTTATTTATATATTCGATCCACGTATATTCCCGCATCTTTATTTTTGGAAAATCTCGGAAAAGTTTTTCGATCTAGAATTCCCGTTCTGACTATTTTCAATCGGGTATATTTATTAGTCCTCTTTGTTTTTGTCTTTTCTTCGTTTTTTTTTTCTTTCTTTCCTTTCCAGCTCTATCCTAGTTGGTGAGCTGTAGTGACCCCTCGACTCCCTCGACCCCTCGCTCTCCAGTCTACAACCTACAACCTGTAGTGACTCCCTCGACCCCTCGACTCCCTCGTTCCCTTTGGCCTTACCCACACCTGGCAGCTCGACCCTCACCGGTGCAACCCATTTTTCTCCCTGTCCATCTATCCCTCTGCTCTTTTTCTCTATCCGCTCGAAAACTCGCGGACATGCTGCTCCTACAGGTTGTTACACCACCGGCTTCGGCTCTCACCGCCGCAAGGAACCTCGACTCCCCTACTACTCACTTCGTTGACACTCTAGTCCACCGGAGCTCTGTTCTCCTCTGTCTAACTCTCTGTGTCCCTTCTTCGCCCCAATCGATCCTCCTTCATTGGAGAAGAGCCTGCGCTGCCCTCACCCCCACCAGGAATGCAACCACCGGACTCGAGCCACCTTTGGCCGCCTCCATCCATCTCCGTCCCCATCTCGAACCTATTTGATTGAGATCCCGAACCTATCTCTTGCCTCACATCAGAAATCGCAGGGAAGGAAGTCGGCGCTGCTATCCCTCTTCGTCTTACCGTCGGACGAAGCAATGCCCTAGCCACACCTACAAGAGGCCGCTCCTGTCCCCCGCCTTCGTCTCCGTCTAAGCCACCGCCCTGCGTCGAATGCCCTGCCTCCAAGCCGCCGCCATAGGTGAAGGACTGAGGAGGAACGGGTTTTGAAAACCCTTCTTTAAAATTTGAGCGGGCCCCCCTACATTTATGTGTAATTACAAAATGCACCCATACTTTGCTTTTACAATTTCTGGCCCAACATTTGTGAGTTTCCAACTTATGCCCCTGCTGATTTATACAATTATAGTTTTGGCCCTATGTTTTTGGATATGTGCAGATTTGCCCTTGTGAATAAATTATAGATTCGACCCAAACTTTATTTTCGGAAATTGGCCTATGTTTCTTGAGTTCCATATTTATTGCCCGGAGATTTAATTGCGGATTTCGACCTATATTTATATAATTGTATGAATCCCCAAAAAATGTTCTTACAAGTTTTAACCTTGGTTTTGAAAGCGAGTTTTCCTTATATTTTTATATTCCGTTCAAATTTAGCATATGAGCTAAATTTGCTTAACTTTGGTGTTAGGTTCGGAAGCGTCCCGATAAAGGCCTACCGAGTCCAACTTGACATCCGTTGATTGACTTCTGTCTTTTGACCTCGTGTGAGTACCTCCTCCCTCGATCTAGTTATGTTAAGTTTTAGTGTCATGTTAGGATGGATCTAGCATAACTTAGAGTTAATGTCAAGTAGTGGCTTTGAACCTTAGGTGAGTTTCGAGGATTTGATATTATTTGATGGATTGATGTTGATTCTAAGCTTGAGGTGTTGGTTATCTTGTGAGGTTGTTATAAGGATTTAAGTTATATGGTTGATCTTGTGAGCGTTTTGAGGCTCAAGGTGGGGTCGTATGATCTTGTGGGATGTTGAAGTTTAGGTTTGGCTTATCCTATTATGTTGTTATGAGTTACGATCTTGCGAGATCCTTGGGAGGGTAGATGTACCTATGTTTTTATAGTTTATGATCTTACGTGATCATTGGTACTAGAAGTCTAAGGACTTCTAGCATGTGGGAGAGATGTTGATCGTGTGCCTTGTTTTGACCAGGCGTTGAGTGCCTTCCTACGGGAAGTTGAGAGCAGTGGTTATCGGGTTTATCTTTGGGGACGAGGTAAGTCTTCGGACTTACTTAGCTCGTATTCTTTGTATTAGCATTATTGTGTGTTGGGTGGTGTGTGTTTATTATTTTACTGTTTATAACAACTAAACCGGAAATAGGATTACCGACCTTTATATTATTTGGCCCAAGTGTATGATAACGGGCGGTGACATCACTGCCTGGCTCCCCGTGAGAGCTAGGGGGATCTCGGCGACTGGCCCGTGCTGGTTAGACAGTCGGAGGCATCCGACCGTTCCATTGCCGGAAGAAGGGACCGAGGCGAGTTTTGGAGGATTCTCGTGTCACAAAAGAAGTTGAACTAGAACGGGATATGACTTAATAAATAAAGATAATAAACCGGATTTGTGTGCTTTGAGTATGTTGTATGACTATGTTGAAGTAATTGTGTTTGTGCCTTTCCCTTTAATTCTAATGCTTTGAATGTGAGCTAACGGTTTTATACCGAATGTTGTAGTTTTCCTTGCAGGTTAGGCATGCTCCGAGAGATCCGGAAGGGTGGGCAGCCGGGGTTTGTACATTTTAGGAAGGGTTTTGTTTGAAGTCATGTTCGGAGTTTTGTATATTGTATTATTGTATGCCGTATGTATGGCGTTTTGTCTTTGTAGTTGTTTTCGACTGAAGTCCGTTGTTTGTTTTCTTTTGGATTTTCTTACATTGCATAAAATGTATTTCGGTTTTGGCCTATATTTGTGCCTTGTTGCAAGATCCGGTGAAATTGTTGTCAAGCTAAGGGTCGGGACCCATTGTGAGGTCCCAACCCGTAGCGCCCCGAATCCCGCGGATTTGGGGTGTTACAACGATGGCGTCCGACGAAGAGGGGATGCTCCTCTAGACGGGTCTGCGTGTAGGAGAGGGTTGGGGAAATCCCTTGTCTATTGTGTGCCGGCTACAAGAAGCGTCTCCGATTTCTTGCTGCCAAGGTTATAGGTTAGAACCACTCGTCAAAGGAAAGAAGAGGAAGTCCAGAGTCCAATTATGTGTGGCAAGTTCGCGAGTTTTGCATAACTGATTCCCTGAGGGATGTCAAGGCTAGCAATGGTGAGGCCGGAGATGACATCGGATCAAAGGAGGGAGAAGGAGTAAAGAGGGTCCCACTGGAAGATAGGGAAGAATAATTGAAGGGTAAGAAGAGGCTTTTGGAAGAAACTGAGGCCATTCTTGTGGATTAAAGTTGAGTCGGAGAAGCAGGCATGGAAAGGGTTGTCAAGGAAGAAGATATCGGATAGTCTTTGGCGAGTTTGAGAGAAGCGGAAGAATAAGTGACGGGTAGGGTTTTGACAGTAAAAAATAGGAGTGGGATACACTTACTTACCAATAAAATACAATGGGCCTAGTTAGTGGAATATAAACTGAAAAATGCCTATAAACCAAATTAACCCTTATTCTTTTTTTTTTATTAAAAATAGAGGGGTTAATTACTTTTACCTACCATTAAATGAAAGTGGTAAAAAATAATGGGGTACATTTACTAAAACAAAACTAAAAAAACCTATTTGGCCAAATTCTGTAAATCAAAATTGGATAAATTATGTAAATCGGGTAATTTATTCCCTAAAAAATTACGAGTATGTTTTGGAAGTTACATATATTACATTTGGAATTACCCAAATAATTTATTTTAATAAATACAAAAGAGTCTACTTGATGCTCTTATATATAATAAGAGTTCACTTACCATTTAACCAACAAATTAATAACAAACTGAACAAAGAACGAACTAAACGTTCACAATAAATGACCTAAACATTCTAGATAAATGAATTACTAATTTGCAAAAAATACACTGAATACTCGCAAAAATATTTTGAAGTTTATCAATCACAAAATATGCTTATATAGGGAAGAAGGAAGGATATTTTACAAAATGAACTACATGTTTCACCAAATAAATTAAATTAGATATTCACAAAAATGATCTAGACATATAATGTAGGGCTCCCACACATATAAAGTTAGGTTCCGATGAGAACATGTGTTACGGTAAGAAACAAGAATACATAAGAATTGTTGGATTAAGTAAGATACCTCTTAGGTCAATCATTTATAAATGATTGTTCATATAGAATTATTGCATTATTTGTGCTTATAGCTTGTTAGTATTCTTTAGGATACTAACAAGCTAAGCATACACATGTATATAACATATTATATAAACATCATAAAAAGTCTATAAGCTAACTCCTATCGATCTAAGTTGTAGAGATCCACGGAGAGCGATGGTGGTCCGACGTACTACTAACCCAACAACCCGACTATACGTGCGTGTAAAAACATAAATCCGTTTTGAAAATTTAGACCCCTTCGGGTTCTAGTTATTTTATACATTCGGTCTTTCAGAACATTTCAAGTGCCATTGTTGCCAACCTAGAGCTCTGATACCATATTGTAACACACCAAATTCTGAGAGCTCGGGCAGCTACTGGTTAGGACCTCACAATGGGTCCCGACCTTAGTTTGACAACAATTTTACTAGGATCTTACAACAAGGCACAAAAGTATTTAAAACATTTGAAAACTTTAAACAATATATACATGGAGAATATGTATTAGCCTTACAAGAAAAGATACTAAAACGACGCATATGAAGAACAAAAGACATCCCCGTCCCCAACTAAAAGAGTACGTGGACCCGACAAACCATTTCCTCCGGATCTCTCTACAACTGTCTTAACATGCAAGACATCTACAAGCGGTATAAAACCGTTAGCTAACATTCTATGCATAAGTATAAAGGTAAAAGCACAAACACACAACATACACAATCAACATGCAACACTCAATCCTTTTATTATCTTTAATTAGGTGATATGTCATTACTAATGATACTTATTTTGTGACACGAGGGATTCTCAAACCTCGCCCCTATCCCCGTTTACCAACGGGGAATGGTACTAATGCATCTGACCGTCTACGTGACTGGGCTGGTCGTTGCGAACCTCCTAGACTCTCACAAGAGCTAGGCAGATGATGTCACGACCCGTTTGTAATAACCAAACATTTTAATTTCGGTTTAATCCCGGATCAAACCGGATTCCGATCCGTCAACCTTAATTCTTAAATAATATAAAACAATATTAAATTCTATCATTTTATGTGACCTTGATTCACATATGATGATAATTTATGTAACCCGTAAATAATTCCGTAAATAATTCCGTAAATGGTTCCGTAAATAATTCCGTACTTAAAATGTTAGTTCATTCACCTTCTGCCGGCCCACTCTATAAGCTCTCCTAATTCCCCCACTAACTTCTTTTAACCTAATTAATTTTAACCTAATCTAATGACCTTAACCCTAATTACGTTCTACCTTCCCACATCTCTCTGTACTATCGACTTAGCAGCAGCAACCTCATGTGCCGGACCGAACTGAAGACGCCCGACAGCGACCACTCCGGCGTTCTTCCTCTGCGCCGGACCTTGCCCCGTCGACGCCGGCCAGGTGAGTACCGGCTTTACCTCTCCTCCTCCTGAGTCAGTGCACTCTCGTCGACCACCTTCCTGCTGCACGGTGAAGGGAAACGTCCAGCTCCGGTCCACTGCACAAGAACCTTGTTGTAGCCGCTGGAGTCGAGCATCAAGAGCCTCATTGACGTCGCTGGAGTCGAGCATCAAGGGACCTTGCTGCAGCCGCTGGATTCTTGCATAAGGTGAGCAAGCGGTCTGTTTCCCCTCTGCTCCTCTACTTCCTGCACACCTCGAGCCTAGTCCGGCACGCAAGCCTCACTGCACCAACAGGTACCAACGACTGCTCACTGCACCAACAGGTACCAATGACTGCTGCCAACCTCGAGCCTAGTCCGGCACGCAAGCCTCACCCCAGTCCGTTAGGGAGGCAGTTACGACTCCTAACTGCAGCCGAGTATGGGGTGAGTCTTCTACACTGTTGTTCCTCCTTAGTATTGAATAAGAATTTCAGTAGCATAAAGGAGTAATATAGACTGAGTTAGGAATTTGGGTTAGTATCTTATGTCTCTTGTTCTTGTTCGAAATAGGATCTGCAAGGTATAGTATGGAAGATAGGGGTGCTGTCCTAAAAACTAGATTTCTAAGATCCAAAAACAACCCAGAAATTTCAGTTTTTGTGTGCTGAAACTAATGACTTTGAACCCGTATTTGGATAGCTTATCTTGAACATCCACCGTTGAATTTTTGATATATTGTAGATAGAAGTATGAAGTTTACTGTGTTAAAATTTGGGAGAAAGTTAACGGTCGGATTAGAACTTATAAGGGCTCAAAGTAGGACAGTTGGGCTATTTTTACAGCAGAAGAAAATTTGGCTAAGTATAGAATTCTTGGATATTTTAACCAAGTTTAAGAATTTATGTAAGAGTTGTGGCTGGATAGTTTTGAGAGATCTTTGCTCCTATGAATAGCATGTATATCATAGATGACCTGGAGATTTATTTCGGAATTTTTATATTTTTGTTCGAGCCTCGTATCTTAACCCAAAGTCGGACCTTAACGACTTTTTGGGAAAATCTAGAATTTTGTGTAACTATTATAAATCCTTACCAAACTTTTCCGCAACAACTAGATTGTGGAAATGGGTTCCAAAGGAGAGTTTGAAACTAAGATATAGACAAATCTGGGAGTTTCGAAACCGGGGGTAAAATAGTTATTTTACCTTAAGAGGACTTTTTAGTAACTTTCTCTTGATGAGTTTGTGCATCTTAGAAGTTATAGACTTCTAAGATTATGGGATGTATTTTGACCCACGTGCCTTGTATGACAGGCGTTTGAGTTTCTACGGTTGCAGACCGAGTTGAGATTGTGAGAGTTGTGGTTTGATTCAAGTAAGTCCTTGCGACTTACTTAGCTGGTTTCTGGATCTTAGTTGAGTGATGATGGTTGTGTGTGTACAATGTGTGTTATAATATATAACAACTTGTTAGGACGACAGTGGTTATTATGTTTTAAGGCCCAAGTATATGTATAACGGGCCGTGACATCACTGCCCAGCTCTGCCAGGAGACTGGGAGGTTCTCTATACCCAGACCATACATGTACACGGTGAGATGCATCGGATCCACTCCTGATGGGTACACGGGGGCGGAGGCGAGGTTTGGGAATCCCTCGTGTCACAAAATAAGTATCATTAGAGTGAATGACTTAAATGAAGATAATAAATGGATTGTTTGAAAGCATGATGAGTGTTTATTATTTTATGTGTGTGTGTGCTATTATTATTCTCCTAATGTTTAGATAACTAGCTAATGGTTGTTTTGTTGTGTTTTTAGTTTTACTGCAGGTTAGAACAGCAACTGAGTGATCCGGAAGTAGTGGTCAGCCAGGTCTCCGTACTCTTTAGAGTGGGGGTTTGGGTTGTTGCTTTGTTGTCTTTCCCTTTTGTTAAGACAATCTTTTCCGTTGTTTAAGTACGATAGGCTGCTAGACTTTGTTGCATTCATCCTTTTTCAAATACATTTTATGAATTTCGGTTTTTCTTATTTGTGTCTTGTTGCAAGATCCTAGTAATATTGTTGTCAAACTGAGGTCGGGACCCATTGTGAGGTCCTAACTAGTAATGCTCCGAATTTTGAGAATTCGGGGTGTTACAACATGGTATCAGAGCTCTAGGTTGGCAACAATGGCACTTGAAATCTTCTGAAAGACCGAATAAGTACTTAAGCAGAACCCGAAAGGGATCTGAATTTTGAAAAGGACTTTTGGTTTTCAAATGCATGCATAGCCTGGTTGGGGATAGAAAGTACGGCTGACCACCACTACTACCGCGAATCTCAGTATGCTTAGTATGGACTTTAGGTTTTACTCAAGTTGGACTTATTAGCTTGTTTATAAAGATAGGTGATATAGATAAGTATATGCAGAAGATTAGTAGAAATTATAGTTATGTTATGTCTTTAACGGAAGTAATATAATGAGTTTCTCACCCCTTAGACACATCTAAGTAGATTTTGAACGGTGAAAACGTGAGGCTTAGTATGTACATCTTATGTGCATTAGGGTAGACGAACGGCGGACAACTCCTTCGAGCTTGTTGAAGAACGTCAAAACAGAAAAGTGAAGATTAAAAGACAACACCAACTACAATGACAAGATAGGAATTCCGAATCAACTCCATAGGATCAAATGAAGAACATACATGAGGGTAGTTGCGTCAATGAGTTGGATGACCGACAAGTATACCAATTGGAAGAGACAACCCATAGGTTCTTTCAAGATGGTGTAAAGCAACGTTATAACCAAAAGGGATGCCTTCAGAAAAACAAATAGGCATGAAGGTCAAGGTGGAAGATAGTAGCAATCCAGACAAAAGACATCGAATCTAAGCTTACTGACGGACCAAAAGGTGAAAGTTTGAAATTAGAAGCAGAGCGGAATATGATCCCTCCTAACCAGCTACTTGACACCACAATCAAGATGGGAAACCAAGATAATCATAAGCGTAGATGTCATGATGAGATATATTGTCCATCCAAATACGAAGAATAAAAGAGCCACAAAAGGGAAGCTTACAGGTTGCTAGAAAGTGGAAGGCATATTTCACCAACATGGAAGTGGTGTAACCTCCTAGAACACACAAGAATTACAACAAGGATCGGGATACAGCAAAGACCGGACTTTTACAAAGGCGGAAGTACTAGCGGCACCCAAGGGAGTAGGGTGTAAGAGAATGGTCTTGGTAAAAAAATAAAATAAAAGAGGGCCTCTAATGGTTTATCACTCACGAAGGGATTTAAGCTAATAACACTAGCGGGTCATAACAGCGAACCGCCAGTGGACAATAACTCGGATACAAAGAATCATGGAGAAATGCCTACAAGTTATCGTAGAAGAAGTTATAAGCCGTTGTCGGAAGATGAAAATACAACTAGACTGGTAAGAGTATAGTGCTCTTATAGGAGTGTAATTTGTAGAAGGAGCTAAAGGAAAATAAAAGGAAGAGATATATTTTCACCTTGTACATCACACCTCAAAAGAGGTAGAAGAAAAGTAAGTCTACGGTCTTATAGAAGGCCAACTACAGACTAATTGGTAACAATAGAGAATTTACACGTGCTGGCTAACTAGTGATGGTTGGTTGACAAATAAGAAGATTAACCACAAGGTTATAAAGGAATTTTATCGACATCCAGTGAATTTCTTTCAGAGATCGACGACGACAATGGTGAAGTTAAATCAATACAAGTACTAGTAGCGTTGATGGTAACATTGAATGAGTCCAATATGACAACTCTAATAAAGAAAATGAAGAGAAGCTCTTGACGGACGGTAAGGACCATTGATGATAGTAATGGTGTAAAGAGGATTGTTGTGAGTAGTTGCTTACTACTAACTAAGGAAAGATACATATCAAAGTTAGTATGTAGGGATCCTTGTAAGAAGAACTAGAGGATTGAGAAGAAACAAATGATTGTGGGCATGTCCTAGGTCTTGGCATTCCACACAAGTTGAAATGATGGTGCTCCTCCGAGAAAAAGTGAGGTCAAACTGTCTAGTTTGACAGAGGAAGCCTTGTGATTAAAGTTGTGACACAAAATAATTGAAATGGTAGAGGCGGCACAAACATAGAGAGTATGATTTACAGCCTTAGTGAAATGTATGATCGAGTGTGAGGTGATTGCAAAGGGAATCTGCATGTTGGCTAGAAAGACATGAGAAGGAGTAAAGTTGAATGACTAAAGGTGTCTATATAAGATTAATGAGAAATGATGGTACTCCGATGAAAAATCAAGCTTGACTGATGGCATAAGAGTTGATAAAAGTAATAAGACCAACCAACGTGGTCCGTAAGGCGTATACGAGAAAAAACCAAGGGATTTAACTATCCTACTGGGGGTAAATATTTATAGAAGGTAAAGCGACACGAGCATAAGGACAACATAATAAATGCGAGTCGAGAACTGTGATTTTTGAGAAAATCATATACAAGTGAGGTTCTTATGCAAATGGTACCGATAGGTGTTTAACAAAAGTCATACACATCAGACCGATAATGCTTGGATGGATAAAGTGTAAACCAAAAGAATAACTTATACAGTAAGAAGGAAAGTCATGTATCAAAAGGCGAGTCTTGCTAAATTGGAATAAAGTGTTGAGATGAGGATGCCTTTGTAGAATCTATGCAAGAGTACAACGTAACCGAGGTTCCAAAATGAAATGAGCAGTAATGATCAACTGAAAGTTGAGACCAATTCTAGGGAAGAAATTGTTATAAGACGAGTCACCTAGTAGGAAAGTTCACAAGACAAGCTTGAGAGACCAAAAGAGATAAAATGTCGATCCGGATATGAGAGTCTAAAGTGCATGGAAGGGATACCTACAATGAGGTATAGAAACAAAATGTAGACTTTACAAGTATGGAGAGGTTTTGACCTCCTCAAAGATATGAGAATTTGAAAGAAATCACAATGTCGGTATCAAAGAGTTAAAGCCCTATAGCGGAAACAATAGAGTTTCATGAAGGCAATATTGCCGGTAACACCAACGAAGGAATGTATATATGAGAACGGCCTTGGTGGTCTCGAAAGTTCAAGGTAAACCTAATTATCACGGGACCTAAGTCATTAACACAAACGGTCCATGCAATGGGAACTACAAGGGGATGATAACTAAAGTCATCAAAACTACCAAGACACTTACCAACTAATGTTGAAGACTTGGAATGACTATTTATGTCAAGATGAATGACCCAGTTGGGCTCGAGAAGTAGAGTTAGCCTAAGGAAACAGTAGTGTGGAAGATAAAACGAATTAGCGAAGCATGAAAGGATTAATCGAGCACATGATGCTCACCAAGAATTTAACGCCAGTATAGGTATGAGAAGAGTAAGTCCGGGGTATCGAGATAAGCCAATTATATACTGACTGACGTCAACTGAGGACGTGTAAGTGTTGGTTTGTATTGACGAGTAGGTACCGTTAAGAAGAGACATTAGTGACTACGGAGTTAACAGGTAACTTTACCGCTGCCTTGGAGGATTCCCCAAGGCAACGGCAACCTTCTGGGATGATCTAAGGATATGGGGAGAATCGGGTTAGAGGTTGCTTACTTGTTGGTTAAGAACAGATTGCGGTTGAGTAAGAGAGTAAGGGTCTATCTGAAGAGGATCTTGCTAGTATTAGAAGAGAAGAATCAGCGGTAGTTGGGTAAATCATGTTGACCCACATAAAGACGCCATTGTGCCTAAAGGGGGTTACAACTGAAGCGTGGTAGGCATATAACCCACAAACGAAGAAAAATCAATGTTAGGTTAACTATGATTTCAAGTTAAGGAATTAGATATCTATATGACAAGGTCCACTCGGATGTGTTATTTGTTTTGAGTATATAAATTTCAAAGCTTGACAAGAAGTAGGTGAAAAGCCATTAATTAAGGAACGATCCGATTAGGTCACTTTGAGGAAACCGGGGCAAGCGGTTTGTATTACAAAGAGCATTAGGCACTTAGTAAAGTGCCGAAAGAAGTTTAAGATCATTATTTCAGAATCGATAGTCGGGAACTCTAAAAAAAAAAAAAAAAATTTGGCCCAGTGGAAGGAAACGTGGTTTGGTAAAGTCATCAAAAGAGCTGGAAGTAAGTTTCGAAAACCAAACTGTTGAGGTAGTACTTACCGAATCCGAGACACGTCATCAACTATGAAGATCAGAAAATTTAGCCGGCTCATGCTTTTGTAGAGTTCTAGTGGTCTAGACTAAGAATCGATGAGGCTACTTAGGAAACCGTTGAGAGAGTACCTACTTTGCGGAGTTATCCGCTACTTCTGTATCGACGAGTTAGTACTCGGATGCTGTTTTGTTGGACTTTTCATGTTTTACCTTGGTTTGAGTGTTTGTGTTTTATGTTATGTGTGCTTAAATATGATGATTGCGTAGTTACATGTTAGAAAACGAGACTTAATGAAATCAAGTTATACAAGGGAAGTCGTTTGATTAGATACATTATTCTAAGTTTCGGGACGAAACTTATTTTAAGAGGGCACTGATGTAATAACCGAACATTTTAATTTCGGTTTAATCCCGGATCAAACCGGATTCCGATCCGTCAACGTTAATTCTTAAATAATATAAAACAATATTAAATTCTATCATTTTATGTGACCTTGATTCACATATGATGATAATTTATGTAACCCGTAAATAATTCCGTAAATGGTTCCGTAAATAATTCCGTACTTAAAATGTTAGTTCTTTCAGCCCATTCCTTTGTTTGTTTACCCATGATCATAAGTGTAGGTAATAAAGGTTATCCTTTATTGGGGCTTGAGTGTGCCTTCATTCCATCTTTGTGAGTTAGCGTGAGACTTACCCGGTAAAGGTTGATTCTATTCCCTTAGTTGGTGTGTTGGTTTGAGATTATAATTCCTTTCCTTAGTACCTTGAGACTTACCTGGTAATAGGTTCTTTGGCTTGGGATTGTTAGTAGTGAGACTTACCCGGTGATCTATTCCGCTTTAGTAACACCTTCCCTTTGCAAAACCTCAGCTTTGTCCGCTTATCTTTAGATCTTGAGTTGGAACCACAACTAGATGCTTTAATCCCTAGAATTGCATATTTCCTTAATTGACTTTTTATCATCTTTGATTGCTTTAATCGTTTTTGTGGTTAGTAATTACATAGACAACCTACACCTGCTTTGTTTCACCAAGTTCCTGAGATCGACACCCCGGAATTCTTGCTTTTTACTACGATTGACCCGTACACTGCGGGTTCGCATCCTTGTTTGAAGCTTACATCTAGGGTTATAAATTTAAAGCTTGCACACACCGATTAGAGCGAACAATCATTCCATGGCAAAGTGTTTTTTCTTGAAATAACCATCAGGTAGGGTTTGAATCCAATGTGAAAACGAAATATTAAGCTCACTCATGTAAGTGATTTATTGTTAAGTTTCATAGATAAATAATACAACAAATTTCCTAGCACCTAAACTATGATTTTCCTTGATCAGGTTTTTTTACTAATGTTTTTTGGGCTAATTAGGTAAGTATGCTTTTTTATTTTATTGTATACTAAATAGGCCTTTTCTAGTTTTCTATTTAATAAATATACCCCAACTTTTTGTATTTTCTCTAAAACTCTAAACACTCTTCTCTCAAGGGGTACATTTACTAAAACTAAAACTCAAAAAAGCCTAGTAAACCAAATTGTTTCATGCTTTTTTTTGTGTTGGCAGGATTGACCTTACCTAAAATTATATACAGGAGGATTTTCTAGTTTTGTTTTTACTAACCTAAATAAGTTTCTTTCATGGCTCGGAAGAGAGAACACAAGAATGGGTCAGATCGCAAAGCGTTAGGAAATAAAGAAAAGCATCCAACACAAGAGTGCAGGCCACCTTTTTGTCAATAAAACTGGAAAATATAATGACATGAAGGATGTCCAAAATGGTGATTAACCCCACATACGACTGACCGAGGAAGTAAAAAATAATTTCTCTTCAGGAGATGGAAAAAGAAGAATTTATAAAAAAATGTTAAGTCACAAAGACATCTTGAGAAAGGGGTGGATGCGAAGTAGAGAATTCAGAAACCAGAACTTGACAAAGATGACTTAGGTCATGACATGGATACTTCATCCCTGTGGGAGATTGGGACGTCTGAGAGTATCCATGATGCAGATCTTGTGAAGGAAAGTTTTGATATTTCACAAGATAGATTGCAAAATGAAGATATCAGTGGATAGTTGCATCTTTCGGATATATTTGGTTTTGAAATCCTCAAGACATCTGTGTTCTCATTGTTAAATACATTTTATGACTGGTCGGAAAGACATAGGCCACTTTTTGCTGTTGTGACAAACAAGATACAGAGCACTTGTGACTATGTCCACATGAAATGTGTCCAGGCATATCCAGTTGCTAATTCCTATAAAATGGCTTCGGTATTGTGGAAATGTTTTGCTTGTTGTATTGATGGTTTGGTTGGATTGTTTTCTAAGAGGGGTTGATTCCTTTGTGCGCAAGGGGACAACTTCATTCTTCTCTGTTATGTGATCCGGTCTTCTTTCAGTTATTGCTATGGTGGGGACCTTCAAGTTTCTTCTAGTATTGGTAAGTTCTTCAGGGTTCCTTTTCTTGACTCTACTCTGAATGCATAGCAATAACTGAAGAACTTACCGATACTAGAAGAAACTTGAAGGTCCCCACCATAGCAATAACTGAAAGAAGACCGGACCACATAACAGAGAAGAATGACGTTGTCCCCATGCGCACAAAGGAATCAACCCCTCTTAGAAAACAATCCAAGCAAACCATCAACACAACAAGCAAAACATTTCCACAATACCGAAGCCATTTTATAGCAATTAGCAACTGGATATGCCTGGACACATTTCATGTGGACATAGTCACAAGTGCTCTGTATCTTGTTTGTCATAACAACAAAAAGTGGCCTATGTCTTTCCGACCAGTCATAAAATGTATTTAACAATGAGAACACAGATGTCTTGAGGATTTCAAAACCAAATATATCCGAAAGATGCAACTATCCACTGATATCTTCAGTTTGCAATCTATCTTGTGAAATATCAAAACTTTCCTTCACAAGATCTGCATCATGGATACTCTTAGACGTCCCAATCTCCCACAGGGATGAATTATCCATGTCATGACCCGAGTCATCTTTGTCAAGTTCTGGTTTCTGAATTCTCTACTTCGCATCCACCCCTTGCTCAAGATGTCTTTGTGACTTAACATTTTTTTATAAATTCTTCTTTTTCCATCTCCTGAAGAGAAATTATTTTTTACTTCCTCAGTCAGTCGTATGTGGGGTTAATCACCATTCTGGACATGCTTCATGTCATTATATTTTCCAGTTTTATTGACAAAAAGGTGGCCTGCACTCTTGTGTGGATGCTTTTCTTTATTTCCTAACGCTTTGTGATCTGACCCATGCTTGTGTTCTCTCTTCCGAGCCATGAAAGAAACTTATTTAGGTTAGTAAAAACAAAACTAGAAAATCCTCCTGTATATAATTTTAGGTAAGGTCAATCCTGCCAACACAAAAAAAGAATTAGTAAAAAAATTGATCAAGGAAAATCTTACTTGCTATGAAATTTGTTAGTATTTATTATCTGTGACACTTAACAATAAATCACTTACATGACTTAGCTTAAAAATTTTGTTTTCGCATTGGATTCAAACCCTAGATGATGGTTATTTCAAGAATAAACACTTTGTCATGGAATGATAAGTTCAATATATTTTTAAAAAAAATAAAGTTTACAACTAACTAATCAGCTACCCAGGATCAGCGCCAAAGAAAGTGCTTGCAATCAAGAAATTACACACAGAGAATATAGCAACAAAAATCAACTAGCTCTGAGAAAAAAACAAATAGATAGGAACTCCGCAATTGCTAACTAACTACATGACGTTACAAAAAAAAGATTAAACTAACTAATCAGATACCCAAGATCAACGCCAAGAAACTACTTGCAACCAAGAAATTACACACAGATAATATAATAACAAAAACCAACCAAATTTGAGAAAAAACATATGTATAGGAACTCCGCAATTGCTAACGAGAGGACATTAAAACAATAGTTTTGATCAGATTTACTTTTGTTGAGTTTGAACATTACACAACCATAGCCTACAATATTGCAACTGTAAACGCACACAAGATTGAGAGAATTCTCTCGATTGATTGATATTAACAATAAACAATTACAATGGATTTATAATACAGAAAACAAATGAAGAAACTAATCCTATTCTATAAACAAGGAGATACATCAGAAGTGGTGGAAGAAGTAACAACGTTTACACATAAAATTATATTTGACCTACTCTATCGGATGACGTATTCTTGTGTTGGTTGTTACCCCCAAGCAAGACCAATTCCGAGACGGACTTCGAGCTTGGAACGAAGAAAGGCAATCCGGTCCTTGGAAAGAGGGTTGGTGAATATTTCTGCAAGTTGATCGTTGGAGGAGATGTGATGAACTTTGAGAGTCCCTGATTCAACTTGTTCACGAACGAAGTGGAAATCCAACTAAATATGCTTGGAATGGGCACTTATAACCGGGTTTTTGCACATGAAATTAGCACTGATGTTGTCCCACATAAGCTTAGGAGGTTGCTACAGAGGAGTCCCAAGATCACGCAGTAGTTGTTTGATCCACAACAATTCAGCAGCGGTGTTGGCGAGATCCCTATATTCTGCTTCAGTACTGGACATTCCAACCACTTTTTGCTTGCGACAAGGCCAGATAATCAAATTTGGACCGTGGAAAATGGCAAAGCCATATTGTGAGCGACAATAATTGATGTCGGAGATCCAACCAGCGTCGGAATAGGCTAGGAGAAAGGGTGAGTCGGTTTGGCGAAAACTAAGGCAGTGAGACAAAGTGCCATTGAGGTACCTAAGGATGCGTTTGACAAGTTGCTAGTGTTGAAGGGTTGGCTTGTGCATATACTAACAGACCCTATTAACGGCAAAAGAGATGTCGGGGCGAGTTATGGTGGCGTATTGGAGGGAGCCTACATTACGACTATAGAGGGTTGGGTCGGGGAAGAGTTTGTCGGTTTTTGACAATTTGGTTGACGGTTTTGCAAGGGTGGGAATGGGTTTTGAATCTGTCATGTTGCTCCTAGTTAGGATATCTTCAATGTACCCACTTTGGGAGAGATGGATTGTGGTTGGGGATCGGGTAATTTGAAGGCCAAGGAAGTAATGGAGGTCTCCAAGGTCTTTGAGAGAAAAGTTTGTGTTTATGGTGGATATGAAACGCTTGATGGCCATCGGATTGTAACCCGTAATGATAAGATCATCAACATAAACAAGAAGATAAATAGTGGCTGATTTAGAGGAGTGCACAAAGAGTGATGTGTCGGATTTACAAGCTCGAAAACCATGAGTGACTAGATAGGACTTAAGCTTATTGAACCAAGCCCGTGGAGCTTTCTTGAGGCCATATAGTGCTTTGTGTAATCGACACACATGTGTTGGGCGAGACACATCTTCAAATCCCTTTTATTATTCCATGTATAATTCCTCCGTTAAGTCACCATTGAGAAAAGCGTTGTTTATGTCAAGTTGCTTAACGGGTCATCCCTTAGAGAGACCAATTGACAAGACAAGTCGGATTGTGGTAGGTTTGATGACGCGACTAAATGTGTCGAAGGTGTATCTTCCCTCCTCTTGACTGAACCCTTTGGCAACTAACCGAGCTTTGTATTTTTCCATCGAGCCATCCGAATGTCGCTTTATCCTTAAAATCCACTTACACCCTACAAGTTTAGTGTGTCTAGGATGGGGAACAATAGACCAAGTATTATTTCGAATCAAAGTATCATATTCTTGTTTCATCACAAGTCGCCAACACTCATGTTTATGGGCATGGGAGACAGTTTTAGGCTCAGTAGTAGATGGGCTCGATACTGTTAGGACTCTTGGTCTTAGGGAATTTGTACTAGACTAAGTACTATTTCGAATCAAAGCATTATATTCTTGTTTCATCGCATGTCGCCAACACTCATGTTTATGGGCATGGGAGGCAGTTTTTAGCTCAGTTGTAGGTGGGCTCGATACTGTTAGGACTCTTGGTTTTAGGGAATTTGTATTAGCCCTAGTTGACATGGAGTTTTGGTTGTTTGCAGCTGGGCGAAAATAGCTAGGTACGGTGGGAGGATTAGGGGTTTTGGCTCGGGAAATAATGGTGGGTTGCTGATAGCGGGGTGGGGAAAGGGAAGGATGGTCTGTTGATGGTAGGTTAGGGGGTTGTACGGGTTCAAAAGTGGCTGATGCGAGGTCAAGCAAAGCCGAGGAAGTGGGTTGAGGCGGCGGCAGTGGCGAGGAGCACTCACGGTCAGGTTGTGCATCGGCGTATGGAAACAAGTATTCATTAAATACTACATGGCGGGAGATGTATATCCGAGAAGTGGGTTTGTCAAAGAAAAGGTAGGCTTTGTGTGTTGAACAATACCCAATAAAAACACAAGGAAGTGAACGGAAATCCATCTTGTTGCTATTGTATGGGCGTAGGAATGGAAAACACAAGCAACCGAATTCTTTTACAAAACCAAAATCTTGATTTTTATTGTAGAGTTTTTATTAGGGACAGATGAAATTGGGAGTTGGGGTGATGGTTCAGTTGTGAAGATAAGTTGCGGTTTTGAAAGCATGTTCCCGAAACTATTTTGGAAGCAAGGATTGGGCTAAGAGAGTTAGACCCTTTTAAACTATTATTCTGTTGCGACGTTCAACAACACTGTTTTGTTCTTGAGTATAGGGGCAAGATATTTGATGTTTGATGCCATAGGATGAGAGGAGGGTTGAGACATTGCGAATTTCACCCCCCCTCAGCCCCCGTCTGTTTGGAGGCTTTTTATGTCACAATCGAATTGTGTTTTGATCATAGTACGGAATTGTATGAATATGGTAAGAGCTTGTGATTTGTGTGACAAAAAGTAAATCCAAACGAATTTAGTGCAATCATCAATGAACAAAACAAAGTAGCGATTGCCATTCATAGAAAACATAGGGGAGGTGCCCCAAATGTCGGAATAAACAAGATCAAAAGGAATTTTAGAAGCAACATGCAAAGTGGGAAGATAAAAATTATGACTGTTGCCTAATTGGCAAGAATCACAAACATTAGGAAATTTATTTGTAGTAATTGAAAGATTGAAGATTGAGACCAAACGCCAAAGAATAGACTCGTGAGGGTGCCCTAACTGAAAATGCCACCATTGAAGCGAGGTACGGACGGTTGTGAGAGCAATGGTTGATGTGGTGGAGGGTTAGGTTGTGGGCAGCCTATAGAGACCATGATTGATGTCCCCTTTGGAGGATTGTTTTGGCATCCGATTGCAGTCCTAGAGCGAGGTATGATATGCCTGCGTTCTAGAGCGAGGTATGAGATGCCTACGTTCGAATGACATTCCCATGTTGAGGATACAGTGGTCGAGACGAGGACCTAAGGAGGCTACATGGAAGACTGAAAATAGTTTCCAGAGGAACTACGAAGAATTTTTTTGTTGAGATAGATGCACCTGTAGGATCACCGAGTAGATTTTAGTGTTATCTTGGTAGTTTTGTTATTATGTGCTTTGATGTGTTTATTTTCGTGCTAGCTATGATGTGATATATGATCTTGTTAGATCTTGATGTGCTAGCACGATTTATGATTATAGCTGAGATGGTTCTTTCCTCCACGCTACCTTGATGGACATAGTTTCGTTGGAAATGTTCTTCCTCCATGCTTTATAGATGAGTATGATCTGGCTAGAGATGTACTTCATCTAGGCCCTGTGATATGATTATGGTAAGAAATGTGTTTCCTCTATGCCTTGTGATGAGATTATAGGTTGGCTAGAGATTGTTTTCCTCTATGACTTTGGATAGCGTTATGATCTTGCTGCTGGAGTTTGTGATTCCTCCATGCTATGTTTTGAGGTTATAGAGTATTATAGGTTGATACCTTTGAACGGAGATTGATTCCTCCGATAGATACAGTGTTTATACCTCGCGTATGGGTCCGAGAGGATTTGGTAATTGTTCAAGTTTAGGGACGAAACTTTTTTTTATGGGTGTGTGATGTAATAGCTAGGACTTCCGAAGTCTAATTAATGTTGATTAACTTAATCATTGCTAGTAATTAACATATAACTCGCGAAGATTGCGTAAGTATTGAGTATAAGTCTCACCGTTATATTCCTTGCGTAATTGTGGGCTTATGGTGAAAATTTCACTTTCCCCCGGGTAATTATTTTTACCCTCCCGTGTTATTTGGATCATTTGGGAGCTTCATTTAATAAAAATGCAGTTGAAAGAAATGATCAGGACATCGGATATGTCTTAGATATGAAATAACATGGAGAGGCAAAACGGCCAAAAGAGTCGCTATTTCGTTTCTTAACGGCTAAGAAAGACGGCTTAAGAATACACGTTTTCCGAGGCAGTTGTGTAATAATTATCCCTACAATATTCCAGATTTAATGTTCCAATCTCGAGAAGTTTGGAGAAAGAGGTTCGACCCGCCTTTGGATCGGTTAAAGGATAATTATCGACTTTACTAAAGGATAATTATTGTCTTCACTATAAATAGCGGAAAATCCTTTATTAATTCATTTCCTTTCATGTTTCCTCGTAAAAGCTCTGATTTCTCTCAACCTTCAAACTCAGATCTACTGTCCGTTTCTAATCCAATTTCAATCCCGTTTGAGTTTCGGAATTCCTCTCCTCATTCTCTTCACATCAGGACCGAGTTTCTGCATTTCCATGTATATAGACATCTGGTCGAGCATATATGTCACCAGGACGGTGCCGTCGCTCAGATTCCGGTGAATATGATGTTGTCCATGCGTAGCCTGCGTCGTTGTGATTCCGAATCTTCTTTCACATCGTCAATCGGGTTTGTAACGAATAAGTTATAAATTTATTCGTTTTCCGTACTACAATTTGGCCTAAATTGACTTTAGGCTTGTCAAAATGGATAATTAGAAATTCCATTATGGTCGTTATATTATTCAGGTGATTATGGGTTGTTTGTTTGATGAAATCTGATAACAAGTGGGTTTAGAAATTGCCTGCGGGAAAAACGTTATTCTGGCAAAATTTAATTAATTAATTAAAGGTTAATTAATTAAATTAGGATTAGAATTGAGATTGAGGAATGTTGATTAGATACTATCTTGAGATTGAGGAATTGTGAGCTATGTTGACATATTGAGGTTTAGTTAGTTGTGAGGCTTATAGATTGATTGTGATCCTTATGGATCACTTGGGTCTAGGTGTGACCTTTTTGATTGATAGGAGTATTGATATCTCTTTATGCCTTGTTATTAGGCAGTGTCCCTCTCGGGATTGGAGGTTGATTGTGGTTGAGGTTGTACGAGGTTGAGGTAAGTCCGTAGGACTTACTTAGCTACCATCCTTATATTCAGTGTTTGCATGAGTGGTGTGTGTATTATATGCTTGATATGATAGCATGAGACGTCGAGTATTACCGACCTATGTTTTATTGATAGCCCTACTGTGTGGCAGTGATAACCCTTCCCTTCATCCTGTAAGGAGCTGGGGTGTTCTCTATGCTCATGCCATCCGGTTTATAGGAAGGGCGCAATCCACTCCCATTAGGTACACGGGTTGTGTGACTGACACTACTTCCAGATGGACGTCAGGCCTAGAGGCGGGGATGATACGGTCCTCGTGTCACATAGTTTCATCTATCTATATATATATGATTTGAAAGAATGACTATTATATAAAGATGATAAAATGGGTAAATGTGTGATAGCATGATTTGAAAGAATGACTATTATATAAAGATGATAGGAGGGGATGATACGGTCCTCTGCCTCCCAAGTTGCGTCATCAGCTGCTCGCATTGACCACTGAATCTTCATTATCGGTATGTCCTTCGAACGCAAGCGTCTCGTACTACGCTCTAGGACAGCTACCGGGTGCTCAACGAACGTGTGGTCTAGATCCATCACTAGATCCTCATGATTGATGATGTGTCTCGGGTCCAGTATGTACTCCCATAATTGAGACACATGGAAGATGGGGTGAACACCCTCAAGCCTCGGTGGCAAAGCAAGTATGTATGATGCATCTCCAACTAGCTCCAGAATCTCGAACGGTCCAACGTATCTGGGACTCAGCTTCCCCTTGACATCAAAACGGCTGATGTCTCGTGTCGGAGATACTCTCAACCAAACCTGAGCTCCAAATCTGAACTGCAGGGGTCTGTACCTCTTATCTACATAAGACTTTTGTCGACTCTGCGCTGTTAACATCCGCTCTCGAATCACCGCTACTCGAGCCATGTCATCCTGAATCTGCTCAGGTGCTATTCCGCTAGCACTCTTCTGCTCATACCAGCACAATGGTGTACGACATCCTTGTCCGTATAAAGACTCATAAGGAGCCATCCGGATCGATGTGTGCCAACTGTTGTTGAACGAAAAATCTACTAAGGGAAGGTGATCTGGCCACACCTGTCCCCAGTCTAACACGTAGGCTCTCTACATCTCCTCCAGAGTCTGGATGGTCCGGTCGGACTGACCATCAGTTTGAGGATGATAAGAAGTCGTGAACTGCAGACTCATACCTAGGGCGGCATGCACTTGCTGCCAGGACCTCGTGACATCTGGCTTCAGACCTCCCCACCAGAAAGAGTGTCTCATATCTTGATAAATCTTACTCACACCGGAGTGCACTGAGTAAGGTGAAGAGTGAACCTCCTATAGGATCCTCTGTCTCAAATCTCGATTCGAAGGCACACATACACGCTTCTGGCGTGTCCAGATCCCATCAGCACCTACTACAAACTGTGGTGCCTCTCCTCGAGATATCCTGTCTCAGATCTGTGTCAAAGTTGGGCAACTCTCCTGTTTTTGTCAGATTTTGGCCAACAGATCAGGTACTATCTCCAAGGTGGACAACTAGTTGTCGAAATCCGGGAAGTGGATATCTATCTCTAGCCATGCAAGGTCTAGCTGGAACTATGGATGTGCTATCAACCTAGCGATAACCATCTTCCAGGGAGTCTTCCTACTAAGGGCATCAGCTACCACGTACAAAGAGAAATACCATACCCATGATCTGGAGTCTTCCTACTAAGGGCATCAGCTACCACATCAGCTACCACATTTGCCTTCCCTGGGTGGTATATCTGACACATAGCTCGGTACAGATAATGCCTCCAAATCTTCAAAGCATGAACGACAACAGCCAACTCCAGATCATGGGTAGGGTAATTCTCTTCGTACGTCTTCATTTGTCGAGACGCGTAAACAATCACCTTACCCTCTGCATCAGAACACATTCCAACCCAAGCTTGGATGCATCGCTGTAACCCACAAAGTCTTCAATGCCCTTTGGCTGAGCTAGGATAAGAGTAGAGGTAAGCCTTTTCTTGAGCTCCTCGAAGCTCTACAGGCACGGCTCGGATCATACGAACCTCGTAGACTTTTGCAGCAAGGAGGCGTACCCCCTTGACGTTCTTAGGAGGCGGCCAAGATGCTACTGACTCGATCTTCGCCGGTTCTACTTTGATCCCTTCATTTGAAAAGATGAAACCAATAAATGCTATCTCGGACATCCAAAACTCGCACTTAGAGAGCTTAGCGTCAATCTCTCTATCTTGCAAGACTTGGAGTACGATCCTTAAATGTCCTGCATGCTCCTCTCTGATGCGAGAGTATACCAGAATGGCATCTATGAGGACAACTACAAACTGGTCTAGGAAGTCGATGAAAATGCTATTGATCGCAGTGCGTTCGTAAGCCCGAATGACATTACTACAAACTCGTAGTACCCACATCTAGTCCGAAATTCCGTCTTGCCTATGTCCTTCTCTCTCACCCTCAACTGGTGATATCCAAATCTCCGATCGATCCGTGAAAACACTGAAGCTCCATGCAGTTGATCCAAAAGATCATCGATACGGGGCAATGGGTACTTATTCTTGATTCTCACCTTGTTAAGCTCTCGGTAGTCGATACATAACCTCATTGATCCGTCTTTCTTCTTGACGAAGAGAACTGGTACGCCGCAAGGAGAAACACTAGGGTGGTTGAAGCCCTTCTTAGCTAATTCCTCGAGTTGCTTCTTCAACTCAAGCATCTCGATAGGCGCCATAAGATAAGGAGCCTTAGAGATGGGTCTCGTACCGGGCACTAGTTCTATGCCAAAGTCTACACTCTTTTCTGGAGGTAAACCTGATGGCTCCTCTAGGACGTCAGCAAACTTGTAAGCTAATGAGATCTCCTCCAAATCCGGACTCGTACTATCCTTCATGGCATAGCACCAAAAACCTCGCATCCCTGAATGATAAGTCTCGCAACACGCACTGCACTGATGATTGTATCATACTTCTTGAGATCCCATCCTCTAAAGATCTCAACATGTCATGCATCTGTGGTTACCGTCATTGTCCTCTTGCCGATGTCTAGAACTGCTCGGTGTCGATCCATCCAATGCATACCCAAAATAACTTCTTCGTGTAGTAAGTAGATGATGAAATAGTCAACTGGCCAATCGCGACCTCCCAGTCTAATAGGGTAATCGCAAGCCTCTCGTGTACCTCTAATCTTACCCCCATCGGGTAATCCTATAGAGAAGGGCCTACCTTCCGCGGTAACTAAGGCCAATCTATCTAAATATGCATCAGATATAAAAGAATGCGTAACACCGGTATCGAAAAGAACTCTGACAAGAAAACCATTGATATGAATGGTACTTGTGGTCGTTGGCGTTGTCGGCTCTACAACACCCCTTAGTCATACACTCTGGCTGATGCATCTCTGGTGTTTGTTGAACCACCAACTCGTCCTCTATCTCTCCCGTGTCCCAGAGTGGAACCTTGAGGAGTGGTAGAACCAGGAACTCTCTATTGCTGCTACTGATACTGAGATCTTTGTCCACCTCCTGCAACACTAGCAAGTGAAGAGCCCTGCTGAGATATCGCCTTTCCTTGACGGCAGAACGCAACTCTATGTCTGGGCTTGCCGCAGGAGTAGCAAGTCACAACTGTCGTCCTCTATCGGAACTCCGTATCGTCGGCTAGAATCCTAGGTTTCTTATTGTCTGACCATGCCCGAATCCTGATGCTCCAACTACAGTGCTGGCTGGTCCATTCTTTTGTATCTTCGCAAGACCTCCTGCCTGAAGAGTTCTCCTGAGATCCGGTCTATTCCTAAGCATACTTCTTATCGACTCCAAAGTTGAATCCATATGGTCCATCCAAAGCTCGACTTCCGGACTTGCTCCATCTTGAACTTTGATGTTCTCAACTGGTCTTACGGGTACTGGCGGTGTAGGTGCAGGTCCTCCAGTCCTGATAGCTTCTTCAACTCTTTGCACGTAGTCGCGATAGGCAGAAACTCCTGTGGACACTCGACCGGACTCTGTCGATGGCGGTCTTTATGCTCCAGACCTAGCAGCAGTCCCGTTTCCAGCCTCAGGAACAACAGTCTCAACAACTTCTCTAACTAACGCCTCAGAGATAGGTGGTTCAACAACTAGGGCTTGTCCTCGACCTCTAGCTAGTGGAGGTCTTCCTGCACGTCCTCGTCCACGGACGGAAGGTGGAAGAGGTGGTTGACCCCTTCCTCGCCCTATAGCAGATATAGCTCTAGAATGCGTCATCTGCTATAAGGATGGATATATAAGAAGCTATATATGGCCACACTACAGCTAAAGAAAAAATCCAGAAAAAGCCCATATAAAGGCCAACATCAAAGAAACACTAACTGTTGAGATTCGCGGAGGTAGTGGTGGTTGCCCGTACATCTATCCCAGACCGACAAGTTTAAAACAAAAACCCCGTTTTTGAAAACGTTAGACCTCTTGCGGGTTCTATTTAATTATCCATCCGATCTTTAAAAGATTTTGAGTGCCATTGCTGCCAACCTGCCTTTAATACCATATTGTAACATCCCAATTTCTGAGAACTCGAAGCGTTACGGGATAGGACCTGACAATGGGTCCCGACCCTCATGGTACCAACAACACAACATATATTATAACAAGGCACGGATGAATGAAAACCAAAGGTTTAAACAAAAAATAACATAAATGACTTGCAGCCGAGTTCAAAACAAAAGGGAAAGCAACAACATAAACATAAACCCAATCTCGTCCTATAATGTACGGGAACCCCGGTTCACCACACCGTCCGGGTCACTAAGCAGTACTTATATCCTGCAAGGCATCTACAACATCGGTATAAACCGTTAGCTAACATTCTGAATATCAGAAAGAGCGTAAAGGCACAAACACACATAAGGTAAAGTAAACATATAGCATGCTTGCACACAACCGCTTTCATTAAATTATCCATTACTAATTCAACTTCTTTAGTCGCACGAGAATCTCCCAAAACTCGACTCCGCTTATGTTCTCTCCAAAAGGTGTGTGCAAGCTTTAATATTTATAACCTAAGAAGTATGCTTGAACAATATGCAAACCCGTAGTGTAGGGATCAATTGTAATAAAAGTAAGAATTCCAAGGGTTGATCACAAGGACTATGGTAAAAAAAAAAAGAACAGTAATTCAGGTTGTCAAATAACTACTAGTAGTAAATTAAAGCAATCAAAGATGATATAAAAGTCAGATAAAGAGAATGCGGATTCTAGAGATTAAAGCATCCTGTTGTGGTTCCGACTCAAGATCTCAAAGGATAATGTGGACAAAGCTGAGGTTTGCAAAGGGAAGGTGTTTCTAAGGTTGGAATAGATTATCGGGTAAGTCTCACTACTCATTATCCCAAACCAAAGATCATCTCACCGGGTAAGTATCAAGGTACTAAGGAAAGGAACTATAATCTCAAACCAACACACCACTCAAGGTAATAGATACAACCTTTACCAGGTAAGTCTCAGGCTAACCCTCAAAGATAGGATGAAGGCACACTCAAACCCCAATAAATGATAAACCTTTATTACCTACACTCATGATCTTGGGTAAATAGCAATGGAATCACTGGGTAAGTCTCATCCTAGGCTTCCATTAAACCAGGAAAAGTATAACAATGATAGGATTTGGCAAACAGAAACTCTTAACTCAGATAAGGTTCAGGAAAGGTTCATCTCGCTCAGTTATCAAAGTTGGAGCCTAGTACGAGACCCATCTCGAAGGCCCCATATCGTATGGCTCCTGTTGAGATGTTAGAGCTGAATAAGAAATTCGAGGAGTTGGCTGAGAAGGGCTTCATTTGCCCTAGTGTATCCCCCTGGGGAGCACCTGTCCTCTTCGTGCGGAAGAAGGACGGATCTTTGAGACTGTGTATCGATTACAAAGACCTGAACAAGGTGACCATCAAGAACAAGTATCCACTGTCTCGTATTGATGATCTACTTGATCAGCGTCAGGGAGTGACAATATTCTCCCGGATTGATCAGCTTCAGTCTTCATGGAGTTGATGAACAGTATTTTCATTGACTTCCTTGATTAGTTTATAGTGGTCTTCATTGATGACATTTTGGTGTACTCTCGTAGCTGAGCGGAGCATGCCGGTCATATGAGGACGGTTTTGCAGATTCTGAGGGATAGAGAGTTGTATACCAAGCTCTATAAGTGTGAGTTTAGGGTGCCTGAGGTAGCCTTCCTAGGCCATATTGTCTCCGCCAGTGGGATCATGGTTGATCCGGCAAAGATCGAGTCTGTTGCTGCATGGACGACACCGACGAACGTCAAAGAAGTGCGTAGCTTTCTTGGCCTAGCCAGATATTACCGACACTTTGTGAAGGGTTTTTGTGTGATTGCCCGTCCACTAACGAGTCTAATGAGGAAGACTACTAGATTTGTATGGACTGATATGTGTGCCTATAGCTTTGAGGAGTTGAAGAGGCGTTTGACTTCTTCTCCTATCTTGGCACAGCTAGAGGGTTTTGAGGATTTTGTGGTTTATAGTGATGCATCCAAACTAGGCTTGGGATGTGTATTGATGCAGAGGGGCATAGTGATTGTATATAGGTCTCTACAATTGAAGACGTATGAGGAGAACTACCCGAATCATGATCTAGAGTTAGCAGCAGTAGTTCATGCTTTGAAGATCTAAAGACATTACCTGTATGGTGCCACATGCCAAATCTTCACAGACCATAAGAGTCTGAAGTATATTTTTATGCAGCGGGAGTTGAATAACCGCCACCGTCGATGGCTTGAGTTGATCAAGAATTTTGTCCTTGAGATTATGTATCATTCAGGGAAGGCGAATGTTGTACCTAACTCTTTGAGCAGGAAGACGCCTTGAGAGAAGGCGATTTCGAGACTGATAGTTCAACCTCAGCTTCAGAGGGATCTAGCTTGGCAAGAGATGGACATCCAGTTTCCTGATGAGGATGCTCAGTTGTACACCTTAGGGGTTCTACTTGGTCTGTTGGGTGAGATCCAATAGAAGCCCGACCTTAATGAGGATCACAGAGAGGGTGCCTCTTGGAGAGGAACCACATTTCTCCATTGGAGCAGATGAAGTGTTGAGACGCCAAAACCGCATTTGTGTACCTGCTGATGCAGAGATGAGACAGAGGATCTTACAGGAGGCTCACTGTACACCTTACTCAGTATATCCAGGTAAGAGTAAGATGTACCATGATGTGAGACGCTCATTGTAACGCCCTAATTTTTTTGGGCGTTTGCGATAGTCTTTTTAGCCGGATCTTATCGATATTTTGATAGAATAAATATTTTTATTATTGCGAGTTTGTTTATATATCAATTTCCGTATATTATATTTTTGGAAATGTCTGAAAAGTTTTCGAACCAAGAATCCCGTTCCGGGTATATCGATCGAGTTTACTTCTTTTGCTATTTTGTTTTCTATTCTTTTTATTTTTGTTATCTTATCACCTTTCTTTTTTTTTTCCTCTACCCTGTCGTTACCCTCCCGACCCCTGGATGAGGATGCCAGCTATGCGCCTAGCCCTGACACTACAGCCTCCTACCGGACCCCTCGTTACCCTTTGTCCTTCCCTACCACAACAAGCAAGCGAGGTCTCCTGTCGACCACCCTTCTTCTCCCTCCTGGCTTCCTCACTGGAGCTGACTTGACTGCCACCACCAGAATCCTCCTTCTCCCTGTGTATCATCACCACTTCCTTCTGCAAGGCTTCCATTCCCTTCTCTGTGACCTTCGAGCTTCATCTCTCTCTTTCTCTCGGAGCTATGTCGCACCGGAGAAGTGCAGCAACGCACGCCACAATCGAGCCCTCCTCTACTTCCTCTCTTCTTCAACCTCACAACCCCATTCTTCAATCTCTATCTGCTCACATCCTCATCTTTCACCAAAACCGGGACAACAGCCTGCCGGAACTCCAGAGCCACCACCCCGTCTCCCTTGCAGCCCAACCTGCACCCTCTGGAATCGACCTCCCTCCCTCCATTTTTGAGCAGCAACGCCCTCACCTCCATTCGGCATCTATCCCTACGAACCGGAACCGGCGGCCTCCCATCTACAACAAACTCCCCTTCACTGCAACTCTCCTACCGTATCACTTGAGAAGCCGTCGTCGCTCTGTCCTGCCGGATCTCCAGAGCCGCCGCCGGAGCCACCAACGTCTGCCGGAAGCTCCATCCCTCTTCTCTGTTCTCGGGGTCGCAAGATGCAACCATGGCCGCCGAAGATGGGGTCGCCTCCTTGCCGCCGACACCCTAGTTCTCCCCTTGCCTGCGTCGCCACGCTGCCGGAGGAAAACCTGGCCTGGACATCGTTCTGCCCTAGCCGCCGCCCCTTGCTTCCTCTTCCAGCGTGAATGCTGCTTCAAAGGGTTAAAAGAGAGCCCTTTTTACATTTTTGAATTGGGCCCTATATTTTGATATAATTGCAAAATGTACCCCATCTTTATTATTTCAGTTTTGGACCAAGGTTTTAGAATATAACTATTATACCCTCTTGCAGAATTTTATTTACACACATGAACCTAAATTTTTATATTGCATTTGTGACCCGGTTTTACTAATTATCATTTATGTCTTTGTGGATTTATTTCGGATTTATGGCCGAAGATTTAATTGCGGATTATGACCGAGTTTCTAAAATTGTATAAATTGCTCGGAAAGTGTTTTTAAGATTTTTAAACTCGGATTTGAATCACAGGGGTTATTCTTATAGTTTATATATACTATATATGTAGTAGGTTCAGATTTAGCGTTATGCTAAATTTGTTTAGTTTGGTGCTAGGTCCGGAAGCGCCCCGATTAAGGCCAACGAATCCATACTCGACATCCGTGGATCGACTTCCGGCTTTTTGACGTTGTGTGAGTATTCTTTCCCTCGACCTGATTATGTTTAGTAATAGTAGTAGTAGTATCATGCTAGGTTGGATATAACGTAACTTAGAGTGAATGCCAAGTAGTGGCCTTGATCCTTAGGTGAGTTTTGAGGATATATGATTGTGCTAAGACTTGAGGTGTTTGGTTATCTTATGAGGTTGTTATAAGGCTTTATGTTATATGATTGATCTTGTGAGCGTTTTGAGGCTCGAGGTGGGGTTGTATGATCTTGTGGAATTTTGGAGTTTAGGTTTGGCTTATCCTAGTTGCGATGTGAATTATGATCTTGCGAGATCCGAGGGTTTAGAAGTCTTAGGACTTCTAGCTTGTGTTGAGTGTGATGTGAGCATGAGGGATTCTAGGATGCGGTCCTAGAATTGAGAGTCAAATGGTCTTGCGTAGATCATTTGTATAGAAGTTTAAGACTTCTATTGTGAGTGGGTTGTTGTTGATATAGTTATCTTCTTGTGAGCAGGTTATGGGCTTCCTCCCTAAGGAAGCGAGAGTGTCGTGAGTTGAGTGTGGTGACGAGGTAAGTCTTCGGACTTATTTAGCTCGTATTCTTTGTATTAGCATTATTGTGTGTTGGGTGGTGTGTGTTTATTATTTTATTGTTTATAACAACTAAACCGGAATAGGATTACCGACCTTTATATTATTTGGCCCAAGTGTATGATAACGGGCGGTGACATCACTGCCTGGCTCCCCGTGAGAGCTGGGGGGATCTCGGCGACTGGCCCGTGCTGGTTAGACGGTCGAAGGCATCCGACCGTTCCATTGCCGGAAGAAGGGACCGAGGCGAGTTTCGGAGGATTCTCGTGTCACAAAAGAAGTTGAACTAGAACGGGATATGACTTAATAAATAAAGATAATAAACCGGATTTGTGTGCTTTGAGTATGTTGTGTGACTATGTTGAATTAATTGTGTTTGTGCCTTTCCCTTTAATTCTAATGCTTCGAATGTGAGCTAACGGTTTTATACCGAATGTTGTAGTTTGCCTTGCAGGTTAGGCATGCTCCGAGAGATCCGGAAGGGTGGGCAGCCGGGGTCCGTACATTTTAGAAGTGGGTTTTGGGTAGAGTCGAGTTTGTATATTATTCATGTATATTGTATATCGTGTGGTGGCATTTGGCCCTTGGTGTTGCATATCGGCTGAAGTCTTTTATTGTTTCTTTTGGGTTTCCTTTCATTGCATAAAAATGTATTTCGGTTTTGGCCTTTATTTGTGCCTTGTTGCAAGATCCGGTGAAATTGTTGTCAAGCTAAGGGTCGGGACCCATTGTGAGGTCCCAACCCGTAGCGCCCCGAGTCCCGCGGATTCGGGGTGTTACAAAAGTGGTATCAGAACCCTAGGTTGACAACAATGGCATTCGCAATCTTCTAAAGGCCGAATGAGGAATAAACAGAACCCACACGGGTTCTGACTTTTTGTTTTCAAAATCACATGCATGAGTCGGGGTAGAATGTACGGACCACCACTTCTTCCGCGGATCTCGGCAGCTTAGTTTATTGGATTTGTATATATATATGTAGATATGTAGGTATGTATAATATATGTGGATTGTAGTTGCATGATGACTTGATTTATATGTATAGTGAATATATGTGGACTATAATACATGTTTGGACCTTGTTTTGTTGTAATGGATTGCCGGATGTGTTATGTGAGTGGTAATATGGACATAAGACTATATAGCCTTATACTATATTCTTATTATCTATAGTAGCATATGGAGATATAGGACCTTATAGAAAAGATGATAGTAAGATATCATCATCGTTAAGACGACGTCGTTGGATTAGGATAGCGTTCATACGTGGAGGAATACGCTCAAGTATCGAGTTGAGCATTTCGTGCTAACAAACACCGTGACAATATCGGATTCCTTTAAAAGGATGTCGAAGAGAAAGATTAGAGAAGACATAATCGACGGACGAACAAGTGAAAGGAAAACTCGAGACAACTTAAGAGAAATCAAGATGGAAGTTATACAAATAGGGAAGCGACATGAAGACATGATAGCGATTCTGAGGAAACAATGGTGGAGCGTGAATGAAGCAACTACACACAAAGAACATAAGATTCTTCCAAGTGGCGTGACGATAAAGCAAAGACGCGTATCGAGAGGAAGAGAAGTACCTACTAGCAAGGGTAGAAGTGGTATTACATTAAGATGTGAAATTTTCTTCAAATGCTCCTAAGCATTGGAGTTAAGATGAGAAGAGTGATCGAACCTCTTGCGAAAGATTTACGATGCCGTAAGTTAAGCTTACGAGGTACCAATAAGTGAAGTGTCAACATCAAAGTAGTTAGGAGAAGAAGGGCATGGTGGGGTTTCACGTGGAGTTGACCGGCTTCCGTTATGACGATAAGGCTAAGTGATGCAAAGAAGAAAGAAGTGTGAGTATATGTTGATCCCGAGAGGATGAGAGAGGCAACAAGAAGCTTCTATTGATGGAGAGACTTGAGATACCAATCAGGAGAAACATGAACGGACGATATATGAGGCTAGAATTTTGGTGAAGGTTTACTTGAAGGACAACATGGAATAATGGTTAAGCCTATGGAAGGGAGTTATACGAAACTACAAGGCCAAGAAAATATGCTTACATTATAAAGAAGAGGAAGCATGTGATGAAGAAGGAACTAAAGGAGTTTAAGGTAGAGTACCTCGAGGAGGATAGCCTTCATGAGAATGGTAACATAGAAAGTGTAGTAGACGGTAAGTCATTGACTTCTGAGATGATCAAATACAAGTTAATCGGTGACAACTGAGAACGCACAAGTGCGGGTTGTCCATTGATGAGTGTAGAGGGGATGAGTAAACAAGACTATGGGAAAATAAAGGATCGGCAACAAGATCTTAGAGTATTCGTGGTGGATCAATGTCAATGGTAAGGAAGTACATCAACGGAAGTACATTTTTCTTAATAAAATAATGTTGAAGGAGTTCAAGCAAATAGTTGTTACATACCTCCTTGGGGAGGATGAAGATGACCCTTTGTGAACTTCTTAGGTCATGAAGACGGGATATGGGAGATCGACTTGGATTATAAGTTTTAAGGTTTGATCATGGTAAAGGGAACTAGTAGATCAAGAGGAAGGTGAGGTTCCACTGTTCGTGGTGCATAGACGGGAGTATAATAAGAGGATGCATAGTATGTTCGTTCTAATGAAATGGATGATATGTTTTCGCGAGCAAAAGCCGAGTCAGATGCTTCAAAGCTCACACTGAAGAACCATGGTGGTTATGGTGTGAAAGGGAAGACCTAGATTAGGGCAACGCTGCAAGCTTAGAGTTTAGGATGTTAGCGCTCGGTGACGTAATAAGTGGATCTTTCAGTGATGATGGTTGGAGAAATTTCACCTAAGGGCATACTAGTACGGTCGTGAAGATTATTTATGGAATACCAAGAGATTCTTAAGGGGACCAACAAGAGAAAGAGAAAACTAAAGTTTTGAAGTTCGATGTTGATTTGAGATGTACAAGAAGTGTATGAAAGATCGAGGTAAGAGCCTCTGCGGTTGTTTGACATTACATAAGAAAATGAAGTGTAAATTTCTACGCCTAATTGAAGAGAGGATGTCTATGGTGAGAGCTTATGTAGAATACAAGGAGCTCCTCCCATATGTTGGGATGTCATAGAAAGCAAAGAAGATTGTATCGAGTTGTTATAAGGTATGATCGAGTCTTGTAGTTAAGACCTTTGTGATTGAACACATGTGCAAGAAGAGGAATTAAGCTGAGTTATTGCTTAACTAAGGCTTCAAGAGTTGGAAATTTAGAGCAAGTCTCTCGAGTTCTGTGGATGAAGGATATAATAGCTATAGAAGGAGCAACAAAAGAGTTGAAGGACGTCACCTCAACAGATCAGGGTGGACCACTTGTCAAGCGTTAGGACCAGGTTGTGTCGGTCATCACGATATGAGATGGGTAGAGAAAAGATGTGACCCGAGATAGAAAGGATTACAATGCATCGGAAGGTGGATTTCACCATTAAGTTGATTTGAAGTTCATGTTGGAAGTATATCTTGAACTCTTGATTTGAAGTTCATGATTAGAAGTATATCTTGAACTCTTGATTTGAAGATCTTATGGGGAACACCAGTTTGCGAAATGAGAGACGGTTATCTCTGTTTGTACATTGATAACCATAAGTTGAACAAGATGACAATGAAAGACAAGTATCCCTTACAATGAATGGAAGATCTACTCGATCAGTTGCAAGGGTCAGTAGTCTTTTCTAAAATTGATTTAAGGCCAGATTGCCACCAATTGAGGATTCGAAACTAGGATGTTGCAAATACGGCTTTCCGGACAAACCATGGTCACTACAAGTTGTAGTGATTCCATATGGGCTTACTATGCCCCGGACAAGATATTTTGGTCTACTCTTGAAGAAAAGAGAAGTTGTATGACAAGTTGTCTCGGGATGGCAACCCCGAAGGATGTGAAAGAGGTTACAAGTTTCTTGGATGAGCTGAGCTTTACCATATATGTGAAGGGAGAAGTTGTGTAACACCTTTTACGGTAACCTACTACGGATGACGATGAAGTATTGAATGGAACGAAGAATTGACAATAGAGTTGTTGTGAGTTAGGAGGAGATTCCTTGGTGAAACCGTTTTGAAATGGCCTCGAGGTATGATGAGTTTGAAGTATACAAGAGATTCTCCAAGACAAAGTCTTGATTGAGTATTGAGGAACGATGTAAAAATAATAGCATACATGTCGCGCTAGTAGGAACGGTGTGAAGTAAATTACTTGCTTCATTACATGGAACTTACAACGAGAATTGAAGAAAACATAACATTAAAGTTTGGGTTACCGAGAACCAAAACCAACTGTGTGAATCGGAAGCTCGTCTTTCTTTGTTAGAGACGATCAAAGAGAAACATAATGGCAATACTGCAGTGAGAAAAACCCGAGAATGAAGTTGAGTTTCCGATATATCGGACCTTTTTGAGACCTTAACGCGAGTTGGAGTAGTGACTTACAAGTTGGCGTTGCCACCAAGAGTAGAGGGTGTTCACCCGGTGTTTCATGGGTATCAATCAAGAGAATACATGCATGATTCGAGATGTGTGGTCAATCAGGATGATCTAGTAGCAGACGAGGAAGCAATGAGGCTTATAAGAAGACGATAGATAGTATCTTTGATTGAGTTTTACGCTAAGTTGGTAGCATCGATAGAATCGATGGGTTAGACATAGTTCTTCCCTTAGTTGGGTTGTGTATTTGTGTGATGTTATATGTGTAGTTTGTGCCCTGTGCGGTAATGTGTTTTATGACATGATATATCTTGTGGTGGTAGTTTGAGTAGATTGTGTGCATAATTTAGAAGTGTTAAGCCTTCTTAGTTTGTGAGTTCATACCTCGCCCTTAGGGACCGAGAAGTTCGACGCATAGCAAGTTTCGGGACGAAACTTGTTTTTAGGGGGATCTGATGTAACGCCCTAACTTTTTTGGGCGTTTGCGATAGTCTTTTTAGCCGGATCTTATCGATATTTTGATAGCATAAATATTTTTATTATTGCGAGTTTGTTTATATATCAATTTCCGTATATTATATTTTTGGAAATGTCTGAAAAGTTTTCGAACCAAGAATCCCGTTCCGGGTATATCGATCGAGTTTACTTCTTTTGCTATTTTGTTTTCTATTCTTTTTATTTTTGTTATCTTATCACCTTTCTTTTTTTTTCCTCTACCCTGTCGTTACCCTCCCGACCCCTGGATGAGGATGCCAGCTATGCGCCTAGCCCTGACACTACAGCCTCCTACCGGACCCCTCGTTACCCTTTGTCCTTCCCTACCACAACAAGCAAGCGAGGTCTCCTGTCGACCACCCTTCTTCTCCCTCCTGGCTTCCTCACTGGAGCTGACTTGACTGCCACCACCAGAATCCTCCTTCTCCCTGTGTATCATCACCACTTCCTTCTGCAAGGCTTCCATTCCCTTCTCTGTGACCTTCGAGCTTCATCTCTCTCTTTCTCTCGGAGCTATGTCGCACCGGAGAAGTGCAGCAACGCACGCCACAATCGAGCCCTCCTCTACTTCCTCTCTTCTTCAACCTCACAACCCCATTCTTCAATCTCTATCTGCTCACATCCTCATCTTTCACCAAAACCGGGACAACAGCCTGCCGGAACTCCAGAGCCACCACCCCGTCTCCCTTGCAGCCCAACCTGCACCCTCTGGAATCGACCTCCCTCCCTCCATTTTTTAGCAGCAACGCCCTCACCTCCATTCGGCATCTATCCCTACGAACCGGAACTGGCGGCCTCCCATCTACAACAAACTCCCCTTCACTACAACTCTCCTACCGTATCACTTGAGAAGCCGTCGTCGCTCTGTCCTGCCGGATCTCCAGAGCCGCCGCCGGAGCCACCAACGTCTGCCGGAAGCTCCATCCCTCTTCTCTGTTCTCGGGGTCGCAAGATGCAACCATGGCCGCCGAAGATGGGGTCGCCTCCTTGCCGCCGACACCCTAGTTCTCCCCTTGCCTGCGTCGCCACGCTGCCGGAGGAAAACCTGGCATGGACATCGTTCTGCCCTAGCCGCCGCCCCTTGCTTCCTCTTCCAGCGTGAATGCTGCTTCAAAGGGTTAAAAGAGAGCCCTTTTTACATTTTCGAATTGGGCCCTATATTTTGATATAATTGCAAAATGTACCCCATCTTTATTATTTCAGTTTTGGACCAAGGTTTTAGAATATAACTATTATACCCTCTTGCAGAATTTTATTTACACACATGAACCTAAATTTTTATATTTCATTTGTGACCCGGTTTTACAAATTATCATTTATGTCTTTGTGGATTTATTTCGGATTTATGGCCGAAGATTTAATTGCGGATTATGACCGAGTTTCTAAAATTGTATAAATTGCTCGGAAAGTGTTTTTAAGATTTTTAAACTCGGATTTGAATCACAGGGGTTATTCTTATAGTTTATATATACTATATATGTAGTAGGTTCAGATTTAGCGTTATGCTAAATTGGTTTAGTTTGGTGCTAGGTCCGGAAGTGCCCCGATTAAGGCCAACGAATCCATACTCGACATCCGTGGATCGACTTCCGGCTTTTTGACGTTGTGTGAGTATCCTTTCCCTCGACCTGATTATGTTTAGTAATAGTTGTAGTAGTATCATGCTAGGTTGGATATAACGTAACTTAGAGTGAATGCCAAGTAGTGGCCTTGATCCTTAGGTGAGTTTTGAGGATATATGATTGTGCTAAGACTTGAGGTGTTTGGTTATCTTATGAGGTTGTTATAAGGCTTTAAGTTATATGATTGATCTTGTGAGCGTTTTGAGGCTCGAGGTGGGGTTGTATGATCTTGTGGAATTTTGGAGTTTAGGTTTGGCTTATCCTAGTTGCGATGTGAATTATGATCTTGCGAGATCCGAGGGTTTAGAAGTCTTAGGACTTCTAGCTTGTGTTGAGTGTGATGTGAGCATCAGGGATTCTAGGATGCGGTCGTAGAATTGAGAGTCAAATGGTCTTGCGTAGATCATTTGTATAGAAGTCTAAGACTTCTATTGTGAGTGGGTTGTTGTTGATATAGTTATCTTCTTGTGAGCAGGTTATGGTCTTCCTCCCTAAGGAAACGAGAGTGTCGTGAGTTGAGTGTGGTGACGAGGTAAGTCTTCGGACTTACTTAGCTCGTATTCTTTGTATTAGCATTATTGTGTGTTGGGTGGTGTGTGTTTATTATTTTATTGTTTATAACAACTAAACCGGAATAGGATTACCGACCTTTATATTATTTGGCCCAAGTGTATGATAACGGGCGGTGACATCACTGCCTGGCTCCCCGTGAGAGCTGGGGGGATCTCGGCGACTGGCCCGTGCTGGTTAGACGGTCGGAGGCATCCGACCGTTCCATTGCCGGAAGAAGGGACCGAGGCGAGTTTCGGAGGATTCTCGTGTCACAAAAGAAGTTGAACTAGAACGGGATATGACTTAATAAATAAAGATAATAAACCGGATTTGTGTGCTTTGAGTATGTTGTGTGACTATGTTGAATTAATTGTGTTTGTGCCTTTCCCTTTAATTCTAATGCTTCGAATGTGAGCTAACGGTTTTATACCGAATGTTGTAGTTTGCCTTGCAGGTTAGGCATGCTCCGAGAGATCCGGAAGGGTGGGCAGCCGGGGTCCGTACATTTTAGGAGTGGGTTTTGGGTAGAGTCGAGTTTGTATATTATTCATGTATATTGTATATCGTGTGGTGGCATTTGGCCCTTGGTGTTGCATATCGGCTGAAGTCTTTTATTGTTTCTTTCGGGTTTCCTTTCATTGCATAAAAATGTATTTCGGTTTTGGCCTTTATTTGTGCCTTGTTGCAAGATCCGGTGAAATTGTTGTCAAGCTAAGGGTCGGGACCCATTGTGAGGTCCCAACCCGTAGCGCCCCGAGTCCCGCGGATTCGGGGTGTTACACTCATATTGGTGGGGAGGGCTGAAGCCCGATGTAGCCAGATTTGTGGCATAGTGTGCGACCTTCCAACAAGTCAAGATTGAGCATCACAGACCTGGAGGTGAGCTCCATCCACTGCCAGTACCGCAGTGTAAGTGGGAGGACGTCTCCATGGACTTTGTGACCGGATTGAGGCCCAGTAGGAGTTTTAATGTTATATGGGTTGTTGTTGATAGATTGACGAAGACAACACATATCATTCCTATCAGAGAGACGTGGCCAGTGAGAAGATTGGTTGAGGAGTACACTAGACATATAGTAAGACTCCATGGTGTACCGAGGACGATCGTCTCTAATCGAGATGGACGGTTTACCTCAAGGTTTTGGCAGTAAATTCAGACTACTTTGGGGACAAGTCTACACTTCACGACTGCGTTTTACCCCTAGACAGGCGGTCAGTCAAAGAGGACCATCCAAACCCTTGAGGATATGCTGCGAGCTTGTGTGTTGGATTGGGGATAAGGATGGTCTGATTACCTCCTATTGGTTGAGTTCTCATACAACAATTAGCATGCATCAATTGGGATGGCTCCATATGAGGTACTATATGGACGTAGGTGTCGTACACCATTATGCTGGGATGAACCTAGAAGTATCAGTGGGATAGCGCCAGAGCAGATTCAAGATGATATGGCTCGAGTAGCGCTGATTAGAGAGAGGATGCTGGCTGCACAAAGTCGCCAAAAGTCATATGTAGACAGGAGGAGTCGACCACTAGAGTTCAGAGTGGGAGCTCATGTCTAGCTTTAAGGATCTACGATGCCAAGCATTAGACGTTTTGGAATAAAGGGAAAGCTGAGTCCCCGATATGTCAGTCCTTTCGAGATATTGGATAGAGTCGGGAGGGCAGCCTACAGATTAGCATTGCCTATTAGATTAGAGGGTGTTCATCTTGTGTTCCATGTGTCTCAACTGAGGGAGTATATACGAGATCTGAGGCACATTGTGAGTTATGATGATTTAGTGGTTGAGCCGGACCACACCTTTGCTGATCATCCTATTGCAGTCCTAGAGCGAGGTGTGAGATGCCTGCGTTCAAAGGACATCCCCATGTTGAGGATACAGTGGTCGAGACGAGGACCTGAGGAGGCTACATGGGAGACCGAGGATAGTATCCAGAGGAACTATCTAGAGTTTTATGCTGAGATAGATGCACCTATGATCAATGAGTAGATCTTAGTGCTATCTTTGTGAGTATATGATTTTGTACTTATGTGCTTACATGCCTTGATGTGTTTATTCCATGCTACCTATGATGTGATTTATGATCTTATTATATCTTGATGTGCTAGCATGATGTATGATTATAGTTGAAGGATGTTGTTTCCTCCATGCTATCTGAGTGCTATTAGGATTTAGTTGGAGATGGTTTTTTCCTCCATGCTACTTTGTTGGACATAGTTTCATTGGAGATGTATTCCTCCATACATTATATATGAGTATGATTTGGCTAGAGATGTACTTCCTCTATGCCCTTTGATGTGAGTATGGGAAGAGATGTGATTCCTCTATGCCTTTGGGTAGCGTTATGACCCTACTTTTTGGAGTTGAGGATTCCTCCATGATGGTGTTTTGATGTTATAGATTGATATAGCTTGTGACCTTCTGAGCGGAGATGTGATACCTCCGATAGAGAGAGAGTTATACCTCAACACATGGGTCCGAGAGGATTTGGAATTCTGCAAGTTTCGGGATGAAACTTATTTTTAGGGGGGAGAGATGTAAGAGCCTTAGTTTCTGAGTTAATGAGATTGAGTGTTGAGGGCACATATTGTGCCTAAACCGCCCCTGCATGACCCAGAGGCCGCCCCTATGGTTTGCCTGGGCCGCACCTGCGCCTCCCTGAGCCGCCCTGCGGTTTAGAGTGTGCTGCAGCCGTCTTTGTTGACTCTTGACCCGTGCTTTACTCCATTCCTTCCTTTATAAGCTTCCTTCTCTCTCTCCTGATGAGAGTTATCTCATTTGCAACTCCATTTTTTCCCTCACATTCCTCTTCTTGTTCTTCCTCTCTTGGAATATCTTTCTTGATCTTCCTTGAGCGTTGTTGAGTTTGTGAGAATTTTGGATGGCTTTGTTGTTGGTTGATGATGGTTATTGATGATGTGCTTGTTAATAGCCAGCCTTGAGCTTGTGAAGTGTGTTTCCCTGTGCATAGGTTCAACTTGGTGAGTTCATCTCCCATCTCTTCTTATCTTTTTCTTTCTTCTTTCTTCCTTCTTTTCTTCTTTCCTTCATCTATAGCTTAGGTTCCATAAGTTTGATCTTGTGGCAGCCATGATTGGCTTCATTTGATGTATATATGTATTTATATGAATGTGTATGGGTGTTGGCTGAAGAAGGAGGGAAGAGATCGAGTGAAGAAGCAAGGAGAAGCTAAAGGTGTGCCCTTTGCACACCAGCCGTCCCTGCGCCACCTTGGACCGCCCCAGCGCCGGCTGACAGCCGCCCCTGTGCCACCTCCTAGCCGCCCCTGCGGCCATCTCCACCAGCCTTGCCTTGCTCTTGGTTCTGCAGGCGTGTCTTGCTTCTAGGCTTGCCTATGGATGGCATTGCCTCTTCCTTTCCTAGTATAAGAGTGTAGTACCATGCTAGGGAAAGATGAGAGTGTTCGGATGATGTATGATCATGTTATGCCTTATACGGCTTTTGAGGACTACTAGGTGGTGAGGCTTAGGTTAAGGGTGATCCTATGGATCCCTTGGGTCTAGGTGTGACCCCTTTGATTGATAGGAGATTTACATATCTCTATGCCTTGTTATTGGACAGTGTAACTTTCAGGATTGGAGGTTGATCGTGGTTGACTGTTATACGAGGTTGAGGTAAGTACGTAGGACTTACTTAGCTACCATCCTTATATTGGGTGTTTGCATGAGTGGTGTGCGTTATATGTTTCCTATGATAGCATGTGATGTCTAGTATTACCGACCAATGTTTTATTTATAGCCCCGTATGCGTGGCTGTGATAACCTTTCCCTTTCATCCTGCCGTGGAGTCTGGGAGGTTCTTTGACGCCAAGCCACTAGGTATACAGGAAGGGCGCAATCCACTCCCATTGGATATACGGGTTGTGTGACCGACAATACTTCTAGATGGCTAGCAGCCCTAGAGGCGAGGATGATACGTTCCTCATGTCACATAGTTTCATCTATCTATCTATCTATCTATCTATCTGCATATATACGATTTGAGTGAATGACTATTATATAAAGATAATAAATGGGTAAATGTGTTATAGCATGTTGATGTGTTTATCTTTCATGATTGTGCTTGTGCTTATGCATTACCTTTTATACGTATGGTTAGCTAATGGTTTCATACCATGTTGTAGATGCCTTGCACGATAGGCGTGCTGTTGAGTGATCTGGCAGGATGGCAGGCCGAGGACCTCACGTACATAGGATAGTTGTGGCTTTTGGGGTTGTTTATGTTTCCCTCTTGCGTGAGGATGATGTTTTGTTTACCTCTTGTGTGAGGATGTTATTTTATACTCGGCTATGATCTTGTTTACCTCTTTTGGTTGTACAGTTTTATACAGCTTCATGTATTTGTTTTATATCTATCAGTGCCATGTTGTAAGGTCCAGTGAGCTTGTTGTCAGGCTAGGGTCAGGATCCACTGTGAGATCCTAGCCCAATGTGGCATCCCGAGTTCAGCGGATTTGGGGTGTTACACATATAAGCCTGATATCATCTCATGAGCGTAATATCCACTAGACGAATACATGTGTTTTGTTGATATGATCTCTTGTAGATAAATTATAATCAATAGCTAACGTTTTAAACCGATTATTTTTAGGTAATGCTGATCATAAGAACATTGCAGGGATGTCAACTATATGATGTTGACATTCGGAGTAGTCTTACCCCAAGGGTTGGTTGAACTTGTTTTGAAGCTTTGTCATCATGGACGCTTACAAAGCCACAATTGTATAAGCAACGCTCGCAAGCAAGTCTTTATGTAAATGTTTTGCCAAAAAGCATGTTGGATGTTTTCGTTTTTTTTTTCGTGATTCTAGTTGCAAGGTTCTATTTTTGAAGTTGGTATGAGACTAATTAATGTGACCCATTGTGTGAAACTTAGCCTAGTGACGTCTTGAGTTATTAAAAAACCGGGTTATTACATATATAATTTCATGTAAAGTAGTATAACTAAATAAAACCACAAGTCCAAAATATAAAATTACTCATTCGTCTTGTAAGCGTTCATGACGACGTATGAATAAAAAGCTTAACATATGCATGGAGTATAGTTGCGTGAGAAAAAATCGTTCACTTCATCTGAATTTGGAGTTCTCATAACATTCACATATTATTAGTGTTTCTATACTAATTGTTTGTTAGAGTGCACTTCGTCCTTCAACTTCTTTCATCCGTATATTCAAACCGGTATTGTATATTTGTTAAATAGATATGACATTGTGTCGGTCATATAATTGTAAGGAAAAGATATTTCTCGGTTTGAACCGTCATCCGATTCCACACCCCATCTTTTGATATTGAAGAAAACCAATTGTCTGACATATGCAATCTCGAACAAGTGTTAAGGAAATGTGTGGTTGTGCACTCCACATATAACTCTCAATGTCCATTTTTGAACCTTCTCTTATGACCCTCGAGTTTGAATTTACACTTGTTATTCTTCAACCTCACGTAGCTAGTTGATGACGCAAAATCAAGGTCAATGTCTTTCTTCTTACCAAGATCCTCGTACCGTTCGCATGTAAAAGAAATATACAAAATACAACATTTTTTTACCATGATTTGTTTGAGATTAACACCATCCCCCCAATATAACTATACCAATACACTATAAGGCTCGTTTGGTACGATTCCCATTGAATCAGGAATCGGAATCGGAATAAGTCATACCGATACCTCGTGTTTGGTAAGACTTATAATCGGAATGAAAATGATTTCATGGAATGACTCATTCCAACTCTAGAGATTAGAGGAGTTGATTCCATAAATTAAAGGTGGGTATCATCGATTCCAAAATAAACTCATTTCAAATTTTAAACTAAAATTACATATATATATATATATATATATATACATATATATACATACAGGGTCGAGATCCGGTGAGAACTATTATTACGGTGAGAAATAAGAACTTATATGAGTCGTCGGATTATATGATGAACGTCCAAGATTTAATGAATTATATAAGGTAACCATGCATTGTCTTGATTAGATAATTATTTATTAAGTAATTAAGTGTAAATGGCATATAAAATCATTACTGATTAGGAAATAAAATATTGTTATTGTGATTTGTTCAAATTTGTTTTAGTAAATTTTATTATAAATATAAATTAGAAATATTAATGGTTTCTTTATCGTGTTTACAAATTAAAGCAATATTCGGTTTACATTTTTTTTATATAATTTTATATTTACTATTAGGTATTATACAAAGAGCATGCATGAATAATTTTTTTTAAAGCATGCACGATTAAGTATTATTGCACGTGTAATTTAAATACGGCACATTTTATGTATCGTTTTATTTATTATTTTACGTATATTTTATGTGTTTTTTTGAAAGGATGCACTAGTAAATGAAAGAGAGATAATATGCACGAGTAAGTAGCATTGAGTGCACTAGTAAGTATTGCACGATTTATGTTTTTTTGAAAGCATGCACGAGTAAGTGCACTAGTAAGTATTACACGTTTTATGTTGTTTTGAAAGCATGCACGAGTAAGTGCAAATGAACATCAATGTGCATGTGCATGTATTGGTTGTGCACATGTACATTTCGTGCATATATTAGAATATGAGAATATTGGTGAAATAGGGCCCTTTTTGTTTAGTGTAGACTAACTAGGCCCCTAACAAAATCAAATTAAAAAATAAAGATATACTAGGGATTTAATACTATAATTAAGGATAGAAGATAGGTAGTTAATTGATATTCTGTTTTTAAAAACTGGCTAAAAAGTTGAAACTGCTTTGAAAAAATTGGAAACTATAAAACCAAGGATTCTCGAAATCTTTTTAAGCGGCTAATTCATATAAATCACAATCAGTATCCCGTATTTCAAGTCAAATGTTCTTTACTCTCTCTCTGACTCCATTGAAGGCGATTGAAGCTATCTTCGTTGTGCGTCGTCTTCTCCGTCTTGCAATCGTCGGTTTCCTGGTGTTCATCTTCATCGATTGTTGTTTAATTATACCAAGTAAGTTTTCGATCTCATCTTTTTTGGTCTATTCATGGTTAAATCCCCGTCATTGAAAACTTCTCAACCTAGTTTGCCAAGAATGTTAGCAATGGAGTACACAACATTCCGACTATAATCAATGGCCTTTATTTTGTGTACAAGTATGATAACAAATAATGTGTGCATGGATATAGTATGCTTTGATTATGTTCTAATCATACACACATACGTAGTTGCTAACAGTGTACATATCATACATTATGTATCATACATGTAACACCCCAAATCCGCGGGACTCGGGATGCTACGGGTTGGGACCTCACAATGGGTCCCGACCCTTAGCTTGACAACAATTTCACCGGATCTTGCAACAAGGCACAAATAAAGGCCAAAAACGAAATACATTTTTATGTAATGAAAAGAAAAACCCGAAAGAATACAACAAAGGACTTCAGCCGAAAATACAACCTCAAAGGCTAACACCATAAAACATACAATAATTACAATACTCAAACTCGACTCCACCCAAAACCCAATCCTAAAATGTACGGAACCCGGTTGCCCACTCTTCCGGATCTCTCCGCCGCAATCCTAACCTGCAATGCAATCTACAACAGTCGGTATAAAACCGTTAGCTCATATTCGAAGCATTAGAATCAATGGCAAAGGCACAAACACAAGTAAATCATCATAAACACACAACATTCTCAAAGCACACAATTCCGGTTTATTATCTTTTTATTATTAAGTCATATCCCGTTCTAATTCAACTTAGTTTTGTAACACGAGACCACCGTGGTCCCGCCTCGGTCCCTACTTACCGGCATGGAACGGTGCAGATGCCTCCGACCGTCTAACCAGCACGGGCTAGTCGCCGAGAACCTCCTAGACTCTCGCAAGAGCTAGGTAGATGATGTCACCGCCCGTTATCATACACTTGGGCCAAAATAACATATAAAGGTCGGTAATCCTATTTCCGGTTTAGTTGTTATAACATAAACAATAGCACACACCACCAAACACACATTAACGCTAATACAAGGAATACGAGCTAAGTAAGTCCGGAGACTTACCTCGTCACCACACTCAACTCACAACACTCTCGCTTCCTTAGGGAGGAAGCAATAACCTGCTCACAAGAAGATAACTATATCAACAACAACCCACTCACAATAGAAGTCTTAGACTTCTATACAAATGATCTACGCAAGACCATTTGACTCTCAATTCTAGGACCGCATCCTAGAATCTCTCATGCTCACATCACACTGAACACAAGCTAGAAGTCCTAAGACTTCTAAACCCTCGGATCTCGCAAGATCATAACTCCCAACGCAACTAGGATAAGCCAAACCTAACTCCAAAATCCACAAGATCATACAACCCCAACTCGAGCCTCAAAACGCTCACAAGATCAACCATATAACTTAAAGTCTTATAACAACCTCACAAGATAACCAACACCTCAAGCATAGAAGCAACATCAATACATCAAACAATATCAAATCCTCGAAACTCACCTAAGGTTCAAAGCCACTACTTGGCATTAACTCTAAGTTATGCTAGATCCAACCTAGCATGATACTAATACTAAACATAACTAAATCGAGGGAAAAGAATACTCACATGACGTCAAAAGACGGAAATCGATCAACAAATGTCGACTTGGACTTGTTAGGTCTTTATCGGGACGCTTCCGAACCTAACACCAAAACTATACAAATTTAGCTTATATGCTAAATTTGAATGGAAGATTTAACGTATATAAATTTAAGGAAAACTCGCTTTCAAAACGAAGGTTAATACCCACAATAAAAATCTTTGCCATAAACCGAGATTAATCCAACAAAGCCATAATATGTAGTATATATAAATATAAGAATATCCCCTTAATTGAAACCCGAGTTTAAAATCGTCAAATACATTTTTAGGGCAAAGATGAACAAATGCATAAACTTGGGTCATATTCCGAAAATGTAAATAAGGGCCATAATCTGTAATTTTCAACAAAGGATATAAATGCAAGATTCCAAAATGTGGGTAAAAGATGTAATATATAAAGCTGGGTACATTTTGTAATTAAACATAAATTAAGGGCCCGATTTGAAAACCCTAAAAGTCTTCTCCCTTAATCGATACATACAGCTGGGGAAGGAGACAGCAGGTTGCGGCGGCTGCGCCTCTGAGGGCTCCCTCCGGTGGCTGCAAACAGGTGTGGGGCAACACTCGGCGGCGACAAAGGAGGAGGCCGGCACTAACGTTGGTTCTGTAGCGAAGGAGGGCCCTCCAGTGGCTTCCAGGTGGTTGAAGGCGGTGGAGTACAGAAAAGGGGAATCATAGAGACGGTAGGCGAGGCAAGGCGAGGTTCTTCAACCTCTGTACTGCGTGGGCGGTGGCGACTCTAGGATCCGGTGGGTTTGGATGCCCAGGCGAGAAGGCGGGCCAAGGCACGAGCTTTCCGACGAGGGCTTCGACTCCCGGCGTATGTTGCTTCCGGTGTGCTGATTTGACAGAGGACGAGGGGGGGAACAGAGGTCGATTTGTGCTGCTACGACGTTTGTTGTGGGTTGTTGTTTGCAGGTGGTCGTTGCTCAAGATAGGCTCGACGGTGGCGGTGCTGGCTCGACAAAGGAGGACGAAGGTGAGGAGCTGAGGAGATGTGTGAAGGTTGTTGAGATGAGCAGAGGTGGAGAGTTGAGAGACTCAATTTGCAGACAGTGGACAATTGGAACGATAGGGAAGAAATGAGGGATCACAGGCTGAGTCAAATTGAGGGGATCAAGGGGTCGGGGGTAGCTGAGCTAGCCACAGAGAGAAGGAGCGTGCACGGGACTACCTCGGGTAGCTTGGGCGGGATCAGAGGCCAGCAAGGGTGACACAAGGGTGTCATCAGGCATATGGAAGAAGGAAAGGACATTTATGAAAAGGGAATAAATGAATAAATAAATCGATCAAGAATAACTCGATCGAAAACATTTGAAACGGGATTTCCGAATTGAAAAACTTTTCTGAATTTTCCGAAAAAAATAAAACGGATATACGTGAACGTATCAAAAACTTAAATATGCTCGGGAAAAATATTTTACGCCTTAAAATACTTTTAATAAAAAAAAATTTAATCTAATAAAATATCGATAGAAGTCGGGTAAAAAAATATCGAAAACGCGCCATAAAATTTGGGGCGTTACATTAGATCCCCCTAAAACAAGTTTCGTCCCGAAACTTACTATACGCCGAACTGCTCGGTCCCTAAGGCCGAGGTATGAACTCTCAAACTACGAAGGCTTAGAACTTTTATATCTATATACACAAAACTGCTTCAACCACTATCATAACATATTTATAACCGGACATAAAACACATTCCTGCACGGGTCACAAAACCACATATAACATCACACATATACACAACCAACTTAAGGGAAGAGTTAGGTCTAACCCGTCGATTCTATCAAATATACTAGCTCGGCGTAAAACTCAACCAAAGATACTATCTTTCGTATGATACACATGAAACACCGGGTGAACACTCTCTACTCTTGGCGGTAACGCCAGCTTATAAGACACTTCCCCAACTCGCGCTAAGATCTAAAAGGTCGATATATCGGAACTCAACTCCCTTCTCGGGTCCTCCTCAATGCAACATTTCTATTTTGTTTCTCTCTGATTGCCTCTAACACATAAGGTCAAACTTCTTAATTGGTCCCACTAACCAAACGTTGATGTTACATCTTCTCAATCTTGTTGTAAGTTTCAAGTAATGAAGGAAAATACTTAATTCACAATGCTTCTACAAAAGAGTCACATATGGTATTTCTTTTACATCGTTCCTTAATACTTAATCTAGACCTGGTTTTTGAGAACCACTTGTACACTTCAAACCCATCATACCTCAAGGCAATTTCTTAATAGTTGCACCAATGAATCTTCTCTTAACTCTCAACAACTCCATTGTCAATCTCTGTCCCACTTAATACTTCATTATCATCCGGAGTAGGTTATCCATAGATGGTGTTACCTTGGAAAATCTCTCCACAAATCTGGTAATGACCAACACATCCAAGAAAACTTTTAACTTCTTTCACATCCTTCGGGGTTGCCATCCCGAGATAACTTTTCATACAACTTCTCTCTTCTTCGGAAGTAGACCAAGATATCTTATCAGGGCATTAGTAAGCCCATATGGAATCTCTACAACTCGTAGTGACCATGGTTCGTCCAGAATGCCGTATTTGCAATATCTCAATCTCGAATTCTCAATTTGTGAAGAGAAACCTTAAATCATTCATAGAAGCGAGTACCGACCGTTGCTACTAGTCGAGTAGATCATCTATCCGTGGTGAGGAATACTTGTTCCACATTGTTATCTTGTTCAACTCTCGGTAATCGATGTACATACGGTGATAACTGTCTCACTTTTCGTAAACTGATGTTCTCCATAACAACTTCAAATCAAGAGTTTAAGATATATTCCAATATGAACTTCAAAGCAAGAGTTCAAGATAACGTCTGATGTTCTCTATGGCATTTCACTAGTTCTAATGAAATCTTATCACTAAGTTCTTGCAATTTCTCCTTCACTTGCTTACACAACTCATGTCTCTGCACAAGTGTTATTCTATACGGCGCCTTAGACGTTGGAATTAAGTCAAGCTCGACCTTAGGGGAAAATTCCACATTCTGACGTATTGGAATCCGTGATATCTCAACTTTCATCTTTTCTCTTTCCGTCACATATCGTAATAACCGACACAATCCTGTCTTATCACTTTACAAGTGATCGTGACACTAATGATCTACCTCGATCTGTTGGGGTGATGTCCTTTAAACACGTGTAATATTCCATTCATAGCTACCATGTCGACCGTCTTCCTTTTACAAATCCTTCATCTCCTAGACTCGTAGAACTTGCTCGAGTCTTCCGACTATTGAAGCCTTGGTTAAGCAATAGTTCAGCTTAATCCCTCTTTTCACTTCAAAGGAAAGGCGATAATACATGTCTTGATCTCGCGCATGTGTTCAGTCACAAAGGTCTTACTACAAGACTCGATCATACCTTATACAACTCGATACAATCTCCCTTGCTTTCTATGACATCCCAACATATGGGAGGATCTCTTCGTATTTTACAACAGCTTTCACCGTAGACATCCTTTCCTCAAGTAGGCGTAGAAATTTACACTACATTTTCTTATGTAGCGTGAAACCGACTATAGAAACTCCAGTTTCAATCTTTCAGGTACTTCTTGTACATCTCAAATCCACATTGAACTTCAAGACTTTGGTCTTCTCTTACTCTGGTTGGTCACCTTATACATCTCTCGGTATCCCATAAACAACTCCACAACCGTACCATTATGCCCTGTGGAAAACGCTAGAACAAATTCATCCACAATCACTGAAAGATCCACTCACTACTTCACCAAGTACTAACATCATAACTCTAAGCTCATAGTGTTGCCCTTATCTAGGTTCTCCCTTTCACGCTATAGCCACCATGACTCTTCCGTGTGAGTCTGAAGCATCTGACTCAACTTTTACTCGCGAAAACATACTATCCATTTCATTAGAACGAACATATTATGCATCACCTTATTATACTCCCGTCTACGCACCACAAACAATGAAAACCTTACCTTTCGCTTGATCTACTAGTTTCCTTTACCATGATCAAACCTTAAAACTTCTAATCCGGGTCGTTCTCCTATATGTCGTTCTCGTGACCTAAGAAGGTCGCAAAGGGTCATTACAATCCCTCCCTAGGAGGTCTGTCACATTCACTTTCTTTGATCCCATGCAATATTACTTGATTAAGACAATTGTACTTAGTTGACATACTTCCTCACTACTTACACCGAACCACCGGAAATCCTCCAAGCTCTTGTTACCGATCCTTCATGCCATTATCTTGCCTAATCTTCTCATATACGCTCATCAATAGCCAACCCGCACACGTGCGTTCTTGGTTCTCATCAATTACTCTTCTCATCCAATGTCAATGACCATTCTATTTACCCTCCCTGTTACCATTCTCCTGAAGGCTACCCTCTCAGGGCACTCTGTCTTAAACTTCACTTGCTCATTTCACCCTTCACACACTCCGTTAACTCTTTATACGCTCCACGCTTCCTTCTTCTTCTATAAGGTAACTATAACTTCTCGGCCTTGTGGTGTCGCATAACTCCCGTTCATAGGCTTAACCGTTCTTCATAATATCTTGTAAGTGCATCTTCCCCACATCTCTATGGTTAGTAACTACTCTCTCTTCTCTAGGTTGGTCTTTCAATCAAAACTCCTTGTTTTATCTTTCATCTTCTGAAGATCACAATCCACACACCCTTCCTCCTTCTTAGCGTTGCTTAGTTTCATCTCAATGACGGAAAATGATTGACTCCGCCGGGTAATTCTACTATGTGAACTTTCACCATGTGATCCTCCTCGTTACCCTCGTATTTTTGACTCTTCACTTCTTGGTACCTCGCAAGTTTAACTTACGGTATTTAAATCCTTCCCACATGTTTCGTTCACTTTTCTCCTCTACCCTCCAATGCTTAGAAACGTCTAAGGAAAGCTTTGCATCTTAATGGAACACCACCTTAACCTTTCTAGAACGTACTCATCTCCTCCTCGATTTACATCTTTAGTTGTCCACGCTTCTTCTCAAAGAACTTAAGTTCGTTCTCTCTCTTGGTCTCGTCGTCGTCCAATCATGGCCTCTTTAGAACCGCTTCTACACTTTAATGTTGCTACCTTTTTCTTGTATTGCTCCCATCTTGACCCCCCTTAAGTCGTCTCGAGTTTTCTTTTACTTGGTTGTCCTTTGTTTACATTATCTCTACTCCTCTTTGATGCCCTTTTATAGGAATCCGAGAAACACCATGGTGTTTGTCAACACGAAACGCTCAACTTGATACTTGAGCGTACTCCTCCACGTATGAATGTTATCCTAAGCCAACAACGTCGTCTTAAAGGTGATGATATCTTTTCGTCGTCCTAACTATAAGGTCCCATACTATATATTACTATATATCTAAGAGTCCGTATATAAGCATATATATGTCCTATGTCCACATAACTACTAATATATCACATCCGGAAATCCAATACATCAATACAAGGTCCAAACATGTATTATAGTCCACATATATTCACTATACATATAAATCAAGTCATCATGCAACTACAATCCACACATATTATACATACCTACATATATATACAAATCCTATAAACTAAGCTGCCGAGATCCGCGGAAGAAGTGGTGGTCCGTACATTCTACCCAGACTCATGCATGTGATTTTGAAAACGAAAAGTCAGAACCCGTGTGGGTTCTGTTTATTCCTCATTCGGCATTTAGAAGATTGCGAGTGCCATTGTTGTCAACCTAGGGCTCTGATACCACTTTTGTAACACCCCAAATCCGCGGGACTCGGGATGCTACGGGTTGGGACCTCACAATGGGTCCCGACCCTTAGCTTGACAACAATTTCACCAGATCTTGCAACAAGGCACAAATAAAGGCCAAAAACGAAATACATTTTTATGCAATGAAAAGAAAAACCCGAAAGAATACAACAAAGGACTTCAGCCGAAAATACAACCTCAAAGGCTAACACCATAAAACATACAATAATTACAATACTCAAACTCGACTCCACCCAAAACCCAATCCTAAAATGTACGGAACCCCGGTTGCCCACTCTTCCGGATCTCTCCGCCGCAATCCTAACCTGCAATGCAATCTACAACAGTCGGTATAAAACCGTTAGCTCATATTCGAAGCATTAGAATCAATGGAAAAGGCACAAACACAAGTAAATCATCATAAACACACAACATTCTCAAAGCACACAATTCCGGTTTATTATCTTTTTATTATTAAGTCATATCCCGTTCTAATTCAACTTAGTTTTGTAACACGAGACCACCGTGGTCCCGCCTCGGTCCCTACTTACCGGCATGGAACGGTGCAGATGCCTCCGACCGTCTAACCAGCACGGGCTAGTCGCCGAGCACCTCCTAGACTCTCGCAAGAGCTAGGTAGATGATGTCACCGCCCGTTATCATACACTTGGGCCAAAATAACATATAAAGGTCGGTAATCCTATTTCCGGTTTAGTTGTTATAACATAAACAATAGCACACACCACCAAACACACATTAACGCTAATACAAGGAATACGAGCTAAGTAAGTCCGGAGACTTACCTCGTCACCACACTCAACTCACAACACTCTCGCTTCCTTAGGGAGGAAGCAATAACCTGCTCACAAGAAGATAACTATATCAACAACAACCCACTCACAATAGAAGTCTTAGACTTCTATACAAATGATCTACGCAAGACCATTTGACTCTCAATTCTAGGACCGCATCCTAGAATCTCTCATGCTCACATCACACTGAACACAAGCTAGAAGTCCTAAGACTTCTAAACCCTCGGATCTCGCAAGATCATAACTCACAACGCAACTAGGATAAGCCAAACCTAACTCCAAAATCCACAAGATCATACAACCCCAACTCGAGCCTCAAAACGCTCACAAGATCAACCATATAACTTAAAGTCTTATAACAACCTCACAAGATAACCAACACCTCAAGCATAGAAGCAACATCAATACATCAAACAATATCAAATCCTCGAAACTCACCTAAGGTTCAAAGCCACTACTTGGCATTAACTCTAAGTTATGCTAGATCCAACCTAGCATGATACTAATACTAAACATAACTAAATCGAGGGAAAAGAATACTCACATGACGTCAAAAGACGGAAATCGATCAACAAATGTCGACTTGGACTTGTTAGGTCTTTATCGGGACGCTTCCGAACCTAACACCAAAACTATACAAATTTAGCTTATATGCTAAATTTGAATGGAAGATTTAACGTATATAAATTTAAGGAAAACTCGCTTTCAAAACGAAGGTTAATACCCACAATAAAAATCTTTGCCATAAACCGAGATTAATCCAACAAAGCCATAATATGTAGTATATATAAATATAAGAATATCCCCTTAATTGAAACCCGAGTTTAAAATCGTCAAATACATTTTTAGGGCAAAGATGAACAAATGCATAAACTTGGGTCATATTCCGAAAATGTAAATAAGGGCCATAATCTGTAATTTTCAACAAAGGATATAAATGCAAGATTCCAAAATGTGGGTAAAAGATGTAATATATAAAGCTGGGTACATTTTGTAATTAAACATAAATTAAGGGCCCGATTTGAAAACCCTAAAAGTCTTCTCCCTTAATCGATACATACAGCTGGGGAAGGAGACAGCAGGTTGCGGCGGCTGCGCCTCTGAGGGCTCCCTCCGGTGGCTGCAAACAGGTGTGGGGCAACACTCGGCGGCGACAAAGGAGGAGGCCGGCACTGACGTTGGTTCTGTAGCGAAGGAGGGCCCTCCAGTGGCTTCCAGGTGGTTGAAGGCGGTGGAGTACAGAAAAGGGGAATCATAGAGACGGTAGGCGAGGCAAGGCGAGGTTCTTCAACCTCTGTACTGCGTGGGCGGTGGCGACTCTAGGATCCGGTGGGTTTGGATGCCCAGGCGAGAAGGCGGGCCAAGGCACGAGCTTTCCGACGAGGGCTTCGACTCCCGGCGTATGTTGCTTCCGGTGTGCTGATTTGACAGAGGACGAGGGGGGGAACAGAGGTCGATTTGTGCTGCTACGACGTTTGTTGTGGGTTGTTGTTTGCAGGTGGTCGTTGCTCAAGATAGGCTCGACGGTGGCGGTGCTGGCTCGACAAAGGAGGACGAAGGTGAGGAGCTGAGGAGATGTGTGAAGGTTGTTGAGATGAGCAGAGGTGGAGAGTTGAGAGACTCAATTTGCAGACAGTGGACAATTGGAACGATAGGGAAGAAATGAGGGATCACAGGCTGAGTCAAATTGAGGGGATCAAGGGGTCGGGGGTAGCTGAGCTAGCCACAGAGAGAAGGAGCGTGCACGGGACTACCTCGGGTAGCTTGGGCGGGATCAGAGGCCAGCAAGGGTGACACAAGCGTGTCATCAGGCATATGGAAGAAGGAAAGGACATTTATGAAAAGGGAATAAATGAATAAATAAATCGATCAAGAATAACTCGATCGAAAACATTTGAAACGGGATTTCCGAATTGAAAAACTTTTCTGAATTTTCCGAAAAAAATAAAACGGATATACGTGAACGTATCAAAAACTTAAATATGCTCGGGAAAAATATTTTACGCCTTAAAATACTTTTAATAAAAAAAAATTTAATCTAATAAAATATCGATAGAAGTCGGGTAAAAAAATATCGAAAACGCGCCATAAAATTTGGGGCGTTACATTAGATCCCCCTAAAACAAGTTTGTCCCGAAACTTACTATACGCCGAACTGCTCGGTCCCTAAGGCCGAGGTATGAACTCTCAAACTACGAAGGCTTAGAACTTTTATATCTATATACACAAAACTGCTTCAACCACTATAATAACATATTTATAACCGGACATAAAACACATTCCTGCACGGGTCACAAAACCACATATAACATCACACATATACACAACCAACTTAAGGGAAGAGTTAGGTCTAACCCGTCGATTCTATCAAATATACTAGCTCGGCGTAAAACTCAACCAAAGATACTATCTTTCGTCTGATACACATGAAACACCGGGTGAACACTCTCTACTCTTGGTGGTAACGCCAACTTATAAGACACTTCCCCAACTCGCGCTAAGATCTAAAAGGTCGATATATCGGAACTCAACTCCCTTCTCGGGTCCTCCTCAATGCAACATTTCTATTTTGTTTCTCTCTGATTGCCTCTAACACATAAGGTCAAACTTCTTAATTGGTCCCACTAACCAAACGTTGATGTTACATCTTCTCAATCTTGTTGTAAGTTTCAAGTAATGAAGGAAAATACTTAATTCACAATGCTTCTACAAAAGAGTCACATATGGTATTTCTTTTACATCGTTCCTTAATACTTAATCTAGACCTGGTTTTTGAGAACCACTTGTACACTTCAAACCCATCATACCTCAAGGCAATTTCTAAATAGTTGCACCAATGAATCTTCTCTTAACTCTCAACAACTCCATTGTCAATCTCTGTCCCACTTAATACTTCATTATCATCCGGAGTAGGTTATCCATAGATGGTGTTACCTTGGAAAATCTCTCCACAAATCTGGTAATGACCAACACATCCAAGAAAACTTTTAACTTCTTTCACATCCTTCGGGGTTGCCATCCCGAGATAACTTTTCATACAACTTCTCTCTTCTTCGGAAGTAGACCAAGATATCTTATCAGGGCATTAGTAAGCCCATATGGAATCTCTACAACTCGTAGTGACCATGGTTCGTCCAGAATGCCGTATTTGCAATATCTCAATCTCGAATTCTCAATTTGTGAAGAGAAACCTTAAATCATTCATAGAAGCGAGTACCGACCCTTGCTACTAGTCGAGTAGATCATCTATCCGTGGTGAGGAATACTTGTTCCACATTGTTATCTTGTTCAACTCTCGGTAATCGATGTACATACGGTGATAACTGTCTCACTTTTCGTAAACTGATGTTCTCCATAACAACTTCAAATCAAGAGTTTAAGATATATTCCAATATGAACTTCAAAGCAAGAGTTCAAGATAACGTCTGATGTTCTCTATGGCATTTCACTAGTTCTAATGAAATCTTATCACTAAGTTCTTGCAATTTCTCCTTCACTTGCTTACACAACTCATGTCTCTGCACAAGTGTTATTCTATACGGCGCCTTAGACGTTGGAATTAAGTCAAGCTCGACCTTAGGGGAAAATTCCACATTCTGACGTATTGGAATCCGTGATATCTCAGCTTTCATCTTTTCTCTTTCCGTCACATATCGTAATAACCGACACAATCCTGTCTTATCACTTTACAAGTGATCGTGACACTAATGATCTACCTCGATCTGTTGGGGTGATGTCCTTTAAACACGTGTAATATTCCATTCATAGCTACCATGTCGACCGTCTTCCTTTTACAAATCCTTCATCTCCTAGACTCGTAGAACTTGCTCGAGTCTTCCGACTATTGAAGCCTTGGTTAAGCAATAGTTCAGCTTAATCCCTCTTTTCACTTCAAAGGAAAGGCGATAATACATGTCTTGATCTCGCGCATGTGTTCAGTCACAAAGGTCTTACTACAAGACTCGATCATACCTTATACAACTCGATACAATCTCCCTTGCTTTCTATGACATCCCAACATATGGGAGGATCTCTTCGTATTTTACAACAGCTTTCACCGTAGACATCCTTTCCTCAAGTAGGCGTAGAAATTTACACTACATTTTCTTATGTAGCGTGAAACCGACTATAGAAACTCCAGTTTCAATCTTTCAGGTACTTCTTGTACATCTCAAATCCACATTGAACTTCAAGACTTTGGTCTTCTCTTACTCTGGTTGGTCACCTTATACATCTCTCGGTATCCCATAAACAACTCCACAACCGTACCATTATGCCCTGTGGAAAACGCTAGAACAAATTCATCCACAATCACTGAAAGATCCACTCACTACTTCACCAAGTACTAACATCATAACTCTAAGCTCATAGTGTTGCCCTTATCTAGGTTCTCCCTTTCACGCTATAGCCACCATGACTCTTCCGTGTGAGTCTGAAGCATCTGACTCAACTTTTACTCGCGAAAACATACTATCCATTTCATTAGAACGAACATATTATGCATCACCTTATTATACTCCCGTCTACGCACCACAAACAATGAAAACCTTACCTTTCGCTTGATCTACTAGTTTCCTTTACCATGATCAAACCTTAAAACTTCTAATCCGGGTCGTTCTCCTATATGTCGTTCTCGTGACCTAAGAAGGTCGCAAAGGGTCATTACAATCCCTCCCTAGGAGGTCTGTCACATTCACTTTCTTTGATCCCATGCAATATTACTTGATTAAGACAATTGTACTTAGTTGACATACTTCCTCACTACTTACACCGAACCACCGGAAATCCTCCAAGCTCTTGTTACCGATCCTTCATGCCATTATCTTGCCTAATCTTCTCATATACGCTCATCAATAGCCAACCCGCACACGTGCGTTCTTGGTTCTCATCAATTACTCTTCTCATCCAATGTCAATGACCATTCTATTTACCCTCCCTGTTACCATTCTCCTGAAGGCTACCCTCTCAGGGCACTCTGTCTTAAACTTCACTTGCTCATTTCACCCTTCACACACTCCGTTAACTCTTTATACGCTCCACGCTTCCTTCTTCTTCTATAAGGTAACTATAACTTCTCGGCCTTGTGGTGTCGCATAACTCCCGTTCATAGGCTTAACCGTTCTTCATAATATCTTGTAAGTGCATCTTCCCCACATCTCTATGGTTAGTAACTACTCTCTCTTCTCTAGGTTGGTCTTTCAATCAAAACTCCTTGTTTTATCTTTCATCTTCTGAAGATCACAATCCACACACCCTTCCTCCTTCTTAGCGTTGCTTAGTTTCATCTCAATGACGGAAAATGATTGACTCCGCCGGGTAATTCTACTATGTGAACTTTCACCATGTGATCCTCCTCGTTACCCTCGTATTTTTGACTCTTCACTTCTTGGTACCTCGCAAGTTTAACTTACGGTATTTAAATCCTTCCCACATGTTTCGTTCACTTTTCTCCTCTACCCTCCAATGCTTAGAAACGTCTAAGGAAAGCTTTGCATCTTAATGGAACACCACCTTAACCTTTCTAGAACGTACTCATCTCCTCCTCGATTTACATCTTTAGTTGTCCACGCTTCTTCTCAAAGAACTTAAGTTCGTTCTCTCTCTTGGTCTCGTCGTCGTCCAATCATGGCCTCTTTAGAACCGCTTCTACACTTTAATGTTGCTACCTTTTTCTTGTATTGCTCCCATCTTGACCCCCCTTAAGTCGTCTCGAGTTTTCTTTTACTTGGTTGTCCTTTGTTTACATCATCTCTACTCCTCTTTGATGCCCTTTTATAGGAATCCGAGAAACACCATGGTGTTTGTCAACACGAAACGCTCAACTTGATACTTGAGCGTACTCCTCCACGTATGAATGTTATCCTAAGCCAACAACGTCGTCTTAAAGGTGATGATATCTTTTCGTCGTCCTAACTATAAGGTCCCATACTATATATTACTATATATCTAAGAGTCCGTATATAAGCATATATATGTCCTATGTCCACATAACTACTAATATATCACATCCGGAAATCCAATACATCAATACAAGGTCCAAACATGTATTATAGTCCACATATATTCACTATACATATAAATCAAGTCATCATGCAACTACAATCCACACATATTATACATACCTACATATATATACAAATCCAATAAACTAAGCTGCCGAGATCCGCGAAAGAAGTGGTGGTCCGTACATTCTACCCAGACTCATGCATGTGATTTTGAAAACGAAAAGTCAGAACCCGTGTGGGTTCTGTTTATTCCTCATTCGGCCTTTAGAAGATTGCGAGTGCCATTGTTGTCAACCTAGGGCTCTGATACCACTATTGTAACACCCCAAATCCGCGGGACTCGGGATGCTACGGGTTGGGACCTCACAATGGGTCCCGACCCTTAGCTTGACAACAATTTCACCGGATCTTGCAACAAGGCACAAATAAAGGCCAAAAACGAAATACATTTTTATGCAATGAAAAGAAAAACCCGAAAGAATACAACAAAGGACTTCAGCCGAAAATACAACCTCAAAGGCTAACAACATAAAACATACAATAATTACAATACTCAAACTCGACTCCACCCAAAACCCAATCCTAAAATGTACGGAACCCCGGTTGCCCACTCTTCCGGATCTCTCCGCCGCAATCCTAACCTGCAATGCAATCTACAACAGTCGGTATAAAACCGTTAGCTCATATTCGAAGCATTAGAATCAATGGAAAAGGCACAAACACAAGTAAATCATCATAAACACACAACATTCTCAAAGCACACAATTCCGGTTTATTATCTTTTTATTATTAAGTCATATCCCGTTCTAATTCAACTTAGTTTTGTGACACGAGACCACCGTGGTCCCGCCTCGGTCCCTACTTACCGGCATGGAACGGTGCAGATGCCTCCGACCGTCTAACCAGCACGGGCTAGTCGCCGAGCACCTCCTAGACTCTCGCAAGAGCTAGGTAGATGATGTCACCGCCCGTTATCATACACTTGGGCCAAAATAACATATAAAGGTCGGTAATCCTATTTCCGGTTTAGTTGTTATAACATAAACAATAGCACACACCACCAAACACACATTAACGCTAATACAAGGAATACGAGCTAAGTAAGTCCGGAGACTTACCTCGTCACCACACTCAACTCACAACACTCTCGCTTCCTTAGGGAGGAAGCAATAACCTGCTCACAAGAAGATAACTATATCAACAACAACCCACTCACAATAGAAGTCTTAGACTTCTATACAAATGATCTACGCAAGACCATTTGACTCTCAATTCTAGGACCGCATCCTAGAATCTCTCATGCTCACATCACACTGAACACAAGCTAGAAGTCCTAAGACTTCTAAACCCTCGGATCTCGCAAGATCATAACTCACAACGCAACTAGGATAAGCCAAACCTAACTCCAAAATCCACAAGATCATACAACCCCAACTCGAGCCTCAAAACGCTCACAAGATCAACCATATAACTTAAAGTCTTATAACAACCTCACAAGATAACCAACACCTCAAGCATAGAAGCAACATCAATACATCAAACAATATCAAATCCTCGAAACTCACCTAAGGTTCAAAGCCACTACTTGGCATTAACTCTAAGTTATGCTAGATCCAACCTAGCATGATACTAATACTAAACATAACTAAATCGAGGGAAAAGAATACTCACATGACGTCAAAAGACGGAAATCGATCAACAAATGTCGACTTGGACTTGTTAGGTCTTTATCGGGACGCTTCCGAACCTAACACCAAAACTATACAAATTTAGCTTATATGCTAAATTTGAATGGAAGATTTAACGTATATAAATTTAAGGAAAACTCGCTTTCAAAACGAAGGTTAATACCCACAATAAAAATCTTTGCCATAAACCGAGATTAATCCAACAAAGCCATAATATGTAGTATATATAAATATAAGAATATCCCCTTAATTGAAACCCGAGTTTAAAATCGTCAAATACATTTTTAGGGCAAAGATGAACAAATGCATAAACTTGGGTCATATTCCGAAAATGTAAATAAGGGCCATAATCTGTAATTTTCAACAAAGGATATAAATGCAAGATTCCAAAATGTGGGTAAAAGATGTAATATATAAAGCTGGGTACATTTTGTAATTAAACATAAATTAAGGGCCCGATTTGAAAACCCTAAAAGGCTTCTCCCTTAATCGATACATACAGCTGGGGAAGGAGACAGCAGGTTGCGGCGGCTGCGCCTCTGAGGGCTCCCTCCGGTGGCTGCAAACAGGTGTGGGGCAACACTCGGCGGCGACAAAGGAGGAGGCCGGCACTGACGTTGGTTCTGTAGCGAAGGAGGGCCCTCCAGTGGCTTCCAGGTGGTTGAAGGCGGTGGAGTACAGAAAAGGGGAATCATAGAGACGGTAGGCGAGGCAAGGCGAGGTTCTTCAACCTCTGTACTGCGTGGGCGGTGGCGACTCTAGGATCCGGTGGGTTTGGATGCCCAGGCGAGAAGGCGGGCCAAGGCACGAGCTTTCCGACGAGGGCTTCGACTCCCGGCGTATGTTGCTTCCGGTGTGCTGATTTGACAGAGGACGAGGGGGGGAACAGAGGTCGATTTGTGCTGCTACGACGTTTGTTGTGGGTTGTTGTTTGCAGGTGGTCGTTGCTCAAGATAGGCTCGACGGTGGCGGTGCTGGCTCGACAAAGGAGGACGAAGGTGAGGAGCTGAGGAGATGTGTGAAGGTTGTTGAGATGAGCAGAGGTGGAGAGTTGAGAGACTCAATTTGCAGACAGTGGACAATTGGAACGATAGGGAAGAAATGAGGGATCACAGGCTGAGTCAAATTGAGGGGATCAAGGGGTCGGGGGTAGCTGAGCTAGCCACAGAGAGAAGGAGCGTGTAGGGGACTACCTCGGGTAGCTTGGGCGGGATCAGAGGCCAGCAAGGGTGACACAAGGGTGTCATCAGGCATATGGAAGAAGGAAAGGACATTTATGAAAAGGGAATAAATGAATAAATAAATCGATCAAGAATAACTCGATCGAAAACATTTGAAACGGGATTTCCGAATTGAAAAACTTTTCTGAATTTTCCGAAAAAAATAAAACGGATATACGTGAACGTATCAAAAACTTAAATATGCTCGGGAAAAATATTTTACGCCTTAAAATACTTTTAATAAAAAAAAAATTTAATCTAATAAAATATCGATAGAAGTCGGGTAAAAAAATATCGAAAACGCGCCATAAAATTTGGGGCGTTACAATACATAGGTCGTTGCTAATAAATATTATGTAATTGCTTCTTTGATTATGTTTGCCAAAATTGATGACAATGTGTACATATAATACATATGTAATTACTGATATATATTGTGTTCTAATCACACATTTATGTAACAAGTAGACAACAATGTGTACAGAAGGAAGGACCAGCAAGAATGGACGTTCAAATCAGAGTCCACGAATGAAGATATTGTTATCATTTGTTTCGTATTTTTACGAGTTTTGATAATTATTATCATTCTTAATTAGGTAAACAAATAAAGATAAATAGGAGAGAGAAATATTATGATTTATTGAGTATCTTTATTTTTGTTTTTAATAAATCTTTTTATGAAAATATGGAGGGGCCTAATTTGTCAACATATAAAGTCATTTAGCCAACTCGTCCTTAGAATATTACACAATGTATGATCAAATGATACGTATCATGCACGTTTCTTGCAATTTATGAGTAAGACGTCGGAACGGGTAAAATAAACAAAATCGAATAATAGTTAATCTTAATTGTGTTAAGTTATATATAGGTAGTAAATACCTTTTGTAGTTTAAAAGGTAACCATATATATCTATCCTAAAATATCAATCATCTAATTAATATACAAAAATAATATTGAATCAAGATCGTTGATTTTATTTAATCATCTGGTCTAAATTGGTTCTTATTTCTTATTTTAACTATTGTTCTAACTTGATTCTATCCCTATATATATATATATATATATATATATATATATATATATATATATATATATATATATATATATATATATATATATACTTGCTTATTCTGTTTCAAAAAATATTTAAAAATAATTTTGTAACATTTTTTTATTGTCCATCAATTAATTTGAGTTATATTATTATTTTCTAGAAAAACATGATTTGACAAAAATATTTTTTTAGCTATAATACGAATATTTCATTCAAGATGTAATGTAACCGGAAAATGCTCGAAAACAATATAAATGCTCGAAAACAAGATATTTGGGTTGACGATTATTTCGTGTCTATTCTTTAAGTTATTAATTAGTCTTCATCTTCTTAAATGTAGTTTAAAAAATAGCATATATTTACATTATAAACATTCACACATATATCATCAAATATTATACGATTTTTTGATTCATAACTCATATGAAATAGAAAATATGTATAAAAAATCTTTCATTCCAACATCATACCAAAAACAAAGTGTCAAGAATGCTTTATTCTATATCCTCATTCCATTCCGATTCCTGATTCCAACATCATTCCTATAGTCATATCAAACAAGCCATGTAGTCTTTCAGCCGTGAAAAATCCATGCGGAGCAAACATATCAAAATAATCGGAATCATTAAAATAAACCGATTAACCCTAAGTTTAAACATGGTGTCTTCAATTAATTACTTTTTGCCTCTATTTTCAAAAATTATATACTTTTATCGTGTAATTTTATTAAAATGTAATCCAACAATTGCAGTTTTACATTACATAGATACCAAATTGATAATATATACATAAAACACAATTTTTATGATTTCTTTCACATATAGGCATAATTATGTAAGATAAAAAAGAAAGGTATGTTGCAAACTTATTTCATGTTGCATTTGAAGTTCATTTGAAATCGTTTAGACTATTTCCGTCGTCAGCATATGAAGTCATTTATACAAAACCGAATAAATTTTCTTATTACAAAAAGACAAGAATAATAATATTTTTTTACAATTGGAAATTATTTCTACACATATGGAGTGTTTCATCTAACAACATCCGATTTCAATCAACGGTAATAATTATCATCATTGAATGTTGACATGTTCGAATCTCACGAGCCTAATGTCTAGCGGAGTCGGACATATTGCAGATCTGCACAGTAAGTTTGCATAACACGAATGATATTCTTCTACACAATCGTACAATTAATTATACGAGTATTCAGTAGATCTATCACCGTGTACATAATTTTTTTGTTGATACACTTATCTAGAAAGAAATCATAGTAATAAATGAATAATTTCAAATACTAAAAAATAAAAAATAAAAAATGAAATTAAGAACTGAATAAATTAGTTTCTTAATCTATGTCACAAAAACATAGATTAAAAAATTTCAGTATATATTTTGACTATTTTAAAATTGTAAAATTTTAATTTTATATAAGGTGAATACTTTATTTTATTTATCAAATTTATCTATATACATAATTATCATACGGAATAATTTAAGAACCTAACTTTTGGGTACACTGAATAGTAATTATCGGGCATTTTTTGCCGCACTTTCCTAGGGTTACCTCTGAGCATTCTCCCATTGGAAAACCGAGAGAGACAAAAGAAGAGAAGGATATTGGGTTCAAGTAACTGTGCTACCTCGGCGTTGGCGGCGCCGATGATTCATTCGTAGGTATATTCGTATACCCCTATCTCTTTCATTTTGTTTCGGATTCCTCTTTTACGGCCTCTCTTTCATTTTGGTTTTGATTGTTGTTTTCATTTCCGTTGCGCTCAACTTGTCAGGTATCTGTTTTCGTTGTCTAATTCCTTATGTTTTCTTGGTTAAAGTTTCGTTTAGAGATTTTGATCGTTAGTTACTTCTTCGTGCAATTCCTATTTCTAGTTATGGTGAATTTCCTCTTTGATCTTTCTATTCGGTTAAAATAGAATCAATGCAATCGAGTTGAAATTTGTGCTCTCCTCCAAGAGGTAGAAGGTTTTCTTGATTTTAATTTCTTGTGACAAGGTTAGTGATTGATCAAAGTTGACTGAAAACAGTGAACGAGCTGTGATATAGTGGTTACGTGTTGTTGCAAATTAGGTTAGGGTTTGCTTGTATAATCTGAGATTTTAGGTGAAAAAACTTCCTTTCTTGGTTTATGAACAACTTAGAGTCATAAACAGAATTCAAGGTGAAGTACAGATACATAAATGATGTGTAGAAAGCAATTAATCGGGGTTTTACCGAATTGAGGTTGTACCTTCCTATAATTAAGAGGTAAAAAGACATGATTTCGACAAAATTATTTGTTATTAGTTACAATGAGTCCTGAAACTTACAATCAAGTTTGAGATATTACAATCTTCTGTCTCTCCCCACGTGGGAATGCACCAACATAGAACAACAAACCCTTTTGCATCGCTATTGGTCACTTGGTGATACTTGTAAAATCCTAAATATAATATAATTTCTAGTAACTGCCCTTTGACTAGATGTGTACCGCAACTCGCATTATGTCAATTCTAGAATTTCCATATCTAAACAAATCCTATGAAATAACACTTGACCTTGATAATGATATTATATAGTCAACCCTACTTGTCTCCTCTTCCAAATTCCATCCCCATGAGGTTGAAATCACTATGTTAGGTCACCCATTCGAGTGTTTATCCCATGTAGTTTTGAATCGTGCATAAATCTCAATCATTTGACATATGAAGCTTGCTTTTATCAAACTTGTAGCAAAACATAAGGTACATAATTAAGTTATAGAGTATGACTAAAAACATACGCATCATAACTCTTCTCTAGTGTAAGTCTATTCAAGGAACCTTTTAGTCTCCTTTATTCTTCCCATAGAAAATAACTGAAGAAGAGTAATGTTCTCTGTTGTTAGTTTCTATTGTTTGCGCTACACACCAAAAACTTCATAATTAATTTTATGGTAATTTTTTGAAATAAAATTTTTATGTCTAGACAACTCCATGGGTTGGTTGCAATACCACAAGCTATGGTTGGGTAATGTCTAAACTCAACAAACTTAAATCTAATCAAAACTACTATTTTAATGCCCTCTGGTTTGCAATTGCGGAGTTCCTATATATATGTTTTTTTCTCAGATATGGTTGACTAATACAAAAAATTTCCTACCACCTAAACTATGATTTTCCTTGATCAATTTTTTAACTAATTTTTTTATTTGTGTTGGCAGGATTTACCTTACATAAAATCATATACAAGAGGATTTTCTAGTTTTGTTTATAACAACCTAAATAAGTTTCATTCATGGCTCGGAGAGAGAACACAAGAATGGGTCAGATCACAAAGCGTCGGGTAATAAAGAAAAGCATCCAGCACTAGAGTGCAGGCCACCTTTTGTCAATGGAACTGGAAAATATAATGGCATGAAGGATGTCCAGAATGGTGATTAACCCCACATACGGCTGACCGCGGAAGTAAAAAATACTTTCTCTTCAGGAGATGGAAAAAGAAGATTTATAAAAAAAATGTTAAGTCACAAAAACATCTTGAGCAAGGGGTGGATGCGAAGTGGAGAATTCAGAAACCAAAACGTGACAAAGAAGACTCAGGTCATGACATGGATACTTCATTCCTATGGGACATTGGGACGTCTGAGAGTATCCATGATGCAGAGCTTCTGAAGGAAAGTTCTGATATTTCACAAGACAGATTGCAAACTGAAGATATCAGCTGATAGTTGCAGCTTTCTGATATATTGGGTTTTGAAAACCTCAAGACTTTTGTGTTGTCATTGTTAAAGACATTATATGACTGGTTGGAAAGACATAGGCCACTTTTTGCTGTTGTGACAAACAGGATACAGAGCACTTGTGACTATGTCCAAATGAAATGTGTCCATGCATATCCAATTGCTAATTGCTATAAAATGGCTTCGGTATTGTGGAAATGTTTTGCTTGTTGTGTCGATGGTTTGGTTGGATTGTTTTCTAAGAGGGGTTGATTCATTTGTGTGCATGGGGACAACGTCATTCTTCTCTATTATATAATCCGGTCTTCTTTTAGTTATTGCTATGGTGGGGACCTTCAAGTTTCTTCTAGTATTGGTAAGTTCTTCAGGGTTCCTTTTCTTGACTCTACTCTGAATGCATAGCAATAACTTAAGAACTTACCAATACTGGAAGAAACTTGAAGGTCCCCACCATAGCAATAACTGAAAGAAGAATGAACCACATAATAGAGAAGAATGACGTTGTCCCCATACGCACAAATGAATCAACCCCTCTTAGAAAACAATCCAACCAAACCATCGACACAACAAGCAAAACATTTCCACAATACCGAAGCCATTTTATAGCAATTAGAACCTGGATATGCATGGACACATTTCATTTGGACATAGTCACAAGTGCTCTGTATCCTGTTTATCACAGCAGCAAAAAGTGGCCTATGTCTTTCCAACCAGTCATATAATGTCTTTAACAATGAAAACACAAAAGTCTTGAGGTTTTCAAAACCCAATATATCAGAAAGTTGCGACTATCAACTGATATCTTCAGTTTGTAATCTGTCTTGTGCAATATCAGAACTTTCCTTCAGAAGCTCTGCATCATGGATACTCTCAGACGTCCCAATGTCCCATAGGGATGAAGTATCCATGTCATGACCTGAGTCTTCTTTGTCACGTTTTGGTTTCTGAATTCTCCACTTCGCATCCACCCCTTCTCAAGATGTTTTTGTGACTTAACATTTTTTTATAAATTCTTCTTTTTCCATCTCATGAAGAGAAAGTATTTTTTACTTCCTTGGTCAGCCGTATGTGGGGTTAATCACCATTTTGGACATCCTTCATGCCATTATATTTTCCAGTTCCATTGATAAAAGGTGGCCTGCACTCTAGTGCTGGATGCTTTTCTTTATTACTTGACGCTTTGTGATCTGACCCATTCTTGTGTTCTCTCTCCGAGCCATGAAAGAAACTTATTTAGGTTGTTATAAATAGAACTAGAAAATCCTCTTGTATATGATTTTAGGTAAGGTCAATCCTGCCAACACAAATAAAAAAATTAGTAAAAAAATTGATCAAGGAAAACCTTACTTGCTATGAAATTTGTTAGTATTTATTATCTATGACACTTAACAATAAATCACTTACATGAGTTAGCTTAAAATTTTGTTTTCAAATTGGATTCAAACCCTATTTGATGGTTATTTCAAGAATAAACACTTTGTCATGGAATGATAAGTTGAATATATTTTTTTACAAAATAAAGTTTAAAACTAACTAATTAGACACCCAGGATCAGCGCCAAAGAAAGTGCTTGCAACCAAGAAATTACACACAGAGAATATAGCAACAAAAATCAACTAGCTCTGAGAAAAAAACAAATAGATAGGAACTCCGCAATTGCTAACTACATGACATTACAAAAAAAAGGTTAAACTAACTAATCAGATACCGAAGATCAACGCCAAGAAACTGCTTGCAACCAAGAAATTGCACACAAATAATATAATAACAAAAACCAACCAAATTTGAGAAAAAACATATGTATAGGAACTCCACAATTGCTAACTAGAGGACATTAAAACAATAGTTTTGATCTGATTTACTTTTGTTGAGTTTGAACATTACCCAACCATAGCCTACAGTATTGCAACTGTAAACACACACAAGATTGAGAGAATTCTCTCGATTGATTGATATTAACAATAAACAATTACAATGAATTTATAATACAGAAAACAAATGAAGAAACTAATCCTATCCTATAAACAAGGAGATACATCAGAAGTGGAGGAAGAAGTAACAACGTTTACACATAAAATCAGATTTGACCTATTCTATCGGATGACATATTCTTGTATTGGTTGTTACCCCCGGCAACACAAATACCGGGACGGACTTCGATCTTGGAAGAAAGAAAGGAAATCCGGTCCTTGGAAAGAGGGTTTGTGAATATTTCCGCAAGTTGATCGTTGGAGGAGATGTGATGAACTTTGTGTAATAGCTAGGATTTCCGAATTCTAATTAATGTTGATTAACTTAATCGTTGATAGTAATTGACATATAACTTGTGAAGATTTTCCAAGTGATGAGTATGAGTCCCACCGTTATGTTCGTCGCGTAATTTTGGACGTTTGGGGAAATTTTTACTTTTTCCCCCGGGTAATTATTTTTACCCTACGGTGTTATTTGGAGCATTTGGAAGCTCCAATTAATAAAAATGCAGTTGAGAGAAATGATCAGGACATCGGATATGTCTTAGATATGAAATAACATGGAGAGGCAAAACGGCCAAAAGAGTCGCTATTTTGTTTCTTAACAGCTAAGAAAGACGGCTTAAGAATACACGTTTTCCGAGGCAGTTGTGTAATAATTATCCCTACAATATTCCAGATTTAATGTTCCAATCTCGAGAAGTTTGGAGAAAGAGGTTCGACCCGCCTTTGTATCGGTTAAAGGATAATTATCGACTTTACTAAAGGATAATTATTGTCTTCACTATAAATAGCGGAAAATCCTTTATTAATTAATTTCCTTTCACGTTTTCTCGTAAAAGCTCTGATTTCTCTCAACCTTCAAACTCAGATCTAGTCTCTGTTTCTAATCCGATTTCAATTCCGTTTGAGTTTCTGGATTCCTCTCTTCATTCTCTTCATAACGGTACCGAGTTTCTGCATTTCCGAGTATATGGAGGGCTGGTCGAGCATATATGTCACCAGGACGGTTCCGTCGCTCAGATTCCGATGAATTTGATGTTGTCCATGTGTAGCCTGCGTCGTTGTGATTCCGAATCTTCTTTCAGATCGTCAATCGGGTTAGTAACGAATAAGTTATGAATTTATTCGTTTTCCGTACTACGATTTGGCCTAAATTGACTTTAGGCTTGTCAAATAGGACAATTAGAAATTCCATTATGGTCGTTATATTATTCTGGTGATTATGGTTTCTTGTTTGATGAAATCTGATGACAGGGGGTATAGAAATTACCTGCGGGCAAAACGTTATTTTGGCGAAATCTAATTAATTAATTAAAGGTGAATTAATTAAATTAGGATTAAAATTGAGATTGAGGAATGTTGATTAGATACTACCTTGAGATTTGAGGTATTGTGAGCTATGTTGAGATATTGGGGTTTAGTTGGTTGTGAGGCTCATAGATTGAGTATGATCCTTATGGATCCCTTTGGGTCTAGGTGTGACCCCTTTGATGAATAGAGGTTGATATATCTCTTTATGCCTTTTTATAGGCCGTGTTGTCCCTCCAGTGTAGAGGTGATCGTGGTTGATTTTGTACGAGGTTGAGGTAAGTCCGTTGGACTTACTTAGCTACCATCCCTATATTGGGTATTTGCATGAGTGGTGTGTGCTTTATATGTTTGCTATGATATCATGAGTTGTCGTTTTTATCGACCTATGTTCTATTGACTGCCCCACTACGTGGTTGTGATAACCTTTCCCTTTCATCCCGCCGTGGAGTCTGGGAGGTTCTCTGATGTCGGGCCAGACTAGTTTATAGGAAGGGCGCAATCCACTCCCATAGGGTACACGGATTGTGTGACCGATACTCGTACAACTGGACACTGTACTCAGAGGTGGGGATGTATCGGTCCTCGTGTCACATACTTTCATCTATCTATAAATATACGGTTTTTGAGTGAATGGTTATTATATAAAGATAATAAATGGGTAAATGTGTGATAGCATGTTGATGTGTTTATCTTTCATGATTGTGCTTGTGCTTATGCATTACCTCATATATGTATGGTTAGCTGACGGTTTCATACCGTGTTGTAGATGTTTACAGGTTAGGCGCTACTGGGTGATCTGGTAGGGTGACAGGCCGAGGACTCTCGTACATTAGGTGGTTGGTTTGGGGTTGTTGTGTTTCCCCTCCTGCGTGAGGATGATCTTTTGTACCTCCTATGTGAGGATGTCGTTTTATATACTCGGCTATGTTGTTGTTTACTTTGGGTCGTACAGTTTATACTGTTTTATGTATTTGTTTTATATCTATCAGTGCCATGTTGTAAGGTCTAGTGAACTTGTTGTCAGGTTAGGGTCAGGATCCATTGTGAGATCCTAGCCCAATGTGACATCCCGAGTCCCGCGGATTCGGGGTGTTACAAAGTTGGTATCAGTGCCCAGGTTGACAACAATGGCACTTGCTACCAGCAATGAGGTTTGATAGGTAAAATAAACAGAGCCCACATGGGATCTGACGTTTTCAAAGGTTTTGGTTTTAAGTGTGGTTTTGGGATAGAATGTACGAGAAGTCGTCACCTCTGCCATGGATCTCTGAACCGTAGATATGCATATATATCTCTGAACCGTAGATATGCATATATATCTTTGTGTACTATGGATTAGGTGCGTATATCCTCTATAGTGGGATGAGGTAGGAGTACACCCCCCCTCTTCCTCCAGTGGTGATAAGTTAGGGACCAGTTTCCGCTGTTGTTTCGCCTATGGCAGAGAACGAGTTTGAAGAGGCTGATCGTGTCTCCATGAGTAGATCCGAGTTTCAAGAATATATGTAACAAGTATATGAAGCGGTGATAGCGGGTAGATCGACACCAGATTTACCAACAATTGTGAGATCAACTGAAGCTTCTGGATCCGGAAAGAAGCAATGGACTGAATCAGTTACTGGAGAAGCAAAGATGATGAATGAGGAACCTAGTCCGATATCAGGACAATCTAGTGATCCTTTGGCCATGAAGATGACTGGCAAAGAACTACAGTGTTTTAATTGCGTGGAAGTTGGGACACTAGCGAGCTGTGTGCCCAAAGGTTCCCATCATATTCTTTACGTGTGGTAAAGTAGGGCATAGAGCGAAGTTTTGTCGACAGGGCAAGGCATTTCCTTTACAGGTTCCCTTCAAGAGTGAGATCATTTCAGGTGGACGACGAAGGTCGAGTTACCCTTTAGCTGCACAGGTTGCAAGGATGGGATGATTATGTTTCAGTTGTGGCTATCCAGATCATTTGCGTTCTGTGTGCCCTTTGGCACTGATAGCTATTTTCACTTGTGGTGAGTTAGGCCATCTGGCCCTTTCTGTCAGCACGGTGGTGTTTCTTCCCAGCAAGACCTTCCTCTTTCCGGTGTAGAAAGAGTGGAAGTGGAGGCTATAGTAATGACCTCAGTGATACCTGAGGAGCATGGATCTGACATTGAGTGATGATATGTAGTGGAGCTACGAGTGTTAGCTGTTATAGGTACCATTCTCGTTAATGGTTTACTTGGTGGAGTTTTGCTTATTGTGAGTGCTATGCACTTCATGTCTTTCGATGCATGCGTTAATGGTTGACTTTTTGTATACAGTAGAAGGTGGATTTTCCTTTACAAGATTACCTTTTTGGGTCTGAGATACCCGTGAGATGCGTGTTTGTTCCCTTATTTCAGGGACCCGTGTATGGTTGTAGACTTCTTTGTCATGTCGTAGGTGCATGAGGAAGTCATTATGTGTATGGTTTGGATGAATAGATATCATGTGGTGTTAGCTTTTAATAGTAAGACTATTATAGTCTTTACTGAGTTGAGTTAAATAGAGGTCTTCTGAGGTTAAGACCTTTGAAGAGACGCGTTTGTCATCAGGACTGTATGAGCAGCGAGCTGATAGCACAGGGATGTGACGCCTTCTAGTTTTATACCATAAAGGAGCGAGATAGTCCAACAATTGAAGGTATTCCAGTTGTTTATGAGTTTATAGACGTGTTACTGAACCGTCTAGTTGCCACCTCAGCGGAGTGTGGACATTGTTATCGAGTTGAAGTATGATACAAGATTGAATGGGAAAGCCACACTATATGGTGCCTGTTGAGATATTGTACTGATACCTTGAAAAGTTTACTGAAACGGGTTTACCCTAGTGGGTTCCATGTTCCGTATTGACGACCTGACGAGTTAACTTCAAGAAGCAATTGTGTTTTCGGGATTCCTTTATGCTCAAGATATCCCTAGTCAAGGATGAGAGAGCAGCATGTGTATGAGATAGCATCCCATACCCGTTATGGACACTACGAGTTTGTAGTGATGTCATTTGGGTTGACGAATGTTTTAGTAGTTTTTATGGAGTTGATGAATAGTATCTTCATCGACTTCCTTGATTAGTTGGTGGTGGACTCCATGGATGACATGTCGGTATACTCTCATAGCAGAGAATAGTAGACCGATCGTCTGAGGACCGTTCTACAGATTTTGAGAGATAGAGGGTTGTATGCTACGCTCTCTAAGTGTAAGTTGAGATGCCAGTGGTAGCCTTTTTAGGCCATGTTGTCTCCACCAGTGGGATCATGGTTGACCTGGCGAGAATTAAGTATGTTGTAACATGGGAGATACTAATGAACATTAAGGAATACGTAGTTTTCTCGGCTCAGCCGATTGCTACCAATGCATTGACGAAGGATTTTATATGATTATGTATTCATTTGCGAGTCTTTTGAGAAGACCACCATAACTACGTGATGGAAGCAGTGTGTCTATGTTCTGAAGAGTTGAGGAGGCATTTGACCTCTGCTTCCATTCTATTGTAGTTAGAAGATTTTTGGGATCCCGTGATTTACGGTGATACATCCCAGCTAAGTTTGAGATGTGTAGTACTACAAAGGAGTAGGGTTATTGATATGTGTGCTTACAGCTGAGAACGTATGATGAGAACTACTCGACTCATGATTTAGAGTTAGTAGTGGTAGTTCAAGCCTTTAAATTTTAAAGACCGTACCGGTGTGATCTTCATGTCAGATTTCTATAGATTATAGAAATCTGAAGTATATTTTATGCAACAGGGGTTGAATAACCGCCAGTATTAAGAGCTTAAGTTGATCAAGACTTTGACTTGAAGATTTCATATCATTTAGAGAAGTTGAATGTTGTCGCCGATAACTTGAATGGAAAGACGCTCCAAGAGAAGATGATTGTTTGAGTGATAGTTCAACCTCAGCTTCAAAGAGATCTAGCTTGGCTAGAGTTGGACAATCAGTTCCTTGATAAGGATACCCATTTATACCTTAGAGGTTCTACCTGGTTTGTTGGATGAGGTCCAACAGAAGCAGGAGACCTGCCGGGCCTTGACAAGGTTTAGAGAAAGGATGTCTCGTACTGAGGCACCATAGTTCTCCATAGGAGTAGATGGACTGATGAAGAGTCATGACCGCTTTTGTGTTCCTGCTGATGCAGATGGAGACAGAATATTACGTATAACCATTGTACGCCTTATTCAGTACATTCAGGTACGAGTAACATGTACCACGAGATGAGACGATTATATTGTATGAAGCCGATATAACCAGATTTGTGATATAGTGTGTGACATGTCAGCAGGTCCAGATAGAGTATTTCCGATCTAGAGATAAGCCCCCACCCACTACCAGTGCAGTAGTAGAATTTGGGAGGAAATCTTTATGGACTTTGTTATGGGATTGTGACCCTGTAGAAGATTGATGTTATTTGGATTGTTGGTAATAGATTAATAAACCGGCACGTTTCATTTCTATCAGAAGGACGTGGCTAGTGAATGAATTGGTTGAGGAGTACACTAGACAAATAGTGAGACTCCATGGTATACCGAGAACGATCATTTCTGATCGAGATGGATGTTTTTACTTTGAGATTGTGGGCAACAGATTCAGACTGCTTTGGGGACAAGTAAGTACCTCATGACTACACTTTTCCCCCTGATAAATGCTTAGTTAGAGAGGATCATCTAGATCTTAAAGATCTATTATAAGTTGTAAGTTGAATGGGAAACGTGGAGGGTTATATTACCTTCCATTAATGAGTTTATTATATAACAATGAAGGACGTGCATCTTTTTGGGATGACCCTATGAGTCAATATATAGACATAGATGTCGTATATCCTTATGCTAGAAGTGATCTAGCAGTAGAGTGGAATAACACCTGACCAGACTCAGGATTTTATAGTTCAAGTAATGTTGATTGAAGGAAGAATGCTGGATGTACAGAGTCACCAGATATTATATGTACAAGAGGCGGTACCCTCTAAAGTTCAAGCAAAAGTTCATGTCCGGCTGGAGGTATCTCAGCTGTGAGACGTTAGTTGTGTATTATGGAAAGGGGAACTGAGTTTCCAATATGTCGGTTACTTGAGATCTTGATCAGTTTTGTGAAGGCAACATGATGTTTAGCTTTCACTCTGAAGTTGGTGGATGTTCACCCAGTGTTCCTGTGTCTCAACTGAGAAAGTATATACCAGGTTGGAAACACTTTGTGAGTTATAATGATCTAGTGGTTAAGTTGAACCATATCGTTGTTGAGCATCTCATTACATTCTTGGAATAAGATATGAAACGCTTGCATTTGAAAGACATGCCCATATTGAGGATATGATGGTCGAGATGAAGACCTGAAGAGGCTATGTGAGAGATTAAGGATAGTGTCTTGAGGAACTATCCAGAGTATATGTTAGGACATACCCATTTGTGAGAGCACGAGTAGATCTTAGTGCTATCTTGATGAATGTTGTGCTTATGTGCTTATATGCCTTGATTTGTTATTCTATGCTAGTTGTGATGTGATTTATGATCTTAGTAGATCTTGATGTGCTAGCGTGATGTATGTTATAGCTGTAGATGATTACTTCCTCCACGCTACCCGAGTATGATCATATTTATAGCTAGAGATGGTTCTTTCCTCCATGCTATTTGAGTGGGATTAGGATTCAGCTGGAGATGGTTCTTTCCTCCATGCTACCTTGATGGACATAGTTCAGTGGAGATGTGATTCCTCCATGCGATGTATATGTTTATGGGTTGGCTAGAGACGTATTTCCTCTATGCATGTGATATGTTTTGGCTAGAGATGTGCTTCCTCTATGCCTTGTGATGTGGTATGGCGAGAAACGTGATTCCTCTACGCCTTTGGGTAGCGTTATGACCTTGTTTCCTGGAGTGATGATTCCTCCATGTTTATACTTGAGGTTATAGATTGTTATAGGTTTTGATCTTTGGAACGGAGATGTGGTACCTCCGATAGAAAGAGTGAGAGTTATACCTCGGCGTATGGGTCCGAGAGAATTTGGGAATTGTTCAAGTTTCGGGACGAAACTTTTTTTTAGGGGTGTGTGATGTAATAGCTAGGATTTCCGAATTCTAATTAATGTTGATTAACTTAATCGTTGATATTAATTGACATATAACTTGTGAAGATTTTCCAAGTGATGAGTATGAGTCCCACCGTTATGTTCCTCGCGTAATTTTGGACGTTTGGGAAAATTTTTACTTTTTCCCCCGGGTAATTATTTTTACCCTCCGGTGTTATTTGGAGCATTTGGGAGCTCCAATTAATAAAAATGCAGTTGAGAGAAATGATCAGGACATTGGATATGTCTTAGATATGAAATAATATGGAGAGGCAAAACGGCCAAAAGAGTCGCTATTTCGTTTCTTAACGGCTAAGAAAGACGGCTTAAGAATACACGTTTTCCGAGGCAGTTGTGTAATAATTATCCCTACAATATTCCAGATTTAATGTTCCAATCTCGAGAAGTTTGGAGAAAGAGGTTCAACCCGCCTTTGGATAGGTTAAAGGATAATTATCGACTTTACTAAAGGATAATTATTGTCTTCACTATAAATAGCGGAAAATCCTTTATTAATTAATTTCCTTTCACGTTTTCTCGTAAAAGCTATGATTTCTCTCAACCTTCAAACTCAGATCTACTCTCCGTTTCTAATCCGATTTCAATTCCGTTTGAGTTTCTGGATTCCTCTCTTCATTCTCTTCATAACGGTACAGAGTTTTTGCATTTCCGAGTATATGGAGGGCTGGTCGAGCATATATGTCACCAGGACGGTTCCGTCGCTCAGATTCCGATGAATTTGATGTTGTCCATGCGTAGCCCGCGTCGTTGTGATTCCGAATCTTCTTTCAGATCGTCAATCGGGTTAGTAACGAATAAGTTATGAATTTATTCGTTTTTCGTACTGCGATTTGGCCTAAATTGACTTTAGGCTTGTCAAATAGGACAATTAGAAATTCCATTATGGTCGTTATATTATTCTGGTGATTATGGGTTCTTGTTTGATGAAATCTGATGACAGGGGGTTTAGAAATTGCCTGCGGGCAAAACGTTATTCTGGCGAAATCTAATTAATTAATTAAAGGTTAATTAATTAAATTAGGATTAAAATTGAGATTGAGGAATGTTGATTAGATACTACCTTGAGATTTGAGGTATTGTGAGCTATGTTGAGATATTGGGATTTAGTTGGTTGTGAGGCTCATAGATTGAGTATGATCCTTATGGATCCCTTTGGGTCTAGGTGTGACCCCTTTGATGAATAGAGGTTGATATATCTCTTTATGTATTTTTATAGGCCGTGTTGTCCCTCCAGTGTAGAGGTGATCGTGGTTGATTTTGTACGAGGTTGAGGTAAGTCCGTAGGACTTACTTAGCTACCATCCCTATATTGGGTGTTTGCATGAGTTGTGTGTGCTTTATATGTTTGCTATGATATCATGAGTTGTCGTTTTTATCGACCTATGTTTTATTGACAGCCCCACTGCGTGGTTGTGGTAACCTTTCCCTTTCATCCCGCCGTGGAGTCTGGGAGGTTCTCTGATGTCGGGCCAGACTGGTTTACAGAAAGGGCGCAATCCACTCCCATAGGGTACACGGATTGTGTGACCGATACTCGTACAGCTGGACATTGTCCTCAGAGGCGGGGATGTATCGGTCCTCGTGTCACATACTTTTATCTATCTATATATATACGGTTTTTGAGTGAATGGTTATTATATAAAGATAATAAATGGGTAAATGTATGATAGCATGATGATGTGTTTATCTTTCATGATTGTGCTTGTGCTTATGCATTACCTTATATATGTATGGTTAGCTGACGGTTTCATACCGTGTTGTAGATGTTTACAGGTTAGGCACTACTGGGTGATCTGGCAGGGTGACAGGCCGAGGACTCTCGTACATTAGGTGGTTGGTTTGGGGTTGTTGTGTTTCCCCTCCTGCGTGAGGATGATCTTTTGTACCTCCTATGTGAGGATGTCGTTTTATATACTCGGCTATGTTGTTGTTTACTTTGGGTCGTACAGTTTATACTGTTTTATGTATTTGTTTTATATCTGTCAGTGCCATGTTGTAAGGTCCAGTGAACTTGTTGTCAGGCTAGGGTCAGGATCCATTGTGAGATCCTAGCCCAATGTGACATCCCGAGTCCCGCGGATTCGGCGTGTTACACTTTGAGAGTCCCTAATTTAACATGTTCACGATCGATGTTGAAATCCAACTGAATATGCTTGGAATGGGCACTTATAACCGGGTTTTTGCACATGAAATTAGAACCAATGTTGTCACACATAAGCTTAGGAGGTTGCTACAGAGGAGTCCCAAGACCACGCAGTAGTTGTTTGATCCACAACAATTCAGCAGCGGTGTTGGCGAGAGCCCTATATTCTGCTTCAGTACTGGACATTGCAACCACTTTTTGCTTGCGAGAAGTCCAGCTAATCAGATTGGGACCGTGGAAAATCGCAAAGCTATATTGTGAACGACAATCATTGATGTCGGAGATCCAACTAGCGTCGGAAAAGGCTAGGAGAAAGGGTGAGTCGGTTTGGCGAAAACTAAGGGAGTGAGACAAAGTGCCATTGAGGTACCTAAGGATGCGTTTGACAACTTGCTAGTGTTGAAGGGTTGGCTTGTGCATATACTGACAAACCCTATTAACTTAAAAAGAGATGTTTTTAATAGCTAGGATTTCCGAATTCTAATTAATGTTGATTAACTTAATCAGTGATAGTAATTGACATATAACTCGCGAAGATTGTGTAAGTATTGAGTATAAGTCCCACCGTTATATTCCTGGCGTAATTGTGGGCTTATGGTGAAATTTTCACTTTCCCCCGGGTAATTATTTTTACCCTCCGGTATTATTTGGAGCATTTGGGAGCCCCAATTAATAAAAATGCAGTTGAGAGAAATGATCAGGACATCGGACATGTCCTAGATATGAAATAACATGGAAAGGCAAAACGGACAAAAGAGTCGCTATTTCGCTTCTTAACGGCTATGAAAGACGGCTTAGGAATACACGTTTTCCGAGGCAGTTGTGGAATAATTATCTCTACAATATTCAATATCTATTATTCCAATTTCGAGAAGTTTGGAGAAGGGGGTTCAACCCGCCATTGGATCGATAAAAGGATAATTATCGACTTCGCTAAAAACTCTGATTTCTCTCAAACTTCAAACTCAGATCTACTCTCCGTTTCTAATCCGATTTCAATTCCGTTTGAGTTTTTGGATTCCTCTCTTCATTCTCTTCATATCGGTACCGAGTTTTTGCATTTCCGAGTAGATAAGGACCTGGTCGAGCATATATGTCACCAGGATAGTTCCGTCGCTCAGATTCCGTAGAATTTGATGTTGTACATGCGTAGCCTATGTCGTTGTGATTCCGAATCTTCTTTCAGATCGTCAATCGGGTTAGTAACGAATAAGTTATGAATTTATTCGTTTTCCGTACTGCGATTTAGCCTAAATTGACCTTAGGCTTTTCAAAATGGATAATTAGAAATTCCATTATGATCATTATATTATTCTAGTGTTTATGGGTTGTTTGTTTGATGAAATCTGATGACAGGTGGGTTTAGAAATGGCCCGCGGGCAAAACGTTATTCTGGTGAAATTTAATTAATTAACTAAAGGTTAATTAATTAAATTAGGATTAAATTTGAGATTGAAGAATACTGGTTAGATGCATGCTAGGAGTCAGAATTAGTTGAGGATGATGATGATGTTATGGATATCGGTTATGGCTTTAAGGTTTAGTATGTGTACGAGTATGATGAGATGTTATGTTGAGGATATGCCTTAGGCATCTATGAATGTGTTGAGGATCTGAGGTTTAGATTTGAGATATAGGTTGGTTGTGGTTAGTGAGATGAGTCTCCTAACCTTTGCAGTATGTGATTGTGTGTGCCTTGCTACTGCAGGCGTTGATTACTTCCCCAAGGGGAAGCTGTGACGTAGTACAGGTTACGAGTATATCAGATAAGTCCATAGGACTTACTTAGCGTGCAATTGTGGATTGTATGATTGTGATGGTTGTGTGTGTTCATATGATTGTGCATTTATAACCTAAACCGGACTAGGATGACCATTCATTACATTTATTTGGCCCAAGTGTATTATAACGGGCGGTAACCGCCGGTCTCCGCCTACTGGTTAGGAGGAGGTGCCCTGAAGATGATCTCACAGGAGGGGACGAGTGAAGGTCACCCCCATGCAAAACTCGTGTGTTACGTTGGATGGGACGGGTTTCTTGAGGCTCCTCGTGTTACAAAAGAAGTTGAATTAGAATGGAATAACCTTAATCATCTATCGACAGTCGATCCACGCGTGACGATTTTCTTGAATCGCGAATGGCTGATACACTCATGGTATCGTGAAGAGAATGATGGAAATGGTAGTTGTGAAGCTATAGTCACAATGGCTGAAGAAGGAGTAGAAGATGATGAATTTCATGATGCACATGTGAGTTCTATTTCATGGCTCTTTTCAACTTGAGTTTATCATTGATGTTTGTGAGCCATTTTATATATATGCAAATTTCTAAAACTGCAATTCCTCGTTGATTTACATAACCGAACTTCAAATTTGTAATGAATTGAATTGATGAATGTTAGGTGCTAACAGGCTATATTCCAAATAACATACATGTATCATTTCTCCAAGTGGATTCTCTAATCTTGATGATTTATGGTGTCTTCCAAGAAACTGAGATATATGTCAATTATATCATGTTTAGATAGACTTGAACATATTAGTAGCAAATAATAGTGACCTTCAAGCCGAGGGTATTGTAATTACGAGTCAGTTGTTGTCTGTAACACCCCGAATCCTCAGAACTCGGAGTATTACTGGTTAGGACCTCACAATGGGTCCCGACCTCAGTTTGACAACAACAATACTAGGATCTTGCAACAAGACACAAATAAAGAAACCGAAATTCATAAAAACCATGTTTTTAGAGTAATGAATGCAACACTGTCTAGCAGCCTACGGTACTTAAACAAAAGAAAAGAACAACTGTCTTAACCAAAAGAAAGGAAAGACAAAACAACCCCAACCCCGCTCTAAGGAGTACGGAGACCCGGCTTACCACTACTTCCGGATCACTCAGCTGCTGATCTGACCTGCGGTAAATCTAAAACAACAACACGAAGAACCGTTAGCTAGTTATCTAAATATTAGCAGAATAATAGCAGCACAAACACACTCAGATAAACATAAACACTCAGCATGCTTTCAAACAAGTCCATTTTATTATCTTGCTTTAATTTACTCATTCACTCTAGTGATACTTATTTTGTGACACGAGGGATTCCCAAACCTCGCCTCCGCCCCCGTGTAACCATCAGGAATGGATCCGATGCACCTCACCTTGTACCTGCATGGTCTGGGTATAGAGAACCTCCCAGTCTCCTGTCAGAGCTGGGCAGTGATGTCACGGCCTGTTATACATACACTTGGGCCTTAAACGTAAAAATAGTCGTCCTAGCAAGTTATTATTATTAAATCAAGCAATAGCACACACCACTACTATCACTCAACTAACACTCAGAAACTGGCTAAGTAAGTCGCAAGGACTTACCTGAATCAAAACACTCTACACTCCTCAAAAGTCCGTACTCGTGGTAACTCAAGTGCCTGTCAATGAAGGCATGTGTATCAAAATCTCATCTCAATATCCAACCTCATGCGAAGGAATTACGGAAACAGCTCTCTTACGGTAAAAGACCATTTTACCCTTAGTGTCGTAAATTCTCGAAGTTTATTCTTGTATTCTACTAATTTCTTTCATATCTTGTTCCCATAAATTATGTCTCTCGGGTAGCTACTTATAGTTATAAGGTCCAAACTCGAGACAACCTGAAGAAGGACAACACTCCTTCTCTCCGGTTACTAATTACGCTACTACATATATTATACCGTCAAGCATGTTTTTAACCTTTCTCCTCAACTCAATTATTTTTACATAATTTCATAACTCACAACTCGTACTTATATATTAACTCACATATGATTATATATACACTATATTTATGCTTATAAATATATCCTTATATAAAAAATACATACTTACTAATTCTATGCTTTTATATAGCTTACCCTTACCCGTCCATATATATATATATATATATATATATATATATATATATATATATATATATATATATATATATATATATATGTATCTTCATTGCACTTATTCATTTATATTTATACGTATGTCTCCCGTCTCGTATATCTATATATTCGTGTATAAGTACACTGCACTGCCAAATATATATTTATTTATATAGTCTCCAATCCCCTACTTTCGGTTCAGTACTCCTATATGCACATACATACATCTCGCACTTCAATCTCTTACTTCTATATTTATATATATATATTTATTTCGGTACTCGGCACCCTATACTTAACTATATATGTGTACATACATCCGTAATTCGATCTTTCCTTTGTATAATATAACAACTCCGTATACTTATTACATCTCACCTCCCCCTCACTCTACAAATGTAATACATACCCATCTACAACATTTTACACTGGACAGAAGACTCACTGGGTTACTGTTCTGCAGTAGGTCCGTAGATGGCTCGTAAGCTGGCCCTAAAAGGCGTATGCACTTCCCGGCGAGTCACTGTAGGGTCCGAGCACAAATTCAGTCGGCTATCACTCGGAAACGGAAGCAGGGACGGGATGTACCAGTTGCGGCTTACTTGCGATCGAAGACGGTGGACTGGTTCGACTCAGCAGGCGATCGACAGAGGAATTGACTGTACCCGGTGGCTGCAGCAGGACTCGGCGGTGGTTCTGGCACTACTGCAGGGCCGAAGAGAGGCGGTGATGGGTCACTGCAGGGTTTCGGCGGCGGTTGGCGGTGGCGGTCGACAGCGGCAGGGAGTAGCAGGGTGACGGCTCACTGGCGGACTCGCAACTGCTGCGGGATGCGAAGGTTAGGACTGTTGCTTCGAAACAGAAAGAGGGATCGGGAGAGATAGACGGAACCGGTGGCTAACCTGGGGCGCCTTGGTGGTCGCAGCGGCGGGCGGTTCAGCGGCGGCTCGTTGTGCAGCGCTACGGTTGAAGCGGAAAGGAACAGCAGCTTGTTGATTTCGGACTTGACGGAAGACGTGCAGGCCTCGGCGGCGATGCTTCGGCTGAAGGCAGCGTCGGATGCGGTGGATGGTCTGGCGCCGGCGAAGAGATGCGGTGGAAAGCGGAGTGGCGTGATTCTCGTCTCCAGTTGAAGGCAGGTGTACGGGTTGAATATCCCGAAGGTAAACGTAGAGGGGAGAAGCGGCACATGGATTAGAAGAGTAATTAGGGTTATTAGTGTGATTAGGTTAAGTTATTGGGCTGAGGGTAATGGGCCGACTATTTGGCCCAAATGGAATTATTGAGCGGTTAGCTCATAAAATAATTGCGGAACTCGTAACTCGTAAATTTTGTGCGGGAATTTATATAATACGGAATTAAGTTCCGTATTTATAATTTATAATTATTTTTATTTTAAAAACGTAAAATTATTTCCGGTCATTTTAAAAATTATCATTTTATGTGAATCTAGGTCACATAAAATGATAGAATTAACTCGTTTTATTTTATTATTTATTTATTTACGATTGTCTCATCGGACTTTGGTTAATTTCAATTTACCGGAACTTAAAATTTTCGGTTATTACATCAGTGCCCCCTTAAAAGAAGTTTCGTCCCGAAACTTAGAATGTTCCTCTTACTCACACATTTCCTTCGGTATTTACTTTTCCCGACAATTTCATTTTCTACCATGCAACAACTCAACCATCACATAGACCAGTCTCACAAAACAGAAATACTCGAATCAATATAAAAGAAAAACCTGAAAAGTCAAACAACACAACATCCGAGTACTAACTCGTCAAACAGGAGTAACCTCTAACCCCGCAAAGAACTCGGGATAGTTACGTCTAATACTCTCCTCAGTCTCCCAAGTGGCCTCATCACCTCCTCTCCTAGACCACTGGATCCTCTACAAAAGCATCAACCGGCTAAATTTTCTGATCTTCATAGTTGATAACGTATCTCGGATTCGGTAGGTACTTTCTCACGGTTTGGTTTTCTAAACTTACCTCCAGCTCTGTTGATGACTCTACCAAACCATAAAAACTTTTTCCTTTCGAAAGTTTCCAACTATCGATTATGCAATAATGATCTTAAACTTCTGTCGCCTAATGCTTTTTGTAATACAAACCGCTTGACCCGGTTTCCTCAATGTGACCTTATTGGATCGTCCCTTAATTACTTGTTTTCACCTACTTCTCGTCAAGCTTTAAAATTTATATAACTCCAAACAAATCACACACCCAAGTGGACTTTTTCATAAAGATCTCTAATTCCTTATTGAAATCATAGTTAACCTAACATTGATTTTCTTCATCTGTGGTTTATGGGCCTACCACGCTTTTGGTGTAACACTCATTAGTCACCATGGCGTCTTTCTAAGGGTCAACATGATCTACCCAACTCCCGCCTATACTTTTCTTCTACTACTATCAAGATCCTCCTCAAACAGACCCTTACTCTCTTACTCACCCGTAGACTGTTCTTAACCAACTAGTAAGCAACCTCTAACCGATTCTCTTTATATCTTTAGATCACCCCAGAAAGTTATCGTTGCCTACTTGGGGATTCCTCCAAGTCATCGGTAAGGTTATCTCTTAAATTTGCAGTCACTGACATCTCTTCTTAATGGTACCTGTTCGTCAATGCCAATCAACACTTATATGTCCTCAGTTGATGTCAGTCACTCTATAATTGACTTATCTCAATATTCCGGACCTGCTCTTCTCATACCTATACTGGCGTTAAATTCTTGGTGAGCATCATCTGCTCGATTAATCCTTTCATGCTTCACTAATTCGTTTTCTATTCCACACTTCTGTTTCCTTAAGCTAACTCTACTTCTCGAACCCAACTGGGTCATTCATCTTGACATAAATAATCATTCCGAGTCTTCAACGGTAGCTGGTAAATGTCTTTATAGTTCTGATGACTTTAGTTATCATCCCCTTGCATGGACCGTCGGTGTTGATGACTTAGATCCCATGATAATTGGGGTTTACCTTGGACTTTCGAGTCCACCAAGACCATTCTCATATATACATTCCTTTGCTGGTGTTACCGGCAATATTGCTTTCATGAAACTCCGTTGTTTACGCTACAAGGATTCAACACTTTGATACCGGCATTGTGATTTCTTTCAAATTCCTATATCTTTGAGGAGGTCAAGACCTCTCCACACTTGTAAAGTCTACATTATGCTTCTATACTCCATTGTAGGTATCCCTTCCATGCACCTTAGACCCTCATATCCGGGTCGACATTTTATCTCTTTTGGCCTCACAAGCTTGTCTTGTGAACTCTTCTACTAGGTGACTCGTCTTATACATTTTTCTACTCTGCATCGGTCTCTAATTGTCTGTTGATCATTACTACCCATTCTGTGTTGGAACTTCAGTTGCTTTGTACTCTTGCATAGATTTCCTAAGGACATCCTCCTCTCAAAACTTTATTTAAAATTCATCACAACCCGCAATTTTGATACCTGACTTTCCTTCTCACTGGATAAGTTATACACTTGGTTTACACTAGATCCCTCATAGTGTTATCAGTCCGTTGGTATGATTTTTATTAAACATCCAATGGTACCATTTGTATACAACACATTAGGTGCATATGATTTTCTCACCAATCAAATTTCTCGCATCGCATTTATTATGTCTTCCAAATACTCATGTCGCTTTGAGTTTACTCGTACACGCTTTACAACTGCGTTGGTTGGTCTTATTACTTTCATCAACTCTTAGGTCATCAGTCCAGCTGAATTTTTTTTTATGAAGTACCTCCATTTCTCCTTAAATAACAGTCTTTAGTCCTTTCAGTAACCATCTTATTGGTGTGATACGGGATCCATATACAACCTTTAGTCTTTCACTTTTACTTCTTCTCATGTCTGTTTTAGTCAACCTGTAGATTCTATCTGCAATCACCTCACAACTCGACCACACATTTCACCAAGACTTTACATCATACTCTTTATGTTTGTGCCGCCTCGGAATTTCTAATTATTCTGTGTCACATCTTTAATCACCAGGGTTTTCCCTGTCAATCTAGACAGTCTGACCCTACTTTTTCTCGAAGGAGTACCATCAGTCTTACTTGTGTGGAATGCTAAGACATAGGACATGTTTCCAATCATCTACTTCCTCTTAGTCTTCTAGTTCCTCTTACAGGAATCCCTTCATTCTAACTCCGATATGTATCTTTCGTAGTCAGTAGTAAGTAACTACTCCCAACAATTCCCTTTTAACCATTACTATCATCAAGGGTCATTACCGACCGTCAAGAGGTGTTCTTAAATTTCTTTATTAGAGTTATCATATTGGACTCATTTAACGTTACCATCCAGGCTACTAGTACTGGTATTGATTTAACTTCACCATTTTCGTCGTGGATCTCCGAAAGAAATTCACTAGATGTCGATAAAATTCTTTTATAACCTTGTGGTTATTCTTCTTATCGGTTAACTAACCATCACTAGTTAACCCGCACATGTAACTTTTAAGTTGTCCAAGTAGGATGTAGTTGACCTTCTACAACATCATAAACTTACTTTTCTTCCATCTCTTTTGAGGCTTGATATACTTGGTGAAATATATCTCCTCTAGTCTCTCTGTTTATTCTTCTTTAGCTCCTCCTACAATCTATACTTTTGTAAGATTGTTATGCTCTTACGAGTCCAGTTGTATCATTCTTCTTCCATCAACAAACTTTTTAATCCTTCTAGGGTAGCTTGTAGGTACATCTTCGTGATTCTTTTACCTGAGTTATTGTCTATTTGCGGTTCTCTATTATGAACTTGTAGTATTGTTAGCTTAAATTCCTTTTGAATGAGAAGTTATTGAGGTCCCTCGGGTTCACCAATACTCTTCTCACACACTCTTCTTCCTTGGGTGTTGCTTGTAATGCTACCTCTACAGAAGCTGGTTATTGTTGCATCCCGGTCTATGTCAGAATTCTCCTGTGTTCTACGAGATCACTCCACTTCTACGTTGGTGAAATCCACCTTTCCCTTTCTGGCAATGCGTAAGCTTCCAAGTTGCAGCTCTTTAATTCTTTCTATTTGGATGGATAATGCATCTCGTGTTGACTTCCATACTTTTGACTGTCTCGGTTATCAATCTGGATTGTGGTGGCAATTAGCTTGTTGAGAGTGATCATATATCGCCTTGCTTTTGGCATCAACTTTCACTTCCTAGCCTGTCAGTGAGCTTAAATTTTATGTCCCTTTTTCTTGATCGCTACCATATCTCCCTTTTGACTTTCATGTCTATGGAAATTTTTGACGTCATCCTCTTTGTTTGTGAAGTCACTTTACACAACTTGAAAGAGCCTCTCCGTTGTCTTTCTCAATTCCCTAGTTGGCGATCATCTCTTGCTTCTCCGGAACTACTCTCTTGTATATCCTTCATTTGATCCCGTTGAGTTGATTCGGGATTTTCTTCTTGTCATCGTAATTGGTGTTGTCTTTGCGTCTTCACTTTTCCGTCTCGACGTTCCTCAACAATCTCGAAGGAGTTGTCCGACGTTCGTCTATCCTAATGTACATAGGATGTGCATATTAATCCTCACGTTGATACCCTTCAAAAATTACTTAGATGTGTCCAAGGGTGAGAAACTCATTATGTTATCTCCATTAAAGACATAACATAACTACAATTTCTACTAATCTTCGGCATATACCTATCTATATAACATATCTTTATAAAAAGCTAAAAGTCCAACTACAGTAAAACCTAAAGTCCATACTAAGCAAACTGAGATCCGCGGTAGTAGTGGTGGTCAGCCGTACTTTTCTATTCCCAACCAGACTATGCATGCATTTAAAACCAAAAATTTTCTTTTTAAAACTCAGACCCCTTTTCGGGTTCTGCTTAAAACTAATTCGGTCTTTTAGAAGATTTCAAGTGCCATTGTTGCCAACCTAGAGCTCTGATACCATGTTGTAACACCCCGAATCCTCAGAACTCGGAGTATTACTGGTTAGGACCTCACAATGGGTCCCGACCTCAGTTTAACAACAACAATACTAGGATCTTGCAACAAGACACAAATAAAGAAACCGAAATTCATAAAAACCATGTTTTTAGAGTAATGAATGCAACACTGTCTAGCAGCCTACGGTACTTAAACAAAAGAAAAGAACAACTGTCTTAACCAAAAGAAAGGAAAGACAAAACAACCCCAACCCCGCTCTAAGGAGTACGGAGACCCGGCTGACCACTACTTCCGGATCACTCAGCTGCTGATCTGACCTGCGGTAAATCTAAAACAACAACACGAAGAACCGTTAGCTAGTTATCTAAATATTAGCAGAATAATAGCAGCACAAACACACTCAGATAAACATAAACACTCAGCATGCTTTCAAACAAGTCCGTTTTATTATCTTGCTTTAATTTACTCATTCACTCTAGTGATACTTATTTTGTGACACGAGGGATTCCCAAACCTCGCCTCCGCCCCCGTGTAACCATCAGAAATGGATCCGATGCACCTCACCTTGTACCTGCATGGTCTGGGTATAGAGAACCTCCCAATCTCCTGTCAGAGCTGGGCAGTGATGTCACGGCCCGTTATACATACACTTGGGCCTTAAACGTAAAAATAGTCGTCCTAGCAAGTTATTATTATTAAATCAAGCAATAGCACACACCACTACTATCACTCAACTAACACTCAGAAACTGGCTAAGTCAGTCGCAAGGACTTATCTGAATCAAAACACTCTACACTCCTCAAAAGTCCGTACTCGTGGTAACTCAAGTGCCTTTCAATGAAGGCATGTGTATCAAAATCTCATCTCAATATCCAACCTCATGCGAAGGAATTACGGAAACAGCTCTCTTACGGTAAAAGACCATTTTACCCTTAGTGTCGTAAATTCTCGAAGTTTATTCTTGTATTCTACTAATTTCTTTCATATCTTGTTCCCATAAATTATGTCTCTCGGGTAGCTACTTATAGTTATAAGGTCCAAACTCGAGACAACCTGAAGAAGGACAACACTCCTTCTCTCCGGTTACTAATTACGCTACTACATATATTATACCGTCAAGCATGTTTTTAACCTTTCTCCTCAACTCAATTATTTTTACATAATTTCATAACTCACAACTCGTACTTATATATTAACTCACATATGATTATATATACACTATATTTATGCTTATAAATATATCCTTATATAAAAATTACATACTTACTAATTCTATGCTTTTATATAGCTTACCCTTACCCGTCCATATATATATATATGTATCTTCACTGCACTTATTCATTTATATTTATACGTATGTCTCCCGTCTCGTATATCTATATATTCGTGTATAAGTACACTGCACTGCCAAATATATATTTATTTATATAGTCTCCAATCCCCTACTTTCGGTTCAGTACTCCTATATGCACATACATACATCTCGCACTTCAATCTCTTACTTCTATATTTATATATATATATTTATTTCGGTACTCGGCACCCTATACTTAACTATATATGTGTATATACATCCGTAATTCGATCTTTCCTTTGTATAATATAACAACTCCGTATACTTATTACATCTCACCTCCCCCTCACTCTACAAATATAATACATACCCATCTACAACATTTTACACTGGACAGAAGACTCACTGGGTTACTGTTCTGCAGTAGGTCCGTAGATGGCTCGTAAGCTGGCCCTAAAAGGCGTATGCACTTCCCGGCGAGTCACTGCAGGGTCCGAGCACAGATTCAGTCGGCTATCACTCGGAAACGGAAGCAGGGACGGGATGTACCAGTAGCGGCTTACCTGCGATCGAAGACGGTGGACTGGTTCGACTCAGCAGGCGATCGACAGAGGAATTGACTGGACCCGGTGGCTGCAGCAGGACTCGGCGGTGGTTTTGGCACTACTGCAGGGCCGAAGAGAGGCGGTGATGGGTCACTGCAGGGTTTCGGCGGCGGCTGGCGGTGGCGGTCGACAGCGGAAGGGAGTAGCAGGGTGACGGATCACTGGCGGACTCGCAACTGCTGCGGGATGCGAAGGTTAGGATTGTTGCTTCGAAACAGAAAGAGGGATGGGGAGAGATAGACGGAACCGGTGGCTAACCTGGGGCGCCTTGGTGGTCGCAGCGGCGGGCGGTTCAGCGGCGGCTCGTTGTGCAGCGCTACGGTTGAAGCGGAAAGGAACAGCAGCTTGTTGATTTCGGACTTGACGGAAGACGTGCAGGCCTCGGCGGCGATGCTCCGGCTGAAGGCAGCGTCGGATGCGGTGGATGGTCTGGCGCCGGCGAAGAGATGCGGTGGAAAGCGGAGTGGCGTGATTCTCGTCTCCAGTTGAAGGCAGGTGTACGGGTTGAATATCCAGAAGGTAAACGTAGAGGGGAGAAGCGGCACATGGATTAGAAGAGTAATTAGGGTTATTAGTGTGATTAGGTTAAGTTATTGGGCTGAGGGTAATGGGCCGACTATTTGGCCCAAATGGAATTATTGAGCGGTTAGCTCATAAAATAATTGCGGAACTCGTAACTCGTAAATTTTGTGCGGGAATTTATATAATACGGAATTAAGTTCCGTATTTATAATTTATAATTATTTTTATTTTAAAAACGTAAAATTATTTCCGGTCATTTAAAAAATTATCATTTTATGTGAATCTAGGTCACATAAAATGACAGAATTAACCTCGTTTTATTTTATTATTTATTTATTTACGATTGTCTCATCGGACTTTGGTTAATTTCAATTTACCGGAACTTAAAATTTTCGGTTATTACATTGTCCATCCGGATTCCTATTTCAAGCTATAGTAATATGATCTTGTTGAACTGTTTCTACATATGGATTATTTCCTGGAAATATTTTGAATTTTCAAGGCTCCGTAGTCCCATTGTTAAGGTTTGTGTTGTTGTTGTTGCTTTGAACTAAGAGTAGGTTTTTCCTTTGTGTTATGATTTGGCTCGCGTTTGATCCCCACTTGCCTGTCACTCTTTTGTGTCTCATTTTATTGTTAGAATCACATGAAGTGAAGAGTTACTGAGATGGTGTCAAGCAAAACCAAGAAAAGAAGGAAAGCTGAAAGCCTTACAATTTATGGAGATGCAGGTCAACCAAAGTCTTGCCATTAATCAACTCCTTCATAAATCCTAAACTCGAGCTCGCCCGAGTTCCAAAACTCAGTCATAGTTTTGAATAAATTGGAGTTTCATTAGGCCGAGGGAGTATCTCAAGATGCTACATCGGGTTAATGATTGTTTTTTGTAATAATGTGTGTTATTTTTCCTTGTGCTTGAAGTTTATTTGAGAATTTTTAAGTTAATTCGCTAATCTTAGTTCCAACCAGTGTTATTCAGTTTTGGTATGTTCATTTGTCTTAGATGCAAACTCTAACCTCACGCAGAATTTTGGTATGTTCACTTTTTGGTTTGAAAATTCTATTATGAAAATTCTAGTGTGTTCATTTTCTAGTATGAAAATTCTGGTATGAACTTCTATTATGAAAAATTTATGGTATGAAAAATTTCATACCAAAAATTCATTCCAAAAAAAAAAATAATGAAAAAAAATGAAAAAGGCAAAAAGAAAAAAAAATTCAGTCTTTAGGAATTAAAACTTACACTTACATAACAAATAACAAACATCTATTATTCTTTGAAAGAACTTGGCCAAATAGTCCTTTTTTTTTAGTTTTGTTTTAGTAAGTGTACCCCATTATTTTTTACGACTTTCATTTAGTGGTAAATGAAATTCACCCCTCTATTTTAATAAAAAAAAAAAGAATAATAGATGTTTGTTGGTTGTTATGTAAGTGTAAGCTTTAATTCCTAATTACTGAATTTATTTATTTTTCTTTTTTTCTTTATTATTTTCTTTATTATTTTTTGAAATGAATTTCTGGTATGAATTTTTCATACCAAAAGTTCATACCAGAATTTTTTTATACCTGAATTTTATATCAGAAATTATCATACCAGAATTTGATTGGAATAATTTCATACCATAGTTTTTCATATTAGGAATTATGATACCAGAAGTTATGATACCAGAAATTAGATACTAGACATGATACAAAATCTTGGTAATTGAACTGGAGGGTAGGAAGAAGCTTTTGAAAGTCGACAGACTGGTTCAACTATAGATCTTAAGGCAAACTAACAACTACGGTTGGACTCACATGGACACTAGTGTCGACGTTGGCGTCCGACGAAGAGGGGATGCTCCTCTGGACGGGTCTGCGTGTAGAAAGAGAGTTGGGGAAATCCATTGTCTGTTGTGTACCGGTTACAAGAAGCATCTTCAGTTTCTTGCTGTCAAGGTTACATGTTAGAACCCCTCGTCAAAGGAAGAGGAAGTCCATAGTCCAACTATGGGTGGCAAGTTCGCGAGTTTCGTGTCACTGATACCATGAGGGATGGAAAGGCTAGCAATGGTGAGGCCGGAGATGACATCGGATCTAAGGAGGGAGAAGGAGTAAAGAGGGCCCCATTGGAAGATAGGGAAGAAGAACTAGAGGGTAATAAGAAGCTTTTGAAAGCCGACATACTAGTTCAACTATAGATCTTAAGACGGACTAACAAGCAGGGTTGGACTCACCTGGACACTAGTGTCGACGATGGTGTCCGACGAAGAGGGGATGCTCCTCTGGACGGGTCTGCGTGTAGGAGAGGGTTGGGGAAATACCTTGTCTATTGTGTGTCGACTACATGAAGCGTATCCGGCTTCTTGCTGTGAAGGTTACAGGTTAGAACCACTCGTCAAAGGAAGGAAGAGGAAGTCCTAAGTCCAACTGTGGGTGGCAAGTGTAATACCCCGAATCCGCGGGACTCGGGGCGCTACGGGTTGGGACCTCACAATGGGTCCCGACCCTTAGCTTGACAACAATTTCACCGGATCTTGCAACAAGGCACAAATAAAGGCCAAAACTTAAATACATTTTTATGCAATGAATGAAAACCCGAAAGAAACAACAAAAGACTTCAGCCGATAAGCAACACTAAGGGTCAAATGCCACCACGCGATATACAATATACATGAATAATATACAAACTCGACTCTAACCAAAACCCACTCCTAAAATGTACGGAACCCCGGCTGCCCACTCTTCCGGATCTCTCGGCCGCATTCCTAACCTGCAAGGCAATCTACAACAATCGGTATAAACCGTTAGCTCATATTCGAAGCATTAGAATTAATGGGAAAGGCACATACACAAGTAATCTCATCACAAGCATACAACATACATAAAAGCACATCAATCCGGTTTATTATCTTTATTATTTTTAAGTCGTATCCCGTTCTAATTCAACTTAGGTTGTGACACGAGAGTCACCGAAACTCGCCTCGGTCCCTACTTACCGGCATGGAATGGTACTGATGCATCTGACCGTCTACCAGCACGGGATAGTCGCCGAGAACCTCCTAGCTCTCGCGGGAGCCAGGCAAGTTGTCACCGCCCGTTATCATACACTTGGGCCAAAATAATATAAAGGTCGGTAATCCTAATTCCGGTTTAATTGTTATAAACAATAAACAATAAACAATAAACGATAAACACACACCACCCAACACACATCAATGCTAATACAAGGAATACGAGCTAAGTAAGTCCGGAGACTTACCTTGTCCCAAAGATAAACCCGTTAACCACCGCTCTCAACTTCCGTAGGAAGGCACTCAACGCCTGGTCAAAACAATTCACACAATCAACAACTCTCTCATAAGCTAAAAGTCCTTAGACTTCTAGTCCCAATGATCTCGCAAGATCATAAACCACAACTATGCTAGGATAACAAACTCCTAGCCATCCCGATCTCACCAGATCATAACCATCACACCCAGGCTAGGATACTCTCGTTCTAGCCTCCACAATCTCAACAAGATCATACAACCATAATCTCAATCCTCATAAGCTCACAAGATCAACCAAACACTCAACGCCCTACAATTCTCACAAGATAACATCAACACCTCGAGTCTTAAGACATTTCAAAAATCCTCAAACACTCACTTAAGGTCCAAAGCCACTACTTGGCATTTCCACTAAGTTATGCTAGATCCTGCCTAGCATGATACTAATGCTAAACATAACTAGATTGAGGGGAAAGAATACTCACACGACGTCAAAAGACGGAAGTAGTTCAACGGATGTCGACTTGGACTCGTTAGGCCTTTATCGGGGCGCTTCCAAACCTAGCACCAAACTAAACAAATTTAGCTTATAAGCTAAATTTGAACGGAATAATGAACATATATAATCTAAGGAAAACCTGAATTCTAAAACCCAAGTTAAAAACCGTAACTATAATATTCTGGGCAAATTGTATAAAATTATAAACTCAAGGTGAAACTTGTTTTCAAAGCCAAGGTTAATACCCACAATAAAATCTTTGCCATAAATCGAGACCCCAAAGGGCTCTCCAGATTCCACAAGGAGACGGCGAAGGAGGTGCTGCGGATTTTACAGAAGGTGAGGATCGATTGAGGCTTCCGGCCTGCTGGCATCGATGGAGAAGAAGCTGATGCAGAGGGGTTGTCTGATTTCCGAATGTTGAGATGTCAAGTGTGGTGTTTGCTTGTTGTTGCAGGTGAAGAGAGGGACTGCAGAGAGATAGGGAGACGAGTTACAGTGGGGTGAGGGTTGATGGTGAGGGAGACTGCAGCTGAAGAGTTAAGAGCAAACAGAGAGAGAATCGAGAGGTTGAGGCTGCTGCTTGTGAGGTAGAAGAGTTGAAGCATCAGAGGGAGCTCAGGGGTCCGCCAAGAGGTCGGTTGCAGTGTTGTAGCTCACTAGCTGGGGCAGTTTTACAGGTGCCAAGAGGTCGGTTACAGGCTCACAGAGAGGAGGGAGTGAGGGGTCAATTCAGCGGCAGCTCATCGTCCTTGGGAATAAAGGAAAAAAAGGACAAAGAAAAATAAAAGAAGAAAAAGGGAAAAAGGAAAATAAAAAAATATAATAAAAGGAAAAATAGAGTAAACTCGTTCAAAACGCATTCGGAACGGGATTTCCGAATCGGAAAATTTCTCGAATTTTCCGAAAATAAAAAGATGGATACACGTGAGCGTATTAAAAGTATAATTATACTCGGGAAGGGTATTTTACGCCTTAAAATAATTTAAAAAAAAAACTTGTATAATAAAATATCGATAAAAGTCGAAAAAATAAATATCGAAAACGCGCCAAAATTTTGGGCGTTACAACATATCCTCCTAAAAACAAGTTTCGTCCCGAAACTTGCTATACGCCGAACTTCTCGGTCCCTAAGGCCGAGGTATGAACTCTCAACTAAGAAGACTGAAACCTTCGAATCTATATACACAAGCTGCTCAAACTACCCCGGCAAGATATGTCAAGTCATATAGCACATTCACGTACAGGGCACAACTACACATAACATCACATATGTACATAACGCAACCAAGGGAAAAACTAGGTATAACCCAACGATTCTATCGATGCTACTAACTCAGCGTAACTTCAACTAAAGATATTATCCTCCGAATTCCTATTAGCCTCATCGGTTCCTCGTCTGCCACTATATCATCATGACTGACCACACGTCTCAAATCATGCATGTACTCTCTCGATTGATACACGTGAAATACCGGGTGACAACACAAACTTGTAAGCCACTCCTCCAACTCGCGCTAAGATCTCAAAAAGGTCGATATATCGGAACTCAACTTCCTTCTCGGGTCTTTCTCAATGCAACATTTCCATTATTTTCCTTTTGATTTCTCTAACAAAGAAAATCAAATCTTCCCTTTTACGCAGTTGACTTTGGTTCTTGTCAACCCAACTTTAATGTTACGGTCCTTCAATTCTTGATGTAAGTTCCCAGCAACGAAGGAAGTACTTACTTCCCACTGCTTCTACTAACGAGACACGTATGTTATTACCTTTACCTCGCTTCTCAATACTCGATTAAGACCTTGTCTTGAAGAATCACTTGTCCACTTCAAACCTATAAAACCTCAAAATAAATCAAAACAGTTGCACCAATGAATCCCCTCTTAACTCTCAGCAACTTTATTGTCAATTCTTCGTCCCATTCAATACTTCATCGTCATCCATAGTAGATTTTTATAAAAGGTGTTACACAACTTCTCACTTCACATATCTGGTAAAGCTCAACACATCTAAGATGACTTATAACTCTTTCCATATCTCTCGGGATTTTCCATCCGGAGACAACTTGTCATACGACTTCTCTCTCTAGTGACTCTGGTTGGTCCAAAATGCCGTATTTGCAATATCTAAGTCTCGAATTCTCAAACGCTGACAATCAAATCTTAACTTAATCTTAGAAGAGACTACCGACCCTTGCAACCGGTCGAGTAGATCATCCATTCGTTGTAATGAATACTTGTCTTTCACCATTATCTTGTTCGACTCACGGTAATCGATGTTCAATGGAGAGAATTGTTTGTCTTTTTGAAAACAATTCTGGTGTTCTCATAATAACTTCAATCAAAAGTTCAAGATATAATTAAACTTGATATTCAAATCAAGAGCTCAAGATAACATTCGGAGTTCCCACTAGCATTTCACTAATTTCTAGTGAAATCTTATCAATAAGTTCTTGCAATAGCTCCTTCACTTGTTTTCACAACACATGTCTCTGCACAAGTGTCATTCCATACGGCACATGAGATATCGGGATTGGACCAATCTCGACCTTAGTGGAAAAATCCGCATTCTAATGTATTGAAATTCGTGATATCTCGGTCTTCGTCATTTTCTCTTTCGTCACATATCGTAGGACCTACACAACCTTATCTTAAAACTTGACATGTTGTCATGATACTAATGGTTTATCCCGATCTGTTGGGAGGACATCCTTAAAACACGTGTATTGTTCCATTTGTAGCTACAATATTGACTGTCTCCTTCCAAACATTCGTCTTTTCTTGAATTGGAAAGATTTGCTTGCGTCTTTTGACTTTTGTGGTCTTATTTAAATATTCTTTTAACTTAATCCCATTTTCCCTCTTTGATGACATGATTGTAAAAATCCTCTAAGGTTTCTCACTTATGTGCAACCCTAAGGGTCCAATCTGCAGGACTTAACCGTGTTTCAAAACAATGGACCTTATCTTCTTCACTTTCCGCGACATCCCAACATATGGGATGAACTCTTCGTATTCTACATAAGCTTTCACCAGAGACATCCTTTCTTCTAGTAGGCGTAGAATTTTACACTACATTTTCTTATGTAGCATCAAACCGACTGTAGAGACTCTAGTTTCAATCTCTCACCTATTTCTTGTACATCTCAAATCAACATCGAACTTCAAAACTTCAGTTTTCTCTTTCCCTTGTTGGTCACCTTATACATCTCTTGGTATTCCAAGCACAACTTCACAACCGTAGAAGTACGCCTTCAGACGAAATTTCCCAACCACAATCACTGAAAGATCCACTGATTACTCCACCAAGCACTAACGTCATAACTCTAAGCTTGCCTCGTTGCCCTAATCGAGATTCCTCGTTTCACGTCATAGCCACTATGGTTGCGCCATACGAGTCACAACACTTGACTTAGCTTTTTCTCGCGCAAACATGACATCCATAACCTTAGAACAAATGTATCCTACCTCCCCTTATATATATATACCCCATTTCCGCACAATAACTATAGAAGACTAACTTTCCTCTTCGTCCTTCCGATTTGCTTTACCTTGATCCGTGTCATTTCTCCATATAACAACCCCCATGACCTAAGAAGGTCGTACCAGATCGTTACAATCCCTTCACAAGATATGTTACCATGACTTGTTAGAATTGATAAGATGTTACTTGATTTAAACGTTTATGCTTCCGTTAATACACCTCCTATTACTGACATTCAACCACCACGAATGTTCCAAGTTCTTGTTACCCCTCTTCATGATCTCATCTCCTGGGTTACTCTTCTCATCTCCACTCCTCAATAGACAACTCGCACATGTGTGTTCCTAGTTGTCACAAATTAGCTTATAACTGACCTTCTCTGATGTCTACGACTTATTATTCTACTACACTTCTCATGTTGCCATTCTCAGGAAGGCTACCCTTCTCGAGGTACTATGCCTTAAACTTCGCTTGATCATATCACCCTTCAAACACTCCATTAATTGTTTCTACGCTCCACACTTCCTTCTTTTTCTATAAGGTAACTATAACTTCTCAGGCCTTGTTGTGTCATCCGACCCACTTTCATAAGCTTAACCGCTCTTCCATGATGCCTTGTAAGCTCATCTTCTCAAGAATTGTGACTTTAATTAACATCCACTCGCGTTCCCCTTGATGGGTATCTTAAGTCTCTCGATCAAAGCTCCTCGTTTTGTCTTTCATCTTCTTAGGATCATCAATTATACACACTTCCTCCTTCTTGGCGTTTCTTAGCTTTATCATTATAATGGAAACCGGTCAACTTCACGTGAATCCCCACCATGCCCTTCGTCTCATAACTCTAGGAATGTTGACACTTCACTTATTGGTACCTCGTAAGCTTAACTTACGGTATCTTAATCTTTCGCCAATGGTTCATTCACTCTTAATTCATCTTGACTCCAATGCTTTGGAGCTTCTAAGGAAAGCTCCACATCTTAATTGAATACCACATTTAACCTTGCTAGAATGTATCTCTCTCCTTCTCGATTCACATCTTAGTTGTCCACGTGTCTTCTTGAAGAACTTATGTATGCTATCCCTATTGGTCTCGTTGTCTTTCTAATCGTGAATTCTTTGTAATCACTTCCACACCTTTGTGTTACTCCTTTTTCTTGTATGTTCCCCCATCTCAATTTCTCTTAAGTTGTCTCGAGTTTTCTTTTACTTGGTTGTCCTTCGTTTACGTCATCTCTAATCCCCCTCTTCGACATCCTCTTAAAGGAATCCGAGCACGCCATGGTATTCATCCGAACTTAACGCTCAAACACGATACTTAAGCTTATTCCTCCTCGTATGAACGATATCCTATGCCAACAATATTGTCCTAAAGGTGATGATATCTTACTATCATCTTTTCTATAAGGTCCTACCTCTTCATATGCTACTATATAATAAGAGTCCGTATATAAGACTATATAAATCCTATGTTCACATTACTACCATAATATAACACATCCGGAAATCCATAACAACAAAACAAGGTCTAAAACACATTATAATCAACATATATAACTATACATGTATATCAAGTCCATCATGCAACAAAAATCCACGAAGATACACATCAATTCCATCATGCATAACTACAAACCTCATATACATATCTATAAATACATATATATACATATCAAAATCCAATAAACTAAGCTGCCGAGATCCGCGGAAGGAGTGGTGGTCCGTACATTCTACCCCGACTCATGCATGTAATTTTGAAAACGAAAAATCATTTTAAACTTAGAACCCTTGAGGGTTATATTTCCCTCTATTTGGCCATTAGAAGATTGCGAGTGCCATTTTTGTCAACCTAGGGCTCTGATACCACTTTTGTAACACCCCGAATCCGCGGGACTCGGGGCGCTACGGGTTGGGACCTCACAATGGGTCCCGACCCTTAGCTTGACAACAATTTCACCGGATCTTGCAACAAGGCACAAATAAAGGCCAAAACTTAAATACATTTTTATGCAATGAATGAAAACCCGAAAGAAACAACAAAAGACTTCAGCCGATAAGCAACACTAAGGGTCAAATGCCACCACGCGATATACAATATACATGAATAATATACAAACTCGACTCTAACCAAAACCCACTCCTAAAATGTACGGAACCCCGGCTGCCCACTCTTCCGGATCTCTCGGCCGCATTCCTAACCTGCAAGGCAATCTACAACAATCGGTATAAACCGTTAGCTCATATTCGAAGCATTAGAATTAATGGGAAAGGCACATACACAAGTAATCTCATCACAAGCATACAACATACATAAAAGCACATCAATCCGGTTTATTATCTTTATTATTTTTAAGTCGTATCCCGTTCTAATTCAACTTAGGTTGTGACACGAGAGTCACCGAAACTCGCCTCGGTCCCTACTTACCGGCATGGAATGGTACTGATGCATCTGACCGTCTACCAGCACGGGATAGTCGCCGAGAACCTCCTAGCTCTCGCGGGAGCCAGGCAAGTTGTCACCGCCCGTTATCATACACTTGGGCCAAAATAATATAAAGGTCGGTAATCCTAATTCCGGTTTAATTGTTATAAACAATAAACAATAAACAATAAACGATAAACACACACCACCCAACACACATCAATGCTAATACAAGGAATACGAGCTAAGTAAGTCCGGAGACTTACCTTGTCCCAAAGATAAACCCGCTAACCACCGCTCTCAACTTCCGTAGGAAGGCACTCAACGCCTGGTCAAAACAAGTCACACAATCAACAACTCTCTCATAAGCTAAAAGTCCTTAGACTTCTAGTCCCAATGATCTCGCAAGATCATAAACCACAACTATGCTAGGATAACAAACTCCTAGCCATCCCGATCTCACCAGATCATAACCATCACACCCAGGCTAGGATACTCTCGTTCTAGCCTCCACAATCTCAACAAGATCATACAACCATAATCTCAATCCTCATAAGCTCACAAGATCAACCAAACACTCAACGCCCTACAATTCTCACAAGATAACATCAACACCTCGAGTCTTAAGACATTTCAAAAATCCTCAAACACTCACTTAAGGTCCAAAGCCACTACTTGGCATTTCCACTAAGTTATGCTAGATCCTGCCTAGCATGATACTAATGCTAAACATAACTAGATTGAGGGGAAAGAATACTCACACGACGTCAAAAGACGAAAGTAGTTCAACGGATGTTGACTTGGACTCGTTAGGCCTTTATCGGGGCGCTTCCAAACCTAGCACCAAACTAAACAAATTTAGCTTATAAGCTAAATTTGAACGGAATAATGAACATATATAATCTAAGGAAAACCTGAATTCTAAAACCCAAGTTAAAAACCGTAACTATAATATTCTGGGCAAATTGTATAAAATTATAAACTCAAGGTGAAACTTGTTTTCAAAGCCAAGGTTAATACCCACAATAAAATCTTTGCCATAAATCGAGATCAATCCAACAAAGGCATAATATGTAGTATATACAAATATAAGAATATCCCCTAATTGAAACCCGAGTTTAAAATCGACAAATACATTTTTAGGGCAGAGATGAACAAATTCATAAACTTGGGTCATATTCTGAAAATGTGAATTAGGGTCATAATCTGTAATTTTCCAGCAAAGGATATAAATGCAAGATTCCAAAATGTGGGTAAAATATGTAAATTCAAAGTATGGGTATAAACTGCAATTACCCATAAATCAAGGGGGTCCGATTTAATAAAAACCCTAAACAATCTTCTTCTTAGTCGATACATCGGTTGGGGAAGGAGGAAGCAGGAAGCAGGCGGCGGCAACCCAGGCGGGCGACGAGGGGAAAGGCCGGCGGCAGCTAGGGCGGCGAGAGGATTACCAGCACTGCTAGGGCAGGCGAAGGCTCTTGCTCCGTCTCCCTGGTGGTGAAGCGGCGGCAGTGCAAGTTGCACAGAGGAGGCTGGAGAAGTAGAGAGAGAAGACGAAGCGAGATTGAGGAGAGGCCTCTCCGATGGCTTCAATGGCGGCCAATAGCGAGGGCGACCCCAAAGGGCTCTCCAGATTCCACAAGGAGACGGCGAAGGAGGTGCTGCGGATTTTACAGAAGGTGAGGATCGATTGAGGCTTCCGGCCTGCTGGCATCGATGGAGAAGAAGCTGATGCAGAGGGGTTGTCTGATTTCCGAATGTTGAGATGTCAAGTGTGGTGTTTGCTTGTTGTTGCAGGTGAAGAGAGGGACTGCAGAGGGATAGGGAGACGAGTTACAGTGGGGTGAGGGTTGATGGTGAGGGAGACTGCAGCTGAAGAGTTAAGAGCAAACAGAGAGAGAATCGAGAGGTTGAGGCTGCTGCTTGTGAGGTAGAAGAGTTGAAGCATCAGAGGCAGCTCAGGGGTCCGTCAAGAGGTCGGTTGCAGTGTTGTAGCTCACTAGCTGGGGCAGTTTTACAGGTGCCAAGAGGTCGGTTACAGGCTCACAGAGAGGAGGGAGTGAGGGGTCAATTCAGCGGCAGCTCATCGTCCTTGGGAATAAAGGAAAAAAAGGACAAAGAAAAATAAAAGAAGAAAAAGGGAAAAAGGAAAATAAAAAAATATAACAAAAGGAAAAATAGAGTAAACTCGTTCAAAACGCATTCGGAACGGGATTTCCGAATCGGAAAATTTCTCGAATTTTCCGAAAATAAAAAGATGGATACACGTGAGCGTATTAAAAGTATAATTATACTCGGGAAGGGTATTTTACGCCTTAAAATAATTTAAAAAAAAAACTTGTATAATAAAATATCGATAAAAGTCGAAAAAATAAATATCGAAAACGCGCCAAAATTTTGGGCGTTACAGCAAGTTCATTAGTTTCGCGTAATCGATACCCTAAGGGATGACAAGGCTAGCAATGGTAAGGCCGGAGATGACATCGGATCTAAGGAGGGAGAAGGAGTAAAGAGGGCCCCACTGGACGATATGGAAGAAGAATTGAAGGGTAAGAAGAAGCTTCTGAAAGTGACAGGGTGGTTAAACTATAGATCTTAAGGCGGAATAATAACTAGAGTTGGACTTACCTGGACAGTAGTCCGACGATGACGTCCGACGAAGAGGGGATGCTCCTCTAGACGGCTCTGCGTGTAGGAGAGGGTTAGGGAAATCCATTGTCTATTGTGTGCCGGCTACAAGAAGCATCTCCGATTTCTTGCTGCCAAGGTTTTAGGTTAGAACCACTCGTCAAAGGAAGGAAGAGGAAGTCCATAGTCCAACTATGTGTGGCAAGTTCGCGAGTTTTGCATAACTGATTCCCTGAGGGATGGCAAGGCTAGCAATGGTGAGGTCGGAGATGACATCTGATCTAAGGAGGAAGAAGGATTAAAGAGGGCCCCACTGGACGATAGAGAAGAATAATTGAAGGGTAAGAAGAAGCTTTTGGAAGAAACTGAGGCCATTCTTGTGGATTAAAGTTAAGTCGGAGAAGCAGACATGGAAAGGGTTGTTAGGGAAGAAGATATCGGATAGTCTTTGGCGAGTTTGAGAGAAGCGGAAGAATAAGTGACGCCTAGGGTTCTGACAGTAAAAAATAGGAGTGGGATACACTTACTTACCAATAAAATACAATGGGCCTAGTTAGTGGAATATAAACTAAAAAATGCCTATAAACCAAATTAACCCTTATTCTTTTTTTTATTATTAAAATAGAGGGGTTAATTACTTTTACCTACCATTAAATGAAAGTGGTAAAAAATAATGGGGTACACTTACTAAAACGAAACTAAAAAAAACCTATTTGGCCAAATTCTATAAATTAAAATAGGATAGATTATGTAAATCGGGTAATTTATTCCCTAACAAAATTAAGAGTATGTTTAGGAAGTTACATATATTACATTAGGAATTACCCAAATAATTTAGTTTAATAAATACAAAAGAGTCTACTTGATGCTCTTATATATAATAAGAGTTCACTTACCATTTAACCAACAAATTAATAACAAACTGAACAAAGAACGAACTAAACGTTCACAATAAATCGCCTAAACATTCCAAATAAATGAATTACTAATTTGCAAAAAATACTCTGAATACTTGCAAAAATATTTTGAAGTGTATCAATCACAAAATATGCTTGTATTGGAAAGAAGGAAGGATATTTTACAAAATGAACTACATGTTTCACCAAATAATTAAATTAAATATTCACAAAAATGATCTAGACATATAATGTAGGGCTCACACACACAGATAAAGTTAGGTTCCGATGAGAACATGTATTACAGTAAGAAACAAGAATACATAAGAATTGTTGGATTAAATAACATACCTCTTAGGTCAATCATTTATAAATGATTGTTCATATAGAATTATTGCATTATTTGTGCTTATGGGTAATTGATAGCTAAACGGAAAACACATATTGCTCGAATGGAAAAAATATATTGGGGATTGCAAATTAATTTTTCTCGAGTTTTTAAAGTTTCTCTATTTGAGAACATTCAAAGACTATCGGCGATATCCTACTATCAGCAATAGAGATATGTTCGTAATCTTTATTTTTTCTTTGTCTATTTGTGTCGTTGTAATCGTGTAAATGATGTACTTTATATGCTATATATATACTTGTAACAATCGGAAATTTTCCTTTCCAAATATCCGAACCAGGAAGGAACGGAAGCTCACAAACCAACAATAAAGAGGTCGCCGCGAGCAAGCAACGCGGTTGAGCGTACTTGCCGCAGCCGCGCCTGTGTTCTGCCGCGGTCGCGGTGAAGCATTAGATCTCGCCCCTTATCTTTGTAACCGTTTTCTATTTCTTTCCTTTCGTGTTAAAAACGATTTTCCTCCTTTATATTACACCTTCTAGTCTCCTTTTCAAACCTTAGCTACCGTACTTCCAATTCACGTAAGTTCTTTTTTTCTTCTTCTTCTTCTTCTTCCTCTTCTTTCGATACCAGCAACGATATTATTCTTGCGTTCTCCATTGAACAAGCAGTAACAGTAAATTGGAGGCAGCCTGATGCGGGGTCGATGCCGCAGTTCCTGATCTAGATAGAAAATCCTCAAATTGAAAAACAGAAGCAAATCTCTGATGAAATACAAGGAATCTCGGGCGAGATTTTATGAAGAACATGTTGAGATTTACAAAAACTCAAAATGTGGAATAATGAATGATATGGAAAGATATGAAGATGAACAATAGAATGCGATATGATAAGTATAAGAAGATCAGACTATTATAAGACTAGCAAAGAACCTTGACCAATTATGTGTCAAAACCCTAAACAAAGAATTACCTTTCACTCTTCCTTCATTAACCTTATACAAGCCTTCTAGATAAGACAAGCACAAGGAGGGACTAGTCTTTGACTTGTAGCATCAACCTTCAAAAAGTTTAACACACAAGAACAACCTAGCAAAGATTTACAACTTTTGAACCAAAAACTCGCCTTTTGATTGGAGAGAGGTGATAAAATGTAAATTTCATAAAGAAATCACAAGTATCTCACAATAATGTGGAAAATCATCTAAAAATCTGAACTCCCTATGAATCTTGTCCTCTAAGGCAATTTATAGGAGAGATTCCTCTAAAAGATGATCTAAAATTAATCCTAAACGATAGGATCAATACTAACAAATATCTTCTTAATGTTTAAGAGATAAAACGTATTAAAAATACTAAAGATAAGTAAGATCTCAATAGGTCTCATTATTCTCGACATAATGGAAATCTCGGCCGAGATTTTATGTTGTTGACCGAGATTTTGCATCTGTAACACCCCAAATCCGCGGGACTCGGGATGCTACGGGCGGAGACCTCACAATGGGTCCCGACCCTTAGCCTGACAACAATTTCACCGGATCTTGCAACAAGGCACAAATAAAGGCCAAAACCGAAATACATTTTTATGCAATGTTATGAAATCCGAAAACAAAAGAAAGGAAAGACTTCAGCCGTCCGTACAACAACATCAACATAACATACAATAACAACACAAGGACTCCAAAACCCAAAACAACCTAAGATGTACGGAACCCCGGCTGCCCACTCCTCCGGATCACTCGGCCACATCCTAACCTGCACATCAACTACAACAATCGGTATAAAACCGTTAGCTCACATTCTAGGCATTATAAGAATAATATGGCACAAACACACATAGGAACACAAACACACAGCATGCTCATAAACATACACATCCGTTACTTATTATCTTTTTAGGTTATTCCATATCTAATCCATTCGTTCAAGTGTGACACGAGAGTCTTATAACTCTCGCCTCTGTCCCCGTGTAACCAACAGGAGTGTGGCGGCGCCCAACCCGTATACCCTGAGGGAGTGATGAAGAAGCCCGCCCGTATACCGTGTATGGCCTGGTCGCAGAGATCCCCCCAGTCTCCCTCGGGAAACTGAGCGGTGATGTCACCGCCCGATAATAATAGTAGTAACAATGGGCCAATAAATAAGGTCAAGTAAATCCTAATCCATTTTCATGCTTAAAAGCGGTAAACACACACCACCATATACATCCAAATAAGGCATAGAAGCGGCTAAGTAAGTCCGAGGACTTACCTCATCTCAAAGCTAACCGAAACCGATAACACTCTCCGAAAGAATATATCCAATGCCTGTTCAAGACAAGGCACGATAATCAAAAACCACTCACGCAAGCTAGAATTCCTAAGACTTCTAGTCCTATATGACCTTATTGGGTCATACACTTTCATAATCTAGGATACATCTCTAACCCTCATAAACTCACGAGATCTCAACTATAACAACATGAGGATACTTCCATCCTAACTCCACCATCTCAACAAACACATACTCACAACCTCACAAAGCTCACATGATAACATACACACCTCAATCCTTAGAACGTTCAAACCATCCTCAAATCTTAACCTAAAGTTCCAAGCCACTACTTGGCATTTGCCCTAAGTTATGCTAGATCCAACCTAGCATGATTCTACCACTAAACATAACTAGATCGAGGAAGAAGGTACTCACACATGATCCGAGGTTGAAGATGATCTACGGACATCGAGATTGGATTCGTTGATCTATAACGGCCGCTTCCGGACCTAAACCAAAGCTAAGGAAATTTAGCTTGTATGCTAAATTTGAACGGAAAAATAACGTATAATTTTCTAAGGAAAAATCCGCTTCGAAAACAAGGTTAAAAATCCGCAAAACATTTTCCGGAGTGACGTATACCATTTTATAAACATGGGTCAAAATTATGATTATACACAAGGGTAAAAACCGCACATTTCCTGAAAATAGGGCCAAGACTGCAATAAAACAATTTGGGTCCATTTATGTAATTAATTATGCAGGAGGGTATTTTATTCACATCCAAAACTGGGTCTAAAATTGTAAATACAAAACAGTGGGTCAAATGTGTAATTAAATCAGAAAAGAGGGGTCCAATTTACAAAACAATCCAATAACACAAGCAGCTCTTTTAACCTAATTTGAACGCGACAGAGAAGGGAAAGGGGAGAGATTATGGCGGCTCACAAGGCGGAGAGAGAGAGAGAGATCCGGCATCGGTGCAGGCGGGGCAGGAGCGGCGGCCGGCGACGGTGCAACCCTCTGCAGCGGCGGCCTCCAAGCGGAAGCAGTCGCCTCTCCTCGCGGCAGAGAAGAACAGAGAGCAGGGAAAGGTGAGCGGCCTTCTGGTGCTCCGGTAGCTCGAGGCGGCGACGGTGCAAAGGCGGCTTCGGTCTCCGACTCGGCAGCGCTAGGGAAGGCGAGGCGGGGCAGAGGAGACGTCCTTCTTCGCTTCCGGCAACAGCGCAAGGCGAAGGAAGGGACCTCCGACGGTTGGTTCGATCTGCTACCTTCAGCGCAAAGGTAAGAGTGCATATATGTGCTACTTCACCAGGTTTGCTCCAAAGCCGTCGACGGTGGACTTTGGTGAGGCTCAGCAGTCCAGATCCGGTGCAGGCAGCGGTTGAGAGCTTTGATTCCAATGGGCAGCGAGGCGAGGCAGGGACCCTCCCAGATGGTGGTGTTTTCCGTCGCTACCATGGCGGTTGTTCGATAAGTAGAAGAAACAGAGGGAAGATGCAAAGGTGAAGGAGGTTGGGATGGTGGCAAGGTGACAGAGAGATTGTAGAGAGGGAAATGTGAGGTTGAGTGTTGATGCTTTGCAGGGCTGGTGCAGACGAGGGGTCGAGTACAGAGCACAGGCGGCAACAACGAGGGGTCGGGAGGGATCCAGAGGTCGTGCTCATCCGCATGAGAGAAGAGAAGAAAAAGGGAAAGAAAAGGAAAAAGAAAATAAATAAATAAATAAATAAAATAAAAAAATAAACTTGCTCGAAATGAACCGAACAAGATTTTTGTATCGAAAAACTTTTCTAACTTCCCGAAATAAAATACGGAATATATATATATATATATATATATATATATATATATATATATATATATATATATATATATATATATATATATATATATTAAACATATATATAAACTCGTAAAAATATACTTTGCAATACAAAATCCGTTCTCGTGAATTATTTACGAGATTATATAATACTTTAAATAAGTGTAATAAAATGTATCGATATATATATACTCGTGGGTTTTAACTTGCGACGTTAAAATACTCGTAAAAATAAATGTAAGTTATTTTAAAATAACGATAAGATCCGAGAAAAGAAATAACGCAACGCGCCAAAAAGTGGGGCGTTACATCAGATCCCCTAAAAACAAGTTTCGTCCCGAAACTTGCCACACGCCAAACTTCTCGGTCCCTAAGGCCGATGTATAAACTCATAACTAGGAAGACTTAGACCTTCTAATCTATATACACTAAAACTGCTCCAACCGCCATCGCAATATAACTGGTCATAAAACTCATTCCCGCACGGGGCGCAAACAACATATAACATCACACATATACAAAACTAAGGGAAGAATTGGGTTCAACCCTTCGATCTATCAACGTTACTAGCTCAGCGTAAACTCAACCAAAGATACTATCCTCCGACTTCCTATTAGCCTCATTGACTCTAAGACGCCACTAACTCATCAAGGCCGGCAAAACTTCTCGAGTCATGTCTGTACTTCCTAGATTGATACACATGAAACATCGGTGAACACTCTTTACTCTTGGCGGCAACGCCAACTTTTAAGACACTTCTTCAACTCGCGCTAAGATCTCAAAAAGGTCGATATACCGGAACTCAACTTCCTTCTTCAAAGCAAATAAAAACAGTTGTACCAATAATATCCTCTTTAACTCTCAGAACTCCATTATCAAATCTTCGTCCCATTCAGTAGTTCATCGTCATCCGTAGTAGGTTAGCATAATTGACGCTATAAAACTCCTCCCTTCACAAATCTGGTAAAGCTCGGCACATCTAAGAAAACCTGTAACTTCTTTCACATCTTTCGAGGTTTGCCATCCCGAGACAACTTGTCAACCATCTTCTCTCTTTTTCAAGAGTAGACCCCAAAATATCTCCTCCGGACATCAGTAAGCCCATATGGAGTAACTACAACTCGTAGTGACTCTGGTTGGTCCGGAATGCCGTAATTGGAATATCCGAGTCTCGAATTCTCAAACGGTGACAATCAAATCTTAACTTAATCTTAGAAACCCTTGCAACTGATCGAGTAGATCTCCCATTCGTTGTAAGGGATATTGGTCCTTCATTGTCATCTTGCTCAACTTATAGAAAACAATGTATACGAGGAGATAATTGTCTCTCCTTCCGCAAACTGGTGTTCTTCATAAAAACTTTAAACCAAGAGTTCAAGATACACTCCCCACAAACTTCAAATCAAGAGTTCAAGATACACTTCCAATCGTGAACTTCAAATCTTCTAAATGGTAAATCCACCTCCCGGTGCATTGGAATCCGTTCTATCTCGGGTTCTAGCTTTTCCTTATCCCATCACATATCGTAAGATATCGACACAATTTTGTCTTAACATTTGTTAAGTGGTCCACCCCGATCTGTTGAGGTGACGTCCATCGAACACGTGGTTTAATACTTCTTCAGCTACAATGTTCACCGTACTCTTTCAAAGATCCTTCATCTCCGGAACTCAGGAGACTTGTTCTAATAATCTTTTTAAGGTTTCTTATGTGAAGTCATGAAGGTCCTAACTGCAGGACTTATTCACGCCTTATAATATATTAGTATTACCTTCTTCGGATTCTACCAAAGCTTGCATCATTACTTCGAGTAGGTGTTGAACTTACTCCCTTTTCTTATGTAACGTCCAAGCGACCGTAGATGTTCTATCCTCAATCTTTTCATGTACTTCTTGTACATCTCACATCGACTTCAAACTTCAAAACTTCAGCCTTCCCTTACTATTGTTGGTCATCTTATGTATTTATCGGTATTCTATGTACAACTACAATGGAAGTCTCATCTTACGTTTGATCCACTAGCTCCCCTTACCATGCTCAAACCTTAAAAGTTGTAACCCGTGGCGTTCCTCCATATGTCAATCCCATGACCTAAGAAAGTCGTGTAATATCGTTACAATCTCCTCCTCGGAGGTCTTGTTATAACTACTTGCTTGAACTCGTTCACCATTAATTAATTTAAGACAATTGCGCGTCCATTGATGTACCTCTTTACTATTGACATTGACCCACCGCAAATACTCCAAACTCTTGTTCCCGATCCTATATGTTCTCATGGCCTTGTTTACTCTTCCCATCTACACTCAGAAATAGACAACCCGCACTTGTGTGTTCTTAGTTGTCACCGATTAATTTGTATCCGACCTTCTCCGAGGTTAACAATTTACCTTCCTACCATACTTCCATGCTACCATACTTTTGAATGGATACCATCTCGGGGTACTTTGTCTTAATTTCACTAGCTCATTTCTCTGCTTCCACTCCGTTAGGTCTTCCTACGCTCCTCTCTTCTTTCCGATTCTGTAAGATAACCATACCTACCCAACTCTCTCGTCTCACGTGTCCTACCTTTATAGGCTTAACCACTCTCCATAATGTTTTGCAAATGCACTCCTCAAATATTCTAACATTAATTAGCCTCCATTTGCGTCCTTCTCGGTTGATAACTTAAGTTCTTCCACCTAGCTCCTTGTTTCCTCTTTCATCTTCTGAAGATCATCATCCTCACACAATTCCTCCTTCTTAGTGTTAATCAGTCTCATCACAATGACAGAAATCGATTGACTCTCACGGTAATTCCACTATGTGAATTTTCACCATGTGATCCTCCTCGTAACTATAAAACTTCTAAATAAGTCACTCGCTTAGAATCTCCCAAAGATCGTCACTACACCCTCCGGTACCTCCGTCAGCTCAACTTCCGGTTCTCGTCAATCTTTCCAAAATCTTACAACATTCTTTTCATCTTGACTCTCATACTTAGGAGCGCTTATGAAAAACTCGTCTTATTTAAAACGCCACTTTTATTCTCGAGCGGGAATGCAGTCCTCTCTACTTGATTCGCACCTTCAGTTCATCGGCACCGTACTTGGAAAAACTTTAAGTTCGTTGTCTCTAGTTGCCTCATTGATGCTCCTTCATTGTTTCCTTGATACCACTCTCATGTCTTCATGTCGCTTTTATTTGGTATAGTCTCCATCTTGGTTTCGCTTAAGTTGACTCAAGGTTCTCTTCCACTTGTTTGTCCTTCGTTACGCCATCTCTAATCTTCTTCTTCGACGTTCTCTTAAAGGAATCCGGGAAATCACCGGGGTGCTTGCGAAAACTTGATGCTTAACTTCATAACTTGAGCATACTTATCTTCATATGTATACTATCTTAAGCCAAAAAGGCGTTGTCTATGGGGCGATGATATCATCTTAGCTATAAGGTCCACTATCACTAATATGATATTAGTATACCATATGTTTATAAATATATATATATATATATATATATATATATATATATATATATATATATATAAAGATATAAACGTCATGCTACTACTATAAACGTAATCAGTCCATAAACAATTTACAATTCAACATATATATATAGTCCAAAACATCCTAAGTCCACATATACATATCTACATATATACATACATACATACATATATATATATATATATATATATATATATATATATATATATATATATATACATAATATAATAATCAATAACTACGTCGCCGAGATCCGCGGAGGAAGTGGTGGTCCCGTACATTCTACCCCAACTGACTCATGCACATGATTTGAAAACGAAATTCATTTCTTTAAAACTCAGAACCCTTGAGGGTTCTGTTTATTTTTATTCGGCCTTTAGAAGATTGCGAGTGCCATTGTTGTCAACCTAGGGCTCTGATACCACTTTTGTAACACCCCAAATCCGCGGGACTCGGGATGCTACGGGCGGAGACCTCACAATGGGTCCCGACCCTTAGCCTGACAACAATTTCACCGGATCTTGCAACAAGGCACAAATAAAGGCCAAAACCGAAATACATTTTTATGCAATGTTATGAAATCCGAAAACAAAAGAAAGGAAAGACTTCAGCCGTCCGTACAACAACATCAACATAACATACAATAACAACACAAGGACTCCAAAACCCAAAACAACCTAAGATGTACGGAACCCCGGCTGCCCACTCCTCCGGATCACTCGGCCACATCCTAACATGCACATCAACTACAACAATCGGTATAAAACCGTTAGCTCACATTCTAGGCATTATAAGAATAATATGGCACAAACACACATAGGAACACAAACACACAGCATGCTCATAAACATACACATCCGTTACTTATTATCTTTTTAGGTTATTCCATATCTAATCCATTCGTTCAAGTGTGACACGAGAGTCTTATAACTCTCGCCTCTGTCCCCGTGTAACCAACAGGAGTGTGGCGGCGCCCAACCCGTATACCCTGAGGGAGTGATGAAGAAGCCCGCCCGTATACCGTGTATGGCCTGGTCGCAGAGATCCCCCCAGTCTCCCTCGGGAAACTGAGCGGTGATGTCACCGCCCGATAATAATAGTAGTAACAATGGGCCAATAAATAAGGTCAAGTAAATCCTAATCCATTTTCATGCTTAAAAGCGGTAAACACACACCACCATATACATCCAAATAAGGCATAGAAGCGGCTAAGTAAGTCCGAGGACTTACCTCATCTCAAAGCTAACCGAAACCGATAACACTCTCCGAAAGAATATATCCAATGCCTGTTCAAGACAAGGCACGATAATCAAAAACCACTCACGCAAGCTAGAATTCCTAAGACTTCTAGTCCTATATGACCTTATTGGGTCATACACTTTCATAATCTAGGATACATCTCTAACCCTCATAAACTCACGAGATCTCAACTATAACAACATGAGGATACTTCCATCCTAACTCCACCATCTCAACAAACACATACTCACAACCTCACAAAGCTCACATGATAACATACACACCTCAATCCTTAGAACGTTCAAACCATCCTCAAATCTTAACCTAAAGTTCCAAGCCACTACTTGGCATTTGCCCTAAGTTATGCTAGATCCAACCTAGCATGATTCTACCACTAAACATAACTAGATCGAGGAAGAAGGTACTCACACATGATCCGAGGTTGAAGATGATCTACGGACATCGAGATTGGATTCGTTGATCTATAACGGCCGCTTCCGGACCTAAACCAAAGCTAAGGAAATTTAGCTTGTATGCTAAATTTGAACGGAAAAATAACGTATAATTTTCTAAGGAAAAATCCGCTTCGAAAACAAGGTTAAAAATCCGCAAAACATTTTCCGGAGTGACGTATACCATTTTATAAACATGGGTCAAAATTATGATTATACACAAGGGTAAAAACCGCACATTTCCTGAAAATAGGGCCAAGACTGCAATAAAACAATTTGGGTCCATTTATGTAATTAATTATGCAGGAGGGTATTTTATTCACATCCAAAACTGGGTCTAAAATTGTAAATACAAAACAGTGGGTCAAATGTGTAATTAAATCAGAAAAGAGGGGTCCAATTTACAAAACAATCCAATAACACAAGCAGCTCTTTTAACCTAATTTGAACGCGACAGAGAAGGGAAAGGGGAGAGATTCTGGCGGCTCACAAGGCGGAGAGAGAGAGAGAGATCCGGCATCGGTGCAGGCGGGGCAGGAGCGGCGGCCGGCGACGGTGCAACCCTCTGCAGCGGCGGCCTCCAAGCGGAAGCAGTCGCCTCTCCTCGCGGCAGAGAAGAACAGAGAGCAGGGAAAGGTGAGCGGCCTTCTGGTGCTCCGGTAGCTCGAGGCGGCGACGGTGCAAAGGCGGCTTCGGTCTCCGACTCGGCAGCGCTAGGGAAGGCGAGGCGGGGCAGAGGAGACGTCCTTCTTCGCTTCCGGCAACAGCGCAAGGCGAAGGAAGGGACCTCCGACGGTTGGTTCGATCTGCTACCTTCAGCGCAAAGGTAAGAGTGCATATATGTGCTACTTCACCAGGTTTGCTCCAAAGCCGTCGACGGTGGACTTTGGTGAGGCTCAGCAGTCCAGATCCGGTGCAGGCAGCGGTTGAGAGCTTTGATTCCAATGGGCAGCGAGGCGAGGCAGGGACCCTCCCAGATGGTGGTGTTTTCCGTCGCTACCATGGCGGTTGTTCGATAAGTAGAAGAAACAGAGGGAAGATGCAAAGGTGAAGGAGGTTGGGATGGTGGCAAGGTGACAGAGAGATTGTAGAGAGGGAAATGTGAGGTTGAGTGTTGATGCTTTGCAGGGCTGGTGCAGACGAGGGGTCGAGTACAGAGCACAGGCGGCAACAACGAGGGGTCGGGAGGGATCCAGAGGTCGTGCTCATCCGCATGAGAGAAGAGAAGAAAAAGGGAAAGAAAAGGAAAAAGAAAATAAATAAATAAATAAATAAAATAAAAAAATAAACTTGCTCGAAATGAACCGAACAGGATTTTTGTATCGAAAAACTTTTCTAACTTCCCGAAATAAAATACGGAATATATATATATATATATATATATATATATATATATATATATATATATATATATATATATATATATATATATATATATATATATTAAACATATATATAAACTCGTAAAAATATACTTTGCAATACAAAATCCGTTCTCGTGAATTATTTACGAGATTATATAATACTTTAAATAAGTGTAATAAAATGTATCGATATATATATACTCGTGGGTTTTAACTTGCGACGTCAAAATACTCGTAAAAATAAATATAAGTTATTTTAAAATAACGATAAGATCCGAGAAAAGAAATAACGCAACGCGCCAAAAAGTGGGGCGTTACAGCATCTTCCATGCAATCTCCCACTCTCTTGGATTCTCCCATGTAAGATGCTTGCAAAAAACCTTTCCTTGAGTATCCCTTACTCCATACATGTGAAGGTTCCATGTAATGTAGGAGTTATCGAGGATTATAACGACCGGATTTTCGTTACACTTGGATAGGGTTAGAAGAGGGTAGAAGCCGGGCGCAAGGGCTCACGCCCTTGCGGCTTTGGAGACGTAGTCGAGTAGGCCGCATGTTAGAACCACTCGTCAAAGGAAGGAAGAGGAAGTCCTAAGTCCAACTGTGGGTGGAAAGTTCATTAGCTTCGCGTAATCGATACCCTGAGGGATGGCAAGGCTAGCAATGATGAGGCCGGAGATGACATCGGATATAAGGAGGGAGAAGGAGTAAGGAGGGCCCCATTGGAAGATAGGGAAGAAGAACTAAAGGATAAGAAGAAGCTTCTGAAAGTGACAGGGTGGTTAAACTATAGATCTTAAGGTGGAATAATAACTAGAGTTAGACTTACTTGGACACTAGTGTCGACGATGGCGTCCGACGAAGAGGGGATGCTCCTCTAGACGGGTCTGCGTGTAGGAGAGGGTTGGGGAAATCCCTTGTCTATTGTGTGCCGGCTACAAGAAGCGTCTCCGATTTCTTGCTGCCAAGGTTATAGGTTAGAACCACTCGTCAAAGGAAGGAAGAGGAAGTCCAGAGTCCAACTATGTGTGGCAAGTTCGCGAGTTTTGCATAACTGATTCCCTGAGGGATGTCAAGGCTAGCAATGGTGAGGCCGGAGATGACATCGGATCTAAGGAGAGAGAAGGAGTAAAGAGGGTCCCACTGGAAGATAGGGAAGAATAATTGAAGGGTAAGAAGAGGCTTTTGGAAGAAACTGAGGCCATTCCCGTGGATTAAAGTTGAGTCGGAGAAGCAGGCATGGAAAGGGTTGTCAAGGAAGAAGATATCGGATAGTCTTTGGCGAGTTTGAGAGAAGCGGAAGAATAAGTGACGGGTAGGGTTTTGACAGTAAAAAATAGGAGTGGGATACACTTACTTACCAATAAAATACAATGGGCCTAGTTAGTGGAATATAAACTGAAAAATGTCTATAAACCAAATTAACCCTTATTCTTTTTTTTTAATTAAAATAGAGGGGTTAATTACTTTTACTTACCATTAAATGAAAGTGGTAAAAAATAATGGGGTACATTTACTAAAACAAAACTAAAAAAAACCTATTTGGCCAAATTCTGTAAATCAAAATTGGATAGATTATGTAAATCGGGTAATTTATTCCCTAAAAAATTAAGAGTATGTTTTGGAAGTTACATATATTACATTAGGAATTACCCAAATATTTTATTTTAATAAATACAAAAGAGTCTACTTGATGCTCTTATATATAATAAGAGTTCACTTACCATTTAACCAACAAATTAATAACAAACTGAACAAAGAACGAACTAAACGTTCACAATAAATGACCTAAACATTCTAGATAAATGAATTACTAATTTGCAAAAAATACACTGAATACTCGCAAAAATATTTTGAAGTTTATCAATCACAAAATATGCTTATATAGGGAAGAAGGAAGGATATTTTACAAAATGAACTACATGTTTCACCAAATAAATTAAATTAGATATTCACAAAAATGATCTAGACATATAATGTAGGGCTCCCACACATATAAAGTTAGGTTCCGATGAGAACATGTGTTACGGTAAGAAACAAGAATACATAGGAATTGTTAGATTATGTAAGATACCTCTTAGGTCAATCATTTATAAATGATTGTTCATATAGAATTATTGCATTATTTGTGCTTATAGCTTGTTAGTATTCTTTAGGATACTAACAAGCTAAGCATACACATGTATATAACATATTATAATAAACATCATAAAAAGTCTATAAGCTAACTCCTATCGATCTAAGTTGCCGAGATCCACGGAGAGCGATGGTGGTCCGACGTACTACTAACCCAACAACCCGACTATACGTGCGTATAAAAACATAAATCCATTTTGAAAATTTAGACCCCTTCGGGTTCTAGTTATTTTATACATTCGGTCTTTCAGAACATTTCAAGTGCCATTGTTGCCAACCTAGAGCTCTGATACCATATTGTAACACCCCAAATTCTGAGAGCTCGGGGAGCTACTGGTTAGGACCTCACAATGGGTCCCGACCTTAGTTTGACAACAATTATACTAGGATCTTACAACAAGGCACAAAAGTATTTAAAACATTTGAAAACTTTAAACAATATATACATGGAGAATATGTATCAGCCTTACAAGAAAAGATACTAAAACGACGCATATGAAGAACAAAAGACATCCCCGTCCCCAACTAAAAGAGTACGTGGACCCGACTAACCATTTCCTCCGGATCTCTCTACAACTGTCTTAACCTGCAAGGCATCTACAAGCGGTATAAAACCGTTAGCTAATATTCTATGCATAAGTATAAAGGTAAAAGCACAAACACACAACATACACAATCAACATGCAACACTCAATCCTTTTATTATCTTTAATTAGGTGATATGTCATTACTAATGATACTTATTTTGTGACACGAGGGATTCCCAAACCTCGCCCCTATCCCCGTTTACCAACGGGGAATGGTACTAATGCATCTGACCGTCTACGTGACTGGGCTGGTCGTTGCGAACCTCCTAGACTCTCACAAGAGCTAGACAGATGATGTCACGACCCGTTATCATACACTTGGGTCAATTACGTAAATAATAAAGTCGGCCTAATCTGGTTTCGTTGTTTATCATAACCAACAAACACCACTCATACACATTACACTCATACAAGAAGCCAGCTAAGTAAGTCCGTGAACTTACCTGAATCAGATCTCGACTCTCTTAATCACAATTCAATCTGTAGTTGTATAACTCGGTTGCGTGTCAAAGGAGGCAAGTGGATCAACACATATCCAATATACTTACAAGTCTAAGACTTCTAAGATATAAGATCCAATCGGAAGAGAAATATACTAAAATAAACGTCTAAGGTAAAATGACCATTTTACCCTTGGTTTCGAATCTTCTAAAAATCTCGTGATATGTACTTAAACTCTTACTTGAGACTAACTATCATATTCAAACTCTTAAAGTTGAGTTTAGGTCAAGACTAGAACATTACATGTTTTCTTTAACCTTCTAAAAAGGTCACCAGGGTCCAACTTTGGCTTCAAATATGAAATTCGAATAAACTTATAAAAATTCCGAAATAAATCTCTAGTTCATCTATGATATCTCATTTACTCTTAGGAGCAAGAATTTTTTAAAACTGTTCAACCATCACTTCTACAAAAATTTCCAAAGTTGGTTACAACACTTAAAATTTTCTATACTTAGCCAAAATCTGAGTATGTTTTCTAACTGTACAACAAGTCCACTTTGAGCCTCTATAATTCTAAATCCCACCGTTGGATTTATCCCAACGTTTGACATATTAACTTATGCATGACACTAAACAACATCTAAAAAATTGAACGATGGATCTTATCTCTAAGGCATCAAAAAGTATGCTCAAACTTGATTGATCAACACAGTTTCTGGAAATTCAGCAAACACTTAACAAAGCAACACACTATCTTAACTTTGAAAAATCATAACTCCTAAACCACTTGCTGGATTTATCCCAAATTTTAATATGTTCTACAACAATATGCCAACTATATCATATCCAAAATTCAAGTCCAACAGAGATCAAAAGCCTATTCAAAACTATCTCACAAAACAACATCACATGCTGTTTTTTTCCAGCACTCAACACAGTTATAAAAACTGTGTGATGAGGCCACTTTGAAACACCATAACTCTCAAACTGTAACATGGATTCCTCTAAAAATTTTATTATGATTTATTATGCAATACCTTCTATGACATATTCGAAAACCAACCAAAAAGGAGAAGTCTAACTTACCCAAATCTGGATCGGAAGTTGACTATTTGTCACTTCCGAAAACTCAGGAAAACACTTGAATCTGTACAGCTCACTTAAGGTTGTTTTGAGTAGGTTTAAAAACGGAACTAGTGCACGTTAGGCAAGGGAAAGGTGGACTGAAATGTAGTGTAGAAAGGGGTACAAGCCTTACCCAATTCCGATACTCGAATGCAAGGGAAAGAAGGTACCAAGGTTGCTGCTGAGTATGCGTTTTGCACAGAAGGGGAGGAGCCATGATCCCTGATTGCTCGAGGCTGCAGCAGCAAGAATAAGGAGGTGGTTACTGTCCTTGGAGGTGCACCAGCGGCTCGGCACGCCACACCAACGGTTCAACGCCGCCGCCTCCGAGGTTTGGATCTGGAACGCCCTCACAGGCTCCTATTTGTTGCGTTGTTGTCTGTTGTTGGTTGCGGATCTGCGCTCGACGGTATCACCGATCTGTTGGAGTCAACAGAAGAGGAGGGTGAGCCACCATTAGCACCGGTGTTAGAGTCGACAGACGAGGGGAGACGCGAACCATTCCGGCGTTGTTGCTAGCGTGATCTGCAGGAGAGAACGTAGGATTGTTAGATTCCGAAGATGACTCATACTTGTGCACTGCAGGGCTGGAGAAGAAGGCTCGTCTGCTGCTGTTTGAAGGATGGTACGATGGAGGAGGAGAGGGGAGGAGAAAGCCGGAATCCATGGTTGTGTTGTTGTTGTGCACGAAACAGGAGAAGCGAGGCTAGGGTTATAGAGGAGCTGATTGCCTGAGAGAGTAAGATGTACACGCAGGAGAGAAGGGAGCGCTCACGGCCCAGCTGGCTGTCCAAGACGGGCCCAGATGGTAGGATTACAAAGGTCCAAACTACTCAGCTTTGTAAAGGCCCGGAAGGCATGTTGCATATGGGCCCGGATGAGTCCATTTTAAAGAATAAAGAAGGTAGATTGACTTGTGTATTTTATGTGAGTAAGATCCTCACATAAAATGATTAAAAGATCAAAGGATAAGAATCCGGTGTCACATAGGATATAGTAGGAAGTCGGGAAAATCCCAAAACCGGTCATGTTCCGGTTTGCTTCGGAATAACTCGGAAGTAAAAATTTCAGATGTTACAAGCTAGGATTCCGCAGGGGTGGTGACACGCGTGGGCGGGGTAGCAGCGTTTTGGGCAACCGTTCACCTTCCGATCCTTTTAACTCCTCTCTTTAATGCCATGGGGAGTTGTTAGCTGAAGACCTTTGGCATCCTTCCTCTTTTATGCAACCAACCCTCCTCCTCCTCTCATTTTTCCACTCACGTTACTTTCTTTCCTCCTACCAACTCCATCCTCTTGCACCTTCCTCTTACATCCTTCTCCTCCATTCTTCTCTTGGAGTGCTCCAGCTTGGATCCACCATTCTTGAGGTCGGGACTGCAGTGTCGGGACGAGGGTAAGGCTCCTTCCTTTCTTCTTTCTTTATTTCTTTCTTCTTCTTCTTCCTTCTTCCTTCCCCTTCCATGGCTTAAATGGAAGATATTCATGAATCAGTGCTCAACGATCTATCGTTGTTTTGTTAGTTTGATGACGAAAGTAGAGTCTAGAGGGAGGCTAAAACCAAGTGTGAGAAGTGGAAGACGTTCATAGCACCAAAGGAGACCTAAAGGACCGGTTGCACAATTGAAGAACTCAGTAAACGGACTTTTTGCACAGACAGGCGCATGAGAAGATTCACAAAGGCGCAGGGGCGGCTTTTGTCAGGGGTAGGGGCGGACCTAGATCGGCGCAGGGGTGCACCCAGATAGGCGCAGAGGCGGCTCAGGCAGGCGCGGGGGCGGTTTTGGCTCCAGTGAGTCCCGAATCTTGTTCTTTACTTTCCTTCTTTCATTCCTTAGATTCGTTATACCTTAGAAGCATGTTAGGCTGGCTTAGGGTAGTTGAAGTGGAATGCTTTAGAGTAGTTGGACCTTAGAGGTCTAGTGTGAGTTACGTGAGTATTGTGGTGGTATGTTATTGAGGGTTCGTTTTGAGCTTGTGGAAGCAACCTTTGTGTATATCGTTATGTTGAGAGTTGGATAGGTCATGGACTGATAGTGTAGTCTTCTTGGACTAGGTGGTTGAGGAGTTTGAGCCTAGAAGTCTAAAGACTTCTAGTGGACTAGAGTGTGGTTTGATTGTGTACCTTGTTTTGAACACGAGTTGTACGTTTTCCCGAGGAAACTTACGAGTGAGGTGATCTTGTGCGCTTCGGAGACTGGTGTTCACTCCAAATGGTGTGTGCAAGCTTTAAATTTATAACCCAAGAAGTATGCTTAAAACAAGGATGCGAACCCGCAGTGTACGGATCAATTATAGTAAAAGCAAGAATTCCGGGGTGTCGATCTCAGGGACTTAGGTGAAACAAAGCAAGTATAGGTTGTCAATATTGCAAATAACCACAAAAGCGATTAAAACAATCAAAGATGATAATATAGTCAATTAAAGGGAATATGCAAATTCTAGGGATTAAAGCATCTAGTTGTGGTTCCAACTCAAGATCTCAAGATAAGCGGACAAAGCTAAGGTTTTGCAAAGGGAAGATGTTACTAAAGCGGAATAGATCACCGGGTAAGTCTCACTACTAACAATCCCAAGCCAAAGAACCTATTACCAGGTAAGTCTCAAGGTACTAAGGAAAGGAATTATAATCTCAAACCAACACACCAACTAAGGGAATAGAATCAACCTTTACCGGGTAAGTCTCACGCTAAATCACAAAGATGGAATGAAGGCACACTCAAACCCCAATAAAGGATAAACCTTTATTACCTACACTTATGATCATGGGTAAACAAACAAAGGAATTACCGGGTAAGTCTCATCCTAGGCTTGCATTGAACTAGGAAATGTGTAATAAGAATAGGATTTGGCAAACTCTAACACTTAACTCTTAGTTTCGGATCAGAAAAGGTCTCCTCGGTCAGCCAAGTTCCACCCCGGCCGAGATGTTCATCGACTGAACGAGATGTTCTAAGGTTAAGGATAAAGACTCGAGCTTTCAGGGTCCTACTGGGATTAAGATTATTCGATCACCGTCTTTCCCACAACTTTCAGCCAATCACCCTAGAATCGCACAAGTAAATTAGCCACTCATCATCATGAAAGCAATAATCAAATATATGGGAAGAGAATGAATATTTGAACACAAAAACCTTAAGAACAAGGCTTCAATAACTGAATCAAATAAATAAATCAGCGTTCCTTGGATTACAAATCCAACAAGACAATCAAACAAAAAGGGAATCAAAGAAAGTCTTACAAATCCCTTCACAAAAGCTATAACAAGCTATGAACTTCCTTCCTTCAATCTTCCTTCAACCTTCCAAAAATCTTTCCTAACTCCAGCTTCTTCAATCCCCAAGTTCTGCGATGGTAGCGGGTTGCTGAATTTGTGGAAAATCCCGCCCTTTATATAGGAAAATTATCTTCCAAAGATAATAATATCTTAAAAAGATAATTTCCTAATAAAATATATCCATATCTCTAAAATAGATCTCCAAAATATATGATCTTCCTTCCAGAAATCCAGCCCAAAAATATAAGATCTCCCTTTCCAAAAATAAAAGATCTTAGCCAAATAAAATATATCTCGCCGCGTCCAGGGTGTTCATCTCGGTCGGGGCGCTCCTCAAGATCACCTCGGTAGAGGTGACTCTGTGGTCAACCGAGGTGAATCTCAACTGAAGGTGAAATCTCTCAAATCTGGTCCAAAGTAAATCTTCTTTGTTAATTCCTTGCTTCGTGAGTTCTTCCTTAAGCTCTAGAATGTAGCTTCAATGACTCCTTAGCTCCTTTAGCTCCATTTTAGTCCAAAATGTTCCATTTTACCTACGATTACAACGAAACTTGGTGTAGACCTCGATTCCCGTAAAGGTAGATGAAACGACAATATAATCACATAATATACATTCAAACATGCAGATTATTGAAGATAAAACGTCTAAACAGGTACCAAAATATAGACTATAATTCATGGTATCAACTAGTAAGTCTACGGACTTACTTAGCTGGCTTCTTGTATGAGTGTGATGTGTATGAGTAGTGTTTGTTAGTTATGATAAACAACAAAACCGGATTAGGCCGACCTTATTATATTATGTAATTGACCCAAGTGTATGATAACGGGTTGTGACATCACTGCCTAGTTCTTGCGAGACCTAGGAGGTTCCCTGTACCAGCCCAGACAGGTAGACGGTTAAATGCTTTAGCACCATTCCTCGTTGGTAAACGGGATCAGGGGCGAGGTTTGGGAATCCCTTGTGTCACAAAATAAGTATCATTAGTAATGACATATCACCTAATTAAAGATAACAAAAGGAATGAGTGTTGCATGCTAATTGTGTATCTTGTGTGTTTGTGCTTTTACCTTTATACTTTTGCATAGAAGGTTAGCTAACGATTTTATACCGCTTGTAGATGCCTTGCGGGTTAGAGAGGTGATCGAGTTATCCGGCGGTAGTGGGCAGCCGGGGTTCCGTGCATATAGGATGGGACTGTTATCATTTTATTGCACGATTGTTGACACTTATGTTGTTACTTTAGTTTTGAGAATTGGCTGGATTGTTTTCAAATTTGTACCTTTTTCTTCCGCTCATGCTATAAAACTATGTGTTTTGCCTTTTTATTTGTGCCGTGTTGTAAGGTCCGATGAAGTTGTTGCTAGGCTAAGGGCTGAGACCCATTGTGAGGTCCCAACTCGTATCATTCCGAGTCCTTTAAGAATTGTGGTGTTACAATATGGTCTCAAAGCCAGGTTGGCAACAACGGCACTTGCTATATTCAAAAAGGCCGAATAAACAAATAAACAGAAACCGTAAGGGTTCCGAACTTTTTAAATGAATTTTTGTTTTCAAAACCATGAGCATAAATGGGTTGGGATAGAATGCACTGGCCGCCACTACCTCCGCTGAACTCGATAGCATCGTTTATTGGACTTTTGTTATAACTTGTGTTTAGTAGTTACATTGTGACCTTTAGAATTAACCTAGTGTAATAAGATAGTTATGTCCTTACTAGCAATTAAAATAGTCTTACATCAATCACATCTCTACTAGATGGCACGTATGAGAGCGACAACTTACGTTGGACGAGGAGGGGGCCGACGTATGAATAAAAAGCTTAACATATGCATGGAGTATAGTTGCGTGAGAAAAAATCGTTCACTTCATCTGAATTTGGAGTTGTCATAACATTCACATATTATTAGTGTTTCTATGTTAATTGTTTGTTAGAGTGCACTTCGTCCTTCAACTTCTTTCATCCTTATATTCAAACCGGTATTGTATATTTGTTAAATAGAGATGACATTGTGTCGATCATATAATTGTAAGGAAAAGATATTTCTCGGTTTGAACCGTGATCCGATTCCACACCCCATCTTTTGATATTGAAGAGAATCAATTGTCTGACATATGCAATCTCGAACAAGTGTTAAGGAATTGTGTGGTTGTGCACTCCACATATAACTCTCAATGTCCATTTTTGAAGCTTCTCTTACGACCCTCGAGTTCGAACATACACCTGTTATTCTTCAACCTCACGTAGCTAGTTTGTAATACCTGGAAATTTAAATTCCGGTAAATTCCGAGTCAACATAAATCTTGTCATTTTATGTGAAGAGTTAATCACATAAAAATTCTTTTACCAACTTCTATGATATTATGTGAAAGTTAATCATATAAAATCATTCTTAAAACACTCTTTCAAGCCTTATAGTATTTGACCCATTTGACAAACCCATGACTAAGTCATGACAAGGACATCCCGGCCCATTTTGACAAGATCAGTTCAGCCCAAAGACAAGGCCAACCTTCTTGCTTCAACCGTGTAATTTCTTTCCTTCCCTACCAAACCCTAGCAGCCCTCCCACCTTCACGTAAACAGCAGCCTTGCTGCGGCACACACGACGACCTGCGCCCTCTCATCTCCTCCGTCTTCGTACACCGAGCAACAACCGGACTGTCTCTCTTGTTTCTACACGCAGCTTTCAACCACGCAGCTCTCAACCCAGACTATCCCTATCGTCCTTCCTTTCCAACCGTCGACAGCAGCCCTCAGAGCACGGGTCTCCTCTTCTCCGGTCGCAACACAACTCAGGACATGAGTCCACCGACAACAGGCATCCACCTCACATGCGTTGGGGCTGGCACAACCACATCAGGCGGAGGTTGGTCCTTCTCTACCAGGGTCGTCATGTAGCAACAAGCAATTCCGGTCCCCTCCATGATCAGTTGCAGCCTCACTGGTCTCTTTGTCGCATCTGAAACGCAGATGCCAGGACAGTTGAACCTACCTCGCAGTCCTTCCTTTGGAACTCACGTAGAAACAAGCTGCAATAGCATTGCCTCCCTCTTGTCGAGTATTGTAGTTGCGTATGACCATGCTCTTCCTCCTTGCTTTCTTCAGTCAGATATGTGCTTATAGTTGTCTCTAAACCATCTTACAATCTATATATTACAGCCAAGGAAAAACTACAGTGAGCTGTTGTAGTTTCTCAGTTTCAAACATTGAAGAACCGTCAACTTCGAGTCTAGATCTGGGTAAGCTAGACTCTTTCTTTGTTCGTCATTTTTGGATATGTTGTTGTCGGTATTGCAGTGTAGAACATACTGAAATTTGAGCGTATTCTGAGTTATAGTTTAGGAGATATGATTCTCTAAAGTTGGCTCCTCATGCAGTTTTCTAAGTATGCTGAGTTTGAAATAAACTGCTTAGGATGCAGTTTTGTGGAATAGTTTTGGATGGATTATTGACTTCTGTTGGACTTGAACTTCGGAAATGTTATAGTTGATATAGTATAGTAGATCATACTAAAATTTTAGAGGAATCCATGTTACAGTTTGAGAGTTATGGTGTTTAAAAGTTGACTCCTCACACAGTTTTTATAAATGTGCTGAATGTTGGAAAAAAACAGCATGTGATGCTGTTTTGTGAGATAGTTTTGAATAGGCTTTTGATCTCTGTTGGACTTGAATTTTGGATATGATATAGTTGACATATTTTTGTATAACATTTTAACATTTGGGAGGAATCCAGGTTGTGGTTTAGGATTTATGATTTTTCAAAGATTGGGTCGTAAGCAGTTTTCTGTTGTGCTGAAAAGTGCTGGAAATATCTGGTGATGTGCAGTCATGTTTGAACTCAAGTTTGAATACCTTAGAAACATAATTCACCTTTCAATTTTTAGTATGTTATAGAGTGTCATGCATACTATGATGTATTAAAAGTTGGGGATGATCCAACGGTTGGATTTAGATATTTGAGGATGGAAAGTGGACTAGTTGAGCAGTTTATAAACACTTAGTTTTTGGCTAAGTCTTAATTTTTTGGTTTTGGAACCGACTTTGAGAATTTGTGTAGAATTGATTATTGGGTGTTGTTAGAAAGTTCTTGCTTCTATGGATAGAGTGCATAGCATAGAAGATTTAGAGATTCTTGTTGGATTTTTATATTTTTATTCGGTTCTCATATCTTAAGCCAAAGTCGGACCTTATCGACTTTTTATGAAAGGCAAGAATGTAGTTAACCCTTCTAAATCTTTAGCAAACTTTCCTTTGAGAGTTTTGGGTGTGGTTTTGAGTTCCAAAGAATAGTTTAGAACTTTGTTATGGAATGTTATAAAGTTTCGAGGCCAGGGGTAAAATGGTCATTTACCCGTAGAAGGGTATTTTGGTAATTTATCTGATGATAGAGTTAAATATCTTAGAAGTCAGAGACTTTTAATTAAGTGGGATACATTATTGATCCACTTACCTTTTATAACAGGCGGTTGAGTTTCTGCAGTTATAGACCGAGTCGAGATAACGGGATTGTGTTTGGATTCAGGCAAGTCCTTTGGGCTTACTTAGCTAGCTGTCAGATATGAGTGTGAATGATGATAGTGGTGTGTGAATGATGTGTGCCCTAGTATATTTATAATAATCATCGACCGACTTACATATTTGGCCTAAGAGCAACGGGCAGTAGCATTCTGCTCACTTAGCCCGAGGGCGCTGGCGGTTTCTTTCGGGACTAGTCCATACTTGGTTTGCGGGGACGCCACCGGCGGAGGTGTGCCAAACCATCACCAGTTGGATAAGGAACGGAGGCGAGAATCTTAAGATTTCTCGTGCTACAAATTTTATAATCGGATAAAGTGAATCACGTAATTTATCAGATAATAACATGATTGTGTGCCAGCATGTTGAGTGTTTGTATTTGTCTTCTGTGTGTTTGTGGTATCTTTATTCTTCTTATATCTATATTGTTAGCTAACGGTTTATCCGTGTTGTAGTTTTGGTAGAGATAAACAGTTGCAGAGAGATCCGGAACGGATGGTCAGCCGGGTCCACGTACTCATTAGATGGGGACGGGGGAGTCTTCCATACGGCATGCCTGATTATGTATCTATATATATGTTGTAAGGCTATCACATATGTACTTTCATGCCATAAAAGTATTATGTTTTGAAATTGTTTTAAATACATTTGTGCCTTGTTGTAAGATCCTAGTAAAGTTGTTGTTAAACCAAGGTCGGGACCCATTGTGAGGTCCTAACTAGTAACCCCTGAGTTCCAAGAACTTGGGGTCTTACATAGTTGATGACGCAAAATCAAGGTCAATGTCTTTCTTCTTACCAAGATCTTCATACCGTTCGCATGTAAAAGAAATATACAAAATACAACATTTTTTTACCAGGATTTGTTTGAGATTAACACCATTCCCCCAACATAACTATACCAATACACTATAAGGCTCGTTTGGTACGATTCCCATTGAATCAGGAATCGGAATCGGAATAAGTCATACCAATATCTCGTGTTTTGTAAGACTTATAATCGGAATGAAAATGATTCCATGGAATGACTCATTCCAACTCTAGAGATTAGAGGAGTTGATTCCATAAATTAAAGGTGGGTATCATCCATTCCAAAATAAACTCATTTCAAATTTTAAACTACAATTATATATATATAGGGTCGAGATGTGGTGAGAACTATTATTACGGTGAGAAATAAGAACTTATATGAGTCGTCGGATTATATGATGAACGTCCAAGATTTAATGAATTATATAAGGTAACCGTGCATTGTCTTTATTAGGTAATTAAGTGTAAATGGCATATAAAATCGTTACTGATTAGGAAATAAAATATTGTTATTGTGCTTTGTTCAAATTTGTTTTAGTAAATTTTTATTATAAATATAAATTAGAAATATTAATGTTTTCTTTATTCGTGTTTACAAATTAAAGCAATATTCGGTTTACATTTTTTTTTATAATTTTATATTTACTATTAGGTATTATACAAAGAGCATGCATGAATAAATTTTTTTGGGAGAATTTGACATACTAGGCTTTTTTGAGTTTTTGTTTAAGAAAGTGTACCCCAAATTTTTTACCACTTTCATTTAATAGTAGGTAAAAATTATTAACCCTTCTATTTAGAAAGAAAGGAATAAATGATGTTTGTTATATGTTATATAAGTATAAGTTTTAATTTTTTATTACTGAATTTGTTTTTTTTATTTATTATTTTTCTTGTTTTTTTTTATTATTTCTTTTTTATTTTCTGGACTAAATTTTTCATACCGGAATTTCTCATACCAGAATTTCACATACCAGAATTTTTATACCAGAAATTTCATACCATAAATTTCATACCATAAATTTCACACCAGAAATTTCATACCAGAAATTTCATACCAGAAATTATCATACGAAAAGTTCATACCATAATTTTTCATACCATAATTTTTCATACCATAATTTAAATACCAGAAATTTCATATCAGAAATTTCATACAATATATTTCATACCAGAAGTTTCATACCATAAAATTACATTTTATCATACCAGAATTTTTTTACACTAGATTTTCATACCATAAAATCACATACCATAAAACTATTTCATACCACAAAATTATTAATACTAGAATATTATTCATACCAGAAAAAAATTTTATACCAGAAAATTTTTTCATACCAGAAAGTTATGCATACTAGAAAATTATTCATACCAGAAAATTATTCGTACCAGAAAATATTATACCAGAAAATTCGGTTTTTTTTTTTATAAATTTATGGTATGAGTTTCTGGTATGAAATTTCATACATACTAGATTTTTTATAATTTTATGGTAGGTGTCCTTTACCATGATTATGATTACAAAATTATACTCATGTTCTCATCTTCACTATATTTAACATAGTAATAATAACAACTAGAGAGCATTTGTGTGTACACAGAAAATGCAGGTAGCAAATTTGCAAGCTGAGCTATCAATAGTCCAATCCCAATTGATAAACAACAGACTCGCCGTAGCAAACGCCCTAGAAACCTCCCAACATCACCAAAACCACCAGCAAAATCCAATCGGAATGCTCCAGCAACACCAGCCGGCTTACTCGAACAACAACTCGTCCGCTTCAATTCACTAGAAGAAGGTGTTACCAATCAAACCAGAAACTATATTTCAATATTAACTGGTTGCAAATCATACCAGAAGAGAATATCATACCATAAACTATACTTCAATATTAATATGCAGGGCGTGGAACTCAAAATCTAGATCTACAGAATATCATACCAGAATTTCGATCTAGAGTAGCCAGCACACCAAGGTGCATGCTCTGGCTAGATATCACAAACGGCGGCATGCAGCTCTGGTGGTGCGCAACACGTCTAACACCAACTCGAAGATCTCCAGTTTCCCCTCTACAAAAACACTTTAAATCAGCATCAAACAGACAAGATGATACACACAAATAATTTTTATTAGAGTGGCATAAACATACCTGAGAAAGACAAACGAATCTCCAGCAACTAATCTCTTAGATGTCACAAAGTGGCTCCAACCAGTAGTTAGTAAGTGTCTCCTCGGCTGGCTTGTTCAAGCCAGAAGGTATAATCAGAATTTCATCATGATTCATTACATCTTAGGCCCAAAGAAAAGCAAGTATTGTCACCAAATCAATTGATGCCAAGCCTTACACCTGAGACTTGCATACTTCGCAAGTAAACCACAAGCGATAAGATCTAGAAGGCTAGATAATAATTACCATCATTCTCCTATAGTCACAACTTTTCAGTTCACAAACAAGTAAACGAAAAACAACTGAAGATTAGCACCTCTATAGATGTGCTTAAATCGCCATGTGTAACCATGAAGATCCTTGGCAGCCAGGTCCTGGGTTGGGGTTTGCTGGTTCATATCCTGAGAAAGAAAGAAAAGTGAAACCAATAAAAACCTTTCAATCAACAAACAAACTAAATAAATTTTCATTTAATTTTAGATAGAATTAAAGAAATATTTTATATAAACTACAATGCAACAAAAGCTCAATGCATAAAATACCAGTGCAGGAAGACATTCAGTTGCGTGTTTCCGGAGTACAGAGAAACCGCCATGGGTGCTCGTGTCGGATGCGGTTAACACTTTGCAGAATGAGGGCACAACTGGCTTTGGAGTCTCAGTAGGGGATGGATCAGGCTTAGTAGGTTCGATTTGCTGAACAAAATTACCAAAACAACATATTAGAGCAAGTAACCAGAAAAAGAAAAAATTTAGGGATGTAAAGGAAACCAAAAGAGGGAAGAAAGCAAAAGCAATTAAGGAAGACTGTTTGTGCCAAACATAGAAATGAAAACATCACTTTTCTTCTGGTATGATTTCTGGTATTTGCTTGTGCTTTCATTTGACTGCATTTGGAGGAAGACAACGACGACTGCATCTTCGAGTTCCCGATAACAGGCTTTTCTCAGGTGTCGGCCGACGAGATCATGCCTCTATTCCCGCTCTTCAACACCGATTTGGTCTTTTCGGACACCGATTGGCGCGACGGTTACGACTTCAACCACGAAAATTGCTCGGTGCTTCAATTTTCTCATTCGAAATCTCTGGATCCGGATTCGGTCCGGTTGACGCTTAAGAAACTGATGATCTCGGAGCGACAGGTCTGTATCCAGAGAGATTGTGAGAAAGGGAGAGCATTGGGGGCTGGAGGCTTGCAAAGAGGAAGACGGGAAGGGGTAGAATAGAAGGTTAGGTTTTCACGGTAAAAAAAGATTTTGGGTTACATTTACTATTTGGAAAACTGAAAAAAGCCCATTTAGTGTACAATTAAAAAAATAGCCTAGTTACCTAATTAGCCCAATTTTTTTTAAAGCATGCACGATTAAGTATTATTGCACGTGTAATTTAAATATGGCAATTTTATGTATCATTTTATTTATTATTTTACGTGTATTTTATGTGTTGTTTTGAAAGCATGCACTAGTAAATGAAAGAGAGATAATATACACGAGTAAGTAGCACTGAGTGCACTAGTAAGTATTGCACGATTTATGTTTTTTTGAAAGCATGCACGAGTAAGTGCACTAGTAAGTATTACACGTTTTATGTTGTTTTGAAAGCATGCACGAGTAAGTGCAAATGAACATCAATGTACGTGTGCATGTATTGGTTGTGCACATGTACATTTCGTGCATATATTAGAATATGAGAATACTGGTGAAATAGGGTCCTTTTTGTTTAGTGTAGACTAACTAGGCCCCTAACAAAATCAAATTAAAAAATAAAGATAAACTAGGGATTGAATACTATAATTAAGGATAGAAGATAGGTAGTTAACTAATATTCTGTTTTCAAAAACTGGCTAAAAATTTGAAACTGCTGTGGAAAAATTGGAAACCGTAAAACCAAGGATTCTCGAAATCTTTTTAAGCGACTAATTCATATAAATCACAATCAGTATCCCGTATTTCAAGTCAAATACTCTCTACTCTCTCTCCGACTCCATTGAAGGCGATTGAAGGTATCATCGTTGGGCATCATCTTCTCCGTCTTGCAATCGTCGTTTCGTGGTGTTCATCTTCATCGATTGTTGTTTATTATACCAGGTAAGTTTTCGATCTCATCTTTTTCGGTCTATTCATGGTTAAATCCACGACATTGAATACTTCTCAACCTAGTTTGCCAAGAATGTTAACAATGGAGTACACAACATTCCGACTACAATCAATGGCCTTTATTTTGTGTACAAATATGATAACAAATAATGTGTGCATAGATATAGTATGTTTTGATTATGTTCTAATCATACAAACATACGTAGTTGCTAACAATGTACATATCATACATTATGTATCATACATACGTCGTTGCTAATAAATATTATGTAACTACTTCTTTGATTATGTTTGCCAAAATTGATAACAATGTGTACATATCATACATATATAGTTACTGATATATATTATGTTCTAATCACACATTTATGTAACAAGTAGACATCAATGTGTATAGAAGGAAGGACCAGCAAGAATGGACGTTCAAATCAGAGTCCATGAATGAAGATATTGTTAACATTTGTTTCCTATTTTAACGAGTTTTGATAATTATTATCATTTTTAATTAGGTAAATAAATAAAGATAAATAGGAGAGAGAAATATTATGATTTATTGAGTATCTTTACTTTTTATGAAAATATGGAGGGGCCTATTTTGTCAACATATAAACAAAAGAACCTAGTTTATACACCTTGATACATAAACTGCCTACTTAGCCAACTCGTCTTTAGAATATTACACAATGTATGATCAAATGATACGTATCATGCACGTTACGTTCAATTTATGAGCAAGACGTCGGAACGGGTAAAATCAACAAAATCGAATAATAGTTAATCTGAATTGTGTCAAGTTATATATAATGGTGGTAAATATCTTTTGTAGTTTAAAAGGTAACCATATATAATTATCCTAAAATATCAATCATCTAATTAATATACAAAAATAATATTGAATCAGGATCGTTGATTTTATTTAATCATGTGGTCTAAATTGGTTCTTATTGTAACTATTGTTCTAACTTGATTCAATCCCTATATATATATATATATATATATATATATATATATATATATATATATATATATATGTATGTATGCATGTACTTGCTTATTTTGTTTCAAAAAATATTTAAAAATAATTTTGTAACATTTTTTTATCGTCCATCAATTAATTTGAGTTATATTATTATTTTGTAGAAAAACATGATTTTGACAAAAAAAAAATTTTTAGCTATAATACGAATATTTTGTTAAAGATGTAATGTAACCGGAAAATGCTCGAAAACAATATAAATGCTCGAAAACAAGATATTTGGGTTGACGATTATTTATTGTCTATTCTTTAAGTTATTAATTAGTCTTCATTTTTCTTAAATGTAGTTTAAAAAATAGCATATATTTACGTTATAAACATTCACACATATATCATCAAATATGATACGATTTTTTGATTCATAACTCATATGAAATAGAAAATATGTATAAAAAATCTTTCATTCCAACATCATACCAAACACCAAGTGTCAAGAATGCTTTATTGTAATTCCTCATTCCATTCCAATTCCTGATTCCAACCTCATTCCTACAATCATATCAAACGAGCCATGTAGACTTTCGGCCGTGAAAAATCCATGCGGAGCAAACACATCAAAATAATCGGAATCATTAAAATAAACCGATTAACCCTAAGTTTAAACATGTTGTCTTCAATTAATTACCTTTTGCCTCTATTTTCAACAATTATATACTTTTATCGTGTAATTTTATTAAAATGTATTCCAACAATTGCAGTTTTACATTATGTAGATACCGAATTGATAATATATACATAAAAACACAATTTTTATGATTTATTTCACATATAGGCATAACTATGTAAGATAAAAAAGAAAAGTATGTTGCAAACATATTTCATGTTGCATGTGAAGTTCATTTGAAATCGTTTAGACTATTTCCGTCGTCAGCATATGTAGTCATTTATACAAAACTGAATAAATTTTCTTATTACAAAAAGACGAGAATAATAATATTTTTTTACAATTGGAAATTATTTCTACACTTATGGAGTGTTTCATGTAACAATGTAACATCCGGAAATTTAATTTCCGTTTTATTTCGATATAACACCGGAACTCAATCGGTTTGGAAGTTTGCGTCATCTCCGTCATTTTCTGTGGCACCGAGTTCTTCAATTCTCTTTACTTTTATTTTTACGAGATTTCTATTCATATAAAATATGTGGAATCAATATACCTTTTTTATTCTTTATTTAGCCATTCGGGCCCATTAACGACTTACCATTCGGGCCCATTAACGACTTACCATTCGGGCCCATTAAGCTTGTCTTCCCCTCCTTACCTCTTACGTGAAACCTAACCCTAGCAGCCTCCTTCTCCCTTACGTGAAAGAAGATGACCCCTTCCCAAACCCTAACGTCCTTCCTCCCCCTTCACGTGACAGCAACCTCATCTCCCCTACCAACCACCATCGATGACAATGTGCCGATGAGCCTCGCCGACCCTTCCTTGCCCTGTCCTCCCGAACGCAACAACACCTTCACCGCGCCGCCAAGAGACCGCCTCCCTTCTTCTCCACTAGGTCGACAACACCTTCACCGCGCCGCCAGGAGACACATCAGACCGCCTCCCTTCTTCTGCACTAGGTCGACAACAGCAACGGAGGGACGTCCAAAGCCTCTTCGATCGGAGCCTAGGATCCGAGCAGGCACGCAAGACCTTCCACGACCCACGTGCGGCAGCGTCGAGGCGCAAGGACGGCAACAAGAACGCAAGCACGGTGTCCCCAGACCGCAGGTGCGAGTGGCATCTGATCCGCTGGTGCGCTTTCCTCTAACTGCCAGTATGTTCCAACGACAGTAAGATCGTTCCGTTCGTCTTCCTCGTATGTGCGAGTACGTTGAGCCGACTAGTTAAGTAAGGCATCACCCTTTTCTCTTCCGTACCCTCTCTATATATATGTGCTGATGTGAGCCCGTTTGCATCTCGGAACCGTGCATAACAAACCCTAGAAGATGGCTTGTGGAGCTGCTGCGTTTTCTGGGTTGTAAAGTGATGAACTGCATGTTGATACAGTTTTGTAATCCATATTTGGGTAAGTTAGACTCCTCATTTGTTTCTGATTTTCGGATATGTTATAGTTGGAATTGTATAATATAACATACTGAAATTTGAGAGTATTCCGAGTTATAGTTTAGGAGATATGGTTCTCCACCGTTGGTTCCTCACGCAGTTTTTGTAAGTGTGTTGAAAATTCTACGTGTTGGGAAAAACTGCTTGTGATACAGTTTTGTGAGATAAATTTGAATAGGTTATTTACCTCTTTTGGACTTGAATTTTGGATTTGTAATAGTTAGGGTTACATACTAGAAGATATCAAAATTTTAGAAGATTTCATCAAAAGGTTTAGGAGTTATGAATTTTCAAAGTCGAGGATGTAAGTAGTTTTCTGGATGTTACTGAAATTTGCCTAGTGTTGGAATTATCTGGTGTTGTGCAGTCATGTTTGAACTTAAGTTTGGATACCTCAGAAACATAATTCATCGTTCAAGTTTTAATATAAAATAGATGGATATGTATATTGGGATGTATTAGAAGTGGAGACCAATCCAACGATCGGATCTGAATCTATAGGAACTCAAAGTCGACTGTTTGTGCAGTTTGGGAAATGACTCAGATTTTGCTAAGTATAGAATTTCTGGATTTTGTATCCAACTTTGGAGATTTGTGTAGAAGTTATTGTTGGGTATTTTTGAGATTTTCTTACTTCTATTAGCATAGTGCATCATGTAGAAGACCTAGTTATTTTATTTAGAATTTTTATATTTTTATTCAGTTCTCATATCTAAAGCCAAAGTCGGATCTTAGCAACTTTTTATGAAAGTCAAGAATGTAGTTAACTCTTCTAAATCTTTAGCAAACATTCTTTTGAGAGTTTTAAGTGTGGTTTTGAGTCCGAAAGAATAGTTTGAAACTTTGTTATAGAATTTTATAGAGTTTCGGGACCAGGGGTAAAATGGTCATTTAACCATAAGGGTATTTTGGTAATTTCTTTATGACAGATCATATATTTTAGAAGTTGGAGACTTCTAAGAAAGTGAGATACTTTATTGATCCACTTGCCTTGTATAACAGGTGATGGAGTATTCTACGGTTGTTGACTGAATTGAGTTTTAGACAGTCGAGATTGATTCAGGTAAGTCATTTGGGCTTACTTAGCTAGCTTTCACATATGAGTGCGAATAATGATAGTGGTGTTTGAATGATGTGTGTATATGTGTATTTCATACTAATTATCGACCGACACACATATTTGGCCTAGGAGTAACGGGCGGTGGCATTCTGCTCTGTTAGCCGAGGGCGTTGGGGGTTTCTTTCGGGACTAGTCCATACTTGGTTTGCGGGGACGCCACTGGCGGAGGTGTGCCAAACCATCACTAGTTGGATAAGGAACGGAGGCGAGAAATCTTTAGATATCTCGTGCCACAACTTTTAAAACGGAATGAAGTGAATTACTTAACTTATCAGATAATAACCTGTTTGTGTGCCAGCATGATGATTGTTTTATTTTGCTTGAGTTGTGTTTGTGCTATTTTTATTCTACTTATATTTGGATTGTTAGCTAACGGTTTATCCGTGTTGTAGACTCTGTAGAGATGGACAGTTGCAGAGAGATCCGGAACGGATGGTCAGCCGGGTCCACGTACTCATTAGAGGGGGACGGGGAGTCTTCCGTTCAACATGCATGTTATTAATATAATTATGTTTTGTAAGGCTGTCATGTGTTGAAGATTCATGTAAATATTGTTTTTTATTTTCAAAGAATTTAAATACATTTGTGCCTTGTTGTAAGATCCTAGTAAAAGTTGTTGTTAAACCAAGGTCGGGACCCATTGTGAGGTCCTAACCAGTGGCTCTCTGTTCGCCCCTAGAGGTGTGTGCAAATAAGTTTTAAATTTATAAAACTAGAATCAAGCAGCGAACCCGCAGTGTACGGATCGACGTAGTTAAGCAAGAATTCCAGAGTATCGAACACAGGGATTTGGGGGGAAACGAACTCGATTGCAGATTATCAAGAAAGTATATATGGGAGTTTTGCAAATATTGGGAAAACAACAATCCTAAAGATCCAGGTATCCGGCTGTGGCAATCGATTCAAGATATACTTAATGATGTAAAGACAGAGTTGAGATATGCAAAGTTATACTAATGTAAGGTAATCGTACGGTGAAGTTCCAAAAACGTTATATAACTCACCTACAAGGCACTCTCTACACAGGTTGTTGAGGCTCAATATAGAAGGATTCTAGAGATGAGAATTAGTGTCAAATACCCAAACTTATAACCCAAGGATCAAGACTAACTTAACCGATTGAGGTTGTGACACTCACAATCGAGGTAGAGGTTGTTGAGGCTTCACTACCACCTAGAAAAGATAAGTCTAAACTAAGCTAAAGCAAATCTTTAACTTTAGATTAAAGTAAAAGCAGGTTCGTAGACTTAAGGGAAATCACGGTTAGTTCTTGAGGTTCCACGCCCGTGGACTCAAGAACAGACCGTAATTTAGGGTTGTCGGCGAGTCTCTCTAACTCTCAGGGTCTAATCTGTTTGCGATCGATCTATCATCATCTAAGCCACAACTATCAACCCTTCACCTTAGAATTGTTAAGGGTTTTTAGCCAATAACAGTCATGTTGATATCAATTCAAGAATTAAAAGATAAAAATATGAAAACTTTCAAGAACTTTCAATAATCTTCAATTCAATCTCAAAGTCACAAAGAGAACAAGTAATGTCAAAAGATTCAAAGTAAAACAAACAATCACCACCTTAGGAAAGAAGAGAAAACGGGATGTCAATCCGTTTTCCAAATCAAACCTAAACAAGAAGAGAGATCTTCTTGCAAAATCTTCCAAGAACTTCGATCTTCCGCCAATCCGGAGATCTCAACAGCAATCTCCACCAAAAGTGCGAGATTAGAGGAATTGCCAAACACGAACTTCGATCTCCCAAAGAGATGTCAATGCTTCCAAGCAAGGCTAAGCGAAGTGTAAGCGTGTCTAAGCGGTCCTAAGCGATGATGAATGAGGGTAAGCGGGGCGTGTCGGATTCTTGCTTCGTCCGTCTTTTTATAGTGCAGGGTAGAATGTCGGCCCGGCCCAATCTTTAAAAGATCGTGGCTTCAAAGTGTGGCGAAAAGATTTGCCAAGATCACGGTCGTGGAAGTGATCCACGACCGTAATTTAGAGCGTGGAAACAAATACGGTTTGCACCATATGTTCCACGGCCGTGTAATCCTCTGGAATGAACATGAATTTCTGACTCTAAATCCACGGTCGTGGAATTGAACGTGGAACGTAATACGGTCGTAATTTAGAGCGTGGTTTAGGGCAAGAACGTGATTCTTCCCTAAACTCGTGCATTCCTCAAGATAAAACTCCAATTTGCTTCCAAAGAATGTCCTCAATCCATGGACATATCAACTCAACTCTCCTTTGTTCGATTCCGTTCGGAAATAGCTCCAAATCACCTATAATCAACATAGAACTAGTGTAGACATCCATATCGACAATATAGGTAATACTAGCTCACATATGCACAAAGTTCAATCAAAGACTATCAATATGAATCAAATACGTTTAGAAAACGTGGCTAAAATATCACAATATTTCATGCTAACAAATAACCCCATACTTAACACTTGCTTGTCCCTAAGCAAGGTCTTTCAAAAAGCTTTAAACAAGAGTTAGGATGAAATATGTGTACCTTCTTTCGGATGAATGTGACTTCTAAAGAATAGATCATTCTCAAACCTTGCTTCAATCGTTTTTCAAACTTTCACACACTTAATCAAAGAGTAAAAGGCAAAGAAAATTCATGAACCAACTTAACTTCTAAACAAGCATTATAACCTTCAAACATTATCAAAATCAATCACAAGAAACTTCAATTTAGATCACCAAGTCATATAACATTCTTTTGATCTTAAGGACTTTCAAAGAAAAGGTCTAGAATATGGAAGGGAAGGGAAAACTTTAAGGGAAAGTGGTGCATAAATCCGGGAAAGTGGACAACTACCTTCTTCTTCTTATGTGGTTTCCGCAACACTTCAACTTAGAGCTTCGCTCTCTTCTTTTCACTTTTCGACTTTACTTTTTGGATTTATGGATAGAGGTGCACAAAAACGAAGCCTAGGAGATCGGCGTTTCTCAAATTTTTCAAGAGATGCCTCAAACCTTTAGCGCACATACCATAATCCGCTAGGAATATCGCTCAATCCGACTTTGGCAAGACACAAACACCCGGCTATGTGAATGATGCCGAGTTACTCATCGTCATGATTGACTTCCCCAAACCTATAATTTCTTTCTATTCAATTGATTGCAAATAATTGCTCTCATGGCCCTCCCACACCAAACATGCCTTTTTCTCATTCACTTCTCCAAATTCCCGGATAGGTAAAAGAGGCTAATATTTCAATGAGGAGCTAGATGATCAAAGAAAGAAGAAAGAAAGTATTGAATTGCCTTAATCATTTTAACAAGAAGTATAGGAACTTATAACGTGATTTCAACTTCAATTTCCTATCATGATTTAGGTAACATTTTCACATTATAAAACTTGCAAAAGAGGTGAAATTCATTCATTCAAATTCTTTTCAATTCACAATCCTTTTAAACATGCAATTGTCATCATACTCAATTCACAAGTAGTGATTATCATGGAAATCATCTCAATTCATTAGAAGCACAAAATTTTTCAAATTTTTATGGGTTTTTTCAAGTTATTTTTCATGCAATGCAATAAGGAAACGTGCAACACATAATGAACATGCAATGATAGTCTCAAATGAAAGCAAGCATAGTAAGTAGAGTTATTACAGACTTTTTAGTACATCCCACCCCATACTTAGGACGAACATTGTCCCTAATGTTCAAAAGAAATAAAGAAAAGAAGAAAAGAAAAAGAAACTCACAAAATGGTGGCGGGAATGTCTAAACGAACGATCATGCATCAATCACTGTGGCGCCGGCGGAGGTGGGAATGGAGAGAAACTCGGATCATAGAACCGCCCAAACTGCTGGCGGTAGACGTCCCTCATCATGTGGTCAAGGTCGTCTAAGCGTCCGTCTCTAGCATCCGCCCGAATCTCTAGCGCTCCTACTCTCTCTGAAAGTCCGGTAGCCCAATCCGGCATATGCTCGTACCATCCCGGGGCGTGACTGTACCATGATGGGGCATCGGATGGTGCTGGTGCTGGTGGCGGTGGTGGTGCTGCTGGCTGCTCCGTGGACCAAGGAGGTGGGGTGGAATACCATGTGGGAGGTGTGGCCTTCCACGTGGGCCTCTCACTCACACTAGCGCGGCGAGATGACGAGCCTGAGGCTCTAGCCGGACGTGGAGAGCGTCGAGGTACATCTGGGGCCGCCTCCGGCTGGTCCGGAAACGTGCCAAACTCATGCTCCGCTCCTCCTCCACTCTCGAACTGATCTCCCATATCCTCCTCCTGTACAACCGGCGGTGGGACGTAAGGGGGAGCTACTATCCCGTTCGCATGCATCGCAGCGAACGTCTCCTTCCAGTTATGGCGTCCCGCCATAATGGAGTACTCCGGCAGCCACTCTATACCCCTACCCGTCCTAGTCTCCCAAGGCATGCCCGCATAAGGCGGACCTCCATGTGTGGGGAAGATGAGTCCCCTAACCATGCATGCGTGTAGCCCTAAAGGAACGGCCGGTATGCGGGTGCAAGCAGAAAAATCTACACCGAAACTCCTAGCAATGTGGGTCACTATCCCACCATATCCAATTTTCCCCTTCTTCTTATTCTTGAGTTTACTCATCGTAGCCGCCAAAAGAGTAGCACAATCTGCACGGCGACCGTATAGCATGCTATTGAGCAAGAATAGCTCATCCGTCTTGATCTTTTGGGGCGTCTCCGTCCTAGGAAAGAGACACTCCGAAAGAACGCGGTGTGCTATCTTCAAGGCTAGATGGTACATCAATCTAGCCTTGGTATCGGCGGGTTGCCAACGGTCCTCGTCGGCGTAAACCATAGCTACTTCCTCCCAAAAGTTCTTGGGGTAGACTCCACTCGGAAATCGACCGTTATAGGTCTCATGAAACCCAAAGATAGTCCCGAACTCAACTATGCTCAAATGGTAGTCTCTTTCCATGAAACGGAAAGAGACGGTCCTATCTACGTGGCTGTGCTCAAAAGACGTCACAACCTCCCGGGTGATCTCCTCATAGGCGTCTTCACGAATGTTCGTGAAGACAAGCAATCCGGCTCTATCCAAGAGCCATGTAAGGTCATCAACTATGTTGAGAGGATGTAGATCCTCCAACAACAAATACCTAGGGCCAATCACTGCCCTCTCCTTGATCCGGTCAAGTGCGTCAAGATGGTTCTCATGTATGGTTGGGATGCTAGGGTGAGGAGGTGAAGATGGAGGTGAAGGTGAAGATGGTAGTGAAGGAGATGAGGGTGGTGGTGCCCTAGAGGTGGAGGGGTTGCCCTTTCTTTTCTTATTTTGCTCTCCCTTCTTCTCTTTTATCCTTCCCGACATTCTCCTTACAAAATCCATTTTTTCACCAAAATTACGGTCTGTTCTTCAGGTTCCACGGCCGTGGTTTACCCAGAGACCGTGATTCGTCTCAGAATCTCGCGAATCTCAGCAATTTCACCAACAATCACCACAACAAGCAGTCCTAATCTAATTCCTTCCAGTCTTTGTCAGTTCTTCCTAAAAATCTATAGTAAAATCGAACCAAATCCGCGAAAATCAAGAAGAAAGAATAAACCTCTTTTTCGGATTGAAAAATCCGAAATGCGCGTTTGTTGACGGATTTCCGCTCGATTTGTCGCTTGGATCTTGTTCGTGGTTGGATTTGCTGCAGTTTAGGATGAAGAATCGTTGAAAACGATTAGAAAACGAGGAATTGGAGGAGGTCGTGAGGTTTCGGCGTTTAGGGCGTGGAAAGGGGTAAGTTTTTGGGTAATTTTGTGAAGAATGTGGCTTATATAGTCGCAGGCAAAATTTTGAAAATCACGGTCTGTCGGGGTGTTCCACGGCCGTGGAAGTGTACGGACCCGTGGTTTTGGTGATTTTTCAAAGGCTTTTGAGAATTACGGCCACTGTAGCTATGACGACCGTAATTTAGACCGTGGAACCTTCTGTAAAGCTTCAAAGTCCAAATTTCGTCGCTCTTCTTCGACATTATTCTCCCTTTATCCTTTTCCATCGATCCTACAACCAAAGACACGAACATACCGGAAGAAATCGAGGCAAAATAAAGCGAAAACGTCTATTCTAAGCTAAACTATGAATCGAAAACAAAAAACGAAAATGCAATACCTTGGGTTGCCTCCCAAGAAGCGCTTTGTTTAAGGTCCGTAGCTAGACCAATCTCGCACTTATTTGAGTGCGGTAGGTGCAAACTCCTCAGCTTGGAGGTCCGGCGTATACTTCTTGAGTCATTGACCGTTCACCTTAAAACTTCCGCTAGCTTCACCCCATACTTCAACTGCACCATGGGAGAAAATACGTTTAATTAGAAAAGGTCCGGTCCAACGGGATTTAAGCTTACCTAGAAAGAGGCGAAGTCTTGAATTGAAGAGGAGAACTTGATCCCCTTCTTTGAAGTCCTTTGGAATGATATGCTTATCATGCCAACGCTTTGCTCTTTCCTTGTAGATCTTAGCGTTTTCATAGGCGTTCAAGCGAAGTTCATCCAGCTTGTTGATGTCTAGGAGACGCTTCTCTCCCGCTTCCTTCATGCCGAAATTCAGCCACTTGATAGCCCAGAATGCTTTGTGCTCCAGCTCTACCGGCAAATGACAAGACTTCCCATACACAAGGTTGTATGGTGTGGTTCCTATGGGAGTCTTGTACGCAGTCCGGTACGCCCATAATGCATCATCTAGTTTCAAGGACCAATCCTTCCTAGTCCTTGAAACCGTCTTCTCTAGAATTCCCTTGATCTCCCTATTTGAGAACTCAACTTGTCCACTCGTTTGTGGATGGTAAGGGGTAGCGATCTTGTGAGTAACCCCATACTTAGCTAGAAGAGCTTCAAAGCGACGGGCTATGAAGTGAGAACCTCCATCACTAATGATTGTCCTTGGTGTTCCAAATCGCGGAAAGATGGTCTTGTTGAAGAACTTAACCACCACCATGGCATCATTTGTGGGAGAGGCAATTGCTTCCACCCATCTAGAAACGTAGTCTACCGCCAATAGTATGTATTGGTTTCCACAAGAAGATGGGAATGGTCCCATGAAATCGACTCCCCAAACGTCGAAAATCTCCACCTCTTGGATGTTGTTGAGGGGCATCTCGTTCCTTCTAGAAATATTGCCTGTTCTTTGACAAGCATCGCAGCAAGAGACAAAGGATTGCACATCTCTAAATAAAGTAGGCCAATAGAATCCAGATTGCAATACCTTTGCGCTAGTCTTGTTTGAACTAGCGTGTCCTCCACAAGGTAGTGAATGACAATGGCGGATGACACTTTGCATCTCATCTTCCGGCACACATCGCCGGATGATGCCATCCGGACCTCTCTTAAAGAGGAGAGGCTCGTTCCAATAGTATTCCCGGACGTCCTTAAAGAACTTCTTCCTTTGTGCGTAGGATAGTCCGGGCGGTATCTCCTGGCAAACCAAATAGTTAACAAAATTAGCAAACCATGGTTCGTTACCTTTGGAGATCACGTTGATGCACTCCTATATGATGTGTAGGTGTTCGTCCGGAAAGGAGTCATCAATGGGTAGATGGTCGTCCTCTAGATGTGTGAGACGACTCAAATGATCCGCAACAGAATTTTCTGAACCTTTCTTGTCGCGGATCTCAAGATCGAATTCTTGTAGGAGAAGAATCCATCTAATTAGCCTTGGCTTCGCGTCTTTCTTCGCAAGGAGGTACCGGATCGCAGCATGATCTGTGTAGACAATCACCTTTGTACCTACAAGATAAGAGCGAAACTTGTCAATAGCGTAGACAATGGCTAGAAACTCTTTCTCTGTAGTGGCGTAGTTAAGCTGAGCTTCGTCTAGCGTCTTGCTAGCGTAGTATATGGCATGGGTTCGCCCTTCCTTTCGTTGTCCAAGAACAGCTCCAATAGCTACGTCACTAGCATCGCACATAATCTCGAAGGGGAGAGTCCAATCCGGGGGTTGGATAATAGGTGCTGAAATTAGAGCTTGCCGAATGGTGGTAAACGCATCTAAACATTCCTGCGAAAACTCAAAAACCGCATCCTTCATCAATAGATTAGTGAGAGGTTTTGATATCTTAGAAAATTCCTTAATGAAGCGTCTATAAAATCCAGCATGTCCTAGGAAACTTCTTATCCCTTTCACCGAAATTGGGGGAGGAAGTTTCTCTATGGTCTCTATCTTAGCCTTGTCTACCTCTATCCCTCTACTAGAGACTAAGTGACCTAATACGATTCCTTCCTTAACCATGAATTGACACTTCTCCCAATTAAGAACTAGGTTAGTGTCTTCACAACGTTGTAAAACAAGAGAAAGGTTAGAAAGGCAATCGTTAAAAGAGGAACCGTATACGGAGAAGTCGTCCATGAAGACTTCCATGATTTCCTCTACGTACTCGGAGAAGATGGCCATCATGCACCGTTGAAAGGTGGCTGGAGCGTTGCAAAGCCCGAACGGCATTCTCCTATAGGCGAACCAACCCCAAGGGCACGTGAATGTGGTCTTCTCCTGATCGTCCGGATGTATCGGGATCTGAAAGAAACCACTATAACCGTCAAGGTAGCAAAAATGTGAATGTTGTGCTAACCTTTCAAGCATTTGATCGATGAATGGCAAGGGAAAGTGATCCTTCCGCGTCGCGTTGTTGAGCTTGCGGTAGTCTATGCACATTCGCCATCCAGTCACGGTTCGGGTAGGAATGAGTTCGTTGTTCTTGTTGGTGATGACCGTCATTCCACCCTTCTTCGGAACTACTTGAACTGGACTCACCCATTTGCTATCGGAGATAGGATAGATGATACCTGCATCAAGAAGTTCAAGAATTTCCTTCTTGACAACCTCCTTCATGGTCGGATTCAACCGCCTTTGAGGTTGTCTTGAAGTTCTAAAATCCTCCTCCATTAGTATCTTATGCATACATAGGGAGGGTTTAATTCCTACTAAATCCTCGATAGTGTAGCCTATGGCTTTTCTATGTTTACTAAGGACTATCATGAGCTGTTCGTGTTCATCTATGCTTAGTTCGGAGCTAACAATGACCGAAAAGGTAGAATTAGATCCAAGAAAAGCGTACCTTAGATGTGTAGGAAGTGGCTTGAGTTCCATCACTTTCGGAGCTTCCAATGATCCTTGGGGAGCATCCGACGTTTCCTTAGGAGTTTCTAAGGTTGTTGACTGGTTTGGAGAAGAATCAAAAGAAGTTGAAGAAGTATGCCGATCACCCTCTTCCACGGTCAGAATTACGGCCTCTCCATGTGTTCCACGGCCGTGTAATCCTCTGGAATGGAGATCGATTTTGGTTGTGAAATCCACGGTCGTGGAATACAGGGTATGACCGTGGATTCTTATATTCTCAGCCTCGTCGTGGAGTTTCTCAAACTCCACTTCATGCATCTCTTCTTGTGCTTCTAAGGCTTCAATTTCCTCTTTGCACTCTTCTTCTTCCCCTACATTGGTTAGACTCATAGTGATAACCTTTTGTAAAGGATCGTTAAAGAGAATCGCACTTACCTCCTCCGTAGACAAACCTTCTTCATCTTGGATATCGTAAATATCCTCGTCAAAGATTGGTTCCTTTACTAGAGTGGAAAGAACGAACTCTACTTTCTCTTCTCCAATATCAAAAGCGAGTCTTCCATTCTTGCAATCGACCATGCAGCCGGAAGTCGCAAGAAACGGTCTTCCGAGTATGATCGGGACCGGACTATTTGCAGGAATGTCAAGCACGACAAAATCAATGGGGACAAAGAATTTACCTAGCTTGACCGGGACATCTTCTACAATACCGACGGGGCGAGTGATGGATCGATCCGCCATGTATAACGTCATCTTGACCGGTTTAGGATCGCCTAAACCGATCTTCCTACATAATGCAAGTGGTATGATGCTCACACTTGCTCCCAAGTCACATAAAGCGTCGTATGTGACATCTCCCACTCCAATGGGAATGCAAAATGACCCCGGATCCTTCAACTTTGGGGGCATTTTCTCCTTCATAGTCTTGATGAGATCCGAAGAATCCGAACTCATCTTGACCTCTTTGAAATCTTCTAGCTTCCTTTTGTTAGAGAGGAGCTCTTTCAAGAACTTGCCATAAGCCGGCATACCTACAATGGCATCAATGAAGGGTATATTAATATGCAGCTTGCTCATGAGTTCTATGAACTTACCGAATTGTTTGTCTAGGCGCGCTCGCGCTCTAGATTGAGGGAACGGTAGGGGAGGTTTGTAAGCTGGAGGGGGAACATAGACATCTTCCTTCTCCTTCCCCTTTCCTTTGTCCTTCTCTACGGGGACTTCAACGAACGTAGGCTGCGGATCGGTGGTAGTCACTCCGCTCCTAGTTGTAATCGCCATTACCCTTCCCTTAGGGTTGTCCTCCGTCTTTCCTGGAAGTTTCCCTTGATTTCTAGGGACTTCCTCCGCGTGGTTGAACATTTGGTTTTCCAAAACTTTTTGAGCTTTGTCAACCTTAGAGACTTGATCGTCAACCTTGATGAGGCGGTTCTCCAACCCTTGAAGCTTTCCCAAGATTGTTTCCAACATGGGATCGGACTTCTCCTTTCCCGTATTGTTTCCTCCATTAGATGATTGCCCCTGGCTTTTCAAAGGAGTAGAGGAAGAGGAAGGTGGAGTTAGCGAATTAGAATCGGAAGGATAGGAGTTACCGGAATTTTGTTGATTGGAGCGCCAATTGTTGTTGTTTGAACCCCTATTGTTGTTCCAATTGTTGTTGTTCCGGTTGTTGTTGTTTCCATTCCAATTGTTATTCCGGTTATTGTTCCGGTTATTGTTGTTGCGGTTGGTGTTATCACCGCCATTGTTGTTGCCCAAATAGCCAACATCCTTCTCTTGTTGCTTTGGGAAGTTGGTCTTGATAGTCTCCTTCAACTCTTTGATCTCATTGTTGAGGGAGAAAATTTGATTTTGAGCTTCATGTGTGAGCTTCGCTCCTTGCTCCACACGATTTCCCTCCACTTTCCGGTGGGAATACTTCTCTATGACTCTTGCTTGCTTCTCAATGAAGTCCCAAGCGTCATCTTCTCTCATATCCATGAACGTTCCGCATGAGAGGGATTGGAGGTTGAATTGCGTTCCCGCATCCAGCCCCTTGTAATAGATCTCCAGCAAGGCAAGCTTGGATATGCCATGATGAGGGCAATCCAAGAGCAAGTCCTGAAACCTTTCCCAAGATTGAAACAAGCTTTCGTTAGGTCTCATTGAAAAGGCATTAATCTTACCTCTAAGTTCCGCCGTTTTGGAGGGTGGAAAGAATTTGGTGAGAAACTCCGCAGAAAGGTCTTCCCACGTGTCTAGTTTCCCATTGGGAAGAGCTTGATACCAAGACAACGCTTTCCCTTTCAAAGAGAAAAAGAAAGGCTTGAGCTTATAGCTGTTGGTAGTAGCGTTCTTCGGTCTCATCGTCTCCATCATACACTCAAAGTTTTGCAAGTGTTGGTGTGGAGATTCAGCGCTTGTACCGCCAAACTGGCTTTGGCGAACAAGAGTGATAACTTGAGGGTTAAAGCTAAACCCTTGCACATCTTCAGCATCAAATTTCACACCCAAGCGGCGTGGTTGTTGTGTTGGATCCATCCGCTGGCCAAGAGTTCTTGGCTCATTATCCACACGTTCGACTCTCACATTCCTAGGTGGAATGCGGCGATTATCAGCTCCTTGTGGATGGAAAGGATTCATATTGATCGTGGGATCAATCTCTTCTAACGGTGGCATGGAAGAGTCACTATCATCAGCGGATGAGTGGCTTTTTCTTCTAGACCTTGATCTCCTTCTTGAGGATTTCTTGCTTCCCTTATTCTTAAGGTCGCTCATCTCTATCCTCATTTGGAAGATCATGTCTTGTAGATTGTTAACTTGAGATTGATGACGATCCATCTCATCCTGGCGGAGAGTCTCATTCCATCGGAGTTGAGCTTCCTTCTCCGCCAACTCCGTTTGAAGATCACGTTCGTGTTCTTCAGCCATCTTCTTTTCCTTGCGCTTTTGCCTCAAGGTTTTCTCTAGCTCTTGATCAAGAGGTAAGAGATCTTCGGTGTTCCTAGACCAGCGCATGCACTCAAAGAGATATCAAATAACGAGAGCAAGCTCCCAAGCTTGACAACCGGCTACCGGATTCGGCCTAAACCAAATCCCCGGCAACGGCGCCAAAAACTTGTTCGCCCCTAGAGGTGTGTGCAAATAAGTTTTAAATTTATAAAACTAGAATCAAGCAGTGAACCCGCAGTGTACGGATTGACGTAGTTAAGCAAGAATTCCAGAGTATCGAACACAGGGATTTGGGGGGAAACGAACTCGATTGCAGATTATCAAGCAAGTATATATGGGAGTTTTGCAAATATTGGGAAAACAACAATCCTAAAGATCCAGGTATCCGGCTGTGGCAATCGATTCAAGATATACTTAATGATGTAAAGACAGAGTTGAGATATGCAAAGTTATACTAATGTAAGGTAATCGTACGGTGAAGTTCCAAAAACCTTATATAACTCACCTACAAGGCACTCTCTACACAGGTTGTTGAGGCTCAATATAGAAGGATTCTAGAGATGAGAATTAGTGTCAAATACCCAAACTTATAACCCAAGGATCAAGACTAACTTAACCGATTGAGGTTGTGACACTCACAATCGAGGTAGAGGTTGTTGAGGCTTCACTACCACCTAGAAAAGATAAGTCTAAACTAAGCTAAAGCAAATCTTTAACTTTAGATTAAAGTAAAAGCAGGTTCGTAGACTTAAGGAAAATCACAGTTAGTTCTTGAGGTTCCACGGCCGTGGACTCAAGAACAGACCGTAATTTAGGGTTGTCGGCGAGTCTCTCTAACTCTCAGGGTCTAATCTGTTTGCGATCGATCTATCATCATCTAAGCCACAACTATCAACCCTTCACCTTAGAATTGTTAAGGGTTTTTAGCCAATAATAGTCATGTTGATATCAATTCAAGAATTAAAAGATAAAAATATGAAAACTTTCAAGAACTTTCAATAATCTTCAATTCAATCTCAAAGTCACAAAGAGAACAAGTAATGTCAAAAGATTCAAAGTAAAACAAACAATCACCACCTTAGGAAAGAAGAGAAAACGGGATGTCAATCCGTTTTCCAAATCAAACCTAAACAAGAAGAGAGATCTTCTTGCAAAATCTTCCAAGAACTTCGATCTTCCGCCAATCCGGAGATCTCAACAGCAATCTCCACCAAAAGTGCGAGATTAGAGGAATTGCCAAACACGAACTTCGATCTCCCAAAGAGATGTCAATGCTTCCAAGCAAGGCTAAGCGAAGTGTAAGCGTGTCTAAGCGGTCCTAAGCGATGATGAATGAGGGTAAGCGGGGCGTGTCGGATTCTTGCTTCGTCCGTCTTTTTATAGTGCAGGGTAGAATGTCGGCCCGGCCCAATCTTTAAAAGATCGTGGCTTCAAAGTGTGGCGAAAAGATTTGCCAAGATCACGGTCGTGGAAGTGATCCACGACCGTAATTTAGAGCGTGGAAACAAATACGGTTTGCACCATATGTTCCACGGCCGTGTAATACTCTGGAATGAACATGAATTTCTGACTCTAAATCCACGGTCGTGGAATTGAACGTGGAACGTAATACGGTCGTAATTTAGAGCGTGGTTTAGGGCAAGAACGTGATTCTTCCCTAAACTCGTGCATTCCTCAAGATAAAACTCCAATTTTCTTCCAAAGAATGTCCTCAATCCATGGACATATCAACTCAACTCTCCTTTGTTCGATTCCGTTCGGAAATAGCTCCAAATCACCTATAATCAACATAGAACTAGTGTAGACATCCATATCGACAATATAGGTAATACTAGCTCACATATGCACAAAGTTCAATCAAAGACTATCAATATGAATCAAATACGTTTAGAAAACGTGCCTAAAATATCACAATATTTCATGCTAACACTCTCCGAGTTCCAAAAATTCGGGGTGTTACAACATGGTATCAGAGCTCTGGGTTGGCAACAATGACATTTGGAATCTTATGAAAGACCGAATGTAAAAATAACCAAAACCCGAAAGGGATCTAAAATTTTCAAAATGTAGTTTTATTTTAAAATCATGTGCATAGTCGGGTTGTTGGGATAGTAGTACGTCGGACCACCATCGTTCTCCGTGGATCTCTACAACATAGAATGGTAGGTGAGTTAATATTAGACTTTTATTGATATGTTTTAATGTATGAGTATATATTTATGTATGTGTAGCATGTTAGTATCCTAAAGGGTATCTTATAGCCTTTAGTTGTGATATCATGAAGCGATTATCGCCTCATGATAAATCGGTAGCGGACTTATAGAGTTTTCAACCCGAGACAATGGATTCAGACCTAGGATTTAGTATTATACTCTGGTGGATGTCCTGGGGACCCTATAAATCATCCGAAGAACGGGTGAGCAAAGAAGTAGAGATATTGAGATAATTTTCACCACAAGTACAACCCGATGAGAAAGAAATTTCCGAGTCAACTCAGATAGAAGTGATAGAAGTCCGTACAAGGAATTTAGCGGTGTGGGGATCAGAGATGAAACTCAAGGATGCATGTAAGGACTGATAAGAAGCGCAGATTGAAGAAGACAATATTGGAATACAAATCCAATGGGTAGTTTACAACTACACTTGACAAGCGAAAGGACAAGTACAACCAAGGTGGATACCGCCATAGGCAAGGATGGGCACGAGAATCTAGAGAAGATAGAGTATGATCCAGATAGGAAGAACTGGAGGAGCACAAAGACCGACATTTACATTGGATTTAAAGAGGGAAGGCAAAATCCACAACCATTGAGAATGGTGGACTTCTACAAGACTACAAAAATTTTTTTGAAAGAAATCACGACACAAGTATTAAAGAGAATGGTAGTTTGTAACTGAGACAAGGGATGTCCATGAAGGAAATGTTACAATACAATGCTAACGAAAGCAAAAAAAGTGGGTGAGAATGACCTGGGTAGACTCAAGTGTCCACCACGATATCTCACTCAACACGGGACTTAAGTTACCGACACCAACGATCCATAAAAGAGAAACCGCTAATTAAGGGATGGAAATTTAGGTTAAAGGATTCTCGGAAAAGGCGTCTAAAAGCTATCGGAGAAGATGTGATAAGTCACAGATGGCATATGGGTAATAGAACTAGACTCGGGTAAAGTGATCTTACAGAAAGGAAGAAAAGTGTTGATTGTAGAAGAAGCTAAAGGGTATAAATAAATAACCTAGTGGATAACTTTCTACTTCGTATGTAACACCCCAAATCCGCGGGATATCGGAATGCTACGGGCGAGACCTCACAATGGGTCACGGCCCTTAGCTTGACAACAATTTCACCGGACCTTTCCAACATGGAACAAATAAAGGCAAAAACTCAAATCATTTATAATGTATGCGAGAAACTGGAAGTAAAAGTACAAGGTGGAAACTCAGCCGAGTCCTCAAAATGACACAATCTCAAAGGATAAATCCGAAATCCATAAATCCAAAAATAACAAAATAAACCCAAAAACGCCCCCGTCCTATAATGTATGGCGACCCTCAGCTGTCCACTCCTCCACCTCACTCGGCGGCGTTCCTAACTTGCAGGGCGTCTACACAAATGGTTTAAAACCGTTAACTCATATTCTAAGCATAAGAAACGGGGTGAGAAGCACAATCACAAACAATCATCATAAACACACACACATCATACCACAAGGCATACAAATCCGGTTTATTATCTTTATTATTATTAAGTCATATCCCGTTCTAGTTCAACTTCTTTTGAGACACGAGAATCTCCCGAAACTCGCCTCGGTCCCCACTTACCGGCATGGAACGGTGCGGATGCCTCCGACCGTCTAACCAGCACGGGCTAGTCGCCGAGAACCTCCTAGCTCTCGCAAGAGGTAGGCAGTGATGTCACCGCCCGTTATCATACACTTGGGCCAAATAATATAAAGTCGGTGATCCTATTACCGGTTTAGTTGTTTATAAACATTCAACAATAACACACAGACACACACACCACCTCACACACACCGATGCTAATACGCAAAATACAAACTAAGTAAGTCCGGAGACTTACCTCTCTTGAGGTAACTCAAATAAACCACTCTTAATTTCCCGTAGGAAAACGCTCAAAGCCTGCCCAAACGAGGCACTATCAATAACCGACTAAAAGCTAAAAGTTCTCGGACTTCTAGTTTCCAACATATATAAATATGATATCTACTCTAGCATGCTAGGTCCATTTTATAATCCCAAAGGTCATCCTAAGATCGTAGATAAGATAATTCCATAAGTTCAATACCCCAACCCTAAAACTTATGATTCAGGGCCACTACATGGCATTTGCTCTACGATATGCTAAGTTCATCTAACATGTTATACTACCATTACCGAACTAACGAAGGAGAGTACTCACACGAGATCCAAGGTGAAACACGGTCCAGGGAGTTAAGAACGAGTTCGATTGCTCCTATTGGCTGCTTCCGGATCTATGGACAAAACTAAGAAAAATTAGCTTAAACGCTTATTTTAAAAAGGAAAGTTTAGCGCATAAATATTTTCCAATGAAAACTCCGTTTTCCAAAACCGAGGTTAAACTCGTTAAAACCATTTCCGGGTAAATTATCCAAAATGGAAGGTTGATTGAAAAACCGAAATTCTAATTTATCCAACAATCGAGTTAAACCCATCAAAGACACCAAAAATACTTGTAAAGGAGTTGGGTCACAAATCTTAACAAAATTAAGGGTTTAATAATATTAATAATTTACTGCAGGATATAAATGTTGTCTTTCCAAAGTTTTTGGATCAAAACTGCAATTACACACAAAATGGGCACAAATTGTAATTATCCAAAAAAATAGGGTCACAACAGGAATTAGGTGCAAATAGAGGGGCAATTTACAAATAAAAATCAAGCCCTCTTCAACCTACTGTAACACGATAGGAGGCAGGCAGAGGAGCTTGCGGCGGCCGCCAGTCGGAGGGAGAAGAAGGCGACGGCGTCCCGGTAGCGGTTCCGACGGCGGTGAGCGGCGTCTCCGACGGCGGCCCTCACTACACATAACAAACAAGGTGGCCGATTAGGGAAGGAGAAGAAAAGAGAAAGGATGGGGAGATAGGGCGGCCACCAACCAATCCGGCAATCAAGGCGGCCCGAGGTGGAGGGAGGTTGCGTCTGCTCTTCCCGGCGGCTCCTAGCGGCGCTATAGGCGGCTGCCACTAGACCCGGCAGCCATTGATAAACAGCAGAGAAGAGGAAGAAAAAGAGAAGGGAAAAGGGGAGATGCACCTCACCAGTTCCGGTTGGTTGAGGCGAGGCGGGGCGCTGGTTCTCCGGCCGGCGTCGTCTCCCTGAGGCAAAGGCGGGCTGAGTGAGAGTTGAGGGAGAGACGTGCAGAGAGAGAGAGAGTTGAGGGAGAGGGGAAACGATAGAATAGGGAAAGGAAGGCTGGGTTTGGGTTTTGTCATCAAGAGGGGAGTAGAGGAGGCTAGGGTAGGTGAGCAGCTACAACAGAGGAAATGAGGAGACACTCCTCAAGAACTCCTTCAGCACGTCAGGCAGGAAAAAGAGAAGGGAAGAAAAGAAAGAAAGAAAAAGGAAAGAAAATAAATAACTCGATTTACATTTGGAACGGGATTTTCCGGATGGGTAAATCCCGAATTCCGACATAATTAATTTAATAAAATAATATAATACCCGGAAAAGTTATTTTTAAAATCTATATATATATATATATATAAAATACTTTATATAAGAACTAGAGCTATAGCGAATCGAGGGAGGGGGGAAAGACAACGTCGGAATGCACCCGAATAAACGGGGCGTTACATCAGGTCCTTCTAAAGAAAAGTTTCGTCCCGAAACTTGCTAAATGCGGAACTCTCAAGCAAATGTGTTTTAATATTCTATCGAAACACTATAACGTGGTAGCTATAACCCTTCTAATCCAAGGTCTACTCGCCTAGACTCGCAGGGTATACACATAGGGAACACACACAACACATCACGTCACAAGTCACATAAGAATAACTGAAAGAAGATCTTGGGACTAACCCAACGGTCCTATAGATGTGGCTAATCCTGCGTAAAACTCGGGATAGTTCCTACGGACACTATCCTCCGTCTCCCAAGTGGCCTCATCGGCTCCTCGCCTCGACCACTGAACCCTCAGCATCGGTATCTCCTTCGACCGAAGTCGTCTCGTACTACGCTCCAAAACTGCAATCTGATGCTCAACGAAAGTATGGTCCGGCTCGACTACCAGGTCCTCGTGGCTAATAACGTGCCTCGGGTCATGTATGTACTCTCTCAGCTGAGATACATGGAACACCGGGTGAATACCCTCCAACCTCGACGGTAATGCTAACCTATATGCCACCTCTCCGACTCTCTCCAAAATCTCAAAGGGACCGACATATCGGGGGCTTAACTTCCCATTAATGCCAAATCGCTTGACACCCTGTGTCGGTGATACCCTCAACCAGACCTGAGCTCCTACACTGAACTCTAGGGGTTTACGCCTCCTATCTGCATACGATCTCTGAAGGCTCTGCGCAGCTAACATCCTCTCTCGGATCAAAGCAACCCTAGCCATGTCATCATGCACCTGATCTGGAGCTACAACACTAGAACTCCCCGGCTCGTCCCAACATAAGGGAGTACGACATCTCCGTCCATACAACGCCTCATACGGTGCCATCCCTATCGATGCGTGCCAACTGTTATTTTATGAAAACTCCACCAATGGGAGGTGGTCTGGCCATACCTGCCCCCAGTCTAGCACACATGCCCGCAACATGTCCTCTAAGGTCTTAATAGTCCACTCGGACTGGCCGTCGGTCTGTGGATGATATGCGGTGGTGAAATGAAGACGCGAACCTAGGGCAGCGTGTACCTACTGCCAGAACCTCGAAGTAAAACGCCCATCCCTGTCCGAGATGATAGTCCTCGGGACTCCATGTAACCTCACAATCTGACGAGTAAACTCCTCAGCTAGACGACTCACCGGCCATGTCTCCCGAATAGGAATGAAACGTGCGGTCTTCGTCAGCCGATCCACTACCACCCAAATCGCATCAAAGGTCCTACTCGGTCTTAGACCGGTGACAAAATCCATGGATACGTCCTCCCACTTCCACTGCGGCAGAGGCAGTGGGTGGAGCTCTCCCCTTGGTCTCTGGTGCTCGATCTTGACCTGCTGGCAAGTCGTGCATCTGGCAACATATCTGGCTATATCGGGCTTAAGACCGCCCCACCAATAAGACCTCCTAATATCCTAATACATCTTACTCGTGCCTGGATGCACTGAGTAAGGAGTAGAATGTGCCTCCTGCAAGATCCACTCTCTCAACTCCAGGTCTGACGGTACACAAATACGTCCCTGATGTCTCAACAATCCGTCTGCTCCTGTGACAAACTGCGGTGCCTCTCCTCGGGCCATCCTGTCCCGAATCCTCGTCAAAATGGGACATCCCTCCTGCTTCCGTCGGATCTCTCCGAAAAGGTCAGGTAATATGTCTAACTCGGACAAGTGACAATCCATATCCGGAAACCGGATATCCATCTCCAACTCTATCAAATCCCTCTGCAACTGAGTCTGAACAGTAAGCCGAGCTATAGCCTCCTCTCGAGGAGTCCTCATATTCAAATCAAAGTCCTTAATCAGCTCTAACCATCTCCTCTGGCGGTTATTCAACTCCCGCTGAGTGAATATGTACTTCAGGCTCTTATGGTCTGTGAAGATGTGGCACATGTCCCCGTACAAGTAGTGTCGCCATATCTTCAGGGCATGAACCACTCCTGCTAGCTCAAGATCAAGGGTGGGATAATTCTCCTCGTACGGCTTCAGCTGCCATGAAGCGTACGCAATAACCCTACCCCTCTGCATCAAAACGCACCCCAAGCCTATCTTGGAAGCATCACTATACACTACGAACTCCTCTACACCCTCTGGCTGGGCTAATACAGGAGCAGAGGTCAACCTCCTCTTCAGCTCCTCAAAGCTGTGCTGACAAGGCTCAGACCACACGAACCTGGTAGACTTCCTCAGCAAGGAAGTAAGTGGCCATGCAATCACGGAGAAACCCTCAACAAACGGGCGGTAATATCTCACTAAGCCCAAGAAACTGCGCACCTCCTTGACCGTCCTAGGAGGCGGCCATGAGGAAACGGTCTCTATCTTCGCCGGGTCAACCATGACACCCTCGGCGGAAACTATGTGACCTAGGAATGCCACCTCGGACATCCAAAACTCGCACTTAGAGAGCTTTGCATAAAGCTCTCTATCCTGTAGGACTCGAAGCACTGTCCTCAGGTGTCATGCATGCTCCTCTCTACACCGAGAGTATACCAAGATGTCGTTTATGAACACTACCACAAACTGGTCTAAGAAGTCGATGAAGATGCCGTTCATCAACTCCATGAAAATGGCACGTGCGTTCGTGAGCCCGAATGGCATCACGACAAACTCATAATGACCGTATCTTGTCCTGAATGCCGTCTTCGGCACGTCCTCCTCTCTCACCTTCAGCTGGTGGTATCCCGACCTCAAGTCGATACGTGAAAACACGGAGGCTCCTTGCAACTAGTCTAGTAAGTCATTTATGCGCGGTAGAGGGTACTTGTTATTGATGGTGACCTTATTCAATTCCCGGTAATCAATGCATAGCCTCAAAGACCCGTCCTTCTTCTTAACGAAGAGGACCGGTACACCTCAAGGGGAAACGCTCGGGTGTATAAAACCCCTCTCGGCTAACTCCTCGAGGTGCTTCTTCAGTTCCAGCATCTCGATCGGCACCATGCGGTATGGAGCCTTGGAGATCGGCCTCGTGCCGGGCTCCAACTCAATAGAAAAATCAACGCTCCTCTGTGGGGGTAAGTCGGGTGGGTCCCCGAAAACATCCTCAAACTCACATGCTACGGGGATCTCCACTAGTGATGGTCCTGTCTCCTCCATGGCATAGCACCAGAAGGCCTCGCATCCCTGCCCGATAAGTCTCGCGGCTCGGACCGCGATAATGATGGTACCGGTCTTTCCGAGGTCCCAACCTCGGAAAATCACCTCGTGTCCCGTCTCTGTAGTGACCGTCACGGTCCTCCGGCTGATGTCTAACACGGCTCGGTGGCTGTCCATCTAATTTATCCCAAGGATGACTTCTTCATGCACTAGGTGCATGACATAGAAGTCGGCTAACCAATCACGGTTTCCCAAACGTATGGGACAACCGTGTACCTCTCGGGTACCACTAATCCTACCCCCATCGGGTAACCCCACAACAAAGGATCTCCCCTCTACCGTAACTAAGGATAACCTAGCTACATAATCATCGGATATAAAAGAGTGCGTAGCACCCGTATCAAATAAAACTCGGACCGAAATGCCGTGAATTTGAATAGTACTTGTAGCTGCTGGCGCTGCTGGATCAGCAACACTCCTCAACTCGAACACCCTAGCCTGCGTGCCTCTGGTCTCCTGGGTACCTCCACCACGGCACTACCTCGGCCTTGTCCCTGGGCTGATCCCTGGGTACGAGTCTGACCCTGACCCCTCTGCTGAAAACCCGGAGACTGAAACTGTGGCGGCCTCTAGCTGCCCCTTGCTACACTAGCAGGTGAAGAACCCTGCTGTGACTGGGACTTGCCCTGACGGCAAAAAGCGGCTCGGTGGCCTATCTGTCCACAAGTGAAACACACCACAGGTAGCTTCCTACAAGTACTCTTCATGTGCCCATATCCTCCACAGCCGTGACACTGTGGTCCCCGACCGGGCGCCTGCATCGACTGCTGTAGACCGGAACGTCCCTATGTTTGGCTGCATCCCTGCCCTGAGGCTCCTGCCCCTGAACTTGCTGGTAAAGTCCTCTATCTCTTGTCTGGCCCGCCGGACTGTGCCGCTCTCCTAGACCCAGAGCGGTCTCTCTCATAGGCTGAAGCTCGGTCTTGGTACTCCGTCAATGAGGCACAACGAAATCCCGCAAGGTAAGCACGAGTGGACTCCCTCAGTCTCCTAGAAAAGAGGTAGACGTGCTTATCCGCTGTGGGTGCAGCTGGTCCCAACAAAGCTAACTCCTCCCGAAAACGTCTAATCGCCTCCATGACTGGGACGTCCTCAAATCCCGCCTCTAAGAAATCCTAGACTCTGTCTCTCCGCAGTGAATCTGGGCAGAATGTCTCTCTAACGAGACTTAGTAGCTAATCCATCCTAGTCACACCTCCTCTAACGGTCCTCCACCGATATTGGGCCTCCTCTCGAAATAACGTTTGGACTATCTCCACCTGTCTCTCCTCTGGACAACGGATCGCCTCTAGTGCCGACTCCACATGCCCAATCCAATGCTCAACCTCCAACCCTACCTTCCCATCGAAGTAGGGTACATGCTGTTGGTTGAAAGCCTTCAACCATGAATCAGGTCTTGGAGACCTCAACTCATCTCTAGCGACCTCTATAACCGGCTCGGGTGCAACTGCCGCTGGTGCAACCACCTCTGGTGCGTCCCTAATGGAAGTAACTCTTTGTGAGACCTTAGTTGATCTCGCAGGTGCAGGCACCGGTGGTGCGGGAGGTGGTGCTCCTGTCCTGAATGCCTCCTCCACTCGACCTACGTAGTCTACAAATACAGTAGCTCCAATAGATGGTCCCCCTGTCCTAGTAGATGGGGAACTATGGGCTCCGGACCTCACAACTGTCCTATCTCTAACCTCGGGAATGAAGCTCTCAGCTACGTCCTCCACGGGAATCTCAGCTGCTGGCGGATCCACGGCGGGTGGATCCGCAATGGGGATACGTCCCCAACCTCTCGTGCCTGGAGGTCTCCCTACCCGTCCCCGTCTCTGGGCGGTAGGTGGAAGAGGGGGTCTACCCTTGGCGGGTCCTACGTAAGCGGTGGCTCTCGTACGTGCCATCTGATAACGTATGGCGTATATTTATATAAATACGTATGTAATACTTATGAAATTAATATGATAATAATTCATAAAAGCATGATGGTAACCATAATCCAAAAGTACAACCATGGCCCATAAGCCCAATCACCCTAAGGTCATATACATTACTAGATACATACAAGTCCACAAAACATCCTAAGGCCGTACATAAATATATGACTATGTAATAATATATATATACATCAATCAAATCCAGAAATCTATATCGCCGAGGTTTGCGTGAGGAGTGGTGGTCCCGTACATTCTAACCCAATCCCGACTCATGCATATGATTTTGAAAACGAAAAAGTCAGAACCCGTGGGGTTCTGTTTATTCTTCATTCGGCCTTTAGAAGGTTACGAGTGCCATTGTTGTCAACCTAGGGCTCTGATACGACTTTTGTAACACCCCAAATCCGCGGGATATCGGGATGCTACGGGCGAGACCTCACAATGGGTCCCGACCCTTAGCTTGACAACAATTTCACCGGACCTTTCCAACATGGCACAAATAAAGGCAAAAACTCAAATCGTTTATAATGTATGCGAGAAACTGGAAGTAAAAGTACAAAGTGAAAACTCAGCCGAGTCCTCAAAATGACACAATCTCAAAGGATAAATCCGAAATCCATAAATCCAAACATAACAAAATAAACCCAAAAACGCCCCCGTCCTATAATGTACGGCGACCCTCGGCTATCCACTCCTCCACCTCACTCGGCGGCGTTCCTAACCTGCAGGGCGTCTACACAAACGGTTTAAAACCGTTAACTCATATTCTAAGCATTAGAAACGGGGTGAGAAGCACAATCACAAACAATCATCATAAACACACACCCATCATACCACAAGGCATACAAATCCGGTTTATTATCTTTATTATTATTAAGTCATATCCCGTTCTAGTTCAACTTCTTTTGTGACACGAGAATCTCCTGAAACTCGCCTCGGTCCCCACTTACCGGCATGGAACGGTGCCGATGCCTCCGACCGTCTAACCAGCACGGGCTAGTCGCCGAGAACCTCCAAGCTCTCGCAAGAGGTAGGCAGTGATGTCACCGCCCGTTATCATACACTTGGGCCAAATAATATAGAGTCGGTGATCCTATTACCGTTTTAGTTGTTTATAAACATTCAACAATAACACACACACACACCACCTCACACACACCGATGCTAATACGCAAAATACAAACTAAGTAAGTCCGGAGACTTACCTCTCTTGAGGTAACTCGAATAAACCACTCTCAACTTCCCTCAGGAAAACGCTCAAAGCCTGCCCAAACGAGGCACTATCAATAACCGAATAAAAGCTAAAAGTTTTCGGACTTCTAGTTTCCAACATATATAAATATGATATCTACTCTAGCATGCTAGGTCCATTTTATTATCCCGAAGGTCATCCTAAGATCGTAGATAAGATAATTCCATAAGTTCAATACCACAACCCTAAAACTTATGATTCAGGGCCACTACATGGCATTTGCTCTACGATATGCTAAGTTCATCTAACATGTTATACTACCATTACCGAACTAACGAAGGAGAGTACTCACACGAGATCCAAGGTGAAGCACGGTCCACGGAGTTAAGAACGAGTTCGATTGCTCCTATTGGGCGCTTCCGGATCTAAGGACAAAACTAAGAAAAATTAGCTTAAACGCTAATTTTAAAAAGGAAGGTTTAGCGCATAAATATTTTCCAATGAAAAATCCGTTTTCCAAAACCGAGGTTAAACTCGTTAAAACCATTTCCGGGTAAATTATCCAAAATGGAAGGTTGATTGAAAAACCGAAATTCTAATTTATCCAACAATCGAGTTAAACCCATCAAAGACACCAAAAATACTTGTAAAGGAGTTGGGTCACAAATCTTAACAAAATTAAGGGTTTAATAATATTAATAATTTACTGCAGGATATAAATGTTCCCTTTCCAAAGTTTTTAGGTCAAAACTGCAATTACACACAAAATGGGCACAAACTGTAATTATCCTAAAAAATAGGGTCACAACAGGAATTAGGTGCAAATAGAGGGGCAATTTACAAATAAAAATCAAGCCCTCTTCAGCCTACTTTAACACGATAGGAGGCAGGCAGAGGAGCTTGCGGCGGCGGCGGCCAGGCGGAGGGAGAAGAAAGCGACGGCGTCCCGGTGGCGGTTCCGACGGCGGTGAGCGGCGTCTCTGACGGTGGCCCTCACTGCACATAACAAACAAGGTGGCCGATTAGGGAAGGAGAGGAAAAGAGAAAGGATGGGGAGATAGGGCGGCCACCAACCAATCCGGCAGTCCAGGCGGCCCGAGGCGGGGGAGGCTGCGTCTGCTCTTCCTGGCGGCTCCTAGTGGCGCTATAGGCGGCTGCCACCAGACCCGGCAGCCATTGATAAACAGCAGAGAAGAGGAAGAAAAAGAGAAGGGAAAGGGGAGATGCAGCTCACCAGTTCCGGCTGGCTGAGGCGAGGCGGGGTGCTGGTTCTCCGGCCGGCGTCGTCTCCCGGAGGCAGAGGCGGGCTGAGAGAGAGTTATGGGAGAGACGTGTAGAGAAAGAGTTGAGGGAGAGGGGAAACGATAGAATAGGGAAAGGAAGGCTGGGTTTGGGTTTTGTCATCAAGAGGGGAGTAGAGGAGGCTAGGGTAGTGAGCAGCTACAACAGAGGAAACGAGGAGACACTCCTCAAGAACTCCTTCAGCACGTCAGGCAGGAAAAAGAGAAGGGAAGAAAAGAAAGAAAGAAAAAGGAAAGAATATAAATAAAAGAGTAAATAGGAGGGATTATATATATATATATATCTATATATATATATATATAAATATATATATAATTTTTTTTTTGAAAAAGAAACTAACTCGATTTACATTTGGAACGGGATTTCCCGGATGGGTAAATCCCGAATTCCGACATAATTAATTTAATAAAATATGGGAATACCTAATTGTATCCCTAAAATAATATAATACCCAGAAAAGTTATTTTTAAAATATATATACATATATATATATATATATATATATATATATATATATATATATATAAAATACTTTATATAAGTACTCGAGCTATAGCGAATCGAGGGAAGGGGGAAAGACAACGTCGGAATGCACCCGAATAAACGGGACGTTACACCATATATCCACATCGAAGGAAATAGAAGAAAAAGCTATGATCTTGTAGAAATCAACTTTATACTAACGAGTAACAACAAAGAATTTACACATAGGGGTGACTAGTTGACTGGCTGACAAATAAGAAGAATAACCACACAATTATAAAAGACTTTTATCAACATCTGGACCCTGCAAGAAATCAACTGCGACAATAGTGAAATTAAATCAAAAAGGAGTGTTAATAAAATTGAACAAGTTGAAGATAGTAACTCTAATTAAATTTAAGAAGAAAATTCGGGCGATCGGATTTGACTCCTTAATTATTAATTGTAAAGAGGATTGTTATGAGCAATTGTCCTCCTACTAGCTAAGGAAAATTTGACAGATCACAATTAACACGGAATGGAGACTCACAATTTAGTGTAAGGGCGAGAAGTAGACTTTACATGCCTGGAGACGTTTTCTCTTCTTCGAAGATATAAGAATTTCGGAAGAAATCACAACGCCAGTATCAAAAGGATCGACGCCCTGTGGCATAGTCAACAGAGTTTTTGAAGGAAGTATTTCAAACAACGCCGATTAAGGAACATGTGTATGTGAGAATAGTGTGGTGGACTCAAGAGTCCGGGATAACCTCTACATTATAACAAGTCTTAAGTCATAAACACCCACAATCCATACAAGAAGAACGGTAAATAGAGAATAATTAAGGTCATAGGAACCGCAAGGAAGTACTTACAAGCTATCATAGGAGACTCGAAGGAACTATTTACGCTTGATGAGTGACAAAGTTGGATTCAACTGTGTGGTATGTAAACCGAGTAAGTGGTGCCTACAAGAAAATTCAATATCAATAGAGGTATGTGAAGAGTAAGTTCAGGATGTTCAAGTAAGTCAACTATAGACTGGCGGACAACATTTAAGAACGTGTAAGTGTTGTTTAGTATTGACGGATTATGTACACATAAAAAGAGATAATTGTGATTGAGGATTATCGAAGTAACTATGCCGATGTCTGGTGGATTTCCTCAAGGAGGCAACGACAACCTTCTTGGATTAACTAAAAGTATAAATTGAATCGTGTTAGGGATTACTGGCTGGTTAAGATCAAACTCTGGTCGAGCCACGGAGTTTGGATCCGTCTTAGAAGAATTAAGAAAGTAAACTGAAGAGGTTGTTTTTCAATCTTTATTTTTATTTCAGGTAGGCGAGTAAGGAAAATACTTGGTACTCCATCTGGATAGGACTAATAGGGTAATTAAGAGAAAGAGTTTGGGGTCAATCACTGTGGACACATAGAAAATATCATTCTGATTAATGGGTGATAACAAAATTATCACAGTAGCGCAGCGGAAGCGTGGTGGGTCCTAACCCACAGAGTAGGAAGTTCATTGGTATAGAAAAACGACGTGTCGAGTTTAAGATGATGGTAGTTGGTGAAATGCGTTTTGATTAGAACAAACATGAGATGGGCTATGCGGAGCGACTATAAATTTTGTTGAAAAGTTTTACCACCATCAAGGTAGACGGGAAGGTACCTACATGTAGAGGTTATGGAAAGAGAGTGGTACCCTATTATGGATTCCGGTGAAACATGACAACTTCGTCATATGTCGACAGATAAGAAGTCTTGGGAAGTAATACCTAAAGGAGTATTCGAGAGTGTATTTCCATTGGAGGGAGAAAATAATTAACGATATTATTAAGGTATTGTGCGTGGTCTGTACTAGAAAACTCAAAGTGCATAACCACCATTCTGGGTCGAAAGATAAATAAGAAAGAGAAGTGACAAGAGTATAGTTGCAACCATGTAACCTTACTCGAAGAAAACATAATCTCGGAGCGGAGTACGTAGAGTTTGTATCGGAATCGAACCGAGTAGCGTTTGGCGTTAGAGAAATATTCTCGGTCCAGTATATGTGAGGATATAAGAGTGCAATACTAATGGTGAGTTAGCAGTTATCGAGTAGTTATGATCAAACGATGGTGATGTGAGATCACCTTGTGTCTAGGGTTGTCATTACGGATACATTCTATATCACCTAAGATCTTGGCTACTACGTAAGAAATTTGAGTTGAGTCACAGATCTATAAAATAATATGATGATGTTGATAGAACACAAAGATTTACCACCAGATTTTGTTTATTAAGTTATATCAAGTTTAAGACCAAAAATGAGCAGATGATGAATCTTTTATGGAAGAACCATATGATTGAGTCATATTAGGAGACAAGACCAAGTGAGTTGTGAGACAACTAGACTTAAGCACTTAGTAAAGTGCCGGGAGATGTATAAGGGGGATATCCTAGATCGGTTACTCGGAACCTTCTTAGAAGACCAGAGGAAAAGGAATTAAAAAAAAAATTACCTCAAGAAGGTCATCAAAAGATCTAGAGGTGAGTTATGTAAGGCAACCTTGTGAGACCGTGCAAGCGGAATTGAAAGTGATTGATGGACTAGTATGCCTCACCCTATTGAGGAGAGCAACCCCATTGGTCCACTGATTTAGTTAGAGGGAATACCTACTAGACACGAGTTAAGTCCTCAAAATAGAGGATCGGACAGTTGGGCTGAACGATACCGGTGAGATCGCTGATAACCACTCTAGAACATGGTAGCAAACGCTTGTGATGTAAGTACATGAAATGATTTTTGGAGTCGGTGATTCTATGAAAAGCCGACGAGGCTACCTGTGATACTGCGGATAGTGTGAGACGTAACTGTCTAGAAACCGATACATAGATAAATGTAACATCGAAAACGACTAGATAGGGATTGACCCTGTAATTGTGTGATATTATTTGACTACATGCTTATTTAATGCTTGAGTCCTTAGTCAATGGGGTGTGTTTCATATGTAACCCATGATGTGAGGGGCACTTATATGTGAAAACGACGAGACTTTTGGGTAGTGATTAGATCACCCGATTAGTGCCTTAAAAGCTGACCTTATGACCGTCTTACCCTATGTTTCGGGGCGAAACTTCTTTTAAGGGGGAACTGATGTAACACCCGGAAATTTAATTTCCGTTTTATATCGATATAAAACCGTAACTCAATCGGTTTGGAAGTTTGCATCATCTCCGTCATTTTCTGTGGCACCGAGTTCTTCAATTCTCTTTACTTTTATTTTTACGAGATTTCTATTCATATAAAATATGTGGAATCAATATACCTTTTTATTCTTTATTTAAGCCATTCGGGCCCATTAACGACTTACCATTTGGGCCCATTAAGCTTGTCTTCCCCTCCTTACCTCTTACGTGAAACCTAACCCTAGCAGCCTCCTTCTACCTTACGTGAAAGAAGATGACCCCTTCCCAAATCCTAACATCCTTCCTCCCCCTTCACGTGACAGCAACCTCATCTCCCCTACCTACCACCATCGATGACAATGTGCCGATGAGCCTCGCCGACCCTTCCTCGCCCTGTCCTCCCGAACGCAACAACACCTTCACCGCGCCGCCAAGAGACCGCCTCCCTTCTTCTACACTAGGTCGACAACACCTTCGCCGCGCCACCAGGAGACACATCAGGCCGCCTCCCTTCTTCTGCACTAGGCCGACAATAGCAGCGGAGGGACGTCCCAGAGCCTCTTCGATCGGAGCCCAGGATCCGAGCAGGCACGCTAGACCTTCCACGACCCACGTGCGGCAGCGTCGAGGCGCAAGGACGGCAACAAGAATGCAAGAACGGCATCCCCAGACCGCAGGTGCGAGTGGCATCTGATCCGCTGGTGCGCCTTCCTCTGACTGCGAGTATGTCCCAACGACAGTAAGATCGTTCCGTTCGTCTGCCTCGTATGTGCAAGCACGTTGAGCCGACTAGTTAAGTAAGGCATCACCCTCTTCTCTTCCGTACCCTCTCTATATATATGTGCTGATGTGAGCCCGTTTGCATCTCGGAACCGTGCATAACAAACCCTAGAAGATGGCTTGTGGAGCTGCTGCGTTTTCTGGGTTGTAAAGTGATGAACACCTAACTTCGGGTCCAAATTTAGGTATGAAATACTGATCCATTTTAGCTGAAATTTTTATATGTTATAGCTAGGATACTGTGGTAGAACATATTAAAATTTGAGAGGAATCCAGCGAGTGGTTTAGGATTTATGATTTTTCAAATATTGTGTCATAAGCAGTTTTTTTTTTCATTTTGTGCTGAAATTTCTAAGTGTTGGAAAACTGCATGTTGATACAGTTTTGTAATCCATATTTGGGTAAGTTAGACTCCTCATTTGTTGCTGATTTTCGAATATGTTATAGTTGGAATTGTATAATATAACATACTGAAATTTGAGAGTATTCCGAGTTATAGTTTAGGAGATATGGTTCTCCAAAGTTGGTTCCTCACGCAGTTTTTGTAAGTGTGCTAAAAATTCTAAGAGTTGAGAAAAACTGCTTGTGATACAGTTTTGTGAGATAAATTTGAATAGTTTATTTACCTCTTTTGGACCTGAATTTTGGATTTGTAATAGTTAGGATTACATACTAGAAGATATCAAAATTTTAGAAGATTTCATCAAAAGGTTTAGGAGTTATGAATTTTCAAAGTCGAGGATGTATGCAGTTTTTTGGATGTTGCTGAAATTTGCCAAGTGCTGGAATTATCTGGTGTTGTGGAGTCATGTTTGAACTTAAGTTTGGATACCTCAGAAACATAATTCACCGTTCAAGTTTTAATATAAAATAGATGGATATGTATACTGTGATGTATCAGACGTGGAGACCAATCCAACGGTTGGATCTGAATCTATAGGAACTCAAAGTCGACTGTTTGTGCAGTTTGGGAAATGACTCAGATTTTGCTAAGTATAGAATTTTTGGATTTTGTATCCAACTTTGGAGATTTGTGTAGAAGTTGTTGTTGGGTATTTTTGAGATTTTCTTACTTCTATTAGCAGAGTGCATCATGTAGAAGACCTAGTTATTTTATTTAGAATTTTTATATTTTTATTCAGTTCTCATATCTAAAGCCAAAGTCGGACCTTAGCAACTTTTTATGAAAGTCAAGAATGTAGTTAACTCTTCTAAATCTTTAGCAAACTTTCCTTTGAGAGTTTTGAGTGTGGTTTTGAGTCCGAAAGAATAGTTTGCAACTTTGTTATAGAATTTTATAGAGTTTCCGGATCAGGGGAAAAATGGTCATTTAACCATAAGGGTATTTTGGTAATTTCTTTATGATAGATCTTATATTTTAGAAGTTGGAGACTTCTAAGAAAGTGAGATACTTTATTGATCCACTTGCCTTGTATAACAGGCGATGGAGTATTCTACGGTTGCTGACTGAATTGTGTTTTAGACAGTCGAGATTGATTCAGGTAAGTCCTTTGGGCTTACTTAGCTAGCTTTCACATATGAGTGCGAATAATGATAGTGGTGTTTGAATGATGTGTGTATATGTGTATTTCATACTAATTATCGACCGGCACACATATTTGGCCTAGGAGTAACGGGCGGTGGCATTCTGCTCAGTTAGCCCGAGGGCGCTGGGGGTTTCTTTCGGGACTAGTCCATACTTGGTTCGCGGCGACGCCACCGGCGGAGGTGTGCCAAACCATCACCAGTTGGATAAGGAACGGAGGCGAGAAATCTTAAGATATCTCGTGCCACAACTTTTAAAACGGAATGAAGTGAATTACTTAACTTATCAAATAATAACATGTTTGTGTGCCAGCATGATGATTGTTTTATTTTGCTTGAGTTGTGTTTGTGCTATTTTTATTCTACTTATATTTGGATTGTTAGCTAACGGTTTATCCGTGTTGTAGACTCTGTAGAGATGGACAGTTGCAGAGAGATCCGGAACGGATGGTCAGCCGGGTCCACGTACTCATTAGAGGGGGACAGGGAGTCTTCCGTTCAACATGCATGTTATTAATATAATTATGTTTTGTAAGGCTGTCATGTGTTGAAGATTCATGTAAATATTGTTTTTTATTTTGAAAGAATTTAAATACATTTGTGCCTTGTTGTAAGATCCTAGTAAAAGTTGTTGTTAAACCAAGGTCGGGACCCATTGTGAGGTCCTAACTAGTGGCTCTCAAAGTTCCAAGAATTCGGGGTGTTACAAACAGCATCCGACTTCAATCAACGGTAATAATTATCATCATTGAATGATGACATGTTCGAATCTCACGAGCCTAATGTCTGGCGGAGTCGGACACATTGTAGGTTCTGCATAGTAAGTTTGCGTAACGTGAATGATATTCTTCTACACAATCGTACAATAAATGATACAAGCATTTAGTAGATCTATCACCGTGTACATAATTTTTTTGTAGAAAGAAATCATAGTAAAAATGTATAATTTCAAATACTAAAAAATAAAAAATAAAAAATAAAAATGTAATTAAGAACTGAATAAATTAGTTTCTTAATCTATGTCACAAAAACAAAGATAAAAAAATTTCAGTATATATTTTGACTATTTTAAAATTTTAAAATTTTAATTTTATATAAGGCGAATAAAAACAGTGAATAGTAATTATCGGGCATTTTTTGCCGCACTTTCCTAGGGTTACCTCTGACCATTCTCCCATTGGAAAACCGAGAGAGACAAAAGAAGAGAAGGCTATTGGGTTCAAGCAACTGTGCTACCTCAGCATTGGCGGCGCCGATGATTCATTCGTAGGTATACTCGTAGGTATACACCATATCTCTTTCATTTTGTTTCGGATTCCTCTTTTTACGACCTCTCTTTCATTTTGGTTCTGGTTGTTGTTTTCATTTCCGTTGCGCTCAACTTGTCACGTATCTGTATTTGTTGTCTGATTCCTTATGTTTTCTTGGTTAAAGTTTCGTTCAGAGATTTTGATCGTTAGTTACTTTTTCGTGCAATTCCTATTTCTAGTTATGGTGAATTTCCTCATTGATCTTTCTATTCGATTAAAATAGAATCAATGCAATCGAGTTGAAATTTGTGCTCTCCTCCAAGAGGTAGACGCTTTTCTTGATTTTAATTTCTTGTGACAAGGTTAGGTGATTGATCGAAGTTGATTGAAAACAGTGAACGAGCTGTGATATAGTGGTTACGTGTTGTTGTGAATCAGGTTAGGGTTTGCTTGTATGTTCTGAGATTTTAGGTGAGAAAACTTCCTTTCTTGGTTTATGAACAACTTAGTCATAAACAGAATTCAAGGTGAAGTACAAATACATAAATGATGTGTAGGAAGAAATTAATCGGGATTTTGTCGAATTGATGTTGTACCTTCCTATAATTAAGAGGTAAAAAGTCATGATTTCGACAAAATTAATTGTTATTAGTTACAATGAGTCCTGAAACTTACAATCAAGTTTGAGATATTACAATCTTCTGTCTCTCCCCACGTGGGAAAGCACCAACAGAGAAGAACAAACCCTTTTGCATCGCTATTGGTCACTTGGTGATACTTGTAAAATCCTAAATATAATATAATTTCTAGTAACTGCCCTTTGATAAGATGTGTACCGCAACTCGCATTATGTCAATTCTAGAATTTCCATATCTAAACAACTTCTATGAAATAATACTTGACCTGGATTATGATATTATATAGTCAACCCTACTTGTCTCCTCTTCCAACCTCTATCTCCCTGAGGTTGAAATCACTCTTTTAGGTCACCCATTCGAGTTTTTATCCCATGTAGTTTTGAATCGTGCATAAATCTCAATCATTTGACATATGAAGCTTGCTTTTATCAAACTTGTAGCAAAACATAAGGTACATAATAAAGTTATAGAGTATGACTAAAAACATACTCATCTTCTCTAGTGTAAGAGTCTATTCAAGGAACCTTTTAGTCTCCTTTATTCTTCCTATAGAAAATAACTGAAGAAGAGTAATGTTCTCTATTGTTAGTTTCTATTGGCGCTACACACCAAAAACTTCATAATTAATTTTATGATAATTTTTAGAACTAAAATTTTTATGTCTAGACAACTCTATGGGTTGGTTGCAATACTACAAGCTATGGTTGGGTAATGTCTAAACTCAACAAACTTAAATCTGATCAAAACTACTATTTCAATGCCCTGTGGTTTGCAATTGCGGAGTTCCGATATATATATTTTTTCTATGATATGGTTTCTTTTTTGTTGTAGCATTATTCAGTGTGTAGTTTCTTGGTTGCAAGCAGTTTCTTGGCGTTGATCCTGGGTAGCTGATTAGTTAGTTTAATCTTTACTTTGTAATGTCCTCTAGTTAGCAATTGCAGAGTTCCTATCGATTTGTTTTTTTTTCTCAGAGCTGGATGAATTTTGTTGCTATATTCTGTGTGTGTAATTTCTTGATTGCAAGCATATTCTTTGGCGTTGATCTTGGGTAGCTTATTAGATAGTATTAATCTTTGTTTTGTAAAAAATATTTTAAACTTATTTTGATAGCATGAATTATAGTCTATATTTTGGGGCTTGTTTAGACGTTTTATCTTCAATAATCTGCATGTTTGGATGTATATTATATGATTATGTTGTCGTTTCATCTACCTTTGCGGGAATCGAGGTCTACACCAAGTTTTGTTGTAATCGTAGGTAAAATGGCACGTTTTACATCAAAATGGAGCTAAAGGAGCTAAGGAATCATTGGAGCTACATTCAGGAGCTTAAGGAAAAATCCAGGAAGCAAGGAATTAGATTAAAGATTCACTTTGGTTGAGATCTTTTATTTTTGGAAGGAGATATCTTATATTTTTTGGGCTGGATTTCTAGAAGGAAGATCATATATTTAGGAGATTTATTTTAGAGATAAGATATATTTTATTAGGAAATTATCTTTTAAGATATTTCCTATAAAATTATCTTAGGAAGATATTTATTTTAGGAGATATGGATATATTTAATAGGAAATTATCTTTTTAAGATTTTTATCTTTGGAAGATAATTCTCCTATATAAAGGGTTGGATTTTCTACAATTCAACCATCTTCGGATCACCGAATGCTTATAAAAGCCTAGAGGGCTGATAGCATCTAGTAATTATGGGATTTTCTCCAGAGTTTTGAAGGAAGGAAGATTGAAGATCAATCTAGGAAGGATTGATAGCTTGTTAGAGCTTTTGTGAAGGGTTTTGTAAGACTTTCTTAGATTCCCTTTTGTTGATTGTCTTGTTGGATTTGTTATCCAAGGAACGCTTATTTGTTTGATATTTGATTTAGTTATTGAAGCCTTGTTCTTAAGGTTTTTGTGTTCAAATATTCATTTTCTTCCCATATATTTGATTATTGCTTTCATGATGATGAGTGGCTAATTTCCTTGTGCGATTCTAGGGTGATTGGTTGAAGGTTGTGGGAAAAACAATGATAGAATAATCTTAAATTCCAGTAGGACCCTGAAAGTTCGAGTCTTTATCCTTAACCTTAGAACATCTCGTTCAGTCGATGAACATCTCGGCCTGGGTGGAACTTGACTGACCGAGGTGACTTATCTGATCCGTAACTGAGAGTTAAGTGTTAGACTTTGCCAAATCCTATTCTTAATATACCTTTCCTGGTTCAATGCAAGTCTAGAATGAGACTTACCCGATAGTTCCTTTGTTTGTTTACCCATGATCATAAGTGTAGGTAATAAAGGTTATCCTTTATTGGGGCTTGAGTGTGCCTTCATTCCATCTTTGTGAGTTAGCGTGAGACTTACCCGGTAAAGGTTGATTCTATTCCCTTAGTTGGTGTGTTGGTTTGAGATTATAATTCCTTTCCTTAGTACCTTGAGACTTACCCGGTAATAGGAGCTTTTGGTTTGGAATTGTGAGTAGTGAGACTTACCCGGTGATCTATCCCACTTTAGTAACACCTTCCCCTTGCAAAACCTCAGCTTTATCCGCTTATCTTTAGATCTTGAGTTGGAACCACAACTAGATGCTTTAATCCCTAGAATTGCATATTTCCTTAATTGACTTTTTATCATCTTTGATTGCTTTAATCGTTTTTGTGGTTAGTAATTACATAGACAACCTACACCTGCTTTGTTTCACCAAGTCCCTGAGATCGACACCCCAGAATTCTTGCTTTTTACTATGATTGACCCGTACACTGCGGGTTCGCATCCTTGTTTTAAGCTTACATCTAGGGTTATAAATTTAAAGCTTGCAAACACCGTTTGGAGCGAACAAGTTTTTGGCGCCGTTGCCGGGGACTTGGTCTAGACCGAGCCGGTTGCGGTGGTCTTTTGGGGCAATTGCCCTTGTTGCTATTAACCATTCTACTTAAGTGTTCTTGTAGATTTGTGTTCTTAGGTACATACGAAGTTCTCACTGGAACAAAGTTTCGCCAAAGAACAAGTTTTCCTATGAGTTTTGTAGTTTTTAGGATATTCGATGACTAGATTTGATCCGGCATGGATAGCAAGACAAAGTTCTAGGGCGGACCATTATGAATACTTGGAAGAGAAATATTCTTTCTATTGGTTTGACAATGAAAGAGAAAGAGAAGAGGTCATTAAGGAGGAGCTTGCGATATGGGATGAGATGAATGTCCCTAGAAAGATTTATGAGCAACCTCTTGAAGATTCGCTTGAATCAAAATGGGAGAAGTTGATGAAGAAGGTGGAGGAGCTCAAGGAAAGCACCCTATCCTATGCTAAGCCGAAAGAGGAGCATAAGGAAGTACTGCAAGTTTCAAGCATTCCTCCAATCGAACCAGAAGTTTCTCCTGAAGCTTTTGAGGAAGTGGAAGATCTCGATCCAACTGTTGAGACTTCGGCCAAGATGAAAGAGAGATCGGCCAAGGTGGAAGAGAGATTGGCCGGGATGGAAGAGGAATCTGTAGAACTGGAAGTGGAAGATGCAGAGAACCTTGGCCAAATTACTGAGACTGTGGCCAAGGTGGAAGAAAGACCAGCTGAGTTGGGAGAGATTTCATGTGTGGATTATCAACCTAACATGAAACTTATCCCAAGTTTTGGAGAACTTTATAAGGTGCCTTCTCTTACTCCCTTTGAAATTCCTACTAAAGTTCTAAATTTCTTCAGGGATGCACCGAAGAGTTGGAGGTCTCTTCCGAAAGAACCTCCTAAGATCAAGATGAACCCTCCCTTGAATTTGATGAAAGTAAATGCTCCTTGGACTAGAAGGAGTGGAGTTAACAAACGCTTCACCGCTAAGGCAACAAAGTGTTATTTGTTCAAGTATGGGGTCACTCACGTGACAAAGACTTTGTACTATCCCCAAGCTGGAGATGGGGGAGCTAAGTGGATTCTCGAGAAGCTGATTTCCCGATCCAGGAAAGGATGGGATGCAAAATTGAGTTATGTCCCATGGAAGCATAGGAAGACCGGAACCGGAACCTTCTTGGAAGAATTTTATGATGGATGTGATGAGCACTCCAAGATATTCGAAGTACATTGAGTAAATCCATGAGGAAATGTCCAGCTAGCGACCTTAAATCAAGCGCTTCTTGGGAGGCAACCCTAGGTATTGCTTTCTTTTCCTTTTCCTAGTCTAGCTTAGATAGTTTTTTTTTGCTTTGCTTTGCTTTGTTTTTGGCATCCTAGACAGAAACCATGTACTTTCTAAGGAAGGAATACAACCCAGGAGCAACACTGGAAGGACAAAATTTCGAGGAACCAAGAGGACGGAGCTTGACTGAGACACATCTCGGGTTCAGTCACAGGACCTCGACCGAGATGTTCTTCGCCAACCGAGACAGTCTTATCTTGAGCTGTTTCTTATTTCTTTATGCAGTTCAGCTATGTCCGGTGAGTTTCCTATTTTCCTTGACTCTTATTTGACCCATTGGGACAATGTGTCCCAAGTATGGGGTATTTGGATGTATTTATGTGACCTTATGCGTATGCTTGTATGACTCTACCGTATATTACTGTTTTATCTTGCTCTATGTGTTTATCTGAGGTTACATGCATGCATATAGGTTATTTGATTGAGAAAAACGTCAAAAACTGGTTAAGAAAAAAAATTTTTATGACCTCGACCGAAGTAATTCTGACCAATCGAGGTGCAGTACCTCGGTTGACTTAGAACATCTCGACCGAGACGGTTTAACTAAGAAAGTTTTCGAAACGATTTTGTGCTTCTTATCTGGATATGACCTCAGTGAAGATTTTGTTTGCAAACTGGTTTTTTGAAATCTTTATATGTTTGAAAGGTTTTATGATATGTTTAAGTTGCTAAATGCTTTGTTTGAAATTTTGGCATGTTTAATACTTTGTTTCTATCCAAATTATGTTGAATTTGAAGGTTGACACCACATGATAAGTTCTATCACTTTCTTCCTGGGATGATTAAGGCAATTTATTCTCTTCTCTTCTTCTTCTTGATCATGCTTAGCCCCTCATATACATATTTGCCTCCCTTTACCTATCCGGGAATTCGGAAGCAAGCAAGTAAAAAGCAAGTGAAAGAAAAGTTGAGATGTTGGCTGGAAGTTAGAAAGAAACAAATAGGTTTGGGGAAGTCAATCATGATGATGAGTAACTCGGCACCATTCACGTAGCCGGGTGTTTGTGTCTTGCCCAAGTCGGATTGAGCGATATTCCTAACGGGTGATGGTATGTGCATCAAGGGTTTGAGGCATCTCGAGAAATTGATGATTGCTGATTTCCTAGGCTTCGGTTATTGTGCACCTCTGTCCATGCATCCCAAAAAGTAAAAAGTAAATAAACAAAGCTTATTGGTGGAAGATGTTGAAATTCAAAGCAAGTGAAGTGAAGATCCTTTTCCCGGATTCTAGCACCACATTCCCTATATACATCCCACCCTCACACGTTTCTTGACCTCTCTTGAAAAGTCCTTGAGACCTCAAGCTTGTTGATTGACTTGGTGGTTTAAACTGGATTATGCATGATTAATTTCGATAATTATAATTTATTATACATTCTATGATTTTATGCATGGATGAACAACTTTCTTATATTTATAAAATGTTTTAAGCATGTTTTGATTTTAAATTCCATGAAGCATTCTCTTAGAGTGATCTATGATTTGAGCACACCACCAAAAATGTTTTGAAAGACTTTTCATTGATCTTTATGACTTATAATCCATTCTATCTTGTACTTAAGAGTTTGAACTTGCTTGGGGACAAGCAAGGGACAAGTATGGGGTATTTTGATAGCATGAATTATAGTCTATATTTTGGGGCTTGTTTAGACGTTTTATCTTCAATAATCTGCATGTTTGGATGTATATTATATGATTATATTGTCGTTTCATCTAACTTTGCGGGAATCGAGGTCTACACCAAGTTTCGTTGTAATCGTAGGTAAAATGGCACGTTTTACATCAAAATGGAGCTAAAGGAGCTAAGGAATCATTGGAGCTACATTCAGGAGCTTAAGGAAGAATCCAGGAAGCAAGGAATTAGATTAAAGATTCACTTTGGACCAGCTTTGAGAGATTTCACATTCAGTTCAGAGTCACCTCGGTCAGCTACAATACCACCTCGACCGAGGTGATCTTGAGGAGCGCCCCGACCGAGGCGAATACTCTGACACGGAGAGATATATTTTATTTGGCTGAGATCTTTTATTTTTGGAAGGAGATATCTTATATTTTTTGGGCTGGATTTCTAGAAGGAAGATCATATAATTAGGAGATTTATTTTAGAGATAAGATATATTTTATTAGGAAATTATCTTTTAAGATATTTCCTATAAAATTATCTTAGGAAGATATTTATTTGGGCTAATTAGGTAACTAGGCTATTTTTTTTAATTGTACACTAAGTGAGCTTTTTTCAGTTTTCCAAATAGTAAATGTACCCAAAATCTTTTTTTACCGTGAAAACCCTAATCTTCTATTCTACCCCTTCCCGTCTTCCTCTTTGCAAGCCTCCAACCCCCAAATCATCTCTCCCGCCTCCCTTCCTCTGCCGGATTTCACCCTCCAAACACCTCCGGCGTCCCATCGACCTCGTGCTCTCCGACGATGACGGCAATTTTGAGTTCGAATACCCTAGATCTAGATCTAGATCTAGAGCTAAATTCTTGATCGCCATAGCTTTGAGCTTCTTCTGTTTCTCCCTCGCTCACGTTAACGCCTTGTATGGGCCTTCTTCTCCCGTTGTTCAGCTCACTGCTTCCAATTTCAAGACCAAGGTAAGCAGTATCCCATAATCGTTTTCATTTCACCTCTCTCTAACTCTTGCTGTGTTTCTGTGTTCTTTCGGTTCGGATTTGGTAGTTTGAAAGTCTTGGCATTCTGTTGAGAACTGATATGTTATTGAATTTGTAATGATGCCAAACACAATCGATCGAAATTCTGTTTGTCCCTTTCTCTTCATTTGCTTTCGTTATTTGACGATTTACATGTATTGAGCCTTGAATTTGTAATGATGCCAACCACAATCGATCTAGATCTAGATCGAAATTCTGGTATGATATTCTGTAGATCTAGATTTTGAGTTCCACGCCCTGCATATTAATATTGAAGTATAGTTTATGGTATAATATTCTCTTCTGGTATGATATTCTCTTCTGGTATGATATTTGCAACCAGTTAATATTGAAATATAGTTTCTGGTTTGATTGGTAACACCTTCTTCTAGTGAATTGAAGCGGACGAGTTGTTGTTCGAGTAAGCCGGCTGGTGTTGCTGGAGCATTCCGATTGGATTTTGCTGGTGGTTTTGGTGATGTTGGGAGGTTTCTAGGGCGTTTGCTACGGCGAGTCTGCTGTTTATCAATTGGGATTGGACTATTGATAACTCAGCTTTTTTTCCAAATTTGCTACCTGCATTTTCTGTGTACACACAAATGCTCTCTAGTTGTTATTATTACTATGTTAAATATAGTGAAGATGAGAACATGGGTATAATTCTGTAATCATAATCATGGTAAATGACACCTACCATAAAATTATAAAAAATCTAGTATGAGTTGCTGGTATGAAATTTCATACCAGAAACTCATACCATAAAATAAATAAAAAAACCGAATTTTCTGGTATAATATTTTCTGGTACGAATAATTTTCTGGTATGAATAATTTTCTAGTATGCATAACTTTCTGGTATGAAAAAATTTTCTGGTATGAATAATATTCTAGTATTAATAATTTTGTGGTATGAAATAATTTTCTAGTATAAAATTTTTTTCTGGTATGCGAAATTTTCTTGTATGCGAAATTTTCTGGTATGAGAAATAAAAAAGAAAAAAAAAATAAACAAATTCAGTAATTAAAAAAATTAAAACTTACACTTACAAAACAAATAACAAGCATCAATTAATCTATTTTTTAATAGAGGGGTTAATTTTCTGGTATGAAATAGTTTTATGGTATGTGATTTTATGGTATGAAAATCTAGTGTAAAAAAATTCTGGTATGATAAAATGTAATTTTATGGTATGGAATTTTATGGTATGAAACTTCTGGTATGAAATATATTGTATGAAATTTCTGGTATGAAATTTCTGGTATTTAAATTATGGTATGAAAAACTATGGTATGAAAAATTATGGTATGAACTTTTCGTATGATAATTTCTGGTATGAAATTTCTGGTATGAAATTTCTGGTGTGAAATTTATGGTATGAAATTTATGGTATAAAAATTCTGGTATGTGAAATTCTGGTTTGAGAAATTCCGGTATGAGAAATTTAGTCCAGAAAATAAAAAAGAAATAATAAAAAAAAAACAAGAAAAATAATAAATAAAAAAAACAAATTCAGTAATAAAAAATTAAAACTTATACTTATATAACATATAACAAACATCATTTATTTCTTTCTTTCTAAATAGAAGGGTTAATAATTTTTACCTACTATTAAATGAAAGTGGTAAAAAATTTGGGGTACACTTTCTTAAACAAAAACTCAAAAAAGCCTAGTATGTCAAATTCTCCCTATTTATTTTAGGAGATATGGATATATTTAATAGGAAATTATCTTTTTAAGATTTTTATCTTTGGAAGATAATTCTCCTATATAAAGGGTTGGATTTTCTACAATTCAACCATCTTCGGATCACCGAATGCTTATACATGCCTAGAGGGCTGATAGCATCCAGCAATTATGGGATTTTCTCCAGAGTTTTGAAGGAAGGAAGATTGAAGATCAATCTAGGAAGGATTGATAGCTTGTTAGAGCTTTTGTGAAGGGTTTTGTAAGACTTTCTTAGATTCCCTTTTGTTGATTGTCTTGTTGGATTTGTTACCCAATGAACGCTTATTTGTTTGATATTTGATTCAGTTATTGAAGCCTTGTTCTTAAGGTTTTTGTGTTCAAATATTCATTTTCTTCCCATATATTTGATTATTGCTTTCATGATGATGAGTGGCTAATTTCCTTGTGCGATTCTAGGGTGATTGGTTTAAGGTTGTGGAAAAAACAATGATAGAATAATCTTAAATTCTAGTAGGACCCTGAAAGTTCGAGTCTTTATCCTTAACCTTAGAACATCTCGTTCAGTCGACGAACATCTCGGCCTGGGTGGAACTTGACTGACCGAGGTGACTTATCTGATCCGTAACTGAGAGTTAAGTGTTAGACTTTGCCAAATCCTATTCTTAATATACCTTTCCTGGTTCAATGCAAGTCTAGGATGAGACTTCCCCGATAGTTCCTTTGTTTGTTTACCCATGATCATAAGTGTAGGTAATAAAGGTTATCCTTTATTGGGGCTTGAGTGTGCCTTCATTCCATCTTTGTGAGTTAGCGTGAGACTTACCCGGTAAAGGTTGATTCTATTCCCTTAGTTGGTGTGTTGGTTTGAGATTATAATTCCTTTCCTTAGTACCTTGAGACTTACCCGGTAATAGGAGCTTTTGGTTTGGAATTGTGAGTAGTGAGACTTACCCGGTGATCTATTCCACTTTAGTAACAGCTTCCCTTTGCAAAACCTCAGCTTTGTCCGCTTATCTTTAGATCTTGAGTTGGAACTGTAACACCCCAAATCCGCGGGACTCGGGATGGTACGGGTTGGGACCTCACAATGGGTCCCGACCCTTAGCCTGACAACAATTTCACCGGATCTTTCAACATGACACAAATAAAGGCAAAACCAAAATTCCTTTTAATGCAAATGATAAGAAACCCAAAGGAAAACAACAAAAGACTTCAGCCGATAAACAACGCCAAAGACCAAACGCCATACACGCGGCATACTAACATAATAAACGAAGAATAAAACACAACCCGACTCCAACCAAAACCCACTCCTAAAATGTACGGAACCCCGGCTGCCCACTCTTCCGGATCTCTCGGCCGCAATCCTAACCTGCAAGGCAATCTACAACAATCGGTATAAAACCGTTAGCTAATATTCGAAGCATTAGAATCAAGGTGAAAGGCACAAACACAAGTAAATCAACATAACACACAATATACACCAAAGCACGCAAGTCCGGTTTATTATCTTTTTATTATTAAGTCATATCCCGTTCTAATTCAACTTAGGTTGTGACACGAGAGTCACCGAAACTCGCCTCGGTCCCTACTTACCGGCATGGAATGGTACTGATGCATCTGACCATCTACCAGCACGGGATAGTCGCCGAGAACCTCCTAGCTCTCGCGGGAGCCAGGCAAGTTGTCACCGCCCGTTATCATACACTTGGGCCAAAATAATATAAAGGTCGGTAATCCTAATTCCGGTTTGTTGTTATAAACAATAAACAATAAACACACACCACCAAACACACATAAATGCTAATACAAGGAATACGAGCTAAGTAAGTCCGGAGACTTACCTTATCGCCACACTCAACTCACAACACTCTCGCTTCCCTTGGGAAGGAGTCCACAACCTGCTCACAAGAAGATAACTATATCAACAACTCGCTCAACTCAAGAAGTCTAAGACTTCTACACAAATGATCTACGCGAGATCATTTGACTCACATTCTAGGACCGCATCCTAGAATCTCTCATGCTCACATCACACTCAACACAAGCTAGAAGTCCTTAGACTTCTAGACCCTATGATCTCGCAAGATCATAACCCATAACACATACTATGATATACATGCCTAGTGTCAACAATCTCAACGGTATCAACCATATGATAGGATACGCATATACTAGCCCATAATCTCAACAACCATATACTCCAATTCTCAAACCCCACAAGCCTTACAAGATACATCAACACCTCAAGCTTAGAATCAACATCAATCCATCAAGCAATATCAAATCCTCAAAACTCACCTAAGGTTCATAACCACTACTTGGCATTCACTCTATGTTATGCTAGATTATCCAACCTAACATGATACTAATACTAAACATAACTAAATCGAGGGAAAGGATACTCACACGACGTCAAAAGACGGAAATCGACCAACGGATGTCGACTTGGACTTGTTAGGTCTTTATCGGGATGCTTCCGAACCTAACACCAAAACTATACAAATTTAGCTTATACGCTAAATTTGAACGGAATAATTAACATATATAAATCCAAGGAAAATCCCACTTTTAAAACCCAAGTTAAAACCATAAATCTATTCCGAGCAAATTGTATAACATCATAAACCCAAGGTAAAACTCGTTTTCAAAACCAATGTTAAAATCCCATAATTTAATCTTTGAGTCATAACCCGGAATTAATCTACCATGAGCATAATATATATGGTATATATATTAAGAATATAATTTAAGTAAATCCAAAATTTAAAACCCATAAAAACATTGTCAAGGGCAATTTATGAAATGCTAGAAACTTGTGTCATAAATTGTAATAAATCTTTGGGCTATTTCATGTAATTTATTCCAGCAGGGGTAATATTGCAAAGATTCCAAAATTAGAGCCAAATATGTAAATGCAAAACAGTGGGTAAAATTTGTAATTACATAAAATAAAAGGGTGCCCGATTTAATATAAGGGAAAGGGTTTCTTCAACCGCTAGATCTCACGCAAGGCTAGGGAAGGGGATGTACTAACGGCGGCAGAGGGCAGCACAGGGCGGCGGCCTCGCAGGCGAGGCGAGGGGCTCATCCCGGTGGCGTGCAGGTCTCAAGGAGGGAGGCGGCAGCAGTGGGCACTTCTCCGGTGAAGATCGAAGGCGAACCTATCTTCCTGGAGGCTTGCGCAGGCGGAGGAAGAGGAACGTGGGGCGGCCAATGTTGGCCTTCTGTCTCCGGCGCAGGCGAGGGCAAGGGCGAGGGCGCTGTAGTCTCCGACGCGGCAGAAGCGTTGTGGAGAGTCTCTGGCCTGCTTGCAATTGCTGCTTGCAATTGCTGCTTGCAACTGAGAGAATGAAGAAGATTCAGAAAGTTCCTGCAGTTCCAATCCAGGGGTGAAGAGAGGGATACAAACCCAAGGGGTTGTTCAACAGCTACTACGCGTTCGAGTGTCACAAGGGAGGGGAAGGGAGCTACGAGATGGAGCAAAGGTGGTGGGTTGAAACGCGTATGAAGGTGTTGTCTTCAACAGAGGCAACGAAAAGGAAGAGCAGGGGATAGGAGTGAGGAGAGGAATGGATGGTGAGGGAAGGCTGCAATCGTGAAGAGTTGAGGGCAACCAGCACTCAAGGGTCGGGCTAGGTTCATAGGGTAGGTGCAGGCTAACGCAGGGTGCCAGGGGTCGGTTTCCGTAGAGCCCTGGTTTCAGCAGAACCAATGGTGCTGCCTGGCATAGAAAAAGGAGGATAGGAGGGAGAAGTAAGAAGGAAAATAAAATAAATAAAATAAAATAACTCAATCGGAAATACTCGGATCGGGATTTTTAAATCGGAAAACTTTCCCGACTTTTTCCGAAAATAATAACACGGATATACGCGAACGCATCCAAAATAAGAATATACTCCGGAAAGTTATTTCGCGTCGTAAAATACTTTTAATAAAAAAAAAAAAAAAATAAGCCATTAAATATCGATAAAAGCCGCAAGAATAAAAACTCAAACGCGCCTAAAATCGGGGCGTTACAATATATCCCCCTAAAAACAAGTTTCCTCCCGAAACTTACCACATACCGAACTTCTCGATCCCTAAGGCCGAGGTATAAACTCTCAAACAAAGAAGGCTTAAACCTTCTAATCTATATACACAAACTACTCAAACTACCACCGCAAGATATATTAGGTCATATAACGCATTCCCGCACACGACACAATTACACATAAACATCACACAAGCACATAACTCAACTAAGTGAAGAACTAGGTCTGACCCGCCGGTTCTATCCATGCTACTAGATCCGCGTAAAACTCAACCAAAGATACTACCCTACGTCTTCCAGTTTGCCTCATCGGCCACTCGTCTACCACTAGATCATCATGACTGACAACATGTCTCGAGTCATGTATGTACTCTCTCGATTGATACACATGAAGCACCGGGTGGTAACGTCAACTTGTAAGCTACTTCTCCAACTTGCGCTAAGATCTCAAAAAGGTCCGATATATCCGAGACTCAACTTCCTTCTCGAGTCTTTCTCAATACAATATTTTCAATAGGTTTCTCTTTGATGAATCTATCAAAGAAGATCGAACTTCCAATTTACACCATTAGCTTTGGTTCTTGTCCAACCAAACTTTCATGCTACGTTTCCTTAATTCTTGTTACAAGTTCTAAGTAATGAAGGAAGTACTTTACTTCACACTACTTCTACTAACGAGACACGTATGTTATTACCTTTACCTCGCTTCTCAATACTCGATCAAGACCTTGTCTTGAAGAATCACTCGTCCACTTCAAACCTATAAAACCTCAAAATAAATCAAAACAGTTGCACCAATGAATCCCCTCTTAACTCTCAGCAACTCTATTGTCAATTCTTCGTCCCATTCAATACTTCATCGTCATCCGTAGTAGATTTTTATAAAAGGTGTTACACAACTTCTCCCTTCACATATCTGGTAAAGCTCAGCACATCTAAGATGACTTATAACTCTTTCCATATCTCTCGGGATTTTCCATCCCGAGACAACTTGTCATACGACTTCTCTCTCTAGTGACTCTGGTTGGTCCAAAATGCCGTATTTGCAATATCTAAGTCTCGAATTCTCAAACGCTGACAATCAAATCTTAACTTAATCTTAGAAGAGACTACCGACCCTTGCAACCGGTCGAGTAGATCATCCATTAGTTGTAAGGAATACTTGTCTCTCACCATTATCTTGTTCGACTCACGGTAATCGATGTTCAATGGAGAGAATTGTTTGTCTTTTTGACAACAATCCTGGTGTTCTCATAATAACTTCAATCAAAAGTTCAAGATATAATTAAACATGATATTCAAATCAAGAGCTCAAGATAACATTCGGAGTTCCCAATAGCATTTCACTAATTTCTATTGAAATCTTATCAATAAGTTCTTGCAATAGCTCCTTCACTTGTTTTCACAACACATGCCTCTACACAAGTGTCATTCCATACGGCACATGAGATATCGGGATTGAACCAATCTCGACCTTAGTGGAAAAATCTGCATTCTAACGTATTGAAATTCGTGATATCTCGGTCTTCGTCATTTTCTCTTTCGTCACATAACGTAGGACCTACACAACCTTGTCTTAAAACTTGACATGTTGTCATGATACTAATGGTTTACCCTGATCTGTTGGGAGGACATCCTTAAAACACGTGTATTGTTCCATTTGTAGCTACAATATTGACCGTCTCCTTCCAAACATTCGTCTTTTCTTGAATTGGAAAGATTTGCTTGCGTCTTCTGACTCTTGTGGTCTTATTTAAGTATTCTTTTAACTTAATCCCATTTTCCCTCTTTGATGACATGATTGTAAAAATCCTCTAAGGTTTCTCACTTATGTGCAACCATAAGGGTCCAATCTGCAGGACTTAACCGTGTTTCAAAACAATTGACCTTATCTTCTTCACTTTCCGCGACATCCCAACATATGGGATGAACTCTTCGTATTCTACATAAGTTTTCACCATAGACATCCTTTCTTCTAGTAGACGTAGAATTTTACACTACATTTTCTTATGTAGCGTCAAACCGACTGTAGAGACTCTAGTTTCAATCTCTCATCTACTTCTTGTACATCTCAAATCAACATCGAACTTCAAAACTTTAGTTTTCTCTTTCCCTTGTTGGTCACCTTATACATCTCTTGGTATTTCAAGTACAACTTCACAACCGTACAAGTACGCCTTCAGACGAAATTTTCCAACCACAATCACTGAAAGATCCACTAATTACTCCACCAAGCACTAACGTCATAACTCTAAACTTGCCTCGTTGCACTAATCGAGATTCCTCGTTTCACGTCATATATAGCCACTATGGTTGCGCCATGCGAGTCACAACACTTGACTTAGTTTTTTTTTTTTTTTTTTTTTTTTTTTTTTTTTTTTGCCGCGCAAACATGATATCCATAACCTTAGAACAAATGTATCATACCTCCCCTTATATATATACCCCATTTCCGCACAACAACTATAGAAGACTAACTTTCCTCTCCGTCCTTCCAATTTGCTTTACCTTGATCCGTGCCATTTCTCCATACAACAACCCCCATGACCTAAGAAGGTCGTACCAGATCGTTACAATCCCTCCACAAGATATTTTACCATGACTTGTTAGAATTGATAAGATGTTACTTGATTTAAACGTTTATGCTTCCGTTAATACACCTCCTATTACTGACATTCAACCACCACGAATGTTCCAAGTTCTTGTTACCCCTCTTCATGATCTCATCTCTACTCCTCAATAGACAACTCGCACATGTGTGTTCCTAGTTGTCACCAATTAGCTTATAACTGACCTTCTCTAATGTTTACGACTTATTATTCTACTACACTTCTCATGTTGCCATTCTCAGGTAGGCTACCCTTCTCGAGGTACTATTCCTTAAACTTCGCTTGCTCATATCACCCTTCAAACACTCCATTAGCTATTTCTACGCTCCACACTTCCTTCTTTTTCTATAAGGTAACTATAACTTCTCGGGCCTTGTTGTGTCATCCGACCCACTTTCATAAGCTTAACCGCTCTTCCATGATGCCTTGTAAGCTCATCTTCTCAAGAATTGTGACTTTAATTAGTATCCACTCGCTTTCCCCTTGATTGGTATCTTAAGTCTCTCGATCAAAGCTCCTTATTTTGTCTTTCATCTTCTTAGGATCATCAATTATACACACTTCCTCCTTCTTGGCGTTTCTTAGCTTTATCATTATAATAACACCGGTCAACTCCACGTGAATCCCCACCATGCCCTTCTTCTCATAACTCTAGGAATGTTGACACTTCACTTATGGGTACCTCGTAAGCTTAACTTACGGTATCTTAATCTTTCGCCAATGGTTCATTCACTCTTATTCATCTTGACTCCAATGCTTAGGAGCTTCTAAGGAAAGCTCCACATCTTAATTAAATACCACATTTAACCTTGCTAGAATGTATCTCTCTCCTCCTCAATTCACATCTTAGTTGTCCACGTGTCTTCTTGAAGAACTTATGTCTGTTATCCCTATTGGTCTCGTTGTCTTTCTAATCGTGAATTCTTTGTAATCACTTCCACACCTTTGTGTTACTCCTTTTTCTTGTATGTTCCCCCATCTCAATTTCTCTTAAGTTGTATCGAGTTTTCTTTTACTTGGTTGTCCTTCGTTTACGTCATCTCTAATCCTCCTCTTCGACATCCTCTTAAAGGAATCCGAGCACGCCATGGTATTCGTCCGAACTTAACGCTCAAACACGATACTTAAGTTGATTCCTCCTCGTATGAACGCTATCCTATGCCAACAATATCGTCCTAAAGGTGATGATATCTTACTATCATCTTTTCTATAATGTCCTACATCTTCATATGCTACTATATAATAAGAGTCCGTATATAAGACTATATAAATCATACGTTCACATTACTACCATAATATAACATATCCGAAAATCCTTAACAACAAAACAAGGTCTAAAACACATTATAATCAACATATATAACTATACATGTATATCAAATCCATCATGCAACAAAAATCCACGAGGATACACATCAATTCCATCATGCATAACTACAAACCTCATATACATATCTATATATACATATCAAAACCCAATAAACTAAGCTGCCGAGATCCGCGGAAGGAGTGGTGGTCCGTACATTCTACCCCGACTCATGCATGTAATTTTGAAAACGAAAAATCATTTTAAACTTAGAACCCTTGAGGGTTCTATTTCCCTCTATTTGGCCTTTAGAAGATTGCGAGTGCCATTGTTGTCAACCTAGGGCTCTGATACCACTTTTGTAACACCCCAAATCCGCGGGACTCGGGATGGTACGGGTTGGGACCTCACAATGGGTCCCGACCCTTAGCCTGACAACAATTTCACCGGATCTTTCAACATGACACAAATAAAGGCAAAACCAAAATTCCTTTTAATGCAAATGATAAGAAACCCAAAGGAAAACAACAAAAGACTTCAGCCGATAAACAACGCCAAAGACCAAACGCCATACACGCGGCATACTAACATAATAAACGAAGAATAAAACACAACCCGACTCCAACCAAAACCCACTCCTAAAATGTACGGAACCCCGGCTGCCCACTCTTCCGGATCTCTCGGCCGCAATCCTAACCTGCAAGGCAATCTACAACAATCGGTATAAAACCGTTAGCTAATATTCGAAGCATTAGAATCAAGGTGAAAGGCACAAACACAAGTAAATCAACATAACACACAATATACACCAAAGCACGCAAGTCCGGTTTATTATCTTTTTATTATTAAGTCATATCCCGTTCTAATTCAACTTAGGTTGTGACACGAGAGTCACCGAAACTCGCTTCGGTCCCTACTTACCGGCATGGAATGCTCTGATGCATCTGACCATCTACCAGCACGGGATAGTCGCCGAGAACCTCCTAGCTCTCGCGGGAGCCAGGCAAGTTGTCACCGCCCGTTATCATACACTTGGGCCAAAATAATATAAAGGTCGGTATTCCTAATTCCGGTTTGTTGTTATAAACAATAAACAATAAACACACACCACCAAACACACATAAATGCTAATACAAGGAATACGAGCTAAGTAAGTCCGGAGACTTACCTTATCGCCACACTCAACTCACAACACTCTCGCTTCCCTTGGGAAGGAGTCCACAACCTGCTCACAAGAAGATAACTATATCAACAACTCGCTCAACTCAAGAAGTCTAAGACTTCTACACAAATGATCTACGCGAGATCATTTGACTCACATTCTAGGACCGCATCCTAGAATCTCTCATGCTCACATCACACTCAACACAAGCTAGAAGTCCTTAGACTTCTAGACCCTATGATCTCGCAAGATCATAACCCATAACACATACTATGATATACATGCCTAGTGTCAACAATCTCAACGGTATCAACCATATGATAGGATACGCATATACTAGCCCATAATCTCAACAACCATATACTCCAATTCTCAAACCCCACAAGCCTTACAAGATACATCAACACCTCAAGCTTAGAATCAACATCAATCCATCAAGCAATATCAAATCCTCAAAACTCACCTAAGGTTCATAACCACTACTTGGCATTCACTCTATGTTATGCTAGATTATCCAACCTAACATGATACTAATACTAAACATAACTAAATCGAGGGAAAGGATACTCACACGACGTCAAAAGACGGAAATCGACCAACGTATGTCGACTTGGACTTGTTAGGTCTTTATCGGGATGCTTCCGAACCTAACACCAAAACTATACAAATTTAGCTTATACGCTAAATTTGAACGGAATAATTAACATATATAAATCCAAGGAAAATCCCACTTTTAAAACCCAAGTTAAAACCATAAATCTATTTCGAGCAAATTGTATAACATCATAAACCCAAGGTAAAACTCGTTTTCAAAACCAACGTTAAAATCCCATAATTTAATCTTTGAGTCATAACCCGGAATTAATCTACCATGAGCATAATATATATGGTATATATATTAAGAATATAATTTAAGTAAATCCAAAATTTAAAACCCATAAAAACATTGTCAAGGGCAATTTATGAAATGCTAGAAACTTGTGTCATAAATTGTAATAAATCTTTGGGCTATTTCATGTAATTTATTCCAGCAGGGGTAATATTGCAAAGATTCCAAAATTAGAGCCAAATATGTAAATGCAAAACAGTGGGTAAAATTTGTAATTACATAAAATAAAAGGGTGCCCGATTTAATATAAGGGAAAGGGTTTCTTCAACCGCTAGATCTCACGCAAGGCTAGGGAAGGGGATGTACTAACGGCGGCAGAGGGCAGCACAGGGTGGCGGCCTCGCAGGCGAGGCGAGGGGCTCATCCCGGTGGCGTGCAGGTCTCAAGGAGGGAGGCGGCAGCAGTGGGCACTTCTCCGGTGAAGATCGAAGGCGAACCTATGTTGGCCTTCTGTCTCCGGCGCTGGCGAGGGCAAGGGCGAGGGCGCTGTAGTCTCCGACGCGGCAGAAGCGTTGTGGAGAGTCTCTGGCCTGCTTGCAATTGCTGCTTGCAATTGCTGCTTGCAATTGCTGCTTGCAACTGAGAGAATGAAGAAGATTCAGAAAGTTCCTGCAGTTCCAATCCAGGGGTGAAGAGAGGGATACAAACCCAAGGGGTTGTTCAACAGCTACTACGCGTTCGAGTGTCACAAGGGAGGGGAAGGGAGCTACGAGATGGAGCAAAGGTGGTGGGTTGAAACGCGTATGAAGGTGTTGTCTTCAACAGAGGCAACGAAAAGGAAGAGCAGGGGATAGGAGTGAGGAGAGGAATGGATGGTGAGGGAAGGCTGCAATCGTGAAGAGTTGAGGGCAACCAGCACTCAAGGGTCGGGCTAGGCTCATAGGGTAGGTGCAGGCTAACGCAGGGTGCGAGGGGTCGGTTTCCGTAGAGCCCTGGTTTCAGCAGAACCAATGGTGCTGCCTAGCATAGAAAAAGGAGGATAGGAGGGAGAAGTAAGAAGGAAAATAAAATAAATAAAATAAAATAACTCAATCGGAAATACTCGGATCGAGATTTTTAAATCGGAAAACTTTCCCGACTTTTTCCGAAAATAATAACACGGATATACGCGAACGCATCCAAAATAAGAATATACTCCGGAAAGTTATTTCGCGTCGTAAAATACTTTTAATAAAAATAAAAAAAAATAAGCCATTAAATATCGATAAAAGCCGCAAGAATAAAAACTCAAACGCGCCTAAAATCGGGGCGTTACAGGAACCACAACTAGATGCTTTAATCCCTAGAATTGCATATTTCCTTAATTGACTTTTTATCATCTTTGATTGCTTTAATCGTTTTTGTGGTTAGTAATTACATAGACAACCTACACCTGCTTTGTTTCACCAAGTCCCTGGGATCGACACCCCGGAATTCTTGCTTTTTACTACGATTGACCCGTACACTGCGGGTTCGCATCCTTGTTTTAAGCTTACATCTAGGGTTATAAATTTAAAGCTTGCACACACACCTTTTGGAGCGAACAATCATTCCATGACAAAGTGTTTTTTCTTGAAATAACCATCAGGTAGGGTTTGAATCCAATGTGAAAACGAAATATTAAGCTCACTCATGTAAGTTATTTATTGTTAAGTGTAATATCCGGAATTTTTATTCCGTTTATTTCTGTAACAAACCCGATCTCGATCAGTTGACCCATATCCGTCTACTTAGTTAGACACATTATTATAAAATTTATCATTTTATGTAGCTTCCCTTCACATAAAATGATAGGATCTTTATAAAATTTTATCATTTTATGTAGCTTACCTTCACATAAAATGATAGGATTATTATAACCAATCCTAAACTATAACATGATCCATATCCGTCTATTCCGTAGCCTACCAGTTCGGATCCCTTGACTTCACATAAAATAATAAGTTTAGCCCCAAACCCTAATTTAGAATATGACTCGTCGTTGACAAGTCTGTGACGAAGCTGTGACAAGGCCTGGACAAGTCTGTGACGAAGCTGTGACAAGGCTAGACAAGTCTGTGACGAGTCTGTGACAAGGCCAGACAAGACTGTGACGAGTCTGTGACAAGCCCAGAAGCCGTCATCAGCGTGCCCAGCGCCCAGTGTCCGCCTCAGCCCAGCAGCGCCATCTTGCCCAGCCCAGAAACTCGCCAGTTTCAGCAGCTTGTCCGCAGCCCAACTTCAGCACCGTGGATCCACAGCTCCAGCCCAGCGTCCACCCTTCCAGCCCCAGCGTCCAGCCTTCAGCCCAGTGCGCAGCCCAGGATTCAGCAGCCAGCCCAGCTGTGATGTATTAGATTCAACGGGTGAATAAATGCAGTGAGAGAGAACCGATTCACTTGCCATAAAACGCTCCTAGAATCACGCTGTGCAGCTCTCACCTTCCTTCCAGCCGTTACGCTCCTCTCCCTCCTTGTGACTGCTTCCTTCGATCTCCATCTGGACATCTCAACTTGCTGCAATTTGGTGCTGTTCAATCTACAGGTGAGACAGCCCCTTTCCTTCTCTCATCCGTTTTCCTCCTTCCTCTCTTCTGCATTACTTGCTAATGGACGGAGATGATGCTCTACAGACTTCCTGGACCAACGCCTCACTCAGTGTCTGCACTCGACGTCTTATAAACAATCGAGCTAAGAGAAGCCCTCCTGCACCTACAACCGGCGTACAAACTGAAGACTGGGCCAACCGTCCCTTACAATTCTGCGTGACACTACCAATCCAACAGCGAGATATATGTGTGTCTAGTCGGACCTTTCTTCCTATTCAGATCTAACTGTAAACGAGTAAGCAACACCTCTTTTCCCTTCTGCTCATATATAACAAAAGATATAATCCTAATCATTTCGGTTTCTCTCCTACACCTCTTGAATCGAACATCAGTTGGAGCCAAGAGTTTTCTGTGTCACGTGGAAGTAGAAGAGGAGACGCTAATACTTGAGGCATCCCCAGTCCAGCCAAAACGAGATAGAACCCTGCTTAAACAGCCAGTACAGCAGCCGTAGAAAGCCTTCTGTATAGAGGTAACGGAAAGGCTAATGTATGATCTTATGTGTGTGTGTACCGATTCTTTAGGACTGGAATGATGTGGTGTTGTAGTTAGGCCTTGAACATGGACTGGGTTGGTAATGGGTAGCTGCTGAGTTGTATAAACATAATGATAGAAACAAAGGACTGTTGTAAATATAACACTTTTTCCTTCAGTTTTTAAGTTAGAAACTTCCCATGTTGTCGACCAATGTTAAGGAGTTACAATGAAGATCCACCGTTGAAATTTTAATAGATGATAGATGGATATATGTAGTTTACTATATTAAAATTTGAGAAGAAATGAACAGTCGGATTAGAAGTTATAAGCTTCCAAAGTAGGGTAGTTAAGCAGTTTTTGTAAACATTGGAATTTTGCTAAGTATAGGAATTGTAAGTGAAATAGTCAACTTTGAGAATTTTTATAAAAATGATGGATGAACAGTTTTGAGAAATTCTTGCTCCTAAGGTTAGACGGGACATCATAGATAATCTAGGGAATTATTTCGGAATTTTTATAAGCTTTTACGAATTTTATATTTGAAACCGAAGTTAGACCTTTACGACCTTTTGGAAAATAGGGAAATAAGAAAAGTGACAGTTTGTAACCAAACTAAACTTTAGGAGTTGGAATATGACTTTAGAGTCTCAAATAGGAGTTTAGACATGAATTTTGGAAAATTTGGAAGTCTCGGGACTAAGGGTAAAATGGTCATTTTTCCATAAATTAGAGCTGTAATGAGTTATGTCCTATTACGATCTTCTATCTTAGAAGTCTTAGACTTCTAATTACATTGGAGTGTGCTAATGCACTTATCTCCTTTGACAGGCAACTGAGTTGCTACAGTTTACAGAGCGAGTTTGGTTTACAAAGAGTCGAGCTTTATAATAGGTAAGTCCTTTGGGCTTACTTAGTTGACTTCTAAATATGAGCATGAATGATGATAGTGGTGTGTGATTGAGATGTTTAGAGTTATAGGTTGTGATAGATATTTACCGACCTATACTTGGCCTAAGAGTAACGGGCGGTGGCATTCTGCTCAGTTAGCTTGCGGGCGCTGGGGGTTTCTTTAGGGACTAGTCCATACTCGGTTTGTAGTGATGCTACCGGCGGAGGTCAGCTAGACCTACACCCAGTTGGATAAGGAACGGAGACGAGAACTGTTAATAGCTCTCGTGCCACAACTGTAAAATTGAATAAGATGAATCACCTAAATAATAGATAATAAACGGTTGAGTGCCAACATGATGTTTGTTTATAATTTTTGCTGCGTGTGTTTGTGCTGTTGTTATTCTACTTATATTTGGATAGTTAGCTAACAGTTGTTATGTTGTGTAGACTTACCACAGGTTAGAGCAGATGCCGAGTGATCCGGATGGTAGTGGTCAGCCGGGGTGTCGTACTTTTAGGACGTGTTGTAGTTTCTTTATTTGTGGGATTTCCAGTTGGACCTTGGTTCTTTTCTTTCTTTATGTACTGTGTTATCTTATGTTTTCCGGTTGTTAGTTGTTCTGGTCACATTCATACATTGTTAAGATTTATTTTTTTTTATTTTTGGTTTTCCTTATCTGTGCCTTGTTGTAAGATCTTGTTAAGTTGTTGTCAAACTAAGGTCGGGACCCACTGTGCGGTCCTAACCAGTAACTCCCCGAGTTGTAAAATTTGGGGTGTTACAACATGGTATCAGAGCCTAGGTTGGCAATAATGGCACTTGAAATCTTCTAAAAAGGTCATATAAGTAAATAAACAGAACCCGAAAGGGGTCTGAGTTTTCCAAAGAAGATTTTGGTTTTAAAATGCATACATAGTCGGGTTGGGATAGAAAGTACGGATGACCACCACTACCTCTGCGGATCTCGGTATTCTTAGTATTATTATTATAGACTTTTACTGTTATGATAGATTAGTTAGATTATAACTGTAGTTGTTACCGTTCGTGCAGATGGCAAGTACTAGGGCTACACCAGTGACTAGCCGAGGTAGGGGTCGTCCCCCCTTCCCCCAGTCAGACAGGATCGAGCTGATAGCACCCCTGCTGTTAGAGGGCGTGGTCGTGGGGGTAGACCTCCACTAGGGAGAGGTCGAGGACGAGTTCCTCGAGAGGATCCACCTGCAGCAAGCATACCAGAGGCTGTTGTGGAAGAGGTAGCTGAGAGTGTAGGCCCCGAGGTCAGGCATGAGACCGCCGCTAGGTCTGGAGCGCAAGGAGCACGTTCGATTGAGTCAAGACGTGTTTCTATTGGAGCATCGGAGTATAGAGAGTATAGAGCATACGTCGAGCATATGGAGGAGGCTGCCAGAGTTGAGAGCCTTACCCAGGTACCACCGGTGGTACCGGCTAGGTCAGCTCAGGTGACACAGGGAGTGTCTCAGGTGCCGGCTGTACCTGAGAGGAGAGCTAATGCTGATAGAGCGCCTGCTGGATCTAGAGCACCGAGACCGGATGAGTGGTTGAAGGCTTTCAACTCTCAGAAGGTTCCCTCATTCAGTGGAGAAATAGGGCTAGAGGTGGAGCATTGGATAGGGAAGATAGAGACTGCTTTGGAGGCAATAGGTTGCCCCGAGGATCGACAGGTGGATTTGGTGCAAACCTGTTTCACAGATGATGCTCATTCATGGTGGCGTACCATTCGTAGCCGAGTCACCAGCTGGGAGCAGATGAGGAACATTGTTAGGGACAGGTACTGTCCTGTTTGGCTGAGGAGGGAGAGATTCCAGGATTTCATTGAGGCGGGATTTGAGGATATCCCGATTGCTGCAGCCATAAAGAAGTTTCAGAAAGAGTTGACCTTACTTGGACCAGCTGCACCTCCAGAAGAGCAACATGTTTACCTTTTCTCCAGGAGATTGAGAGAGAGTACCCGATCATATCTGGCTGGATTCCGCTGTGAGACTTTGTCTGACTATCAGGATAGGGCCTCTGCTTATGAGACAGATAGGCCAGCTTCAAGGAAAGCAGTTCAATCTAGTGGGCCGGATAAGCGGCAGAGGACAGGACATGCTGGTAGCAGTGCAGCAGTAGCAGGTTATGGTCGAGGACAGACTCAAGGGAGGTCCAGCTACGACTCTACAGTTCAGACTCCCAGTAGAGATCGATAATGCTTTAACTGTGGTAGCCACGATCACATTAAGACAGATTGCCAGAGACCACCTACCACTTGCTTCACTTGTGGGAAGCCGGGACACAGAGCTACCTTCTGCCGTCAGGGTAGGGCTCCTTCTCAGCAAGGATCTTCTCCTGCAGGTGCTAAGAAGAGTGTATAGAGACCTCCTCAGTACCGAGCACCGAGTCAGCATCAGCAACAATACCGGGCTCCGGGACATCCTGCTTCATACAGTACGGCACAGGGATCAGGTCGTGGCAGGGGACGTGGTAGTACCACTAACACCAGAGGAGGACCATCAAGAGTGTTCGAGCTGAGGAGCACTGAGCAGCCTACAGCACCTGCGACCACAGGTACTATTTGGATCCATGACTTACCTGTGCGAGTTTTATTTGATACGGGTGCTACGCACTCCTTTATATCAGATGCATGTGTAGATAGGTTGTCCTTAGCTACGGTAGAGGGTGTACCTTTTGTGGTTGGGTTACCAGATGAGGGTAAGGTTAGAGGATCCCGAGAGATTTATGACTGCCCTATTCATTTGGGAGGCCGGATTTGGTTAGTAAATTTTCTAGTCATGCCCTTAGCACATGAGGACGTGATATTGGGGATAGATTGGATGACTAGACATGGAGCAGTCTTAGATATTGGTAGGAGGACTGTGACTGTCGCCACTGAGGAGGGTCACAGAGTGATATTCCAAGGTTGGGACGTCGGAAAGTCCGGCACAGTTATCAGCGTAGTGAGAGCAGCCAGATTGATAGTACAGGGTTGCGAGGCCTTCTGGTGCTATGCCATGAAGGACCGCAAGAGCCTGACAGTAGAGGAGATACCAGTTGCATGCGAGTTTGCAGAGGTATTCAGTGACGACTTACCAGGGCTACCTCCACAGAGGAGTGTTGATTTTAGCATCGAGTTAGAGTCGGGCACGAGACCGATCTCAAAGGCCCCGTACCGCATGGCCCCGATAGAGCTGCTTGAGATGAAGAAGCAGTTAGAGGAGTTAGCAGAGAAGGGCTTCATACGCCCTAGTGTTTCTCCCTGGGGGGCACCAGTATTATTTGTGAGGAAGAAGGATGGATCGATGAGGCTGTGTATTGACTACCGGGAGTTGAACAAGGTCACCATCAAGAATAAGTATCCACTGCCTCGCATAGATGATCTGCTGGACCAGCTGCATGGAGTGTCAGTGTTCTCGAGGATAGATTTGAGATCGGGTTATCACCAGCTGAGAGTGATGGACTAGGACATACCTAAGACAGCATTTCGGACTAGGTATGGCCACTATGAGTTTGTAGTGATGCCATTCGGGCTCACTAATGCGCCAACAATATTTATGGACTTGATGAATGGGATTTTCATCGACTTCTTAGACCAGTTTGTAGTGATCTTCATTGACGACATTCTAGTTTACTCTAGAAGTCGAGAGGAGCATGCCGGACACTTGAGGACAGTGTTACAGATTCTACAGGATAGCCAGCTATATGCTAAGCTATCCAAGTGTGAGTTCTGGATGTCAGAGGTGGCTTTCCTAGGCCATGTAGTGACTGCTGAGGGGATTAAGGTCGACCCGGCGAAGATTGAGTCTGTGTCTTCTTGGCAACCTCCGAAGAATGTTAAGGAGGTTCGCAGCTTCCTTGGATTGGCAGGTTATTACCGTCGGTTTGTGGAAGGGTTTTCCCTAATTGCCCGACCACTTACTTGTCTCCTGAGGAAGACTACTCGGTTCGTCTGGTCTGAGCCGTGTCAGCAGAGCTTTGAGGAGCTGAAAAGGAGATTGACGTCTGCTCCGATCTTAGCACAGGCAGAGGGTACAAAGGATTTTGTAGTGTATATTGACGCATCCAAGATGGGCTTGGGGTGTGTCTTGGTGCAGAGGGGTAAAGTCATAGCGTATGCTCTTAAGATCTGGCGTCATTATCTCTATGGAGCGACCTGTCAGATCTTCACAGACCATAAGAGTCTGAAGTACATATTCACTCAGCGGGAGTTGAATAACCGCCAGAGGCGGTGGCTAGAGTTGATCAAGGATTTTGACCTTGAGATTCTCTACCACCCTAGGAAGGCGAATGTAGTTGCTGACGCTTTGAGTCGGAAGACGCCTCGGACGAAGGCGATAGCTCGGTTGACAGTACAACCACAGTTGCAGAGAGACTTAGCTTGGTTGGAGGTAGAGATCTAGTTCCCCGATACAGCTCATCAGTTAGCCACCTTAGAGTTACTTCCTGAACTGTTGGGTGAGATCCGATAGAAGCAGGAGACCTGTCCGACTTTCACCCGGATCCGAGACCGGATGTCACGAGATGAGGCACCTCAGTTCACTATCGGTGCCGATGGAGTGATGAGACGGCAGGACCGTATCTGTGTGCCATCAGACAGTGAGCTGAGACAGAGGATACTAGGTGAGGCTCACGCTACCCCTTACTCCATACATCCAGGAGCGAGTAAGATGTATAAGGACGTGAGACGTTCCTTCTGGTGGGGTGGTTTGAAGCCTGATGTGGCCCGATATGTAGCCTAGTGTCCGACCTGTCAGCAGGTCAAGATTGAGCATTGTAGGTCAGGAGGAGAGCTCCACCCACTTCCAGTACCACATTGGAAGTGGGAAGATATATCTATGGATTTTGTTACAGGGTTGAGGCTCAGCAGAGGTTTTGATGCCATTTGGGTAGTGGTAGACCGTCTGACGAAGACCGCACGTTTCATTCCTATTAGGGAAACGTGGCCGGTAAGTCGTCTAGCCGAGGAGTTCACCAGACACATTGTGAGACTCCATGGAGTACCGAGGACTATCGTCTCCGACAGGGATGGACGTTTTACCTCGAGGTTTTGGCAGCAGGTACATACTGCTATGGGGACGAGTCTCCACTTTACCACTGCCTATCACCCACAGACAAACGGTCAGTTTGAGAGGACCATTCAGACCTTAGAGGACATGTTGCGGGCATGTGTGCTAGATTTGGGACAGGTATGGCCAGATCATCTTCCACTGGTAGAGTTTTCATATAATAACAGCTGGCACGCGTCTATTGGGATGGCACCTTATGAGGCTTTGTACGGGCGGAGATGTCGTACACCGTTGTGTTGGGATGAGCCTAGCAAGGCTGATGGGGTAGTACCAGACCAGATACAGGATGACATCGCCCGGATTGCCTTAGTCCGTGAGAGGATGTTAGCAGCTCAGAGTCGTCAAAAGTCCTACGCCGACAAAAGGCGTCGACCTTTGGAGTTTAGAGTAGGTGCACAGGTGTGGTTGAGAGTGTCACCTACGAGAGGAGTTAGACGTTTCGACATTAAGGGGAAGCTGAGTCCCCGATATGTCGCTCCATTTGAGATCTTAGAGAGAGTCGGAGAGGTTGCCTACCGACTAGCACTGCCACCGAGATTGGAAGGAATCCACCTAGTTTTTCATGTATCTCAGCTGAGAGAGTACATACCGGACCCTAGACACGTCATCAGTCATGAGGATCTGATAGTCGAGCCAGACCAAACTTTTGTGGAGTATCCAGTAGCCGTCCTAGAGCGTAGTATTAGGCGCCTGCGTTCTAAGGAGATACCGATGCTGAGGATCCAGTGGTCTAGACGAGGAGCTGATGAGGCTACCTGGGAGATAGAGGAGAGTATTAGACGTAACTACCCTGAGTTCTTTGCGGAGTTAGCCGCTACCTCAGTACCGAAGGGTTAGTACTGAGACGATACTTTATATGATTCCTGTGATTATATGTTTAAATGATTGTTTATGTTTATGTGCTTAATGGCGTGAGTAGTTTGCAATCTAGAATATAACTCTTGAGGGGAAATGTTTGGGTAGATACCTTATTCTAAGTTTCGGGACGAAACTTATTTTAAGGGGGTACTGATGTAATATCCGGAATTTTTATTCCGTTTATTTCTGTAACAAACCCGATCTCGATCAGTTGACCCATATCCGTCTACTTAGTTAGACACATTATTATAAAATTTATCATTTTATGTAGCTTCCCTTCACATAAAATGATAGGATCTTTATAAAATTTTATCATTTTATGTAGCTTACCTTCACATAAAATGATAGGATTATTATAACCAATCCTAAACTATAACATGATCCGTATCCGTCTATTCCGTAGCCTACTAGTTCCGATCCCTTGACTTCACATAAAATAATAAGTTTAGCCCCAAACCCTAATTTAGAATATGACTCGTCGTTGAAAAGTCTGTGACGAAGATGTGACAAGGCCTGGACAAGTCTGTGACGAAGCTGTGACAAGGCCAGACAAGTCTGTGACGAGTCTGTGACAAGGCCAGACAAGTCTGTGACGAGTCTGTGACAAGCCCAGAAGCCGCCATCAGCTTGCCCAGCGCCTAGTGTCCGCCTCAGCCCAGCAGCGCCATCTTGCCCAGCCCAGAAACTCGCCAGTTTCAGCAGCTTGTCCGCAGCCCAACTTCAGCACCGTGGATCCACAGCTCCAGCCCAACGTCCAGCCTTCCAGCCCCAGCGTCCAGTCTTCAGCCCAATGCGCAACCCAGGATTCAGCAGCCAGCCCATTTGTGATGTATTAGATTCAAAGGGTGAATAAATGCAGTGAGAGAGAACCGATTCACTTGCCATAAAACGCTCCTAGAATCACGCTGTGCAACTCTCACCTTCCTTCCAGCCGTTACATTCCTCTCCCTCCCTGTGACTGCTTCCTTCGATCTCCATCTGCACGTCTCAACTTGCTGCAATCTGGTGTTGTTCAATCTACAGGTGAGACAGCCCCTTTCCTTCTCTCATCCGTTTTCCTCCTTCCTCTCTTCTGCATTACTTGCTAATGGACGGAGATGATGCTCTACAGACTTCCTGGACCAACGCCTCACTCAGTGTCTACACTCAATGTCTTCTAAACAATCGAGCTAAGAGAAGCCCTCCTGCACCTACAACCGGCGTACAAACTAAAGACTGGGCCAACCGTCCTTTACAGTTCTGCGTGACACTACCAATCCAACAGCGAGATAGATGTGTGTCTAGTCGGACCTCTCTTCCTATTCAGATCTAACTGTAAACGAGTAAGCAACACCTCTTTTCCCTTCTGCTCATATACAACAAAAGATATAATCCTAATCATTTCGGTTTCTCTCCTACACCTCTTGAATCGAACATCAGTTGGACCCAAGAGTTTTCTGTGTCACGTGGAAGCAGAAGAGGAGACGCTAATACTTGAGGCATCCCCAGTCCAGCCAAAACGAGATAGAACCTTGCTTAAACAGCCAGTACAGAAGCCGTAGAAAGCCTTCTGTATAGAGGTAACGGAAAGGCTAATGTATGATCTTATGTGTGTGTGTACCGATTCTTTAGGACTGGAATGATGTGGTGTTGTAGTTAGGCCTTGAACATGGACTGGGTTGGTAATGGGTAGCTGCTGAGTTGTATAAACATAATGATAGAAACAAAGGAATGTTGTAAATATAACACTTTTTCCTTCAGTTTTTAAGTTAGAAACTTCCCATGTTGTCGACCAATGTTAAGGAGTTACAATGAAGATCCACCGTTGAAATTTTAATAGATGATAGATGGATATATGTAGTTTACTATATTAAAATTTGAGAAGAAATGAACGGTCGGATTAGAAGTTATAAGCTTCCATAGTAGGGTAGTTAAGCAGTTTTTGTAAACATTGGAATTTTGCTAAGTATAGGAATTGTAAGTGAAATAGTCAACTTTGAGAATTTTTATAAAAATGATGGATGAACAGTTTTGAGAAATTCTTGCTCCTAAGGTTAGACGGGACATCATAGATAATCTAGGGAATTATTTCGGAATTTTTATAAGCTTTTACGAATTTTATATTTGAAATCGAAGTTAGACCTTTACGACCTTTTGGAAAATAGGGAAATAAGAAAAGTGACAGTTTGTAACCAAACTAAACTTTAGGAGTTGGAATATGACTTTAGAGTCTCAAATAGGAGTTTAGACATGAATTTTGGAAAATTTGGAAGTCTCGGGACTAAGGGTAAAATGGTCATTTTTCCATAAATTAGAGCTGTAATTAGTTATGTCCTATTACGATCTTCTATCTCAGAAGTCTTAGACTTCTAATTACATTGGAGTGTGCTAATGCACTTATCTCCTTTGACAGGCAACTGAGTTGCTACAGTTTACAGAGCGAGTTTGGTTTACAAAGAGTCGAGCTTTATAACAGGTAAGTCCTTTGGGCTTACTTAGTTGACTTCTAAATATGAGCATGAATGATGATAGTGGTGTGTGATTGAGATGTTTAGAGTTATAGGTTGTGATAGATATTTACCGACCTATACTTGGCCTAAGAGTAACGGGCGGTGGCATTCTGCTCAGTTAGCTTGCGGGCACTGGGGGTTTCTTTAGGGACTAGTCCATACTCGGTTTGTAGTGATGCTACCGGCGGAGGTCAGCTAGACCTACACCCAGTTGGATAAGGAACGGAGACGAGAACTGTTAATAGCTCTCGTGCCACAAATGTAAAATTGAATAAGATGAATCACCTAAATAATAGATAATAAACGGTTGAGTGCCAGCATGATGTTTGTTTATAATTTTTCTGCGTGTGTTTGTGCTGTTGTTATTCTACTTATATTTGGATAGTTAGCTAACAGTTGTTATGTTGTGTAGACTTACCACAGGTTAGAGCAGATGCCGAGTGATCCGGATGGTAGTGGTCAGCCGGGGTGTCGTACTTTTAGGACGTGTTGCAGTTTCTTTATTTGTGGGATTTCTAGTTGGACCTTGGTTCTTTTCATTCTTTCTGTACTGTGTTATCTTATGTTTTCCAGCTGTTAGTTGTTCTGGTCACATTCATACATTGTTAAGATTTATTTTTTTTATTTCTGGTTTTCCTTATCTGTGCCTTGTTGTAAGATCTTGTTAAGTTGTTGTCAACCTAAGGTCGGGACCCACTGTGCGGTCCTAACCAGTAACTCCCCGAGTTGTAAAATTTGGGATGTTACATTAAGTGTAATAGATAAATAATACAACAAATTTCCTAGCACCTAAACTATGATTTTCCTTGATCAGGTTTTTTTACTAATGTTTTTTGGGCTAATTAGGTAAGTATGCTTTTTTATTTTATTGTATACTAAATAGGCCTTTTCTAGTTTTCTATTTAATAAATATACCCCAACTTTTTGTATTTTCTCTAAAACTCTAAACGCTCTTCTCTCAAGGGGTATATTTACTAAAGCTAAAACTCAAAAAAGCCTAGTAAACCAAATTGTTTCATGCTTTTTTTTGTGTTGGCAGGATTGACCTTACCTAAAATTATATACAAGAGGATTTTCTAGTTTTGTTTTTACTAACCTAAATAAGTTTCTTTCATGGCTCGGAAGAGAGAACACAAGAATGGGTCAGATCGCAAAGCGTTAGGAAATAAAGAAAAGCATCCAACACAAGAGTGCAGGCCACCTTTTTGTCAATAAAACTGGAAAATATAATGACATGAAGGATGTCCAGAATGGTGATTAACCCCACAAACGACTGACCGAGGAAGTAAAAAATAATTTCTCTTCAGGAGATGGAAAAAGAAGAATTTATAAAAAAATGTTAAGTCACAAAGACATCTTGAGCAAGGGGTGGATGCGAAGTAGAGAATTCAGAAACCAGAACTTGACAAAGATGACTCAAGTCATGACATGGATACTTCATCCCTATGGGAGATTGGGACGTCTGAGAGTATCCATGATGCAGATCTTGTGAAGGAAAGTTTTGATATTTCACAAGATAGATTGCAAACTGAAGATATCAGTGGATAGTTGCATCTTTCGGATATATTTGGTTTTGAAATCTTCTAGACATCTGTGTTCTCATTGTTAAATACATTTTATGACTGGTCGGAAAGACATAGGCCACTTTTTGCTGTTGTGACAAACAAGATACAGAGCACTTGTGACTATGTCCACATGAAATGTGTCCAGGCATATCCAGTTGCTAATTGCTATAAAATGGCTTCGGTATTGTGGAAATGTTTTGCTTGTTGTGTTGATGGTTTGGTTGGATTGTTTTCTAAGAGGGGTTGATTCCTTTGTGCGCAAGGGGACAACGTCATTCTTCTCTGTTATGTGATCCGGTCTTCTTTCAGTTATTGGTATGGTGGGGACCTTCAGGTTTCTTCTAGTATTGGTAAGTTCTTCAGGGTTCCTTTTCTTGACTCTACTCTGAATGCATAGCAATAACTGAAGAACTTACCGATACTAGAAGAAACTTGAAGGTCCCCATCATAGCAATAACTGAAAGAAGACCGGACCACATAACAGAGAAGAATGACGTTGTCCCCATGCGCACAAAGGAATCAACCCCTCTTAGAAAACAATCCAACCAAACCATCAACACAACAAGCAAAACATTTCCACAATACCGAAGCCATTTTATAGCAATTAGCAACTGGATATGCCTGGACACATTTCATGTGGACATAGTCACAAGTGCTCTGTATCTTGTTTGTCACAACAACAAAAAGTGGCCTATGTCTTTCCGACCAGTCATAAAATATATTTAACAATGAGAACACATATGTCTTGAGGATTTCAAAACCAAATATATCCAAAAGATGCAACTATCCATTGATATCTTCAGTTTGCAATCTATCTTGTGAAATATCAAAACTTTCCTTCACAAGATCTGCATCATGGATACTCTCAAACGTCCCAATCTCCCACAGGGATGAAGTATCCATGTCATGACTTGAGTCATCTTTGTCAAGTTCTGGTTTCTGAATTCTCTACTTCGCATCCACCCCTTCTGGACATCCTTCATGTCATTATATTTTCCAGTTTTATTGACAAAAAGGTGGCCTGCACTCTTGTGTGGATGCTTTTCTTTATTTCCTAACGCTTTGTGATCTGACCCATTCTTGTGTTCTCTCTTCCGAGCCATGAAAGAAACTTATTTAGGTTAGTAAAAACAAAACTAGAAAATCCTTCTGTATATAATTTTAGGTAAGGTCAATCCTGCCAACACAAAAAAAAAATTAGTAAAAAAATTGATCAAGGAAAATCTTACTTGTTATGAAATTTGTTAGTATTTATTATCTGTGACACTTAACAATAAATCACTTACATGACTTAGCTTAAAAATTTTGTTTTCACATTGGATTCAAACCCTAGCTGATGGTTATTTCAAGAATAAACAGTTTGTCATGGAATGATAAGTTCAAGATATTTTTTTACAAAATAAAGTTTACAACTAGCTAATCAGCTACCCAGGATCAGCGCCAAAGAAAGTGCTTGCAACCAAGAAATTACACACAGAGAATATAGCAACAAAAATCAACTAGCTCTGAGAAAAAAACAAATAGATAGGAACTCCGCAATTGCTAACTAACTACATGACGTTACAAAAAAAGATTAAACTAACTAATCAGATACCCAAGATCAACGCCAAGAAACTACTTGCAACCAAGAAATTACACACAAATAATATAATATCAAAAACCAACCAAATTTGAGAAAAAACATATGTATAGGAACTCCGCAATTGCTAACGAGAGGACATTAAAACAATAGTTTTGATCAGATTTACTTTTGTTGAGTTTGAACATTACCCAACCATAGCCTAGAATATTGCAACTATAAACGCACACAAGATTGAGAGAATTCTCTCGATTGATTGATATTAACAATAAACAATTACAATGGATTTATAATACAAAAAACAAATGAAGAAACTAATCCTATTCTATAAACAAGGAGATACATCAGAAGTGGAGGAAGAAGTAAAAACGTTTACACATAAAATCATATTTGACCTACTCTATCGGATGACGTATTCTAGTGTTGGTTGTTACCCCCAAGCAAGACCAATTCTGGGACGGACTTCGAGCTTGGAACGAAGAAAGGCAATCCGGTCCTTGGAAAGAGGGTTGGTGAATATTTCTGCAAGTTGATCGTTGGAGGAGATGTGATGAACTTTGAGAGTCCCTGATTCAACTTGTTCACGAACGAAGTGGAAATCCAACTAAATATGCTTGGAATGGGCACTTGTTAGCATGAAATATTGCGATATTTTAGGCACGTTTCTAAACGTATTTGATTCATATTGATAGTCTTTGATTGAGCATCGTTGCATATGTGAGCTAGTATTGCCTATATTGTCGATATGGATATCTACACTAGCTTTATGTTGAAATATAGGTGATTGAGAGTCATTTCCGAACGGAACCGAGCAAAGAAGAGTTGATTGAATATGTCCATGGATTGAGGGCATTATTAGGAGCAAATTGGAGTTCAACTTGAGGAATGCACGAGGTTAGGGAAGAATCACGTTCTTGTCCTAAACCACGCTCTAAAATACGGCCATACTACAAACCAGGTTTAGTTCCACGGCCGTGGAACGCTGCAAAGAGAGGCGTGGTGCATTCCAGTAACTATTACGGCCGTGGAACATATGGTCCAAACCGTGATATAATCCACGCTCTAAATTACGGTCGTGGAATCTTCCACGACCGTGATCTTGGCGATCTTTTTCGCCACATTTTGAAGCCACGATCTTTTGAAGATTGGGCCGGGCCGACATTTTATCTTGCCCTATAATAAGACGGACGAAGCAAGATTCCGTCATCCTCGCTTAGCGGCATTCATCGACGCATGGGACGGCTTACATCATCGCTTAGGACGTCTTCCACTTCTTGGCTTAAGGGAATTTTGGAATCCACGCTTCATCTCTGCTTAGAGAATTTCAACGCCGTTTGAGCCCTCGCTTGGAAGCCTTGACATCTCATTGGAGATCGAAGTTCGCATCTGGGATTTGCCCTAATCTCACACTTTTGGTGGAAATTGCTGTTGAGATCTCCGAATTGGCGGAAGATCGAAGCTTTTGGAAGATTGTTGCAAGAAGATCTCTCTTCTTGTTTAGGTTTGATTTGGAAAACGGATTGACATCCCGTTCTCCCTTCTTTCCTAAGATTGTGATTGTTTGCCTCATTCTGAATCTATTGACAATATTTGTTCTTGATTGTGACTTTGAGATTGGTTTGAAGATTATTGAAAGTTTTCGGAAGTTTTCATCTCTTTATCTTTTAATCCTTGAATTGATATCAACATGACGGTTATTGGCTAAAAACCCTTAACAATTCTAAGGTGAAGGGTTGATAGTTGTTGCTTAGATGATGATAGATTGATCGTAAACAGATTAGACCCTGAGAGTTAAAGAGAATCGTCGACGAGCCCTAAATTACGGGTTGTTCTTGAGTTCCACGGCCGTGGAGTCTCAAGATCTAACCGTAATTTCCCTTAAGTTTACGAACCTGCTTTTACTTTAATCCAAAGTTAAAGATTTTCTTTAACTTAGTTTAGACTTGTCTTTTCTAGGTGGTAGTGAAGCCTCAACAACCTCTACCTCGATTGTGAGTGTCATAACCGTAATCGGCTAAGTTAGTCTTGATCCTTGGATTACAAGTTTGGGTATTTGACATTAATTCTTGCCTTTAGAACCTTTCTATATTGAGCCTCAACAACCTGTATAGGGAGTGTCTTGTAGGTGAGTCATATAAGGTTTTTGGAACTTCACCGTACGATTACCTTACATTAGCATACCTTTGCATATCTCAACTTTGTCTTTATATCATTGGTATATCTTGAATCGATTGCCGCAGCTGGACACCTGGATCTTTAGGATTGTTGTTTTCCCAATATTTGCAAAACTCTCATATTTACTCGCTTGATAATCTGCAATTGAATTTGTTCCCACCCAAATCCCTGTGTTCGATACTCTGGAATTCTTGCTTAACTACGTCTATCCGTACACTGCGGGTTCGCTTGCTTGATTCTAGTTTTATAAATTTAAAGCTTATTTGCACACACCTCTAGGGGCGAACAAGTTTTTGGCGCCGTTGCCGGGGATTTGGTTTCGGCCGAATTCGGTAGCCGGTTGTCAAGCTTGGGAGCTTGCTCTCGTTATTTGATATTACTTTGAGTGCATGCGCAGGTCTAGGAAAACCGAAGATTTCTTGCCTCTTGATCAAGAGCTAGAGAAAACTTGAAGGCAAAAGCGCAAGGAAAAGAAGATGGCTGAAGGACACGAACGTGATCTTCAAGCGGAGTTGGCGGAGAAGGAAGCTCAACTCCAATAGAATGAGACTCTCCGCCAAGATGAGATGGATCGTCATCAATCTCAAGTTAACAATCTACAAGACATGATCTTCCAGATGAGGGTAGAGATGAGCGACCTTAAGAATAAGGGAAGCAAGAAATCCTCAAGGAAAGCATCAAGGTCTAGAAGAAAAAGTCACTCATCCGCTGATGATAGTGATTCTTCCATGCCACCGCTAGAGGAGATTGATCCCACGATCAATGTAAATCCTTTCCATCCACAAGGAGCTGCTAATCGCCGCATTCCGCCTAGGAATGTAAGGATCGAACGTGTAGATAATGAGCCAAGAACTCTTGGCCAGCGGATGGATCCAACACAACAACCACGCCGCTTGGGCGTGAATTTCGATGCTGAAGATGTGAAAGGGTTTAGCTTCAACCCTCAAGTCATTACTCTTGTTCGCCAAAACCAATTTGGCGGGACAAGCGCTGAATCTGCACACCAACACTTGCAGAACTTTGAGTGTATGATGGAGACAATGAGACCAAAGAGCGCTACTACCAACAGCTATAAGCTCAAGCCTTTCTTCTTCTCCTTGAAGGGGAAAGCGTTATCTTGGTATCAAGCTCTTCCTAGTGGGAAACTAGATACGTGGGAAGACCTTTCCGCGGAGTTCCTCACCAAATTTTTTCCGCCATCCAAAACGGCGGAACTTAGAGGTAAGATTAATGCTTTTTCCATGAGACCTAACGAAAGATTGTTTCAATCTTGGGAAAGGTTTCAGGATTTGCTCTTGGATTGCCCTCATCATGGCATATCCAAACTTGCCTTGCTGGAGATTTACTACAAGGGGCTGGATGCGGGAACGCAATTCAACCTCCAATCCCTCTCATGTGGAACGTTCATGGACATGAGAGAAGATGACGCTTGGGACTTCATTGAGAAGCAAGCAAGAGTCATAGAGAAGTATTCCCACCGGAAAGTGGAGGGAAATCGTGTGGAGCAAGGAGCAAAGCTCACACACGAAGCTCAAAATCAGATTTTCTCCCTCAACAATGAGATCAAAGAGTTGAAGGAGGCTATCAAGACCAACTTCCCAAAGCAACAAGTGAAGGATGTCGGTTATTTGGGCAACCATAATGGCGGCAACAACAATAACCGGAACAATAACCGGAGTAACAATTGGAATGGAAACAACAACAACCGGAACAACGATTGGAACAACAATAGGGGTTCAAACAATAACAATTGGCGCTCCAATCAACAAAATTCCGGTAACTCTTATCCTTCCAACTCAAATTCACTAACTCCACCTTCCTCTTCCTCTACTCCTTTGAAAAGCCAGGGGCAATCATCTAATGGAGGAAACACTTCGGGGAAGGAGAAGCCCGATCCCATATTGGAAACGATTTTGGGAAAGCTTCAAGGGTTGGAGAACCGCCTCATCAAGGTTGATGATCAAGTTTCTAAGGTTGACAAAGCTCAAAAGGTTTTAGAAAACCAAATGTTCAACCACGCGGAGGAAGTTCCTAGGAATCAAGGGAAGCTTCCAGGAAAGACGGAGGACAACCCTAAGGGAAGGGTGATGGCAATTACAACTAGGAGCGGAGTGACAACCACCGATCCGCAACCTACGTTCGTTGAAGTCCCCGTAGAGAAGGGCAAGGAGAAGGGGAAGGAGAAGGAAAACGTCTACGTTCCTCCTCCAGCTTACAAACCTCCCCTTCCATTCCCTCAATCTAGAGCGCGAGCGCGCATAGACAAACAATTCGGTAAGTTTATAGAACTTATGAGTAAGCTGCATATTAACATACCATTCATTGATGCTATTGTAGGTATGCCGGCTTATGGCAAGTTCTTGAAGGAGCTCCTCTCCAACAAGAGGAAGCTAGAAGACTTCGGTGAGGTCAAGATGAGTTCGGATTCTTCGGATCTCATCAAGACCATGAAAGAGAAAATGCCCCCAAAGCTGAAAGATCCGGGGTCATTTTGCATTCCCATTGGAGTGGGAGATGTCACATATGACGCTTTATGTGACTTAGGAGCAAGTGTGAGCATCATACCACTTGCATTGTGTAGGAAGATCGGTTTAGGCGACCCTAAACCGGTGAAGATGACGTTATACATGGCGGATCGATCCATCACTCGCCCCGTCGGTATTGTAGAAGACGTCCCGGTCAAGCTAGGTAAATTCTTTGTTCCGATTGATTTTGTCGTGCTTGACATTCCTGCAGATAGTCCGGTCCCGATCATACTCGGAAGACCGTTTCTTGCAACTTCCGGATGCATAGTCGATTGCAAGAATGGTAGACTCGCTTTTGACATAGGAGAAGAGAAAGTAGAGTTCGTTCTTTCCACTCTAGTGAAGGAGCCAATCTTTGATGAGGATATTTACGATATTCAAGATGAAGAATGGTTGTCTAGAGAGGAGGTAAGTGCGATTCTCTTTAACGATCCTTTACGAAACGTTATTACTATGAGTCTAACCAATGTAGGGGAAGATGAAGAGTGCAATAAGGCAATTGAAGCCTTAGAAGCACAAGAAGAGATGCATGAAGAGGAGTTTGAGAAACTCCACGATGAGGCTGAGAATGTCAGAATCCACGGTCATACCCTGTATTCCACGACCGTGGATTCCACAACCAAAATCATGCCTCATTCCAGGGGATTACACGGCCGTGGATAAGATGTGACAACCTTATTTCCTTTCCACGCCCTAAACCACGGCCGTGGAGGACAAGATCCACCCGTAATTCTGGCCGTGGAAGCGAGTGATCGAGACATATCTTCGACTTCTTCCGATTCTTCTCCAACACACTCATCACCCTTAGAAACTTCTAAGGAAACATCGGATGCTTCTCAAGGATCGTTGGAAGCTCCGAAATCAATGGAACTCAAACCACTTCCTACTCATCTAAGGTACGCTTTTCTAGGATCTAATTCTACCTTCCCGGTTATTGTTAGTTCCGATCTAAGCATAGATGAACATGAACAGCTCATGATTGTCCTTAGGAAACATAGGAAGGCTATAGGCTATACTATCGAGGACTTAGTAGGAATTAAACTCTCCCTATGCATGCATAAGATACTAATGGAGGAAGACTTTAGAACTTCGAGACAACCTCAAAGGCGGTTGAGTCCGACCATGAAGGAGGTTGTCAAGAAGGAAATTCTTAAACTTCTTGATGCAGGTATCATCTATCCTATCTCCGATAGTAAGTGGGTGAGTCCAGTTCAAGTAGTTCCAAAGAAGGGAGGAATGACGGTCATCACCAACAAGAATAACGAACTCATTCCTACCCGAACCGTAACTGGATGGCGGATGTGCATAGACTACCGCAAGCTCAACAACACAACGCGGAAGGATCATTTTCCATTTCCATTCATTGATCAAATGCTTGAAAGGTTAGCGCAACATTCACATTTTTGCTACCTTGACGGCTATAGTGGTTTCTTTCAGATTCCGATACATCCGGACGATCAGGAGAAGACCACATTCACGTGCCCGTGGGGTACGTTTGCTTATAGGAGAATGCCATTCGGACTTTGCAACGTCCCAACCACCTTTCAACGGTGCATGATGGCCATCTTCTCCGAATACGTAGAGGAAATCATGGAAGTCTTCATGGACGACTTCTCTGTATACGGTTCCTCCTTTAACGATTGCCTTTCTAACCTTTCTCTTGTTTTGCAAAGGTGTAAAGATACTAACCTAGTTCTTAATTGGGAGAAGTGTCAATTCATGGTTAAGGAAGGAATCGTATTAGGTCACTTAGTCTCTAATAGAGGGATAGAGGTAGACAAGGCTAAGATAGAGACCATAGAGAAACTTCCTCCCCCAATTTCGGTGAAAGGGATAAGAAGTTTCCTAGGACATGCTGGATTTTATAGACGTTTTATCAAGGACTTTTCTACGATATCAAAACCTCTCACTAATCTTTTGATGAAGGATGCGGTTTTTGAGTTTTCACAGGAACGTTTAGATGCGTTCAACACCATTCGGCAAGCTCTAATCTCAGCACCTATTATCCAACCTCCGGATTGGACTCTACCCTTTGAGATTATGTGCGATGCTAGTGACGTAGCTATTGGAGCTGTTCTTGGACAACGAAAGGAAGGGCGAACCCATGCCATATACTATGCTAGCAAGACGCTAGATGAAGCGTAGCTCAACTACGCCACTACCGAGAAAGAGTTTTTAGCCATTGTCTATGCTATTGACAAGTTTCGCTCTTATCTTGTAGGTGCAAAGGTGATTGTCTAAACGGATCATGCTGCGATCCGGTACCTCCTTGCGAAGAAAGATGCAAAACCAAGGCTGACTAGATGGATTCTTCTCCTACAAGAATTCGATCTTGAGATCCGCGACAAGAAAGGTTCAGAAAATTCTGTTGCGGATCATTTGAGTCGTCTAACACATCTAGAGAACGACCATCTACCCATTGATGACTCCTTTCCGGACGAACACCTACATATCATAGAGGAGTGCATCGACGTGATCTCCAAAGGTAACGAACCATGGTTTGCTGATTTTGTTAACTATTTGGTTTGCCAGGAGATACCGCCCGGACTATCCTACGCACAAAGGAAGAAGTTCTTTAAGGACGTCCGGGAATACTATTGGAACGAGCCTCTCCTCTTTAAGAGAGGTCCGGATGGCATCATTCGGCGATGTGTGCCGGAAGATGAGATGCAAAGTGTCATCCGTCATTGTCATTCACTACCTTGTGGAGGACACGCTAGTTCGAACAAGACTAGCGCAAAGGTATTGCAATGTGGATTCTTTTGGCCTACTTTGTTTAGAGATGTGCAATCCTTTGTTTCTTGCTGCGATGCTTGTCAAAGAACAGGCAATATTTCTAGAAGGAACGAGATGCCCCTCAACAACATCCAAGAGGTGGAGATTTTCGACGTTTGGGGAGTCGATTTCATGGGACCATTCTCATCTTCTTGTGGAAACCAATACAAACTATTGGCGGTAGACTACGTTTCTAGATGGGTGGAAGCAATCGCCTCTCCCACCGATGATGCCATGGTGGTGGTTAAGTTCTTCAACAAGACTATCTTCCCGCGATTTGGGATGCCAAGGACGATCATTAGTGATGGAGGTTCTCACTTCATAGCCCGTCGCTTTGAAGCTCTTCTAGCTAAGTATGGGGTTACTCACAAGATCGCTACCCCTTACCATCCACAAACAAGTGGACAAGTTGAGATCTCAAATAGGGAGATCAAAGGAATCTTAGAGAAGACAGTTTCAAGGACTAGGAAGGATTGGTCCTTGAAGCTTGATGATGCATTATGGGCATACCGGACTGCGTACAAGACCCCCATAGGAACCACACCATACAACCTTGTGTATGGGAAGTCTTGTCACTTGCCGGTGGAGTTGGAACACAAAGCGTTTTGGGCTATCAAGTGGCTGAATTTCGGCATGAAGGAAGCGGGAGAGAAACGTCTCCTAGACATCAATGAGCTGGATGAACTCCGCTTGAATGCTTATGAAAACGCTAAGATCTACAAGGAAAGAGCAAAGCGTTGGCATGATAAGCATATCATTCCAAAGGATTTCAAAGAAGGAGATCAAGTTCTCCTCTTCAACTCAAGACTTTGCCTCTTTCCAGGTAAGCTTAAATCCCGTTGGACCGGACCTTTTCTAATTAAGCGTATTTTCCCCCATGGTGCAGTTGAAGTATGGGGTGAAGCGAGCGGAAGTTTTAAGGTGAACGGCCAACGACTCAAGAAGTACACGCCGGAACTCCAAACCGAGGAGTTTGCGCCTACCGCACTCGAATAAGTTTTAAGGTGAACGGCCAACGACTCAAGAAGTACACGCCGGAGGCAACCCAAGGTATTGCATTTTTGCTTTTGCTTTCGATTCATAGATTAGTTTAGTGTAGACGTTTTTGCTTTGTTTTTGCCTCGATTTCTTCCGGTATGTTCGTGTTTTTGGATGTAGGACCAATGGAAAAGGAAAAGAGGAGGATAATGTTGAAGAAGAGTGACGAAAATTGGACTTTGGAGCTTTACAGAGGGTTCCACGGTCTAAATTATGGTCGTCATAGCTACAGTGGCCGTAATTTCCAAAAGCCTTTGAAAAATCACCAAAACCACGGTTCCGTACACTTCCACGTCCGTGGAACACCCCGACAGACCGTGATTTTCAAAATTTTTCCTGCAACTATATAAGCCACATTCTTCACAAATTTATCCCAAAAATCCCTCTTTCCACGACCTAAGTGCCGAAACACCACGACCCCTCTCAAATCTTCGTTTCCTAATCGTTTTCAACGATTCTTCTTCCCAAACTGTAGCAAATTCAACCACAAACAAGATCCAAGCAACGAATCAAACGAAAATTCACCAACAAACGCGCATTTCGGATTTTTCAATCCGAAAAAGAGGTTTTCTTTTCCCTTCTTGATTCTTGCTGATTCGGTTGTTTTTGTTAGAGATTTTTAGGAAGAACTGATTGAGAATTGAGGAAATTAGACTAGGACAGCCTGTTGTGGAGATTGATTGTGAATTTGCTGAGTTTTGTGATTTTCTGAGACGAACCACGGTCACTGGGCGAATTACGACCGTGGTTTTGGACGAACAGACCGTAATTTTTGAGCAGAATGGACTTCGTAAGGAGAGTTTTGGGGAGGATAAAGGAGAAGAATAATGAGAAGAATAAGAAGAGGAAGGGTAATCCCTCCTCCTCCTCATCCTCTAAGGCACCACCACCCTCTTCACCTTCACCTCCATCGTCACCTTCACCTCCATCTTCACCCCCTCACCCTAGAGTCCCGACCATACACGATGACCATCTTGTTGCACTTGACAGGATCAAGGAGAGGCCAGTGATTGGCCCTAGATATTTGTTGTTGGAGGATCTAACTCCTCTCAACATTGTTGATGACCTCACTTGCCTCTTGGATAGAGCCGGATTAGTTGTCTTCTCGGCTATCCGAGAAGACGCATATGAGGAGATCACACGGGAGGTTGTGACGTCCTTTGAGCACAGCCACGTCGATAGGATCGTCTCTTTCCGCCTTATGGAGAGAGATTATCAGTTGAGTATCCGTGAGTTTGGGACGATTTTTGGGTTCCATGAGACCTTCAACGGTCGATTTCCGAGTGGTGCTTACCCCAAGGACTTTTGGGAGGAGGTTGCAATGATCTACGCCGACGAGGACCGTTGGCAACCCGCTGATACCAAGGCTAGATTGATGTTCCATCTAGCCTTGAAGATAGCTCACCGTGTTCTTTCGGAGTGTCTCTTTCCTAGGACGGAGACGCCTCAAAAGATCAAGACGGATGAGCTATTCTTGCTCTATTGCATGCTTTATGGACGCCGTGCAGATTGTGCTACTCTCTTGGCTGCTACGATGAGCAAGCTCAAGAACAAAAAGAAGGGGAACATTGGATATGGTGGGATAGTTACCCACATTGCTAGGAGTTTTGGTGTCGACTTTTCTGCTTGCACCCGCATACCGGCCGTACCTTTAGGGCTACATGCTTTCATGGTTAGGGGTCTCATTGTCCCCACACATAGAGGTCCGCCTTATGCGGGCATGCCTTGGGAGACTAGGACGGGCAGGGGTATAGAGTGGCTGCCAGAGTACTCCATTATGGCGGGACGCCATAATTGGAAGGAGACGTTCGCTGCGATGCATGCGAACAGGATAGTAGCTTCCCCTTATGTCCCACCACCGGTTGTCGAGGAGGAGGATATGGGAGATCAGTTTGAGAGTGGAGGAGGAGCCGAGCAAGAGTTTGGCACGTTTCCGGACCAGCCGGAGGCGGCCCCAGATGTACCTAGACGCTCTCCACGTCCAGCTAGATCCTCAGGCTCGTCATCTCGCCACGCTAGCGTGAGTGAGAGGCCCACGTGGATGACTACACCTCCCGCATGGTATGGCGCCCCCCTCCTTGGTCCACCGAGCAACCAGCAGCACCTCCACCAGCACCAGCACCATCCGCCGCCCCAGCATGGTACAGTCAGGCCCCGGGATGGTACGAGCAGATGCCGGATCGGGCTACCGGACTTTCAGAGAGAGTAGGAGCGCTAGAGATCCGGGCGGATGCTAGAGACGGACGTTTAGACGACCTTGACCACATGATGAGGGACGTCTACCGCCAGCAGTTTGGGCGGTTCTACGATCCGAGCTTCTCTCCATTCCCACCGCCGCCGGCACCGCAGTGATATGATGCATGACCGTTCGTTTTAGACATTTCCGCCACCACTTTGTGAGTTTCTTTTTCTTTTCTTCTTTTCTTTCTTTCTTTTGAACGTTAGGGACAATGTTCGTCCTAAGTATGGGGTGGGATGTACTAAAAGTTTGTAATAACTCTACTTACTATGCTTGCTTTCATTCGAGACTATCATTGCATGTTCATTATGTGTTTCACGTTTCATTATCGCATTGCATGAAAAAGAACTTGAAAAACCCATAAAAATTGAAAAATTTTTAAAATTTTGAAAAATTATGTGCTTCTTATGAATTGAGATGATTTCTATGATAATCACTACTTGTGAATTGAGTTTGATGACAATTGTATGCTTAAAAGAATTGTGAATTGAAAAGAATTTCAATGAATAAATTTTACCTCTTTTGCAAGTTTCATAATGTGATAAATGTTACCTAAATCATGTTGAGAAATTCAAGTTGAAATCACACTATAAGTTCTTATACTTCTTGTTGAAATGATTAAGGCAATTCGAATTTTCTTTCTTCTTTCTTTTTGACCATTTCAGCTCGTCATTGAAATATTAGCCTCCTTTACCTATCCGGGAATTTGGAGAAGTGAATGATAAAGGCATGCTTGATGTGGGAGGGCCATGAGAGCAAAATTTTTGCAATCAAAAGAATAGAAAGAAATTCTAGGTTTGGGGAAGTCAATCATGATGATGAGTAACTCGGAACCATTCACATAGCCGGGTGTTTGTGTCTTGCCAAAGTCGGATTGAGCGATATTCCTAGCGGATTATGGTATGTGCGCTAAGGGTTTGAGGAATTTCTTAAAAATTGAGAAACGCCAATCTCCTAGGCTTCGGTTTTTGTGCACCTCTGTCCATAACTCCAAAAGTAAAATCGAAAAATGAAAAGAAGAGAGCGAAGCTCTAAGTTGAAGTGTTGCGGGAACCGCAAAAGAAGAAGAAGGTAGTTGTCCACTTTTCCGGATTCATGCACCACATTTCCTTAAAGTTTTCCCTTCCCTTCCATATTCTAGACCTTTTCTTTGGAAGTCCTTAAGATCAAAAGAATGTTATATGACTCGGTGATCTAAATTGAAGTTTCTTATGATTGATTTTGATAATGTTTAAAGGTTATGATGCTTGTTTAGAAGTTGAATTGATTCATGAATTTTCTTTGCTTTTTTACTTTTTGATTGAGTGTGTAAAAGTTTGATAAACAATTGAAGAAAGGTTTGAGAATGATCTATTCTTTAGAAGGCATATTCATCCAAAAGAAGGTACAAATATTTCATCCTAACTCTTGTTTAAAGCTTTTTCAAAGACCTTGCTTAGGGACAAGCAAGTGTTAAGTATGGGGTTATTTGTTAGCATGAAATATTGCGATATTTTAGGCACGTTTCTAAACGTATTTGATTCATATTGATAGTCTTTGATTGAGCATCGTTGCATATGTGAGCTAGTATTGCCTATATTGTCGATATGGATATCTACACTAGCTTTATGTTGAAATATAGGTGATTGAGAGTCATTTCCGAACGGAATCGAGCAAAGAAGAGTTGATTGAATATGTCCATGGATTGAGGGCATTATTAGGAGCAAATTGGAGTTCAACTTGAGGAATGCACGAGGTTAGGGAAGAATCACGTTCTTGCCCTAAACCACGCTCTAAAATACGGCTGTACTACAAACAACGTTTAGTTCCACGGCCGTGGAACACTGCAAAGAGAGGCGTGGTGCATTCCAATAACTATTACGGCCGTGGAACATATGGTCCAAACCGTGACATAATCCACGCTCTAAATTACGGTCGTGGAATCTTCCACGACCGTGATCTTGGCGATCTTTTTCGCCACATTTTGAAGCCACGATCTTTTGAAGATTGGGCCGGGCCGACATTTTATCTTGCCCTATAAAAAGACGGACGAAGCAAGATTCCGTCATCCTCGCTTAGCGGCATTCATCGACGCATAGGACGGCTTACATCATCGCTTAGGACGTCTTCCACTTCTTGGCTTAAGGGAATTTTGGAATCCACGCTTCATCTCTGCTTAGAGAATTTCAACGCCGTTTGAGCCCTCGCTTGGAAGCCTTGACATCTCATTGGAGATCGAAGTTCGCATCTGGGATTTGCCCTAATCTCACACTTTTGGTGGAAATTGCTGTTGAGATCTCCGAATTGGCGGAAGATCGAAGCTTTTGGAAGATTGTTGCAAGAAGATCTCTCTTCTTGTTTAGGTTTGATTTGGAAAACGGATTGACATCCCGTTCTCCCTTCTTTCCTAAGATTGTGATTGTTTGCCTCATTCTGAATCTATTGACAATATTTGTTCTTGATTGTGACTTTGAGATTGGTTTGAAGATTATTGAAAGTTTTCGGAAGTTTTCATCTCTTTATCTTTTAATCCTTGAATTGATATCAACATGACGGTTATTGGCTAAAAACCCTTAACAATTCTAAGGTGAAGGGTTGATAGTTGTTGCTTAGATGATGATAGATTGATCGTAAACAGATTAGACCCTGAGAGTTAAAGAGAATCGTCGACGAACCCTAAATTACGGGTTGTTCTTGAGTTCCACGGCCGTGGAGTCTCAAGATCTAACCGTAATTTCCCTTAAGTTTACGAACCTGCTTTTACTTTAATCCAAAGTTAAAGATTTTCTTTAACTTAGTTTAGACTTGTCTTTTCTAGGTGGTAGTGAAGCCTCAACAACCTCTACCTCGATTGTGAGTGTCATAACCATAATCGGCTAAGTTAGTCTTGATCCTTGGATTACAAGTTTGAGTATTTGACATTAATTCTTGCCTTTAGAACCTTTCTATATTGAGCCTCAACAACCTGTATAGGGAGTGTCTTGTAGGTGAGTCATATAAGGTTTTTGGAACTTCACCGTACGATTACCTTACATTAGCATACCTTTGCATATCTCAACTCTGTCTTTATATCATTGGTATATCTTGAATCGATTGCCACAGCTGGACACCTGGATCTTAAGGATTGTTGTTTTCCCAATATTTGGGAAACTCTCATATTTACTCGCATGATAATCTGCAATTGAATTTGTTCCCACCCAAATCCCTGTGTTTGATACTCTGGAATTCTTGCTTAACTACGTCGATCCGTACACTGCGGGTTCGCTTGCTTGATTCTAGTTTTATAAATTTAAAGCTTATTTGCACACACCTCTAGGGGCGAACAACACTTATAACCGGGTTTTTGCAAATGAAATTAGCACCGATGTTGTCCCACATAAGCTTAGGAGGTTGCTACAGAGGAGTCCCAAGATCACGCAGTAGTTGTTTGATCCACAACAATTCAGCAGCGGTGTTGGCGAGATCCCTATATTCTGCTTCAGTACTGGACATTCCAACCACTTTTTGCTTGCGACAAGGCCAGCTAATCAGATTTGGACCGTGGAAAATGGCAAAGCCATATTGTGAGCGACAATAATTGATGTCGGATATCCAACCAGCGGCGGAATAGGCTAGGAGAAAGGGTGAGTCGGTTTGGCGAAAACTAAGGCAGTGAGACAAAGTGCCATTGAGGTACCTAAGGATGCGTTTGACAACTTGCTAGTGTTGAAGGGTTGGCTTGTGCATATACTAACAGACCCTATTAACGGCAAAAGAGATGTCGGGGCGAGTTATGGGGTCGGGGAAGAGTTTGCCGGTTTTTGACAATTTGGTTGACGGTTTTGCAAGGGTGGGAATGGGTTTTGAATCTGTCATGTTGCTCCTAGTTAGGATATCTTCAATGTACCCACTTTGGGAGAGATGGATTGTGGTTGGGGATCGGGTAATTTGAAGGCCAAGGAAGTAATGGAGGTCTCCAAGGTCTTTGAGAGAAAAGTTTGTGTAGGGTGGATATGAAACGCTTGATGGCCATCGGATTATAACCCGTAATGATAAGATCATCAACATAAAGACGAAGATAAATAGTGGCTGATTTAGAGGAGTACACAAAGAGTGATGTGTCGGATTTACAAGCTCGAAAACCATGAGTGACTAGATAGGACTTAAGCTTATTGAACCAAGCCCGTGGAGCTTTCTTGAGGCCATATAGTGCTTTGTGTAATCGACACACATGTGTTGGGCGAGACACATCTTCAAATCCCTTTTATTATTCCATGTATAATTCCTCCGTTAAGTCACCATTGAGAAAAGCGTTGTTTATGTCAAGTTGCTTAACGGGCCATCCCTTAGAGAGAGCAATTGACAAGACAAGTCGGATTGTGGTAGGTTTGATGACGCGACTAAATGTGTCGAAGGTGTATCTTCCCTCCTCTTGAGTGAACCCTTTGGAAACTAACCGAGCTTTGTATTTTTCCATCGAGCCATCCGAATGTCGCTTTATCCTGAAAATCCACTTACACCCTACAAGTTTAGTGTGTCTAGGATGGGGAACAATAGACCAAGTATTATTTCGAATCAAAGTATCATATTCTTGTTTCATCGCAAGTCGCCAACACTCATGTTTATCGGCATGGGAGACAGTTTTTGGCTCAGTTGTAGGTGGGCTCGATACTGTTAGGACTCTTGGTCTTAGGGAATTTGTACTAGACTAAGTACTATTTCGAATCAAAGCATCATATTCTTGTTTCATCGCAAGTCGCCAACACTCATGTTTAAGGGCATGGGAGGCAGTGTTTGGCTCAGTTGTAGGTGGGCTCGATACTGTTAGGACTCTTGGTTTTAGGGAATTTGTATTAGCCCTAGTTGACATGGAGTTTTGGTTGTTTGCAGCTGGGCGAAAATAGCTAGGTACGGTGGGAGGATTAGGGGTTTGGCTCGGGAAATAATGGTGGGTTGCTGATAGCGGGGTGGGGAAAGGGAAGGATGGTCTGTTGATGGCAGGTTAGGGGGTTGTACGGGTTCAAAAGTGGCTGATGTGAGGTCAAGCAAAGCCGAGGAGGTGGGTTGAGGCGGTTGCAGTGGCGAGGAGCACTCACGGTCAGGTTGTGCATCGGCGTATGGAAACAAGCCTTCATTAAATACTACATGGCGGGAGATGTATATCCGAGAAGTGGGTTTGTCAAAGAAAAGGTAGCCTTTGTGTGTTGAACAATACCCAATAAAAACACAAGGAAGTGAACGGAAATCCATCTTTTTGCTATTGTATGGGCGTAGGAATGGAAAACACAAGCAACCGAATTCTTTTACAAAACCAAAATCTTGATTTTTATTGTAGAGTTTTTATTAGGGAGAGATGAAATTGGGAGTTGGGGTGATGGTTCAGTTGTGAAGATAAGTTGCGGTTTTGAAAGCATGTTCCCGAAACTATTTTGGAAGCGAGGATTGGGCTAAGAGAGTTAGACCCTTTTAAACTATTATTCTGTTGCGACGTTCAACAACACTGTTTTGTTCTTGAGTATAGGGGCAAGATATTTGTTGTTTGATGCAATAGGATGAGAGGAGGGTTGAGACATTGCTAATTTCACCCCCCCTCAGCCCCCGTCTGTTTGGAGGCTTTTTATGTCACAATCGAATTGTGTTTTGATCATAGTACGGAATTGTATGAATATACTAAGAGCTTGGGATTTGTGTGACAAAAAGTAAATCCAAACGAATTTAGTGCAATCATCAATGAACAAAACAAAGTAGCGATTGCCATTCATAGAAAACATAGGGGAGGGGCCCCAAATGTCGTAATAAACAAGATCAAAAGGACTTTTAGAAGCAACATGCAAAGTGGGAAGATAAAAATTATGACTTTTGCCTAATTGGCAAGAATCACAAACATTAGGAAATTTATTTGTAGTAATTGAAAGATTGAAGATTGAGACCAAATGCCAAAGAATAGACTCGTGAGGGTGCCCTAACTGAAAATGCCACCATTGAAGCGAGTTACGGACGGTTGTGAGAGCAATGGTTGATGTGGTGGAGGGTTAGGTTGTTGGCAGCCTATAGAGACCATGATTGACGTCCCCTTTGGAGGATTGTTTTGGCATCCGATTGCAGTCCTAGAGCGAGGTATGATATGCCTGCGTTCTAGAGCGAGGTATGAGATGCCTACGTTCGAATGACATTCCCATGTTGAGGATACAGTGGTCGAGACGAGGACCTAAGGAGGCTACATGGAAGACTGAAAATAGTTTCCAGAGGAACTACGAAGAATTTTTTGTTGAGATTGATGCACCTGTAGGATCACTGAGTAGATTTTAGTGTTATCTTGGTAGTGTTGTTATTATGTGCTTTGATGTGTTTATTTTCGTGCTAGCTATGATGTGATATATGATCTTGTTAGATCTTGATGTGCTAGCACGATTTATGATTATAGCTGAGATGGTTCTTTCCTCCACGCTACCTTGATGGACATAGTTTCGTTGGAAATGTTCTTCCTCCATGCTTTATAGATGAGTATGATCTGGCTAGAGATGTGCTTCATCTAGGACCTGTGCTATGATTATGGTAAAAAATGTGTTTCCTCTATGCCTTGTGATGAGATTATAGGTTGGCTAGAGATGGTTTTCCTCTATGACTTTGGATAGCGTTATGATCTTGCTGCTGGAGTTTGTGATTCCTCCATGCTATGTTTTGAGGTTATAGAGTATTATAGGTTGATACCTTTGAACGGAGATTGATTCCTCCGATAGATACAGTGTTTATACCTCGCGTATGGGTCCGAGAGGATTTGGTAATTGTTCACGTTTAGGGACGAAACTTTTTTTTAGGGGTGTGTGATGTAATAGCTAGGACTTCCGAAGTCTAATTAATGTTGATTAACTTAATCATTGCTAGTAATTGACATATAACTCGCGAAGATTGCGTAAGTATTGAGTATAAGTCCCACCGTTATATTCCTGGCGTAATTGTGGGCTTATGGTGAAAATTTCACTTTCCTCCAAGTAATTATTTTTACCCTCCCGTGTTATTTGGAGCATTTGGGAGCTTCATTTAATAAAACTGCAGTTGAGAGAAATGATCAGGACATCGGATATGTCCTAGATATGAAATTACATTGAGAGTCAAAACGGCCAAAATAGTCGTTATTTCGTTTGTTAACGGCTAAAAAAGACGGCTTAGGAATACACGTTTTCCGAGGCAATTGTGGAATAATTATCCCTACAATATTCCAAATTTATTATTCCAATCTCGAGAAGTTTGGAGAAGGGGGTTCGACCCGCCTTTGGATCGCTTAAAGGATAATTATCAGCTTCGCTAAAGGATAGTTATCGTCTTCACTATAAATAGCGGAAAATCCTTTATTAATTCATTTCCTTTCATGTTTCCTCGTAAAAGCTCTGATTTCTCTCAACCTTCAAACTCAGATCTACTGTCCGTTTCTAATCCAATTTCAATTCCGTTTGAGTTTCGGAATTCCTCTCCTCATTCTCTTCATATCAGGACCGAGTTTCTGCATTTCCATGTATATAGAGATCTGGTCGAGCATATATGTCACTAGGACTGTGCCGTCGCTCAGATTCCAGTGAATATGATGTTGTCCATGCGTAGCCTGCGTCGTTGTGATTCCGAATCTTCTTTCAGATCGTCAATCGGGTTAGTAACGAATAAGTTATAAATTTATTCGTTTTCCGTACTACAATTTGGCCTAAATTGACTTTAGGCTTGTCAAAATGGATAATTAGAAATTCCATTATGGTCGTTATATTATTCAGGTGATTATGAGTTGTTTGTTTGATGAAATCTGATAACAAGTGGGTTTAGAAATTGCCTGCGGGAAAAACGTTATTTTGGCGAAATTTAATTAATTAATTAAAGGTTAATTAATTAAATTAGGATTAGAATTGAGATTGAGGAATGTTGATTAGATACTATCTTGAGATTGAGGAATTGTGAGCTATGTTGACATATTGAGGTTTAGTTAGTTGTGAGGCTTATAGATTGATTGTGATCCTTATGGATCACTTGGGTCTAGGTGTGACCTTTTTGATTGATAGGAGTATTGATATCTCTTTATGCCTTGTTATTAGACAGTGTCCCTCTCGGGATTGGAGGTTGATTGTGGTTGAGGTTGTACGAGGTTGAGGTAAGTCCGTAGGACTTACTTAGCTACCATCCTTATATTCGATGTTTGCATGAGTGGTGTGTGTATTATATGTAACGCCTCGTTCGTTCGGATGCGTTCCGGTTTTTATTTTTGCCCTACTTTCGATTCGTTCGTAGCACGAGATTCTATTTATTATTATTTATAAATATATATATATATATATATATATATATATGTATATATATATTTTCATAAAAATATCTTCCCGGGTATTTTATTGTTTTGGTGTATATATACGTATTTTCCGTATTTTATTTTTAGTCGGAAATTCCCGATTCGGGGAGCCCGGATATTTAATCGAGTTAGTTGTTTTAAATCACTCCTCTTTGCTTATTTCTTTTTTTTTTTTTTTCCTTTTCTCCTATTTCCTTATTTTCTTTCTATCTTTTTTTTTCTTCTCTTCTTTCCTCCTGCGTTGGTGTGATACGCTCAACAGAGAAGACGCAGACCGACTTTTGGATCTCCCCTCTCCCTGACGCTGCTTTCCTCACGCTTTTGCAAGGTCCGACTCCTCGATTCTGCGCCGCAGGTGACTCCTCGTTCTCCTCTTGATGCAGTGACCTTCAGCCTCTCCTTCTACATCATCAATCAGCCCTCACTTCTCTCCCTTTTGTTGCCCCTCCATGCTGAACTCCCTCGCTTCACCTTTGGTTAGGAATAGAGCGAGCCCAGGATCTCGTCACCGCCTCCCCTATCCGCTTTCCTCCTGTTATGCCGGAAACAACCCCGCCTGTACCACCTCGAGCCACTGGAGCCGCCGGCACATATAGTTGCTCCTCCCGCTTTCCCCTTTTCTCATGTCTCTCGCCTGTCGCCGGAAGCCGCCCGTACAGAGAATTGGACCGCCGTGCGCAGCCGTCCCCCTCCGCCTGCACCGAAGCCGGCAACCTCCTCTTCCTCCGCCTGCTTAGCCGCCGGAAGCGCTCCTCCCCCTTTCCTTCTTCTGCATTTGCGTAACAGTAGGTTGAAGAAGGGTTTATTTTATAATATTGTAAATTTGGCCCTTAAATTGTGGTTAATTACAAACCGTACCCATGCTTTACATATTTGTGTTATTTGACCCATAGTTTGGGGTTTCTGCATTTATACACCTGCAGTAGTTATTTCGGGAAAATGGCCAAGATTACTAATTACGGTTTATGGCCCGCATTTATAAATTGTGTATTTTTGTACGGAAAATGGAGTAGCGGTTTGGAACCTTGGATTTTAGATACGAGATATTCTTATATTTTTATACACGGTGTTTTATGTCTTTGTGGGATTAAATTCGGTTTACGGCTCAAGGTTTTGATTTCGGATTTTGACCCATGTTTATAAAATGGTATAAGTCACTCCGGGAAATGTTTTGCGGGTTTTTAACCTTGTTTTCAAGTAGATTTTCCTTAGAGTATTATACGTTATATTCCGTTCAATTTAGCATACAAGCTAAATTTCCTTAACTTTCGCTTAGGTCCGGAAGCGGCCGTTATAGACCAACGAATCCAATCTCGACGTCCGTAGATCATCTTCAACCTCGGATCGTGTGTGAGTACCTTCTTCCTCGATCTAATTATGTTTAGTGGTAGAATAATGCTAGGTTGGATCTAGCATAACTTAGGGCGAATGCCAAGTAGTGGCTTGGAACCTTTAGGTGAGTGTTTGAGGTTATTAATGTTCTATGTTATGTGGTGTGTTGATATTTATTTGTTATAAATTTGTGAGCCTCGTGGTTGATCTTGTGAGACTTGAGGTGGTTTTATATGTTGGTTGAGATTGCGGAGTTAGGATGAGAGTATCCTAGCACTTGGGGATATAGTTTAGATCTCGTGAGTTTATGAGGGCTAGGAGTGTATCCTAATTTATGAGAGTGTACGACCTAATAAGATCATATATGAGTAATAGTTTAAGGGCTCCTAGTTTGTGTGAGTGGTTGTTGATTACCGTGCCTTGTCTTGAACAGGCTTTGATTATACTCCTTCGGAGAGTGATATTGGTTTCGTTTAGCTTTGAGACGAGGTAAGTCCTCGGACTTACTTAGCCGCTTCTATGCCTTATTTGGATGTATATGGTGGTGTGTGTTTACCGCTTTTAAGCATGAAAATGGATTAGGATTTACTTGACCTTATTTATTGGCCCATTGTTACTACTATTATTATCGGGCGGTGACATCACCGCTCAGTTTCCCGAGGGAGACTGGGGGGATCTCTGCGACCAGGCCATACACGGTATACGGGCGGGCTTCTTCATCACTCCCTCAAGGTATACGGGTTGGGCGCCGCCACACTCCTGTTGGTTACACGGGGACAGAGGCGAGAGTTATAAGACTCTCGTGTCACACTTGAACGAATGGATTAGATATGGAATAACTTAAAAAGATAATAAGTAATGGATGTGTTTGTTTATGAGCATGTTGTGTGTTTGTGTTCCTATGTGTGTTTGTGCCATATTATTCTTATAATGCCTAGAATGTGAGCTAACGGTTTTATACCGATTGTTGTAGTTGATGTGCAGGATAGGATGTGGCCGAGTGATCCGGAGGAGTGGGCAGCCGGGTTTCCGTACATCTTAGGTTGAGTTGGGTTTTGGAGTCCTTGTGTTGTTATTATATATTATGTTGATGTTGTTGTAAGTACGGCTGAAGTCTTTCCTTTCTTTTATTGTCGGGTTTCATAACATTGCATAAAAATGTATTTCGGTTTTGGCCTTTATTTGTGCCTTGTTGTAAGATCCGGTGAAATTGTTGTCAGGCTAAGGGTCGGGACCCATTGTGAGGTCCCAACCCGTAGCGCCCCGAGTCCCGCGGATTCGGGGTGTTACAAAAGTTGTATCAGAGCCCTAGGTTGACAACAATGACACTCGCAATCTTCTAAAGGCCGAATAAAAATAAACAGAACCCTCAAGGGTTCTGAGTTTTGAAGAAATGATTTTTGTTTTCAAATCATGTGCATGAGTCAGTTGGGGTAGAATGTACGGGACCACCACTTCCTCCGCAGATCTCAGCGACGTAGTTATTGATTATTATATTATGTATATATATATGTGTATATATGTAGATATGTATATGTGGACTTAGGATGTTTTGGACTATACTTGTATGCTGAATTGTAAATTGTTTATGGACTGATTATGTTAATAGTAGTAGCATGACGTTTATATCTTTATATATTTATATATAAACATATGGTATACTAATATCATATTAGTGATAGTTGACCTTATAGCTAAGATGATAGAAAGCTATCATCGTCCCCTTGGACAACGCCTTTTGACTTAGGATAATATACATACGAAGATGAATATACTCAAGTTATCGAGTTGAGCATCAAGTTTTTGCAAGCACCTCGGTTATTTCCCGGACTCCTTTAAGAGGACATCGAAGAAGAAGACTAGAGATGACGTAACCAAAGGACAAACAAATAAAAAAGGAACCTCGTGTTGACTCAAGAAAAACCAAGATGAAGACTATACCAATACAAAAGCGACATGGAGACATGAGAGTGGTATCAAGGAAACAATGAAGGAGCATCAATGAGGCAACTAAAGACAACGAACGTAAGATTTTTCCTGGAGCGGTGTCAATGATCTAAACATACGAATCAAGTAAATAAGACTACATTCTCGCTTGAGAGTAAAAGTGGCGTTTTAATTAAGACGAGTTTTTAATAGGCGCTCCTAAGTACGGGAGTCAAGATGAAAAGAGTGGTCCAAGAATTTAGAAAGATTGACAAGAACCGGAAGTTAAGCTTACGGAGGTACCGGAGGGTGCAGTGACGATCTTTGTAAGATTCTAAGCGAGTTACTTATTCAAAAGTTTGAGAGTTGTGAGGAGGATCACATGGTGAAAGTTCACATATTAAATTACCTTGTGGCGTCAACCGTTTCCCGTCACGGTGATGAGACTAAGCAACACTAAGAAGGAAGAAGTGTGTGAGGATGATGATCTTCAGAAGATGGAAGAGGAAACAAGGAGCTGGATGGAAGAACTTAAGTTATCAACCAAGAAGGATGCTAGTGGAGGCTAATAAATGTCAAAATGTTCGAAGAGTGCATTTGCTAAACATTATGAAGAGCGGTTAAGCCTATAAAGGCGGGACATATGACACGAGAGTATTGGGTAGGTATGGTTATCTTATAGAAGCGGAGGGAAGAAAGGAGCGTAGAAAGAGCTAACGGAGTTGAAGCAGAATAAAATAAACTAGTGAAGTTAAGATAAAGTACCCCGAGAGGGTATCCTTTCAGGAGTATGGTAGCAAGGAAGTATGGTAGAAGGGTAAGTCGTTAACTTCGGAGAAGCTCAGATACAAGTTAGTCAGTGAAAACTGAGAACGGACAAGTACGGGTTGTCTATTGAGGTGTGTAGATGGGCAGAGAAAACAAGACTATGGGAAGATATAGGATCGGGAACAAGAGTTTGGAGTATTCGTGGTGGATCAATGTCAATAGTAAGGAGTTACATCAATGGACGCGCAATTGCCTGAAATCAAATAATGTTGAACGAGTTCAAGCAAGTAGTTATAACAAGACCTCCGAGGAGGAGATTGTAACGATCTTACGCGACCTTCTTAGGTCATGGAATTGACATATGGGGGAACGCCACGGGTTATAACTTTTAAGGCTTGATCATGGTAAGGAAAGCTAGTTGATCAACCGTAAGATGAGACTTCCATTGTAGTTGTACATAGAATACCGATAAATACATAAGGTGACCAACAATAGTAAGAGAAGACTGAAGTTTCGAAGTTTGAAGTCGATGTGAGATGTACAAGAAGTACATGAAAAATTGAGGATAGAACCTCTACGGTCGATTGGACATTACATCAGGAAAGGGAGTAAGTTCTACACCTACTCGAAGTAATGATGCAAGCTTTGGTAGGATCCGAAGAAGGTAATACTAATATATTATAAGGCGTGAATAAGTCCTGCAGTTAGGACCTTCATGACTTGCCATAAGTGTGAAACCTTAAAAAGATTATTAGAGCAAGTCTCCCGAGTTGTGGAGATGAAGGATCATTGAAAGAGGACGGTGAACATTGCAGCTAAAGAAGTATTAAACCACGTGTTCGATGGATGTCACCTCAACACATCGGGGTAGACCACTTGACAAATGTTAAGACAAGATTGTGTCGATACCTTACGATATGTGATGGGAGAAGAAAAGCTAGAACCCGAGATAGAACGGATTCCAATGCATCGGGAGCTGGATTTACCATTAAGAAGATTTGAAGTTCACGTTGGAAGTGTATCTTGAATTCTAGATTTGAAGTATTATAGAGGACACTAGTCTGTGAAGAGAGAGACGGCTATCTCTGTTTGTACATTGACTACTATAAGTTGAGCAAGATGACAATGAAGGACAAGTATCCCTTACGACGAATGGGGGACCTACTCAATCAGTTGCAAGGGTCGGTAGTTCTTCTAAGATTAACTATGATTTGAGTGTCACCGTTTGAGAATTCAAGACTCGGATATTGCAAGTACGGCATTCCTGACTAACCAGGGTCACTACGAGTTGTAGTTACTCCATATGGGCTTAATGATGCCCGGATGAGATATTTTGGTCAACTCTTTAAAAAGAGAGAAGATGTTTGAAAAGTTGTCTCGGGATGACAAACCCCGAAAGATGTGAAAGAAGTTACAAGCTTTCTTAGATGTGCCGAGCTTTACCAGTTTGTGAAGGGAGGAGTTGTATAACGCCAATTATGGTAACCTACTACGGATGACGATGAAGTATTGAACGGGAAGAAGATTTGATAATAGAGTTTTGAGAGTTAAAGAGGAGATTTATTGGTACAACTGTTTTGATTTGCTTTAAGGAATGATGAGTGAAGTGTACAAGTGATTCTTCAAGACAAGGTCTTGATCGAGTATTGCAGAGCGATGTAAAAGTAATAGCATGCGTGTCTTGTTAATAGAAGTACTATGGATTAAAGTGCTTCCTTCGTTACTTGGAACTTGCAACAACCATTGAGTAAATGTAACATCAAAGTTCGGTTTGACGAGAACCAAAGCCAACGGTGTAAATTGGAAGTTCGACCGTCTTTGTTAGAGACAATAAAAGAAGAAACATATGGAAATGCTACATTGGGAAAGACCCGAGAAGGAAGTTGAGTTCCAGTATATCGACCTTTTTGAGATCTTAGCGCGAGTTGGAGAAGTGACTTACAAGTTGGCGTTGCCACCAAGAGTAGAGGGTGTTCACCTGGTGTTTTGTGTGTATTAATCGAGAGAGTGCATACATCACTCGAGACATGTAGTCCGTTGTGATGAGCTAGTTGAGACGAGGAGCCGATGAGGCTAACTGGAAGACGTAGGATAGTATCTTTATTCGAGTTTTACGCAGGTTTAGCGACATCTATAGGACCGTCGGGTTAGTCCCGAGATCTTTCCTTGGTTTTGCTTATTTGATTTGCGACATGATAGGTTATGTGTGATCCATATGTGTATATCTTGCGAGTCTTGATCTGTTTATGCGAGTAGACTTTGGATTAGAAGGCCATAGTTACCATGTTATAGTATTCCGAGAGGTTATTGAGATGGGTTTGTTTGAGTGTTCCGCGTTTAGCAAGTTTCAGGACGAAACTTTTTTTAGGAGGACCTATTGTAACGCCTCGTTCGTTCGGATGCGTTCCGGTTTTTATTTTTTCCCTACTTTCGATTCGTTCGTAGCACGAGATTCTATTTATTATTATTTATAAATATATATATATATATATGTATATATATATTTTCATAAAAATATCTTCCCGGGTATTTTATTGTTTTTGTGTATATATACGTATTTTCCGTATTTTATTTTTAGTCGGAAATTCCCGATTCGGGGAGCCCGGATATTTAATCGAGTTAGTTGTTTTAAATCACTCCTCTTTGCTTATTTCTTTTTTTTTTCCTTTTCTCCTATTTCCTTATTTTCTTTCTATCTTTTTTTTTCTTCTCTTCTTTCCTCCTGCGTTGGCGTGATACGCTCAGCAGAGAAGACGCAGACCGACTTTTGGATCTCCCCTCTCCCTGACGCTGCTTTCCTCACGCTTTTGCAAGGTCCGACTCCTCGATTCTGCGCCGCAGGTGACTCCTCGTTCTCCTCTTGATGCAGTGACCTTCAGCCTCTCCTTCTACATCATCAATCAGCCCTCACTTCTCTCCCTTTTGTTGCCCCTCCATGCTGAACTCCCTCGCTTCACCTTTGGTTAGGAATAGAGCGAGCCCAGGATCTCGTCACCGCCTCCCCTATCCGCTTTCCTCCTGTTATGCCGGAAACAACCCCGCCTGTACCACCTCGAGCCACTGGAGCCGCCGGCACATATAGTTGCTCCTCCCGCTTTCCCCTTTTCTCATGTCTCTCGCCTGTCGCCGGAAGCCGCCCGTACAGAGAATTGGACCGCCGTGCGCAGCCGTCCCCCTCCGCCTGCACCGAAGCCGGCAACCTCCTCTTCCTCCGCCTGCTTAGCCGCCGGAAGCGCTCCTCCCCCTTTCCTTCTTCTGCATTTGCGTAACAGTAGGTTGAAGAAGGGTTTATTTTATAATATTGTAATTTTGGCCCTTAAATTGTGGTTAATTACAAACCGTACCCATGCTTTACATATTTGTGTTATTTGACCCATAGTTTGGGGTTTCTGCATTTATACACCTGCAGTAGTTATTTCGGGAAAATGGCCAAGATTACTAATTACGGTTTATGGCCCGCATTTATAAATTGTGTATTTTTGTACGGAAAATGGAGTAGCGGTTTGGAACCTTGGATTTTAGATACGAGATATTCTTATATTTTTATACACGGTGTTTTATGTCTTTGTGGGATTAAATTCGGTTTACGGCTCAAGGTTTTGATTTCGGATTTTGACCCATGTTTATAAAATGGTATAAGTCACTCCGGGAAATGTTTTGCGGGTTTTTAACCTTGTTTTCAAGTGGATTTTCCTTAGAGTATTATACGTTATATTCCGTTCAATTTAGCATACAAGCTAAATTTCCTTAACTTTCGCTTAGGTCCGGAAGCGGCCGTTATAGACCAACGAATCCAATCTCGACGTCCGTAGATCATCTTCAACCTCGGATCGTGTGTGAGTACCTTCTTCCTCGATCTAATTATGTTTAGTGGTAGAATAATGCTAGGTTGGATCTAGCATAACTTAGGGCGAATGCCAAGTAGTGGCTTGGAACCTTAGGTGAGTGTTTGAGGTTATTAATGTTCTATGTTATGTGGTGTGTTGATATTTAGTTGTTATAAATTTGTGAGCCTCGTGGTTGATCTTGTGAGACTTGAGGTGGTTTTATATGTTGGTTGAGATTGCGGAGTTAGGATGAGAGTATCCTAGCACTTGGGGATATAGTTTAGATCTCGTGAGTTTATGAGGGCTAGGAGTGTATCCTAATTTATGAGAGTGTACGACCTAATAAGATCATATATGAGTAATAGTTTAAGGGCTCCTAGTTTGTGTGAGTGGTTGTTGATTACCGTGCCTTGTCTTGAACAGGCTTTGATTATACTCCTTCGGAGAGTGATATTGGTTTCGTTTAGCTTTGAGACGAGGTAAGTCCTCGGACTTACTTAGCCGCTTCTATGCCTTATTTGGATGTATATGGTGGTGTGTGTTTACCGCTTTTAAGCATGAAAATGGATTAGGATTTACTTGACCATATTTATTGGCCCAATGTTACTACTATTATTATCGGGCGGTGACATCACCGCCCAGTTTCCCGAGGGAGACTGGGGGGATCTCTGCGACCAGGCCATACACGGTATACGGGCGGGCTTCTTCATCACTCCCTCAGGGTATACGGGTTGGACGCCGCCACACTCCTGTTGGTTACACGGGGACAGAGGCGAGAGTTATAAGACTCTCGTGTCACACTTGAACGAATGGATTAGATATGGAATAACTTAAAAAGATAATAAGTAATGGATGTGTTTGTTTATGAGCATGTTGTGTGTTTGTGTTCCTATGTGTGTTTGTGCCATATTATTCTTATAATGCCTAGAATGTGAGCTAACGGTTTTATACCGATTGTTGTAGTTGATGTGCAGGATAGGATGTGGCCGAGTGATCCGGAGGAGTGGGCAGCCGGGTTTCCGTACATCTTAGGTTGAGTTGGGTTTTGGAGTCCTTGTGTTGTTATTATATATTATGTTGATGTTGTTGTAAGTACGGCTGAAGTCTTTCCTTTCTTTTATTGTCGGGTTTCATAACATTGCATAAAAATGTATTTCGGTTTTGGCCTTTATTTGTGCCTTGTTGTAAGATCCGGTGAAATTGTTGTCAGGCTAAGGGTCGGGACCCATTGTGAGGTCCCAACCCGTAGCGCCCCGAGTCCCGCGGATTCGGGGTGTTACATTATATGCTTGATATGATAGCATGAGACGTCGAGTATTTCCGACCTATGTTTTATTGATAGCCCTAGTGTGTGGCAGTGATAACCCTTCCCTTCATCCTGTAAGGAGCTGGGTGTTCTCTATGCTCATGTCATCCGGTTTATAGGAAGGGTGCAATCCACTCCCATTAGGTACATGGGTTGTGTGACTGACACTACTTCCAGATGGACGTCAGACCTAGAGGCGGGGATGATACGGTCCTCGTGTCACATAGTTTCATCTATCTATATATATATGATTTGAAAGAATGACTATTACATAAAGATGATAAAATGGGTAAATGTGTGATAGCATGATTTGAAAGAATGACTATTATTTAAAGATGATAGGAGGGGATGATACGGTCCTCTGCCTCCCAAGTTGCGTCATCAGCTGCTCGTATTGACCACTGAATCTTCATTATCGGTATGTCCTTCGAACGCAAGCGTCTCGTACTACGGTCTAGGACAGCTACCGGTTGCTCAACGAACGTGTGGTCTAGATCGATCACTAGATCCTCATGATTGATGATGTGTCTCGGGTCCGGTATATACTCCCATAATTGAGACACATGGAAGATGGGGTGAACACCCTCAAGCCTCGGTGGCAAAGCAAGTATGTATGATGCATCTCCAACTCGCTCCAGAATCTCGAACGGTCCAACGTATCTGGGACTCAGCTTCCCCTTGACATCGAAACGGCTGATGTCTCGTGTCGGAGATACTCTCAACCAAACCTGAGCTCCAAATCTGAACTGCAGGGGTCTGTACCTCTTATCTACATAAGACTTTTGTCGACTCTGCGCTGTTAACATCCGCTCTCGAATCACCGCTACTCGAGCCATGTCATCCTGAATCTGCTCAAGTGCTATTCCGCTAGCACTCTTCTGCTCGTACCAGCACAACGGTGTACGACATCCTTGTCCGTATAAAGACTCATAAGGAGCCATCCGGATCGATGCGTGCCAACTGTTGTTGAACGAAAACTCTACTAAGGGAAGGTGATCTGGCCACACCTGTCCCCAGTCTAACACGTAGGCTCTCTACATGTCCTCTAGAGTCTGGATGGTCCGCTCGGACTGACCATCAGTTTGAGGATGATAAGCAGTCGTGAACTGCAGACTCATATCTAGGGCGGCATGTACTTGCTGCTAGGACCTCGAGGTGAACCGTCCGTCTTTGTCAAAGACTATAGTCCTAGGTACTCCATGAAGTCTCACTATCTGTCTAGTGAACTCCTCTACCAATCGACTCACCGGCCACGTCTCCTTGATGGGAATAAAATGTGCGGACTTCGTCAGTCCATCTACTATAACCCAGATATCATCAAAACCACGACTCGGTCTCAAACCGGTAACGAAATCTATAGAGATGACTTCCCACTTCCACTGAGGGAAGTGGGTGTAGCTCGCCTCTTGGTCGATGATGCTCTATCTTGACCTGCTGACAGGTCACACATTGAGCTACATATCTCGTGACATCTGGCTTCAGACCTCCCCACCAGAAAGAGTGTCTCATATCTTGATAAATCTTACTCACACCGGAGTGCACTGAGTGAGGTGAAGAGTGAGCCTCCTATAGGATCCTCTGTCTCAAATCTCGATTTGAAGGCACACATACACGCTTCTAGCGTGTCTAGATCCCATCAGCACCTACTACAAACTGTGGTGCCTCTCCTCGAGATATCCTATCTCGGATCTGTGTCAAAGCTGGGCAACTCTCCTGTTTTTGTCGGATTTTGGCCAACAGATCAGGTACTATCTCCAAGGTGGACAACTAGTTGTCGAAATCCGGGAAGTGGATATCTATCTCTAGCCATGCAAGGTCTAGCTGGAACTGTGGATGTGCTATCAACCTAGCGATAACCATCTTCCGGGGAGTCTTCCTACTAAGGGCATCAGCTACCACGTACGAAGAGAAATACATTACCCATGATCTGGAGTCTTCCTACTAAGGGCATCAGCTACCACATCAGCTACCACATTCGCCTTCCTTGGGTGGTATATTTGACACATAGCTCGGTACAGATAATGCCTCCAAATCTTCAAAGCATGAACGACAACAGCCAACTCCAGATCATGGGTAGGGTAATTCTCTTCGTACGTCTTCATTTGTCGAGACGCGTAAACAATCACCTTACCCTCTGCATCAGAACACATTCCAACCCAAGCTTGGATGCATCGCTGTAAACCACGAAGTCCTCAAGGCCCTTTGGCTGAGCTAGGATAAGAGTAGAGGTAAGCCTTTTCTTGAGCTCCTCGAAGCTCTACAGGCACGGCTCGGACCATACGAACCCCGTTGACTTTCGCAGCAAGGAGGCGTACCCCCTTGACGTTCTTAGGAGGCGGCCAAGATGCTACTGACTCGATCTTCGCCCGTTCTACTTTGATCCCTTCATTTGAAACGATAAAACCAATAAATGCTATCTCGGACATCCAAAACTCGCACTTAGAGAGCTTAGCGTAAATCTCTCTATCTTGCAGGACTTGGAGTACGATCCTTAAATGTCCTGCATGATCCTCTCTGATGAGAGAGTATACCAGAATGGCATCTATGAGGACAACTACAAACTGGTCTAGGAAGTCGATGAAAATGCTATTGATCGCAGTGCGTTCGTAGGCCCGAATGACATTACTACAAACTCGTAGTACCCACATCTAGTCCGAAATTCTGTCTTGCCTATGTCCTTCTCTCTCACCCTCAACTGGTGATATCCAAATCTCCGATCGATCCGTGAAAACACTGAAGCTCCATGCAGTTGATCCAAAAGATCATCGATACGGGGCAATGGGTACTTATTCTTGATTTTCACCTTGTTAAGCTCTCGGTAGTCGATACATAACCTCATTGATCCGTCTTTCTTCTTGACGAAGAGAACTGGTACGCCGCAAGGAGAAACACTAGGGTGGTTGAAGCCCTTCTTAGCTAATTCCTCGAGCTGCTTCTTCAACTCAAGCATCTCGATAGGCGCCATAAGATAAGGAGCCTTAGAGATGGGTCTCGTACCGGGCACTAGTTCTATGCCAAAGTCTACACTCTTTTCTGGAGGTAAACGTGATGGCGCCTCTAAGACGTCAGCAAACTTGTAAGCTAATGAGATCTCCTCCAAATCCGGACTCGTACTATCCTTCATGGCATAGCACCAAAAACCTCGCATCCCTGAATGATAAGTCTCCCAACACGCACTGCACTGATGATTGTATCATACTTCCCGAGATCCCATCCTCTGAAGATCTCAACATGGCATGCATCTGTGGTTACCGTCACTGTCCTCTTGCCGATGTCTAGAACTGCTCGGTGTCGATCCATCCAATCCATACCCAAAATAACTTCTTCGTGTAGTAAGTAGATGATGAAATAGTCAACTGGCCAATCGCGACCTCGCAGTCTAATAGGGCAATCGCAAACCTCTCGTGTACCTCTAATCTTACCCCCATTAGGTAATCCTATAGAGAAGGGCCTACCTTCCACGGTAACTAAGGCCAATCTATCTAAATATGCATCAGATATAAAAGAATGCGTAACATCGGTATCGAAAAGAACTCTGACAAGAAAACCATTAATATGAATGGTACTTGTGGTCGTTGGCGTTGTCGGCTCTACAACACCCCTTAGTCATACACTCTGGCTTATGCATCTCTGGTGTTTGTTGAACCGCCAACTCGTCCTCTACCTCTCCCGTGTCCCAGAGTGGAACCTTGAGGAGTGGTAGAACCAGGAACTCTCTATTGCTACTACTGATACTGAGATCTTTGTCCACCTCCTGCAACACTAGCAAGTGAAGAGCCCTGCTGAGATATCGCCTTTCCTTGACGGCAGAACTCAACTCTATGTCTGGGCTTGCCGCAGGAGTAGCAAGTCACAACTGCCGTCCTCTATCGGAACTCCGTATCGTCGGCTAGAATCCTAGGTGTCTTATTGTCCGACCATGCCCGAATCCTGATGCTCCAGCTACAGTGCTGGCTGGTCCATTCTTTTGCATCTTCGCAAGACCTCCTGCCTGAAGAGTTCTCCTGAGATCCGGTCTATTCCTAAGCATACTTATTATCGACTCCAAAGTTGAATCCATATGGTCCATCCAAAGCTCGACTTCCGGACTTGCTCCATCTTGAACTTTGATGTTCTCAACTGGTCTTATGGGTACTGGCGGTGTAGGTGTAGGTCCTACAGTCCTAATAGCTTCTTCAACTCTTTGCACGTAGTCGCGATAGGCAGAAGCTCATGCGGACACTCGACCGGACTCTGTCGATGGCGGTCTTTATGCTCCAGACCTAGCAGCAGTCCCGTTTCCAGCCTCAGGAACAACAGTCTCAACAACTTCTTCAACTAACGCCTCAAAGATAGGTGGTTCAACAACTAGGGCTTGTCCTCGACCTCTAGCTAGTGGAGGTCTTCCTGCACGTCCTCGTCCACGGACGGAAGGTGGAAGAGGTGGTTGACCCCTTCCTCGCCCTATAGCAGATATAGCTCTAGAACGCGCCATCTGCTATAAGGATGGATATATAAGAAGCTATATATGGCCACACTACAGCTAAAGAAAAAATCCAAAAAAAGCACATATAAAGGCCAACATCAAAGAAACACTAATTGTTGAGATCCGCGGAGGTAGTGGTGGTCGCCCGTACATCTATCCCAGACCGACAAGTTTAAAACAAAAACCCCGTTTTTGAAAACGTTAGACCTCTTGCGGGTTCTATTTATTTATCCATCCGATCTTTAAATGATTTTGAGTGCCATTGCTGCCAACCTGCCTTTGATACCATATTGTAACATCCCAAGTTCTGAGAACTCGAAGCGTTACGGGATAGGACCTCACAATGGGTCCCGACCCTCATGGTACCAACAACACAACAGATATTACAACAAGGCACAGACGAATGAAAACCAAAGGTTTAAACAAAAAATAACATAAAAGACTTGCAGCCGAGTTCAAAACAAAAGGGAAAGCAACAACATAAACATAAACCCAATCTCGTCCTATAATGTACGGGAACCCCGGTTCACCACACCGTCCGGATCACTAAGCAGTACTTATATCCTGCAAGGCATCTACAACATCGGTATAAACCGTTAGCTAACATTCTAGATATCAGAAAGAGCGTAAAGGCACAAACACACATAAGGTAAAGTAAACATATTGCATGCTTGCACACAACCTCTTTCATTAAATTATCCATTACTAATTCAACTTCTTTAGTCGCACGAGAATCTCCCAAAACTGGACTCCGCTTCTGTTCTCTCCAAAAGCTGTGTGCAAGCTTTAATATTTATAACCTAAGAAGTATGCTTGATCAATATGCGAACCCGTAGTGTAGGGATCAATTGTAATAAAAGCAAGAATTCCAAGGGTCGATCACAAGGACTATGGTAAAAAAAAAGAACAGTAATTCAGGTTGTCAAATAACTACTAGTAGTAAATTAAAGCAATCAAAGATGATATAAAAGTCAGATAAAGAGAATGCGGATTCTAGAGATTAAAGCATCCTGTTGTGGTTCCGACTCAAGATCTCAAAGGATAATGTGGACAAATCTGAGGTTTGCAAAGGGAAGGTGTTTCTAAGGTTGGAATAGATTATCGGGTAAGTCTCACTACTCATTATCCCAAACCAAAGATCATCTCACCGGGTAAGTATCAAGGTACTAAGGAAAGGAACTATAATCTCAAACCAACACACCACCCAAGGTAATAGAATCAACCTTTACCAGGTAAGTCTCAGGCTAACCCTCAAAGATAGGATGAAGGTACACTCAAACCCCAATAAATGATAAACCTTTATTACCTACACTCATGATCTTGGGTAAATAGCAATGGAATCACTGGGTAAGTCTCATCCTAGGCTTCCGTTAAACCAGGAAAAGTATAACAAGGATAGAATTTGGGAAACAGAAACTCTTAACTCAGATAAGGTTCAGGAAAGGTTCACCTCGCTCAGTTATCAAAGTTGGAGCCTAGTACGAGACCCATCTCGAAGGCCCCATATCGTATGGCTCCTGTTGAGATGTTAGAGCTGAATAATCAATTCGAGGAGTTGGCTGAGAAGGGCTTCATTTGACCTAGCGTATCCCCCAAGGGAGCACCTATCCTCTTCGTGCGGAAGAAGGACGGATCTTTGAGATTGTGTATCGATTACAAAGACCTGAACAAGGTGACTATCAAGAACAAGTATCCACTATCTCGTATTGATGATCTACTTGATCAGCTTCAGGGAGTGACAATATTCTCCCGGATTGATTTACGCTCAGGATATCACCAATTGAGGGTGAGAGAGCAGGATGTACACAAGACGGCATTTCGTACCCATTATGGACACTACGAGTTTTTAGTGATGCCATTTGGGCTCACGAATGCCCCAACAGTCTTCATGGAGTTGATGAACAGTATTTTCATTGACTTCCTTGATTAGTTTATAGTGGTCTTCATTGATGACATTTTGGTGTACTCTCATAGCTGAGCGGAGCATGCCGGTCATCTGAGGACGGTTTTGCAGATTCTGAGGGATAGAGAGTTGTATACCAAGCTCTCTAAGTGTGAGTTTAGGGTGCCTGAGGTAGCCTTCCTAGGCCATATTGTCTCCGCCAGTGGGATCATGGTTGATCCGGCAAAGATCGAGTTTGTTGCTGCATGGACGACACCGACGAACGTCAAAGAAGTGCGTAGCTTTCTTGGCCTAGCCGGATATTACCGACACTTTGTGGAGGGTTTTTGTGTGATTGCCCGTCCACTAACGAGTCTAATGAGGAAGACTACTAGATTTGTATGGACTGATCTGTGTGCCTATAGCTTTGAGGAGTTGAAGAGGCGTTTGACTTCTACTCCTATCTTGGCACAGCCAGAGGGTTTTGAGGATTTTGTGGTTTATAGTGATGCATCCAAGCTAGGCTGGGGATGTGTATTGATGCAGAGGGGCATAGTGATTGCATATAGGTCTCTACAATTGAAGACGTATGAGGAGAACTACCCGAATCATGATCTAGAGTTAGCAATAGTAGTTCATGCTTTGAAGATCTAAAAACATTACCTGTATGGTGCCACATGCCAAATCTTCACAGACCATAAGAGTGTGAAGTATATTTTTATGCAGCGGGAGTTGAATAACTGCCACCGTCGATGGCTTGAGTTGATCAAGAACTTTGTCCTTGAGATTATGTATCATCCAGGGAAGGCGAATGTTGTACCTGACTCTCTGAGCAGGAAGACGCCTTGAGAGAAGGCGATTTCGAGACTGATAGTTCAGCCTCAGCTTCAGAGGGATCTAGCTTGGCTAGAGATGGACATCCAGTTTCTTGATGAGGATGCTCAGTTGTACACCTTAGGGGTTCTACTTGGTCTGTTGGGTGAGATCCAACAGAAGCCCGACCTTAATGAGGATCACAGAGAGGGTGCCTCTTGGAGAGGAACCACATTTCTCCATTGGAGCAGATGGAGTGTTGAGACGCCAAAACCGCATCTGTGTACCTGCTGATGCAGAGATGAGACAGAGGATCTTACAGGAGGCTCACTGTACACCTTACTCAGTATATCCAGGTACGAGTAAGAGATGTACCATGATGTGAGACGCTCATATTGGTGGGGAGGGCTGAAGCCCGATGTAGCCAGATTTGTGGCATAGTGTGCGACCTGCCAACAGGTCAAGATCGAGCATCACAGACCTGGAGGTGAGCTCCATCCACTGCCAGTACCGCAGTGTAAGTGGGAGGACGTCTCCATGGACTTTGTGACCGGATTGAGGCCCAGTAGGAGTTTTAATGTTATCTGGGTTGTTGTTGATAGATTGACGAAGACAACACATTTCATTCCTATCAGAGAGACGTGGCCAGTGAGAAGATTGGTTGAGGAGTACACTAGATATATAGTAAGACTCCATGGTGTACCGAGGATGATCGTCTCTAATCGAGATGGACGGTTTACCTCAAGGTTTTGGTAGTAAATTCAGACTACTTTGGGGACAAGTCTACACTTCACGACTGCGTTTCACCCCTAGACAGGCGGTCAGTCAAAGAGGACCATCCAAACCCTTGAGGATATGCTGCGAGCTTGTGTGTTGGATTGGGGACAAGGATGGTCTGATTACCTCCTATTGGTTGAGTTCTCATACAACAACTAGCATGCATCAATTGGGATGGCTCCATATGAGGTACTATATGGACGTAGGTGTCGTACACCATTATGCTGGGATGAACCTAGAAGTATCAGTGGGATAGCGCCAGAGCAGATTCAAGATGATATGGCTCGAGTAGCGCTGATTAGAGAGAGGATGCTGGCTGCACAGAGTCGCCAAAAGTCATATGTAGACAGGAGGAGTCGACCACTAGAGTTCAAAGTGGGAGCTCATGTCTAGCTTAAAGTATCTACGATGCGAGGCATTAGACGTTTTGGAATAAAGGGGAAGCTGAGTCCCCGATATGTCGGTCCTTTCGAGATATTGGATAGAGTCGGGAGGGCAGCCTACAGATTAGCATTGCCTATTAGATTAGAGGGTGTTCATCTTGTGTTCCATGTGTCTCAACTGAGGGAGTATATACGAGATCTGAGGCACATTGTGAGTTATGATGATTTAGTGGTTGAGCCGGACCACACCTTTGCTGATCATCTTATTGCAGTCCTAGAGCGAGGTGTGAGATGCCTGCGTTCAAAGGACATCCCCATGTTGAGGATACAGTGGTCGAGACGAGGACCTGAGGAGGCTACATGGGAGACCGAGGATAGTATCCAGAGGAACTATCCAGAGTTTTATGCTGAGATAGATGCACCTATGATCAATGAGTAGATCTTAGTGCTATCTTTGTGAGTATGTGATTTTGTACTTATGTGCTTACATGCCTTGATGTGTTTATTCCATGCTACCTATGATGTGATTTATGATCTTATTATATCTTGATGTGCTAGCATGATGTATGATTATAGTTGAAGGATGTTGTTTCCTCCATGCTATCTCAGTGCTATTAGGATTTAGTTGGAGATTCCTCTATGCCTTTGGGTAGCGTTATGACCCTACTTTTTGGAGTTGAGGATTCCTCCATGATGGTGTTTTGATGTTATAGATTGATATAGCTTGTGACCTTCTGAGCGGAGATGTGATACCTCCGATAGAGAGAGAGTTATACCTCAGCACATGGGTCCGAGAGGATTTGGAATTCTGGAAGTTTCGGGATGAAACTTATTTTTAGGGGGGTGAGATGTAAGAGCCTTAGTTGCTGAGTTAATGAGATTGAGTGCTGAGGGCACATATTGTGCCTAAACCACCCCTGCATGACCCAGAGGCCGCCCCTGTGGTTTGCCTGGGCCGCACCTGCGCCTCCCTGAGCCGCCCTGCGGTTTAGAGTGTGTTGCAGCCGTCTTTGTTGACTCTTGACCCGTGCTTTACTCAATTCCTTCCTTTATAAGCTTCCTTCTCTCTCTCCTGATGAGGGTTACCTCATTTGCAACTCCATTTTCTCCCTCACATTCCTCTTCTTGTTCTTCCTCTCTTGGATCTCTTTCTTGATCTTCCTTGAGCGTTGTTGAGTTTGTGAGAATTTTGGATGGCTTTGTTGTTGGTTGATGATGGTTATTGATGATGTGCTTGTTGATAGCCAGCCTTGAGCTTGTGAAGTGTGTTTCCCTGTGCATAGGTTCAACTTGGTGAGTTCATCTCCCATCTCTTCTTATCTTTCTTCTTTCTTCTTTCTTCCTTCTTTTCTTCTTTCCTTCATCTATAGCTTAGGTTCCATAAGTTTGATCTTGTGGCAGCCATGATTGGCTTCATTTGATATATATATGTATTTATATGGATGTGTATGGGTGTTGGCTGAAGGAGGAGGGAAGAGATCGAGTGAAGAAACAAGGAGAAGCTAAAGGTGTGCCACACCAGCCGTCCCTGCGCCACCTTGGACCGCCCCAGCGCTGGCTGACATCCGCCCCTGTGCCACCTCCTAGCCGCCCCTACGGCCATCTCCACCAGCCTTGCCTTGCTCTTGGTTCTGCAGGCGTGTCTTGCTTCTAGGCTTGCCTATTGATGGCATTGCCTCTTCCTTTCCTAGTATAAGAGTGTAGTACCATGCTAGGGAAAGATGAGAGTGTTCGGGTGATGTATGATCATGTTATGCCTTATACGGCTTTTGAGGACTACTAGGTGGTGAGGCTTAGGTTAAGGGTGATCCTATGGATCCCTTGGGTCTAGGTGTGACCCCTTTAATTGATAGGAGATTTACATATCTCTATGCCTTGTTATTGGACAGTGTAACTTTCAGGATTGGAGGTTGATCGTGGTTGACTGTTATACGAGGTTGAGGTAAGTACGTAGGACTTACTTAGCTACCATCCTTATATTGGGTGTTTGCATGAGTGGTGTGCGTTATATGTTTGCTATGATAGCATGTGATGTCGAGTATTACCGACCAATGTTTTATTTATAGCCCCGTATGCGTGGTTGTGATAACCTTTCCCTTTCATCCCGCCGTGGAGTCTGGGAGGTTCTTTGACACCAAGCCACTAGGTATACAGGAAGGGCGCAATCCACTCCCATTGGATATACGGGTTGTGGGACCGACAATACTTCCAGATGGCTAGCAGCACTAGAGGCGAGGATGATACGTTCCTCATGTCACATAGTTTCATCTATCTATCTATCTATCTATATATCTATCTATCTATCTATCTGCATATATACGATTTGAGTGAATGACTATTATATAAAGATAATAAATGGGTAAATGTGTTATAGCATGCTGATGTGTTTATCTTTCATGATTGTGCTTGTGCTTATGCATTACCTTATATACGTATGGTTAGCTAATGGTTTCATACCATGTTGTAGATGCCTTGCACGATAGGCGTGCTGCTGAGTGATCTGGCAGGATGGCAGGCCGAGGACCTCACGTACATAGGATAGTTGTGGCTTTTGGGGTTGTTTATGTTTCCCTCTTGCGTGAGGATGATGTTTTGTTTACCTCTTGTGTGAGGATGTTGTTTTATACTCGGCTATGATCTTGTTTACCTCTTTTGGTTGTACAGTTTTATACAGCTTCATGTATTTGTTTTATATCTATCAGTGTCATGTTGTAAGGTCCAGTGAGCTTGTTGTCAGGCTAGGGTCAGGATCCACTGTGAGATCCTAGCCCAATGTGGCATCCCGAGTCCAGCGGATTTGGGGTGTTACACATATAAGCCTAATATCATCTCATGAGCGTAATATCCACTAGACGAATACATGTGTTTTTGTAATATCCGGAATTTTTATTCCGTCTAATTCCGCCGTTGACGGTTTCCCTTTCTATCTAGTATCCCTTCCTCCACAAATTTCATTATTTTATGTAGAATTTAATTCACATAAAATGATAAAATTATATCAAACACTAATCCTTATAATTATCTATTATTTTATGTAGAATTTAATTCACATAAAATGATAGATTTATATCAAACCCTAGTTATTATAATTCATTCCTATCGATGACAAGCTGTGACGAGGCCATCACTAAGCTGAGACGAGATCATGACAAGCTGTGACGAGTTCAGGACTAAGCTGAGACGAGGCCATGACAAAGCCCGACAAATCTGTGACAAACTCATTCATGGGCCTGACAAGGCCATGACGAGTTTTGACAGATTTTTGACAAGTAATTCAGCCCACCTTTCTTGCATGTTTCAGCCCACTATTCCTACCTTAAGCAGTCCAGTTTGTTTACCCTCTCCAGCCCAGCACGTTCAGCCTGCAGCAGTCCAGGAGAGGCTGGTTACGAGCCCATTAACAACCCCTCCAGCCCAGCACGTTCAGCCCCCTCCAGCCCAGCATTCAGCCCCTCTCCAGCCCAGTGATCTACGTGTGCAACAGCCTGGATTGCGTCCAGCAGGGAGGAGTAACAGCCGGCCCTTCTCCTTCCTTCTCTTCACCTTGTAACGGCTGCTGCATTGAAGAAGAGTTGTTGTAACAACCCTACTTTCACGCCAGAAGAGAAGAAAAGTTGCAGCACCCTTGCTCCCATTTCACGCCCCTCATTCACGCTGCATCTAGCTGGCTTCTATACACATTCAACAACATTCCAACCACAAGAAATTGCAAGGAAAGGAGCCAGCAGAGGAGAGAACTTACAACAGCTAGTCGTCTATCTCTTTTGGGGTTGCTCGCTGCAAAGCCTCGCCAGAAGCCGGAGTAGTGTAAGTGAATTTCATTCAACCCTTGAATTGCTACACTACACTTCAGTCCATCTTTTCCTTGCCTAACGTGTACCCGTTTCGTCTGTTAAACCTACTCAGAACAACCGTAGGAGAGCTGTACAAATTCTTGCGTTTTCTAGAATTTTCGGAAGTGTGGAGCAGTCAACTTCCGGTCCATTTTTGGGTATGCTAGACTCTTCCTTTCTGGTTGATTTTCGGATATGTTTTAGTCGATATTGTATAGTATAACATACTAAAATTTGGGAAGAATCGGAGTTACGGTTTGAGAGTTAATGTGTTTTGTACATATGTGCTGAGTGTTGGGGAAAACAGCAAGTGATGCTGTTTTGTGAGATGGTTTTGAATAAGCTCTTGATCTCCGTTGGGCTTGAACTTTGGATATGATATAGTGGACATATTGTTGTAGAACATATTAAAATTTGAGAGGTATCCAGCGAGTAGTTTGGGATTTATGATTTTTCCAAGATTGAGTCGTAAGCAGTTTTTCTGTTGTGCTGAAATTCGGTTTTGTGAGATAGTTTTAAATAGGATTTTGATCTCCTTTGCGTCTCAATTTTGGATATATTAGAGATAAGATTTTATAGTAGAACATATCAAAATTTGGGATAAATCCAGCGAGTACTTTAGGAGTTATGATTTTTCAAAGTTAAGACAGTGTGCTGTTTGTTAAGTGTTGTATCCAACTTTAGAAATTTTTGTAGAAGCGATGTTTTAACAGTTTTAAGAAATTCTTTCTCCTACGAGTAGATGGGATATCATAGATGATCTAGGGAATTATTTCGGAATTTTTATAAGATTATTCGAATTTTATATTTGAAGCTGTAGTTGGACTTTAGTGACTTTTCGGGAAATAGAAAATGGATAGTTTTTCTAGTTGTTACCTAAAATCATCCTAGGGAGTAGAATAGGGTTAGTTAGCCTCAAATTATAATTTAAGTACATATTCCGAGTTTTTGGAAATTTCGGGATCAAGGGTAAAATAGTCATTTTACCATAAATTAACATTGTAATCAATTCCGTTCTATTAAGACCTACTATCTTAGAAGTCTTAGACTTCTAATTACCTAGAAAGTGTGCTGACACACTTGCCTCCTTTGACAGGCTACTAAATTCCTACAGTTACCGATGAGTGGTGATTAAGAGAGTCGAAATTTGATTCTGGTAAGTCCACGGACTTACTTAGCTGGCTTCTTGTATGAGTGTAATGTGTATGAGTGGTGTTTGTTAGTTATGATAAACAACGAAACCGGATTAGGCCGACTTTATTAATTACGTAATTGACCCAAGTGTATGATAACGGGTCGTGACATCATCTGCCTAGCTCTTGCGAGAGTCTAGGAGGTTCCCTGCGACCAGCCCAGTCCGGTAGACGGTCAAATGCATTAGTACCATTCCGCGTTGGTAAACGGGGACAGGGGCGAGGTTTGGGAATCCCTCGTGTCACAAAATAAGTATCATTAGTAATAACTTATCACCTAATTAAAGATAATAAAAGGATTGAGTGTTGCATCTTGATTGTGTATGTTGTGTGTTTGTGCTTTTACCTTTATACTTATGCATATAATGTTAGCTAACGGTTTTATACCGCTTGTAGATGTCTTGCACGTTAAAACAGTTGTAGAGAGATCCGAAGGGAATGGTCAGTCGGGTCCACGTACTTATTTAGATGGGGACGGGATGTATTTTGTTCTTCTTATGTGTCATTTTGGTACATTTGCTTTATAAGGCTGATACATATTCTTCATGTATATATTGTTTAAAGTTTTCAAATGATTTAAATACTTTTGTGCCTTGTTGTAAGATCCAAGTTCAATTGTTGTCAAACTAAGGTCGGGACCCATTGTGAGGTCCTAACCAGTAGCTCCCCAAGTACTCAGAATTTGGGGTGTTACAGTTTTGTTGATATGATCTCTTGTAGATAAATTATAATCAATAGCTAACGTTTTAAACCGATTATTTTTAGGTAATGCTGATCATAAGAACATTGCAGGGATGTCAACTATAGGATGTTGACATTCGGAGTAGTGTTACCCCAAGGGTTGGTTGAACTTGTTTTGAAGCTTTGTCATCATGGACGCTTACAAAGCCACAATTGTATAAGCAACGCTTGCAAGCAAGTCTTTATGTAAATGTTTTGCCAAATAGCATGTTGGATGTTTTATTTTTTTTTCGTGATTCTAGTTGCAAGGTTCTATTTTTGAAATTGGTATGAGACTAATTAATGTGACCCATTGTGTGAAACTTAGCCTAGTGACGTCTTGAGTTATTAAAAAACCGGGTTATTACTTATATAATGTCATGTAAAGTAGTATAACTAAATAAAACCACAAGTCCAAAATATAAAATTACTCATTGGTCTTGTAAGTGTTCATGACGACGTATGAATAAAAAGCTTAACATATGCATGGAGTATAGTTGCGTGAGAAAAAATCGTTCACTTCATCTGAATTTGGAGTTCTCATAACATTCACATATTATTAGTGTTTCTATACTAATTGTTTGTTAGAGTGCACTTCGTCCTTCAACTTCTTTCATCCGTATATTCAAACCGGTATTGTATATTTGTTAAATAGAGATGACATTGTGTCGGTCATATAATTGTAAGGAAAAGATATTTCTCGGTTTGAACCGTCATCCGATTCCACACCCCATCTTTTGATATTGAAGAAAACCAATTGTCTGACATATGCAATCTCGAACAAATGTTAAGGAAATGTGTGGTTGTGCACTCCACATATAACTCTCAATGTCCATTTTTTAAGCTTCTCTTACGACCCTCGAGTTTGAATTTACACCTGTTATTCTTCAACCTCACGTAGCTAGTTGATGACGCAAAATCAAGGTCAATGTCTTTCTTCTTACCAAGATCTTCGTACCATTCGCATGTAAAAGAAATATACAAAATACAACATTTTTTTACCATGATTTGTTTGAGATTAACACCATCCCCCCAATATAACTATACCAATACACTATAAGGCTCGTTTGGTACGATTCCCATTGAATCAGGAATCGGAATCGGAATAAGTCATACCGATACCTCGTGTTTGGTAAGACTTATAATCGGAATGAAAATGATTTCATGGAATGACTCATTCCAACTCTAAAGATTAGAGGAGTTGATTCCATAAATTAAAGGTGGGTATCATCCATTCCAAAATAAACTCATTTCAAATTTTAAACTACAATTACATATATATATATACACACATACAGGGTCGAGATCCGGTGAGAACTATTATTACGGTGAGAAATAAGAACTTATATGAGTCGTCGGATTATATGATGAACGTCCAAGATTTAATGAATTATATAAGGTAACCATGCATTGTCTTGATTAGATAATTATTTATTAAGTAATTAAGTGTAAATGGCATATAAAATCATTACTGATTAGGAAATAAAATATTGTTATTGTGATTTGTTCAAATTTGTTTTAGTAAATTTTATTATAAATATAAATTAGAAATATTAATGGTTTCTTTATTCGTGTTTACAAATTAAAGCAATATTCGGTTTACATTTTTTTTATATAATTTTATATTTACTATTAGGTATTATACAAAGAGCATGCATGAATAATTTTTTTTAAAGCATGCACGATTAAGTATTATTGCACGTGTAATTTAAATATGGCACATTTTATGTATCGTTTTATTTATTATTTTACGTATATTTTATGTGTTTTTTTGAAAGGATGCACTAGTAAATGAAAGAGAGATAATATGCACGAGTAAGTAGCATTGAGTGCACTAGTAAGTATTGCACGATTTATGTTTTTTTGAAAGCATGCACGAGTAAGTGCACTAGTAAGTATTACACGTTTTATGTTGTTTTGAAAGCATGCACGAGTAAGTGCAAATGAACATCAATGTGCATGTGCATGTATTGGTTGTGCACATGTACATTTCGTGCATATATTAGAATATGAGAATATTGGTGAAATAGGGCCCTTTTTGTTTAGTGTAGACTAACTAGGCCCCTAACAAAATCAAATTAAAAAATAAAGATACACTAGGGATTTAATACTATAATTAAGGATAGAAGATAGGTAGTTAATTGATATTCTGTTTTTAAAAACTGGCTAAAAAGTTGAAACTGCTTTGAAAAAATTGGAACTATAAAACCAAGGATTCTCGAAATCTTTTTAAGCAGCTAATTCATATAAA